>OW119934.1:2585139-4012994 GCA_933210815.1 Meta bourneti | reverse complement strand
CTAACCTCTACCTCCATTTCTATGAAAGATCATACACTTCTAAATTTATTAACTCCTATCGCTACATAGATGATTTAATCATATTTAACTCACCAGAGTTCACTGATTTTTGGAAAAGTGTTTATCCCACTGAACTCATCCTCAAAAAAACAAATAGCTCACCTTTATCTACTAACTTCCTTGACATTCATATTGATGTCAGTTCTAAATCTTCAACCGATATCTATGACAAAAGAAATGACTTTCAATTTAATATTAACAGACTTGTTCCCTGGAATTCTAATATTTCTTTCAACATCTACAGAAACTTAATTTATAATCAAATCTATAGAATTCATCATATTTGCAGGGACCAAACTACTATTGATAATCAGCTCAAAACTCTTAAAACCACCCTCTTAAATAACAACTTCCCCAACAATTTTCTTAAAAAGTTTTTTCCTTAAAAATGATTTTCTTTTTCTCGACTTTAATTTCTTTCTCCTCAGACAGATGGAGCCAAAATATAATTATATAATTATTTTTTTCACTTTTGTCCTCGTTTTTTTCTTTCAATTTCATCACTGCCCACAATCTTTACTCCTTGTCACAATTTTATTTTCTTGTTAAAATTTACCTTTCTTCCCTCCCTTTCATTTACACTAAATTGTTCACATTATCTCCAAGCCACCCTCTTTCTTTTTTAAATCCGTATTCTACATAATACGGATCTGGCAATGTTTTGCTCTCCTAGCTTGCGCGGCAACTTTCGGTAAGGTATTACTTTGGCTATGTTCTTTTGATTCCTAACCTTGGTAACAGGTATTATTTTCATGATTTTTTTCTCTCTGGTAGTACTTTGAGTTTTCGGGGGGTAACTTATGTTGATCTCTTCGGCCTGGCCTCACATAAGTACAGAAAAAACTCAAAGCATTGCATTTTTAAGTGAAAACCTGGCCTTGCTCCCCTTGAAAAAGTAGGCAGGCTCACTTAACATTTACATTTTTTATTTCATTTTGTTTCTCGGGGAAATCTATTCTATTCTTAGGGTAGTTTTACTTATTATATATATATATATATACATATATACATATACATATACATATACATATAAATATACATATACATATATATATATATATAATGATAAAAATAATCAAATTACAAAATATACAAAACATTAAAACGTAAAATAATAGAAATGCAAACCAGCAAAAGATCAAAAAGTCAAAATATTAGAAATGCAGACCAGCAAAATGCCAAAAGATCGAAAAGCAGACAAGTAAAAAGTCAAAAAGCCAAAAAAGTTGGGGGTAAATAATCAATCAGAATCCAGAAAGCAGAAGGCAGAACTGTCCATGTATGCGCGCTAAAGCTGCAGACACAACATGGAAAGTAAAATAATTCAAAATTACAAACCAAAACAAAGAGAAATCCAAAAATTTTAAAATATAAATTTCTTGATTTTAAAATTTTTGGATTTCTCTTTGTTTTGGTTTGTAATTTTGAATTATATATATATATATATATATATATATATATATATATATATATATATATATATATGTATATATATATGTATATATATATATATATATATATGTATATATATATATATATATATGTATATATATATGTATATATATATATATATATATATATATATGTATATATATATATATATATGTATATATATATATATGCAATTAAGCGAGAGAGGCATAACTTCTACTTAGAATCTAATAAATACATCTCTCGAAATTTCAAATTGCTACTTTGGAACGAATTATCAGAGGCTCATGAATAAATCAGGTATTTATGAACTCAAACGAAATTTTCAAAAAATGCGTGGGTAATATTAAATATTTAGAAAATTAGTTAGGGCCTGAAATAATTAGGACTAAAATGCATTATAATCTAATATCGAATTTAATTACTTTTCTTATTCTCATAAATTACTGTTTTGTAATTTAATATTTGACTAGAGCTCCAAAAGCAAAGGATCCTTTAACTGCTATTGAAGAAGGAATATTGTGTGGAAAGAAAATTAGAATATGAAGCATCCCAAAAGAGACGTCTTCCAATTAGCTGATAACCGCGTTCAATCTATTTTTATCTCGTGAATCGCCGCGAGGAAGAAAAATTTACATTATGCTTTGGAGACTTCTCTCTTTACGGCTCCCACTTTACATAAGTTTGGGAAGAAAAAGTCCATCTTTAAGCTCCAAAATTTGCATCTTCGGCTGAGAATTCTTCCCTTAATTTGAAGGAAAAGCTACTTCAATGATTAAAAAACTCTGATCAATCCCTCTTAATTATGAGAAGTTAGAGTTATAAAATTATAAAAGTAGGGAACACAACTATTTTTATTTTGCTGATATTTGTGTATTTATCATAATTTAGTTAATCACTGACTAAATTTAAGCATTATAAGTATTCTGACCCTTACAGTGAGAAAATATTAGTGTACTCTAAATACAATCAGGAATTCACGCGTCAAATAATTTTTTGAAATTTTGAGATTCAACTGTTATTGGTATCCATGCTAAACTGAAATGTAATGGATGAATATTTTACTATTAAATCGTTTGAATCGTTTATTCAAACGATTTAATAGCGTATGCATTTAATTTTATGAAAGTAACTATAGATCTTACGAATTCTCTCGAGCAGCTCACCATATTGTCTATGAAGTAAATTTGAAACCTGAAAAGCTTGGTTCAATCAGTTGTAATGTTGAAACGAGGTCAAAGATTCTTCAGGATCAAATGCATTAATTACTATGTTATTAAATTTTCCTTGTCAGGGCAAATGGGGGTAATTCTGTCTTTTGACGATTCGAAGAGTGAAGTGCATCATTAATTTAAAAATAGTATAATACGCTTAAAATCATAAATAAATGAATCATGACATGCTTCTTTTTCTTCCTGAATACTTGTAAGAGTGAAGTATTCAATTTAAGATTTTGAGAAATAGCCAATTTGATTTAACCCCTTTTTCTCTGACACGGAAGGAATATCCCCCTATAAATTATATAAGCAAATTTTATCTTAAGTTTGAAAAAAAGAGAAAATATGCTGATTTCATTGTAAATTGCTACTTTATTTAAGATCGTCCCTTTCATACATTTTACAATAAACGTTTTTGCATCGTGTTTAAGAAACAGAATTTAATATTGATGCTTGACCAATCAGGCCTGAAACGGTAGTAGTTCTGGATTAAAAATGAAACATTTACGCTACAAAAAGTATACGACATTTTAAGTCATAATCAATAAGAAATCCCCAAAACATACAAGAACCTTTGGATCATTCTGATCTGAACAGATATCACTATTTTTCCACTTTATTAATAATACTTCCTTCAAGATGAAACTAAATAACACAACTCTCTTAACTCATCTCCATTGTCATTACAAACTGCTTCTAAAGTGCTCATCAAAGCTAATGATAATCGCTCGCGTGAATAAAAAACTCCATTGAAGCAAACTCAGATATGCGATTCCCTGACATTTCGACAATACTGACCGAATACACTTCGTAGTGTACTTAACAGTTGCAGTCATTATCATTTAAAGACATCGCATGAGATGATAAAAACGAAAGAAAACGTTATTATTTAGATCTATTACATAGAAGAAACAATGTCAGAAAAGTATTCAAAAATAAATCTAAGCATTTAAGAGCCAAAACATTAAAGGTGAATGCCTTGTTATTAAACAAGTAAAGTATTTTTCCTCTCATTAAGAGAACGGTTTAGATTCTCTCGTCGTATTCAAGTTTTATCTGAAGAATACAGCAGGCGCTTAAAGAATTAAAATTAAGTAAATTAAATCGGGAGCTATGAAACAGAAGAGGAATAATTTGAGCGAGTAATTAAATTTGGAATTCAATTAATGGAAATGCTCACTTTCAAGTACTGCGCTGCGACTCCTTAATAAAACACGCGCTCACATGCTTCGCTGCTACGAAACATGGCCAAAGATTAAATGATCAGTGGGCTCTTTAAGTTTCTCTCTGGAAAATGTTTCTTTCGCTGAATAGCGGAAATATTTCTGGGAAGGTCTCGAAAGTTTTTCCATTTTCGTCTACATTTCATCCAGCTTAAGTAACTTTTTACTCGCAAACCTAGAAACTTTGATGACCATAATTTTCTTCAGTTCTTTCAATAATGCTAGCCGGCTGTCAAAACGCAAATATGGTCCTTAAGCAGCGCTCACTCGAGGCGTTATAAACCAAGTTGCGTGACATTTTTACATTTGTCGAGTAATCTCAAATAACTGGATGGCACTAAAATCAAACACGAATAAGTGCGTGTCTAGATGATTGTTTGAACTCTTGAACGGAGCGGCTGCCGTCCTATATTGCGGTTAATTTATGGACTTTGATCTATATTTAGCTCATAGCTCCTTCGGTATCTTGGGACGGATCGATCCATTTCCCAAGCTTTTTATACAGCCTCTAACCTACATTGCAACTTCCGAATGTCCATTTTCATGTCGCGGTACCGATAGGGAGATGACAGTACTTGTACATAATCTGAAAATACTAGAAACGAATGAAATTGACTTTTGAAGGGCAAAAAAATCCCAGCCTTTTTACAGGAGATGAAGAAAAAAGTTAATTTCTTCGAAAATAAGAACCAGACTTCTTAAAATTGTTTTCGTGAGAGTACGGATTGGAAAGATCAAGTTCTTTGTTATTCTTTCTATGATATTTATTTGATGCTTTTTATAAAAAGATCTCAATAGAAAGCATGCAAACCCTTTGTGTATCATTAAAACATAATTTTATTTTTGAAACTGCTGCGAATGATGAGCTTAAAATTCGAGTAGTGTATATCTTTAGTCAAATGTGTTCAGTAAGACCTAATAAGTTAATTTAATTTGGAAAACGCATTTGGGAAGTTTTATCCACACTTGCATCCACTTTCCAAATTGCCTCCATTTTGCATATTTAACCCTCTGACACCCGTACGCGTCTCAAGACCATATCGTCAAAAATCCAAAACGGACGAGTATCATTAGTACAATCACCAACAAATTCTTTCCTCTTTTACAAATTATTTTACACCTCATCGGGGGACCCCATACCGGGTCCGAAAACCCCGCTTGTTTTGATGGGGGTCGTACATAAAGTGGTCTTTTCACCTTATAAGTCGAAATTAGAATTAGAAATTTTCGTGTTTGCTGATGTTTGGCACCTAATACATAACGTTTTTTAAACTCGTAAGGAAAACCCGAACCACGAGAAATTATGGTTTGAAAAACAGTTTTATCCATACACGAAGAGCACTTTCTATTTAAGTATAGCGCAAAATTAAAAGAACGTGAAACTATTTATAATAGAACTAGGAAAATATTTTTCTGTTAGATCAAACACATTCTTAGAATAAGTTTTTAGTCCATACAAAAACATGTATTCGAAACTGAGGTACTGTTAATAGGATACAAAACTAAATGAAACCTCATCAATATAATACCGATCTACTTTAATTTTTTATACTCTAAAACAGTTTCGATGTGAAACGCTTTTTATAGAAATCCAACTAGCAAACACTTGCTTCCTGACCTTATCTCTCTTATACTCCCTACAAGTGAAACTAAGCTAAGAGAAAGCCAGAACACCACCACGTTTGTTTTGTCGCTGTACTGTCGTTTTTATGCTACGCTCGGGAAAAAAAATCCCCGATCGGATATGAAAGAATTTCATTACCATTCTGTAATCTATTAGTATTCCCACTTGAACCAATGATTCAGTTAGAGATCACAGGAGCGATAAAGTTAAGCGCAAGATTACGTAGCACGATACGTGAAGGTCGGGACTCTCACAAGCACGCAATAGCGTGAACATGCTGAGCAATTTAATGCATGCTCCGATTAGTCGCATGCATGATATATAATCATAGATATTAAGTTTTACTGGAACAAGTACAGCGAGTTCAGGGTTAATTGGTTACTTGCTGCCTGAAGGAAAATAACGAACAACTTGAGTAGCTAATTGGTTATCTGAGGATTTAAGATCAATACACTTATGATAATAGCTCGTGAAACAATGGTTAAAAATGTTAAAATCTGTTAGAATGGAAAATAAAAATGCCAGTTAAGTTGAGCATAGTTACATACAATACACTGCTGGCCACCGTAAATGCAACACCCTGAAGGAAGCATGCAAATAATATGATATTTACAACATGCATTAGCGGAGGTGAGGTATGCAAATGATTAGAATTTCAGCGAAGACGCACATCACGCGCGCCTGTGGCGCCACTTCAAAGCGCTATTTAAGGCTTGGAGATTTCGACGATTTCAAGTACGGCAATTGTGTTTTTCTTGTGGTTTTTTCAAAAAAACGATCAATTATGCCTCGTAGAAAACAGCGATCATCTTTTGATCAAGTATCCGAGTTCGACAGAGGAAGGATAGTGGCCTATCGAGATTGTGGATTATCTTTCAGGGAAATCGGTAGTCGTGTTGGACGAAACCAAACAACTGTAATGCGGATATGTGATCGTTGGATGCAGGAGGGTACGACGGACCGACGTGTTCGATCGCATCCACCTCAGTGCACCACTTCACGTGATGACAGGCATATTGTGCGTATGGCAGTGACGGATCGCTCAGCCACATCACGAACCATAGCACAGCACATTCAGTCTGTACCGCATCATCCAGTGTCTGCTCGTACCATTCGACGCCGTTTACAGCAGAGTTGTCTGTCCGCAAGACGTCCATTGCTTCGTCTACCCTTGACGCAGAACCACAGACGTTTCCGCCGCCAATGGTGCGATGAAAGAAGGATGTGGACGGCAGAATGGAATGAAATTGTCTTTACTGACGAGTCACGCTTCTGTCTGCAACACCACGATGGTCGGATTCGAGTCTGGAGACACTGTGGAGAGAGGATGCTGAACAGCTGCGTTATGCACCGCCACACTGGTCCTGCACCGGGTATTATGGTATGGGGCGGTATTGGATATCACTCTCGCACTCCTCTAGTACGCATTGCCGGTACTTTAAACAGCCAGCGCTACATCTCGGAGGTGTTGGAGCCAGTTGTCCTTCCTTACCTTCAGGTCTTGCCCACAGCCATATTTCAACAGGATAATGCGCGACCACACGTGGCACGCATTGTCCAAGGGTTCTTCGTCAATCGCCAGACTGAATTGCTTCCCTGGCCAGCTCGCTCTCCGGATCTTTCGCCGATAGAAAACATGTGGTCCATGGTTGCTCAACGATTGACCCAGAATACATCCCCAGCTGCCACACCAGATCAACTTTGGCAACGTGTGGAAGCTGCTTGGTCTGCTGTACCCCAAGAACACATCCAAAGTCTCTTTGAATCTATGCCGAGGCGTGTGGCAGCGGTGATCTCCAACAATGGCGGCTACTCTGGCTACTGATTTTGGCAGGAACCACACTTCACAGAAGTCTATAAATTTAATCATTTGATACTTGGTCAACATGTTATCTACAAAATAAATTTTGTTGTGATATCGCTTGTCTTTCTTGGTGTTGCAATTTGGGTGGCCAGCAGTGTAGTTAAGAAATAGCATTTAAGTTAGGCATCTCTTATATTAAATAACCTATTTTAATCAGTATTGAGAGAAAAATGTTTCTAAATAGTTTAAAAATCACATTGGCAATCGAATTGAGTTGTTTGCACGGATTGTGCATACATACGATATATTAAGCGATTTAAACAGTTTCAGTCTTTTTGTACAGTTTTTATTTTAACCTAACAATTCAAATACAAATCTACTTTTCAGCTTATCTGAGAAAGTTAACTGGTGGACATAAGAAAAAAATCATTTTTATAAAACCACACATTTCATGGAATTTTGACATTTTATAATTGTTTTGTTAGATAACACACAGAACATAGCGGTACTTCGTAAGGTATAATCCGAAATTTAATTCAAAACAAAAATTTGAAATCACACATTTGAAAATGCCCGTTGATATAGAAGTTCAAATAGATAGGCAAAAGTTCTAAAATTATGGCGAAATTTCATTTTCTGTCCTTGAATTTTGAAAACTTGCTCTTAAAATATTTCGTGTTTGAATAAAACAATTATCACACATCGTCCACCTAATTTTAATCTGCATTCGTATTGTATCTACAGAATACATGAATACCTTTAGTCTCACTGTTCAGGTAAGCTTCATATGTATCTACTTTCCCAAAGTAAATAACAAAATCTTCTATTCCTTCCTCGTACTTATTCATTTTGAAAGTCATACTTTTCACAATCAAATTCAATCAACACGTATACTTTAAATGCAATCACTGCGTTGTTCCCAAAAGGAATAGGTCTATCCAAAGCAGAAATGAATTGCATGAGAATAGAGTATGCTGTAAGAAACATTCTGTGCAAGTAGAAGGGCAACTACTTACTAAAGGTACTAAAGGTGAAAGGATGCATACAAGTTGATTTCAAGTGATATCATCTCTGATTAATATACTTAGAATAACACTCTCTGATTAAATATTACTTAAAATCTATAACTACCCATAAGAGCTATACTCTATACTCTTTGCCCATGCGTTTGCGTAGCCCGGTTGGAAGAGTAACGGATTAGTAACCGAATCCAGCCATAGACCGTCGTGTACAAAAGCGGCTGGTGCATGTTTAATCTGTCGTGGCCTCAAATGTCCTCACGTTAGCGTGGTGTGGAAGTTTGGAGAGTGGGGTGCTAGCTCAAGTGTGACCTCGTCATCTGATCGTGGTTCAAAATGACGTGGTATTGTCTTAATCCCAAACCGTACCAATAGCCCGCTGTGTTGCTCCAGTGTGACGTTAATTAAATAGTTACATGTTAAAACTACATGTTTCCTCCCTCTGGTAAACATAAGGGTTCCAGGATTCCCAAGCGATCTTTCTCCTCTCCATCATTTCTTTTCACAATTACTTGACATTGTGTGCCTTGTGTTTGGCGCAGCTTGGCCAAATATGGCACCATAAAACCCAAAACCAACTCTAAAATTGCTTACATAACATGTACAGGCTTCTATATGCATAGTATGTATTAGTTCAAAAGGGCATAACATACGTTAGTTAAAATAAAATCTACTTTCATATTAAGGTTCACCTTTTAATTTTATTTTTAGTTGTTTTAAGATAAACCTTTATTAAGCCTACTTTTACCCTATATAATTAAAAATAGAGTTGAAGTAAATGAATGGTACAGTCGCGGAATAAAAAAACGAACCACCCCCTTTATTTCGAGCACTATTCATAGTAGAGCAAATTCAAAGATATCATTCAATAGGGAATAACGTCCTCTACAAATTGAAATGCAAAAAAATGCTTAAAGGGACGTCTTCATATCAAATTTTGCACAAAGAACAAAATTTCCAATATAAATACCATGTTTCAATGCCTTAATCAGATTCTGAATCGTTAAATTAGTCTAAATATGAAATCTCATGACTTCACAATATCTTTATATCCGGATATATTCAATATTAAAGTTGCTGTCAATTTCAGGGATCATTTCTACATTGAAAATCGCTATTCCTAGATCGAGATAACCACTGGAATGAACAGAAATTTTGCATGGTCATATTAGAAGTCCTTCTGCATCGATTTCCATCAAAATATAATAAAGTTTCAATTCATATTTTTTCAAATATTCCTTTAATAATTATTATTGCATACTAAAAACTACTTTTAAAATAAAATATTAGGTGGCTTTTGTTTGGGTTGTTTAACAGTAACATGATAAAAAATATCAGCGCTATAGAAATATTATTTAGGAAGATATCCATAACGGTCAAAGAAACTGATCTAACATTAGGAGCTCCAATCTTTCTGAACTCGTAATTTCGAAACGGTAAGACTTAATGACATGAAATTTGGCATTTGAAGTTAAATTTTGATATAAATTCCAAATAGGGGTTTATATTGGAAATTATAAAGTTGGTGATGAATATAATATGAAGACGGCCCCTGATACAAATTTTATGCATTGAATTTATAGAAGACGTTAGTTCCTGTTAAATGCAAATTTTCTCTCTGTTAAATTTGCTCGAATGAAGAGGGGAGGTTCGTTTTTTTTCCCGCGACAGTATATGAATGAAGTAAATGTATATCTCATAAGATACATAAGATTAGATACATACATAAGATTAGATACATACATAAGATTAGATACATACATAAGATTAGATACATATATAAGATTAGATACATACCTAAGATTAGATACATACATAAGATTAGATACATACATAAGATTAGATACATACATAAGATTCATCGTCTTTGTGAACATCTGAATGGGATCAAACTTTGAACCAAAAATGTTTCACAAAAGAACTCTGACGTAGAATTAGCAGTTTCAGAAGCAAGTTATAGAAACAACTATACGATTACGGTAATTCATCACATTCGACAGTGACAAAATTATAAATTAAAGAACTACAATTTATAGAAACAAATGTATTTCTCCGAATTTCAATGAATTTAAAAAATCCTAGATTTTAAATTTAATGAAGAAAAAATATTTAAAAATAACAGGATGTGTATCGATTAAGTATGAATTATTACAGATAAATCGGCTTTATGTGTGACATTTGGATGTTTTAAAACCAAGCAGTGTGGAAATAATTAAAAAAATTAAAATTCATGCTCACTGAAAAGTTAAAAAAATTCACATTAAATGCCTTCAAGTTCAGAAGATTATGTCTGAATCTGAAACAATGAAATTTTTCTCTCATACACAAGAATGAACATATTCATACATATAAATCTTAGCTTATGTATAAGACTAGATTTGAATCTATTGCATATCATTTGGTTATACCCCTTAGGGGGTTTACTTTCTTTAAGTAAACTCGGGCATCACGATCTCGAAGTACCCTAGTGATATGTCTACCTCTTCGTTTTACTCTCCCCTGCCCTACTACATTTTGCCTTTTTTTCCTCCTTCGTTGATTACTAGACATCGATTGTCTTGTGTTTGCCAAATATGGCCCCTTTCACTATGAAATCCAAAATAACCAGCGGTTTGATTACTTTGAAATGTTTTCCCGTAAGTTGCTATTGAAAAAATACTATATTAACATTTTGAATCCATCCCATATTGAACTCTCCTAGTAGTTGTCTTGACAAGGTATCTCGTCATTAGCAAAAACATTAGCAATCTCGATGGACAAGATATCTCGTCATTAGAAGAAAATCCACCACATCTTGATCTCATCATCATTAACAAAATCGGCAATATCTTTGTGGTGAGATATCTTGTCAATAGCAAAATTGGCCAGATCTTGATAGATGAGATCTCGTCGAAACCACTTGGAGGGTTAAGATAGCATAAAATACAGATTCATCTTTCCTCAACCGCTCATGTATTTCAATCAACGTTGCAGTTTTATAACATTAATTACTTTGCTTGATACTTATATAGTTTTATTTCTTTTAAATAAAAATTAAACGCCGGATGTTTTATGGTTCGAAACACATCGAAAACGCCTGAAATCTAATTTCGTGTAGCATTTTGAGTCACTTTCTTAGAGTTAAGTAATAATTTTGGTAGTTTAACTAAATTTGTCGTTCTTCAAACACTGAAAATCATGCATTTGATGTAACAAATGAAAGCACGTTTCCTCTGATAGATAAATTCCTGATAAAAAGTTCACCCTATACTTATGTTTGAGACTACTGAATGGAAATTCTGAGATAATCTTATTAATCAGTGGTGATATTATTCTCTACCATGCTTGCTTTGCTATTTCTTTCCGTATACCTGGATAGATTTTATTATTCCCGTTGAATACGCTTCTGCGTCAGTTAAGAATACATTCATGGCAGAGAAAATAATTTTGCTGTGAAGGATTTTCGTAGATTATGAGCCCGCCAATTCAGTCTTTTATTGCCTTTTAATACATTATTCATCATTTTTCCCCAGCATCAGGATGTAGTTTTGATAAACGTTAACGAAATCAGGAAGAAAATTGTATTCAATCGTTCTCATTATTTTTGTAGAGATTATTTTTAGTTTTATTTTTCTTCTGCCTCATTTGTCGGAAATGCGAGTCTAGTCAACTGCCTAATAATATACTACTATTGATTTCTAGAAGAAATATATGCGACCCTTTTCGAAGTTTGTGATTCCCTGTAAAAAAAAATATTTTTAATGTATAACAAAGCGCATGTAAAACGAGTTCACGTTGTGTTAATTTGAAAAAGGTGAAAGTTCATGAACACAAATAAAAATTATATGTATGCTATTTGGATATAATCTTAATAAATATGCTGCCAAATGAGAAATATTTTTGAAACGTGAGTAGAATTTTGTGGATCCTCTGGTTTATGCTTCAATATATCTAAGATGCGTTGAATAGTTGAAGAGCTTTTTAACCCCCAAGTGATTTGGATAAGATATCTCTTCCATCAATATCTGATAAATTTTGCTGATGACCAAATATCTCGTCATCAACATATTGCCGATTTTTATATGACTATGTAATCAAGATCTAATCAGTTTCTACTAATGACGAGATATCTCGTACATCAAGATCAGGCCAGTTTTGCTAATGATTTGATATCTCGTCGATACAGACATCAGGAAGATTAGAGCAAACAGATCGTTTTGAAATAATTATAGCTTGCACACCATTATGCAATAGAAAGCCATTACAATCGTGTTGCATTCGAAACCAGTCAAATACAATAAGTTTAATTTAAGGAAAACAAATACGAAATTTCAAAATTATGTTTAAAAAAATTTAAATAATCAGAAATAGCAAATTCGTTAATAGCATAAGACATCTAGTCTTGAGTCATTTCAGTGGCTATACGCCACTATAGCTCCGTTTTATCCAAAAATAATCAAGAGCGGAAGACTCACGATCTTATAATTAATAACTTCACTTATACGAAATAAGACAGTAAATTATTTTTATTTCCTACACTAAGATGAAATGAAATAAACTGAGTTAAGATTAAATTTTCTATACTAAAATGAAACAAAATATAGCAAGGTAAGAAATTTTCTACACTAAGATGAATTGAGAATAAATGAAATTAAGACAAACATTGTTCACCTGTGCTGGGAACATTCTCATTATATTGATTTTGAACACGCTAAAATAATCCAATATCCGAAGTCTATTTTTGAATTAAACGTTAGGGAATATCAATCAATAATATCAACTTACTAATGTTAGCGATATTAATTCTTTACCTTTACACCATTTTACTTGCCTGGGGAAAGGCGTAATTAGAGTAGTTGCTAGAAAAACCAAGGGAAGTGATTTCTTATTTATAAACTCGAATTTTCCGCTCATATTAGGTTTGGTCCTGAGCGATGGTGGGCGTTAGAATTCCACCGAATGGCCATAACTCTTTACTATCATCAAAATTAGCTATTGATTAATGATTTTACATACTTGCTACTATTCTCGCTTAGAATTGTTTTACCTTTGGCATATTTTGAGTTATATGGTATATATAAGATTGTTATACTACGACCCTCCTCGATATTTCGGCAATATTTATCTATACTATCATTTATACTTTGTATTCTATTTAAGTGAAGCCAACTTATACAAACTGAGAATAAATTCAGTCAAGTTTCAATCAAAACTCAAGTATATGCTGTTTCTTCAAACGAATCCATACACCATGGGGTCCTATTGTCAAAGGAACATCAGAGAAAAAATCTTCGGGAAATAATGTAAAGGGTACAGCCATGGTCACAAAATTTTCCACTTTCCTACATTTTCCGACAACTAATATAGTTTTTTTTTTCAGAATTTAAAGTGGTCTCTCCTGTATCTTATTAAACGAAAGCTCTATTTGGTATTTTTACATCAAACTATTTATATTTTACATGAATATATTAATCACATTGGACTGTTTTCTTGAGTTTAGTACAGACATAAAGTAAAGCAGTATTGGACATGGCGCTTACTTTGGTATACATGGTTATCAGCATTTAGAAACTCCGTGCAAGGTTGTAATCATTCCATTTTTATTTTTCCCAACCCGCTAAAAACAGCGATGCTAATTTGAATATTTATTCCATCAATTTTGATTCAAAAGGTTGCACCGAGATAAAATATGTTATTTTGACGTACATATTTCAAATAAAAATAATTGAATATTTTCTACGCATTTTTTGTTCAAAGAAGTCATCAATTATTTAAAATGTTACTACAAATGCTATCTTGCTATCACCTTTCAGTCTACATCGGAATATAAAAATTGAAATAACACTGCAACAAAAATGTAGTTAATATAATTTCTTGATTGAAATCAGATCGGTAACGCTGAAACGTGCCATCCGAACTCAGTTTTGAATAATAACTTTTTAGAAGCCCAAGCCCGTCGCTACAATCACGTTCTAAAGATCCAAACATCTTGGAGAACTTACATCGCTGTCTTGCACATTAACACGTGTTAACGGAGATGGAAGATTTATTCCATAGAAAAAATTATTTTTCAAGGAACAATATTTCCGGTTATTTTCCTCACAAACTTTTACAATGGAATGACGAAACTCGTTTTAAAATGGAATTCTGAGTTAACTAGAAATAAAGTTTGTCCCAGGTTGTGTTTTCTTGAAGACTTATTTTCGAACTAAATGAAATAGTAACCTCTTTTTTCATAAAAATTGTCAAAATTGAAAGCAATTTTAAAAGCTGAAGGTAAACCTTGTATTAATTATAAGGTAGCTGAATACCCATGACTACTCCTCTAATTTATATGTAGTTTATAGCATTTGATTTTACAATAAGTTTACATATGCTAGTAGAGATATATAAAATTGTGGTGCACAGTTGGTAATTGTTTTATCTGTACCAGGGTTACCACGGGGTTTCGTAAAGGCAAATTCATTCAACTTCCAAACAGATACGAGTATTCGTCTTCAAAACTATTTGTATATAACTTTTAACTGAGTAATTCGAAATTTTGATGACCTGAAAAGACATTTGTGTTTTCTTGAAGAATAGAAGGAAATCTACACCTCTTGAATAGAATAGAAAGAAATTCACACCTCTGCTGTAGTATAAATTTCAAATGTATATATGAAATAAGTAAAATAAATATAGACATTTGTGCGTTTGTGTAATTGCGGTTTATTGTCAATACATGTTGAACTTATTAATTCATTTTCGTATATGTACCTGCTTTTTTCTCATAATACAAATATATTGCAGCCAGTTACATAATCTATGATTTTTTACCATTCCAGCATTTTTTATGTACTAGTAATAACATGAAAATAATTTTAATATACTGAACCACCCATTTATGCTGAAAAATTTATGAACTATGCTAAGTAATGAGTCATTATAACACAGTTTATTATATGCGGTTGTTCAAACCAGGGGCTCATCCAGGATTTTATTCTAGGGACCTACCAAATATTGTAAGCTTTCTCTTAGGGGATTGATTGAAATAATTAAAATGATGTGTTAAAACAATAAAGTTGAGTTCCCCTAATCATTACTTTATTAATCTTCACGAATTAATTATTCACAAAATTAATTGATTATAATTAATTTCTGATTACCAATAAACATTTATATTCATTACATAGAAACTTTACCTTCGGAATGTATTTATTTTGAATTTAAGAATAGTTCAATAAATCAAATAAGGATGACTTTTTGAGGTCTGGGGCTTCCTCCCGTGGGTACACCCATGAATGAATGAAATTGCATTAAAAAACAATTTTGCTTTTTCTGGTATGGCTGATAGAAGCCCCTATGGATTAGCTCATGTATTACGAAAGGATATATTTGCTTTTTTCTGATGTATGGGGCTTAAGCACCCCTACCCGTAGATGGACAAATGAATTAAAAATGACATATTTGCTTATTTTGGGTCTAAGGCCCCCATAGACCTCTAGGTACACCCATTAATTAAAAAAGAGGATATATTTGCTTTTTCGTGTCTGGAGGGCTTAAGCTCCCATAGGTGCATCCATGAATTAGAAAAAGAATATATTTGCTTTTTTGGGGTCTAGTTGGCTTAAACACCTCCTACACCGTAGATGCGCCCATGAAGTAAAAAGGGTATATTTGCTTATTTCAAGTCTAAGGTGCTTATGCTCCTGTAAGCATGCCTATGAATCAAACAACTATACGGTTATTTTTTCGGGTCTAGGGGATTTAAACTTTAAACCCCCTTTGCCCACCCCTACAGGTGCACTCTTGTATTTAAAAAATTATATTCATTTCGGATCTTGGGGCTTTAATCCCCCAAGACCCGAGAGTGTCTCAAGATGCGTCTTAATTCCTTGATTCCTTAAATGTTGGGGGCTGAAGCCCGCAAGACATATTTGCTTAATAGGGTCTGGATAGCTTAAGCCCCCAAAGCCCCTCCCCGTGGGTACGCCTATGGTTCAAACCTTCCAGTAGAGACTATAAGAGGTAGTGAACACAAAATTAACCCTTAATTAACCTAACTTATTCACATAGGGATATGTCCGCACCTGGATGTTCGTCTGAGCCGCAGTTGACCAGTTTGAGCTGCAATCTATGCATCGATTCTATCAGGTTAGTGTTGGTAATCATAACTTTGAGCACCTACTGTGAAACTATAAGTGCTACCAAACTGTAAATTTAGAACTACTAAATATATTCACAAGCTTTCTGTCTTTCGTTTCTGCACCTTAGTATACCCTTTTGTTTGCCTTTAAAGTTTGTACAGAAAGTTTTGAAGCCCCCGTAGTTATGAAATTTTCACATATTTTGCTTTTATACAAGTACTCTACTTTCAGGTAAAACGCTATTTTGAAATTAAATTTTATATTTTTATGCATATAAAGCATATAGAATGCGGTTAGCGACGTATTTTGTTAATTCTTGGTGTATATAATATGGAGTAATAGAGATTAAAAGAGTAAGTTTAAATATTATAGTACCAGTTAACTTTATAGGTTCCTCGATGTATTAGTAAGATGTATTAGTAGAAGCAGAATATTAACACCAACATCAAGAAAAATAACTGAATTTGCACAAGAGGTTGTCAAAGTCAGTCAGTTTATAAAGATTAAACGCAACTGATTAATAGTTCATTTGTCCTTCGGAATAATATTGAGAACTACAAATTTTTTACATATCTTTCCGTAAGAAAACCTAGTAATGATTCTTTTAAAAACCTCTATTTTTGTTTCTATAGAAATTCAGTTATAGCTTAAGAAACAATGATTATTTTGTATT
Source organism: Meta bourneti (assembly GCA_933210815.1). Classification (NCBI taxonomy): domain Eukaryota; kingdom Metazoa; phylum Arthropoda; class Arachnida; order Araneae; family Tetragnathidae; genus Meta; species Meta bourneti. Next base: position 3,995,838 of record OW119934.1, on the reverse strand, counting down.
TATATTCTGTTAATGTCTTAAACGTATATAATCAAAATGCGTTAAATAGAACAAGTTTAAACGTAAACTTCATAAATATAAAGACGATTCTTAGATGTTTACAACTGCATATTTTTGTGAAGTTGAAAAGAACTCAGTAAATAACGAAATTCATATACAAGTGACTAAATAAAATTTATTTACATTACCTATAAAGTGCTGTTTATTCAGGGAAGATAAAATTCAACAAAAAATATTTATCATAAAGCAACACTTTTGGATTTCAATTCTATTACATGCATAGAATACGAATAACTTACTCTGAAAAATTCCTGAGTTGAAGAATACATGAGAGTCCCGTATTCGACTTCTGTTTGCTTGGCAAGATCATCTGCAGAGTTAATGGGCGTCACCATTCGTTCGACTGTCAAAAAAGCTGCTAAATTGGCTGTATATGAAGATATGATAATAAGTGTGAAGAACCACCACACACTTCCTACAATACGTCCAGCTATAGATCTAAAAGAAATATTTTTACCTCAATTCAGCTATTTAAAAAGGTGAATAATTAGTATGGAAATTAATACACGGTTTGTTTTTTAAATTTTAACCAAACAAACCAATTAAAATTAAAAAAGAAAAATATAAGCAAGAAATTTACACAAATACGTTGAATGCATCTGTTTTTTAGGAATAACATGTCTCAAAAATTGACAAAAGTATTATTTGTTATTACCAAAATTGAATTCCAATTTGTACAAATATAAATTTAAGGATAGCATCTTTGGTAGACTTTTTGAATCAGTGTACTTCTAAGTTGAAGATTATTTTAATAATATGTCTCCCTTTATAATTACTAGACCTAATAGGTTTTGCGAATTTGAATTTTATTTGCCTGATGCTAATGGTGTCTGAAAATTTGACAAGACAAAATATGCATGGCACATTTCCTAATTATTTCTATGCAATGAAATATATACAAATGTAAGTTTTTGAATGGCAAAGTAATTTTTAATTCCAAGTATTCATTAAACTAATTAAATTATACTTTAATCAGAAAAGTAAGTTTGCCGTGTTCATTTGTATTCAGAAATACAACGTACTATACTTACACATGCGCAATATTTGTTATTTGCTGAAATGCCAAAAAATGAAATTATTTAAAAAATATGTTAGTTATTTACCTAATACATCGTAGCCCCACCATGCCGTTCTTCTCACGTAACCACTAGATTCGGATCTTCACCAGGTAGTAAAAAACTTTTATATACATACCTTAATGTACGGTTTAAGTGATTTTCAAGACTATTCGAGCAGATATTGATTTTACAGGTATACTTACTGTACATGAGATGCAAACATGTATTCTCACGCTATTCAATAAGTTGTGCACGCCAAATCTTTTTCCCAATTAAGTTATTGAAAATAATTTTATTTGTTCGAAATATTGTTATATTTAATTGTTTACAATCAAAAGGAAAGTATTGTGGTAGAGAATAAACATTGCGGCACTGTGTATTCCAAACATTTTATTCATTGTGGATTAACAGTTTTTAAAGTGCAATGCATGATAAAATTTCAAACTATGGCTGCCAATCGCAATACAGATCTCTTAATTCCAGTTACTAGAATTTACCAGCCTGCGTAAGTATTGAGTTTCTCAACAAATTTATTTCGTGAATTTAATCCACTGCATGTAACAGATACACTTATTTTCAACTTTTTAATTCATGATATTAAATAAAGTTTTATTTATGTGTAGATACTGTAAAATGCGACGTATGTTTCATGTGAAATTTGGGTTGTAATACGGGTCGTGGAAATGAGATAATTTTGTATGGCAACTTGTATACTTCGCAGTGAATCATCTAACACCTGAAGTACAGAAACATAATTTAAAACTTTATATTGCGATTTTTATTTCGATATCATATTACAAACTTCTTACTTACACACTAATAATGATTATGTTTGACTTATATTTAAGCTACTTAAGTCATTGTAACGAGTTTTGAGGTCTGTTATGAAGGAATTTCTTAAGGTAAATAATTCCTGAAGAGACTCACCTTGGACATATATCACAACCTTGTTGCATAAAGGCCCCTAGTGAAAACCATAAGCTGTTGTAGAGAGAAAAGTCATTTGAAGTATTAGGACCCATGAAGTGCTCTTCATATTTCCATTCCTGTAGAGAAAACCGGCTCACCAAAAAGAGTACGACTGAAACTCCCACATAAGCGAATATGATGCACATCCAGATCTCTTCCGACAATGGGTTCATAAAGGAGAAAACCCCCGGTTTCTTCTTCATGGGTTTCTTTATCATGATGCTGATTCCTAGGGACATGAAGGGTTTCGTGAAGTCAATAACCCTTTCCCTCGCTGATGTTATGGTCAACGGGGCTATGGCAATATCGGCTTCCTGAAAAAAAAGCCATTTAATAGCCATTGATTCTTGAAGAGAGCCTAAATACAACATTTCAATGTCCATTATGTGGTAAATAATTGTATAACTAAATACGTGAAATCTCGTATGGAAGAATAAGGAATGAAGACACAGATAAAGAAAGTTTATTTCCTATCTGAGAGTATTTTTTTAAGTTTATAGGTTTGGACGGGTCAATTATTTTAAACTACTGATCGTAAACCAGTGATCTATTAAAATGTACCTGATCCGATTTCGGTTTGAAGTAAAGCCCACTTTGAACGATATACTGAGGTAGTGATTTTTCGAGTGTTTTGGGCTCTCTTTATTATATGTTCCACATGATTGCTTGGGAATGGCGTTGCGTCTACATTCGGATAAAGGAAATTCATAAAGGGTACATTTGGATTATAGATTTCCTTTTAAGCATCTATTCAATGCAACCAGTAAGAAGCATCTATGATCAAATAAATATAAATATACAACTCACAATTAGTAAAGAAATTTTAATTATCGTGTAAAATATTTTCCTTTGTGTTTCTCCTATAAAGGGGGACAATCTATAAGTATGTACTTTTCCTGTTTGTATTTGTAATTATGCACCATATATACTTGTTTTAGGTGTACTTGAGTATATATTTGTTTTAAATTTCAATGAAAATTACTGAAATTGAATGCAGCGAGTAACAAAACATTAAAATTTGTAATTTTGCTTCTGCTGGAATCGAGTTAATTGCCTTCCATGTATAAATTGTATTCGTATCAAAATAAATAAAATATTTACCACAAAATGACAGGATGAATTTATCAATATACAATTACAGTCGAGTTTCTATTTAACGAAGTCTCATCGTTCCACTTAAAAACTTCGTTATAAAGAAAATTCGTTAAATAGAAATTTGTAAATTAAGTTATAAAAACGAGAAAAAACGAAGACTGAAACTTACCTATCCACTTTATTGACTTTAACACATATCCTAAACTGTAAAAAAGTCTGTAATCCTGCTTTGTACAGGTTTATTATAGAGAACACATTTTTCATAAAAATTTTCACTTTTGTAAAGATTGAAACACTCCATCTGTAGCATTTTCTTGAAACTAATCCCTTCGTATTGTATCAAATGCTGTTAGCATTTCTTCTTGTGAAGGTTTTTTAATAATCTCTTCATTATCATCTTCATCACTCACTGTAGTGTCTTCATTACATTTCCTAACACTTTGCAATGTCATGCTCCGTAGGATATTCAGCAATCACAATGTCTTCATCAACGTGGAGAAAATTAGACTGCTCTATACCTTCTTCAACAACTCCCATGTCTTTCAGATACTGCCATTTTTCTTTAAAATCTGCCAAGAACTTGGATTCATCATCATATTCAGCATCACTTTTGAAATTGGCTTTAACAAAACAGTTACGTATAGTAGATGCAGTCACATCACACTGCCAAGCTTTCGTCATCTCTGATATGGAGATTCTTAAATTAATACAATTGTCTATGCACTGGCTGCTCTCTAAGGCAAGAATAACTTTTTGAGGATTATTTTTCGATAATGAACTTTAAGATTTTTTATAATGCCTTGATCCAATGGCTGAAGTTTTGAAGCTGTATTGGCCGGAAGAAAAAAAACCTTTATGTTCTTCAATTTGCATTTTGAAGCAGTCTGGTGGATGTACAGGGCAGTTGCCTATATGTACCGCAATTTTGCGACACCGTTTTTCCAATTATTTATCCCATTTCGACATTTTATTGAAATGATAGTCCACCTCTAAAGATTTTGTGCCTTTGAAACATCTGGGTTTTTTACTAATGGTTTTAATTTTTCTTCACCAGTCATATTCGCATGTGTCCTACAGTCAGGCCACAACGAAAACCTCGCCTCCCTGCCGTGCCATATGGTCCCCTCAAAGATAAGGAAGGAAGCAATTCCCTTCCCTTTGTTGCGAGAATTCCTTGTAACAGTGCAAGGGCACGTGAGGTGACGGCAGAAGATTTGGTTGATTTTGTTGGAACTTCGACAAATGAGAAGTCTCGAAACGTTGCCGAAGAACATATTTAGTCGGAAAAATTTCTATATCATTTCTATATAACTTCGTTATATAGAAATTATCTTTCGTAATATGGAGAGTAAATAACATGTAAATGTCGTTCAAAGTCAAGGTTCCGTAGAAAGTTTCGTTAAATAGAAAACTTCGTTAAATGGAAGTTCGTTGAATGGAGACTACTGTATGTTTCAAAGAATGATTCAGAGAAGTTGCTGAGTAGCCGGACCCTTTACATAACGATTGACTGGATAAGAAATTTGTAATTCTTTAAAAGAAACTTGTATATTTAACAACTTATAAGAGATGTTATGTGCATGTGATTGATAATGTATCACTTTGTTGATACACAAACAAATTGGATCTGAAATTACTTTTGTCATAAGGATATATGATCCGTATAACATGGGATAATGACTGCTAGGCATAGTTTGTGGCCATTTAACAAGCTAGAGTTTGATGTTAATCATTTAAAGGTCACGTCAGAGAAAGTTAGACTTGATGCATTAAATGATTAATTAAGAGGCACACTCACGTGTAGCAAAAATTCGCAATATTTCAATAGAACGTATCCTTTCATAATCCTATGAATGTTCTTCACTGTTAAATTCATAGAATAAAATATAATATGCATAGAATGTCACACTAAAATGTGTAGTATTTTTCGCGTGTGTGGATCAATTTAAATAAATAAAGCGTTCCCTGACTTAAATAATATCAGATATTTATTGTCATTTAAAGTTACGAGCCCCTTTGTATGAACAGGTACGCCAGATATGAGCGCGAGCCTTAAAATTCTTTTCATCACTTGAGAGTGAAAAACGGAGATGCCCACCTTTAGTTTTTCATACCTAATCCTCTAACGAAATTCCACAGTATATCCTTATTAAAGAGACTCAACCTGATATAATTAAAAGCTTGTCATTTCCTCCTACTTCATTAAACATCGCCTTCATACACTCGAAATTTAATCTTCGCTTCACTTTTTGCGCACTTTTTATTCCGGAAAACACGTTCAGTGAAGCTAACGAGGCTGATCCTGTGGAAGGAAAATGATGTGTTTGTTCTAGACTTTTGAGATTAAACTTTCAGCTAAGATAATTTTCGGTTTTATTTCTGAGAATTTATAATTAAACTATTCAGGTTTGTTTATAGCTGGGAGATCCACACTCACACCCCCATTATTTTATTTTACTACTCAAGAAGTCTTTTAACTTAATTTTCTCTCACTTCCATCTTGTTATTTCATGGCTCGGTCAAAAAGAGCGTCGCAATAGTTTCTTTAATTTTTCATTAATAAAGTCTGAAGCAGATAGAACGAGAATATAAACCAATATTAAATTTGTAAGAATTCGCAAAGAAATATATAAAAGTTTTGAAGATTTCTAAACGAAAAGGGATATCTATTAATCGATATCCGAAACATATTCGCCGTTGCTCTTATCTGCTGTTGAAGACCAGAAACCGCTTTTTGTATTGCAAAACAATCATAGTAGCCATATCAGACAATTTCAAAAATTTTGAAAAATTAATTATTTTACTGATATTGAGAGTCTATTTAATAAAGGGATTGTGTATCGCACGTAGAAGTTTCAGCCAACTAATAGTGTACAATTTTATCTTGTTAGGTAAAAGAATTAATCAAATGTAATATATTCTGAACATTTTCTATCACATAAAATGCAAAATAGAACTCACGTTTAGTAGAGCAAGCAGAAAAGAAAAGTAAATTATATATTGAGCTTAGGATATTCACCTATAATACAGATTCTCCCTTCTAACATATATTTATTGTACTTAAAATATGTCTACATTTTGCGATTGATCCATTTAAATACAACTCATAAGTGCACCAAATTTGATTCGAATCGATCAAACTGTATATTTGTAGTGTACTGACAGATGGTCTTACCAGTATTGTGGGAAAAACAAATATTTTTCAAAAATTATTTTTACAGAATCTAAATTCAATACAATCTTGACAGTGTTAGAAAATGTTTTAAAGACGTGTAGCGATCCCATTTTACCACAATTATAACTACTTTAACTATTGTTTTGTAAATCGTTTTGACGAATCGAAAACGAACCCTTTATTTAATGAGTAGATCGCAAGCGAAAGACCAACTGATAATAAAAATAATTTTTCTACTCGGTATCTGGCAACACCAGAATTACTATTCATTTTTTATTCTAATTAGACTTCTTCGAAGTTTATGTAAGTTAAGACAGAAACATTGCTGTCATTTTTAAGCATTGCCGAGTATTGTGTGTGTGCAAAAGTGTTTTTATAATAACTGCTATTGTTTTTTATTGAGTATTCTTTGCAATGTTTGGAATTATTCAGTTCCGGAGTAGATTCGAAATTGAAATTTGACACGTTTGCTCATCTTTCGTTCCTCAGGGTTTTACCTTTTTTCAATGATCGGAATTTCAATACTATCTATCAGCTGCTGTAAATATATGCTTTGTGTGTTATAAAAATTGTTTAGGAGTTGGATATTAGTAAAGTATTTATTTGTGTCTAATATTGCTTTAGACGTGTTCATTTCATGGCGGCATGCAAATATTTTGGCCAACTTTAATTAAAAGCCCTTGGTTTAATTGTGGGATTCCTTTTATGAAAATAAAGGAAATCTTCAATACAAAACCATTTAAAATAAGACTGGTAGCTAATCCTTGTTGCAATTATTCAAAGATTTTCTTAAATTTTGACAAAGGTTTATTTTATTTTATTTTTTCTAATGCCTGACCTCTTCGTGACCTCTATTTGTGAGGGAACAGCCCCAGCAGGTAACCCATCGTTATTCCTAACCCAGACAATCACCAACATCCTTTCACTTACAAACCACCAGGGGTGTCCACAGGGGGAATCATGGCGGAAGTTGCGCCATCAGAATTTTTTGGGGGGAATTTTTTCAGGGCGTTTTTTTGGAATTTTTCAGGGTGGAAATTTTACGGCCAAAAAATTATTTAATAAGAAACCTTTTTATTGTTATATATTTTTTTCATAAGTAATTATACTTACCTCTGAATTTGCTTAAAAGACTACTGTTTCCTGCTATGACAACAATTTCACTATAGGAAGTTATTCCAGAATTTTTTATTAAGAAACTCTTAGTTGGCAGCGCTGATAACTTGCCCATTCATAAACATCTGTCACCTTGAGGGTTTTTCGTCCATCACCGTTACGTCATGTGAATCGTCATGTGTAGTCCCATAGACAAGATAAAATTAAGTCACCAGTTGAATACAGGTAGCCGTCTAGCCGTCTAGCCGTGTACGTTTTGTGCAGTCTGTCTCCGAGAAGGAAAGGAACTTTAGTTCAGTGCTGTTCGATTCTTGAAAACGTCATTGAAGATTTAGAAATACAACCCTCTTCATCAAGTATGACCCAAGACGTAGATTTTGAAAACCTTGATGAAAATGAATGTCAGGAAGAAGTTGATGAAACTGAATTAGGATACGGAGAGGTAGAATCATGTAGCAATCCATCTGCTGAAAGACCTTCAGTTTCCATTTAACAAGAGGAAACTCTTAACAACTGAAGATTCTCCTGATGATAGATTGAAAACCCAAGAGATCCAGCATCATATACCAACATCAAACTGTCAGCTGAGGAAATAATTAAATCACTATATTTGGAAAATCAAGATTTGTCTTTTGTCACTTTTCCTTTAACAGGTGGAAGAAAATTCGGCCCACCATGGAAGAATGAAGTTTTACCAAATAAAAGTGTAAAGTTAGAAAATGGCTGTTTAAACCATTATATCTAATGCCAAGAAAAAGATGCCGTATTTTGCTTGCCATGAACTGTTTTTCCTCCCACGCGAACAATCAATATGGGGAACAACTGGCTATAGAGGATGGACAAAGCATAGGGGGACCGGGATATTGTGCTCCATGAAAAATCTAAAGCCCACTTATCAGCACAAATTGCAAGGATCCAATGGATCTCTCAAAAGAGAATTGATTCACGTTTAGCTGAACAATCAGATCAGTTAGTCCATCCCAATCGAGAGGTGCTGTCTATTGTCATCGATTGTTGTCAATATTTAAGTGAAGAAATGCTTAGATTTCGTAAAAAGGATATAGCAAAAGGAAAACTCATAGGTCTCTTCAGGCTATTGAGTAAATATAGTCCTGATGCTAGGGTATACCTCGAAAAATTGATAAAGCTAGAACTGAAAAAGGAAAGCTGGGGTCTAATTTTTTGAGTTATCGAAACGTTTATGATGTAATTAACATAATGAGTGGCATCGTTGCTTCAAAAATCATAGATAGTACAAAAAACGATTAACATTTATTCTATTATTCTAGATTCAACTCAATACATTAGTAAAAAAGAATGTTCAACATTAGTGGTTCGTTATATTGACCATACTGACCCGCATGGTGCCCCAAAGGAAAATGTCAAACCTGAAGAGCGGCTCATTAAGGTTTTCATTAGTCGAGATACCACAGGCTAAAATCTTTTTAAAGAAATAATGAAATGCTTGAATTTACTTGGTTATGACCCAAGTGGAATTGTTGGTCAAAGTATGGATGGGACTGGTAATATGAGAAGAAAATTCAAGTGTAAAAGCGCTAATCCAGAGAGAATGTCCCAAAGAGCTCTATATATGGTGTTCTTTGCACAGATTTGCGTTACTTGTGGAAAAATCTATGGACATATGCCCTCAAATGAAAAATCTATTTTCTCTTTTAGAGGAATTATGTTTTCATGTCAGGTCATACAAGGCCTGATCTTTTTACTACAAACTTGAACAAGGGTCCAACCAAAATAAGGAGACTGAAAAGAGTGCAAACTACAAGATGGTCAAGCAGAAATGATGCACTGCAAACAGTTGTCACCTGCTATGACACAATAAAGGAGACGTTGCATAGTTTGTCCATTGACAAAAAGTTGCCAATGACTCAAAGGCACTGGCAACTGGCCTGTGGAAACATATGACCGATTTTGAAAACATTTGCTCAATACATGTTGCCTCATCTATTTTCATAGTGTTGTCATCAATCACAATTGTTCTACAACCAAAAATATTTAATTATAGCAGTGTGTCAAAAATTGTCGCTGAAACCAAAGTTAAACTTGTAAAAATGCGAAGTGAGTCGAAGTGGAGTAAAGTGAATGATTCAATTATTGTCTTTGCTGATGTAAATAATATTTCGCAACCCCACCGCAGAAGCAGAAAATGTAAGAGGTTTATGGATGAAATGGTTATCGATGAAAGAATTGATCTTCTTTAGAGGATCAAAGTGGAAGTTTATTTTCAAGTACTAGATTCACTTATTAAACAACTCAATGACAGATTCTCTGACAGTTCTCTTTCTAAAATCTCACAAATGGCAGTACTTTCACATGAAGGAATTTTGAAAATTGCAAGAGAAAAAGAAAAGTAGGGATATAAATTATTGCCTGATTCTCTTCATCAGTGAAAGACTTGTGTGGGTTTTACGATCTTGAAAGTGACAAAATAGTAGAGGAACTGGAAACTTTTGAAATGTGTATAAGGTTACTCACTCAGAAATTGACATTTCCGACCTGCTTTTAGAGAAAGAAAAGTGTAAAAATAGGACACCAGACAGGGAATTGACGTTTCAGATGAAGGTGGAAATGAAGTTTAAGTCCGTAAAGGTGGAGTTGAGGAAGAAGATTCAGATCATGATGAGTTGCTTTTATCTGTTGATCAGTGGGTGAAAAGGCTTTATTAAGCCTTACAGATGCCTGCAGTATATGTCAGCATTTCCTCAACTCTGTATCGTATCCTTTTATCGTTACCTGTCACAAGTTGCTCAGCAGAAATTACGATGAGCCGTTTAAAGATTGTAAAGAACAGATTAAGAAGCAGCTTAGGGGACGATTGATTGTCAAGCTTATTGATACTATCATCTGAGAATGACATTCTCAAGAAAATCACAAATGAAGAAATTATCGAAAAGTTTGCCATATCAAGTGCACAGAGAAAAAAGCTTCTTCTGTTAAAATCTTATAAATAGTACATAAATCCCTGTGCTTAAAGAATTTGTTTTCTAGTCATATTATAAATTTTTTCAACCTAGTGTTCGAATGTTTTCTCTTCCCTCCGCATAAGATAGCTGTTTTTCTGTCACTACTCTAAAACAATTTAGTTTTTAAGGTTTTATGAATACTTACGCAACTCATGTAAACATTACGATAATACTCATATCATTAGATTTTACACATTTAGTTCGTTTTTTCAATATCTGATTATTGAATTATTGATCTTCATTGATGTGTGCCATTTTTTATATTCTATTCTTCCATTCACTCAATTTCAGTTTTTTTTATGAAGATAAAAATTTTTCTTATACAAAAGGTCAAGGGGTAAAATATTTGTTTTATTCATATAACATTCAAAATCTTTCAAAACAACTGTTTTTACTATGTCATAGTTATTTTCATTTGTAAAGTGTAAGTAATATCATTGTTTGTACATGAAATTGCTATTATAAATATAAACTGTTCATTTTCCTAGCTGTTCTGGTTTTATTTCTCATCTAAATTTATCTCTAACTGATTTACAAAATACGAAATGTAGAGCTTTGTGTGGATTCAGATGGAAATTTGAGATTTAAATAAAGGTTATATGGTTAACTGGATTTGAGGGGGCGGTAAAGAAAAATTTGGGGGATTTGCGCCATTTGGCTTGAGGGGGATGGGCACCTCTGCAAACCGCGATTCGAACCCGGCACCTACGGCGCGCAGACAAACACTATGATCCCTATTCCAGGTGGGCGTCTGAGTTTCTTATATAAGACGATTAAAACTTCAATTGGTTCTCCATGTTTAAAATTGATTTTTTGAAAACTGTACTCAATAGGGAATTTTGTTAACACGTTACTATTTTGATTGGATATGGGATTTTCCTTCAGAAACTGAATAACTGAGTAGAAAAAAAGGTGCATAAGAATTTGATTTCAAACTGCTTTTCAAGTAGACTAAATGAATTATAATGGAACATATGGAAGAAATTTATAATATATATATATATATATATATATATATATATATATATATATTATAAATTTCTTCCATATGTTCCATTATATATATATACATATTATATATATACATACAGGGTGCAACTCAAAGTCCGTGCCCGGCCTTTATTTTCGCAACCGTTGGTCGTAGACATATACTTCCAATTACAAAAATGTTTCAAATGAGGTAAACATTCATGTTATGACATTTTGAAATTTAAAAAACCAATTTTGTAAAAATTACAAAATCTAACTTTTTATACAGTCCCCCGTTCCTTATAGTGACATTTAGTAAAAGTTTACACTCATCCTAACAAACGTAACACAAAAAGTTTCACTTCTGTGTGACAAAAATTGACCGAGATATTTAATTTCAAAATTTGGGATTTTTTCAGATTTGTTTTGCCTTCATTGAGGGGTCGGTTAAAATATAAATTAGAATAATTCGAGATTGAAATCAGGGTGCAACGCCCCTTTTACGGTGAAAAGGGGGTTCCCCGACCATAAACGATGGGTGCATGTATAGTAAAGTGAACATGCCGATTCACTGAAAGCGGTCGCAGCGTCCCCAGTGGCGAAACATGGAAGTTTGAAAATCTAACTCGCACAAGTTGCAGACAAGCATACAGCGGAAAACAATACATAAAGTGGAGAAATCGAATGCGTGACAAAACTGAATCGTGGACGCGTTGGAGCATAGCTGATATAACTGCGACAAGCAAGGCTGATACGCTGTTTCAGATCATCCAGAGAGATTGGCTCAGTCGCATAATAGATCTGTTCCATGACGTAACCCCAGAGGTAGAAGTTCATGGGATGTCAAGTCCGGCGAATGCGGTGGCCACTCTACCCGACCACCATATCCGATGATCTGTTGGCCGAAATCGGTGGCTAGATACGCACGAACGTTTGCTGCTTTATGCGGAGGGAGGGGCACCATCATGTTGGAACCACACACGACATGCATCTCGGAAAGGCAGCTGTTCATACCAGTCACGTACCATGTCTTGTAACAGGTGAAGGTAACGATTGCCCGCTAAGGTCCCGTCGTAGAAGATGGGTCCAACAATCTGGGTTCCCCATATACCGCACCACACATTCGTTCACCAGCGTACCTGGTGTCGTGTTGTGCGTCCCATGTGAGGGTTGTCCAGAGCCCAGTAATGCACATTGTGGGTGTTGACGATGCCATCCCGTGTGAATTGCGACTCATCTGTCCACAGTATGTCGGAAAACAACGTGTTGGAATCGGTCTCAAACCTCCAATTATAGTGCCGTGTGGGGCACATAAATTTGAAGAATGTAAATCTTTGAATGTATAAAAGTGAAGAAAGATTGGGGATCATGAGCTGATCAGACTTCTTGTATGTTTTTAAACCATAAGACTTGGCTACGTAATAAAATTTATTTTTAATGTATAAAACTCTGTCTTCAATCGATAAAACCCAACAATTGGTTATGGGCCTCAGACCTTAAGCTGAACCTGAATTCTGCCACTACCGGTTTCCAGTATGATGGGTATTCAAGAAATGTCCATGTTTTCCTTCCCGAAGTTATCGGATTTCAACTATGCCACGTGGAAGACGGACATGAAGGTATTGCTAATGGACCGGAACTGCTGGGAATTTATCACTAAAACGGAACCTCTATTATTGGAAGATGCTCCAGAACAAGAAAAAAGAGACTATCGTTATAGGAAGCAGAGGACATACACAACTATCTACCAGGGCATAGACAGAAAATATCAAGTCTTAATTTCATCTACTGAGGACGGTAAGGAAGCCTGGGATATATTAAAGACCAACTTTGAACCAGCATCTAGAGCACGATTGGCAGGCCTTGTGGACGAGTTCTTTTCAATCCGCTATCAGCCGGAGGACGAATCCATTGGACTCTTCTGCAAACGAGTGCATGAGAAGCTGTTACAGATAAAAGAATGTGGATTCGAAATCCCAGACCTTTTAGTTTGCTTTCAACTAATAAGACATTTGCCTCACGAATACGATAATCTGGTACAACTGCTATACAGGATGGATGACAACGAGTTCACGCTAGACAATTTGTCTAAACATTTAATAACAGAATCCAGCCGAATCGAGCTGAAGCGGAAAGACGAAGGCACAAAATTAAGTATCGTGGCCGATGCTTATGCTACAAGAAACAAGTCATCTAGATACAAGGAGACACGGGCGTCTACTCCTGATCACAGCAGATGCGTACTGGACCCTGAATTAATTCCTTCAAGCCCAAGAAAGTCGACAGTTTGTCGTATGGGGCCGCGACCATTCTGTAACTACTGCAAAAAGTCGGGACATTACGAATCGAAGTGCTTCAAGAAAAGCAATCGGCAGAAACCTGGTGGTGAATTATTTTATATGGAGGACAATCCAAAAACTGATCTTCAACGTGCCTATGCAGTTTCAAATTTTCCAAATGAAAGACCGAGGGAATTTCTCATTGATTCAGCTGCAACTGCTCACTTCTGTAAAGAACGTGATATGTTTACGACATTCAGAAAACTACCACCACAGAAGATCCTAGTCGGAGACAAGGACAGCACCTCGGAAGTATTAGGTATGGGTGATATTCAATTTACAGTTTTAGATAGAAACAGAAATTATGATATAACTTTAAAAGATGTGTTATACTCGCCTAATATGAGAAGAAATTTAATTAGTGGTGCTCGTATTGATCTAGTGGGAAACCAAATTAAATGGGGAAATAACAAAATGATTATTTATAATAGTTATAATAAATATTTGTTTACTGTTCCCAGAATTGGAAAATTGTATATCTTGAAAGGTTATCCCAAGATTAAAAATTATACATATGTAACTGGTTTAGATCTAGAAAAAGCCCACCGTAGGTTTTGTCATGTTAACATGCCCTTAATTGAAAATATGAGTAAAATTAATTGTGTAAAAGGAATTGAAAAACTTAATTGTAAGAATATAGATAAAAATTGTAAGATTTGTGCTATTGCTAAATCCACTAGAATATCCTTAAAAAGAAACTATATGTACGAAAGGAAAACTAAAAATGTTTTGGAAAGGATCCATATGGATTTGTGGGGTCCTGCTCCAGTTAACTCTCTAGGTGGAAACAAATACTTTTTATCTATTATTGATGATTTTTCACGTAAAGTAACTGTTTATATTATTCGAAATAAGAATGAAGTTTTTGATTACTTTAAAAAATACTTGGTTAAAGCTGAAAGACAGCTAAATGTTAAGTTAAAATGTGTCCGAACTGACAATGGTTTAGAATTTTGTCACAAAGAATTTAAAAAGTTTTTAAATGATCTAGGAATAAAAATCGAAAGAACTTCAACTTATACCCCTGAACAAAATGGCGTTGCAGAAAGGTTCAATAGAACAGCCATGGATTGTGTCAGAGCTATGCTTCAGGACAGTGGTTTACAACCACAATTTTGGTCAGAAGCACTTTTAGCATTTATTCATACTAAAAATAGATGCGAACATAAATTAACTGAGGGTATATCTCCTAACGAAATATGGACTGGTTTCAAACCATCAGTAAAACATTTTAGAATTTTTGGCTCTTTGGCATATGTTCATATTCCTAAAATACAGAGAAATAAATTACAACCCAGAGCTAAACTTGGTATTTTGACAGGATATGGTTTGAAAACTAAAGGTTACAGAATATATATCCCAAACGAGAAGAGAATAGTTGAAACAGTCCATGTTCATATCGACGAAAGTAAGAAAGCTGTTGATGTACTATTTGGTAAAAACTTTGAGTACGTTTCTTTCGATCTTAATTCTAATATTCCTATTTATCAATCAAATGAAAATATAAAAGTAAAATCGGAAAGTGAAACTCAAGTTTTAGATTCTAAAGATTTAGTTAAAACTGAAGACTTAAAAAGTCTTAACATTTCAAATTGGCGAAGAATCGAAAAACCTAGAAATAAAAGCAATAGGATAGATGTATACTATTATTCTCCTGAAAATTTGAGAATGAGATCTTTAAATGATATTAAAAAGTACTGTACTAAAAATAAGATTAGGTTTGATCCTGTAAATTTCAATTTTAAGCCAGAAACTGAACATCCTAATGTGGATATTTCTAATGTGCCATCTACTTCTAGTGATGAATCTAATTTTTTAGACCAACAGATGTACGACATGTATGATCAGTGTTACAATGTCGAAATCCCCAAAAGTTATGAAGAAACGCAAGCAAGTAAGGATAAAATTAAATGGAATACTGCCATGAATGAAGAAATTCAGATAATGAAGGATAGGCAAGTATGGAAATTAGTGGACACACCCCCAAATACAACCATAATTGGAAGTAAGTGGGTGTACAGCATAAAAATGGACGAAAACAATATACCTAAAAGGTATAAAGCTCGTCTTGTTGCTCAAGGTTTTAAGCAAAAACCCGGCATTGATTTTAAAGATATTTTTTCACCAGTTGTGAATTTTTCTATTGTTAAATTATTGTTTGTACTATTGATTTCTATGTTGGGTTGGTATCACCGTCAAGTTGACGTGAAAAGTGCATATTTATATGGACACCTTAAGGATACTATATACATGAAACAGCCAAAAGGATTTGTGCTGAAAGGATCCGAAAACAAAGTATGTCTATTGGAAAAGGCTATATATGGTCTGCATCAAAGTGGTAGAGAATGGAATTTGGAATTAGACGGTATTTTAACTAAATTAGGATTTTCTCAGTTAAATTGGTGTAATTGTGTCTACAAATTTAAAGATGTAATTTTAATTGTTTATGTAGATGATATGGTTTTGTTTTCAAAAAGGGAACATTTGATAAATGAAGTAATCGAATTATTGGACAAAAAATTGGATCTTACAGTCCTAGGTAAAACTAAATATTTGTTAGGCGTAAACTTTCAAGAAATTGAAAATTCGATTTATTTACATCAAATTACCTACATTGAAAAATTAATGTCAAAATTCAAAGATCTTCCTAAGAGTTTTGTGAATTTACCTTTTAAAATTGGTTGTAACTTACCTGATAAGGTTAAAGAGGAAGAAATAATTGAAAATGATTTAATGAGGAAATTTCCCTATCGTTCCTTAATAGGATGTTTATCGTTTTTGTCAGATAGATCCAGACCAGATATTGCATTTGCCGTTAATATAATGTCTCAGTTTTGTAATGGTTATACTTACAAACACTGGTCTTACGTTGTTGATATTATGAACTATGTTTTTCTTACAAAGGATTTTAAAATTAATCTTTCCAATGTAAAAAGTTCAAATTTGATTGCTTTTTCTGATGCAAATTGGGGATGTGGTCTCACAAACAGACATTCAAGCAGTGGCTATTTAATTTATTTTGGTAACATCCCAATATCATGGAAATCTTCTAAACAAAAGTGCATAGCTCTTAGCTCAATGGAATCTGAATTTATTGCACTAACCGATTGCACTAAAGAAGTTATTTGGTTTAGTAGAATTATAAATGAATTAAGTTTGTGTGATTACATAAGACCCCAAGTATATTGTGATAATCAATCTGCTATCTATTTTTCAAAAAATAGTCAGGAAAATCAGAAAACTAAACATATTGATATCAAGTACAAATTTATTCGTAAATTAATAAAAGATGAACTATTTAACGTAAATTATATTTCATCGGAAAATAATTTGGCTGACTTTTTAACAAAGCCTTTATTGTTAAATAAATTTAAAAATATTATTAGAAAAATATTTTGTTAGATTTATATATATATGTATATATATATATATATATACATATATATATTGAATTGTAATACATCTGCTGAGGTTTTACAACCGATGGGGCCGCATGTTGGAATCGGTCTCAAACCTCCAATTATAGTGCCGTGTGGGGCACATAAATTTGAAGAATGTAAATCTTTGAATGTATAAAAGTGAAGAAAGATTGGGGATCATGAGCTGATCAGACTTCTTGTATGTTTTTAAACCATAAGACTTGGCTACGTAATAAAATTTATTTTTAATGTATAAAACTCTGTCTTCAATCGATAAAACCCAACACAACGACGGAATGTCGTGCAACATATTGAGCAGGAAATTACAAAAGTCAAATCTTCGTGCGTCGTCACCCGGCATCAATGCTTGCACCAGTAGCGGAGGGTATGGATGCGCACCATGCGCATGTAACAATCGCCAAATATGTTGACGCGTGTATCCACATGCCTCGCTTATTTCTGCCGTGCTTAGATGTGGATTTGCAAGGGCGTATCCCAGCACTTCCTCCGGTGTCACTCGAATGCCCGATCTTGTCAGTCTGTCTGATCTGGGCCGTGCTCTCTGAGACGGCAAAATACAGTAGTTATAGTTCGATGCGATGGACGTCGATCCATAAGAAAACGTTCGCCATAAACCCTCGCAGCAGCTCTGGCATTCCGTTGACATTCGCCATAAATCACTATTATTTCGACATATTACGCGGATGTGTAGCACGCCATCACGATCTCAGCGCGGACTAGTTTGCCCACTTCTGGATGGCTCGTCTTTTATCCCGAGCATGTGGCTGCGCTACTATCCTATTTGCATAATCACGATAAGCATGGGGGTTATGCCCCGCTAGTAGCTTGTATTCCGCTGCCATTTATCCGGTTCTTTTTGCGCATTTTTCATTTTCAGGGTGTCGATTCTACATAATTCGACGATGGTCTACAACTTCCTAATTCACATCTTTTGTCTATCTTGCTTAGTTTCGGAGTTAGATTTCCAAACTTCCGTGTTTCGCCACTAGGGGCGCTGCGACCACTTTCAGTGAATCGGGCATGTCCACTTTACTATACATGTACCCATCGTCTATGGTCGGGGAACCCCCCTTTCGCCGTAAAAGGGGCGTTGCACCCTGATTTCAATCTCGAATTATTCTAATTTATATTTTAACCGACCCCTCAATGAAGGCAAAACAAATCTGAAAAAATCCCAAATTTTGAAATTAAATATCTCGGTCAATTTTTGTCACACAGAAGTGAAACTTTTTGTGTTACGTTTGTTAGGATGAGTGTAAACTTTTACTAAATGTCACTATAAGGAACGGGGGACTGTATAAAAAGTTAGATTTTGTAATTTTTACAAAATTGGTTTTTTAAATTTCAAAATGTCATAACATGAATGTTTACCTCATTTGAAACATTTTTGTAATTGGAAGTATATGTCTACGACCAACGGTTGCGAAAATAAAGGCCGGGCACGGACTTTGCGTTGCACCCTGTATATATATATATATACATATACATATACATATACATATATATATATATACATATATATATATATATATATATATATATATATATATATATATATATATATGTATATATATGTATATATATGTATATATATGTATATATGTATATATGTATATATGTATATATGTATATATGTATATATGTATATATATGTATATATATGTATATATGTATATATATGTATATATATGTATATATATGTATATGTATATATATGTATATATATGTATATATATGTATATATATATATATATATATATATATGTATATATATGTATATATATATGTATATATATATGTATATATATATGTATATATATATATGTATATATATATATGTATATATATGTGTATATATATGTGTATATATATATATGTATATATATGTATATACATATATGTATATACATATATGTATATACATATATGTATATACATATATGTATATACATATATAATTGTACAGATTTTTTTAACGCTGCGAAAACGACTTAACCACTTTAAAAAATGGTAGTAATTTAACTTTGTATTGCTATGTCTGCAATACTTTTAAAATAGTTTTCTGGACACTTAAATCATGTTTATGATTTTCTATGGAAGTGGTAGGTAGTTGAATTTATGTCGCACTGGAGTAACACAACGGGCTATTGGCAACGTTTTGGGATCAACCCCGAAGGAAAAGATCCGAGGACAACACCTCTTCGCTTTGAACCACGGTCAGATGACGAGGTGAACACCTGAGCTGGCACCCCACTTTTCAAACCTCCACACCAAGCCAACGTGAGAACATTTGAACCCACGACATATTCAACATACACCATACCCCACGTACATATCGGTCTTTGGCTGGATCGAATTTAGAACTCGCATCCCTCCAGTTGCTAATCTGTGACTCTACCAACTGGGCTACCACGGTCCTTATATGGTAAAGAAAAGTGATGATTCTGATCATTTTTATCAATCTATAGTTAATTCAACACGAGAAAAACAAGGTAATTGTACTAGTAATTTGCACAATCTTTTGTAGGCTACCCTGTTGTATTTTGTGACCACAGACGCTTTTAAAACGTCCAATTGAAATCTAAAACATGTACATGTTAAAATGTTTGAGGTGGCAAAAGCCGTGGTCAAACAGCAAAAATAGATAAAACGCAATTTAATATTTGTAAGTTAAAGTGTTTACAAGTAATTGCATTTAACAGCGATTTTGTGATCAAGTGAAAATATTATTTATATTTTAATTCGATGATTCTTTAACATAGATAAAAGTATAAATAATATTATTCAGCTTTTGGCCTTACGAAGCATCGTTATACATTTCCACTAAATCTAGATACTTTCACGAACGGTTTCCAATTACCTTTACAATACATAAAATATGAAATTTTTAGAAAAAATTAGTTTCTTTAAAAACAAGAAACTCGTGACAAAAGGCTGCGTTCCATTCATACCTTTCACAACCTTTAAATACATTTATTTTTTCAACAGTATATAAAATAATCATTTGGCATTTTAATAAACTTCATGAAAAAAATTAAATCAAGGATTGAATGAAGTAGTATCAGAAATTTAACAAGCGGAGAGTAATCTTTTATGTCATTTTCATATTAAGTTTCAAAACTGCAATTTAAATCTAAGATTTATTACTATAAAAGCTTTTCAAACAAGCTTTGAGGGCGACGAAGAAATGACGGAATATCTATTCACGAAGTATTTTATCTTACAAGTGAAGCATTTATCTTGCACCTTCTTCCAAAGCACTTTTTAAAAAATATCTTACATTAAAATATTTTAATGTGTTATATTCACCAAGCCAAAAAATAAAGTTTAATATAGAAGTAATTTTTAATCCAAATACCGTCAACTGGGTCTTAGACCACTTTAAAAAAAGAGATAGATTCTAGGACAAATAGATGCGAAAGCGACCTCAAGAGGTCATTAGGTGTCTCTTGGCTATTCTGTGGAATATATACAGCCTATTCTGAAGTGATGACTTGCATTTTTATACATGTTGTCAATCCTCACAGCTGATTTTCAAACATGGTTTCTAATCAAGGGAGTTTAAATACCTTCAAACTTTCATCTGCACAGCTTAAGAAATTTCCAGGTGAGATCATTGAATATCTTTTACTCAGGTATATAATGGAGTGACTTTGCCTATCAGATTTTAGCCTTCATATGATTATTAAACTTATATCTAATGATTACATTGACCATGTTTTGGGTTTCATATTCATCTTATACCACAATATGTCAATAAACATGAATACGTTCCGGCTTCAGGAAGTGTAGGGTTGTCTCTGTATATAGAAATGCAATATTGCAGCGAGTCTACAGTACAGGATGGACAACAAGCACATGAAAGAGTGAGGGACACACTTCTCTCATATTTACAGAACTATTGACTCATTGGAGTATATCGGAGTTCATCGTCAGAACACCATGAAGAAAAATACAGGTTCCTGCAGAGTAATCCATCTCTGCTGCAACGATTCTTACGGCTATGTTCCGGGCCCTTTTACCACACAGCATTGGCAATAAAAGAAAGTAAACTACAGAGAAAACAGTGACGAAGATGACTATTCTCTTTCAGTGCACGACTATACCAGTTCCGACACTTCAGGTATAAGAGAACTTCAATGAACTAGTGATTGCACGGTTTTTCGGTTTTCATTTTTTCCAAAACTCAAAATACGAAAAACGCTATATTCGTGTAACAAACATTAAATAAATTTATTTCTTAAGTGTGTAATTTATATACATAAAACGATTATTATCTAACATTGAGAACTATAAAATCACCTGCCAGTACAGTTAGCATTTTTTTCGGCATTAAAGTGTGCTCGCAGAAAACAGTGAATTTATGGAGACACATTCAACTTCGATCTTATTTGGTTACGAATTGACCTGACGATGAGAATGCCCGTTCCGACTCCACGCTTGTCGGTGGAATAGTGAGTAAGTATTTGTAGCACAGCTCCATAATTGTGCTTTTGGCCTCCCCCTTTCATTACTACAACATGTTTTTCAATTTCCGTTTCAAAATCACTACTTGTACAATTATCCCGTGATGTCGAACAGCAAGCGCCTTGTCAATTGTCCTCTGCAGCAATTGTCCCATGTATAAAACAGAAGATTTTTCCGCAACATTGTCAGATTTTTCCGCACATCCGTCTTTGTCATCTAAGTTGATATCCCTCGCATGGGATAGTGCTGGTGTTAAAGAAGACAGCTATAAACGTTTTATCAGGTTATTTATAAACCGATAGATAGCCGTTTTCCCCAACTTTTTAAGCACATATTCCGATATTTTATCACCGGTTCGATACCCATTATGTAGAAATTGAAGTACTGCTGATGTTTTAGTGCGTCTTTCTTGAATTCTTAATTCTAGGATTCTTTCACTTCATTACCGAGTGTAGTATGAAGATCATTTAAAGATGTCAACATGAAATTTAAAGCAGCGTCAGCAGTCAATAGATTTGCATCTGCTCTACATAATGCTTCCACTGTAAGTTTTACTGGCAATAAGGCAGAAATAGTATCCACTAATAAATTAAAGTCCTGTTCAGTGAATGAAATTTTCGATGACAAATCAATTAGGGCTTTCTGAACACATGATTTTAATTTGTTGAACCTTTTCAACATGGTGAGTAAACTATTCTATCGTGTTTTTGAATCTCAAATCAATGAGTACTCTCTACCAAATTCCAATTTCACATATTTTTGCAGTATGTCATCGTTTTTTGTTGGGTGTTAGCGGAACAATCGTACCACCACTCTAATTTTTGTAATAAGTGGTTTCATGTTTAACATCAGAAGCAAAATTTCCATCTACATCATCTGAGTAAGCAATACTGAACCCACTTTCAAATGAATTTTCATCTTCCAATTACGAATCGTCATCATTGTCAATATCCAATTCAATATTCTCTCCTTCAGATTCTGAGACAGTCACATTCCGATTAAGGTTCATTATTCGATTGTGAGTTATTTTTTTGAACTTCTACAGGTACTTTTTGTATAGCTCTTTGATTACACCAAGCTGAATGGCATGCGCTAGACAGAGCTGTTGTTCAGCTTTAATCATTTTGCATACTTTTTTCATGACCGACGCTCCGCCTGTAGTGTTACATACTACATCTTTATCAAGGCACAGACCAAAAACTTCCAATTTTCTAATTACTTAGACACATCTATCAGCTGGTAAACTTCCATGTACACGAACCAGACCTAGACTCCAAAATTGTTTTTGACAGTGTACATTGATGTTCAAAAATCGTCGATTCCTTACTGATGTCCATTCGTCAAGAGTTAGACTAGCTCTATATACTTTTAACTTTAGCCCATTAAATTCACTGACAACAGCTGCCCGCACTTTGTGTGAATAGGCGACCACTAATTTCTGAATGGTATTTGAGGATTTTGGAATATTTTGAAATCCCCTTGCAATGAGAGATTTACGAAGATCAGTTGAAGTGCAAAATACGGAAAAAGGAAGTCCATCCAACGCGGTCATTCTTGATAAAACTGCTGGCCACGTGTCATCAACTAGATTATTAAAATATTTTGTTATTTTTGGCGAAGATGATATTGATAAATTTTCTTCCGAAATAGGTACTTCTTTTCTTTTCAAAATGGAAATACTATGCATCTTTTTTAGGTGTGTATGTAATGCACCTTTTGAGCCGCAAACACATTTCTTTAGAACATTTTTTGCATTTGGCTAGTTGACCATTTCTTTCACGAAGATAATGACACCAAATGGAATAATCACCACAGCTGCTTCGTTTATCACCTCGAAAATATGTCTGGCCATGCTCTATTATGTGTTGAAAAAAAAAATATTTTTTTATTTTTATTTCTAGCTAGTGAACGATTGCGAAATCAAGTTTGTGAAGTACATCTACCTCTTATTTCTGAATAAATATGATCATATTATAAACTACAAAAGGTTGAGCAAAAAACTAATAATTCTTCAAATAAGAATTACCTAATGAACAGCAGTAATTGACAATGACATTATGGGAGCCGGCCGTGGCGTAGAAAGTCATCTACTACGTTGGTCCTTGTGGAGTAGGAAGGGTTTTGATAGTATGATTGTTTATTGTTTTCGGCAGTGGTAGACGAGTTGAGCTGCTTCCTAAATCACATGTAATATAAATTTCTTCTCTATTTATATTTTTACATTTTATTGGTACCAATGAGGATCCACTGTCTGGCTCATTGGAACTGATGCTGAGAATCCGTCTACATTTTATTATGATTGGTCAGAGGAGAAATAGGTCATATTGTGCCATACGAAAGTGATGTGTGACTCATGTGGCATTAATACCACATACATGTAATAATGTTGAACTTTTATTTTGAGAGGGTAGTAAACACTAAACATATAGTTGTTTGCATCAGTGTGCGTAGTATGGTATACCTTGTTGTGGTGAGTTTCTCTTATGGGTTGCCAAGGCGTAAAACCGAAAACCCGGTTTTCTTCTTTCATAAAACCGGTTTTTCGGTTTCGAAATTTCGGTCGGTTTCTCGGTTAACCGGTTCCCCGAAACCGGTTTTGCAATCACTACAATGAACACGATGAACCAGACTTGAGAATGAACCGTCAAATACATTCGAAATTAAAGATTTTGTGATCCTAAGATTTTTGAGAAAGAAATCTGACACATTATAGTGCACAAGTAATTATGTATGTGAAGATGGTGGTGTAGAAATTTCGTGCCTTGAGAACAAATGAAGAAAATCATCCAGGTTTTTAGATAGAGCTGACGAATCAAGTATCCCCGCATCTGATGTAGCGTACATACCTTCCCGATGTAAGAAAGGAAGAGGTATTTGCCACTTTAAAGATGATTTGTGAACTCTTCCACGTTCCTTTCTTGCTTCTTGAGTTTAAATAAATATTTAAGGTATTTTGAATATTCTTTGCTATCCTTCGTACAATTTAAACTTAATGTTACAAAAAGTTATTTGATTGGTGTTTTTCTTCGAGTATACTAAAACTGTACAGGTCATCAAAACTGAACTGTACAAATTCACCCACCCCAATTTGCCTAATTGCCCACACGGTTTTTGATTCTTCAACTGGGGAATCTGAGTGAAAGGTATATATATATATATATAATTATATATATAATATATATATATAATATAATTATATATATAATATAATTATATATATATATATATATATATATATATATATATAATAAGTAAATCTACCCTGAGAATAGAATAGATTTCCCCAAGAAACAAGATGAAATAAAATATGTAAATGTTAAGTGAGCCTGCCTACTTTTTCAAGGGGAGCAAGGCCAGGTTGTCACTTAAAAATGCGATGCTTTGAGTTTTTTCTGTACTTATGTGAGGCCAGGCCGAAGAGATCAACATCAACAACCCCCGAAAACTCAAAGTACTACCAGAGAGAAAAAAATCATAAAAATCATAAAAATAATACCTGTTACCAAAGTTAGGAATCAAAAGAACTTAGCCAAAGCAAAACCTTACCTGTTCATCTAGATAGCTGTTCATCTAAAGTGTCAATATTATTGTTGTTACTTTGCTCCAATTTTGTTCTTGTTATTATTTGCATTTTGTTTTTGTTTTTATTTGGTTTCTCCTTTTTGATTTGTGGTGATGGTCCATATATATATATATATATGGACCATAATATATATATATATGTATATATATATATTATACATATATATATATACATATATATATATATATACATATATATATTATACATATATATATATATATATATATATATATATATACATATATATACATATACATATACATATATATATATATATAGATAGATAGATAGATAGATAGATAGATAGATAGATAGATAGATAGATAGATAGATAGATAGATAGATAGATAGATAGATAGATAGATAGATAGATAGATAGATAGATAGATAGATAGATAGATAGATAGATAGATAGATAGATATATATATATATATATATATATATATATATATATATATATATATATATATATATATATATATATATACCTAGTTGACGATACGAATTTCTGTAAAAGGAAATATCAATGCTTAATTTCGAACCTTTAAACTCATGTTTGTAAAGATGTAAATTTAGTCTTACGAAGAAAAAGTAATATTAAATTTATTTTTAAACTTATAAAGTATTATCATATTCAGAGATACGGGGCTTGAAAAACGCACTTGTACTGAATGTTAGAGTTCAGCTAATATTTGAAAACAATTCCATTGCATGAGATGAAGTCATTTTATAATTTATCCACAAACTGACGAACCTTTTATCGAAGAAGAAAACCCACAATCTAAGTATGCATGCATGTTTTCTTGTGAGACAAGTAAAAACTAGTCCGAGTTTTCTGATCCTCTTAGGAAGTAACGTAATCTTCTTAAACCTAGCTTCGTGTCTGTGGGAATTGTTCTAAACCCCTGTCCGATATCTCATTTTGTCTCTATTCTTTTATCCTCCCAGAAGTCGGGTAATTTCTTAGAGTGCATTTTCTGTAGTTCTGAGGGATTGTTGGAATGTTAAGTCCATGGTTTATTTCAAGTATAGATTTATTTTGATCAACGTGAAGAAAGAGCAAAACTTTTTATGAATAGAGTATCAACTTGTGTCCTTGAAAAGATCCTTTTAGAGTTCTTTCCTTTCTTTTTATTCAAAGTTACTTAAATGGGGAGAGAGTATTGAAAATGACTCCATAAGGCTAAGCTAAGCAATGATAGCTTCATAATGCGCTGCTAAAGATGGAACGAAAAGCTACCCTATACTTTAAAAATTTCTTTTTGTAATGTTTTTGTTGTCTGTGTGACTTAAGAATAAGATTCAGATAAGTTAATTATCTGATAGTTATGCATGAGAGAACAGTGTTTTTCATATCGAATGAATTTATTTTCTATTCAGAATGGAAATTTTTACTATAAACTATGATAGCATTGAAATTATTTTACTGTAACAAATGTTGAATATTGTTTCATGTTATTTCCATGCATAAATGTCAGCAGCGTGGGTAATTTTTATACTCTCCCTTGGCTGTTTTTTAATACTCTAAAAACTTTTGCATCAAGATTTTAGTTTATTTCGAATACATTAAGTTCGTTTGATATGTTTTATCCTTTTTTATTCTGTTCTAATTTTGCATATTGTCAAGCACAATCTCTGTGTCCTACTATTTATTGTTTGAATAAGTACTTAAATCTAGACTTTTCATAAAGAAATGATGCAGAGAAAAATTTGATTTTCATAAAGCAATCAGCAAAATGTTCACTCTTAAAATGAAGTTCTGTGTGTTGTTAAAAATAAGAACAATTATATGTGATATGTAGATAACGCATACAAATCAGGAATGACAGGTACAGTCGGTCGAATCATTATCCGAACATCTCTTGTTATTATGTCCCTAGAATCTTATATATATTCAAAAAGTGTAATTAGACATAGAATGTACACTTATATAAATATACGTGTATTTCATGTACATAAGGGGTCCGTCGTTATATTTATTAAGATATTTCCAAAACATCAAATTACAACAATTTTTAATGTTATTAAAATATTTCCCATGTCACAATTACGCTAAATATAAAGTTTCTGCAAGTCAAATTTGCAGGAAAACTATTCAGGATATTTCTCAATCTGTAAAAATATTAAATACAGATAAAGCATGTAAATGCTTTAGCGTATTTATTGTTCTGAACTTAATAATTCTCCAGCTTCTTTGACTTAAATTTTCATTAACACAGATGTCTCTTGATAAATATTAAGATATTTTTATAAAATACCGGAATGACATTTTAAATTCTTAACTAAAAAATAACAAGTATTTAGAAATATAAAAGATAAAAATATTTTACTTGCATTAAACAACTTTAGGTAATATTTTACTACTATTTGACATTTTACAATAATGAACTATGGTGACCATTCGTTTTTATTACTTTTATGGATCTGAGTGGCACAGAATCAAACTACACTTATTACGTTTTATTAATTATCGTGTAGCACAGGCTGATGCCCAAAACTGATTGCCAGAGGTATTACCAAATAAATCAATAAGCAGAGATTTTCGATTGAGTTGTGATCTGCATTTCTAGGCTGCAAGTGGGATTATCTGCAGACTTGCCGCTCAGAAAGCATCTTGCTCATTCACTATTCTAGGACGGCCACTACGATGTTGACATCCAACATTCCCTGCGCTTCGATGCTTATAAAGTGTAAAAAACGCTTTACTTACCAAATTGAAGAATGAAAATAAATATTTTTGGCATACGTTTTCCCCATTTAAGTAATTAATAACTCCCAGCAAATTTGTCTGAAATTTCAACCGGATTAGTTAAGTTCAATAATTTGGCCTTTAAGCACATATCTCATTGCATTGACGACTTCATATATGAGCACTGGTATTTATTAAACATTTGACCGCGAAAAACAGCTAGACAAGTTATGTTTTGGAACATGAAATTCATGGAAAAGATATTTTTCCAAATAAATTCAAAATTTCATTATAAGAAGGCCCTTAAGCCAAGACAAAATGACGCAGTTTTGAATAAAACACTATTGAAAGGAATAAACTTTAAAACTTTGCACACCTCGATTTGAGACACTACTGAGTCAATTGCACTTGAAGTTTATGTACATTTCAATTCAAATTTCTTTTCAATTATCAGTTAAATAATAATAATTAATAAATATTGCTTTGGAAATAATAGATAATGTGTTTGTTTGTGTTAGTTAATATTTTAATGTATCATAAAAATTATTTTGTCAGCTGATTATTTTGGAAGGCACGAAGAAGAAACTGAAACACTCATTTACCATTAGTTGAGTTGATACAATTGAGTCGATAAAAATAATTGAGTTTATACAAATTTTAATATAAAGACATCCATTATGCAAATGAAAACCCGTTTACGAAAAGTAGATATTGTTCCAAGTCTAATGACACTTTTCGTTTGTTTGTTCTACTCCAGGAGCAGAAATAACAAGAGGGAATCGGATACTTTTTGATGGACTGTACACATACTTCATAATATATAACCCCTTGAGCGAATACACAATTACTTCCGATTATAATCATAAAATATGAATGACATTAATGTCAACACCAAGTTTTGATGCCTGAAACAAATTCTACACCACCGTCAAATTAGTATAAATATGAAATTCCATCAATTTCTTATGTCTCTGTCCTGAGATACAATGTTAAATCCCACTTGAAGAATCATTCCCACATTGAAAGTCGTAAATTCTAAATCAAGATTCTTTGCAATTGAACTGTTCATTTAACATTTTGACAGCAAGGCACCTGAAGTTTACTAATAAAATATTTGTTCTTCATATCATATTCGTTTTTAGTGCTAAAATTAATTTATTCATGAGTTTTTCAGCATTAGTTTTAAAGGAAAATATTTGTTCTTAGTCTGCTAATGAGCTAATGAATTGAAATTAATATATGAAATAAATAACAACTTTGATATATTTTGGTGTAAATCTATTCAAAAAGATATTTTATTACACTGAAAAAATTCAACTTTCTTCTGGGTAACTTTTTATCCAAAAAATATTTTTTAGCGGTCGCAAAACTATTAGAGACGAGCTATTATTCCGATAGCAGTATTATTAACAGTTAGCAACTGTTTTCTAAAACTTTAAGTTATCTGCAAATGCTAAAAAGTTACTTAAACATCTAAATTTATTATGAAATTAATAAAGTTTTATTTAAGAATATTAAAATACGCTAAATATTTGGTAAAAATAGAAGTTGAAATTATTAATTTCAGCAAGGTCTATAAATTAACCATTAACGTCATTTTCTAGCAGTTAATGACTGTTAAATTTATTCACTAACTGTTAGTGTTAGCAATTAACAGTTAAGGAACTAACTGCTAGTTATTAGAAGTTAATAATAACTATTACGCTGGTTAACAATAATCGTTATGACTGTTATCGTAAAATAACAATTTCACTATATCTTATTGCATTATATTACACGCAACTGATTTTTCATAAGTTCATTAAATAACAAATTATGTTTCCAAACATTTTTAAATTTGTGCATTTCATAAGTTACAAATATTTTTTTCATCTAAAATCCTCATAATAATGAAAATTTAAGTACAGCAAAAAACTATCGCGAGGAAAGAGTCGAAATTTTGCAGTCATTAAAAGTCCTTGTGGATCCATTTCCATCAAAATACACTATGGATAAGAGTATTTGGACACTGCATGTTTTTCAGAAAAAGTGCTTTATTATTCTATTTAGTAACGAGTAGGCCCTCCTTTTGCTTGTATTACAGCTGCAACACGTCGAGGCATACTTTCCACAAGTTCTCTGTACGTCTGGGCAGGAATAGCTCTCCATGCCTCTTGCAAGGCTGTGAGAAGAGATTGTTGTGAAGGGCGTGTGTGGCGGCGTCGTACCCATCGCTCCAGTTCGTCCAACAAGTGCTCGATCGGATTGAGATCGGGGCTCTGAGCAGGCCAGTGAAGCAAATACCCCATTTTAAGGAAACCAGTCCAGCACACGTTTTGCAGTATGACATGGAGCTCGATACTGTTGGAAGAAACAACCATCATCGTCGTAGTATTGCCATAGTGTTGGCAAGGCCGAATTATCCAGAACGTCGAGGTACACGTCAGCGTTCATGGTACCAGGTACATAAAGCAATGGGCCGAGTCCTAACCAGGAAAACAACCCCACACTAAGATGGATCCTCCCATTTTCTGCAGTGTCCAAATACTTTTGTCCATATAGTGTATATCAAGGTTGCAATTCATATTTTTTTCGAATATTATTTAATAATTTTAATTTTACATAGTAAACACTATTTAATAATGAAAACATTAGGTAAAATTTTTAGGGGTAAGTTAGTAATAAAATAGTATAAAGTATCAGTGCCATAGAAATATTAGTAAATTAATAATTATAATTTAAACATTAGAAGCTTCAAATTTTCCGTACTCAAAATTCAGACCAAACGACATTAAATTTGGTACCTGAAATTAAATTCTTTAAATTTGAAGTTAAATTTTAAAGTTTACTGTCAAAAGAGTGTTATTATTGAAAATTATGAAGTTTGTGCTTAATTTAAATAAAGACGGCCTCTTATGCAAAATTTATGCATATGAATTTTTAGAAGACGCTATTCTTTAACGAAAGTCATCTTTGATTTTGCTGTGCTGTTTGCAGTTGAAAATGCTTCAATAAGGTAGGATGGCTCGTGTTTTCCCAAGCTGTACATAAGGCTTGGCAATATGGATGTTGATTGACGTGCGAGAATGCACATATTTTAGAATATGAGAATGCTAAGAGTTTTGATTCCATTGGGTTCGTAATCCGCTTTTATCGATTTATTTTTATAGCGTGACACTGATTGCTATAGTTTAAGAGTAGGTTAATTGTTAACTCAAGTTTTGCATAAAACAGTTTAATGATAACTTCGAAACTTTAATGCCAATTCGATAATTATAGTATTTTTTCAGAATCTTCATCGCATGATGGGTCCGTCAATTTTGATCAGAAATACGAGTTAAATATGTAAAACTCCGACACATTATAGAAGTGTAATGGGCTCTATGTAAGTCAACCGCACTGCATATTTTAAATGTTCAACTCTAGCATTTGCAAAGATCTAAAAATAACTTCTGAAATGTGCATAAAAATTTGAAAGTTAAAGCGAAATTCTTGATAACGAAATCAATGAACGTTATAAAAATCAAAGAACCAAATGTGTAAACTAGCGCAAAGAAAAACCTGCGAAAAGGAATACTTTAAAATCGCCATAGCACCGCATAAAAAACACATAAAACAGCACTATCTACTAGAATATTTAAAAATCGATCCGGGGCAACACAAGAATTTCACTTAATAATAACTACCCTTTCGAGGATTTAAAAAAAAATTAGATCCGATGTTTTCACCGTGCTCCCAATTTCCTCAAAGGAACGGAAAAAAAAGCTCCCGCAATGGGGAATAACGACTCTCTTGCGTGCACAATACCATTCGGGCAAAGCGAGTATCTCTGAATTCCAACATTCCGGGAACGTGACCAACGCTCAAGATAAACCGGGATCGAAATATTTGCTTCTGCCCGTTTATGGAGGATAACTATTGATCCGGAAACTCGGTGGCCGCACAGATTAGGGATTGTCCTCAGTCAAAAAATCGTAATTGCAACTGCTCACTCTGGACTTCACCGTTTGCTTTTTATCCGCTTGCATTGATTAATGCACGGCAAGATCAATAAGCTTGCACAGAAGAAGGCGATGCCCGAAATATTTATAGGTGAGAGGGGCAATAACGCTTCTTGTTAGAGAAGATGTATTGCGCGAGATTTTTAAACTAAGATCGCTTTCAGTTATTAATGGCACCGATTGGAGAAACGAATTTCGAGTGCGATGCCGTGATTAATATTCTAAATCAAGTAGTCCATTGCCTGTGAGGGTAATTGAAATTTTTAGAAGACAAATGAAGAAACTAGATGAACTCATTTTGCGCCACCGTAAAATTAATTGACACGCGGTATTAAAGCAATTGAAAATGTTTTGATCTAATATCTTGTAGTGACGCAACTTTTTAATGGAATATCCTGTCTATAAAAATATCAGTTTTGTCTTAGATTTCCGAGATTGTTAATCAAAATACATATCGGCAAACTTTTGCCTCTGCTTTCTCTTCCACTTGATTTGAAAATAAAACTGGTTCCGTGCACCAATTCACTGTAATTCTAGGTAGGTAGTTAGATAGTTGAATAAACGTCGCACTGGAAGAGCATAATGGGCTATTGGCGACTGTCCGGGATCAGTCCCGAAAGGAAAGATCCGATGACACCTTGTAATTTTGAACCAGGTCAGATGAACACTGTAATTCAAGTTCGAGTTATAAGGTTTGATTTAGTTTGGGTTGATTTATCACTTCACGGTCGTTTTTTTCTTCACGAGGGCTAATTAATCCTCTGAGGAGTTCACTCACATATATCCGCTCTGCAGCCTTCCCCACCTGACTTTTAACTAGTTTAGACTAACAAAATGTTTCCTAAAATTCTTTCAACCAATAGATGCGGTTATTTAGTCATTATATGCGCTGTGGTGGTAAAAGCAATACTAGACTACTCGCGAATCTCGTGATGCTCAGAGTTAAAGCTAGTTGCAAGGAGTTTCTAACATACCTACAGAAATGTACCTCTGAGAAGAACGGGTGATTGAACTCGCCTACATCCATCTATACAGGGATTTTCAAAACTTTCCGTTAAAACATTAGGGAGAGGTAAGGTAAACAAATAAAACCGTATTTGCATAGTAATGTATGCTCAACCAGAATGTACTAAAGGTAAGGAATGCAAGCCTGACACTGTCAATGTCCAACTACCTCCCTCTAGCAAATACTGGTGCTAGAGGGAGGTAGGACAACGGATTGCGGGCATACATTCCTGTGTGGGATATGGTTAAATTTCGTGTTCCCTACCTCCTCTTAAGTTTTATACAGGAATAAGCAGCAGTTAAACGATTAAAAGCATTTGAATTTCGTAGGCACACTGAAAACTACCCAAATACAAGCCAATGTGGCGGGACATTTTAATGTATATTGTAGCATAGCGTGCTATAAAATTATTAACAAAGGGATCCCCACAAATCATCTTTAGAAGACCTTGATCTGGATATCGAAGGATTATATCAACGACAGACGACCCCTTTGTGTGATTAAGTTCAGGGCGTCCTAGGTCACTAACAGAGCAACAGAAAAGCCGTGTATTGGCGCTCAGAAGGCTTCCCCAAGATGAATTGTATGAAAGGATCTCAGAAGTTTAAGCGAGGAATGTATGAGCTTGGCTTTTAAATATCGAGCCTGGAGCCGAAAAATCAGTGGAGTCAATTCTTAACTGATGAAGCACTATTTACTCTCCCAAATAATCCTTGATGAATTTTGTTATGCACGGGCAAATATCCTGGAAATTGATCTCTTTGGTAAAGCTGATTTGCTGGTGGGTGTAGGTATTCCAATAAACATCCGCACTGAGCTTCGTGTGTTTTGGCGTAAATCAGTAACTGATATCTGTTATCGAGACGAAATTCTACATCCATGTTCGTTGAACTATCACTACAATGTGAGTGCAGATTCCATATTATAGATTTTAACCCTCTGAGTTCAGACGCATTTATTCGTTTTGCAACATGCAGTATTCCCGGCACGAGTTCAAACCAGTTTTGACTTTCTTGACCAATAGAATCTTTCCTAGGATTGTTTTAACCAACAGATGTGGTTATTTATCATTATGTGTGTAGTGAGGGACACTACACAATACTCTGAAATCTCGTTACGCTCTGAGTGTTAATGTCCGCCCACAAAAGTATGAATTGAAAAAGAAGAATTTTTGGCACGCACGCAATGTCTCGCGAGTTCACACCTTAATCCAATTGATCATGTACGAGACATGTAGCAAGACAAACCGCTTTCTTTTACCTCATTTTATTCGTTGATTTGTGCTCTTAGCACTCTAGTTGCGCGAAATGGAGATTTCTACTACCAAATTTACAAATAATGTTATTTAGTACTCTGAATCGACATAACAAGTATTGAAAGATAAACTTGCAACATATACTAGTGATGGTTAAATGTATGCAAACATTTTCATATAGACCATAAAGGTGACCCCCTAATCGTCACGAGATTTCTGAGTAGTGTAGTTATTGCTTTTACTGTACAATGCACATAACCAAATAAACATATTAGTTGAAAAATCCTAGGAAATATTCTATTGCTCAAGAAGGTCATAAGTAGTTAGAAGTCATGCTGAAAGACTAGTTTGAGAACGGATGAATGTATGCGAACCCCTCAAAGAGTTCATAAGGTAGGTAGGTAAGTATTTTAATTAACGGGGAGCAACACAAAACGAGCTATTGGCGACGGTCCGGGATCAAACCCGAAGGGGGGGTATTTCAATTAACGTCACACTGGAGCAACACAATGGGCTATTGGTGACGGTCCGGGATCAATCGCAAAGGGAAAGATCCGAGGACAACACCACGTAATTTTGAACCATGGTCAGATGACGAGGCAACACCTGAGCTGGCACCCCACTCTCCAAACTTCCACACCACGCCAACGTGAGGACATTTGAGGCCACAACAGATTTAACGTGTACCAGCTTCAGTACGTGCACTTCAGTAACGTGCACTTTGTACACGACGGTGTTTGGCTGGATTCGAACTCGCAACCCTTCGGTTGCTAGTCCGTTACTCTTCCAACCGGGCCACCGCGGCCCCCCAAACCCGAAGGGAAAGATCCGAGGACAACACCGCGTAATTTTGAACCACGGTCAGATGACGAGGTCACACTTGAGCTGGCACCCCATTCTCCAAACTTCAGTTTGGCGTGGTGTGGAAGTTTGGAGAGTGGGGTGCCAGCTCAGGTGTTGCCTCGTCATCTGACCATGGTTCAAAATTACGTGGTGTTGTCCTCGGATCTTTCCCTTTGGGATTGATCCCGGACCGTCACCAATAGCCCATTGTGTTGCTCCAGTGTGACGTTAATTGAAATACCCCCCCCCCAAACTTCAGAGGGTTTATAAGAAATGATTAGACCAGATAAATTATTCTGCAGGTGAAAGCGTATCGATGAAAGCTAAGCCGATTCACTTTGTAATTTGGATGTGAAATGCATTTACCTCACAATTAATTTTAAAATTGTAGAATCTTCCTGGGGAAAATTAGTTTGTTCAGAAAAACCCGGATAGGAAGTTTTAGAACTAGTTAAAAGATTGAAGTGGAATTGGTGTTTAATTTTTACAAGGCTACGGTGGTAAACTCGATGTACTGAACACGTGCTGGCTGGGACGACACACCAGGTAGAGAAAGCAACCTCTCATGCAAATTCCGGATTGGATCGTGTAGGGTGGTTATCGTCTAATTCGACAAGTCAACTAACCCAACAGCAGTTCTATCAACCGTCAGACGAGAATGATAAATGACATGGGTCGTCTCATGGCCTCGAACGATTTCCAATCGACTTGCGGAAGTTGACCGCATCGTCCGCTGTTTGATATTGATTTCAACCCATGATCAGCAATGCTCTAATTGATGCTGAATCTGTATAAGCAAAATTGTGTTCAGTAACGAATCCAGCTTTAGCTTACGATCTGACAAAGGTACTGCATACATAGGAGCCAGTCAGGATCTGACGATCGTTACCCCATGATGTCATTCCAGTCTAGTCTTTAGTCTCCTATTGTAGACAATCCAATCTATACTTTATATGACAAGTTAGGACTTCTAGTCCTCCCCTTCTAATCAGATGTGAAAACATAATTTTACAGCAAGAAAACGCTAACCAAGAACATACGAATGTCAAGATACTAGAATGCTACAATTATCAATAGAATCTCCAACTGTCTGCGTTGGGAAATGTCTGGGAAACCATGTGGTGTAATCTACTGGCTCAGACTCCTCATCCGTAGATAACCGAAGCTCTTCTCCAACAGATGGAGAGAACATGATGAAGGGCAACCTGAACTGCATATGACATGTCTACGACTCAAGGCCCCTACGTATATATCCGAACATATCGAAAAACAGAGCCACTCAAAGCGATTATCGCTATGTAAGCGGTTCTGGCGCCCAATGCATGCTTTCTTTTGCTCTGGAAATTTTATCGACAATTTTTTCTGCTAACTTGTCTATCATTTTCCAGTTAACTTGTCTCCATCACTTTCTAGCTAACTTGTCCATTATTTTCTAGCTACCTTCAGTCTTGACCATAAGTTTCCGGAGAAACATTTCCCCTTCTAGTTATGATTTCAATTTTACTAAGTGCACGATGCGCTCGTTGTATTTGCAACTGTGTCTGTAAGGAGTTCAAGGCAGAAAATTACTTCATTTGGATTTTTTTATCATCTTAAGAATTTTTTATCATCATTTTTGATTGCAAATTAAAGCTGCTGATAACTAAACCAATATATGAACTAAGGAGTTGATTTTATTTCGTTTTGGTTGTATCTATACCACATTTTTTGCTAATGAGGGATGATTGGACCATATAACTGACCTTCGGCTCAACAGGTCTTGAATTCAGGTCACAGGCATGAATATTTGTAGTGGTTCTTAATCCACTTTAAGCTGTACGTTTCGATCTAATTATCTCTCGCGTATTAAAAAATGACGGTTGAGCGACAAAACCAAATCCAAATAATCTAGACCACATTAAATAGCACTACATAGCATTGATTGAGTAAATTAATTAAATAATGTAGGAAATAGTTTTTCTTTTTAGTTTTCGTTCTCACCTTACAGTCTATATTAGCTAGCGGGATAAGACCCCATAAAATTTCCAACAGCGCTTAAAAAGTAGAAAATAGGTTTTATAATTGTGCTTAAAATATTGCTATATTTTTATCTTTCTGGTACAGGCGGTCAAAAAAGTATCCAAACACCTTCCTATTCCTGTCTCTGGAATCGTACGATCAACAAAAAAATGTCATTAGAATTAGAATATGGCCTGCAACAATGAAATTTGCAGTCCATCTTCATATTTGTTTAAAAACTTTCCAAACTTTTAAATAGCAAAACCACTTATACATATATAATGTCAGTAAAAGATTTCCTTCATCAAAATTATGTTAAATATGAATTTTTGTGCAAGTCGGACCATAATTGCCGGAAATATAAGCAAAAAACCACTTGGGGACCGTCTTAATATTACAAATTTGAAAATGCATGTCACGATGCAGGTATATTTCACAATCTACTCGATTCTTTAGTTTCTTGGACTTTTAGGGGGGGGGGAATTTCAATTAACGTCACACTGGAGCAACACAATGGGCTATTGGTGACGGTCCGGGATCAATCCCAAAGGGAAAGATCCGAGGACAACACCACGTAATTTTGAACCACGGTCAGATGACGAGGCAACACCTGAGCTGGCACCCCACTCTCCAAACTTCCACACCACGCCAACGTGAGGACATTTGAGGCCACGACAGATTTAACGTGCACCAGCCCCCTTTGTACACGACGGTGTTTGGCTGGATTCGAACTCGCAACCCTTCGGTTGCAAGTCCGTTACTCTTCCAACCGGGCCACCGCGGCCCTGGACTTTTAGGTTACGTTTTCATTATAAAACAAAAACCTGTTTTAATGAAACATTAAGAATTATTTCAAAAATATTCGGATTGAAATTATGCTAAATTATTAACAATATTGCATAATTAATAATTACCATGCAACAAAAAGCTGCAAAATACTTTCAGTAGTGCGTATGACGTAGCAATGAGTGATTTCACTCGGTAGCAAATCAGAGCATTGCATTTATGCAAGTGAAAATCTTTACCGATCTTTTGCGTATTGAGCATATCCAAGTTAACCTCACATATAGAGAACATTTTCTCCAAAAAATTCAAAATTCCATTTTAGGACGGCCCCCAGAACAAGTCAACGCTGCAGTTTTGAATAAAGGACTATCTCAAAAACTACCGAAAGGAACGAATAAAAATTTGTACACTGGTTTGAGACACCAGTGAGTTTATTGCACTCAAAATCTATACACCTTTCATTTAATTATTTTTCAATGATTAGCTAATTAATAATTGAAAAATATACTGCCTTGAAACTAAGGTGACATGCATTTTGCTTGGGTTATTTAAATTTAATGTAACTTAATAATTACTTCGATCAGCTGATTATTTTGAAAGGTATAAGAAAAAGACCGAAACCTCATTTAACATAAGAAGCTCCGAATTTCAACTATTCATAACTCAAGCGCCAGCGGTAGCCCGATTGAAAGAGTAACGGATTAGCAACCGGAGGGTTGCGAGTTTGAATTGAACCAAAGATCGTCGTGTAGAAAGTGTACTGGTGCACGTTAAATCTTCCATAGCCTCAAATGTCTCCACACGGTGGAATGGTGTGGACGTTTGGAGAGTGGTGCCAGCTCAGGTGTTCTCGTTATCTGACCGTTGTTCAAAATAACGAGGCGTTGTCCTTGGATTCGAGATTGATTTCGGGATAGATCCGTCGCCAATAGCCTGTTGTGTTGCTCCAGTGCGACGTTAATTAACCACCTACCGAACAGGACATCAGAATCTAATCAAAAATAGGGGTTATCGTGTTAAAAAATTGTGGTGATACAACATTTAATATTAAGGCGGACACTTATGCAATTAAAATTCACATTTATTTGTACCATTTAATATTCCAAGGACAGGTAATAATAAGTGTTCAGATACTTTTTTGACAGCAACCGGAGTTGATCCAACCAAAGACCGTCGGGGCCTCAAATGTCCTCACGCTGGCATGGTGTGAAAGTTTGGAAAGTGGGGTGCTTGCTCAGGGGGGTGTTGCCTCGACCTCGAGTAACACAACGGGCTATTGGTGACGGTCCGGGATCAAGCCCAAAGATCCGAGGATAACACCACGTAATTTTGGATCCCGGTCATATAACTCAATATAAACGACATGGTGAAATTGCATTCGAGTATCATGCCAAGTTACGCCACAAGTAATGAGGTAGGTAGGTTGGTATTTTAATTAACGTCACACTGGAGTAACACAACGGGCTATTGGTGACGGTCCGGGATCAATCCCAAAGATCCTAGGACAACACCACGTAATTTTGAATCACGGTCAGGTGGCAACACCTGAGCTCCAAACTTCCACACCACTCCAACATGATCTGAAGTAATGAAAGAGTTCCCAAAACACTCTTTGTTTAGCTCATAGAAAACTCTCCAATCCAGCGTTGAGTGGAAAGTATCCATTTGAACTCGTCTCTTCGGGAGACTGAGGAAGCAGTTAATGCACTTTGGATACCGACGCTTTTTAATCAAAGTGGAAGAATTAGTTAACAGCAACCACCACAAGCATTGTTCAAATCAGTAGAGTAAAATCCGGAAGTGAAAGGCGAAGACGGTACAAGTTTCGTAGTAACAAACTCTAGTTTTTCTATGAGCTAAAGTAGATCAGACAGCATTCAAACCTAATTGAGTTGTATCGATTTATCATGAAATCTTCCAGGAGTGGATCCGCAAATCATTAAGTAAGTTAAGTTTAAATTTTGTAACCGCCTATTTGCTGTTTAAAATGACACTGGGATAGTTTCTAAGATTGATGTTTAACTACAAGTTAATTTCCTTTCCGGATTCATTATCTTGAATAGATTTGAAGGAATAAACATTTCGATCGACTAAGCAAATTTAGTGTTTTGAAAGGATCAAAATAATTCTATCGTGCTGAAAACCTAAAATATATAAGGAAAATTAATATTTCTAGCAAAATGAGTGATATTAAACTCGTATAATTGGTAGTCGCAGAGGAACACAACGGGCTATATGAACTCGTATGAATGAAGATGTTCATATCAGATTATTAATTTCAAAATTTAACTCTAAAAATAATGTAACGCGCTCTCCAAGGCCAATTATGCTTTATCTCTAAATGCCTTCAATGACAAGTGGTTTCGACGAGATATCGTCCATCACGATCTAACCAATTTTGCTAGTGACGAGATATCTCGTCATCAATATTTTGATGATGAGATCAAGATCTGGTAGGTTTTCTTCTAATGACGATAGACGACAATATTTTGATGGACGAGATATCTCCATGGATCTGTTCAATTTTACTGATGACGAGAAACCAGGGTGGTTGACTTAAGATTAGACGGAATAACAATTTTTTATTTACATTTATTTATATTGATTATTTCACGGTCGTTTTAGTTAAGTGTAAGAATCTGATGAATAATTAATGAATCGAAAAAATTTAAATAATCAGTTTAACATTATTTTACTGTATCAAACCTTGATAGTGGATGTAATTTTTTTATGTAATTTCAATTTGAAGCTTGATAGATTTTCAAATAAAAGATTTCGCAAATACAAACGGTTTAATTATTTTCCGCATTGGACAGGCTTTACATTCATGAAAACGATATCAGGCTTCGTGGGTGAACTTTTCAGTGTTTTAATATTGTTAGATATACTATTTGGCAGTTGACAAAAACAGTAAGATACAAAATGTATATTCAGCATGAAAACAAGAAAGGGTTTAACGAAATTCGAAGGTTTTATAAATCATCTTTATAATTTTTTTTAAATAGGTGCTTAGATCACACACACACACACACACACACACACACACACACACACACACACACACACACACACACACACACACACACACACACACACACACACACACACACACACACACACACACACACACACACACACACACACACACACACACACACACACACACACACACACACACACACACACACACACACACACACACACACACACACACACACACACACACACACACACACACACACACACACACACACACACACACACACACACACACACACACACACACACACACACACACACACACACACACACACACACACACACACACACACACACACACACACACACACACACACACACACACACACACACACACACACACACACACACACACACACACACACACACACACACACACACACACACACACACACACACACACACACACACACACACACACACACACACACACACACACACACACACACACACACACACACACACACACACACACACACACACACACACACACACACACACACACACACACACACACACACACACACACACACACACACACACACACACACACACACACACACACACACACACACACACACACACACACACACACACACACACACACACACACACACACACACACACACACAACCTTAGTTAAAGCAGATATTCAAAAGATTGTTTTTGACAGTGGAATTCTTATCGCTGAATTATACTTTCTATAAACAAATCTAAACCACATTCAGTCGTTTGTTTGCAATTATGTGTGAATCGTACATAATACCTATCATGTTATTCATATTATAACCATATTGTTTTGTCTGGATTATCAAATATGCTAGACAATGGTTTCATGTTGCTTGTTTTCCTATAGTAAAATAAAATATTGATCGTATTCTACTAGTTCAAGTTGCGTGCTCAATTTCGTCACTCATAAGGAATTCATGAAATAGAACTGTTAAACAGCAGCATTTTTGTGAAGATAAGGAATTTGATGTACAGCTAGTTAGCTACACAGTGCAATTCGCTAGTGAGCAGCACCCATTTTTGTTTAAACATTTTGTGTTTTGATCAATCTTTACCCCCAAGTGGTTTCGACGAGATATCTCGTCTTATTAGATCTGCACTATTTTGCTAATGACGAGATCTCGTCATTAAGATATTGCCGATTTTTCTATGATGACGAGAACAAGATCTGATCAGATTTCTTCTAATGACGAGATATCTCGTTCATCAAGATCTGATCAGTTTTACTGATGACGAGATGCCTCGTCGAGACAACTACTAGGAAGGATACGTGGGACTGGCGAAGTACCTTTTATAATTTATGAACCACTAACTGAATTATGTTAATACGAGTATTCCATCACCTCTCTGTTCTCTACTGTATTTGAAGCAGTTAGGTTAATTGAGAAGCAACTAATACATAAAACAAAACATTTAAACAAAATTAGCAGCAGCTGTATTTGCAATCTCCAGTGGAGAAATATCAATTACAAATTCGTAATCAATGAATAATTATCAATTCTTTCCGAAGTTCACTTTCTACAGTTTTCATTATTCAATTATTCATTCAGTATTTTATTAGTCGATGCTCTCTCAAGCAAAGACCTAAAGAACACATCTTTAGAATGCGTCAAATACCTTGAAAAAGATGTTGAAACCAGATGTTCGATCGCTGGCCATATTTCCAACAGAAACCTCTTTTTGGGTTTTTCTCATGTTAGCCTTTGGGTATCCCCGTAAATGATTTCGCTCTTATTAACTCGTTTAGAA
This sequence comes from Meta bourneti, assembly GCA_933210815.1. Taxonomy (NCBI): domain Eukaryota; kingdom Metazoa; phylum Arthropoda; class Arachnida; order Araneae; family Tetragnathidae; genus Meta; species Meta bourneti. Next base: position 3,953,231 of record OW119934.1, on the reverse strand, counting down.
AAAAGGATAACCGTAGAGCAACTTGGATTGGATTGGACGCCATAGGTGGACACTGTTTCACCTGTGCGGCTTTCAGCTATATAATCAGCTTACGGAGGGATTTCAGAGCCGAAACAATCGACTATACATATAAAACATTTAACAAACAAAGAAGGTAGTACATGATGACTGATTTTATAAACATATTGTAATTGTTCTATTTTTCAGTGTTGAAAATGTTGAAGATTTTAGAATAAGTATTTGGTTCTAATTTATCCTCTTTTGCTATCTGCACTTAAATTACGCTACAAGGTACGATTGTTAAAATAGTTTAATACCAATTTTACCAATAGTCCATTGTGTTGCTTCAGTGCAAGATAAATTCAACTACCTACCCAAAATGTTTTCAAATCAACCTACAGACCATTTTGGTTAGGTACTTATTCGATTCCTATAGTTCATTGAGCTCGCCGTATCTCAGTGGGTTTACCCACTGCACTAGCAACCTACGAGTTATAGGCGGAGCAGGTTTGATTTCTCCTTCCTGGGTGTATTGTTCTCTTCAATGTCAGTAAACCTTTCCTTGTGCTTTTCCTCCATTTACTTGACGTTGTTTGACGCAGCTTGGTTAAATGGCCCTTGCGCAATGAAACCTTACCAACCTATTGTTCATTAGTTGATTTGTCTACAGTTTAACATATTTGTAATCAAATATCGAATTCCAAAAGTAGTAACCATAGGTGGAGAAAATAGTTGGTTTGAAAATAGAATAGAGGAATACACTATGTCTATTTTATGAAACGTTTAGGAGGATACTAATAGATTGTTAGAATAAACTTTAAGTCTCAGTAAGTTCATAATTTTTATTCTTTTGCTGTATCTAACCTAAAGTAAATTAGGTATTGGATGTTATAGAACACCATATTGATAAAAACAAAGGAAACTTGTACATGTCACTTGGTGTGAAATTCCTGCAACATGTGATATTGTTGAAAAGGAGACGACTGCTCATGGGGAAGAAAAGCACACACATTGAATGTGAGATTCCAGGAAGTGCAGACTAATAAAAAAAGGCTGACTATCCCAAAATAAGTCTACTGATTTCATCTGATCGGTTCTTAATACATTTTAGAAGAAAAAGGAAGTTCATTCATGGTTTTGTTAAGACATTCAAAGCGAGAAAATCCAGGAAAGTCCATCCCTATTGTTTTTAAAAAATATGTTTAAGAAATAAATTACATTTGGGACCTAATGCAATAATAAGTACACCTATAATATGTTTATTGAATATAAATTTCTGACCAAAGCTCGTTGGTTCGCAGGGTCTAGTTCCGTCGTATGTTTTTAAACTTTTATTTATTTGATTTTATTAGGTGTGTTGTCTTACTAAAACAACATAAAATTAAACGCACCTCTGAGATCTAAAGAAGAGGACAAACATTAGCATCGCCTTTCTTCATCCAGGGATAAAGACACCAAGCAGAAAAGGGAAAGAAAGGAAGCTCAAGTCCTTCACTTTCACGAGCTACTGCATTTTAACGGTACTTTTTTTTGTCCAAAAGAAAATCCGATTTGCATTAACAACTCACCTTGCCATCATGCTGAGAATTCTTCTGGGAAATCATTCAGCTGCTCACTGACGTGTTCAAAGACTATTTTTTAGAGCCCCAATTTCTATTTTATTTTTGTCTCCCTAAGTTTTTAAAAAGTTTACGTAATTATTATCACGTTCTCAGAGAATTTAAATATTGATTATTTTTTAACCCAATGATTTATAAACTTTTCTAAGATTTCTTGTGAAAAGCTTTCTTTACGCTAACAGTGCTTAAGATAGCAGGGATGAAGTACCACGCGCTATCTCAAATTACCTGTATCTATCAGAATTAGATTAATTAGAATGCAAGTTAGTGTTTTTCTCACTTAAATCTGTATTTAATACGTCTTCTTTAATGAGGCTTTTAATACTTCCATGAGTACAGAAAGCTTTTTGTATGGGTTGGGGATGCATAAGGAGACACAATGAGAAGGAAGTAAATTGAAATTTTATATTTAATTGAGAGCATACAGTGAAGCCTTTTACTAAAGCAATTTCTTTCTCTTCTAGTCAGGGTGTATGCATTTTTTATTTAGTCATCAAGTGTTAAAAGAGTGCATGGCATAACAATGGATTCTATCAAATCCTTTGCTGTCATAATCATACCACTCGATGTTGACACATGTGCCATGAAATAATTTTTGTTGTAAAACCCACGTGAGTTAGTCAGTCATGTGATTCAAACACGAATACTTTAAGATCACATAACACAATTTCAACGTTATCTACCTTGTGACAGAAAATGGATTTGATGTGTTCAGTAAACTATACTAGAAATCTGTAATAAACTATGGCTCTAATTGGCTTTCTTTCGTGTAGCAAGAAATGACCGTAGAGTAACAAGCCTCGACAGACTTGGAAGTGCAAGATGTATTCCTAGTACTTTTTCTCTTGATTTTTCCTCACATTTTAAAATACCCTGGCGTGTGTATCTTTACGTGTGTATCTTTACGTGTGTATCTTTACGTGTGTACGGGATTCACGAACCCGAGGTACCCTAGTATATTTTTCCATGGGGTTTACTGCCCAAGCGATCTCCCTCTACTTTCTTCTCTCCATCCTTTCTTTTCACAATTACTTGGCATTGTCTTGTATTTGGCGCAGCTTGGCCAAATATGACCCTTGTGCCATACCAACCAAGCCTATTGTAAATATACGTCTATTTTTGTATTCATTTTTAAATTACACTTTAATAATTTATGATTATCTTAACTGAATCAATTAGAATTTAGGCATAATATATATATATATATATATACATATATATATACATGTATATATATATATTTATATATATACGTATATATATATATACATATACATATATTTATATATATATATGTATATATATGTATATGTATATGTATATGTATATATATGTATAGACCATCACCACAAATCAAAAAGGAGAAACCAAATAAAAACAAAAACAAAATGCAAATAATAACAAGAACAAAAATGGAGCAAAATAACAACAATAATATTGACCCTTTAGATGAACAGCGCTGAAAGCCGCAGAGAACAAATAAAGGGAAATAATAAGTAAAACTACCCTAAGAATAGAATAGATTTCCCCGAGAAACAAGATGAAATAAAATATGTAAATGTTAAGTGAGCCTGCCTACTTTTTCAAGGGGAGCAAGGCCAGGTTGTCACTTAAAAATGCGATGCTTTGAGTTTTTTCTGTACTTATGTGAGGCCAGGCCGAAGAGATCAACAAAAGTTACCCCCGAAAACTCAAAGTACTACCAGAGAGAAAAAAATCATGAAAATAATACCTGTTACCAAGGTTAGGAATCAAAAGAACATAGTTTTTAAGTGACAACCTGGCCTTGCTCCCCTTGAAAAAGTAGGCAGGCTCACTTAACATTTACATATTTTATTTCATCTTGTTTCTCGGGGAAATCTATTCTATTCTTAGGGTAGTTTTACTTATTATATATATGTATATATATATATGTATATGTATATATATGTATATATATATATGTATATGTATATATATGTATGTATATGTATATATATGTATGTATATATATATATGTATGCATATATATATGTATGTATATATATATGTATGTATATATATATATGTATATGTATATGTATATGTATATATGTATATATATATATATATATATTTATGTATATATTTATTTATATATATTTATATATATATTTATATATATATTTATTTATTTATATATATTTATATTGTTGCAAGATGATTTAATAGAAATTTTTTTACATAAAATTTGCCTTATTAAATAGAAATAACTTTCTTACTATCGAAAACTTTGTTTTTTATTCCGCATCCTTATTTTTCTGTTGCTACTGCATTTGCGTTCAATTAACAAGTATGTCCTTATCACGTTCCGCATATACGGTAAAGTTGTATCATCTCTACCTTTATTTTTATCACGTTACGGCTTCTGTTCATGACAATTTTGTATCAATCTCACGAGTGCGGAAAACTTTTCCACCAGTCCCAGGCTAATTAAAATAAACCATTCCGATCTTGAAAAAAACTATTAGGATATCTCCTAGTAGGGGGCCAAAGAGATGAATTCCGATGAACTGAAACTTGCAAACACTGCAGTTGTCATAGAAACTAATAAACCCGAAAGCTCGCTGTTGGTATTTGCATCATTAAAGTGTAGTTAGTAGCAAACACGATTTGCATTAGAATGGCACGTCTTCCGCAAGGTGTTTCAAAAAGAAAGGTGTATGACAATTTCACTCTAGTGTGTGTCTGAATTTTGAAACGTTAAATATTTCCTAATTGTGCATCAAAGTTCCTCACGTGCTTTAAGTCATATGTCAAGAGTCAAATGAGTTTTTCCAGCTACCGGGAAAGGATTCCCAAAGGCTTCCTCGAAAAATATTTCTCTTGCCATTTTTACATTGAAGATATGTGTACATGCACACAAGTGATATGACGTCTTTAAAAAAACTATTTAAAGTGTTCCTTTTAATTTTAATAGAAAAGTCCAGCTTATATACAGTACTCTTTTTCAAAGACAATTATGAGATCAACACTAGAGGAAAATATCTGGCTAATTTCCTTCAAATTACTGGAGCCACGGTATCCCAGTTGGAAGAGTAAGGGATTAGTTACCGGAGGGTTACTGATTTGAAACTCAAAGACCGTCGTGTACACGGGGCTGGTATACGTTTAATCTGTCGTGGCCTCAAATATCCTCACGTTGGCGCGGAAATTTGGAAAGTGGGGTGCCAAACTCAGGTGTTTTCATCCCGAGACCGTGGTTCGAAATTACAAGGCGTTGTCCTTGTATTTTTCCCTTCGGGATTGATCCTGGACTCGCCAATAGCCCGTTGTGTTGCTCCAATGTGACTTTATTTAAATACCTACCCAAAATGAAACACACCAATTGTTATTAATTACTCAAACAAATATAAATAATATACAGTATTTTCCAAAAAAGCATGCTTCTGAGCCATGTTATTAACTTTGAATTGTTCATGAGGCATGCGATTTAAACGTCCGTCGTGTCTGTAGGTTGTGTATTTGCTAAGAAATCTCTGAAAAAGCCGACTTGATAGCCGAGTGATTAGAACTGGCCTTTGGTTCTAGCTCTGGGTTCGAATCCCGGTCTTGGCCTAGATGTTCGCAGTAGTTCAGTATTCCCTTTGAGCCATAGGTTTAATTAGCACTTCAGTACTAAATGTGACAATAGAGCGACAAAACCAAGCCCAAACCAGAAATCTTTACCTAATTGACTTGGAAAGTTAACTTAAAACATGCGCCTAAATGATATTCTGTCTTCAAATTTTGCAGAGAAATGTCCGAATGAGAAATGTGTCCCTTTCGCGTTTTGATTTCACCCAACAGAAATTAAAGATTAAATCCACTTGTAGAGAAATGTAAATAGAAAAGGTAACTCAAATATTTTAGTACCTAACTAGATAAGTAAAGACATCGTTTTTTTGAAACTTAGTTTAAAGAAGCTAAAAATTGCTGACAAATGGTGCTGAAAGTTGAAAATGTAGGTATGAATTTTTAGATTTATTTTGGTGGTTTGGTAACTCATCACTAGAATTGTCCAGAACATTCATCTGCGGCGTTAATAAAAGGACATAATTCCTCATACTTTCAGGTGTCTCATTCTTTTTATTCAGTTTAGTTGAATACAATATGTCAAATCAATCAGTGGTGATGTAAACTTGAGATGATTTCAACAATTGTTACTGCATCACATGAACTCAATTAAAACTCATGTATGCATTCAATTTTCTAAGTAAAATGAAATCCGAACGTTCATAAAATAGACCGTGATACTAAAGCATTTGGATTCAATGCATTGCAATGAAAACCATATTTTGCTTTTAAACTTTGTAGGATTATTTCTTTGACAGTATCTTTCAATCTGGAGTAAAACTAACAATGAAAACACGTTTAGACTGTCGAAACCAAGTGCGCCAGCAAATATCAAAGAGAAGTGACACATCAACGTGTTTATTGAAGTCAGTGGACATTTATGCGAGTAGCTTGACAGCATCTGCTCGGTGGGAAGGTGAATAAATTCATTCGAAATGCATTCCACCTAAGTTTTTCAGAGCATTCCGTATGGAAACTCCGAGTTTTGTCACATTTTACAAAATCCAGTTGGATTCTTAACGATAAAGTAAAGAAATGAAAATCCCTGATTTAAAATCCAAGCTATCTAAAAATATATTTGATTCACAAAATTTCCGGCCTGGAATAAAATAAAAATTGATTCTACCTCACTTCCAGCTTACTTTCTCTCCTAGTGCACCTAGTACATAGCTCGATTGACTAATATTTTTAAAAGAATCAAATGAATGCAATTAAAAAATGTATTTTGCTCTAGTGTACTATAAACGCTCGACTATTTATTGCCTTAAAATACATTCCAGCAGACTCCTGTTTCATATAACGGTTTTGATGAAACTTTTAGTTAATGTGAATAAGAACAATTATAGTTTTGTATTTTAATAATACAGTAACCTTTCTAAATCACGTTGCTTGGGCTACACTTTTTTATGTTTTGGCTTTTGAAAATGTTATGTATTTGGAGCAGAGTGATAGAGCGGGTCGATAAAAAATTTCTTATAACAGAAGTAAATCCACAAATTATCAATTAAAATACGTGCTTTTGAATTATGTAAAACTAAATTAAACCCCAAAGCTATGGATAAACCTTTAGAAAGCAATACTAAATACGGTAGAATATTTTTGAAACAAATTCCTAATCCACATTTCAGTGACACGTTAATATTTTTAACCAATTTTTCAGTCTAAGAAAACTGCTCCAACTAAGTGACTTTTGAACTCCCAATTCTAAATAAAGCAAATTGAGATTTCGTTTGCTATAGCCCAATCTAAAAGTCTTCGGAGGACAAGAGCCAAATGTACTGCAAACTGTATGATTAAATTTGTATTAAATATTTCTCATTTCCCATAAAATTAAAATGGTTCATAAATTAATCTGTGTTAATTAATGACGAGCCAACTCTATAAAGTGTTTTTTTAACTATTGCTACATGTAACCATGTTCTTAAATATTACTATTAAGCACATGTTTGAAAGTTGGTTACTTACTTCATTTCACTTGAAGGGTGTTGAAATTCTTATAAACCTCGGGAGTAAATTGTACGAATTGTTCCGAAAAACTTCCGAACAATTTTTAATTCTAAATTCCCTGAAGTCTTGAAGTCCAGATATAATAGTATAGTGCAACTAATGTAAAAAATATGTAACTAAATATTTTAAACAAACTCACTTCCATGTTGTAGTTACTGCATTTTAATTTTTTAATTTCATTGATTTACTTTGCTGTTCATTAAAAATACACCTAAAAAGTTGTCGGATTAGCGGAAAATGACAGGCGGGGAGTTTATCATGCAAATACAAATGATTAAAATCTCAGCTGAGTATGCAAATGAGATGAGCGTGTAATAGACTGAAATGTGACTTTGAAAATATAAAAGGCCTCAAAACGCAAATCTGAATTCGATTGATATTGCTCTGCTAGAACGAAAACATGCCTCGTCGTAAAACGAGACAATATGAAAAGTTGATGGAGTTGGAGAGAAAAAATTGAGCTGAGGGAAGTGGTTTGTCGTATTGTCTTACTACTGCGCGCGTTAGGCGATACGCTAGTTGTGTAGTATATGGAGACAATGACAGAAAAAAGTTCTACGCATCGTCGGGATCTTGAGCACCTACAACTTCATCAGAAAATGAAGATAGGCACTTGCTACGCATGGTCTGGCCCTTGTGCTATAAAAAATTCAATCAATCAGCCACGCAAGGTGGTGACGTATCACAATATCATCTTCAACGTTAGCACAAAAATGGAGGATGGTGACACATCAGGTGATGTCTGCCAGCACTGTTCGCGACGATTGCTGTAGCTAAAGCTCGCAAATGGGCTTCCTTTAACCCTATACCAAATATATTAGAGGCTTCAACCGGGATCATGAAGAGAGCTTTTTCCACGATGGCTCCGCTTCATTGACGCCAAGAATGAAGACAAATGGAAAGCTGAATGGTTGCGAATAGTGTTTTCTGACGAGTATAGGTTAGGTATTAATAATGCAGAGGCAGTACAATTCATTCTTAAAGATGAGAAAATTTCAGTTAAGGGTATCTTCTGAACGCAATAACTTTTTAGAAGATTGTATAGGTCATTTACTCCATCATTATTAATCAGTACAGTATCATCTTCAGGATTCACCAAGGTGTCCGCTATGATCGAAATAGACATGTTGGTAAGAGATGAACAGAAATGAAGAAAAATTGGCACTGAACTGAAAATTGCAACGCTAGTATCCCTTGATTTCGATGAATTCATTCCAAGTAGGCATATCTCTCAGTTACGGATTTCATTTGAAATAAACTTTAAAAAAGTTTCAAAAACTAAATCACCTGAAAAAGATCTTTTTAATGTTCTATCATTTCCCTTCATGAGTTTTTCTTCAGTTCAGCGTCCTCAAATGAGAAGAAAACTCAAAGGCGAAATAATTCGTGACCTTTTATAGGCTGGAATGAATTCGAATTAATTTGGCCATTATCGCATTATAAATTCTCAGATATATTTCCTTTTATAAAATGTTTTTAAACTCATAAGAAATGAAGTTTTTCAGCAGCAGTGTAATTATGTTCGCAGGTGTAGTATAACAAGAAAGTTGTTAAGTTGTTGGACTAAAAGCGAACATTTCTATGCAGTTGTATATAATCATGAGTAACAAGATGATTTAAGCATTTAATTTGAACAGGTTTAAAATCCAGACCACAAGGAATTAAGTCGAAATTCATTTACTTGCGAATGAATCCCGCCGGGGTCCCCACCACACAGCGCCAGTCACGTGACAGGTGGAAAGTGGACGTTCTGTGTATAAACTTCAGTGTCAGAATAGTTGTGTCGCTCTCAATTCAAATAACGGTGAAATAGATTTTGTTTCATCCCAAATGAATTCAAACGGCCGTTGTTCCTGAGATTAATGCGTTCCTTCGTTAAAAAGTTTCGTCAAGTTAAGAATTGGAGAGTTCTAGAAAGCATTGAAGGGGAAGAATTAAATTAAGATAACTGGAATTAACTTTAAAGGAAAGCAAGATTAAAAACGATGCTTTTTCGAACAATTCCCATTTTTCGATGAAAAACTGATTACTATAATTATCAAACTTCGGGTTGTGCAGAGTTGATAAATCTTTAGTTTTTAATTTTTTTATTGATTTGGGGAATAACAATGGCGGGATATTCTGGCAAGTTTCGACTAGTGCCGTAAAGTGTTTCATAATCAATATGTGCCTGAATAGTTCATAAGTCAATTGTCAGAATGGCACGAAATGAAAAATGCTTGCGTAATACCGTACAGCAGCCGAGTAAAAAAACACTGAAAGAAGGTTTTCATTAATAATGCAAGTTCAAAAAATCAACAAGCCAGTTTCTTTTTGTGTCAAGAAAAGCGAGAAAAATTGGGTGCATTATGATTAATTAAGGGTGTGGTTACTCTTTGCAGTTTTTTACTATCCATGAGACAACAAGTCTCATTCTTAGGGAGCTTCCGATTATTCCCAGCCTAGTAAATGGTGGTCTAGTTTTATATTAAGTTTCTGACTAATCATCAACAATTATTTTCATTTTCTTACGGAATTTAAAGAAAATGAAGTGACATACGGAACAAGTTGGCTATATTTGTTTTACGGTGATATATTTGTATTTTTTGCATAATGTAGTATTAGAAAGTAATAAAGTAATTTTGTGACTAATCTACTGAAAAACTAATGCCCTTTTATTGTGTCACTGACACGTTTATGAAATACGTTAGTCTCTGATCCCTGAAAACAAGTCAAAACTTGTTTTCAGTGATCTTTTAGATTGGAACATCGAGAAAAAATCTAGTTTTTAATTGATATTTATGAAATTAATTTTTAGCTAATTTTCTTTGAGAAAACTCGGTACGAGGAAATTGTGATCGAAGTCGAAACAACAATTATTAAGAAATAAAGTTATTTCGGATAAATACTTTTCTCCAGATAAATCTTTCGATAATCAGTTTACTTTTGCTGTACGTTCTTACTAATTAAAAAAACCCGAAAACTACTTTAAATCTGATATTAGAAGTATAGTATTAAAGAAACAAATTCCCTGTTTCTATAATTTCTGCCACTAAAATAATAATATATATATGTATCATCGAAAGTTATTACAAAACACTAATCTAGGGTGAAGTCAATCAGCCACATCTTTCTATATCAAAAACAAACAAGCATTTTCTAACCATCCTTTGCTTCCTTATCTGAACTACGGATTTCCAGACGGTCTCTCACATTGAAGTGTATCATACTTTCTTTTTGCGTTAAGACCGGATACGATGCCATCCCAAATCTTATTTCCGAAAGCAGTTTCAGATGATTCGTCTCTCTTTGGTATGCATGACTAATCGTTCCTTGGCAGTCCAGCGCCCACCGAGTTCGTAGCCACTAAAAGCAACTTACTCACAACAATCCTCGAAAACTGCTGACCTGTTTCTCCCGCCTATTCTATGATTGGACATGTTCTCCTGTTAAGTATATCCCCTTTGTCTCTCTAGATAGACAATGCGGTACCACTCATGAATGAGGAATTATCTCTCCTCTATGGTTACAAGGAAAAGGAATCTGCCCACTGGCCTGTCCGGTTATCCTGATCTTTTTTCTAAATCCACAAGCAGGTATCCTTTTTCAAAATCATGCGACCAACAATTTGATCGTCCCTCATTTGTAAACAGGCAGGTTTCTATGGGGCGCATAATCCTCACCCCGAATAGACCTTTTGTTCATCTCAAATGAGTTGCCCTCAGGGTCATATCTCTTTTAGGTGTGTACGGGCTTCATGGATCCGAGGTGCCCTAGTGATCTTTTCTTTTCACATGGGGTTTCTGTCTTTAGTAAACGCGGGTGTCGCGAACCCGGGATACCCAAGCGACCTTTTTCTGCTTTCCTCCCATTATTCCATTCCCAATCTCCTTTTTCCCTTTCATTACATTTTGTTACTTGAAGCTGTTTGTCTTGTGTTTGGCGCAGCTTGGCCAAATATGGCCCTTGCGCCATAAAACTTCTAAACAATCAACCAAATGTGGTTGGGTCATTGCTCAAATGCTTCATTCAGTTTGCCTTTCAGCTGTATTCTTTTAATTGTGATACGGTGATTCGAGGGTATTAAAAAGTAAGAAGACATATTATATAAAGAAATTCAATTTTTTAACAATTTGTCATGTATAAATTGCCCCATTAATTGTTGCATTCATTTTCGCCTTAAGTGCCAAAAGAAAATGCTGTAGAAAGCATTCAAGCAAAAAGTAACCTATTAACTGGTGGTTTGTATGTGAAAAATAGTCAGTCGAAAAGAACGCAATAGTAAAAAATGCCTGATATGTGGAAAAATACTTTTTAAATTTCTTCTGTTCCATCATTCATGTTACTAAAATGATATAATCTTATGTACTCAGCATAATATAAAAATTAACTTTACCCTAAATACATGGGAAATGTTTCACAAATACATAGTATTGGAAAAAGTCACCGGACACTCGAGTGTTTGACTAAACGTCGCTTTCATAGAAATTTCAGTTGGGTGTTGGCATCTATTTGATTCATCCCAAACGGTATCTATTCCATTCAGGGTCTGAGCAGGCCAGGGCATATTCGCAACATCTGAGTCATGAAATCATTGAATGGACATGCATGGTGAGTTATGTTATGGACGAATGGTCCTTCTCCGTGGAACTAGAACATCCAACTGTGTCTTACGGTCCAAGCTACAAGAGATAACGGTTCTTACCACGATAAGCAAGCCATAACCATCAATCCACCTCAATTGAACTTCGCAGAAGGGGAGACACGTAACTGCGAGTGATGTTCCTTAGCATCCGCCACTCACAGCAGCCACCATCAGAGCAGTGTGAAACGTGATTCCCAGCATTGACCCAGTGATAACTCCTACTTTTCTATGCAGCTAAAATGTATAGAACTCCTACTAGACTCAAATGGGGTCAGTATTTTTTCTAATGACGAAATTTCTCGTCCATCAAAATCCGGTCGATTTTGTTAATGACGAGATACCTAGACGAGACAACCACCAGGAGAGTTAAGTAATAGCAATAAAACAAGCAAATTTCCTTCCAGTGTTTATATTAATGAGTTGTAAATCACTAATGTTTATATTTATGGGTTCCAGTGTTTACATTATTGGTATACATATTCTTATCAGTTGATTTGTCTGATGCAATCCTTTTAAGATCTGCAGTGAATCAATGACCTCTGAGTCTGCGCTGTTTGTATCGTTCTGTATGCTTGGCTAGTGTGATGTCTCTTTATAATTATTAAATATCTTGTTGGACTTACGAGTTACTCTTATTTCAATATCACGAGACATAACATAAACTTTAAAGTTTTAAACTACATTTCAATTTGAACTTTTAATTCACGTGAACTGTTTCTAACTGGAGACTATTTCTGCAACTGTAGCATGTCAATGCCTTCTAGACATGCACCATGTGTTAATTTTGCTCTTCCAGTTCAAGAAATGATCCAACACACTCGTACTAATTACTCTTGTTGGGGCTCGGAGCATTTTCCGTTTGTATAAGTAAAGCAACCTATTTTCTAGGTCAAATGTGGAGCATCTCGTCACAATGGCCACTCTCAATACCCCGACTGTAATCTCAGTTTTAAATCGAAATTGAGCAATGTGAGATTTTTCCAATCGATTAGCACATTAGATCTCATTAGCTAAGCGCCAAAGCTCAATCAGTGCGGCCGAACTCTTTGTTCGTTTAATTACTTGCCTCCGATCGATTCCTGGCATTCCATTTCCGTAGTTACCTTTGAAAGGGCTTTTGACACATTTCGCTACCACTCATTTATCACCTTCTCCCCGTGTTACATTCTTTGTTCGCTACGCCGGAGATTTCATACCAGGAATCGCTCTATTTTCACGGGATTGATTACTTTTAATTGATTTATTCCTACTGACAGAAAAGTTATGATTTTGCCTTTCAAACATATTTACTTTTGATTACGGAAATTATGATTTAGAATCTTGATTCATTTTCAAAGTGGGTTCTCGTATTAATGTATTTTCATTTCGTTCGGACGCTCCTCTTTGCTGTTGAAATATTTATTCCAATGAGCTGTTGAATATATATATGTGCAGAAAAATCATGATGCATTTAATGGGAATATAACGTTCTCCCAAGAAACATTTTATGAAAATGCGTTATTTATACACACATATTTTTCTTTTATGATAAAATTTTACCGACACGCATATTTTTGTTATTTTTTAATTCTGATATAAGTATATAAGTTCTACAAACATTTTAGAGTGAGTATTATGGGAAAGAAAAACAAGCAGATTAGGGATTATTCTCATAAGACTGCGCAACGAAGCGATATATTTAAATAAAACTAATTTTACAATTAATTATGAAAGCTATTAAAAAACGTCCAAAAAATATTTACTCAAGCAAATTTAATGTACTGCTGCAAAAAAAGTTGCATTTAAGTGTTCGTACTTTTGTTATACGATATACACAAAGGTTGTGTATGTATTTACTTGATGGCATGCTATAGTTAACACGAGTATTTTCAATAACATCTGACAGATGGCGCCATGAGCTGATGAGTAAATGCTCTGGGCGGGTGACTGATTCTCTTTACTCGGAAGTAAAATTTTATTTCTCACATGCAAAACGACTGGCAGAAAGCGCATCGATTTTTTGAAATTTGCGCTTCCCAATGACACAACTGAATAATTCAAAAACATTATTTTGTTCTCGCTAAAGTATTTTTTAGAAATTATTTTCCAGAAAATGTATTGCTGTACATACTTACGTAAAGATAAACATTTGAACTGTTTTAAACACAGACAGATAAAAATTCAAATATATTTTCTAGGGTTTGAAATTAACATTTTTTAATTGTGAATTGCGTTGAATAATGGATTGTGAGAAGCTTTTCCCAGCATCAATTTATATTTCAAGTTGGGAATACCTATATTTTCCCATTTGGTGATGATCCGCCTCACAGCTTCATGCTTACACAAAATTGTATGAATGAATACACGTTTAAGCAGTTTGGTTAGAAAATGTTCTCTACTATTAAGATATATTAAGAATGCATGATACGAAAATTGTCATACCAACCATAAAATATTTCGCTTAGAATGTTCTGTATCTACTCGTTGAGAGTTAAAAAAATTATACATACAGAAAACACATTTATTTCAACAAAACACATCATATGACACATTATTCCGATGGTATCGCAACACAGATTAGGGAGTCTCAAAGCCGGGAACAGAAGCGATGACCAAAAAGTTTGACTACGCTCGTAGGGTCTCTTAACTCCAGGATTGTCGCGTCCTACCCCAAACTTCAAATAAAACGAAATTCTAGAATGTTCATGATAATGGGATGATCTCAGAAGTAACAGGCTTTTATGTTCCCTTCCACCTTCAAAATCAGTTTTACTATCCTTGGTTTTATAAAACAGGATAAAAGCATACCTATATAATATGATTGCTATTGCTTAAGGCACCGAACGATAAACTTGGAACCAGAATCCGCGCAGACTGGGGAAGCGCTTTGTTTACGTTCTAACCTATTAACTTATTTCAAGAATAGACTCGTCCAAAATCACGTGACTCGACTACCATCTCTTAGAAGCCGACATGGTGGCTCACCCTGTGAGGTCTGGCAAGGGTATTTACGCAGCTACATTGCTCCTCCACCAATGTCTCAATAAAAGACAAGGAAACTTGCCAGATCTTGTCAATTTTATCTCACTGGTTTTTCTTCTTTCCCTCTGTTGATATGAGCGGTGAAAGTCAGTCTTCATACTCACCAATAAGGAATGCGGGGATAAGTTGGTCTAGTCCAATGTTGGCCGTAGCATTTATTTGTATCTTGGAATATTTGTCTATTCTCGCTACCACTTGAAGCGAACCGTTGAAAATCGATGGAAGGGTCTTCGACAGATATCTGATGAAGACAGTTCAACTCAGGATGTGCGAAAACATTTCTTTTCCTGCGATTTGTCACCGCTGCAGGTTGTAGATTAAAAGCCTCAATACACGAAATTCTACGGATCGCTCTAGCCTGCGGAAGAAGAATATTTCCGTAAACTCTGCGGTTGTTGCTTTTAAGTCCTCCTTAATAGAGGAATAAAAATTGGGTAGAATTCTGGGCAAGACTGTCCATCGCTCCGTCATGCCTTAAGGTGACATTTCCGCCAGGGTTCCTTGCCGTGGTGCAGTTTCCTATGGTGTTCGCCAATGCTTGGAACAATCTGCCTCGAACTGCCGGCCCTGATCCGTAATACTTCGAAGTGGAATATCCAGGCACACAATTGATCGTGCGATTGTCTCCGGTGATATCGCGGATGGAATGAAATGGTCGATCATTGTCAAAGCGTAACAATATCCTTGGGAAGAGGACCTACAATGTTTAAATGTTTGTGCTCGAAGCATTCGCTCGGTGGCACAAAGCAACCAATTTGAGAAAATGATTTTTTAGGCAAATCGGTAGATGGTGTCTGCAATTACGTTTCCGAGCCCTTCACGTAACGGGAAGTTGTCATAATAAATATATCTGAAGATATAATCGAGTTGCCTAATGTGCTTAGGAGATGCTTTGTATGTTGAAGGGCATACGTGAGAGGTTTATGATCTGTATATGTATACAAAATACCATGAATACAACATATACTTGAAATGTTAATCGTGGAAAACAGCTAACTCCCAATCATGTGCATTGTACTGTTTCTTGGTGAGTGATAAATTCTTAGAACAAAAACTAGTGGCTTTTCCAGCTTGTCATTAATTGGGTACAACGCTTCCCCGATTGAAAAATCTAAGACATCCCATCGAGGCATAAAGATAAGTGATGTGGAGGTTGAGTGTGCTAATTGTTTGCAGCCATAGAAAGACTGTTTCGGCCTCAGTTAATTTTGTAGGATATCGTTCTTTCTCGCACCATTTAATATTCGTTTAGAAAAATTTGGTTGTCTGCTTCGAGTGAGAAGAATCTACGATAGAAGATTACCAAGCCTAAAAAGGCCGAAAGTCTTGGATTGTTTTTGCTTCTTTACAATTGAAAATAATTCGAACCTTGTCGTGTAAAGATTCAATTTATTCTCTGGAGACTTGATGTCTCCAAAATGAGAGTCCCTTTACCTCAGAATACATTTAGACTTATTTAACTTTATCCCATGCTTTTGAAGTCTTCAGAATACCCTTTCTAGACGAAGCTAGTTTTCATCCTTAGAGAATACTAAGATATCGTTTAAGTAAGCAAAATAAAAGGTGACGAGAAACTCCATTAATGAAACGCTGGAATGTCAGGGCCCAAAATTTAAAAAGGGAATTCGAATGGACCATGTCGTTATGGCTGCTTTTGGAGTTGCTTCCTCATTTACAGGAATACCTTTACATGCTCTAAAAATATCTAATGAAAAAATATTGTTTATCAAGTAAAGCACATGGGTGCAATCATGCAAATGTGAAATTGCGTAACGTTCGTGTGTGGTTTTTTAATTTAATCTTCTACAGTCGCCTATAGGTCGAATACCACCGAAACCTTGGATACTACGTTCAAGGGATTTTGGATGGATGACATTCCTTTCTCGGCCACAAATTTGAATTCTTTTTTACTACATTATATATTTTAGGGTGTAACTGTCTAGTAAGGTTGGGGCGGTTCCACTGCTTCGATAGGATGCACAGCGGTGTTTTATGGCGAATGAAAGAATTGGGTTTGTAATGTTAGGGTGTGTTCTCAAACTGTTGCGAAACGCGAGTTATTTATTATAACTTATTGCAGGCCTGTTGATACGCGGGGTCAAATATTTCCTAGATAACTTAAATTAGTTAGTCTATCAGTCTTTGTTTATAAAGGTCAACAAGTAAAGCCAATTTTTTAAATCTGCTAATTATAGGTACAGATTTCCCCGATAATAAAACATCTTTTAAAGCTGCGTCTAAAACCAAAATTTAAATGAAGCAATTTGTTTCGGATTTTGCTTTTGAGTGATTCGTAGCAAATTACTGAAAAATCGGGTTTTGTTTGCGTTTCTTTGCACATGTATACAAGAAATGTCGCTTCCACCATCAATTAAACATTTATTAATTGGGTCACAAACGAAAAGACAATTAATTTATTTTCTTGTTACTCTCATATGAGGTTGAGTGGTAGTGTTCACTCGTTTCCCTGGGAGGTAAAAGGGCATTGGCTGCCTACACTTCCTGGCAGTAGTACTAAAGCAAGTATGAAAAAAGTAATGCTTTATCAATGCTGTGCCACTGTAACCTCTAAATCGGTGTCTAGATACCGTCGATTGCCTCCTCGGTCTAGAATTTGACCGTCTATGGTGATACCGCCGCTCAACTAGATAGGTTAACTTCGATTTGCTTCTGTAACTCAGTACAGTGCTGTGCGATACGGCAGGTACGTTGCTGGATGCAGCGCAAACCTGAGGGGAATCTCTTGTAATTTCATGGAGTGGTCTGAAGCTGTTGCAATCGTTTGTTACAAGTAGATCGATTAGTAGCCATAAATGCTTTACAAAATTGTTCAATTGTTTAGCTGCCCCATTTGCCTAAGTAGACACGAAGATTTGCCGTTTCCTGATTGCAATTCGTCCTTAGGGGCACATCTCCTCTAGGTGTGTACGGCCTTCACGCATCCGAGGTACTCTAGGGATATTCTCTTTTCACATGTCTTTAGTAAACACGGAGGTGACTCCTGGAATACACAAGCGTTCTTTTTCTGCTCGTCACCCTACTTCGTTCCTCTTTTATCCCCTTTCACATTTTTTACTTGACACTGTCTTGTGTTTGGAGCAGCTTGACCCAATATGGTCCTTGCGCCATAAAACGCCCAAACAACCAAACAACAACCTAATTGTAATTCGGGGGCTCCGGTAGACCAGTTGATAGAGGTGCGGATTAGCAGCGGAGGGTTGCGAGTTCGAAACTCGATTCAATCAAAGGCCTACGTGTACGTGAAGGCTGGTACAGGGTAAACCTGTCGTTCCTCAGTGTTTTTCCACTGCGCTAGCAACCTGCGAGTTGTAGGCGGCGCAGGTTTGATTCCTGTTCTAAGATCTTTCCCTTCCGGATAAATTGGACCGTCGCCAAGAGTCCGTTGTGTTTCTCTCATAGATGCGAAATATAAGTAGACTGGGCATTGCTATTGAGAGAAGCTTTAAAAAGTGTGACCAACATGACTAGTAGTCACTTGAATCCTCTAAAAAAATTGGCTTGGTTAGCCGATTCGTTTCGTTCGCCTCATTCGGCGATAAAACATCTTATAACAGGGTATATATGTGAATGCACATTTCTATAGAGTGGCAACAAGAATGGTGTAATCATCAGTCTACTATGTCGCTAACCAATCAGATATTGAATCAATGGATGGGCTTCTCCTGCCCTGCTCCCCCAATCTGATGATGAATGTTCGTTTCTACAGACGAAAGTAGTCCAAGGGTCACGTTACTACTAGTTTTTGTCACATGATCCTGGGCACAAAAAGTTAGAATTGCTCACTCTTATATTTCCTTTATGGTGGCTCCAGTGCGACGTAAATTCAATTATCTTACCTAATTGCGATTCGCTTAGTGATTTCTTTAATTTTTCATTCTGTGAATCCGCATACCCAGGCCTAGATTTTAATGCGCCATGTATATTACTGTCCGGAGGGGTCGAAAAGTCAAATGGCTAGTCTGAGCCAAACTTCCGAGTCTTGGACGAAACTAAACTCTGGCATTTGGTGTCGTCGGTAGCGCTTGAAAGCAAAAAGACGGTTTCAACTTGTGAAAACCATTATTGAGTATTTTGACTTGAAACTTGCGGTAAGCGCAGTGCATTTCTATTTATCTCACATTAGCGTTCGACTGAGTTCACAGAGTTATCAAGAGGCATGTTATAAGGAAACTTACTCTTGCCATTTAAAATTTAATATCCGCCATACAACAGTGTGAATGCCTATTATACGACTATATACAAAGATACCCTCTGAAACTGGGGTGCCGAGTAGCATTTTTTGTCCCTGTCAGGTGTTTAGTTCCCAAGCAGCACGCTTGGTACTCATTTTATCGACCCTCAAAGGAATGAAAGGTTGAGTCGACCTTGCCCAGCCCGAGGATCGAACCCCGGATCTGTAGTGTGGATGTCTAGATGTTTTGGAAATTAAATGTCTGATACTTAGCAATTATGTGAGAAAGTCAGGAATTGATATTAAAAGGAACTATAGTTTTAAAATGATTCATTTTTTGAAATCAACTATCAGAGTGAAGTTTTATAAATGCACAATCACACATGAGAGTAATCACATGTAATACTAGAAAAAGTTTGCAGTAAATATTAGTTAGCGACCCAGTGTATCCAAATGACGCGAACGGTATTCTTTATCTCCAATTGGATTTCACATATCTTAATCATTGTGAAACACTCCATTTTCTTCCGAAATCATATTTCTTGAATCGATATTCAATCCAGGTATATCAATAATCATATTGAGAAGATTCCAGTAGAACCACCGATCATTAGCATCCAACTTTAATTAACTTAATCTACTATAATTATGGTTTCAGACTAACGTGAACATTTAAAAGCCGGGATTCGTAAGTTCTGAAGTCGGACATCACTGAATTCCTCGTTGGTCAGGTCCGCGTCTCTTACGGGTTCAGACATGTCTTATCCGACGTGGTTACGCCCCGTATCGAGTTCAAATACTTTAGAACTAGAAATACCAGATACGGGCGTAACAAGGGGAATGCTTCACCACTATAACAGAAATTGAAGCACCCGTATGTTTAACTTGTTTCTAATTTTTTTGCTACAATCCACGAAGTATTGTCTACTTTTTGGTCCCATTGCCTATGATTTCCGAGTATTCAATTTGATAAGTTATAAATACTTTTAAGCCCAAAATGTCTAATGTTTGAAAGTTTATTTTGTTTTCCCTTTCAACCCTCTTGGTGGTTGTCTCGACCAGATATCTCGTCATTACTAAACCTGACAAGATCTGGATGGACGAGATATCTCGTCATTAGAAAAAAACTGACCAGATTTTGATCTCGTCATCATTAAAAAACGGCAATATCTTCCTGCTGAATTCAATCGGCATTCATGATGAGGAGATATCTCGTCATTAGCAAAATTGGTCAGATCTTGATGGAAGAGATATCTCGTCGAAACCACTTGGAAGGTTAATTACTATTTTAAACGTGAAGGGATTATAAATAGGGCATACACATGGAAGTGCACATGTGAAGTGTGAATTAATTTCGTGGCTAGTAAAGTAAAACTTTTACTTAGTCCTTTGGCTCAACTATTTTAGTGCTACGTCAATCAGTATTTCCTGAAGTTTCGTTTTGCTGCGGGAATTGAATTTACAGATTCTTAATTTAGAAAATAGATTGATAAAACCGGAAAATTTCTACAATGTAATTACGATGGAGAAAAGAAAACCTGCCTTTTTTATGTTTCAATTTTATCAAGTTAAAATTTGTCCTCAATACTGCATAGAGTGTTTAATGTTAACGATGCAAAACCCCTAAGAGCTTGGTTAACTTTTCGTATGGGTACCGATTGTCATTCTTCGTTGTTTTCCTGACGAGAAACTAATATATAACACCAGAAGTCGTAATTTGTTTAGTCATCACTCGGCAGATTTCTTCACAAATAAGAAAAGAATGCGTCGTCCTAATCTAAGTAAAGAGCTGTCTTTATTACTTACTGTAGTTCTAGTAACAAAGGAAAGCGGAACAAAGTACAAATAATGTATTGAATGGAAGGATTAAGAGTACGAGGGACTTATTGAGGAGAAACGGAGGTTACTTCATAGAAAAGGTAAAAAGGTGTTAGGAATCTTCATTCGATCATCTATACACACGAACACTTATTTATGCTGATAAAATATATTTAATCGACAAGTTATGAGTTTTACTAATTTTCAAAATCTATGTGCGATTGGCATTGCTGAAATATTCCAACACTTATAAATTTAACTTCAAAACCATAAGTCATTAGAATCACAATGGTTTCGCTTAAAAATTAGCATTAATTTATTCAAATATTAACATTTAAATTCAGTTTCAAAACGCATTAATACGTTTTGAGAATGTAAAAGTTTTGAATTAATTCCTTTAAATGTTTTATAAAATATTTTTTATCGAAAGAGAATAGTTTTCTATAAAAATTTAAGTAATACCCAGTACTCAAATTCGTCTTTTGTTGACTTAACTCAATATAATGGGTTTGAGGCTAGGTGTGTCTTTGACTGGCGAAGTAATCTTATTTTGAGAATCGTCTCCACCTACCTTTGAAAATTTCGCCAATCAAGTTCCCAGTTTCTTGTGACTTTTTTACGAAAAACTTTATTTTCTGTGGAATTTCATGTCAATTTGTTTGAACATAACTCTTCGTATATTTTTATCAAATAAAAAATATAGATTCTAATTTTTTGTGTAAATATATTATGAACAATTTTGTAATAAACAAGTACTAATCATAAAATTAAATGAGAAAACTTCTGTTTTTATGCTTGGACTGCTGTAGCCCGGTTGGAAGAGTAGCGGATTAGATGCGGAGTTTTGTGAGTTCGAAACTCGATCCAACCAAAGACAGCCGTGCACATGAGGGGATGGTGTATGTTAAAGCTGTTGTGACCTCAAAAATGCCCTCACATTGGCGTGGCGTGAGAGTTTGGAGATCGGGGTGCCAGCTCAGGTGTGACCTCGTCATCTGACCATGGTTCAAAATGACGAAGTGTTGTCCTCGGCTTTTTCCCTTCGGGATTGATCCCGGACAGTCGCCAACAGCCCGTTTTGTTGTTCCAGTGTGACGTTAATTCAACTACCTGTTTTATGCCTAAAACCTTTTACGTTCGATCAATGCTTTAACTAGACTTTCAAGAGTTTTTAATATTTAATAAATCACTCAAGTCCAATGAACTTATCAATACTAGTCTATATGTCCTTTTCTTCGACATTGAATGAATACTGAAATTTGAAAACGGTTTCAAAATGTTCTCATTCGCATGAGTTTCTAAAAGCGCTTCAATGTGGAAAATAAGTGTAACTTACTTTTCTAATTAATTCCCCCACCATGCCGTTCCAGCCTACTGGTGAATTCGGATCCTGGCCACCATATGCAGAGTCATTGACCAGTCTCAGGACGTAATTAATTTTGAGATTTGCCGCGATTAAATCTGCTAAGTCTTTGCAGTAGCCTTCAAAGACGTCGTTCCCTTCCAAGACGTCTCCGGGTTCGGCCCTCTTGTACATCAAATAGGGCTCTTCCTGTAATTAGAAAAGACAAGGTTCAGAAGCTTAGTGATTTAGGAAGAAGCAGGGATCAATTTATGTTCCTACCACTCTATGTGGTACACACGATCTCTTCCTTTCAAGTGCAATGATAGTTTTAGGATTAGTTGAATTCATTCCTTAGGCTTTATCAAACAAGGAATTAAGTAAACAATTTAAGCAGCGGTTCTATTGCTTGCTTTTTAAACACCAATGTATACAAGGTTTGATAGGAAAATCAAGAAAACGATTTTATTAGAAAAATGCCAAAGAAGCATTAATTTAAAATTGTCAAAGTTAAGGAAAGTTTTTTTGTTAAGATTTAATTTGAAAACTATGTTACAAAGAAAAGAGAATGTACATGGGAATATATACGAAATGGTTTTTATTTGTGCGATATTAGTATAAAGATTCTTGTGTTAAAATAAGCATTAAAACATTAGATGTTGCAACATTTATTGCATAGGTGACTAAAAGCTCTGTTCAATAAATATTTAGGAACGTGAAGGGTTCCTTGGACAAAAACAGCTTGTAAAGTACTACTTAGTTTCTCTTTTCAAATGGTACTGATTACGAAAAATGTCTGAATACTTACAAGTATGCTAGTAACGATGTAAGTTTTGTTTTCCAGTCCTGTTGAAACTCTCACTCGTTTATATTTCGGAGAAAATAGTTCCAGTCCTGAAACATCCGACCATGAAGCAATCTGAAGATAACAAAAAAATTAAATGCACCCTTAAAATTAAACACAATTCCAGAAACCACTAAAAAACTCACTTCGTTTGATTCAACTCAATAATTACTCAAACTCCATTTATCTTAAGTCGTTAAATTAAGTGCTTCAATTTTTATGGCAGAGAAACTTCTAGCATTAAAGTGGAAGTATATGACAAAGAAATTAGATTTTTATTTCATGACAAAGGTAAGTTCCTCTTGATCTGACTTTCATTCAGAATTCCCTAATTTCTGCACATAATTGGAATACATGATTTGCTCTTGCAATTAAATAGTCTTTTTTTTTCAATTGATTTGAAGAAGAAAAATTATAACATCAACTTTTATGTTCGTTTCGTACCTG
This sequence comes from Meta bourneti, assembly GCA_933210815.1. Classification (NCBI taxonomy): domain Eukaryota; kingdom Metazoa; phylum Arthropoda; class Arachnida; order Araneae; family Tetragnathidae; genus Meta; species Meta bourneti. The sequence continues at coordinate 3,929,744 of OW119934.1, read as the reverse complement.
TCACCCAACTCTGAAGTATTTCTTCTGTTTATTTTTATTAAAATAAATAAATTGTACACTTTATCGTTAAATTGAAATATAGTTTATCGAACTTTTGACTTTATATTTTACACATTTTACCTCATAACAGATATTTTTGTAGAAATAAATTTAAGAAACGATTTTTAAATCCGTGCTTTTATACGATTTAAAGGAGTTTTTGTCATTTCAAGATCTTCAATAAAATTTAACGGGATACTCCATATATATTCGTACGGAAAGCATATCTAATCCATATCCCAATATTACATTTGTCCTAATGCATATCCATCGATCTCAATTTACTTCATACCCAAAGAAATAATTGCAATTTTGAAGGGCTAAATAAGTATAATTAGTATTTGTTTGGAGCAAGTATAATTAGTTGTTTGTTTTAAACTAAGATTACACTTTCGAATACTTAACCCCACATTTTTACCATATTATGTGTTTAATATGAAGTGGCAATTTTAGAATTACATTCTACTCTTATTTTCAAAAAGTATAGTATTCATAATTGGAAGATAAGAACAACCAAAAGCCAATTTATTTTGTATTGATTCACCGACAAGATGAAGTGCTAGAAATAATAATTTTTTCAGATGAAAATTGGAATTGTAAATATGAAATAATCGCAATATAAATTTCAGAGCCATTTCCCACACTAAAGGCCATTTTTAACATTTGATTCTGATTGTGGCGCCATCTAGTTCAGTACTGTCAAGATACAAACAACCCTTAAACTGTTGTGTTATTTTAAAATTCCTCTAAGTCTTAATTCTAACCAGTTCTTTTAATGATTCTTCAGAAACTCTTAAATATTCTATGATAAAAAATTATATTCCATCACAGACATAGTGCGAAGGATACGGAAAACGCATTTCTGCATCTTTGCTTCGTGTTAATTACACCATGATTGGATTTCAAACCTTAATATTTGAATCTTTCCGTTAAAGTAAAACGAAATATACGAAAACTTTTAAATAAAATTACAGTAATAAGAAAAATATACAGGTTATATAAAGCTTTCAAAATGGTATAGAAATATAAAGTAAAAAGGTTTAAGTTATACAATTTTACGTACCTTTGTCATTTCAGTATTAAGCGTCATCTCAATAACATCGATGGAAAAATTTTTTCTGTATCCCCGTTCATTAAAGCTAATATTACCTGTGATTCCGCGTATGTCTGTCTGTAAATAAATTCATTGAAATTTTCAATATTTTTCAACATTGAATGCGCCAGCAATCGAGATTTAAAAATAGTTTCAAATTTTATATTCTTAAAATAAACAAAATATTTTCATTTTAAAGAACATGAATTATGTCACATTTTAAAAGTATGTATATAATTATTGATCATTAATCATGAACAAGTTTATGCTTGAAAATTTTAAAACTAAAATGCACGCTAATTCTAATCAAAACATATGTGATATATCGAATATTTCGAGAGCATTCTGAAAGTATTGAATTAGTGATTCGGTACTAGATCTCATCAAATACATAAACACTTTTATTGATAATAATGCTAGCCTAGAAAAAATGACTGAAATCAGATCTTCGTCTCAATGGCAGATTCTTAGTGGTTGTGACAAAGTCATAATGCAAAGTTGGTTTGGGGTGAAACCCCTATTGATTTTTTCAATTATATTGATCGCCACCATGATTGAGATGTAAATTTAAATTAATAGTTTCGACTGATTGAAGTCTAAATTGAAGAGTAAAGTGCGTTTCTCAAAGAGGAAAAAATTGTATTTTACAATTCTACCCTTGTTTGTTTTTTTCCTCTCGTTGTCTTGTGTTTGGCGCAGCTTGGCCCAACATGACCCCTTGCGCCATAAAACCCTAAATCAACCAACTTTCTCAATCTCAGTTTCTTCGAGATTGGTTACTGTTTAACCACTACTTCTTCCCAAAAGCATTCGACTTTGCATGCATCATCTTCCTTTTGAAGATTAACCTTACTTTTTTCTTTCCAAACACTATATCCTGTTTTTTCATCAATCTAGTTCCCGTCATCTAATTTACAACTCTTGTTTTAAAGTGCAAATTAAGATGAAAATTTTATGTTATAAGATAAAGTTGCATCTGCATAAAAATTTCACTCGTTTACCCAAATAATACCAAGATTGATAACTCGGGCGTTTATTCCTATTGAAATATATGGTAGGTAGGTTGATATTTTAAATTAAGTAGAACGGGCTATTGGTGATGGTCCGGGATCAAACCCGAAGGATCCGAGGACAACACTACGTAATTTTGAACCACGGTCAGATGACGAGGCCACCTGAGCTGGCACTCCACTCTCCAAACTTCCACACCATGCCAACGTGATGCCATTTGAGGCCACGGCAGATTTAACTCTCGCCAGCCCCTTTGTACACGACTGCCTTTGATTGGATTCGAACTCGCATTGAAATATATGGAAAGAGAAGAAGTGGTCTCTTCAAAAATACTTTATATTAAATACATCATTTGAATTTAGTATCAATACTTTCTCTTTTGTGGTGTATTATCTTCATTTAACGACTTTTAATGTTGAGAATGAGTCATTTTGTGTATTTTCGATTCTCAATGATTCTTGATTATTTCATTTGTAATGAATTATCCTACATTATATATAAAATGAACAGCGTATTAATAAAAACGCTCACATTTTCTTCTATACTTAAACTATATGCACCTTGGCAGGTGTAAAACAAAGTCATCTTTGGAGGTCGAATTTCGAACTGTCGCAATCTTTTCCCTTTATAAAGTGTCTAAAAACATTTCATAGTAAATCTGCTTCAATCTTTTTCTAATTTCTTCCCTTCGTTGCCACCTGCTAATTTAAATACTGCTTTTTAAATTTTTTCCGCTTAGAGTTTTGCTATAAGGTAATTCTATTTCGTTCTTGAATTCACATCTTGTTACACCCGATTCTTTTTAACTGAACATTTAGCACAGTCCCTTTTCAATCATGATCATTCCGAGAGTAAAAAGAACTCAGAAAAGAGCCACTTGTATTGCTGATTGATGTCCCATTTATGCCTATCTCCACCTAGCTTTGTTGTCTGACAGGTATGACTTGCATGATCGGATAATCACTGGCTTTCAATTGTTGACTGTTTTAGATATTTAGTGAATAGACATTTGGAATCGATTTATATTTATTACTTTGAAAACCTTATTACATTATGTGGCTCCATACACACGAAGAGGAGAAATGCATCTCATAAAATGGTACATGAGCATCTAGAAGTGCAAGATTGTCTTTTTGTAGCGTACTAAGCAAGAAATGCTAATCGTGAATTTATTTTTCTTAACCTGTAAAATAAAAAAATTCTACTAGGAATTGATTAAAACCAAAATAAAGAGAAATAGCCCAACTTAAAACTATTATAAGAGTGTTGGTTTAAAATTATATGAACGTTGTATTTCTCTAAAATTAGTTTTTCGTTTTCATAAAGAAGTTGGCAAACGAACTCTCATTCATAATTGTTTTAACGTTTGTAATGTATTTTAATTGTTGGAATTTGTATTGGAGAAGTAATCTTATTCACTTTTAATTCGGTGAAAAATTCTAGTTGTTTCCTATTTAAAAATATTTAATAACGGAGTACTTACCTTTTTTAAGTAGTGATTAATTTTGTCACCGTGCTCCCATGGAGTTACAGGAAGTTTTCTACAGTCTATGCCTTTCGTTCCATTATTATACACTTCACCCCTACGAAAATTGTTTCTAAAGATATCAGGTTTTTTCTTGAGTAGTCTACTATACGCATCTAAAATAACTTTTGTACCATCATAGGCTAAGGCCACTGCTGCCTGGAAACAAGAACATGTATTGATTGTGAAGAGTTGTAAAATAAGTATATGCATGTATAGTGCAATTAAAAAAAATTAAAATTTAAGCAATTTAAAAAAGTTGTCACAATACCCTATTTGTACAAACGTATTTGTAAGTATCGAACACTGTAAATGTAGCAATTAAACAAAATTTAAGTTTAGCATTTATCGAACTTAACGAATACTTTTTAAAACAAATAAACATGCAATGAATATTTCATACTGATGAACTATCCCCAAGGAATATAATTTTTAATGTAAAACTGATAGCAATTTTTTAATACTTTTGAGGTTTATTTTTCTTTCAAACAAACCTTTTTGCTGGAAAACACTTGCTTTATAAATGGCTTTGAAAGGAAAAGTAACTCTTTGTTTTCGTTAAACATCCAATACCATCCTAAAACAACCCTTCCGAAATCTTTAAAAGCTATAGAGTTTAAGATTTTCTTTCGTAGCCTTCTATAAAGTAAATGGAAATAAGATGTCTACTCACTGAGATATGTTCTGTACCAGCCCCAGGCCAGCGCGAAGAATTGAGTGTTTTCCACGTGCTAAGAAAGTGCGCTGCTTCTAGGCTCTGGGATTGTATGATGCGGAAGCCAGTGATATTAATGGCTCCAAATTCTTGGACATCGTTCTTCCAGTATTCATCCATCACCTACGATAAGATGAAGGCTTCAATAATGAGAGCATATAACTCAAGGTGTTTGGCTCCGTAAAAAACGGAGTCACGTAACTCATGTTTCCACAAGCAAGAATAATTTGTTTCAGAAATCCCTTTTTCTAGACGGCTATTTTACATCATATTTCTTAAATTTAATGTGAAAAACTTGGGAAACTTTCCTAGTCTTTAGGATTTCGAAAATGGGGCTTGCATTTTGGAGTGTTTTATTAAATATGAATGAAGACAGTTTTCAGAGAAATGGAAATGATTAATTCTTTAGTCCTCAATTCACAGTGGCAATTCGGGCCTTAATCAGGTGATACTTTAACTGGTATTTGATCAATTAAAGCGCTGTAGATTATTTTCTTACAAAGAGAAGTATACGTTTCGTTGAGTTTTGAATGCTGTGTTTAGGTATTAATTTTAACACTTTGGGGGCTTTAAAAGTGGGAATTTCAAATTGCAGCGTTTCGAATGTAACTTATTCCATGCATCGCGTTACTTTAAATGTTATTCTGTTGACAATTTGAAGATAATGATTTTTCTACCAATTTTAACTATTTGAAATATTTATATATTATATCTGCTTAGCTGATTCAGTAAACTTTACTAAATTTAAGATGTTTTCTATGGATAATTTTGGGTTAAAATTATTAATGTTACTCAGAAAAGGCCTACCTAATTCATTCCGAGGCAAAATGGATTATACAGAATATTGATGCGCATAAGAAAAACAACTAATGAAAGAAATTTCATTAAAAATATCACTATCCCATTATAAGATATGGCTAAAATACCCAATTATAATATTAAATATGTAAGGAAATTAACCAATAAATGTTTGCAATCGGTTCGTTCTCACTCTGATCCGAAACAAGGTCGTAAGTTTTTTAATGACACCACTATTGTGTCTATATTTGCATTTCAGAATTAATAGCGTCTCAGTTGTATATTAAAGTTTATTTACTACAAAATTCATAGTAATTATATCTAAATGCCTGAAAAATGAATCCTATTTACTTTTATAACTTGAAATGTCATAAATTCATTTTGTTCTAATTTGTATCTTATTTTCATACTTTTTGTCATTAAAAGACAATTCAGAATTTAAACCATAAATGCAGTCGTGATAGCAAAACGATTAATTAATGTAAAGGCATTAATTTTGAGAAACCTTTTCAAATGAACATCCTATTCGCATTTCACATAATTCATTTGATTTCTTGTATCTACTTAAAACGCAGTTCAAAACAATCCGTAAACATTTTGTAATTTTCCTTATCATCAGTTGTAATCTTATTACTATCGTCATTCATCTCTCGTGAAGTAACAGGTTGAATCAATAGAAACGAGGCTTGAGATTATTAATGGGCGGCAGTTTAAGAACAAAACATTTATTAGCTACCTCATTATTACCTCCTAAAACCATAACGATTTACTTGAAGAACCCGGAAGTTGAATCCCCATCTTTTACTAAATAATTGCTTTACTTTACCGGGTTCAAATTAGAGAATGCATCAATATAAATAAAGAGTATAATTTATCACGCACTTTTAAGAATGGTCGAGCTGCTTTTAATGGTGATTAATACTGAGTTGCTACTTAGAGCGTAGTTATTTTTAATGGTAAAGATATTTTAGCGCATACAAATACAATACACTTTGAAATTCGATTATTATCCTTTTACATTTTAATGTTGTATTTTGCTTATTTTTATCGCTTTCAATTCACACAACTATATTGTTTTTGCTATATAAATGCTTAAATTGAAACGGAATGAGTAAATTTTAAAAAGAGGTTTCGCTTGTTTATCTCTTGAAAGTTCAGAAAGGAGAATATAAAAGATTGTAATATATACACTCACTGCCAAAAGTTAAGCACGAAGTGGTAAAATGCGAAAAAATCGACAAAGCTTTGATTGACACGAAATGCTGCAGGAAAGTAGCAAATATGTTTATGCATGAAACAAAACAAAGAATTACATACAAAGATGAAAACAATATTAAATTTTCATAAATTATAAGATGAAATAATATTGTACTCATTAAGAAAATGATGTTTAAATCCAAAATAAACAAACAAAACCGACATTAATAGGTATATGACCACCCCTCATCCTCATACAAAGTTTACAGCGTGTGACCATGCTTTCCATGAGGTGATCAACCACCCCAGAGTCAAGTAATAGCCATTCCTCCTGTAGAGCAGTTTGCAACTCTGAGAGTGACTGGGGTGGGAAACGTGCAGACACAGCACGGCCGAGGGCATCCCAAAGATTTTCAATGGGATTAAAGTCGGGCGAGTACGCCGTGCAAATGCGCAATCCCCTCACTCTCCAGGTAGTCGTCGACGATGTTGGCTCGATGGAGACGCGCATTATCATCCATTAAAACGAAAGAAGGACCAACTGCTGCAGCGTATAATCTCAGTGGGTTCTAGGATTTCATTCCGATACCGGACAGCAGTCACAGAACCCCGTCTATAGATATGCAAGTCGGTGCGATATCCCAACGAAATCCCTGCCCACACCATGATGCTTCCACCTCGGAATGCGTGATGCTCGATGATGTTCTGGGGCCGATTGCGTGTGCCTTTTTCCTCTCCAAACCCTTACACGCTTGTCATCTGGCTCCAGGGCAAATCTCGACTCATCCGTGAACATAACGTTGGCCCAATCAGACACAGTCCAATTCACATGTTGCCGACACCACCTTAATCGCGCCCCTCTGAATTGGACGGATAGAGGAACATAAACTCGTGGTACCCGGGCGTACAGTCCATTCATGTGTAGCCTTCGGCGAACAGTAGTGGCAGATATCGTCTTACCAATGGACGTTGCAACCATAGATGTCACACATGTGGAGATAACTCTTCGATTCCGCTTGGCTAAAACAGCAATATATCGATTTTCCGCGGGGGTCGTAACCCTTGAGCGACCGGCCACAGGTTTTCGGACAACTGTTTGGTGTGTTTGGAATTGTTTCCATAATCGTGAAATGACGGAATGATGAACGCCGAAGAAAAGAGCAACATCTGTGATTGATTGTCCTGCTTCAAGGCGTCCCACAGAACACCAGCGCTCACAATCTGCCATTCGTCTTCTGGAAGCAGGGCAAATCTCCAGGAAATCTGGAGATTTGCCCTGTCTGTCTTGAAAACTAATCTCACGAAAGTTCTAAACACTTTTATCAGCACTTACATGAAACTCCTCTAACCCTTCACAATGCTGGCTTCTTATACGACTGCCTTTTTTGCATATTTCTCGACACGAAACAGTGATTGGCTGTTACAGAACATATTTGCATACTTCCATCTACCTCTGCAGCGAAATGCAGCCTCTCAAATTCAGATTGGCTTCTGGAAATTAACATTTTCCTCTCCGTGCTTAACTTTTGGCAGTGAGTGTATATGGCTCCTTCATTTGTATGTATTAAAATTCAAGCATCGTAAATGCTGTGCATAATTCTTGCTCCTTAGCTATACATTATAACACAAAATTATACTTTTTATTAGTATACACAGAACACTAGCAATCACCATATGTATAAATAATATAGCAGATTGGAATATAAGTAAAATATGTCGAAATCATCGTTTTTCTTTTTGAAAACATTTTCAATAAGACCATTTGTTGCTTTTAAGTTTCAAGCAATAATGACAAAAATATATAAAATAAGTTAAGTCAAGAAACCCAAAATCCTGCTTATTTAGCATATTTCAATTTACTCATTTTTATACCCGCATGCCTGCTTTAGTGTAACAAGAAACACATCAGAAAGGATCGATGAAAAAGTTTTCAATCCAAAAGATTTATATCCAAAATATAAATGTGTTTGACATAAATGAACTTCTAGTTTAAATATGCAGCTCTATTATACCTTTATACTCTACATTAATAGTAAAGCATGCGGCATTCCTGTGCGAAACGCTCTTGATTCTTAATTGTTATTCAATGCGATACTAGGTTATGAACCATAAGAAAAAGTATGTCAAAGGTAAGAATAACATCCCCACTAAACATTCCTCCTATCACTTGGCATGTTTAATCCTTTTTTTCTTTCTCTAACACATGGCTGTCTGCGTCCAGTCCATTTCAGCTGGTTACCCCTGAGCTTCATTACTCATCCCGGGTGCACTCTGCGATCAGTGCTTTAATTTCCCAGCACTCCACACCGCAACTCTAAGTGGTCGGCGGTATTAATCGGAGTGCATCAACGAATGCGAAGTATTGTTAAGCTGCAAGATCGCTACGTTGATCAAGAACTTGGACTTCGGAGTGGAGTCATGTGTTGGAACATAATGCTAAAGATGTTTATTATGGTGGATCTCTGCGAGTGATGCACTGCAGAAGAGCTATATTACCCCTCGGTGCAAAACTATTGAGTTTAATGCTGTACAGAGAAAGCTCCATTTTAACCCTCCTGGTGGTCGTCGTTAGAAGAAAACTGACCAGATCTTGATCTTGTCATAACAAATCGACAGTATCTTGATGACGAAATATCTCGTCATTAGCAAAATTGGTCAGATCTTGATGGACTTGATATCTCGTCGAATCCACTTGGAGGATTAAAAGTGCTTATATATGTGAATATATGCATTTAGGAAGAAATTAAAAAAAATTCCGTTGTAGCATGTCCCCAGCACCCCATTTTTTGTTTTAAGAGAGCATTTCGTTTATTATTTCTAGAAACATTCAAATAGTTCCTTCTGTTTGGATTCAAATATATGAGCAAACATGAGTTCTGATAATAAGTAAATGCGAAATAGCTTTATCTTTTAGATTTTGATGTGGAAATAATACTAGAATTCTTCCATCCTTTATTATTTTTGTTTATTTCATTACAGCACTAAACTAACACGAAGAATAAAACTAGAATTTTTAATTAACCTACCATTGTTAAAATTGCTCAATAAATATTTGGCACTTTTTGTTAAATAAATATTTTACGTTGATCTTCATGTGTATTTTATATCATCATGGTATCTGTAACCTGAACTCTTGAACTAAGAAAACAGAATTAAATTAACCTGAAAAATACTTTAACATTTTCGTGTAATCTATTGAATCTGCCGTAATTCATTTAACTTGATTAACATTACTCACTTGCTTCATTAAATTTCACTCGGAATGGATATAATCCACGAATCATCCGAACATCATCATGTCAAAGTCAAATTTTGATAATCAATTTGTAGCACTTCCATTTTGTGTGTGCTAGGAATGCAATGAAAATACTACTTGTAGTCATTTGGCTTCGCCACATTTTATTTTATAAATCATCCTTATAAACTTTTTCCTAATACTTCTCATTCAACTATATAATGGGATATAAAACTAAACCTGAACTTTTCGAAGTTTTGGTAGTATATTCTCGACAGCACTTTAAAGGTATGAGTGAGACTCACCAGACTGGTCAGCAGGAAATGGTAATTCCTCCTCCCTATGTATATGTCATGAACGTGATTCACTATTATTGTCTTCCCGTTTTCTGCACTGCAGTCCAGTACGATGTACTTCTTGCTTTCCGGATCCGCGCTCTCAATTTCCCGCAGAAATAGGTTTGCGTCTGTTGCGTTGCTCACCCTCTTTACGATCCGCACGTCGAGGTTGTAATCATCGGTGGTCAACTCGAAAATGTGTTGAAGTTTTAAAAGGCCTGTAGGGAAGAAAAGTAATTTAAAGTAGGCTTTCTTGCTGCCTTTAAAAAGGGCAAGAAAGAAACAACTTTTCGGATCGAATGTTCATTGTAAACGCCCCTGGTCACTGCAGGGCCTTTTGTTGTTATAGGGTTGCAATTCTCCCGGGCGACAAGGAGCTGAGAATTGAGTGACGTTTTCCGCTATTGTACAAAATAAATTCAATTTCGAGGCAATAAAAAAACCGATGAGACTCGTAGACCTGTCTATGTATATTACGGTTACTTTTAGGAATTTTGTTGCATTTTTAGTTTTTTAAACTATTTTAAGACGGATTACTTTATGATCTATCTGATCACATTCGATCGTCATGGCAATAAGATTATCCAAATATACACGTCATGCTTTGTCAGAGCAAAATAGCGTCAAAAATAGTCTTAAAACTTTCAAAGCGTACAAAAAAGAGAAAACTCGTTTGAAAATGAAAAAATCAAAAAGCTACATACCATTGTCTGTTAAGTTTTGCTAGGCTTAGGTTGGATGGAGGGAATGCAGCTAAATTAGGATTTCGAGACATAAATACCTCAATTTAGGATGCTCTCTTGTCAGACAAATAAAGTGAATTCATATTTGTAATCGATTGAATTTGAAGGACTTGAAATTCTGGACAGTTTAGCAGGAATTAAAGGAATACACATGATTCCTGATCAGGAAAAATGGGTAAATTTTAGCTTTAACATTATGTAACGACATAATTTAAATCATTCGCGTATTTTCATGTATTCTAAATATGAGTCATGAAAAGCTGGCAATTTAAATTTTCTCGATATGTTTCTGGAGAAAACACACAAATATATAGTGACTCTAAAAATAGAAACTAATTTTAAAATTTCTATTGTAATGGATAAAACAAAAATGATTCAAGCATTTTAGTGAGTTAATGTTGATACGTGTAATCATTCTAGATATATTACAGACTGGTATATTAGACTGACTAGTCAGGACAGTTTGTCAGGACCTGATGACAGAAAAGTATACTATTTGCAGTATTTTTTAACAATGATGAAATTCTACGAATACCGACTATTTTTGTTATTCATATCTGCTATCTTACTAATTAGCGCTGGAAAATGGGCATCTTTGTCATATTTAGATTAAAGAAATGAAAGAAGCAGCTTTGTTATTTATTTAACATGATGGAAACCAGCATGATATACAATCGGCTGGTTTCCATTATGCTTTAACAGCTTCGACAGCAAAACAGGGTTAGGTTCTATAAATGTAAACAATCAACGAGTCCTGACAAAGTAAAAATGCTAAGGAGGTATTTTTAATAAATTTACAAATGAAAATAATTTTTTCGGATCTTATGTTTAACTTTCAATAATTTGAGATTCATAATTCTTAATGAAAATATTTTAAAAGGGTCAAAATTCGCACAAACATCTTAGGATTTGGCTTTTTGGTTTTATGGCGCAAGGTCCAGAAACCGAAAGTTGCAGTTATGGATTCAAAGCATTAAAGGTATTAGCCTGAAATACAAATATAAGGTAACTGAAAAAATGTGTACTTCGGAAACTGAACTTGATTTATAAACTTTATGACTAAAGAAAATTAAGGTTGGTTAAAGTTTTTGACAATTTTAAATTTGTAAGAAAATCCAATTCAACTACTCAGAACACAATTTTCACATCCGAAAAAAGATTAAAAATAGTATATTGAAATAAAACATTCCGATGAAAAGGAATTATATTTTGCGACGACAATTAATGACATTACAAAGAATTGGAATGCAAATAGGATTACTTCACGGTTTGAAAATATGATTATTAAAAAGCATGTAAAATAACTCAAGCTCGCCCTAAAATATTTCCTAAAAGGAATTTCCACTTACATCCACGGAATGTAAGTGGAAATTCTTCACGGATTAAAAATGGTTTAAAAGCAGCATGTGGGGATGTATACATAAAATATATTTTTTACTGTCAACGCGGTATTTATTATAAGGTCAAACTTATTCAAACTGTTTTACATTATTTCGTTTCTAAGGACAGTTGTGCATTAATGTGAATATCTCTGTTCTGGTAGTTTCAAAGGAGTATAACTCCGACAAATAATCTGCTATATGAAGAGATGAAAAATGTTTTGAACTGCCTGTGCCAAAATATTTATATCTTTTTCTTTCATAAAATTTTTTTAAGCTGTGTTCGGGTGAATTATTTTATTTATCATTTAGCCAACTCTGTTCCAGTTGTACATGCATGAAATATAGTGATAAATTTCTATATGCGTGTTAAATACTTAAAATAAGATAACATAGATTTATTCATCCAAAAATAAACTGAAATATATTCTCACCAAAATAAATTTCAGTCTCTAGTTGGCGCAAACACATATTTTCCGATATAATTAACCATTCTTCATTATTTGAAAATAATTACACAATAATATATACAGCAAAAAAACTGAAACAAAAGATGGTGTGATTTCACTGATATAAAGCATAATTATTGCTTTCTTTATTATCTCACTTTTTGACATCCAGCGATTACAGTATCTGGTGGCGGTTGTTAACTAGGTACTTTGTAACTGATATTAGTGACATGAAGTGAAGCAGATATGTATGAAAAATCAAGTATTTTGTAATCATGTTAGAAATTGGTTTGTTAGTTTAAATGTAACCCGGTGTATTTACTTACAAAAATTATGCGATAAATAATGTATTCAATACTACTAAAAATGAATTTGCGAGCGTTTTATACCAATCACGTAGAAAATAAATAGAACGTATTAGAAAATGCATTCTTGGTTAGTAATTAATTTTCTGAATAACTTCTCGACGATGAAATTTTGATAAACGAAAATGCTCGTTAAGATAAATCGATTGATATTTTACACAAAATACATGATAAATTTAACGATCTTTGCTTTTTTTACAATGAGTAGCTATGAATGCGAGAATTTCATCAGAGTTGATGGGTTATGAGATGATGCGTCATTTTTATTTTAAAATAATTAAATGTTACTGATTAAGTTCAGACTAATTTTATCATTTAGTGTCATTTTTGTGTATAAATAAAATAATGTATGCCTGTACAGTGATAAAATGTATCGCAAAATCAATTACTTTAACTGAAGTTTCTGTATACTTAATTTAATCATAGGATATCAACACTTAATTGCAACAGCATTTCATCAAAATTTACCCTCTACGAGTGAGCACTTTTTATGGATAAAATACATACATTGCTTTTTTATTTCTCAGTCTTGAAGTAATGTTAAAAAGCTTTAGTTCAACACACATACGACTTTTGTTTAATAATACGGAAACCTGTAGTCATGTATTTTGATTTAAGGAAACAGCGGACATATTTAAGAAATTCTGAACATTTAAATTACGGCACAGAAGTGTTAGTTACTTTCAGCTTACGACAGTGCAGTCGCTTAATTTGTTAACACAACTTACTTTATCCAAGTATGTATTGCATATCCATTACTCAGCATGGAAATTTGTATCCCACGATTCATAAAAAAATTGACTCATTGGGTTTGCCCACTGTTCTAGCATCCAGAGAGCACTAGGTGGTTCAGGTTCGATTCCTATAAACTACCCTGGGTGAATTTCTTCCTTCTGTCACAGTAAAACTTTACTTGTGTGTATGTACATTTGCTTGGTGGAAGAAACGTTGCTTGTAGCTTGGCCAAATCTAGCCTTTGCGCTATGAAAAGCCACCCAACCATAATAAACCTACAAGAAGCTGCAAGATTAAACTGGTTATAATTATGAAAAGTTTATCGTTACCACAGGCAAAGGTTTTGTAATCGAATTATAGAATCGTTTACTATTTTGTTCTGAACGTTACTAGACATATCAATGCTATTGACTCTCATTGAATTATATGGTCATTTTGAATATTGCTTTAGAATCATTGCGTTTTCACACCTCTTACGAATTACATTTATTTTTATAGATATTGTTATCAGGTCCTACAATCATCGATAGTTACTAACAGTCCTATGAAACTGCATCTTGATATTTTAAATTATAAGTGTTAGCAATTAACTCCAAGAAATCTCACGTTCTTTGAATATTTCCAGTAATTATAATATGCTAGTTAAAAAAGATCCTATATACTAGAACTTATGTCTTTTTAAGCGAAGCCGTCATAGGCCTTGTGGTTAGACAGATTAAAGCAATTAATTTATTAACAAAATATAAGCACAATGAAGACGAATTGCGAGTAATGGACCCAGGATGAGACGTCCCAGCTGCATGGAAGTTAAAGTAAGAGGTAGCAAAGATTGTGCGCAACGACAGGCAGGGCGTGAGAGGATCAAGAAATGAAGATCACTTATAGTGTTATGAAAAGTATTTCGGGATTTCGTTACATGCATACGTCCTGAATTTTCTCGGGCCGTGGTACCCGGTTGGAAGAGTAACAGATTAGCAACCGTAGGGTTGCGAGTTAGAAACTCAATCCAACCAAGAGCGTCGTGTACGTGGGGTCTGGTGCGCGTTAAATCTGTCGTGGCCTCAAATGTCCTCACGTTGGTCTGGTGCGCGTTAAATCTGTCGTGGCCTCAAATGTCCTCACGTTGGTCTGGTGTGGACGTTTGGAGAGTGGGGTACCAGCTCAGGTACTGACCTCGTCATCCGACCGTGGTTTGACATTGCGAGGTGTTGTCCTCGGTAGGTAGGTATTTAATCAACGTCGCATTTGGAGCAACACAACGGGCTATTGGTGACGGTCCGGGATCCATCTCGAAGGGAAAGATCCAAGGACATCGCCTCGTAATTTTGAACCACGGTCAGATGACGAGATCAACACCTGAGTGGCACCCCACTCTAACTTCCACACCACCCCAACGTAAGTGTGTTGACCTCGGATCTCCTTTCGGGATTGATCCCGGACCGTCTCCAATAGCCCGTTGCGACGTTGATTTAACTACCTATCAGAATTTCCTCCTCCTGTTTCTTAGACATAAGACAATACCTCGCACACGGATTGAGTTAAGAGAAACAGACTGCTGGCATATTTTATGGGGAATGTCAGTAGATAAAGAAATTTATAGGTGGTGACTTTCTGTACAAGGTATGGACTACGGACAAAAAACGTCTTTCTCCCTCTGAATAACACACAACAGGTAACATGGCCAGGGATTATTTCCTCTCTGCAGGAGAAAACCGCGAGAAGTATTGCGCCTTGTAGCGTAACTTATCCACAGGGCGACGTTTTGGGGACAAGGGTAATTTTCGTCTCACCCTGACATTTCATTTGGTTTGTTGATTGGGGAGTCATTCCGAGAGATTACCCGATTACCCGACCGTATGCGATGGGGGGACGGGGATGACTAATGATCATTCTGTTAAAATGCGTCAGACTGAGGCAGACTGTGGTCAGTAAAGCCAAGTGATTTACCCGGTGGCGATCCGTTAGTGTCACATTTCATTTCTCAGCGCCTCTCTTACTTCTGCCGGAAGCTGTAAATTCTCGGAAAAATACTTTTACGAGGGACTTGAAAAGCAACTTAGATCCTGCTGACAGGGCCGTTAAATCCTATTGATGGGATATATGGGGCATGCTTTCAAGCTTGCTTTGTAAGACGATAATTGACTGGATATACAACCGGTTGTGCCCCTATAATTGCGGAATCATTACTGTCAGCAGTGACTCAGAATTAGGAAAATCTAAAGATTTGCACTTCAAAAAACTTAAACTGAAACGATGTTTATATACGTCCGTACAGTATCACCAACACTTTATTAAACATCCATTGACGATTTATTTTTATTCAATTGAGTTCTCAAGCATAGGTTTGTAATTAATTTAACATCAGTATATTTCTGTCACTGAAAACCTCTATATTAGATCTTGCAAAGCTCCCACTCCCTTCAATACCCGATGAAGCACGTTGCACACATTTTCTCTAATTTGGCATTAGCTTTCATGGTGCTCCCCTTTGAATCCCAATTCATTATCTCATGGTTCTTTTATTTTATACATGTATACATTAACTTTTGAATCTTTTAATTCATCGGCCATGACTGCTTTGTTTTAAGTATTGTGCACAAACTTTGAATAAAATAACGACCTACGTTTGTGCATCAACATATTAAATGGTGCAAAATACACGATCTTTCAACTAATACAATTTCAGATGTTCTTGAGATATTAATTCAAAAAAGTATTGAAAATATTTTTCAAACAGGAATCTTGAAATATAAATTCAATGATTATTCCTTTTCGTTTTGTTCCTTAAATTCACTGATTCATAGATGTAAAGAAATACATAGCTTCCTTTATATTTTTATTACCTTTCTTTATAAAAGTAAATGATATTCTGGAATACTTAAATCGCAATTATCTTTTCGTATAAAACAATTTTGTGTTTTTAGTTTGGTATTCGAACCGTAAAACAATCCTTAACATAATCAAATGATTTTTCTCTAGGCACACAACAATGAGAATTAAATATAATCGAACTCAAATCCTAAACTAGATGACAGTAAATATAAATCCAAGAACACATTTAACGCTCGGTACCCCATAAGCATATAACCTAGTTTCGAATATAATGAAAGTTCTGAAAAGAATAAGCTAGAGGAAGAAACAAACAAAATACGTTTATTCTGAAAATAAATATTGATTTAAGAAAGGGTTGGGAGCATAGATTTAAATTTGTTTTTACTCAACGGAATGTGATTTCAGCTCCCAAACACTATCAATAATAAGGCCGCTTGCTGAATGACGGTTATTGCACATTCTTAGAAGCATTATTTATATTTATTTTACTGGCAATCGTCTGGGCACACGCACATTCAATCAATCACTGACAAACGTGGTTAAACACTTCTAGAGCTGATGATCGGACTTTTTCTGTGTTTAACTACATGATCTCGAATCTTGTCAGACAAAAGAAATGGGAGAATTATTTACTTCCTCTTCTCTCCTGTAAGTTTAAAAATAAGTGATGGTTAGCTTACTCTTACATCAGTGGAACGTTCATTTGAAACAGTTCATTATTTCTAGAGCATGATCTGAATATTTGTAGAAAATTCTTTTATGATAAAAATGCCTACGTAGTAGATAAAGGATCGTGTACAAGTGACTATCCAGTTTGACTAAATCTGAGTACATTTGAGTTCATAAATTTATAATTCGTATATATCTCATTTGTTGGGTATATTGATGAACCACTTAATTCCATACTCCACTTCGAGTTTTATCATTCAAGTGCAGAAAAACGCGAATAAAATTGCACATAATATTAACTTCATAAAACAAAATATTATTGATTTAATAGCATGTAAGAATAATTGAAATCAAAAGAACGGATTTTCTCCGTTAATGAGAATCATTTAATTTTAGAAACATGGATGTAGGAACACCGGTGTATTTCATTTTAGAAACGCTTTGTGCAATTCTTGTTGGCGCACTTTTAGTGTTCAAATTCTGAACAAGACGTACTGAATACCGATTGAATAAGAAAAAGTTATATTTTAAGTCGAATATTTTATTTAATTCTGAATATAGTATTTATTAGTTATATATTCTATTCCAGTGGTTGTATTTCTAAAACTAATTAGGATGGTATTTATCATTAATTTAACTGAATTTTTACTGAAATGTAACTTAAGTATTTACTTCGATTAATTAACACAAAGCGTTCCAACAGATACTCATGCGAATGAGCACAATTTAGAAATTACTCTAGTGATTCGCTGGGGATACAGGCATTTATAGTTTTAAAATTTACTCACCCAGATGGTTAGACAGCACTTTCTTGTATCATACATCGATAGTTTATTCGGATTTGACAGTGTTTTCATTTTATTGCCAAAGAAATTAAACAAATGAATTTTTATTGAAAAGACTTAATCAAATTGGTTTATAAGTAGGCATACATCTGAATATTTGAGGAACTTCATCTCCAAAATGTGTTGTATCTATAGTTGCTCCCCATACTTTGTTTTTTGCTGTTATGTCGGTTGCTTCTTTTTAAATGTATCTTTCTTTTGAGTCTAAAATAGGGAGCACATTTTCATCGATTTTGTCTTGCTTTTTATATAGATTATTGTGATATTTAATTTAATTTAGATTATAAGTTAATTTGACAATCTTTTCATTCTGTTTTCAGAACTTATGTTCACTTCCTAATATGTCTATTTTTAAATAGTGAATAATTTTATTTTGAGAAAAGTTAATAAGCATGCGGTGTGATTATGCTAAATAAAAATTTTGACATGTTAGCAAAATATAGAATTTAAATAATATTTAAGCTGAGTTTTCTATATCAATAAAGCTATTTTCGCCTATATAAGCCTTGGTTTTTACTTTCGTTTCCTTCCATGAACACTTTATTCTGAACATTTGATATAGCGTACGTTAGCACTACTAAATGAATATACTGTTCAATATCTTGATCTGAAGAAATAGATCTTATCTAACGCTTTTAAGTATCAATCTAACACATGACTAGATAAGATGATTGGCAGAGCAAGAGAATTCTATATCTCATAAATACATATACCCAAACGTGGCTCAGTTCACTCAAATAATAAATCCTTCATTAATTTTATTGCTTTATTACATGCATATACGCAAGATGATTAAATTTGAATATTTTTATTTAAATTTATTTTTGTGGCTCTATGCCCTGGGATTAAGCGCAATTTTAAATACTGATGTATGATGCAAATGATTGCATAATAATTCTATTAGATACAGTCCTTTGAATTACTATTCTTTCATTTTGTGCCAGTCTACCCTTTTGCACACTGATCATTAAAATCAACTACCTGTAATGCCACCAATACAGCGATATCCGAGTGCAAAGAGTTAATAAGAATTCAATAAAAGCTTGATTAAACATCAATATACCATGCGACATAATATTAAGTGAAGGATAAGTGTTCAAGTTGTGTTTTAAGCTTGAAAAGCGGGTAAATGTGTTTAGATATATCCCAAACATCGTGTTTTAAGAAAACATATTATAAACAAAAGCGAAAATTAATACAAAAGTAAAAATTAAAAACCAAGAGAAGATGCAATTTTAATATTTTACCCAAAGCAATACAAAACACGTACAAATCAAAATTTCAAGAAATAAAATACTTTAAATGCAAAAAAATATGAGTTAAAATATTGTTTGAACAGAATAAGTAGAAATTTCATTAGTCTGTAAACTTAGAATGTCTCAGCAGCCAAATAGTCGAGATATATTTTTTTAATTGCATTTTAAGATTAGCGCTAAATTTCATTTTAAAATACTCTCATTACATTATGCAAGTTTTATTGCGAATGATCAAATTTCAATAGAAACTTAGAGATTAGATTATTCCTTTTGGTAATTTACTCTAGACGTCACAATAGCCCTTTGTGTTGCTCCAGTGCGACGTTAATTAAAAAAATACCATAGCTACCTTGAGACGTCACTTCAATCGCACATATATATTTCGCACAATGCATGGCTTTCATACTTTATATTTAA
The DNA here is from genome assembly GCA_933210815.1 of Meta bourneti. Taxonomy (NCBI): domain Eukaryota; kingdom Metazoa; phylum Arthropoda; class Arachnida; order Araneae; family Tetragnathidae; genus Meta; species Meta bourneti. The sequence continues at coordinate 3,910,103 of OW119934.1, read as the reverse complement.
TTTTTTATTTAATCGAGTAAATCAATTTATTCATTATGTGTATTAATTTAGTATTTTCCTTTCCTACTTTCCAAATATTTTCTACTTTCGGGATTGATCCCGGACCGTCGCCAATAGCCCTGTGTGTTTATCAGAGTGACGTTAATTAACTACCTACCTTCCCTACTTTAGAGTGTGAGTAAAAAATTAGAGGACTCCATGATGCTAGGGTGCCCTAAAGTATGAGAATACAGGTTAATTAACTTTTCAGCGAACTAACCTGTATTTATACTGTATTGAGATTCGACGAGTTCAAACAGATTGGAAGTATTAATATGTGAGCACAAGTCAATTCACTTTTCATTTCTCGCACGGAGCAGTACACGCATGTGCGTACTCAATTTATATCATCTATCCATCAAAACGACTTGAAAAATACTTCCCAAACTAATGAACATGGTTGAACTTTTTCTTTAATCCATTGCGGAAAATAGCCTTATCCTCTTTATCCAAGTAATAAATAACTGCACTATACTCCTTTCACAAATGGAGCTGCGAATTTAAGGGCGAAAAGTTCTCGTCGATCACCGCATCTTCTCCATAGGATTTAGTCCTGCATCAATCATTAAGATTCGAACCGACTCCATGACCTTCCAAAGTACCCTTTGTTTACTCTACGCTTGACAAATTACGGGTATAATGCTGACATACGATTTAGTGTTCCGCATCCTACCGCCTAAGCTATCCATTCGATTTTTATTTCTTTAACAACGGCCAAGCCACATTGACACATAGCCTCTTTTTCCTAAGACCTGCTTTGCGGATTGGTTATTTATTAAGATGTGTGTTGGCCATAGATGGGAATCTGTAAAGTAGATAGAGGACAGTAATACCCTAAGGGTCAAAAACAATTATTAAGAAGCTTAATTCTCACGCTCACATTGAAGACCTCACCACGATATCAAATACTTGGAAGCAGTAAATAGTATATAATGTTGATAAAAATGTCAATATTTGGTTCAAATAAGTGAATAACATCACCATTTTCTAGAAAACTTTCGTCGCGCGTGACTTTATGTATGACTTTAAAGTTAACAAGTGACTTGAGATGACAAGTAACTCAACGGGAGTTTCGATTACAATTCAAAGTTATTTTGATTTTAGATGCACTAGTTATTGTTGAATGTAATCAAGTGATAAGAAAGATTCTACAGTTCCACAATTTTCATATTTTATAAATTGCCTTTATAACAGTTAGAAAAAAATGTATAATAGAAAGAGTTAACTCACAATGATCACTTAGTGTATTTGCATATTGTATAAATGTCTGGATTGCCAATTACCTAGATTCCAAAAATTTCTAATACAATATAGATTTAGTACGTGATGCATTAGTGTATCACGTACTAAATCTATATTGTATTAGAAAGGTTTGTGTTTGAGAGTGCGTGTTACATTTTTTGAAAGCTTGAACAGTTACAACGGATAGATTTTTCATTTCCTGTGAGAATATCTCTAACGTTGCAATTTTTTTAGTACAACCTCTTCTATATGAATTGGAGATAACAGAAAACTAAGATAGGGTCTCTTTTATAATAAATGTTTGGTTGATGCATGGTGCAAAACGGATAGAGTGGAAGGAGCCATCAATTTGCTTGATATTAAATGTGAAACTTATGATTTGAGAGTAAATAATAAAATACTAAGATTATTCGTAAAAGCATGCATTTTTTATAACTAATTGATTTGTGTAACAATATATAATATAACGTGGCTATGGTTAATTTTTATAGGGAAGAGAGCTATATATATATATATATAGAAAGTAACTGCAGAAAACTCCGAGTATATACTCTTAATTAGGACTAGGAAATAATATTTTATTAATTAAGCACAATGTTAGTACTAACCAAATAAATCGTTGGTTATTAAAGTATTAACCTTCGTTAGTCAAAGGTAAAACACGACGTATATTAATTTTAAAGCAGTGGAAATTTCATTAATTATGATTAACTGGCATATGTAGTCTTAATCTAATATTTAAAATATTTGAATAGTACAATGCCATACTGTATTTTAAATACTAATGTCAGAAATCGTGACTCATTTGAACTGCACACTGATTTTATTTAACATATTTTTATTCATTAACCCTCTCTAAATAAAGTGACTTGATATTCTAGTTATTGTCATTCCGAATTGAATCCTCTGAATTGATAAAGAAACGGTTTAGAATTAAGGTCCCAGGAATTCTAACAAATTATTATTATAACTTTATTTAATGAAATATGCGCATTGTGTTTAAAATAATAAGTTGCAATACAGTCATATATACCGATATAGTAAATGCAGATAATTCATCGATTGAAAGATCAAAAGTATAACTTAGAAAAAAGTTACTTTTGTTTTTTAACTACTGGAAGCGGTTTTTTGACACTTTATAATCTAAAAAAGTGCTTAATTTTGTAGGTTGAATTTTGGTTTTGATCGGATTACAGTATACTATACATTCTTTCTATTTTAGTTATTAAAAGAAGAGAACTTTTACCTCAAGCTAAAGTGAAGCAAGATGATAATGACAGTTTTGCAGTTAAGTGTTAGATTTTCTGACATCTGAGTATGCTTTAAAATTTTGGAAACCCTTCAAACATATCATTTAAGCGGAAATTCATTTATTCTGAATGATAAGCAAGAATTAACATTTTAAATTTTAAACAAAAGCATAGATTTTAGACTCTTCAAAGAGGAAGGAGCATTAAAAGACCATAATGGATAGATACTCAATTTTTAGTATTTTGTATTTTTTAGTTAATAACGAAGGGAGTTTTTAAGGTAGGTGCAAGTGGCAATTATCTTTTGATTACTTAGAAAGAAGCATAAAAAGAACATTTTGATGGAAAAAAAATCTGAATATCAGTAATGAACTGAGTCTCAAGTAATTAGCATAAATGTTTCTAAATGCCTCATTACTGGAAACTCTTGTCTTTTGTGTTGTTTCTTATTGTTGTTGAAAACTAATTGATCTTCTAAACTTCCAGTTGAAACATTGCATTAATAATTTCCATGAAAGTGTTGCAAGTTTAACTTTAAATGCTCTTTATAAGAAACTTTTTATGAAATAATAGGGAAATAACTTATACTATATAGATTGTATAAATATTAGCATACTTGAATTGCTTCCATTTAAAAATTATTTAAATTTTCATTAATTTAATGATTTTTCACTCTTTAGTGCCAAGAGTTTTCTAAAAGTGTTTGATTATTTAAAAATGCTACAAATTTCCATGTTTTCATAAAATTTGTTCGAAAGAATGCACTTATGCTCATAAATCTTTAAAGAATTAAATGTAAAAGTTAGACACACAATCAAACTTTAATCATGGATATATTCATTCAAATAGGGATAAATTTGTAGTTATTGAAACAGTGTGGTATATATTGCATAAAGTTATACCAGTAATATAATTATAGGTCGACATATAAAATTTACAATCTATGTTCTTTATAAATCTTTAACACTCCGAGATAAATCCTAAACCATGAAGCATTTCAATAAACCTGAATCATAAATATTTAATAATGCAGGATTTTTTAGATAAAATCGTAAAACAGATTATCGGTAATTTCTAAGAACAAGATTTTTCATATTTAATTAAATTGTTCAAACATTAATGAAAATCTTAATTAGATTTTATGATGACATCGAATTATGTTTTACATTTTAAAGCATTATAATTATGGTTTGTAATTTTAAGGTACAGTAATTTGAAATCAAATCAAACCTTCAGAATTATAAGTTGTGCTGAAAATACAATATGATTTTTTATTGTGAGGGAATTAAAAGAAACTGTTTTACTTAAAAATAGATATAAACTTTGACTTAACGTACACTCTTATGTTGCTTTAACATAAGAGTGTACGGTCATTTCAACGGTACATTTTATAGCAAAATTATGAAATAAAAATAGTACTATTGATTTGTGTATGGTTACTGTCTTGTGTTTGGCGCAGGTTGTCCGCTTTTGTGGATCTTGTGCCATAAAACCCTAACATCCATTCATTGTGTATGGTTGACTGATCATATTTTTGGATAATTAGGGCGTAAATGCTCTTGATTCAAGTATAAGACTTATTTTATCTTAAAATAAACATTTTTTCTACGAAAAAGAACTAAATTTATCCATGCACATTTTGTGGTAGAAAACTGAAAATAGTAAAATGATAATATTTCAAAATAAACGTCAGTTTTAATTTATGGAAACTTAATTACTAAACGTTCGACTGCTATAAAATACTCATGCTCTATGTTGTCAACCAAACAGACTAAAATAAATTAGGTTGGTTGTTTTTAGGTTCTATGATACAGGGCCGTGTTTGGCGTAGCTTGGCCAAATATAGCCCTTGTGCTTCAAGTAAAAAATGTCATAAAAAGGAAAAATAGGGATTGGGAATAGAGTAGTGCGATGAAAGCAGAAAAAGATCGCTCGGGTATTCTCTGGGTCACATCTTTGTGTGTACGGGCATCACAATCCTTGGCACCCGAGTGATCTGTCCTCTCTTCTGTTTAACCCTCACCTATCATTCTGCATTTTGATTTTTCCTCCCTCGTTGGTATCGTGTTTGGTGCAGATTGGCCAAATATGGCGCCATAAAACCCAGAACCAACCCAGCAGCGCGACCTCTGTGTTTACTAATGAAAATAGACCCTATGGAATAAAGCAAAATCACTAGCATACCTCGGGTTCGTGAAACCTGCACATATCTAATGAGATATGTCCCTGAAGGAGAAAATAAATTAGGAATAAAAACAAGATTTACACCCAAAATTATTATGTGAAAATAATACATTCGAGGTAGCCATATTGCGGTTACTTGTTCGGAACGTCCCGTTAGACCATTCATTACCTAACTTAAAAATATTCTTTGAGAGTAACGAAACACGTACTTGCTTCCAAACAGTGCCCGCCTCTCACACGGGAAGATGATTTAATGTTAATATTAATCAATAACCAGATTCTAATTTCCCCTTATTCCCTCCTTAAAGTATTCAGGCATTAAATTAGGGCTTTCTCGAAACCTTTATTTGGAAAGCAGAAACCCATCTTACGCCTCTGGCAGTTTAGAACATCCTTTTGAATTGCAAATGCATAACCTCCAGAACTATATAGATGCACGCTGCAATGGTTTTCGTAAAACAAATATATACACGTATCAGCCGATCTTGAAGCTTAATTAGCATTTAAACAGTTTCTGGTAGTGAAGGCTGGAAAGAAATCATCATTCAGGAGAAGTATATCTGCCAAAATTTCTCTCCATAGGAATAACAATTGGCAAATGATGTGTCTTGGATCTCGTTTATCTAATCCCCAATGAACACGCATTACATATACATATGCCTGAAGTGCAGGTGACAAACAAATTGGAATGAAATGGGAAACGTGATTCCATATTTTAATAAGGAAAGTCATTTTGAATTTTTCCGCATGTATGCAAAATAGTTTTTAAAATTGTATACATTAACTACCGATATCTCAACCAGAAGAAAGGAAAAACCCAGAAAATAACATTACATTACTAATAATTCAGAAGGGGGAAATATTAAATTTACCCCCAAAAATATATAACAATGAAACAAAACCAGCACACATGGAAACCAGCACACAATATTACCAACAGAAATAATATTATCAGTTGCAAGAAACACATCTACAATCGACATCAAGTATAGCGAATTGCACAAGCTTTTACCGGGAAATTTTCTATACGTCTCAATATTTATAAATTTAAAGATTTATGAATTTGAAAGAGGTATTTTATTTGCAACTATTACTTAAGTTACATCATTGAAAATAATGGTCCTTGTATCTTAAGGCACGTGAGTTTAGCCTTACAGCAATTCAACGTGAGTCTATTCTGCAATACATATTACTTAAAAACAAAACAAATGAAAAGGTTTTATGGTGTAGTATTTACTCATTGAAGTTAAAACGCGTATTATATCGTGTCTAAAGAAACACTGCTTAAAGCTGTCACATTTCTATAACAAAGGATGAAAGTGATTCTTACTACATGCTTGAGATAATGGATATAAATAGGACGTAGGGGACACATTTGTCTACAATGGTTCTAGATACTTTATTTTCCTTGATGGGAGAGAACGAAAACTACTGAACTAAAAATAACCAGAATGCCGTTATTCATTGCAGAAATGTAAGTATCTCAGAGATGAGTTAAATGTATTTTATAAGCTAAGAAGCGAAATGTGGAATTCGCAATATTTCATAATTGTACGGTTTATGGATGTTTTATATTTACTAAATATACTAGTTAGAACAGTTTTAATTTTGAAGTAGTTATAAAGGGGATATGCTACCTCACGATATGTTTAAAATTCTGATAAATACGTTTCATAAATAGTGAAATGTAGTAGATATTCATTTATATTTACTTGAATTTGCTCTCTAAAACCTTTCATTTAAAATGCTTCTAAAGACTTCTCAAATACTATCATTGATTTTAATGGTAAGGCTTAAATTGTGTAAGGAATTATTTACTCCCAAAGAATAATTATATTTCAAAATTAGTGACTCCACTGACCTACATTATAATGCATACTACATACAATATAAGTTCGAAGAATATTATATTTTAATGACTAGGTTTTTCTTTTTATAATCCGGATACATTTCGGAGATATTCTTCAAATCATTCTTAATGATATTATTAATCCATAAAATTGAGCAATGAGGTTCATTTGGGGTAGAAAATTAAACGAATTCAAACACAGAACATACTCATTTACTAACTGCACAATATCTTAGTCCATCTGGAATAGAGTTGTGTAAATTAATGAACTAGCCTCACTAAAGTATAGGAAATATTTGGGTAGATTATGTATAAGTTACTTTATAGGATGTTAAATTGGGTGGATTGTAATAACCTTTTTACACTACAAATACACACATATACATAAGAACATTTTGACTTAAAAGTATTGTAATAATTCAGTCGTGAGATATATTTACACATGTATTTGTTTTGTATATAAAAAAAACTTTAACATGTAAATAGTTTTTGAAAAATCAGTTTAAATGCAAGATAGACAAAAACCCAGATTAAATAAATTTTATAAACATCTTACGCGAATCATTTATATATTTATATATATATATATATATATATATATAAATAAATAAACTTTCAATTACAAAACTAATAAATAAACAAATATATAATAGTAAATTAAATATCTAACGAAAACCAAAAATTAGTTTTCAATTTCACACCAGAGACTTTTACTTCGTTTTTGAGTAAAAATGCTAATCATTACATACGATTGGCATGAGTAAGAATGCCAATCATGTAAAACGGTAAACATTTCAAAACAACCAAGGTCTCCAAATTCACGATAAAAAAACTTGGATTTTGCTTTATTTTTTTAGATGAAATCTGACACATCCTTTGATAGATTCTTGATCTATGTCTTTCTTTTACTCTTATACTGCATACGCGTTTATTTATCATTCAATTCATATATCTAGAATTCTAAAAGTTTTTTATCATGAGTACCTAATCCCATTAAAAGAACGATGATTGATCATACAATGAATTAAACACAACCATACCTAATATATATGTAATTTATACGCCGTCTCTTAAAATAAAACTTGCCAAATTCAAAATGTAGCATGTATTTCGAGGAGTCTGGTACGCCGTATCTTTTCATCATCTATTCAATTTTATTTTTACCGGGATTTAATTAAAGTTTTAGTTTTTAACCTTAGAATAATGTTATTTTAATATCCGAAGAAAACGTAGAAAAGTATTAATGCTTATACGCGAGGAGTGTTTCAAACGTAATTCTGTATCAATTACTGTCGTAGTAATTAATGTTTTGCATGCTTATTGTGGACAGGCTTTGGTTACAACCTAACCCTCACAATGAAAGGGAATAGGCATTGCGACTATTTTTAGGGCGATGGGAACTTAAACTGAATGAATGTAAGAATTATGTGAGTTTTATGTGTTTTGATCGAAGGCGGAAATAAAATTCAAACCTGATTGAGAGGTTTAAGAGGATTTATTCCAGGATTTCCTCGATGAAATTATCAACAAATGGAAGTTCATTTTGAGGTGATCTTTGCAATTTCCGCTTTCTGATAGCATTATGGTACCTTATGAATCCCCTCATGAAAATCGATTTCAATCCTCTGGACTGAAGGTCTAACTTAGAAATGCATGAGGTAGTTACAACCAAAAATAATATCCATGTGATTTCTAATTCGAGGATCAAGTGCGATCGAAGCGAATTCACGATTGAAGATCGCTACACCTTATTTTTACTTTCTCATCGCAAATTTTTCTCGTTTCGTCGTGTAGCAAATAAATGGTTGTAGAGCGAACAAATTGAACTATTCTATGATTGTACTTCTCGTCACCATTTTATTATTGAAATTGTCCGAATTTCGAGTTCGTTCAATTCAACTTTTCTTTTCAAACGTCGATGCTAAATTCATGCTTGTCGTCAACTAAATGTATGAAATTACTTTAAACTAGAGATGAAAAACACACATTTCAATAATATATGATTTAAGGGGAGCAAAATTAGGATGGTTGAAATTGTTTCTTATTAATTTGATAAACTTTAGAGAAGTTCAAATTTTATTTGTAAAACCTTGTATGTGCGTGGATAAATACGTATGTGCCAGCAGTTTTGCAGGAAATAGATATAGCTTTAATTTTTTTTTTAATCAAAACTCTTAGCATTACAAAATTGAGCCAAAGATATTCAATTTGGGTAGAAAATTAAACCAATTCTTAAAACACAGAATATACTTGCATTTAAAAAATGTAAAATATCTTCACTGCACCGTCTGGAATAGAGTTGCGTAGGTTAACAATTTCACCTCCCTAAAACTTAGGAACATTTAAGTGGATTACGGTATTTAGATAGGTATTTTAATTAACGTCGCACTGGAGCAGCACAAGGCTATTGGCGACGGTGCGGGACCAATCCCCAAGGGAAAGATCCGAGGACAACACCACGTAATTTTGAATCACGGTCAGATGACTAGGCAACACCTGAGCTGGCACCCCACTCTCCCCACCACGCCAACTTGAGGACGAGTTGATTACAGATTAATTACTTTATAGAATGTTAAATTCCGTGGATTGTAAGAATCATTTTTACTGCAAAAAGTATTGACATTGGAGATTAGATTTTGCTTTTAAATCATATCTTTGAACTAATGGTAACTATACAATCCTTTATTTTTAAGAGAAATATAAAACTAAAGTTTAAAACAAAATCAATGTTAGGGGTACGCACTAATAAATAAGAGCAATTAAATGCGAATACTGAATAAAGAAAGCTTTAAGATGAGACCTAATGTTATAAATTTTATTTCAATCATAATATTGACTTGTTTCTGTTAATGCAGTAATAAATTGAAACGTGTAGATCAGTAAACATGCATAGCATATTTACTGATTACATTTGAAAATAGAAGCATTTTCAACGAACAATTTTTCTAATACCTTTTTATGCCATGAAATATATTTATTTTATTCTACTGTTTATCGCACATAATACTTAACATTTCTATCGTGACATCTTTCTTAAAATATGTTTGATAAAGAGGAACCGTAATTTTATATAGTCCCAAAACGCATTGGGTAAGCTTTATTTTCAAATAAGGGTTACTATAATGAGGGGATTAATAATTTTGAGACAAGGTTGGTTAAGGCAAAGGGTGTAGATGATTTTACTACCTTTGTAAATACAGTTATGCTATATAAATTGATAAGAGAGTCCCATTGAATCTAAACGCTTCTGCTGTAGCTATGTCAAAGTATGTGACTTGTATGTGTATAGTAAATATGACAGAAGAGCAAATTGAGCGTGAATAAAGTGTTTCCTTGGTGAGAGTTGTTGCGCTTTCTATCTCTCCAGCTGTCATTAGCAGAGCTTTCCTTCACCCACCAAAGAGTAAATAAAAGGGAAATTCGATGAAATGCTTAGAGATGCAATTGGAGCTTTTGCAACCTATTTAAAATATATTTACAAAATAAAGGCTTACCGTTGAAGAGTTCTAATATCATTAGCAACTTAATGTTTTATTTCGGAGCCTATAACATATCGTAAGATTACTGGAATTTGAACAATGGATAGCATTATTTTGGGGGCGGTTAATTCGTTGGCAGTCGAGAACACACAAACACCAGGTACCAGTAACGCATGCTATTATGTAACTAATGAATAAATTCGTAATGGGCTTGAAATGAGCTGAATAGCACAGGCTCTTCCTTTGCATCACGAATATGGATAAGTATTAACACATAATATCTATAGATTTAAACAAGGATCTTCCATATTCTCCATGTCATTTCACAAACAAAAAGTTTGAAATATCCTTGTTACAATTTTATAAGCGACCTGTTCTCTTAAAGATGAGTTTTGTCAAAGTTAATAACAGTTTAAGAGAGTTTTCTTATGATTATAAACTACCGTTTTCACAGTTGAATTAAATTGTGTTTCTATTCCGCATTCATAAATCTTATAAAAACGATTCAATTAAAGAGAAGTGATCCTGAATTCTACCTCTAACACGATTATTTACTGAATCTCTTTTTCTTTCCCTCCTGCAAATATTGACGTGTTTAAGGTTTTAAAGTTTTTAATACTGAAATGAAAAGATTTCTGCGATATAAACAATTGCATTTGTTTTTAGTCAAGGGAATTCATTTCAAGGGAATTTGTGTGCATTTATATACAGATATAAAAATAATAAAAGTGAAATCGATAAAACAATCAGGAAAACTAAATGATGCATTCATTTAATAACAAAACAAATTAATGAATAATTGGAAGAATAAAGATTTTTTCATTAACAGTATTGAAAATATCCATATTTTTATAATACCCTTTGTGCATCTCTCAATTATGATAAAATATTTTATGACATTACCTATTTTTAACTTGGAAAATTCGAGTTCTCTACAATAAGAATAGCACAACATAAATGCAACCAGCCAACACGAATCTTACATGGCTACTGCTTATATTTTCAAGCCATCTGTCATGCTTTGTCGGTCAATATCTATCAAGTATTTATAAGAAAAAATACATGATGCCAAAAATAAATAGATATCTGTATGATGGGGAACTAAAATATAAAAAAGCTCATAGAAACCCTAAGGGACAGGAAAGAGTTCCATTTCCGAAGAAATGCCACCCTGTAGCAAAAGCACTAAGATGACGGAAATGAAAAAGGAGTGGTTGGGAAATCTGGAAAAGAATTTCGGAAATTGCTTAGGAAATTACGAAATGTATCAGTCTATGAAACAGTAATTCAGTTTTGTATTATTAAATATAGAAATGAGACCAAGTGGCATTTACGAATAAAGATTTCTTGACCTCTAGTGTGTATAAAATTTGATCAAGCAGATTTGATCTTATAGCCGAAATCATCAAACTAAAAGAAGCATAGTTTATTGCTTGGGTACAATTTTCTATAAGTCTTTCGTACAAAATAATCTGCTAAGTTTCAATTATAGAATTAAGTTTACGTATTCACCAGATGAGTTCCGGTTTGTTTATTTAGAAGTTTATGGGTATAACATTTTTAAATCATGAATTATAAACTTAGTAGGTTAAGCAAATTGTTTTGTCATAACTTCTACATATGCGTAGTAAGGTCCAAAATTTCCAGTCCTGGCTGGAGTGCTACTGATTCTAGAGCCGTACATTTTAGCTTAAAAGCAATGAAATACAGGGTGATGTTTGACGAAATTATACTTGTCAATTCATGCTCTAACATGTTCGGGATGGAAACTTGTGCACCTTTTTATACGTATATCACTTATACAAATACTCATTGGAAAGTATACTCACCATCATCAGAGTCGTAAAGGTAGATCACCGATTTCCACTGATAATATTTGATAATATCAATAATAGCTTTGAGGTATTGAGGTTTCATGCTAATACCATATTGCATAGGTCTGTCAAAGTTTGTTTGAGGAAGCGAAGGGCTTAAAAATGGCATATGAAATGTGTTGGTGTATGCAGCTAGTGTCTCGTATGTAGGATCAGCAGTAGGAGCCATCATTGTAAAGATTCCCCTGCTTAGTTGTGAACACACTAAAAAGAAAGAAAAAACATTATTTTACAGGCTATTCATATAGAACCTTCATTCTTATATTGATAAGGAATGCTTTAACCCTACAAGTGGTTTAGACGAGATATCTCGTCCATCAAGATCTGGCCAATTTTGCTAATGACGATTTATCTCGTCACTAAGATATTAAACTGCATTTTTGATGATGGCGAAATCAAGATCTGGTCAGTTTTCCAATGGCGGGATATCTCGTTCATCGAGATCTAATGGTTTTGCTAATGACGAGATACCTCGTCGAGACAACCACCAGGAGGCTTAATAACCACATTAAAGCAATAAAGAACACCTTGAATAAATATAAACTACACCATGTGGGCGCACTCAATTTTATGATTAGAAGAAATAAACTGTTTCAGAATATAATGCAGTGTGTAAATTTTCATACCTCAATTATACGAGATTTCAAATATTGGATATTTCGAATCTTGAATTTCAGCTTATTTGGAAGTAGGGGGTATAAGACTGGCCTGAAAGGTATGTTGACCGGCGTTTTTGCTAGTACGAAATATCCGATAATAATAGCTTCAGGTTAATGGAGACCGTGGTTTCTTTTCGGTTGTTCACAATTTGCTTTTCGTCAAGAAAAGTGATTTTTATATTTAATTTGTCTGCGTCTACTAAAAATATGGAAATGACCCGTGCTTAGTTTAATTGCCCATACATATTGTCTACTGTTGCTATCTTTCTATGTGGCGAAAGCCTTGCTGGGTTCATGTTATCTTTGACGCTTTTTAAGTTTAGTTCCCTTTAAGTATGGTTTACAGTCATTAGTGCTTCCTAATTGGGGTATTTTGGCCTAATGCCAGTCCCCCAAACCCCACAATTCAAATGTTAAGTAGCTTTCACAAAATGTTTATATTCATTAATATGGCTTTCACAATCCACCAAGTTAACAAATTGAATAATGGTTTGTTTGAATTTATTAGGTAAACGAGTATGTTAATTTCCCAAATTTATGCTTTATTCTAATAGTCATTTTGAAATATACTTAGGAAAAGATAACAGGAATATTTAAATGGGGCTCTTTGTATAACTGCTTATAATTTTAAGAAATTATCAATATTGAACAACAATGTATTTACTTTACTTTCATATGATATAAATTACATTGTAGTTGGCTTAGAATTTAGAATCGATAAACCATTAGGAAAGAAGTTAAGTTTCGATAACTTTGAACACAAGTATTCACATAATATTCTTGTGTAGCTATTACAGATAAATTAGCAGTACAAGGTGTATCTTGATGCGAAATTTTGAAATAGCAATTGGATCATTTCAAATCAATTAGTGAAAACTTTCATATATCCTCCCTACTTAATTTATGGTATACTTCATTAAAGTGAGTTCAGATGATTTAATTACATGAATATAACGCTTTTTAGTCATTTGGAAAAATAAGAATTTACAATACACATACGAAAAATTTTATGAAAAGATTAGGTTTTTGGACTTTCAAAATTTAATTTCCTCTTTTATTTCCTGACTTTATTATGAGAGTAAAAAATATTTTAATTTTAGAGAAATATGTATTCGAAGAAAATAAGTAAATGAATTTACTTCTCAAATGAGTTACTTCCGAAACATTGTTTTAATTTCTTGTTTTTCATTCAGAGATGGCCACTCTCCATTCATCACTTTTTGCATTTTTAAATTGTTCAGGCCTTTTACTACATTTGAAACCCATCACTTTTTAATTATATTTAATCAAGTTTCAAGAGCGAATTAAGATGCAGATACCTCATCTTAGTTATTTATTTTTGAGGAAATCCTTTAGCAGTTATAATTTGTTTTTCAAACGGTACCTGCCTATTTTATGCATTTAATATTTTATTCTGCTCCTTTTATATCATTTAAGCTGCATCATCTCATCTATTTTCAAATAACACATGTTTTTATATACTTTTATTGTTAGACTATAGTATTTTATCCATATTTATTGGGTTGTATTCTGTCTTGCGTTTAGTGCATACTGTCCGATTTTAGACCTTTGCGCCATGAAAACCAAAACAAGCAATCATAAATTATGTTAACGTCAAACCACTCATCAAATTCACAATAGAATAATTCAAATCTACCTTTATTCTAAATTTATCGCAAACGTAACTATTGCAAGACTTGTGGAAAATTCACTTTTGATAGGGCTAGGTGGATAACCATCCGACGTCGTTACTTGCTTGGCTGAAACTTCTCTTACATGAGTGATAAATGTGTAACATTGAATGATATTTCACACTTGCTTAAAGGTCATTTCATATAAAAGTAGACCGAAACACTTGCGATATATCTTTTTATGATACTTTGAGACACGTTACATTACATACGACATTTTCCTGGGTACCGAAAATAACGTTTGGTGGACTAATGAAATATCGGGTTGTAACTTATACATAATAGAAAGAAAAGTGATCCAATGCCAGAGAATTATCGTAGTTCAGACGAGTTTGTATGGACGTTGTTTCACAAACATTTTATGGGCAAACAAAATATAAAAATTATTGTTAGTCTTAAGTTCTTTTATAGGTATTGAATTGGTTAGATACACTTTTGTTCTTCGTCATTCATAACATTTTGTGGAGTCAAATCCAAGACATGAAGATTATGTACCGGAAGCTAATATACTGCATAGGTATTTGGCCCTTTCAGGGGCGAACATCTGGCTTTCCATCGTCTTTGAAAGGATTAAGGTATAAAAGGACTAGTATATTATCTAGATATTTTAGGCATATTAAGGCCTTGGAATATATAGATATGCATTTATAGTTTTGATATCAGAGTCTTGATGTCTCAACTCCCCTTTAAAAAAAACCAAAAGTACTCAATTTCTGCTATGTAAAATAGATTCAGATAAGGAAAAGATCTCCAATCATAATGTTTTTCTCATAACCTTTTAGCATAGTGTCATTCAATGAGTTAAAGTAATTTTAAATGGTTTCCTACAATATATAAAAAGCTAGTGATTTCAAGTAAAAAATTTATTTTTAGAGAGTTTATTTACTATCGAATAACATCAAATGGGAAGACATTTTGTGTCAAGCATTTCAAAATATCAGTCGTAAGTATTTGAAGATGTTTTTAATCCAATAGTTTTAATTTCATGTGTATGTATATAATATATGTATATACAGGGTGAGTCTAAATTGTTTTTACAAAATAAGAGGGGTGATAGTACCCATCCAGGCGAGCAATAATTACCATGAAACATAGGGTCTCATTCCACTCTGAGAGGCAGAAAAGAGTAAAGTCGAAACGCGTCGAGCATGAACAAGTCATCGTCTCTGACGTCGCACACTTTTCCAGCACGATCTGGCACTTCTTGAATGCCACATATCCCGCACGATGGATCGGACGTAACGGACCTGTAGCTTGGGCTCCTCGCTCACCGGACCTCAACCCACTGGACTTTTTCTTCTGGGGGCACATGAAATCTTTAGTGTACCAGACGCCTGTGGACTCGGCTGAAGATCTCGTAGCGAGAATCGATGTTGCCGCAGACAAAATTAACACAACACCAGGAATCTTCGAGAGGGTGCGCCAGTCATTCCTTCGCCGGTTTGAACTGTGCAACGACACGCGTGGCCGCCACTTTGAGCACTTGCTGTGAGTTTTTCTCTGATCAATAAATCAGATTGTGCAACTTTTGGTATCGTTCATTCGCTTTCCCAACACTGTTGTAAGTTCATGTTCAAATCACAATTTCACTCTTTTGTGCCTCTCAAAGTGGAATGCGACCCTATGTTCCATGGTAATTATTGCTCGTTTGGATGGGTACTATCACCCCTCTTATTTTGTAAAAACAATTTAGACTCACCCTGTACATGTATATGTGCGTGCGCGTGCGTGCATATATATGTATATAACTTGGCGTTCTTGTATTGATTTTCTAAATCTAAACTAAGCTTTTAATACGTTATGTACCGGTTGATCATAATTAAATTCCTTTGTTTATAGTATGCACCCTGTAGCCCTGATTATCGGAATGCCACAAAATTTCAACATATAAGGAGCATGATTCTGTGAAAAAATATCATACCCAAAATCTGCTTATAGGGGAAAATGACGCAGTACAACAGTAAATACACAGATAAAGCTCTATAAATAGGATGAAAATGTTACCACAGCTGTTGAACAATCAACGAATCCTGTTGCTGGTTTCAGCAGTGCACGTGTAATGTCGTAACAGTGTTGTCATTATATGTATGGAAAGTTGTGAGAAAGTTGGTGCATTGTTAAGGCCACAATCGGATTCAGTTGCCTGACAGGGAAAAATGTCTCAGTTGTATTCATCTACCTTGCCAGATGGAAGTGGATTTGTGGCCGTGAAAGATCCCATGGAGTGCCGAGGCGCATTTCTAGCACACTGGAACTGTGAACACCCATAACTGTCACATTCGGGCCACGGGAAATCCGCATTCTTTCATACAGATTCCATTCCATTAGCCTAAAATGATATTCTGGTGTCGCTTGAATCCCACATTGACACTCTGACCATTATTCTCCGAAGAAATTACACCTAATGGACTAGTGGCATGTTATGGGACGATCTGTATTAACAGATCAAAACTTTTGTAGTACCCCAAGTACAACAGCGTCAATACCTGGAAACCTGCACTTCCAAGCGAGCGACTCTATATATCGGACGTTCCGTACAGCAATTTCTACGACAAATTATCACCGATAACAGTGATGAGTCTTCATTTTCTACCACTTAACTAGCAAATTCTCCAGATCCTAATCCATGCATTACTTTTGGTTGCGTGGACGTTTAGATCTTGTTTATAGAGATTGTCACCCATTTCGTAGATTTGAAGGACCATAATATCACCTAAGATTATCGTGCAATTCGTGGCTTCATTTTTAGTATGGGGACTACATTGATCAGTATCCTCTATATACACGCATATCACTGTAGAGTACGACTTTCTTTTACGTTTACAAATACATGTTCCTTCCAATGAAAAAGTGTAACAGTTAAAGTTTCTTCCCACATTCTGTAAATAAAAGAATAAACATTCTTAATTTCATTTCCCAATTGCATTGTTTACTTATTTTGCCTTTTCCGTGTATTTTCTGTTGTACAACGCCATATCTTCCCTATCGGCCGGTTTTAGAACGAATTTTTTCACGGAATCCGAATTCCCCTTTTATTTAAATGATATTTTTTACAATAACTCAAATAAAACAATTTTCTTTACTTTTAAGGACGTGATTTCGGATACCTTAAATATTTTTTGAATAAAAAATTCGAAGTAGATAATTCCTTATAAATCATGACAATTTAGTCTTAACATTTAATAAACATAATTTCTATTTATTTTATTTGTGTTTGGCACGGCTTGGCCAAATATAACTCTTGCGCCATAAAATCCAACAATCAACTATTCATTTGGGTATCGCAAAAAGAAAATGAGTATAAAAATTTTTCATATTTCTAAAGATTAAGTAAATTGATAGTGGTCCTTTTTAATGTTTAAATAATGAATTAAAATGTTAAAAAATATTTAAATCACTTCATACAAAACATTAATTTCTATCATGACCCAAACCAAAATTTTAAATAACAATTAGGGCAGAAATTTCTCAGAATACACTGGCTTTGTGAATAATCTGCCCCTTTGGTCAGCTTTGTTTGTAAAAACAAATTTAACTACCCTTTTAATATCCGGAAATTAAGATATGCATCTGATTTGCAAAAGAACTTTTCTTCTGATCAACAATCCTTAGTTTACGTTATTCAGTCCTGAAGTGTTTTTACCGTTCCGAATCACTCCAAACTAAGCTCAAACTTACAAAAAGAGAACAGAAATACTTGGAAATGCATATCTATCTTTGGAACTTGTTCGAAATTTTATGCAGATTCCCCAATTCGGGTTTCACATGCATTTTTCCAAAGATTATATTTAGCCAATCTTTGATATGCGTTTAAAATATATGGAAAAATGACCTTATTGATTGATGTTTCATACACTATGAAACCATGCCCTATAAAATATCTGACCCTAAAAGGTGTAGACGATACATTTTGGTATCCATCAGCCTTTTAGGAATTGACAAGTAATGTGAGTGAACAAATCGCAATTTTTTCGAACCAGTAAAATAAAATGTACATCTTCAAATTCTAGCAGTCACAAAACTTTGCAAAAACATTCTTCAATGTATAAAGTAAGATTTGGGGCACAATCGATATTTTTACCAACTTTTGGGTACCCATAAATGCATTACAAAGTTTTCACTACTCTGTTCTTGTTCAAAATATATTCTATTGCATCCCGTTTATTGAGTAGTAACAGAACGTGCTAAAATGAAGCTATCAAATACACGCATAATACAGTTTGTAAAAGGTACATTTTCGTTCATCAGGATTGCATGCTGCCACAGTAAAAGGAAAATTTAAGCTTCGTATTTGTTACTTTCGTAGATATCTACACAGCACGGTTTTGAATAGCAACTCTTAGGTGAATGATAAGAATAAGATAACACTGAAATGAGGCCAGTGGAAAAATACGAAGTGCTATGGATAAGCGATCAATACCTATGACTACAGGAGGGGATGACTGAATAAGGGGGCTTTTGGAACTTCAACGGTTGAAACTTGTGTCTCGAAGGAATTTTATTTCTTTTCCATTTCGTCCTTTAAGTTTGCGAAATGAAATGCATTTCCAGGAGGAACAGCGGGAGATGTAATATCCGTTTCCCCCGACATTCCTTTTCGTTTCCGTTTACAGAGTGCCCGGCTACATAGAGGCGGATATATATTCGATTCTGACAAGAGATGTGACATTGAATGTTGAAGTGGGAAAGAAATTTCTGTTTGAAATCAAAATTTTCAATTCCTTCGATAGTTCGGAATTTTTATTGTTTCGAAAACTTTTGTACCTGGGTTATGTTTCAAGAAGGCATCTCTATATATTTATGGCACAGTTGGGTCGTTGTACCGTCAAATATGCCTCTTTCAGAAAAGGATGTTCGTTAAGTTGAATCCTATGCTAACATCACTTACTTATTCGAATTTCGAAAGGGGTACGTGCTGAATTCATAGATAAGCATACCGAAATTATGTGAACAATGCCTTACACGCATTTTAGTTGGAAGTCTAATTGCACTATGGATAAAATAAAATTTTTTAGTGTACAAAATGAGGCGTCTTAAAATCCACACGGTTATTTGATTTTTATGCTGGCACAAAGTGAGGTTAAAAGGAAAATTTTTCCAGGGATTCAATGGGGGCGGAACTCTTAAATCACGTTATGGGACATTCTCATTTTTGATTTCTTATCAAACATTCGTATTGCTACTTTTATGTAAATATATGCGGCATAATTTAATTTGCTTACACTCAAATAATTCAACAGAAGAATAATTAAGAATGCCAATTTCGAAAAATTTGGAAATAAATCCTTGATTTCAGATAATTTAAGGAGCTAACATATTAAGGTAATAAATTTAAATTCAAGTGAGAATATCAATATATGTTTTACATATTCATCCTACATGGTTACTTTTATTTATAATGAATAGGTGTATCTATGTTAACTATAAATTATAAAAATGTTCATAAAATAAATATTTTATCCCATCAAACTTAAAACAATGTGTCTTAAAATGATTGATTTACAATATGACTGAAATATAAAGCATAACATGTTATGTCAGAAATGCTATTGCATCTCGAGAATATAAAACTGATTCGGAAATAAAAAATAGAAGAGTACTTCGAGTGTAACCGCAGAAGTCTTTCAGACGCAAGAACTTTTACGTGACAGACTACTTCAAATAGAAATCAGAAAGAAATTGTCTCTTGAAGTACAAACACACATTTTTGAGAATGTGGTGGTAGAAAGTTTTGAATTTTTATTTTTATTTAAGCTTTGTAATGTTTTTAGGAAAAATGTGCTACTAGATAGCATTTCGATGCTGGTATTTCTGGAATAAAACCAGATTCTTCTTTATAAATACATATATTTTCTGTTTATTATTCTTCGGAACGAAAGAAGTTTCTTTTATAAAGCTTGTCTTTATCCGTCATGCCTTGTTATTTTGTCCAAATATTTTCCCCGTAAGCACCCAAACTGAATTATTATTGGGGATATAAAATATATTTTTATACTTTCGGTGTAAAGGAAATGTGTGCAAAAATAAATTTTTATTCGATTAAGAATTATATTGTTGAAATCGGTTTGCATTTATAATATAAATAATTTTTGGCATGTACTGAATTTCTTAGATACATAAAAAACCCAAGGAAATATATTCAATATCTAAGTTCAGAAGCATATATATGTTCTGGGATTTCATAATGCATGAAAAACATTGTGTAACATGGGACTTAAGTAAATAAATAAGATTAATTGAATTACGAATCACACACACACAATTTTAGTTCTGAACATCCTCTTTAAACTTAATGTACGTTGAAGGTTTTGACCCTTTATTGAACTTTTAAGTCAGCTTATCGTGTAATTTATGTCATTTCACCATTGTTCAACTAATAGTTTTCAGGACTGCAGAAAATGTATATTATACGAGTAATTATAATTCCTGAATTAATTCATTTATGCGTTTAAACTCTATACTTATTACATATGAATAAAACTGGATTCTTTTAAAAAGCCTGGAATTGCATTTTCACATTCAGTTAGCTTTGAGAGGTATAAAACAGCCTTTAATTAAATAACTGCTTTATTTTCTCTTTTAAGTTGCAATACCTCATCTATACAGTAAACTATTGTTTGCAATATCCACTGTCCTTGATTTAATATTTAGAGTTGATTAGATTTTCTTTGCTAAATTTTTTCATTATAAAAGTTCAGTGTGTAACAGCAGACATTTATACTTATCATTTGAGTATCTGTATATCAAGACCTTTGTTTTGAATTTTCATTTATAATTAATAATGCATGAATATGTCCGACAATTGTAAAACGTCATTCATAATCTCAGGCTCAAGTTTAACGAAGGTCTTTAATTTATATTTGTGGTGCTTATTTAAAAACACAGAAGTAAAGCTTTTCCAAATAAAATGATACTTAAGCACTTAAAAATACATACAAATCAATTTTCACAATAGAAAGCGATAGAGAACATATTTTAATCAAATTAAAATTAAATTACTGAAAAAATACAGTACACAAAGAGAAAATGATCAATATAAGTATACTGATTTAACAACCCTTGTATTGTACTTGAATTTTCGTACAATAAATTTTATGTTTATGGAAAATGCTTAAATACATATTATAGACAGGATGTGTAAATGTAACTGCAAGTTTAAGATATTTATAGGTCGTATTTCAAAAAATGACTCATTAGTATTCTGGGAAAATATTTCAACTCCATTCAAATACTATACCAAACGTAAGAGTATGACAATATGATAATCGAATAAAAATATTTTATTAATAAAGTTACACGATACATTTTGTATATATATCTTATAGTTATAAGATCTGTTTTTTATATATCTTATAGTTATATATATAAGATCTGTTTTTTATATATCTTATAGTTATAAGATCTGTTTTTTATATATCTTATAGTTAAAATATCTGTTTTATGTATATCTTATAGTTATAAGACATGCAAAATATATCTCATGACTATAAGTTACCAATAGTCTACATTATTATAACTAAATGCTTTAGGGATAAAACAAGGCTGTGGAGCACCTGGAACTGATCCAAATTAGAAAGAGCTATTGCATTTCGTTCTTTTCCTCCTTCAACTGAAAGAATTTAGTGTTTTATAGTCACATTTTAGGACTTTCGCTTAATTAAAGATTCTTCCACACGAGGTTATTAAGAAGCTGCAGGCATCGTATAAAGTAGATTAAAAATGCTCAATGCGGTCAATTAAAACTAAACTCATTTTACACTCCTAAAACTAAGTTCCGCTTAACCTAGTATAACGTAAAAACACTTAAAGCTGTTGTTGATAGCGCGAATAATATGCATAGTGAATAATTAATTTAAATTGAAATGTAAGTTTATTTCTGTGTACAGCTGGCCCATTTTAAGATAATAAAATGGATTTAATTTCATCGAGGAAATGATAATTTTATTTTGTAGAAAACTTGCAATGGAAATATTCATGGAATCGTCAAACCTATTTTGAAGGAGTAAGCAATTTTGAATGTTTTTTCATATTTGTATAAGGTATCATTTGAGTAGTTAAAAATACATTTATTTTAAATACATTTTATTGGAATATAATTTCAGAGGTAAACCTGAGACTAAAATTGCACTTATACGTTTTGAATTTTCCACTAACGACAATTTAGTAACTAATAAAGCAAAATCTAACCACCAAACATCCACTCAGTAATCTACTGAACTTTATATTTTCCCTTCAGTAACTCTTGTAATCTATGTAATTAATTTTATGAAATATTTTTTATCAACGCAAATTTTACAATATGCACAACAGTGGTGAAATTAATGGTATTTATTAAACATGTTATTCAATATAAATTATAATTTAATTAACCAAAATTTCATAGTAAATTAGTATCTTAAATGAATTTTTTCTTATAGAGTAATAACACATCATTCAACTATTCTTTTTACTCAAAATTTAATTATTTACTTCATGAGATACTATAAAATGGGTGGTTATATTTTTAATACATTTTCCAATTTATTTTTAAGTTAAGACACCATTTTTCTCTTAAGAGAAAGTATTCATTATACTTGAGCTACGCATTTCGGATTCTATGGAACTAGAATTTGAAGCTTTAATGCAAACCTCAAAAATTAAAGGAACGAAAATTACAAGCATACTGCACACATTTGAAGACAAAACTTACGTTTCCGCACAAAGATTATATAAAACTGAATGCCAAACAAATGTGATGAAATATATACCACGAGACTCAAACTTAAAAAATCCGATGATTTGATACCCGTATAAGATAGAAGTGCTCTTGATACAAAAATTTCATAAATATCAGAATTCATGCCTGGCGTGGCAAGAGTACATGGTGGAAGGAACATGGTCATCCTTCAATTCTTGACATCCCCTATGACCAGAGGAGATTTGCACCACTGACCCTCCGCTTCAGCGATCTTTTACCTCGTTCTTCAAAAATATGTACATGCATTAACCTCAAATACGTTTCTTGATCTCCGAAGGGATCGGGCTACTTAAACTTTGAAAGATAGATAAAAAATAATTTTCAATAATTATTTGGTATAGCACTCCATGTGTGTTGTAGATAATATTTTACTTTTAAAGCAAATTCTTAATCTAGGATTTAAAATGCTCTATTTTCTGTCATTCAAAGTTGAACGAATGATTTTTATATGAATAATCTAAATTTAACATTTGAAATAAATATTTGCCATATACAAATTAAATCTGCTGTTTTCAGTTTTCAACAAATGACAGCTCTGGCTTTTATATGACTAAAGCAAGTTAATTACCATCGAATGTATTTATTTAAAAGCTTTGAAAGGCATAAAATATTGATGTGACAGTACTTGCAATTATAAAAATAAAATACTTTAACTTTTTAAATTTTTATTAAATCAATATATTGAATAAAGTCGTAATTTCCTTTTCATGTAGATTCAATGAAAATGGATATTTGAAGGAAAATTTTCGTATTTGGAAACACCTGTAATTTATCTTTCCGTATGTTGATTTATTCATTGAGGTCATCGATTTAATTTTGAATATTGTTTTTCTCCAACAAATGTTATGAGAATCGTTTTAATTTACTAGCTTAAGGGGACAATAGACTTTCAAAATCACCAAAAACGACGAAAAATCGTTTTTTTATTTTAGTGTTAAAAATTAATTGATATCGAACTGGACAGAAAAAAAAAAAATTTTCAATTTCACTCATATTTAAGCTGAGTTACATGTGCACAACAACATAGAAGGTATAGTAGATAAGTATAGTAAGTCTACTACTAAACCGCTGTGTTTCTGTGATTGAGATTTGAGATTCTTTTGATTTCAAAATGTTCCTTGAGTATCAGATTTTAATTGATTTCTTGGAAATACAATTTTTTGGATAATCCTTGCAATCTACTGCATTTAACTAAGTGCAACTGAGAAATTCATCATGCTTCCAAATTTTGGTTTAAAATGTTTCTTAACCTATGTGTTTTTTTGCAAAATTTTAGGTGTTTTGATATTCACTTTTGCTTTAAAATTGAGAGATACTTATCAAATGGAGTTAATTTGATTCATATGTGTACAAGCTATTACGTGAATTAAAATATTGACAAGACGGAAAACTAATGCGCATGGGACCTATCCAATTATTGCTAATTTATAAAAAAAGTACCACTTTTTATATAATAACTTCCGAATGACTTGAAGGAATATTGTTGGATCAAACTTTATGAAAGGCTTTCAGTAGAAAACAAAGACCTGCAAATTTCATAACAATTTGATAACCGCAAAAGCTTGTTTTGAAAGTCAAGTGTCCCCATAATACTTTTTTTGTAGTTTATTTGCTCAATTGTGTAAGTTTCAAACCTGTATTACTTTCTCATAAAATGATTAGAAAGTTGTTAAATATTAGCCAGCTTTTTAGTACTCAGATCAGCTGGATGTCATTGAAAGCTTAATGGGAGGTTTATTGAATTCTTTCATGAATTTAAACAGAAGTGGTGTTTATCAATACTATCTTTTGGGACAAGTGATGAATTTAATTCAATAAAGTGGATTAAAACTTGAATAAAATCCAATTATTTTTAATTACTGCAAAAATATTTGACATACTCGGGAGAGATCAAAACATTCTTGACTCACTTAAGGATAATTGATGGATCATGCAAGGAATACTTGAACTTGCAACATTTCATTGGAATTCGTTAAGAAAACTTGGGTTATTAAAGTGAGAACTCGTGAAAATATGTGAAAGGATAAATTTAAATATCATCAATTACATTTCAGCATTTTAAATAAAAGGGAACAATCCATTTTGGCATTCTGGCAGTTACATAAGTATTGATTTATAAAAATATTAACGGTGTGTTCTGTGTATTTGCGAACATAAAAAACTCAAAATTGAACTATTTATCAAAATTCTGTAGAAGTATGAGTGAAATGACTTATTTATGTAAAATATACACTACTGTTTGTGAAAATTGCAACACTGAAGGAATCATACAAATTAAACGAAACTTCCAACAAATGCAAAACAGCTTAGGATATGCAATTGATTAGAATTACAAATCGATCACGCATGTATGGGCCGAGAAACACCCTCTCAACTTCCAAGTGAGCCGTGTATAAAAATCACTGTCAAGGTGCGCTAAAATGTATGTATCGTCATTTGACTCCTGTAAATGATTGATTAGAAGTCAATATGAATCGCTAAAAATGCAGAGTGCCATACGAGCAACTAACGGAGTACGAACGGGACCGCATGATCGGCCTCTGTGAAGGTGCACTTTCGTATCGTGAAATCGCCACTCGCACGGGGCGTAATGCCACAAAAGTGATGCGTGTGTGGAAGAGATGGACTATGGAGTACCGGACAAGTTAAAACCTTGGTAGCGGGCCACGTAATATGACATCACCACGGGACGAAAGACACCTCATCCGCATGGCGGTAACGGACCATACAGCGTCCTCTCGTGCATTGGCACAACATTGGAGCACGTCTGAGGTGTGTCATTATCTGCCCCCACGGTTCGTCGACGTCTGCTGCGCCATGGGCTACGGGCAAAGATTCCCTTACGCAGGATTCCCTTGACGCTGAACCACCTACGCCTCCGGCAACAATGGGCTCACCAACACAGTCAGTGGCGGGCCGATCGGCAACAAGTCGTCTTCTCAGATGACTCCCGCTACAATCTGGACTATTACGATGGACGCGTACTCGTCAGACACTCTACAGAGGTGAACACCTCCCGGAGTTTCTTATTCAGCGTCATACTGGACGAACGCCTGGCGTTATGGTCTGGGGCGCTATTGGATATCATGGTTGATCCCGACTACTCCAAATTGTGGGGACCCTGAACAGTGGGTGATACATCAGGGAAGTTGTGGAGTCCGAGGTCCTACCCCTCCTGTAACGCATTCTCGGAGCTGTATTTCAGCAAGACAATGCCCGTCCACATGTTGCTCGGAATGTATGAGCCCTCTTCAGTGCACGACAAGTTCTGCTTCTTCCATGGCCTGCACGTTCCCCTGATATGTCGCTCATTTAGCATGTCTGAGATTACATCGGACGGCGACTCGCTCGTACCGCTCGTCGGGCAGAGAATACGGCTGAACTTTGGCATCAGATAGAGGCCATCTGGAATGCCATTCCTCAGCATGACATTCAGAATCTGTATGATTCGATGCCACGACGTGTACAGGCTCTCATCGCTGCGTGTGGCGGCTGCAGAAGATATTGATTTTCGGCATTATTTTTTATTGCTCTGTAAATTTGATCGTTTATTTAAACCATTATAAGTAATACGTGGAATAAATTTCATTGATTTCTGATGAATCTTTCAGTGTCGCAATTTTCACAAACAGTAGTGTATAAGTCAAATTTTTTTCAGAAACATTACGGCCAGAATTGTCTCCTCAAAAATATCTAAACTTACAATCCTCCTTGAAGGATTGTGAAATTGATGTACTTTATTAATGGGTTTTCATTGTATAACTTAATGCCGAAATGTAATAATTGTTTTCTTTACTGATTTCTAAAGTTTCACATTATGTTTTTAAAATACTTTTCTTCCTGCAAATAAAGAGAAGTTTATAAAAAGACGAAGGCATCGATCAAGAGTTTCAAGTTTGTCCTTAAAGAAAGCTCATTGAACGTCACAGTGGTCACACTGTCCATTAAGCCACAAAAGAGAAGAGGGAGAAAAGTGCAATATTTCAACTTCACTAAACAAAAGGTTTCGATCTTTTGGATTAAGTATATTTTAAGTACCGATACACGCATCTGTTTCTGATAGATATATGTAAGCCCTCAAGTTTTTTGGGGTTCGAAAGATTTCCCAGCTCCATTCTTTTATGCCCAAGCTTTAGTCCTCATTCTTATGGGTGGAGCCAAGAAGATAAGAACAGGACTTTAAAATCTAGATATAAATCTAAAAAAAAAGACTTCCGTACTGCTCTAAAGACGAGTTTTTCCAATAAATCGTCTCTAATGCTTGTCTGAAGGAGTTCTCGGGCTGGGCGTGAATTGTCTGATTCTGACAGGTGCGGTTTGATAGATGACAATCCCAAATGATTTTGGAGCTGATTATGATGTCATTGAACTAGGCCCACCTACTGCTTATGACACAACTAGATTGCCATGTTTTCATGAATGTTTTTGTGATTAGCTTTCTTCACGTTTCTTGTGCTGCAGAATTCCTTATATAGACTTATATCATTAGAACATTTTTCCAAAGCTTAGCCGAATTTATACGTATCAGGAATTCCTTTGGTTCGCTTAAAACAATAAAGAATCTTATAAAATCAATAAAAATCACAATAGATGTTAGGTCTTACAAAATGTCATTATAAATATGCCTTATGTAGCAAATTCTTTCATAAAAGATTATATAGTAGACAAAGCATGTTTTATTACATAGACAAAGTATGTTTTATTTTGAAATTTTCGTTTTAAATGATTTCAATTTTTCGGAAGAAAATCGTCTAAACGTAACAGCGTACCAACTGCGCTGAAACGCCTGAAAAATCCTGAATTGTTAATTTTGCTTGGGTTTTTTTTGTAATTGAGAATGTAAAAATCTCAAATAATATTTGCAAAATATAACGTGTTTAGTTGTAAAACAGATTTCATTAAAAACTAATTATGTTATAAATTAAAATTAACAAAGGAAATGAAGGGTAAATATAGTGAAAATTATTACAGAAACCATTGTTTCTCTTTGATTAAGACATTTATCATATATTGCTAAAATTGAGTTTTATTTAAATGACATTTCGTAAAGTAATTCATGTGAGTATACTTAAATAAATTTGGATAATGTCAATAGTATGCAGAAATCTCGCAGTGAAAAACATGACATTTTGCATAAAGGTTTATCAGAACATGTTGAATGTTTTAAATTAATTATGAAGTTAAATATTGTTTTGGATTTACTAGAGTAATACTAAAAAAGGGGCCTTATTTATAACCGGTATTTGGCAACGACTTGCATCACGTGATCTGGTTGCAAGTAAGAAATTGCTCATTCCAAACCCTTACCACTGAATGTCATTCGTTTTGATCAGTTTTTTCAGAAATATCTCACTAATTTTATGATAAATAGTGCTAGTAAATTACGTTTCGAAGTAGTATTCGCGTGATTCAGTTATGCAGATTCCTTTAATTGCGTTTTGTATCTTTTCTTAGGGAATTCGATTTGTTTATAATTTCTCTTTTCTAATTCTTGCTTGATTAATTATAGAACATATAATCTATTTCTTTAGTTTTGTGATCGTATTTGAGATGCTTGTTAATTCTCGCTTGCATTATTTTCTTGATTGATGGGTATAATGCAAAAAATTCAGTACTATATGTTGTCATTAGAATGGCTAAATTAATTTAATGATGAACTGGAAGATATCGTCCAACATTCATTTCAAATCGAAGTCATCCTTTTCTGTCAGTTTCTTACATCTTACTGCTCTATCCTTGAATTGTGGAAGGTTCCTGAAATTTCTATTAGTACTATTTTGTTTGATTTTACAGCTTCTAGCACAAGTCATCCAGGCCCGACTTGTACGTTAATTATACCAAAATTATTTCAAACATATCTTGAAAATACAAGTCAACATGTACAACAGGGAATGAAATTCATCGTATTTAAATTAATTATTTTTAAACGAAATAACTATTTCGCTTCTTAGTTGCATATTAACTTAACTAACATTAAAATCAACTCCACAAAAATACATGCGTCTTTCTGCTTGATTAGGTTTCATGATCATATATGATAAATAAGAATTGTAAATACTGAAGACTATCAAAACAGGGAAGATGTACTATTGACTATTAATCGGCTACATAGAAAATTTTCATGGTATGGGAAGAAGTTCTGATAACTGAATGAAACTAAAATATAATTAAGGAGATTTACCAATAATAATTTTCCCCATACAACTACGAAAGTTTATAGCATTGCTATTTTTGTGTTTTATGCTGCAAGTAGCCTAGCCTAAAATTACAACAATAATTGTATCTTAAATTCTGAAGAACAAAACTTAAGGTATTTGCAACTACTTGTATTGTAATTTTACAACCTCAAATTAATTTTTGAACAAACTATAGACTATACAACCTTTCCCCTTTTATATAACCAAAAAACAGGAACACACTAGCATCATAAAATTGGTTAGACAATGAAACGTGTGCTGCGTGTTGTATGCATCCATCTCCATTTAATTGCTGCAAACAAAGAGCACGGGAACTCGAATCACATTTTCTAACGAGGCTTTCACTAATTAAGGAATATGTCCAGTGGGATTCTACTTGTCAGTATACTGTATTCAAGTTCTCTACTTGAGCTAAATAAGTGTTGGAGGAATTCATGGTGGAATTGTAGGAAGTGTAGAAAGGTGAAGTGGCTTATTCTTAACAACGCAAACATTATATTCCAGATGTTATAAAAAATATTCGAGCCCTTATTAGAGTATTGATGAAACAAATTATTTACGTAGGTATATAATGTATCAATTTTACGAAATTACTGATTTATAAAGATTAAAGCCCGCCTGGTAGCCTCGTGGTTAGCTCTGGAGCTCGGTTGAACCTTCTCTGGGTTCGAATCCCTGTCTTAGTATGGATGGTCCTAGTGGTTCGGAATCCAATTTAAGCAGTAAGTCTCAAACGAATTAATCTTGTAGAAAAAGGGACTGTAAACCGATTAATCAAGTGGAAAAGATTAAACATAGTTCATGTTACTTTGATTGCCGTTTTTATCATTTCCATCATAATTGCAGAATTAACTTGGCATTTCCGTTCCTAAGTATTCCATATTTTTCATCCCCATATTGAGATGTCTACTAATTTCCTTATTTTATTGTTTTATTCTAAAGACCTTAAAGTTGCAATTTCAAAGACATTACTATTTTTGAAACGTTAACTCTAAACTTAAAGGTAGCATACGTTGTTGGTCTGTACATGATCGGGTTTGTCACAATGTGGTTGAGTTTTAATACTCGAGAGTTAATAAGGTGAGAAATTTGAATTTAAAACAGCTGACATAATTAAACTGTCCGTTTGTTAATGTACTTGTGAGTGAAAACTTAAATTTTTACTTACGAAGAATATAATTTCTTCCATACGCATAGGGTTGCCAAGTCCTTGGGACCGAACTCCTTGGCTCCTCATAATAATTTTATGAAGGGGTTTCTGGGGAAAATCCCCCTTAAACAGGAGGGGAAATATTAAAATATTACCAATGAGTATCTATATAAGTTATTTTAATAGAACACCTACACCAGGGGCTCTAAGTCCTAGTTGGCACAACAAACATCCCTGCCATGGAAGGGGTTAGAACTCGGAGCGTGTTAAGCCAAAGGCCAACCACTCAGATGCCTGGCCAAGACCTAGGGTTCCGACAACCTTGGGTCTTAATATTTTTTAAGGGGCGCCCTTCTACCTGTGAATGATAAATTTTACAAATGTACCAATGTGTAAGGTCTGTCCGGAAAGTATCCAGAGGCCGATTATCGCGGCTCAATAGGTATGTCCGCTGCGCTAGCAACCTTTGAGTTATAGTCTGAGCAGGTTCGATTCCTGTCGGTGTATTCCTCCCTGGATGTATTTCTTCTGTGTCAGTAAAACTTTCATTGTGTGTCTATTACTTGATATTGTATGTCTTGTCAACATGGCCTAATATGGCCCTTGCGCCATAAAACCCCCAAAAACCAACCAACCAAACCAACCAACCAGAAAGTATCCAGTCATGCAATATGAAATAAGACACATTGTACCTAGGACTTTTGGACCCGAATCTCCTTCAAAGTTAGCACCTTGGTATGTAGGTAAGTATTTTAATTAACCTCGCACTGAAACAACACGACGGGCTATTAGCGACGTTGGCACCTTGGGACGTCACAAACTTCTCCCAGTGTCTTCCATTTTTCAAAACAATGCGGAGTTCATTGTTGGAATCGCCACCAGCTGCCTCATCTCCTGAATAGCGTTTATGATTTGAAATCTCTCCCCTTTCCGAGACGATTTTAGCTTTAGGAAAATGAAGAAGTCTCAGGGTGTCAAATGTGGGCTGTAGGGAGGGGGCATGAGCCACCTGGATGGTTGGATATTTTACCAAAAAACCCTGCGCTATAATGTTGATAATGGACGCCGCCACACTTTTCATACTCGATCCTTGATCACACTAGAATTTCCATCCGTTACCTAGTCCGTTTCATTCTAGAATTGGTCAGAATCTCGAACACAGCGTTTGGAATCTCCAGATCATCTAATTTTGTCAGTCCCGAATCTTTGTTGATTACAGCCCGCACACCTTCATTATTCTCAGGTGTTCTGTTCCAGAAATTGAATAAATTTCAACATTTTCGGACACCTTTGAAGCAGCTACATTTTTATTTCCATTGCACTGATTGCATCGCGCCCCTTAATCACCGGAATAGTTTCGGCGGACGAATTTTCAAGTTAAACACAAAATGTGATGCAAATTCACTGCTCTACGCTCTCGGTCATTGTGAATGCGATGGTCACAGAAAATGCGCTCGCTCGAGGGCGTTTATCACCCAACTGATTAGTCCAATGGGTTCGTGACTTTTCAAGCATGCACACCAATGTCCCTCTCCTTCACGGCCAAGTTTCATCGATGCCGCGCAAATTGTCATATTAACAATGGCTGAATACTTCCTGGACAGACCTCGCATATCGCTCGTATGTAAACACGAGAGAACTGGGGTTTTACTTGCCGCCCCAATGATTTTCCGTTACTCTTCATAAGTACAAATATTTAAATTTTCTATCTGGCAAGAGTGACCTCGGCATGCTCTATCAAAATACACATTTGAATCAAAATCAGTAATTTTTTCATTCAAATGTGTAATGTCAAAGTAAGTTGTTCATATGACGACTGTAAAATATTACCAATTCAATCTATTGCTAGTAAATGGCAGTCGGATAGAACGATTTGTGTTCACGTACGAAAACGAATAATTGAAAGTGTTTCCTTTAGTTTGTGGGGCCTTCGTGGCTCAGTGGGTATGCCGCTAGCAACCTGCGAGTTGTGTTTAGGCTTCGATTCCTCCCTGGGTGTATTTATCTGTTCTGTGTTTTAATAAAACTTTCTTTGTGTATACGTCTATTATTTGATGGTGACTCTTATGCTTGTCGCAGCATGGACAAATGGGATCCAATCAACCGACCTTCAGTTTGTCGTTTACAGCATCATTCAAGGGGAAATATTGGGCCACGGTAGCCCAGTCGCGGATGACCAACCTTTTGGGTTGCGAGTTTGAGACGAGATCCAAACAGTCGTGTAAATGGGGCTGGTGAACGTTAAATTTTCTGTGGCCTCAAAAGTCTTCATGTTAGCGTGGTGTGGGAATTCAGAGAGTGGTGTTCCATCTCTGGTGTGATTCAAAATTACGAGGTGTTGTCCTCGATCTTTCTCTTCGGGATTGATCCCGGACTGTCACCAACAGTCGTTGTGTAGCTCCAGTGTGGCGTAAGTTCAACTCCCAATGTGAATATTTCTTTGATTTTATCAATTTAAATATTCGAACACGAGCTCAAATATTTTCAGCATTTAACTTCACCTAAATACGTGCATACAACTTAGGAATTTATCACATTTCGCCCATCATTTAAAAATTGAGTATTTGCAATGAAGTGCTTCTCGCTGCAAGTTATTGAGCCGAAACTTCTCTTTCAGTCATTCTGAGCACATTTTATTTTCCATGGTCCATTCAACATCTTTACATACAGGTATATCATCATTTTAATGATCTGATGTTCATCGAAATTCTCGCCTTCAATCTCCATTTGTTGGTATACATCTTTTCTAACTTCTGCATGTAAACTGTGTAACCCTTTTCATTTCACCGTCGTTGCTCAATAAGCGAGACGGCTTTATCTTAGGTTCTTTCTGTACTAAAACGAAATTCTAAAACGAGAATGCGCAAGTAGGTGTCGAAGGGATAAATCTCTCGAACGATGAAAATTTATTTTCAGTGACATCACTGTGTCCTAGAATACGACCTTTCTGAAGCTTCTGAAATGGGCCTGGTCAATTTTGAAGAAAACGAAGTGAGTATCTTAAAGAAATTCGTCGCTTAGGTTGCGGTTCACCTTTCTTGTGTTCTAGCGGGCTCCTGACGATTTTCGTCCCCAATAGCCCAATGTGTTGTTCCAGTGAGACGTTAATTAAAATATCCATCTACGTACCTATCTGGCGATTCTCTTTAAAGGAAATTGCTGTTGTGTTTGTGCTTAGCCTAAAACAGTCACTTTAAATACTTATAAGTTACATTGAAATCTGGTCACTGAATAATATGAATTTGTGTATTTCCCTCCTTATTATATGTGGCAAAAGGAAGAGATAGGTAAAGATCCGAACATTGTATGAAATTGCATCTCAAATTTGTATTCTTTTTGTGCATTGTATAGTGCTATTTAGTTGTTAAACAACACCTTAATAAACAAAAAATGATTGTAGAGCGACAAACCTAAGGCAATCATACAGTATTGGCTTTATAATTCTATGTTATCTTTAGAAGTTATTTTGTTTGCTGTAGGAGCAGCCACTATAGTACTTACTGCAATGAATCGTATGGTGATAATTACAGACTAAGAATTATACTACCTAATCGTTAAATATACACAATGTAATAACTCTGGAATTTTTTCTACGCTTAAACATTTTACATAGAACATGACTGAAGCTTTTTCGTCATTTTAAGCTACACTCATGTCCAAATTTATCTTTACATACTCAAAAATAATGATATTCCATGAAATATTCAATCGATGTAATCCATTTTTGCAGGGAATGTGTGAAAGACAAGCCTAATTAGCATTATCTAATCAAAAGAGATCAAACGGTTTCTGATATGCAAATCAAGGCGTTACGTCATCTGACGGTGAATCAAGCGCTTTGCGCAAAGTGAATATCTGAGTGAAATTCTGCAATACAGCGTTTAATTTCAGTGTGTAAGGACTCAAAACGGTTTGTTATGGCTCCGAAGTATCATTTGGAAGAATCTGTGAAGTGGCGAATTATCGGCCGTTTAGAAGCAGGGCAGACAATCATGGAAGCAGCGAGATGTGTGAATATTTCAAGATAGACAGTCTCTACGCTATGGAAACAATTTCAGAACTCTGAAACTGTTGTAAGGAGGCCTGTACAAGGTCGTAAACGAATAACAACTGCTTTTCAAGATCGATATCTGGCAATAACTGCCCGTCCTAACAGGAAGTCTACTGCTCGGCAGTTAAGTTCAGAGGTTGCAGCCGCCACTGGAACTGTTGTATCACGGCAAACTGTATACAGAAGGCTTAATGAAAAAGGCCTTTATGTCAGAAAGCCAAGGGTATGTGTTTCACTGTCTTCACAACAAAAGGGGGATCGCTTTAGTTGGTGCAAAGAACATCAGAACTGGAGTGAACAACAATGGACTCATGTTCTCTTTACTGATAAGTCGAGGTATAGTTTAACATCTGATTCTAAACGTGTTTACATCTGGAGGGAGTCAAGAACGCGAAATCTTCCTTCGAACATTATGGAACGTGGCCGTTTCGGTAGTGCAGGTGTGATGGTATGGGGAGGAATAATGATCGATGGACGTGCGCCCTAACACGTTTTCAACAGCGGATCTGTGACCGGCCAGAGATATCGGGATGAGGTCTTAAATCCTTATGTAAGACTTTTCAGAGGTGCATATGGATCTGACTTTTTATTTATGGATGATAATGCTCGTCCACATCGAGAAAGCCTCGTTACGAATTCCTTGAAAGTGAAGCAATTGAGCGAATACCATGGCCAGCAAAATCTCTTGATCTGAACCCGATAGAGAACTTATGAGATTACCTTGGAAAAGCAGTTGCACGGAGACATCCTCCTCCTAGATATATAAATGCCCTGAAGACCGCATTGCTGGAGGAGTGAATGTTAATTCCCCAAACTGTGGTTAACAACATTATTGCCAGTATTAAAACACGTTGTGATATGTGTGTACACGTCAGGGGAGATCACATTTCATATTAAATTCATAGGCCTTAATTTTTTCTGAGTTATT
This sequence comes from Meta bourneti, assembly GCA_933210815.1. Taxonomy (NCBI): domain Eukaryota; kingdom Metazoa; phylum Arthropoda; class Arachnida; order Araneae; family Tetragnathidae; genus Meta; species Meta bourneti. The sequence goes on along the minus strand of OW119934.1, from coordinate 3,874,773 downwards.
CTTTTTTTTCTGAACTCTCCTTGTCACATACTATTGCCATTTTTATTGTTTCATGCTACAGTTTTATACCATATGCTGTGCTCTTAAATTTTTTCCTTTGTATTTATGTGTTATGTATCATTTGACACAAATTCATAAAATTATAGTTCACAGTTTCTGAGAAATCCGTGATTTTATGCATGTAAAGATAATTTTGGACATGAGTGCATATCTGACTTTGAGCAGGAACTCGTCAACTGACGTTTTTAAGAAAAGCATTCGACACTAAATGTTTTTTTCATGATGATGAGAAATGAATTGTCATTGGCATACGGTTTGAAAGAAATTATTATACTATCAAAATGTTTATAATTTTTATTTTTGCCTAAAAACTAATAGTTAGTCTTTAATAGGCTGTGCTTTAAAATTTGATTTTATCACTTAATGAGTTTCTGCTTTAAGCCGACTATACGCAATCCAATGCAGTACAAACATAAGTTATATTAATATCCTAGTAGCTGTTTCTTTGACGAATGATATGGTGTTTAACAATAAAAAGGAGCTCGTTTAAATGATGGTATCGAGATGCTATTCAGCCTAAGGCCTATCGATGAAGAAAATGCAAAAATAAGGCTAATTAGTAGTAAGTTTTGAAAAAAATGCTACTTTCTCATTTTTTTAAGCAAAGAATTGCTTTGCATTTCTTCATTTAAAGTTCATGCTTCTAACTGATAAAGAAACTAATACAAGATTAATTATCTAGTGCTAATTAATCATCTCTTAATCTTAGGAATGCGTCTTTTTCAATTAATCAGCTACCTTGTTATGATGGGTTATAAATACGAAAATATGATTGATCTGGAGATCGATTAACGCTTTCCATCCAACATTTATTTTGAAGCAGAGCCATTTTCTGTGTTAACCAATTTTAACTGTATCGACGTCATAGTAGGATCTGAACTGTTTTTCTGGTAATCATATTTTTGTTTTCATTTATTTATAATTAGCACTGACGATAAAATTGAGATTGTTAAAATCTAGTTTCAATTTTTAGTGTAAGGAGTAAGTTATTTGTTGAGCATGCGGCTTCAAATATGCAATTGGTTCATCCATTGAGTTTTATTTTCTTGAATGTGACTCATCCTTTTTTGAAACTCACTATGACGTTATATGCGTTTCTCAGTTTTAAAAGTAATGAATATTAAGTAATTGCATTATAAAGACTTACACGCAATAACATGGCGTACGGAAGGTAAAATGTCTGATAAAAATGCATTTACCGTGAAAAATAAAAGAATATATAACATAGAAAGCTACAAATATGTGATTCCCTAACATGTGAAATATTGACAACTAATCACTTTTACTTTTTAATTAGGTGAATATGAAGTTCCGTTCATTACATAATAGTAGCGTGCTTGACTGATTAAAGACCATTTGTTCACTTACAGAAACATTGCTTCAGATAAACAATGTTATATTTATATTGAAGTTTACACAATATTCAGATATTTAGATATCAAAAGTAAAAGCGACTAAGAAAATTGTGTAAAATTTATTACACTAGTGTTTGTGAAAATTGCAACAGTATGAAAGAATCATCAAAAATAAATGAAATTTATTCCACGTATTACTTATAGTGGTTTAAATAAACGATCAAATTTACAGAGCAATAAAAAATGACGAAAATCAATATCTTCTGCAGCCGCCACACGCAGCGATGAGAGCCTGTACACGTCGTGGCATCGAATCATACAGATTCTGAATGTCATGCTGAGGAATGGCATTCCAGATGGCCTCTATCTGATGCCAAAGTTCAGCCGTATTCTCTGCCCGACGAGCGGTACGAGCGAGTCGCCGTCCGATGTAATCTCAGACATGCTAAATGAGCGACATATCAGGGGAACGTGCAGGCCATGGAAGAAGCAGAACTTGTCGTGCACTGAAGAGGGCTCATACATTCCGAGCAACATGTGGACGGGCATTGTCTTGCTGAAATACAGCTCCGAGAATGCGTTACAGGAGGGGTAGGACCTCGGACTCCACAACTTCCCTGATGTATCACCCACTGTTCAGGGTCCCCACAATTTGGAGTAGTCGGGATCAACCATGATATCCAATAGCGCCCCAGACCATAACGCCAGGCGTTCGTCCAGTATGACGCTGAATAAGAAACTCCGGGAGGTGTTCACCTCTGTAGAGTGTCTGACGAGTACTCGACGATACACACATTTTAACGCACCATTACAGTGCTTTTTATACACGGCTCACTTGGAAGTTTAGAGGGTGTTTCTCGGCCCACACATACGTGATCGCTTTGTAATTCTAATCAATTGCATATCCTAACCTGTTTTGCATTTCCTGGAAGTTTCGTTTAATTTGTATGATTCCTTCATAGTGTTGCAATTTTTACAAACAGTAGTGTATATATGTAACTGAGAATTTAACTAGATACTGCTGTATTTGAATGGTATAATCCTATTAGAGATTGATTAATTATTAGTAACCCCAAAGCAATGCATTTTATGATTGAAATATTGAATCATAAACAGTTGGGTTTGGTTAGTTGTGGGTTCTGTTGTGTTTCTACATTTCAACGCTTAAACTTAGAGTAGGTTGCTTTTGGAAATTCAAATAAACCTGTAAGTTCGAACTACTCTTTGATACTTAAATATGAATTAACGAAACATGGCAAATTAATACATGAAGCTGTATCATTTAGTTATAACATGTTGAAATAAAACAAGTTAAATATTTTATACTTGTTCCTAACTCTTCATATAAAGGAGTGAATATCTGATTAAAATGAATCGTGCTGATTCTTAAATCTGATCAATATAATAAAATGTTTCAAGTATTTTAATCATATTTACTTTTGATTAAGGTGTCTTAAGTACAGGAGATTATAATTCTATAATTCAAATTATTCTAATCCTTATACTAAAATTATATTCATCTTTCACAAAATTAAAAATTACCCTTGTTATATTGAAAATAGATGGTACATATTTCATTAAAATATTCTGACTAGATTTTGAGTTCTCAGTTTCACTTAAATATTTATTATACACGCAACTTTAAATTTTTCTTTGAATTTGAATTAAAATTCCTATGGAAGGTCAATCAAAAAATAAACTGAGATTGTAGGAGATTAAATAACGTATATTTATTTTATACTTGTTATTGAAGTATTGAGAAGAACAATTTGAACACGGAGAACTGATCCACACGTTGTGAAATAACAGAAACGCAAGCTATGTTCCTAGAAAAAGATTATCTATCATTGCAGTTTAAAAAATTCAGGAAAATGAAAAACGTGAGCCTACTTTGAAAGTAGAGCAAAACAGGATTCACTTTGAAAAAGGTTTTGGCTTTTCTGTATTTATGTAAGCATAAAGGATTGTTTAAATTACTTTTTGACAGGTCACGTCGAAATACAAAAACAAACATAATTATAAAACGAAGGAAAATTGCATAACAAACCCAAAATATAAGCATCACTTAAACCCTAAACTAAATAAAGGAAAAGCAATTTGCCAGTTTACCTACACAACGTGGTTCGAGATCAACAAAATTATTTGAAAATTCTTAAACTAATATAAAGTTTACATCGCGAACATCATCGAAAGACACCGTGTTAGAAATTAAGAATTCAAACTAGTACTACCGGTTTTGATTAAATCCAATCTACGAGAAGGAACAGAAACAAAATAATTTACAAGTAATCTGTTTCCAGTAGTTCAAGTTGCTTCATCAAAATTCCCCAATCATAATATATAGCTCGCAGTTAGTCTTCCTACTTCAGTTGCTTAGAAATTCAAGTAGCGGGAAATAGGAGCTATAATTATGGGTGAAGTGGTGACACGTGTTCAACAACGGAAAGTGAATATATAAATCAATACCATAGAGTCACTGAGTATTTTCTAAGAGCTAAGGTTTAGGGACAAACAGTATCACTTGAAATCGAATTCTAAAGTTTTCTAAGATTATACTTCAATACAAGTTCTTAAAAGTTTTTCGAGGACTAATTCTTAGAATTCAGTGTTAAATAACACTCGTGTAAAATTGCTTCATGTGAGTAATCTATCTGGGTAATTTTTTAATTAAAGGAGATCAATACTCTTTGTTTCAAAGATAATGATTAAATTTTGCAATAACAGCAATTGAAGTAAATATATCGTTAGTTCTTCATTGTTTACAGCACAAATTTTAAGAATTAAATATCTGATTATAATGCTATACTTTAATTGTGTTGATTGATACGATTTCCCTTCCATCAACTAAGATATAATTTTTTCCCCCAATTAGCACATAACCAATTGTTTTTTTGCTGTCAATTGCAAAAATTCATGTCAGTCATTTTTTGTGGGAAGGTAGTCGAGAAATGCTTGGTGTTTCACATCTCACATAAAACACCATTGCATAAAGTACAAAATTAAATAGACAGTTGACAGAAAAACATTCAATACAGAATTCTGTATTTGTTCATTCATATATTCTACTAAGATGCCAATGTATCAGTTTATAATCATTGCACTACAATATACATTAAAAATGCCTAACTTGAATAGGTTATAAATTCGTCATCTAAATTTATTTAAAAATGTAGATGCGCTTAAGGATTTTGAAATATTCTTGAAACAAATAATTTTATGTAATAAAAATCAAACTACAAAAAATTAGTTTATTTTAGATACTATTGCAAGATGTAAAAAGAACCTTCCAATAGTGTTTAGCATTTGGAATTCTATCATGGTAATTTTATAATTAAAAGTATTTATTTTTGAAATATTTCATCAGATTTATTGGTGTATAATATTTTTTCATTAATCTTAGAGAAGGTAGTGTCATATTTCATTTACACTGAAAACTGACAATGCTTCTGAGACAAAAAGTAGCTGAATGATTTTAACTTACTCAACACGAATATGAACATGAAAATGTTTAATTTGTTCTAGGTTTCAAAATATGTCATTGTGCTCCTTAAAAAGTATTTGATAGGGATAAAGTATGTTTTGCCTTTATTTTGAATAGAATATTGGGTATCACGAAGAGGATTGGGCCCCAAAACTTCCACCAGGAGAGTGTAACAAATCTTTTACAATGGCTGAATGGCAAAAGACAGGTGAAGCCATTTTGCTGTTCCTGCGAGTCTATGAGTTCAGCAATCACGCAACTGATTCTGACTTTCTGTATGAAGCCATCTGTTTCTCGAGGCATTGTGAGGCGAAGAAAGGTGCAACAGTGTACCCGAATATGTCATCTACTATTCGACCAATTTCGAAAAAAAAAATTCCGCCAATTCAAGTGATGAGTAAGGAGACTAACTGGTCTTGGGCTCATATGAATCATCAGTTACTTCTACTTCTGTTGTGGTGTGTTACATTTTGCACCACAGAGGAAGTATTGAATGATATTGTCCACGACCTGGAGCAGTTCAGAATGGAACTAGAATCACTAGGTCTTAACACTGATTTCAAGTTGTTCTGGAAAATGTCCGAATGACTTCGTTTTAATGTCAATGTTAGTGTTGATCTGGGTTTTGCATCAAGCGAGAAAGATTAGTCTGAGAAAATCTAAAGATCGGAGTAACTGTAACCCAAAATCGTACTTAAATATCAGTAAATTTGGAAAAATTTAAAGCCATGAATTGAACAGGATTGTCCAGTACTTGACTGAAAATTTCCCTCGACTTATTGAAGAAAAGTTAAAGAAATTTTGTGGATCATCAGATCCGCCACGAGAGGATTGACAACCTGCTTCAGTGTGATGAAAAACAATACAAGACTCGTTTTATTCTCAGACTATTTTGAATACCAAATAGAGAACTATAATTAAGTTATTTTGAAATTTGAATCTATTATCGTGGTAGGATCCTTCTCCATTCGCCTTTTTCTTCAGCCGATTAGGGGTTTCTCGAGGCATTTGTTATTTAAACAGCTTTAAGGAAAACACCACTGGACAGAGTGGTCAGTACAATGCTTTATTGGACATTGGACAAATATACAAATACCGGAACATACATACTGACAGGTGGACAGAGACATAGGAAAACATACATATTCAGAATCACAACATTATATATAACAGGTGCCAGTCTGATCTCACCGCACGAGTGAAGCTATCTTTCTTCTTTTTTTTATTTACAAAAAGATATTTTCTGCAATTCTGATACCCTGTATATTATGAGTTAATATCAGGAATGCCATATTATGTGTGAAAGCATGTGTTTTTTTCTATATTTAATTTCATTTTCAATTTTCCATTATTATAACTCCACATCATTATTTAATTGAAACCATAGTTTTAATTCAAAAATCATCAGATAAAGATTGAAAAAATCGACGATGCATTTATCTGGCTAAATTATTTAAAAACTGAGAACCAAAGTAACTTTTGGAAATCGAAACATTAGAAAAAGAGCAGGTAATTAAAACTATTTTCCGCATTTAAATGCTTTTATTTGAAATAAATAAATGATTTCTTTGCTTGGCGTTTGAAATCGAACTAATATTAGAGTTCATTCACAGTTGAACTCAACGGAACATATCACGAGATTTTAAGATAATGCATTATGTATACTAACAGAAAGCAAATCTGCTATCGAATATATCTTTGCTGAAGTTTACTCACCATCAGCAACCCTTTTCTATTATTCTTTTCCCATTATTTCTCTCCTAAAATATCTACAATGTCGTTGATTTCATTCGTTTCGTTGATGGTCATTAAATGATCCGTATCGTAACGTTAGATTACTTTGAGGAGAGGGAGAGCTATTGTTAGGAGCCTCTCTACGATGGTTCTCATTGCGAACGAAACAGTTTTTGCTCCACATATCAGTGTTTGGTTAAAATTAGCATTGTATCGTATTGCAGTGAATGGAAAATCTCAAAGGCAATTGTTCCTTTTAAGTCCAAGCAATTTTTTAAAGGAACATTTGTTGCGTTATTGTACATTATAAACGTTTCCAAATTATCCTTGCTTTTTTAAGTAGCAGCAGCAGAACGTGTATATTTGATTTAAATAATACTATGGGGTATATTTACTTATATATTGAAACATTGTCGAAAGTAGCATTTTCATAAATTACTTAATGCAAACATTTTAGAGTAATTTTTAAATTGACAAGACTGAAATTTTGTTTGTAATTTTTAGTTCTAACATTTTTGCAATGAAAAATATACGTCCAAGTCGTAAATTTGGTACAAAGGTATCGAAATAAATAATTGCAGAATATCGACTGCTCTTTGTGAAAGATAAATATTTCTCAAACTAGGCAATTTTTATTAATTAAAAGTTTATTAAACATAGTTAAAGAAAATAATTTTTCAACAATGCTTTGTTTCTTTTATGATTTAATTAGTTAATGTTAAATTTTTTTACAGTAAGGAAGTATGTTCCCAAATTGAGTGATTCATATTAAGTAATTAGTATGGAGTTCTCGCATATGAAATAAAGATTTTAATTTCCTTAATAGCATTATTCAATCCAATTCATTTAATCAGTTTTAAGTAGACAAAACATTAGATCGTTAGTGTTTTTAAGTCTAGGCTCTCCTTTAATCATTCTCTTTATTAGACATTTAGCATTCCAGTAAAATTGTATACATTTCAGTTTTTATGATTTTTTATTACATATCTTTCATTATTTAAATACTTTGGGTTCTTATATTTTTATCCCTGTTACTGCTGGAATTGGAAAACACTTGAACGAATTTTTACTGTGCCTTGATAAACCCAAACACTAATTATCATCTCATTCGCGTTAAGCTTTCCAACAAACTATTACCCACTATTTTATTTCAAAAATAAAATGGAATTTTATTCTTCCACACAATTATTCATAGCTATTGTCAAAATTAAATTAGGCTACCAAATTTAATACTGTACAATGCATGTTTTATTAGAGTAAAGAGTAGCATTGTTACTGATTTAAAACAGTAACGTAATACGTATACGTAATGAATACTATCGAGTTTCCTTTACTGAAAACTATTTACGGAACTACTTCCTGTGATAGTAACCTTCTGTTATATTCCTGTTTTGCAGTAGTACCAATCACTAAATGAGCTAACTTAAAGTGAAGTTCTAATATTCTGTGCTGTCATTTGTTAGAGATTTGAAGGAAGTTTTCAAAGAATTTTTCCCATCAGTGAGAGCTGTAATTTCTGAGACAAATCGTGAATTGCAAATAATTGTCAATTATCTGTCAAAGTATATTAAATTTATTTAATTTAGATCTCATGCCATTTTGAACAAATACTATTTTCTTTTCAATAATTCTGTTACCTATGTTGGTAAATTAAATTTTATGAATAGTTGAAATAGGTTTGGTGTGTATGTAATTTTTTTTAATTTTTAAGTATATCCAAGGACAATAAATTTGAGAAAGATATCACATGCATTTTCTATGACTTCAAGATGACAAATTAGGCTTTCTAAAGTTATACTCATGGCACGAAGTTATACTATTTTTCTCAGAACCTGATACAGTAAACATTCATTTTATCATTAGTTCTTATGTTTTGTTCTACAAATCCAGGAATGCAGTGTTTCTTACGGGAAAAATCAGTATCGTTAAAACCTGCCTTTTTTGGAAAAGCTCATATTTTACTGTTTAAATTATTTTTAACTCGAAGACTCGTTTCTTTCCAAGTGTACGGGCTTCCGAACTTAATAAACAATAATACAAAAGAATGTGTATCTTCAAAGATATCAAGGAATGCTTCCCCCTTATATATCATGACAGTAAGCTTTCAGAAACTTTTTTTACCGGTGAAAAGCACTTTCATTTTGCTTCAAAGAGCGTTTGGAATTCTTTCCTCGTCAATTTAAAGCGATCAAAACATCTCCAAAACTACTCCGGGGTATTGTTTGAGGCTGATAAAGCAAGAAACATGTAAGAATTCGCTTTATCATTTGGTTCCCTTTGTTCCCCTCAGTTGTAAGATTTTTCCATTTAGGAGCAGTACAAAAGCGACACAAAGAAGCAGACAGTTTCAGAATTACACGATGGCAACATCTTGAATGAAGAAAGCCAATTTTAATAACCCCAGAGCTAATGCTTTTCCGTTGCTATTGCATCTTACATGGGAAAAAGAAAACTATGATTTGTAAGAGAATGTGTCAAAAATCTCCGACATAAATGATGACATACGCGAACATTTGAACAAATTCGAACAATGTGATTCTCTAAATGGTTAGTCTTGTATAGAAAAATAAAGAACTAAATGGTTGAATCTTAGAGAAACAGATTTCTAATTTTGTGTTTCAAGATTGATTTCAACTAATTCATAAGAATTCAACAAAATCGATATACGGATAGAAGGATTATGAGTGAGTTATTGTTGTGAATGGAGATCATATTATGTAAGTCTTAAGTCTCGGTCAAATCAAGCATTTAAAAAACCCGAATATTGGGAAAGGCGAAAATATTTAATTTTCTCAAATTGATTAAATTAATTTACATTGGTGAAACAAATTCCCGGGTATATTTCATACGTTATAAATGAATAATAATGCAATCTACGAAATGGGACATTGAAATTTACAGAACTGGATTATCTACTTAGAAAACAGTTTTTATGGTTCTGTGAAATATAAAGAAAATTTGAATAAGTTTCAAGTACACACGAACAATATCAAATATGCATGTAGACAGCAATGCTGCTTATTAATTCTCAAATGGGTCTATTGATTAGGTTTTGAGCTACTGCATCTAACCTATATGCTGCATATCACGTAATAATTTAAGCCAAAATGATCATTCTAACAAGGAATTTAATCTAATCAATCTTAAGGTTATCAGAAGCAATTTCTAGTTGATCTGCTGGATTGTGTTAATACATAGTAGAGGTAACAATTTCCCATTAAATTACTTGATTTATTACATTACAATGTTCACACATGCATATGCTGAATTTAATATCTCGTTATTAAAACTATTATCACATCAAATAAAGAATTTAGTTTGACTTGTTTTTAAAGCAATCACTGTTTCATTATTGGTTAGATGATTGTTGGGCTAATTTTAGATACGTTTAATAGAAATTAGATATTCGCAATCTCAACTGAATTAAATTTAACACAAAATTAAAATTAAGCGTGTGCATTTTTCCCAGTAGAATTTATAACAAACTTAAATTCTAGATTTTACTACTAGGCTATTGTAAGTGTCCTAATTTATAAGTTAAACAATTAATTTACAATAAAAATATCTGGATGCATTAAAATATTTCAAAGTGGACATTTCTTGGTTCGAATTTGGAGAAGTCTTCAATGACGGAGCAAAACAAAATGCCACAGTTACAACCGTTATGTTGCCCCAGTGCGACGTTAATTAAAATACCTACCACAGTTAAAACATGAGATAATTGGGATAAATATTTTCAAATAATCCATTTTTATTGTTGATTTGCAAAAAAGTAATATTCCAGTTTAAAAAAATCTTGAAAAGTTTAATACTTTAAATGCATTAGTTTAATGGATCTCATGAATGTATTAGTTTTAAGAGATGTTTTACCATTCTGTGTTTAGATATAATTTTAAAAAGCAGCAATGCTCTCAAAAGACAGTAACTATTTTACAAAAAATTAAAGCACAAGGTTCCTTTTTACTTTTTAGAATTTTAAATATAAAAACGTGAATAAGTCAGCGAGTCTCTTTACAGTAGTCTTAAAACTTGTTAATAAAGTTTGTCTTAAATTTAATTTATTCTTCAGTTGTGAACAATTGCATGAATTCTAAAAATGTATTTTAAAATTCATTAAGTACTACATAGCATTTTCCTAAAAAGTAAATTTTTTAATGAAATTTTTAAGTTAAATACATTTGGAAAAACGAAATTAAAAAAAAATGTGGCATAATAACCTTTAAAAACTATTCATTCTATGAAACATCCATTATTTTTCCAAATCACATTTATTACAGTTAAATATGCCGTGGCATCATTTTATCGCTTTCTAAGCAAAATAATGATAGAGCATATTGAAATGGGTTTCTTTGTCTTCCAAATCCCGTTCACCTATTATAAAATGAATTCCCGTCTCATGTATCATTATTTTCTTCCACATGATATTAAATGATTCCAGATTCACTCGAACTAATACCATACCGTATTCATTACTCCAGTGACTTCTCCCTTCTACTCTGATGCAATATCGGCTTTATAAACCTTTAATGCATGCAGCTGTATTTTAATGTTCGATAAGTATCTTATAAAGTCTTTCATCTTTCGACAAAAAACTCACTAGAAAAGGAAAAAAAAGGCAAAATATAAAATGCGTAGCTGCCCCAGCTTTGTTGATGATCATTAAAGTTTCTTGGCTCTTGAGTATCAATAATCGACTTATATAGCCTCGTAAAGTTCCATAACGCAGCTATGCGTCGGTTTCTTAGAATCTTCATAAATATACTCATCGATCAAACGGGCCACAGGGAAGTTTCCCTCGGTTATAGAGATCGCTTGAGTAGAGGGAGTAGCGAATTTTTGTGCATTTTTGAGCCATTAAACTTAGCGGGGCTTTTCCCGCAAAGAGTTGAATCTATTTCTGAGGAAGGCAATTAAACTGCATTTTGAGTTGGACCTCCACAGTGCACTATTTACTATTTTCATAGATATTGTGGTCGTTACTACGTTTATCTCTTCTGTGAAATGCCGAGACGAAAAATGTGCTCCGCAGAAGTGTTGTAAAACAGATCAGGGGGAAGTGTTCTTGATTTGGGGAACTGAAATAGTTTGGCAGAGCAAAGTTCCGCCTGGAGTTTCTGGTGTTGGGTGTACTTGAGAGTTGGCAGTTAATTCGTTTTATTTTTATATCCAAAATTGTTTTCTTGCAGGTAATTTTTTTCAGTTTTCTTAGTGGAAACATTTATCTACTTTGAAGAGATATACGTATCTATCTAATTTTGCATATTTTCTTTTAAAAGGATAATTTAAATAAATTCATTTTCAAGCTGATTGATCATTTATAAATATTATTTATTTCTCTAACAGATTCACGATTGTGATCTTTGAATTGTAAATATATCTGACAAAACCAATAAATATTATGAAATGTAAAATACATGTACTACGAATTATTATTTTGTCAACTTAAAATAAGAGACTACTGAAAAAAATTAGAAAATGTTTATCATAAATAATTTTCAGAAATCAATGCTTAGATTAGTTTCATCGTATTGCTTTAGACATAAAAACACTTAATTATTTCATTTACTTACATGCTCTTGCCATTTTAAAAGCGTCTGGACTATCAAGAACTTCTACAACAGGTTCTACTTTAAAGCGGGCTTGAGAATCATTCGTATTGTGTAGATGAATTGTATACTTAAATGCTGATTGTTGTTCTTCTGTACCTGGAGTAAAAATAGCACCTAGAAACAGAAATAGGGATTTAATCATTCCGTTTTCTTCATGGAACAAAGAAAGGGTTATAAGTATCTATATGACAATAGTGTTTATTTTTTCAATTATACAATACTATTAATATTTGAAAGGAAACATTTTCTGAATAAGTCCAGTTATGTAAACATTATTCATGACGTCTTCAATGCCAATTCTCAATATATCTTATTTTTATAAATATTGATACACACATCACCCCCCCCCCAAAAAAAAAAACACGAAACGGCAGTAACTCAATTGAATAGCGGTAGAATTGATGTTCAATAAGAATTAAAATAAAGAATTTAATTATATATATTTTTTTAAAGTAATTTTCGAAAGGTATGGAGAAATTGTTTATTAAATAAGAATCGCGGTAAAAATCTTGTGAATTAAACTTAAAACTCTTGTATGAACAATTTGAATAGTAAATGTATTCGGTCCTAATTCATAATATACAAATGAATCGCAAGATAAACGAAAATAATCAGTTTAAATTATATAACCAAAAAATATCAACATAAAAAATCACCAAAACAAATAAATCAAATATAATTTTGATTCAGATTTACTTGTAAATAGAACTATTACTCTTCTAACAACCCTAGATATTTTGTGATCTAATGCCAAAACTGGAAATATCAGTCGTGCTTTTTATTGCCTTCCTACAAATTTGTTTACTTAAAGTAAAAAGCTTCAAATGTTTTAAATACTTTCGGTCAGAAAATATGACTCAAACTGAAGTTAAAGTCACGAACAAAAGTCAACGCAATTTGTTCTAAGTTGTTTGGTCATAAATAATGATTTCGATTATAAAATAAAACTGAAACCTCTCATTTATAACGAAACTGAGATAAACGTCTTTCGCAAAAAATGTTAATACGAAGTGGATCACCTAAAAGGCGCATTGCTAATTTAACGCTGGCTGATTTCAAAAATTGTAAAATGAAACCATTTGGAGGTTTTCTAAAATTGTCCAATTTGACGATCACGAACTAAATTGAATTTTTATATTTTTACAAATCAAATAATTAAGAGAATGCGCATTAAAGGTAATGAATTGATAATTCACTTTGAAGCAGTTTATACAATCTTAACAGTAATAGTCTAGTAAGTGTAGAAGTAGGTGTGTAAGATACATTTGATATTGAACTTGACGTTAGTTAAAAGCACAAAATTGAAAGAATTTCAGAATTGTCCCCACACTAAAGTATGACAATTAATATTGAATTGTGATTTTTCTTTACAATAAGAATACCATAGACGTAGGCAACTACTATTTACATAGAAAGCAATTGTAAATAAATAAGTTGAGGAATTGTTGGGACACGTATTGTTGAACTCTCTCAGAATACTCGAGTTCTGTAACTCGTTAGAAAAAGGCGACACTCGTAGAATTAAGTATGTATTAGAAAAGTAGGCCTATGCATTAGTACAGATAGCTCTACGACTTGATTATTGAATTATTGTTCAACCTACATAAAACCTGTGTTTTCAGTGATATTTTACACATGGTTTGTTCATGCAAAAATACACAAAATAGAAATTACACGGGATTCGTAATAAATAATGGATAACATTAATTTTTGAAAAACCCTTTGGTCTCTCTAAAAGTCCATCGGTTTTCTAATGCTTCATTATGATTGCTTTAGGCCTTTTATATCTTTGAATTAGTATTATCCTGACCCTAGATTACCTTACACCTACTTAGACATAATTTTACTTTGAAATTAGTGATAGAAGTAGCAATGGGTTGTAGATTAGAAGTGAACCGGGCAAGAAATTACATTTAACGGATGAATTCCATTAATTAAAATTAATACATTAATAAAGTTAATAAAGACAGCCTACGTGAAAAAATTATCAGAGCCCTCGAAAAAATTCATTCTTGTGATTAGAAGGCTACTACTTCCGATAGTTTATTACTGGTTATTCCATAAAAACCTTTAGTAACAATTCCTTAAGTGATTGTTAAGAAAAGACATCGAATTTATGTTTGATGAAAATGAGAGAAATACTCTTGGAAAAACAAAATTAGTACTTTCTGAAGACCACACATTTGGACCACGGCGCTGAAACGAGGTGCACTGCGCATATTGCTGTGGTGCAGTATTTCGCAAAAGACGCCACACGATAATTTATTTCAGCCAATTTCTGATACGAGTAAAGGAATAAGAAATGGTAATAAAATATCGCATTTATGAACTGGTGGTATTGGCTATAATTCAAACGTTCAATAAAGCATATATTTATTGTGTATTCATTTTAAGACTAACGTGTCTTTTAGAAGACTGCTTGCCTCGGGCGTGCTCGCTAGAAATTCCTGTAGGAGGAATTTGATTACATTCCAACACCGGTACCAAAAACAGAATGCATCGTGTTACCAGATCAGGCATTAGTTTTATATATTTCTATGGAAATGTTCTGGCGAAACTAAAAGCTTCCTCTTGAAGCAGAAGCTAAAGTTATCACAGAATTGTTCAAAGTATCTCATTGTGATGGTTATGGTGTAAGAAGTGGAATTATATATTTTTTAAATATGCACATAGTCGTAAATTATGAAATGTTCTTAAGACTGGAATACGAAATCCCCCAAAAATTCTCATGACAAGCGCATTAAAGAGTTTCTCTATCAGGATTATTTTATTTCTAAAATTCTTTTATTTTATTTCAAAAGTAAAATTAACAGTTAATTATGTACATGATATATTAGTTAACCGTGAATCTGAAAAGTAAGGAGGACGATTCCTTCCGTTACACAAAGAATATCCATTCATAAACAATTCTATTGGTCAACTTAGAACCATCTTAAGTCCTAATAAGAATTATAAACATATTATAGTTATATTATCGACGAAATTTACAAAGTTTACGATTTTATTCTGTAAAAACTACATCAACTGCTGAAGGGATAACAACGAAATGTTCAGATCAAAAATTCTGCAAATTTCATTACTATTGTACAAATGAAAACATTCATTTTTAAATTTCAACTTGCATACTTAGTGCTTTTGAATAAATAGGAATTTGAATCTTAATATCATGGATTGCAAATTTACAATAAAGTAATATACGAACCTTCTAACTTCTATTAATAATGAAAATGAAATGAGAGGCCTAAACTGTTAGAAATTATAATTGTTGAGATGTTATTCTAATTCTCGAGAATAATCGACGTGAACATGAAGAGCAAAGAGGAAAGTTGCTGAAGTGATAGAATAGAATTATAAACCCCGAATATTTGAACTCTGAAGTGTTATAAAATCGACGATCTAAAACTTGTAGACTCGATTTGGACTCAATCTAAAACTAAAGTTAAAATACTAAGAAGAGTAAAGTTCGTTAAAGTGAAATGCTTTGATACGTGTGATTAAGCGAAAGTGTGTTATTCCGGATGACTTTTACTTAGTAGTGCATATGAATTTATGAAATTATGATCTGTGATAGCTGATTTTTTAAACTTCATACTTATCTTGTTGACTGAAACACTTGACTTTTCCTTCACTAGTTATTAACTTTTCCGTGGGGACTGTTTCATATATGAATTGTTTAAAATTCATTTTGGCGTACTCTCACGTTTGAGGACTTAAATTTAATTTTGCTTGTGTGTTTGAAATAGTTTTAGTTCTGAAGGAAAACAAACCATGCGAGAGTCAAATAGCTAGATTGAGCATTGTATTTCTCTTTATTTATTTGTTCAATACTTTTTCCTTCTTTTTTCCTTCCCTTAAGCTTAGAATTCATCTTGTCTTCCTTTTTCAGCTACCAATATTCATTGAATTGACGCATTAGAGTAACTATATTTTACTTCAATGAAAATGTAAACTCTCCTTTTTTCCCCGTAAAAATGCAAGCTAAGGTCTTTTTTGGCAGTACTTTTGTTTTTAAATATCATTAACAAAATCGAGTGGTCTGAAGTATTAAAATGAATCAATGGAATTGAACCTTTTCTTACGATCATTTTGAAAAATGGAAGCGAATTTGCATCATCTCTAAGGAGTTTTAATGGACCGCTGAGAAAAAAGTCTAAAAAAGTAGTAAGAAAAAAAGAAACTCGTGACATTTTGATAAGAACTTTAAAATTCTTTTCCAAACATGGAAAATTGATAGTGTATGAAACGATACACACGCAATTTATCATACCGTTTTCAATACGTTTTGCAGGTTTTTCATTTTATTCCTTATTTCCTGCTTTATGTAAATCTTGTTGGTGATGTAGCAACTAGAATTCTAATTTTTCTTTAAAATATAAATGTGTTAATATGTGTAGCCTATCTTAGTCATTTTCCTGTTAGAGAATTTTTCATACCCTTCTAGATTTTATCATAAAGGATCAATCACAGTCCAAAAATGTCATGGCTTGTTCACGTGAAAAATTTAAGAAATCGTTCTGTACTATCCAAGAGTTATGGGCATGAAAACTACGCACTTCAAATTAATGCACGCGTATACACGTGAAAAAGAAAACAATTTCTACATTAAAACATATCTTATCGTATCTAAAATTATTTTAAAAGGTTGTATTGACTGCTAAGATTGAAACTATCATTTTCTTATGAAACGGTAAACTTTATAGTCCGATCTGAAAATATTGTGAGTGGATTATGAATGAGAGGAAAACATTACTTTGTGATATCTAATTAGTATAACTCGTTCGAGAGCATTCATTGAAATAATGTATTTTGAAGGAAAAGTTTCTTTATATAGTAGTTATCAGGATGGTGGAGTTATAGTGAAAATAATTGTTTTTTTTTATCGTGTATCGTGCTATTATCTATTACTCTTACTATTGTGTTTGAAAAATTGAGAGGATGAAAGCTAGGGGAGGTAAACATAACTTTGGGACATCCGTAGACTAACTTATAGCTTTTTCGAGAGCATTCGTTAAAAATATATATTTTGAACAAAAATGTTTTGGTTAATCGTGGATTGCAGAATTGCATAAATCTGCCACAAAACGATTTATATACAAGTGCCATCGATATAAAACTTTTACGTGGGAAAACCAATGTTGGTCGAAAAAATATCCGAACACTTCGTTGCTCAGGCCCTTGGAATTGTAAAGTCAAATAAAAAAATATTAAGACTCGGAATAAGTACTAAAATAAATGTGTATGTCATTTGTATAACGGTCCGTCTTCATATTAAAATTGACAAACTTTTTATTGTAAAGCTGGAGAAATTTCCATTTCGTTTCTCAATTTGTTTGAGCTGCATGTCTGCCATCGACCAGACATCTGCTTGGCATGTCTGCCAAGATGTAAGACATCGGAATTGTACACTAATAACGATCCGACTGAATGCAGTACCGTGCATCAACATACTAGAAATTATCATGATCCTAGATGTCCTGAGTAAATGCTTTCCAGATGGAACTACTTCAACCGATAATTAATATAAGTTCTAATTAAGCACATAATCAATAACCACATTTGAAATTACCGAGTTAAAAACTTAAAATATGTAATTAATTTCTTAAAGAACTTCAGTCCTATTAACAAGTATTTCTTATTAGCAAAATGAATAGAGTACCAGGGTACTAAATTTATGCCTAGAAATGCAACATATTTCCAATAGAATACTTGGGAATATTAAAATTGCCCATTGATTTGATCGGATTTTCCTAGCTCAGCATGGGAATTAGCGTATCCTGAAATTTTTAGTCAAAAAAGCAGTGAAAACATTAGCAATCAGCAAGCATTAGTATTCAAATTCTTAATCAAACCTAATAGCAGTTAATTAGATATGATTAAGACATATCTTGATAGATTTGTAGTCGTAGGTCCCCTCGTGTTGTAAAAAATGACAGTACAGCGACAAATTAAATGAAGGTTGACTGATTATATGCCACTTTACTAACAGAAGCCACAATACTTATAAGATGTAAAATATCAAATAACATTTACGAACTCCCAGTAGATAATTTCAAGCTTTTCTGTGAACTATATTTTATGGTATATCAGCTATTTAAAATATGTCAATTCCGATTTTTATGGAAATACCGTTTAAAGTTTTATTTTTATCGTCATGTTTCTTTAAGGAAAAGAATACCTAAATTTTAAAGAAACATTTAAGTGGGGGCAGATTCTGAAGTGTACCCAGTTCTATGCATGACCTTCATTTCACAATCCTACATATTGAGATGGATCTCAAAATTTTGTTTGAAAACGGTCAGATTTTCAGAATTAAATTGATATTTATAGAAATAACAAAGTTACATTTAAATGAAAGTTAGTCCTGACTGAAATTTCGTAAATGGTATCAAAATAAATACGAAGGCTGATCCTTCTGCAAATCGATACACGTTTATTTAAAGTTTTATTTATAACGTAATATTCCAAGTCGACTAGTATTTTTGATTTGATTGCTCAACTTCAGAGGTGTTAATACGGGCTGTGTTCTGACGTATTTTCGATCGGTTGTACGCATCTAAATTATGTTATAAGTACAATAATTTCAATATTTGAGATGTAGATTTCAATCATGAATTTACTGCCCTTTAAAACCGATTTCACTTGCAAATCTTGAAATGCACCGAAGTTACAAACATGAATAAAACAAATAGAAGAAACTATTAAAAATAAAAAATAATAAAGCTAAAAAAGGTAATTAAAATATTTTTGTGATGTTTAATTTTTAGATCTATTCACTCGTATTACCGCTTTTATAATGTAAATATAACATTTAAACATTCTCATTTCTGATTTATAAAATATATTTCTTAAAATGTTCCAACTTTTTGAATTATTTACAATTAATACCTAGCATATACATGAGCATATATATAGAAATGAACGGATATAAACTAAATGCATCTACATAATTGACCATTGATACTTTTTGTTTCTTTGTGTATCATTGTATCTAAAGTAAACATAGTATATTTAGCATAGGTTAAACGCATAAGGAAGTTTTAGTAGATTCAAAGATTACAACGCTCGGCTTGATTAGATTGGGCATTATTTTTTCTCAGGAAAAAGCGCTTCTAGCGCAAGGTCATTTGGTAATGAAATGACCTAAAAGTATTAGCATTCTTTCCTACAGTAACCTAATTTTAGCTCAAAGGGTGTTTCTTGTTTTTCCACTAAGTAGTAGAATCATGAAAGTAATAATTTATCACTCCTCGGTTGTTTTCTGCTGATATGAATGAAAATGTGGTCAAACAATGTTTACTTGAATAATACATGAATGTAGGAATTTTTTGTGTTCTGCCTTTGAGTAAGGTTTCATTAGAATAATTGTTTTTATCGTATGTGTCACGATATCCCTAAAGAACTCTTGTTTATTGCTATGCTTGTGTACTATACGTAAGTAAAAGTATTGTTTACTTCAATAATATAAAGATAATAACCTTTACGCTAATTTGATTAACAGATGTATGAGGTAATCTTTGATGGAACATTTTTTATAATTAACATACAGTAGAACAGTTTATTAAAGCCTTAGATTACTTTGATTGATTTCTACTAAAATTCAATCAATCAGCATGATTGAATGTGTTCGTTCTCGATAAACGTACAAACATTTTTTTTCTCTGTTAGTGTAATTGAGCAATGGAATGGATTAAAAATTAATCACGGAAAAAATCTTATATTTTTCATCAATAAAACTGAGTTTTAATAGTGAATTATGACCAATTGCCTGTATATAACCTATTTTTATTTGTATGAAAAATTAAGAGGTTGATTTGCGCATTGGGCTGCGTAAAGCCAAGTATGAACAATATTCTGTTTGAAACTAAGTAGAAACTGCTTGTTTCCTCTACAGTACATTAACTCTATTACACTTACAGTACATTAACTCCACGGACAGGTTTCAATGAGATAATTGCTAATTTATTTCATTTAAAGTTTAGTACTATAGTTTCAAATAATAAAACAAATTTACAGTAGGCTGTTGTGATAAAATGGATACGGCAGTCATATACGAATATTTTCTTAAAAGTGAATTACAAATAAAAACATAACTGACATAATAAATATAGTTAACAAGCATATAAAATTAGCTTAGATTAACTTAATTAGATTCAACTTTATACTAGCTGAATTTAGTTTTCAATTCTGAAAAATATTGTATTCAGATTGTTTTCTAAGTTTATTAAGGGAATGAAGTAAAAGAAGCTATATGGTTATCAAGAGATAGAAAACCTTCAAAATATCCCTTTAAGTAACTATCTTTCTACGGATCATTTATTCTTAATATGATTAAAAAACGTAAGAAAAACTGATGTGAGAACAGCAAAAGACTTTTTATAACCTAAGTATTTTGTACTCAAATTTGAAATTTTCAGCTAAAATAATTCATACGAAAGACTACGATAAATAGTATATATTACAAAGTCATCTAATAAAATTTTTTAGGGTGGTTTTGGAAGAATGCGAAGGCTGTTTGGACAACTCCTTCCAAAATTTTTAAAGCTATTTTTACAAACATACCTTTGATAACTAAAGGCATGAGGGATGGACATTGATACTAAGGAAATGGTTCAGGACATTTTATATCCTGATAAAACTAATAAGAAAAGGTTTTAGAATTTTTTCTGTTACTAAAATGAAATGATCTTTTAAACTCCCCTAAAAACGTTGTTTGGCGCAATCCGGCTCTTGCGCCATAAACCTATACCTAAACTCAAATCACTGAAAGCAACTAAATGTATTGGTACTGTACAACTTAAAATACATAAAGTAATAATTGTATTTAATAACCACTAATTATTTTAATTTCATTCAATCATCTGTCGAGTCCAAAGACAAACCAATGGAATTAAATTACACTCGTAAATAATGTGTAAATATGTAGGTAATTATACCTTGAAACTTATATAATTACATTCACAGCTTTATGCACACAAAAACGATGTCGTTGAAAATTGCATGGATAGGCAAATTTTAGATCGGAATAAAACGTTTGGTCTGTTCTGTAAACAGACTGGTTTAACGGTATATTTTTTTGTAAATATGTTTATTTTAGTTTGATATTTCAAATCGGTAATAATTTGTAAAGATGCTATGGTGAACTGTTTTTGATATTTATGCTAAGAATACTAATATCTGCTATTCGATATAACATGAATTTTTTTTGTATTTAGGATCAGCTGAGTATATATTAAAATTTAGTGAAATAAACTGTGTTTAAGTAAAATTGTGAATATCCCGTTAAAAATTACGAACGTGAATCTACTATATCGCACTATATATGTGAATGTATTTCAGTGATTTGAATGGTATAATTACATACCAAAACATATATTCCTTTCTGTGTTGAATGTTTGAATGAACGCGCCTCTTTTCAAAGACAATCAGATATTGAAAATGAATTTTGTTATTTTTAGAACTTGAATATCAAATTTATGTGAAACTTCAAAACTAGTTGCTCAAGCCGTTGAATTTTCAAGCTGTTTTCAAAATTTGAAAATCAATGCATAGTTCTATACTCAAACACTTTTAAATATGAACTACCAACAACTTTAAATCTTTTTCGAAAACATCTTAATTTAATGCTGTTTTACGATGCGTTTTTCAGTTTCCTAATCCCTCAATAGCACCCCAACAGAAAAAATGTTCAAATGTTCTTTTAAAATGAGATAGCTATTAAACTTGTTTTCTAAAGCGCTTTTTAGGAAAGAAAATAAACAAGACAACTCGCGCACAACTTATTAACAACAAAATCAGGAAACGCAGATCGAAAAAGTTAATGTTAGTAAGTAAGTTGTAATCTGCCCCCTCTTTCGGATATTGGGTCGCAATCTCTTTGATGAAAGACGAGATAGCTTGGCCTTGATTGAAATTGTATCACGCGCAACAGCAAATGATCTCATTCCAAGTTCCTCGATGTTTCGCATGAGAAATGTTTTGCTTGGAAAATATTACAAAACGTTCGGATTCTCTTCCGATGGGAGCCATGTTCATAAGATTCCAAAAAAAGTTTTTTTCGCGAGAGGTTTGCACGGTTCGAGAGATTCTGCCTTTCACTACTTTTATTTGTTTTTTATGCCTCTAGGGATATGTTTTCATGTGCATTGCTTAAAATGCGAAGTCTTGAAAGTTTTGTTTGGATTATATTCGCTTTTCTATCGAAGGAAACATCAAGTAATAAATCAATATTTGTATTTTAAATTTTTGGGAACGAGATATTTGGTTTAAATATTATTTTGGTTGCAATGAAGTTATATTTAAGATACTTTTCAAAATATCCAGTTCATTTTTACATCACTTTTAAATGGAACTTTTTCGAACATTCGTGTACAAAAATTATTTTGAATTATCAAGAAAACGTACTCTCTCTAAAGATGGAAACGTTTTTAATAATTAATGTGTCTAGTGACTCTTTTAAGACGATCATAAATAGCTGTAAATAAATAAAAGTGCAGTCTTGACGATGCATACGAAAATAATATGCATTTAAAAAGCGATGACCAACACTTTGCTTTATAAATTATGAGAAGACAGTCCTTTCTGTATAAAAAAGGCAGGAACTATTTAAAAGGCATTGCAAAAAATGTTGCATGGAAATCATTGCAATCAATTTACAAGTTCCCAATTACAATTGTCAATTTAAATATTTCATCTAAGTGCTTTATTTTAGGTCCCACAATCTCATTTTATAAAGAATCTAGTTATCGTATTTTTAGAACACAATGGATTCCAGCTCCTTTCTTTTTCCTTTCAACTAATCTAAATTCTTTTGTTCAAAATTTCAGTTTGGTTTTCTAATGAGTTTCTAAACATTTTTCTTTGCGATGAAATCAAATTCATTTCTCATTCTCCAAACAGAAATCACTTTCCAACTAGAATCCGACACGGCTACGAATTGAAAATGCAATTCAGGAAGGAAACATTTCACACCCCACACAACCGAACATCGAAAAACGTTTTCGAGCCACCAGTGCAAGTCAATGGTACGTTTCCGCAGAATGAGAATTTGCTCTTTTGCCTTTAATATAAATTGGATTTTCCCACCTATGTAAATTAGTTTTTCTTCCGCGTTTTCCAATCTTCATTTAATTTATCATTTTCCTCCATTCATGCAGGATTTGACAAGCCTCTTTGAAAGGAAGTTTCCGGTTGAAAGCGAATGCGAATCGTAAATGAATGTTGCATGCTCTAAATACATTTTTCCTTTTACTCTTCATATTTCAAAGGAACAGTATCTTATTGATTTACACAAACTCCGTTTGGGATAAGAGTTTATACCTGAATGAGATTGTGACGAATATCTATATCAATAAACTTATCAGAAATCCGATCTTTAGTGAAAACTTGTGTATTCATGTATAAATTTAGGAAGACATTTATTTGTCATGTGGCTAATATCTTTGAAATTTAAATAAATTTTAAAGGTTGAGAAAGAACGAGTACTTCTTAAAAATAGCCTCGTCATCTGACCGTGGCTCAAAATTACGTGTTGTCCTCGAATCTTTCCTTTGGGATTGATCCCGGACTGTCACCACTATCTCGATGTGTTGCTCCAGTGTGACGTTAAAATACCTACATAAAAATAGCCAAAAATTATAATATGAAACATTTATCGAAGTGAACGGCTGAATTATAGGAGTAGAAACATTTTCTAAGAAACCCGACTAAACGTAGAGTAGTATTAAATATAAAAACAACGTATTTGAAGTTATTTTAATCCTATTGTTCACCCTCTGACAAATATTTGAGACCTTCCATCTTCAAGCAAATTCACAGTAGAAGTGAGTAGAAAAATATTGTGTTTATAAGAACAAAGCAATGTATTGCTATTTCATCATTCAGACAGCTTAGAATTAGTTTTATAATGTTTGTAATAAACAGTTTTACTGTATTAATTTAACTGCAAGAACTCTAATCACTTATGTTTTTCTGGATTTTTTGGTTACTGAATTTCTTGGCTATTTTATAAACTATCAGTGCGAAATAATTTTAAGAGTGTTGCGTGAAAGGCTCCATGTACTCATTTACTTGTAAGCAATACATAATTTTGTATAGTTAATTTGAGACTAAAAGTGATTCTCTTCGTTATCAGCAAAGCAAATAAACAATAAAGTGCTCATAACAATTACTTATGTAATGACACAAATATTCAAAGTCATGAAAAATTAAATGGTAATTCAATAATAAAGCAGTGGAAATTGCATTTATTTGGAAGGGATTGTATGAATATAAAATTAATTTTTCATTATTAGAAAATAATAAATTTTAATAAAGAATAATATACTGACTGACTCACAATATAGATATGTATATGTATATGTATATGTATATGTATATATATATGTATATGTATATGTATATGTATACATATATATATATATATATATATATATATATATATATATATATATATATATATATATATATATATATATATATATATATATATATGTATATATGTATGCAACTCAAATATAATAGATATAATATTCCTAAGAAAATCTTATTCTTAAATTTTTATAATGAAATATTTGATGCAACTTACTCCTATCAAGATATCAATTATTTCCAAGAAACTTAGTCTAAAGTTATTGTTTCATGGAAAAAACTGTTCAGTTAAAAAAAGCTTCATTACGTTTTTTTTTAATAAATGCGCCCTTATAGTGTTCAATCAATCTCAATTTGGTAAAAACTACGAAGTATGGAACTGTTCGAATCAAATCAAATTCTATAAATATTTATTTTGCATACGTATTGATTATTTTAATGTAATTAGCATATTTTTTATTTCAACATTCATTTATTTTATGTGGAATATGAAAATTGGTTACCATTATTTTAATTTTAAAGCTTATAGGAATAGCATCCATTTCTAGTTTTGGTATTTAAAAAAGTGATAAAAATGTAGTTATAATAAACTTAACAAAATATTTAACAATATAAAGTAGTTTAAAAAATGAAAATGTCAGTTTAAAAAAAGTACTGAAAAGTTATAAAGTTACGAGTAATTTTTAGCTCGTTTAATCATTCACATACTTTTAGAGTGAAAGTTAACGTTCATTTTTACGATCGACTATTTTTGGAAAACGATAAAACTATTTTTTAAAGTGCAAAAGTTGAAACTTATAAAATAGTTGCTCCAAGTTTTCATGATATATAATGAAATCTTATTTCTACGTGTTTTTACAGTATGCCACCTTTATTTCAGAGTTAAAATTTTCAATTCGTAAACAAATTTTAAAACATGTTCAACTATTATAAAACTATTGATGTCTTTGGAATCGGAATCCTATAAGTTCTATTTAATAGAAATTTCTCCATTCATATAAATATATTATCCACATCCTGTTAGGTTTTTATATCAACTACCACATTTGGGCAAATACAATGCATCAAAAATACGGTTCTCGTAGATTATACAAAATGAAATTTAATAGGTAAGTGAAAAGTATGCTTCGATACTATTTTGATTATTTTAAGTAATTTTATGTAGTCAAGTTTAAACATTAGAAAAACTCTTTATGTTCAAATTCTAAAGGGTTCTTTTAATCAACATTTTAATCACTTTATTCGTTGGTATATCTTTTCATACACTATTTTTGCTTGAATATAAATTAATTAGATATGATTAAATTATTTAATATTTAATTTATTATGGTGATATAAAATAGCTCAGCATTTATAACATACACATTAATATTCAGTAACTGTACAAGGATATTCAAGTCTGCACGAAAGCAAACTGTTTTGTTAATAAAACATGTTCGATTTTACTAAAAAGTATACCTTTTCATTTCAACACTTAATATTTTTAAAGGTTTTTGTAAAATCATAAATGGTTATGTTACACAATTTTATTTTAATAATTTATACATATTTCGCCATAGTAATCAAGTTAAGAGAACATTCTTTAAATATTGTACATTAACTCTTTTTTATGAATTGCTTCATCATACTTTCGAAACAAACATGAAACCTATTTTTTACTTTCATTTTGAGTGTTTTACTTCCTTAATTTCATCCTGCTTTCGTACTTTAAAAGTTAACTACTTGAAAATGAAAGGAATTTATCTTTTTCTTGTTTTGTTGACAAAATGAAATTATGTACGAAGAAATACTCATTAACTATAACACTTATTCAATACAGAACAGAATCAAATTGATTTTTATTAATGAAAACCCTTAGAAAACGTGGGACATTAATGAAAAAGTGTTTTCTCAAAAGTATTCTTTTCGAATACAAGACAGATACTTAATTTTAAATGTAAGCAGTTTCGAGATTTGAAATGAAGTTATGAGACTACTCTTTAAAATTAATAAGTTTTGTTTCTTAACGAATTGAATCAAAATTTCAAAATCTAAATATGCAATTAGTTCTTTTATGTTTAGTGTGCGGTTGCATTGAACGTATATATTATATATGGGGCATAAATGTAGTAATTGTAGGAAAATCAGAATATCACATGAAAAAATCTTAAAATAATAATGCGAACCTTTTCTGGCAATATTCTAATTTTGATTTACACGATCAAAGTCTATATGCATTGCGTTTTAAATTTGGGAGTTAATACTTTGTATTTTGGGACAATATTTCAATTTTGTATTCCAGGAATTTAGCACTTTACATAAATATTTTAATATAAATTTCGAGATATTTTTGTTACATAATTATGTTTTCTATTTATTTTGTATGAATATCCACAATGGAACTATGAACATAAATAAAATTTTATTACCTTTTACCTAATTATATTCCATTAATATTTTTACACGACTAATATTGGATCAGAGTTCAATAGTTTTAATTTAGGCATAATGCTTTCAGTAAATAAAAAAAAAATTATAATGCTTGCTTCTGTAATATACCGCGTCTAAATAAAGCATTGAAATCTTCCTGCCGCTTTTACTTTAAATACGAATCACAGTAGGGCTAGAGGGGTTTTAATACACGAGTAATCGCTACAAAGCCGGTATCTTTCGTTATTGGAGTATAATAGAGAAAAGGTCATGTTTATGATTCTGAATTCTGTTATAAAAATACTGAACATTAATTGTGTTTTAAAGTTTTAACATTTTGTCAAGGTAGTATGTGAAATGTATCTTATAGTGAAAAGGGCCTTTGAATCTTTTTTTATAGTTAAAGGGAAAGTCAATTAGAATCGCAATGTTACGTAAGAAAGGTTTCGAATTTTTGTAGAAAGTCTTTTTAGCCAAAGGCTATTATTTATTTCATAAGAAAGTTTACTGCATCGCTTAAGTTGTATATGCATACAGAAAAGCAAAATATTTTGAATAGCCCTCATCGTAAATTTCATAACTTCTAAAAATCTAACACAGCTTTGTTTTGGTTTGTAAATTCTAGTTTTCCTTTTCAACCTACTATATTCATTCATTCTTATGGTTTATTTTGCTTCTCCCTTTTAGTACACATTCAATTAATTTGAAATGCTGGGTGGACTATTTTATCCAAGTTTAAATGTAGTTTTAATATTTGTTTTAAAACACTAAAAGATACAGTTGAGTTCCTCTCTAAAATTGATGTAACTTAAGAGAATATTCTGTGTACATTAATCTGTTCAAATGCGTGTGATATACTTAAAATTATAATTATATAAATCACATTACAGAGAATACTTGCAATTCATTTGCAAATATTTATGTTTGAGTTATCTCTTGACAGATTCTGAATTATTTTTGTATTGAATATTGCAAAGAAGAAACAAAATTAACGATACTATTAATAATTATAAGATGTTCACATGGAAGCAGATGTACAAAAACACAGTGCTTGTTATACTGAAAGATAAAAATGTCCTATGGAATTTATCATGCAAATTCAGCTCAAATTCATAGGTATACCCATTGAATCTTTATGCTATCGATATCTCAAGAAACAATTATTTTGTTGGGATAATATACCCTTTTAAAACGCTCAGTTAATATAATTTGTTGAATATACCATTTATGTATTTTTTACAAAAAGGAAAGGAACGTATTTAAAGCATAATAGTATTTCAATCATACTCGGATACTATTCGAGTTGAAAGTTTGTTTTTAAACAAAAAATAATTATTTTTAAAAGGGGTATTCTTACAGTAAAAGTTAAATTAAATTTTTCAAATAAACATTACTAAACATCTAAGTAATTTGCGTAAAAGAAACTACCAGTGTCCATATCGGTGTTTTTCCTTTTTAGCAATGTAAAGTGAAGTTTGAAATCAAAATGCTTTAGACTAAATGATGTTAGATAAAACAAAAATATGATTCATCATTCAAAATTCTTAAAAGATTCTGTATATATAAGTAATTTATATATATATAAATTACTTATTTACAATATATATATATATATATATATATTGTAAAAGGTACAAATAGGTACACTATCTCTATAATACAAATTCCTTCTGCAATGTAAAATTTTATGGCTTGTTTAGTTAAAATGAATTATTTATGAATATGTTTCGACAAATCTGTTCTTATACCTTTTGAAACATGATGTCGCATGTGGTTTTACTCTAATAACAATTTCGAAAACATGATTAAAATGTTAAAACTTTAAACAATTTTTCACGTATTACTTAAAAAAAATAAAAAAGTTAATCGATAAATTAAAAATCATTTAATAAAATAAAATAGCATCGATGATGAAAGAGGACCTAATATTTGTGGAGCCGATTCATGAGAGTTAATCCAAACAAGAAATTTCAAATTTGTCACCAGTAGTGACTTTTAAACTGAAAACTATTAAACACAAATTTCAAAATGTTTTACTATTTTGTAAAGTGTAATAGTGATATCGTTAATAAATTAAAATCGGGATTGCTGAAAACTTGAACTAATGGTTACAATATATTTCAGAATCTTTAAATGTAAGAATTAGTTTTTATATCAAAACCGCAATATATATCAGCATACATTGCGAATTAAGAAACGTATTTTATGCATGAACTTAGTAGTAAGTTGAATATGTTTGCATTCGTTAGAATAAGTGCAATTTCAAATAAAAGTCTATTTAAATGTATTTTATTCAACACAAAATAACAGGTTCGTGGAAATTGCTCGTTTCCTTTCTTTAATTTCAGATATTTTTATCAAAATAATTGTAATTTAATGCTTTACACCTTGCTTAAAACTTTCTTGATAACACGCAGAAAATAAATACAACATTTTTATTTAATTTCCATAAAGTGTTTGCAAATATGCATTCTAAATTCATTAATTTTATTTATGCTTTTCGGAAAATGTGGAAACAGATAAATTTTCAATCTATAAACTTTTCATTGAATTTGTGTACAACTAACCCAACACACAAAAATCGTAAAAAATATATTTAATTAAGAATGCTTGGTTTATCTTTATAATTTGAGAAATCAAATACGTAATTCAAATTTCATCCTAGGTGAAATATCAATAATATGTGAATTTCCAGGTAAGCAATAACTTATAAAAACCTATATTTTGAATTTCAAAAATATTTTTTTTAACTTTTACTTTTTAAAATTGCGATGAGAAATATTGTACAATAGTTTTCCAGTTTGTGAACTGAGCTACACACATGATCATTAAATATCTTTTTTTTATGAATTTAAACTATAAAGTAATGCAAAAGGTTAATGCAGTTAAAGTTATAGAGTTACTGAATTTTGTCTGTCCGCGACACGATATTTAAAGTATTTATAAGAATATAGAGGAGCAAATTGTATTCTCCAGAAAAAATAATTATAACTTTATATTCCTTTGATTGAAAGTTTTTGCATTCCTTTGATCAAGTATTTCCTATTAATGTGCAATTTAAATAAATTTATAAAATGCTTGGAAAACTTACACTTATAAATAATCAAAATAAAAACTTCTTTCGTTGCAAGGGAACCTAGGTAACTAATTTCTGATTTTCACAGATATAGTTACGCATGCAGTGAAACGGCTAATGTGTTTAATCAAATTTAATTCGTCTAAGTCATAAGCAATGCAGCACGTGCTTTTTGTACAATGTGCTACACATTTGATTTCGTTTCAACGACACGATAGATAGAAATAAAAGCTTACCAATAGGAATTTTTTCAGGCACTGGCCTCACCAATGCCAAAATGCATGTAAAACATAATAACTTCCACGTCAGGAACATCCCCTTCATTTTTAGTAACTCTGCATCATGTTTTAAAGCCAAAAACTTTTACATCTTCGCGGAAGAGCACATTTTCCTCCTTGGATAACTCTCCGAGCTGAGCACATTCGTGCCCTCACGACCATGCCATGCAGTGCCAAGTCCCCATGAGCGCGCTTAGACTTCCTAAGCACAATAATTATTAAGTCCTCTCACATTGTGCTCCGCGGAGGATGTGGGAGAGCGGGCTTTTGCTCCCGCGCCGATCCGCTTCTGCGAAAACTGAATGGGATGGGCAATTCGCGAACAGGTTAGCATCTGCGCACTCTCCGCCACTGACGAAAGGAGGCTTTCTGTTATTCGCGCCAGGAATTCAAGCAGTGTGCTTTGACGCGCCTGCCTTTTTCACGAAAGTTTCGAAGGTGCACGACAATTTTCAGTCCTTTTGGGGCGTCTTCAATACTTAACCATTTGGTTTTTCCATTTTGTCACGAAGCGACCTTCGTAAAACCTTACCCGTCAACCCGGAAGAAGGCGCGCCTCAGATCGAAAGACAAGCGGTCTCGTGGGGTGTCTCCTACCCCATATGTACTAAGAACGCTGAATTGGGCACCCAATTTCTTTAATTACATTATTAGCTTGATTCAAATATAAAACTAAAAAGCATAAAAAGGCGTGGGGCATCTCCTATCCTTATCAATTTGTGCAAACTCCCAATCTGAAAAACACTCTGGGCACATTTCCTTTTAGGTGTGTATAGCTTCACGAGTGATCTTTTCTTTTCCCGTGGGGTTTACTGTCTTTAGTAAACACGCGGGTCGCACTCCGAGATACCCAAGCGATGTTTTCTACTTTTCTCCCCAATTCATTTTTCGGATTGTAGGCAGCGCAGATTCCTGTCAGGCGCATTCCTCCCTGGGTGGGTATTTCTCTCTTCTGTGTCAGTACAACTTTCATGTGTGAGTATGTCTTACTTGATGTTTGTCTTGTGTCTGGCGCAGCATGGCCAAATATGGCCCTTGTGCCATAAAACCCCAAAATAACCAACCAACCCTTATTACTAATTATTTAAATTTTATATAAATAGTTTCGTTACAAGAGTGTCTAAAGGCCTTCTACGACACTTAAGAAAATAAAAACGTTTTCTACTTAATACCTTTGACACCTCTTTTGACTTAAAGTTTCGTATTAATTCTTATTACCTTTCAAACTTAACACCAAATAGAGATCCTGCATTTAAAAAAAAAGGAAGACTGAATCTTCTGTAATATTCTCATCATAGTTGGCACGAGTCCTTTATGAGCCTTGACCTTCAGAAGTTTTCCCCAGACTATCATCTCTCCAGCCATGGATCTCCAGTTCTTGACTTTAATGGCACTAAATCCAGACAAAACCTCCATCTCGTTTTTGCCCTTTGTCTTTAACAAAAAGGGACTGCATTAAAAACTTTCAATGGAGTTCTCTCTGGATCCCTTCTCAAAAGATGCCCATCTCATTCTGTTCAATTTTACAAATTTTACATCTTCATTTTCAAAAAGCTTGTATAATTCAAAATTGTATCTCATTCGCCAAATGCCATTATCAAGGATGTTCTAAGTTTCTAAAATTAATAAGGGCCGCGGTAACCCAGTTGGTAGAGTCGCTGATTAGCAACCGGAAGATTGCGAGTTCGAAAACTCGATCCAACCAAAGACCATCGTGTACATGGGAGCTGGTGCACGTGGCCTCAAATATTCTAACGTTGACGTGGTGAAGAAGTTTGGAGAGTGGGGTGTGAGCTGATGTGTGACCTCGTCATCTGACCTTGGTTCAAAATAACGAGGCGTTCTTGGATCTTTCATTTCGGAATTGATCCCGGACCGTCGCCAATAGTCCGTTGTTAGCATTGGCCACCAACTACCTACCTAAAATTTATAATTCTGATAATGAAAAGTATTAAAATATGCTATCTTAATTCTCTAATACACATGCTGATTAAACTAATGGAGATTTTTTTGTAAAAATATCTGAATTAAATATTTTAGATCCATAATTAACGATTTTCTAAATCTAATAAAACATTGCGAAATATAATTCCATATCCGAAAAATAAATATTGCAATAAATGCTTCTATGTTAAAAACAGCAAAAGAATACCCATTCCTTTCAGATAAGATATGTAAAATGGAACTGTTTATTTTAACTTTAAATTTTTTAAAATTTCAAAATTTAAATTAAATTTTTTAAAAGCTTTCCAAATGTAGGACACTCATTTTTAGATGAACCAAGTGCCAAATACCGACTGAATAGGTGATTGATCAAACATTGAAAATTTCAATTTATACTAGAATTAAAAAAGTCAGAATTGTCGATTTGAAGAAAACGTATCTAATATGGAACCCTAATGATTTTGTGAAACACGCAACAAACTTTTACATCAAGAACGCACATTCATATACTCCTAAAGTAATAAAGATAAATACATATAATTTCATTACAGTTAAAATTGCATTTCACTTTGAAAAAGGGTTCGAAATGCTTTCTTTTTGTGTATGATACCGCATTCTGAAAACTTAAAAATAAATACTTCCTCGCGAATCGAAAATCTCTGAACCTTATAAATACTACTCTACTGTTAATGAAAATTGCAACACCATGAAGGAATCATTCAAATTAAACGAAACTTACAGGAAATGCAAAACAGGTTAGGATATGCAAATGATTAGAATTACAAAGCGATCACTCATGTGTGGGCCGAGAAACAACCTCTAAACTTCCAAGTGAGCCGTGTATAAAAAGCACTGTAAAGGTGCGTTAAAATTGTGTATCGTCGTTTGACTGCTGTAAATGAATGATTAGATGTCAATATGCCTCGCCAAAAACGCAGAGTGCCATACGAGCAACTAACGGATTTCGAATCGGGCCGCATGATCGGTATCCGTGAGGGTGGACTTTCGTATCGTTAAATCGCCACTCGCACGGGGCGTAATCTCATAAAAGTGATGCGGGTGTAGAAGAGATGGACCATGGAGAACCGGACAAGTCGAAACCCCGGCCGTGGGCCACGCAATATGACGTCACCAAGGGACGACAGATACCTCATCTGCATGGCGTTGACGGACCGTACAGCATCATCTCGTGCGTTGGCACAACATTGGAGCACGTCTACAGGTGTGTCATGGTTTGCCCCCACGGTTTGTCGAGACGTCTGCTGTGCCATGGGCTATGTGCAAGGATTCTCCTGAACAGGATTCCCTTGATGCTGAACCACCGATGCCTCCGGCAACAATGGGCTCACCAACACAGTCAATGGCGTGCCGATTGGCAACAAGTCGTCTTCTCAGATGAGTCCCGCTACAATCTGGACTATAACGATGGACGCGTACTCGTCAGACGTTACAGAGGTGAACCCCTTCTCACGGAGTGTCTTATTCAGCGTCATACTGGACGAACGCTTGGCGTTATGGTCTGGGGCGTCATTGGATATCATGGGCGATCCAGCCTACTCCAAATTGTGGGGACCCTGAACAGCGGGCGCTACACCAGGGAAGTTGTGGAGCCCGAGGTCCTACCCCTCCTGCAACGCATTCCCGGAGCTGTATTTCAGCAAGACAAGGCCCGTCCACATGTTGCTCGTAATGTACAAGCCTTCTTCAGTGCACGACAGGTTCTGCTTCTTCCATGGCCTGCACGTTCCCCGGATATGTCGTCCATTGAGCATGTCTGGGATCATATCGGTCTGCGACTCGCTCGTACCGCTCGTCGGGCAGAGAGTACGGCTGAAATTTGGCATTAGATAGAGGTCCTCTGGAATGCCATTCCTCAGCATGGCATTCAGAATCTGTATGATTCGATGCCACAACGTGTGCAGGCTCTCATTGCTGCGCGTGGCGGCTGCACAAGATATTGATTTTCGACATTATTTTTGTTTTATTGCTCTATAAATTTGATCGTTTATTTAAACCACTATAAGTAATACGTGGAATAAAATTTATTTATTTCTGATGATTCTTTCATAGTGTTGCAATTTTCACAAACAGTACTGTATATACAACTTGCTTTTTCCGATCTGATGGTCCCGCAGTCTTTAATTTATAAATATTTATTTTAATTCACAGTTGAGATTTTTAAGAAATTTATATCGTTTCAAATTTTATATAGGTTAAAATTTTTTTGTTCAGTTTCTGGGGACCTTTATTCTAGGTCGAGTTAAATTGATGGTTGATTGTAGTATTTTTGACTGGAACTAACAACATTCTTCCTCTAGACTGATTTGACTTGGTTAGAAATGTTTTTTTGCTTGATATTTGTAAATTGTGTTTACGGTTCGTTCTGTTCTTTTATTCTGATTTGAACTTTCGGGGGTTGTATATGTGTTATCGTGAAAGACCGAAATTGGAGAATGTCGACTTTCACCGGTGAATGTCGACACATACCAAATACGTCGGTGAAAGATCGACTATTTCATTACACTCTTGTACATTCGGACCCTCACCGGTGTATGTCGACAATCACAGATATGCTCTGGTGGAGGTCGAAAAGAGAGGATCCGAGGTTTTTTTCCGATACCCTAATTTATACTGAATGGATACTGCACTGAATCGTGATCTTTTTCTTGAAAAGTTAAATGCATTAATTGCGGGTAAACAAGAAGACAATTGTTTTTATTTTTCTCAAGAAAAGTACTCTAAAATACTTTCTGAAATGTTACGAACCTCACAAAAACAATTTCCTCCTGCTCAAATTGGTGATACTGTACGAATACAAGTCCCTGATGTCGACCGTGGTCGTACAGATAGCCGAAATGTGTTAGCGGTTGTTGTTGGAATAGAAGACTCCGACTTCTATAAACTGGCAAATAAAAATGGTACCCTCAAGCAGCTTTACACACTTAATCAGTTCGTAATTTGTAAAGAAAAGTTACTTTCCATAGATGAGATTTCTTTTCAAGAAATGTCGCTGAGAGAAGCAGCTGCAGCTAATTCGAGAAGCGGGGGGCAAGGCTATACACGCTGTCGTTGCAAAAGGAAGTGTTCCACAAATAAATGCAGTTGTAAAAGCAAGGGACTCTTGTGCAATTCAAAGTGTCATAATAGTTTAAGTTGTTGCAATAAATAAGATTTGAATCACATAATTAAGTAAGCTTTTTATTACTATTATTTTCTTTTCTCATTTAGAATGTACTGTATAATTAAGTAAGTTTTTAATTTCTATTATTTTCTTTTCTCATTTAGAATGTACTGTTTGTTTTAAGTTCTTGGTCACTCCTCTCAGAAAGAGAGGCGAAAAAGTTACGTCACCCTTGTGACGTTTTATCGCGACTGAAATACGGAGAAGAAAATATAAATCTCCGACATGTTCAACATTCACAATTAGTGCATGGTGAATGTCGACATTTGCCGGTGTAAGTCAGAAATAAGGGTATTTAGCAAATATTTCGGATATACACCAAGCGACTATGTGAATGTTGACATTCACCGGTGAAAGTCGATATTCTCCAGATTTCGGTCTTTCACTGTAACATATGCACTATATATGAACGTTCCGTAAGCTTTTCTATGCATAATTACAGAAAAACTCAAACGATTTCCCTGTGACATTTGCTTTAATCCCCTAGATAAAGAAACTATGCTTAACTTTTCATTGTTGCAACGTTTATTTTCTTGTCACTTCTATATCTTAGATGGCATGCATTTTTGCATAATGTAATTTAATAATTTTTCTCAAGTAAAAATATTCTTAAATTGAAAATTCAGTAAATTAATATTTGAATGAATATTTTACTAGCTACCCAGCAGTTTGTCATCTCATGATAAAGCTTACATATACTATGAATGATAAAGAATGAAATGTCATGGAATTATTAATATTACGTTATTGGTTGGTTGGTTTGGGGGTTTTATGGCGCAAGGGCCATATTTGGCCATGCTGCGCCAGACACAATACAATATCAAGTAACACACATAGTGAAAGCTTTACTGACACAGAAGAGAGGGGAGGAATGCACTTGGAAAGAATCGAATCTGCGCCGCCTACAACTCGAAGGTTGCTTGCGCAGTGGACATACCCACTGAGCCACGACGGCCCCTATTAAGCTATTGGAGGTTCATTTCATTATATCACTAAGAAAATATTTGTTTCTTTTAAAAGTTACTTATACTAATTACAATATCCCAATCATACAAACTAAGAAAACGTTTCTACCAATACAGTCGCAACAATCTTATAAATACTTATTGTGTGTTCAATCTATGGACAGTATAGTTATCTCTCGATTGTATTTCAGAAAGATGCTGTCACTTTATTGTCATGAATCTATATACTTAAGTAACACTTATCAATTTTTGTCTGTATAGAAACAATACATGGTTTTGGAAAAACTAAAACTCAAGTTAAGTAAACTTACTCGAAGAATTTCTTCTTGATTTGGACTTTGGATCGTAAGAAAAGAATGAAATCCCTCTATGCGCTTTCTTCATAATCTCAAGCTGTGAAATTTTCGATTGCTGAGAATTTCTATTTATGTCCTTACATTGATTAACGCAGCTGGAGTGCGAATTTATGGCTCATTTCCCACATGTATTTCTAGAGATGTTAAAATTTTCTTGAACAACCAATGTTTAAAAATATTTTTTGGTCACATTCGTAATCTGAATGTTAACTTTTTTTAAGAAGTGTCTGATTATGTGAATATTTAAAATGTTTAAAAGGAGAAATTTTATGATTTCTTTAATTGTAGAGTTCTGCGTTTTTTAAGAAATGCAGTTTAAAAATACGTTCACAAACTATTCATGTTCACTATCTTGGGGTAAGCAAGTGATATTGGGCATTGAAGTATGTATTGCATATAGCTCTTTCATGACAAAAATTGCGGCGTATTACACCTAAATTTGAGTATAAAAATCAGTTTAAGAACGATTCTCTGAACTGACACTCAACCGATAAAAGAACAGAAAGGCGGTGAAAATTGTTATAATAATTTTAAAAAGAAATTGTCCCAGTATATTAAAAAGACAAGAACATAAATGAAAGAAGAAATTTTCAGTAAGCCAAATTTCATCCCTTGCATAATTTGGGTTTTGATTTTTATCTTAAAAATTATTTTAAGGAAGTTGATAACTTTTGTCAAATTGTCAAGTGGGAGAATCTTATAAGTAACATACAATTTTTTACCTCAGAATCACAAAAATTAGAAGTTTAAGACTGTTATTGGAAGGTAGTTTCTCTTAGTCCCGTGCATAACATCACTACATTTGCATATATTGCATTTCGAAACGAATTTAAATGACATTTTTCTTAGTAAATAAAATGTCTCATTTTCATATTCATAAGGAATTTCCATAGGTAATGTTTTCGATTTGTAAACGCCAGAACCTACGTACTGTGAATAGCTCGTAAATCATCTAGAGAATCGCCCTAAATTAAATCAACAATTATAATTCATTTTTCATATCCAAAAATCTATTTTTATCGTTAAATGCCGCAGTTTATACTTTTCTTGCTTTGAAATCCTTTTACTTGTAAGAAACTGCAAAATTTGAGAATGTTTAGAATTTTGTTTTCTTGTGCGGTAAATAATAAATTCTAGACTTATTCTGAAAATGTACTTTATTGCATTTCTAAATAGTTTTAATATTAATTTCTACTCTTAATGAAAACGTAAATTTTTGGTAATAGAACTTTTACTTTGAACAATTTTAGGCTAAAAATAATAAAGTATTACTTTCGATGGAGGCCCGACACATGCTTGCAGAAGAGCATTGAATAAAAAACTTAAAAAATGGGCACTTTTTTAGAGATAAAAGGTAACTTTTCCCGTTCTTCTAGTTTCAATTTTAAAAAATAGGTCCACCATAATGAATATGTGATTGGGATGTGCGCGAAGATTAGTTTTATGAAATCCTACATCGTGGATTATTCTAGAGGTTCCAATTCTTCCATAGAAGTGAGACTTCTTCGACAGCCTATTATCTAAAAACAGATTCTGCGAGGCTTATGTACTTGTAAAATAACGTTTTGTTAATTGTTTTGAATTTGTAGGATTATTATAACAAATTGCTTCTATTGCTAATTATTGTTTCTTCTGTTGCAACGCATGATTGCCAAATCAAGTCACATTTTTGGTATTTGACAGTTCAAATATTCACGAATAATTATTGTCTTTAATTCTCAGACATCATTGATTAAATCAATACATCTTAAGAGATACGCAATATTTTCTAAAGGAATGAAACATTTTCTAGACTACGTTTTAAAAATGGTTTCGTTTTTATTTTCATGCAATGATAAGGGTTTCATTTTTGAAATTAAACGGCAGATTTCTTTCCTTCATATGTATAGTCAATTCATTTTTGCAATTGTGTAGTTTTCCTATAAACATGGCCATAGAGTAAAAGACAACTACACGTTAACTTTTCGTCTTTTCGTCCAATATATGGATTTCCTATTGCAAAAAGGTGTGTTTTGTACTTTATATATTGATTTTAACTTAGTGAGAAGAATTTTTCATTACGGAATAAATGGATTGTCCAATACTTTACAGCGTATATTGAATGCTTATTCATTTCTCAGACTTGAAGGAAAACATTACTATCATTTAGAATTTAAAGTCATCCCTGTGGGTTTGATTCTACTCATTTTTGTCTTTATTGACAAACTACACGAGTTAAAAGAACACAACCATGTAAGTATTACATAAGTATTTCTTATACTAGGATTTAAAGATTCTCCAAGTTTTTCAAGTTTACCCTGACATTTATTAAAGTTAATATTTAATCGTAATATATTATGGTCATTCATTTAAAATCCATAGTCTAGTGTATTTTCACATTCCTTTTGAATCATGGTAAAATTTGTCATTTTAGTATAACAATATCTTAATATAAGGTTTTCATGGAAATTTCTTTAAAACTAAATTTTATTTATTCTGATTTGTTTGCTGTAACAATTAAAAATTCCAATTTTCTGTTATTTTATTCATTTCAGTTTTGAAGTAATAATTTGTGTATGTAGCTCTACTTTATTTTACAATTTTATTGAATCATCTTAATTAGAAAAAGGAAATATTTAGTTTACAGAACGGTACTTCTGTAATTCTAATATGCTTTTCAGAAATAAAAACCGATTGTTATCACTACATGAATAAAAAGAAATTTAAATATTTTCGAGGCATAAATCCTAATCCAAACGTAAAATTCAATGTAATAACACTATTAAAGCTTAATGATTTACATATTTGCATTTTTTTCATTATATATTTCTGTAGCTTGTAGAAAAAGGGCCAATGTCCATTTTGCAAGTGTTTGATAACACCTGATTTAGTAATTTACATATTTTTTTATCTTGAATGCAGAGTACAAAGCTTTGATTTGTGAGTATAACTACAAATTATCAAATTTGAATAGTGGCCTTTTTCTGCAAAGGTCCCTATAGCCCTTTTTCTTACAATTAATAACCTACTTAATTATTTATAAAATGGTTCTTGCCAGGTTTACATATTTCGATTAACACTAAAAATACTACTATTAATCTATGCAATAAAATTAACGAGCCGTTATTTTCAAATGTGCATCGGCAATAATAAAATCAAATCAATTCTCTTTCAAAAATAGGTAATATGTAATTTGCCTAATCCAGGAAATGTAATAAGCTTAGTAATTCATTATAGTTTTAATGTTAATTTCGTTTTACGCATCCATAATTTATTAACATCCATTTTAAAATTTAATTGTTACTTATTTAAGCTATTGTATTTTAATGTTTTGAATTAATTTCCATCTGAATAATCTTTATATAATTCAATACAATATATTTTCTTAATCTATTAGTAAAATGTTCATGAGGCTCAAAACCTAGGAATTTTCATTCAAAAGTACTGCAGTGTAAAAAAATATTTTTTATAAATCATGAATACTTAGGTAATTTGTATTGTCATGTTTTTGAAATAAGGAATTACATTTATTATCATTATGTATTTATCTTCCAGAATATTTTTATTTGGGTTCAGCTGTAGATTTTAGAATTGATGAATTAGATTTTTTGAATATATACTTTTATGATAAAACACTTTATGAAAAACTTCTAAATCTTTTGTGATTATGAAACGTGAAATTAACTTTATAACAGTTGCACAGTTTAGAAAATTTTAGAGAAAGAAGTCAACTATTTCATAATTTATGTTGATTTAATAGAAAAACTTAAACTAAAAATATTTAGCCTTCCTGCAATTATATAATTAGAAACATTAAGCTAAATCTCAATTTTCTTTTAAACGCTGAAGCATTAAAAATTTCAATTTCAGGTCGCACAGAAGTCCTTTGGATAATTAGGAAGTTGCAAAAAGTTTGTTACAGACTAAGCGCATTTAAAAGCTATGAATCATTACCTGCATTTCCCTTCCGCGATTATTTAAATTAACCTAATACAGGACTTAAATTAATAACCTTATTACGTGTTTAGGATCATAAAATCCTAACTATCAATTTGCTCAGTTTCCACAAATTACTTCCGTAAAGAAAAAAGCTTAAAATCTCCGACTACGGTTCCCCGTGAAATAAGCGAGGTTTGTTTTTGATCAAAATGTGCTTTTTTTTAATCCAGGCTTGAATTATTTATTTTCTTTATATAATGCCTCTTGTATTCACCACTCGGTAGTTATAGCCAAATCGGAAGGGGTAGTTTTCTTGGATCCATGCCAATATTGAGGCAACCTATCGCGAAGTACTGATGGCAGAAGTTCAAACACATCAACTCTCTCTCTCTCTCTCTCTCTCTCTCTTCAAACATACCCAGTTTAAAAAAATAGTTCCTTAAAGAGAAGTTACTAAAGCCCATGGCAAATACAAACAAGATATAAAACACTAAATGTTGTAGCAGTAAAGAAAAGTTAGTAGAAAAGAAGTTTATATTCGTCTTTCTTTGCCAGTCAAAAATGCTCTCTCTGCTCATAAAAATCTAAGGACATGATATCAAATATTTATAAAGATAAACAAGGTTGCCGAATATATAACGAATAAATCGATATCAACTAAAACATTTTAAGTCTATAAATTGTCAGTCATGCCCAATTGGTGTGCTTTACAGAGCGTCAATGTGTGAATGCAAGTTAATTTTGAAATTCTCTATCAGGCTTTTTCTATTTTAAATGTAAAACATTTGCCACTAAACCACAACAAACAAGCTCAACAATTTCAAAATATTAGACTCCATATTCTTAAGTTTTATCATGCGTTCCAAAAACATTTTCTGTATAGATGTGGCCTTTTCATACAAATTCTTATTTTATTAGTTTAAAATATGACTACTTTAAGTAACGTTATTAAGTGACAAACTATAACGTACGGAGATTAGAGGAGGAATCCTTCGAATGCAAAAAAATCAGGCGAGAAGTTTAATACGTTTAAAATGTCATAATTTGAAACGCAGTATATACACAAAGCGTAATATAATAGTCAAGTTTTGATCACCGATGGATCTTTTATTCTGTAAGATTCCTTCGGTCTTTAGTTTGATGTATCACGAAGTGCTTAAATTCGGAAATAAAATGCTGTTGCACTTTGATTATTTCAATTCTGAAACTTAATATACTAAATAAGGACTTTTATAATTATTGAACTTTCTGCTTTGAAAGCCATCCATTTTTGTTTTAATGAATAAACAATGAATGAAAAAATATTTATAAATATACGAAAATGTGTACACAAAAATAAGGTTTATATGCGTAAAATATATATAAAAACAAGTCAATATTCTTAAGATTATTTACTTTGAGAAACTGATTTTTCATGTAAATTCGAACACGTTCGTTGAATGTTCTTTTTAAAAAATTTATGTACATAAGTTACAATTACATTATTTCCTATTCCACAGATCTTTTGTAAAATTAAAGTTAGAAATATATCTTTCAAATGATGTCGTCTGATGACTAAAATCCTAAAAAATGTTTCTTTCCTTCAAAACTATCACTAAAAGTGTCCATGAACTAAGCAATATCATTAGCATGATAAGTATAAGAATTCTCACGCCACAATTGTCTAAAAGTACAAGAATATGGAGAGAAATCATTCCTTTCGTTGAAATTTTCTTTAGTGAGTTTCATCGGCATCATAAAAAATAGATATGGAAACGAGTATACCACTCATTGTATGGCTATAATTCTCAATGCCTGAATTTTTTGAAACTTGGATTATTGCACCTATTTTCTCAAACTCAATTGTATCAATTTCAATTACTAATTAAAGTTATCACAATATTGACATTAGTTAAAATATTCTTTGTTTGAAAATGAATTTTTGAGAAAGTGAATACTATTCTCTGGTGTACTTTCGTTTTGCGTAATGTTTAAAAAGTAATAACATTTAAGTGTATCAAAATCTTTGTCCCTATTTTTCGGTTTAGCAATTCTGTATATTGTATGTTAAATGCACACCAGTCATTTTGCAACTGTCCCATCTCTCAAAATCATTTTCAGCTGCACCATGACGTGAAAAATTCAATTTTCTTCTTGAACCTACCTATGATAATCTGAGGAGCGTATGAAATATGGAATCTATTTTTTCTTATTTCCTCCCATGGCATTGAAAAATAAGGTTTTTATCTGTAAAATATGTTCCCTCTTTGAAGAAAATATATTTTCTCTTAACAATAATCAAATAACTATTAGAAATCGCTGAATGCAAGAAGTTATTTCGAATTGTATTTCTTTCTTTCAGGGAATAATTTTTTAATGCGATTCTCATCTAAAACTAACAACTGATTGTTAAATATTATAAATATGCTTTGAATTACTACGAGCTTCCTTTCAGAAAATAATGTCATTTACACAAATGTGAGTAAAGTTTTGTTCAGAATTCCAACATGTCATTTGCTGTTTTGCAATCTCCTCAAGGAAAATTTAACCTCATTCACGAAATCTTCAAACACTGGATTTATTATCTACACATGTTAACAGAATGTATACTTTATGGAAGTATTTAAGTAAGAATTTAAAAGGGGTGCCCTCCTAAAAAGAATGCTAAACTTGAACCTAAATATAAGATCACTTATAGCTTAAATATAACGCTATTTAGGTTCCAAGGTAAATATATCTAATTAGAGCGGCGTGAGAAAGAAATTAAAAACATTGATCATATCAACACACTGACAATGAAAAGGCGAAATTCGATAGTAAGACGTAATATAGTGGAATTTTTGTTCATTAAACAATCGTACATAATTGGCTGGAAGCTTAGCTTTTGGGTAGCATACTTTACTTATGCAAGCTAAAATAATAAGTAGGTAGGTGATTAGTAGGTATTCAATTAATGTCGCACTGGAGCAACACAACGGGTTATTAGTGATGGTCCTGAATCGAACTCGAAGTGAAAGATCCGAGGACAATACTACGTAATTTTGAACCACGGTCAGATGACGAGGTCATACCTGAGCTGACACCCCACTCTCCGAATTTCCACACCACGCTATGTGAGGACATTTGAGGCCACGACAGATTTAACGTGCACCTGCCCCCATGTACACGACAGTCTTTGATTGGATTCTAACTCGCAACCCTTCGATTACTAATCCGTTACTCTTCCAACCGGGCTACCACGGCCCCTAAAGAATAATAGGAATATATACATATGACATAAATTTCTAATTTTATAGTATTCATTATCACTTTTCTTGGTGTTTTCAAAACTTACTTATATTATTTCAGTGTATTTATGTGGAAGCAGTGCTGAATTTATATAAGACGCTTTGTTTCTGGGGAAATAACTTCAAATATTATGTTCTGATACATAAGGGAATTGTTTGTAGAAATCAGTACAATTCACTGTATCAATATGTTTATGTTATTTTACATGAATACTGTCATAGTTTTATAAATATAAAATAAGTATAATTTAATAAACGTGAAACACAAAATTTTTATTGCCTTTCTTGTCGCTTATAGAAAGCTGAGTTTCATTGAGTTAGGAAACATGCCTTGATGTAATGTGCGAATAACACCCAATAAAAGCGTATGTCATTCGTTTCTTAAGTAGATAAGTGTTTGAGGAGAAATGTAAAAAACGACTGTAAAATTACAATTTGAGAGTTATAGAACTGGAGGTTTCTGAAAGCCTTTAAAATATAT
This sequence comes from Meta bourneti, assembly GCA_933210815.1. Lineage (NCBI taxonomy): Eukaryota > Metazoa > Arthropoda > Arachnida > Araneae > Tetragnathidae > Meta > Meta bourneti. The sequence goes on along the minus strand of OW119934.1, from coordinate 3,830,294 downwards.
TTAATTAATTGAACGTCTTCATCAGATTTAAGGGTTTCTAGAAATTTTCAGAAACTGCTTTGAAAGCAATTCAAACTTTTTCGGGATTGATTAATCTTGTGCAAGGAGGTCATTTTTCATCGACTGTCTAATTTTGAGGCCAACAAATATACTCTCCTTAATTTCGACCTGGGAAATCAATTACTTATAGAGCGATCTTTTAACATCAGATTAACGAAATTTCTTCAAGAAATGTTTTTATTTCAGCTACTTCAATACTGAACTTTACATTCTAGGTTCATTGAGGATCAAATTTTAAAAGTACAGTACAGTAAAACATTCTATTGCAGATAATAATTCATATAGAAAAAGAAATTACTTAGCTTTAATCAACAGTAAAAGTATTTATTGAAGACAGGTATTTAAAATAAAATATTCATATTTGATTGTAAAACTGATTTTTCAATTCAAATGTACCCGGAATATTCCTACCTCATACTAAATGTGAAAACCAATTAATGTGAATAGATGTGGCTTCCTTCAAGAGTACTTGTACCATTATTTAAATATTTGCATACAAAATAATGATGGATAGAATTGAATTTTGTTGCTAAATGAATCCACATTATTCAATATGCCAATTATCCGACATAACATGAAATATTTCTATTCTTTATATTGCAATAATATCTATGCATCCCTAAGGGATACATTATATATATATACTTGAGATCATTTCATAAAGTGCATGTCATAATGACACTAAGCGACATATTTGTGTAATCGCAGATTGAAGATAAATTGATAGAATCTAATTTGGATAACACAATATGGTGACTAGTGATTAAAGGATCTTGTTGCAGTCCCATAGGCTGCTTTTTGGATTTTCCTGCCAAGTCGTTTCATAACAGACCTTTAATCCTAAAGAAGAGCAGTTTGAATCCACCCAATGATCCTTGGTGGATGAGTATGGAATGCAGTTTTGGTCTTTCTAGATTACTCCACGTATCCTCAATTGGATACATTGCTGTAGATTCCTAGGCCCTAAATGCCTTGACAATCTATGCCCTTTTTAGTGCGTCATTCACCACTCGGGCTTCTTGACAAGACGTATTATCATTCATGACTATTACTTCCAGAAAATATTTAATAATTAGACAAGTAATGTTTAAATTCGATGTGTATTTAAAAAATCTATCTTTTCTACTTAGCAAAATATCTAGTTGAAAAATTATATTTTTAAGTCTGGATGAAACAATTTCGATTTCCTTCTTTAAATTCGAAATTTCGGTATAAAACAAGAATTGGTGTTTGACATCACGCAAAAAATAAATTATAGCAATTTGGAAGTGAAACATTGAATAGGTAGAAAAGAAAAGATTTAAATTTAAAGCATATTTTATTCATTTGCCTGCCCCATGACAAATTGTTCCAATTCTAGAATGTATAATATAGCATCCACATAGATAAATAAAACACGTATGTGATTTTGAATATTTTTCTCTAATGCTTTGTACTTATGTATTATACCAATTAGACTTTCCGCAATCCATTTCTTTAATTATTTCGCTATTTTTGAATACGCAAGTGATACCACCTAGACTCAAATTGCAACGAATGTATTTTAGTACCTTTGAGAGAATTGGATTTTTTAGAGGAAACGTGAGCTTGCGGTTTTGTTGTCTTGGAAAGGTTATTAAATATAAGTGATTTGCATTTATAATTCATTACAAGCATTTCTGAATGATCTTTGTAACAATGGAGAAACCTCAAATTCATCCTATGTGATCGAGTTAATGATGGAAATATATAAACGCGTTGTAAATCTTGACGCTGTATTCAATTGTAACTTGAGTTTATTGGTTTTCCAAACAATTGATATTTCACGCAAAATAAAACTTAAAAGTTTTCGTGAGTGCGAAGACATTTAAAAACAACAACCCTTCAACATCCTTTGGCATAAATTCGGAGCACATCCCAAAAGGAAGAGGAACGGGCATTTTAGTCCTCTGCGCTATAGCATTCACAAACTCCCCAAAGTAAGCAAATGGCTTCCTTTTATTAAACAGAATTTATGACGTCTAAACTGCACACAAGTACTTGTTTCCTCTTAAAACATCTAACTTGATAACAAAGTTCCGAACGTTGCGCTTCTCAAATGACAACAAAAACTTTTCCACTGAAAGTGTTCCTTTTTTATGATTCACTTTTGTGTCCCCCCTCGTGTGTTTTATTATCATTCCTCTGCCAGAGCAAGGAACTTAATTTTCTTTGCTCTACCTTCTCGGTTCGGGATTTTTTTCATTAACTATAAAACTTTGGTTTTAACGTCAGATATAAAGGTGACGCAATTGATGCACTTAACTTTTATAGTCTTAGAAACATTACTTTTATTGGCACTTCCATTCATTCTCTCCAATAGTCGTTAGTTTCACCGTATATTTCTTAAGAAAGATAGTGCGAGATGTTCAGAAAACCACTTCATCAATTTTCCACTTTTCAGCCATCCGATAGAAATATCGTGGAGAGGAAACGTGAGCTTGCGGTTTTGATTTTTGACACCATTTGTCACATTTTAAATTCTATATCTGCATTTGCTGAGAATTGTACTTAAGGTATTGTGTTTCACGTTTTCAGAGCTTTAGTTGACAAAGGCTTTTCACAATACCTGATGTTATCTAGGAAATTGCTGCTTTATTAGTAAAATATTTCATAAAGTGTGCAGTATTTGAAATATATGTACCGAACTTGCTACAGTCGGTGAACAATTCTTCATACATTAAATAGTCTTTATTGTGAATAAAACAGTTGAAGGTTTTAAGAATAGAGCCAGGTCAGAGATCAAAAGAAGAAACAGCGGAATGGAGACATTGCGTGATAATGTCAATAGATTAAAAAAAGTACGAATCAAGAAGCACTGAAATGCATCGTTTTAGTAGTCTTAGAGAAATTTAGGTTCCCTTAGAGTAGGGATAAGTAATGAGACTGAGTAAACAAAATTAAGTAAACAAAAGGTATTAGAACTAGGTCGAAAGTTGTCACACTTATTTAGACTCATGACGTCTCTGGTTATTTAATCTATTTCACAATCTATGGGGGTTACCGTGGCTCAGTGGGTTTTTCCTCTAAGTTAGCACCCTACGAGCTATAGCCAACGCAGTTTCGATTCCTGTAAAAACCCTTAGGTGTATTCCTTTTCTATGCGTAAGTCTTTTTGTTTCAGTAAAGACTTTCTTTGTGTGTATATTTCGATTTACTTGACGGAAGGAATACTGTTTGACCTGATATGGACTTAGCGCCATTGAAAACCAACCAGCCGTCCACAATATATGCTGTAGTTTTTGTCCCCCCAGAATGGCTCTAAACCAGTTTTAACCTTGACCAATTGAAAGCGTGTTCTATGGTTCTTCCAAAAACAATGACCATCTTAAACCATCAGCATCAATCCAAGACTGATGTGCCGCAATCACCACTCAATATCGAAGCTTACATCAAAGTAATCGAGTATGCATCGAGAAAAACGAGTGTGAAGTTTTTAGAAGGAACGACTGAGGGATAAACGAAAGAGCAAACTCACACAGACAGCTTTTCGGAAATTCAGTTTGCTATGTTTCTGTCCTAGATCAGTCGAAGTCTAAGACATCTAGTTAGACACAGGTGTTATACCAATAATGGGTCGAGTGCTATTCGTTAAGAACACGATGCCGAGCAACAGTGGAGATCAAACCAGATTGAGGATGACTTGTTGTGTATATAACGTTGATATTGCTGAGCGATGGAACACTGTCTTGAGGTAGAAGCTGTTCTGTTTGATTCTGCTAGGTTGTTGAGACAGTTCTGTCTGAGAATTTTGGGGTTCGGTGAGTTTCAATCTCATCTGTTTGTCTTCGCTACATGCTATCACTATTTACAAATTCGTCTAGTACTAATACCAATTTTGCGTAAACTGGGCCTACACACACTTCGATTATCTCAAAATTTCCTCTTCACTAAAAGTTAAGATTCAGAGGAATGTTGTTTGTCGATTTTGATGATTAATCTATTTCGAGAATGGAACTTCGACAATCCATTGACGAGATGAATTCCTGAAATATGAATATGCTGAAATATGAATATGTCTTTCAAAACTGGACTATCTTTGCAAGGGGCAGAAATACAATAAGCATATTTACACTTATATAGTACCGAAGTGATCTCAACTTGAATGCGTAGGTCCCAACTTTGTATCCACTATCGAAAAGTGTGTTTGAAGTCCTTCGACATAGTGTTCAGGATACCCATCACAGAAAGTATTACTCAATTTAGTATTTGGTGCAAATGGACAACTGCAAAGTTGAATTGGGGAATCGGTGAACATCCAGGGGTAGTGACTTTGGAGGGGGTTCCATCATTTCGATGTCTAGATTTTAGGTAAGTTACTATGTAAGCGCACGATTTTCCTCTTCATCTTTAAGCAAGAGAATCTACTTTACGCAACTACTTTTTTTGTTTCTACCAATTCATCCATACAATGGAACTAACGGACGTCTGCATTGTATTAGCAATATTCTAAGCAGTCATTTGTGACCTTCGTGCAAGACTTCCCCGATGGTATTAACACAAACCTCTGTTATCGATGATGAAGGCGTACCGGAGCGTGATGCATCTTCCAGACACCCTTCGACATCATCAATTCCCTTGGGCCCCTCAAACCTCTTACGATGGGCAATGCATTGTGCTTGATTTAGCCGCTATTTATTAGAAAAAATTAACTTACACTGTAGAAGTATATAAATAGAGCAGTGCAAGTAATCTCAACCACGAACCCATTTGGACAGACTGAAGTTGCATTGTTTTCTCACGACATTCCTGTAGCATCTTCCTAATAACCTGTTTCAATCGTTTTGTGGAATTTTGTTGTGGCTCTATCCAAACTCAACACCTTATAGCTTCAGTTTGGTCTCGTTCAATCTACAGGGTGTTATCAAAATAATGGAAACACACTAGATTTATAAGGAATCCTTTACTAATATGGCGTAGGACCGCCTTTGGCATGTAATACAGCTTGGATACGCCTGGGAATCGAATCATACAAGTACTGAATACTGTTTAGAGGAATATTGTACCATTATTCATGGAGATATTGTAAAAGTTCCGGGAGAGATGCCGGTGGAGGATATCGATTCCGGATTGAACGCTCTAAAATAGACCATAACGGTTCGGTTATATTGAGGTCGGGGGACTGTGCTGGCCAAGGTAGATGTTTCAGTTCATCCTCGTGTTCATCAAACCATGATTGGACCAGTCCAGCTGCATGAATAGGAGCATTATCATCCTGGAAAATTCCATCTCCTGCAGGAAACAAAGATTGCATCATAGGATGGACCTGGTCAGCTAAACCTTCTCTATACTTCTCCCCAGTGATCCTTCCTTTCAGGGTTACGATTGGGCCAGCAGAAAACCCCGACATGGCTGCCCATACCATGACAGATCCACCTCCATGCTTGACAGTTGGAAGGAGACAATCACGATCATACGCTTGTGCAGGTGTCCTCCAAACGTGCACCCGTCCTGTTGTGGAGAAAAGTGTGAGAGATGATTCGTCTGACCATATAACTGTCTTCCACTTATCAATCGACCAGGTTTTGTGGTTGTGGCACCACTGTAGACAACGTTTGGCATTAACATCTGTGACAAGTGGCTTGGGAATTACTACTCTGCCGTAAATGTTCTGTTTATGAAGGTGCCTCCTAACTGTAATTATTGACACTGGAGAATCCAAATGCTGATTGAGCTCTGCGGTCACTTTGGCTGCAGTTGTTTTCTTTTTAGACATTACAATCCGCTTCAATACCCGTCGGTCTCTTTCACTCAGCTTCTCCTTCCGTCCACTATTTTGCTTTGCCGGGGTTGTCTTGCCGCGCTGTGTGTACGCTGTCATGACTTTAGACACCGTACCTCTAGAAACGCCTAAAAGCTGGGATGTTTCGGTCACAGTTGCTCCAACTAGTCGGGCTCCTACAATTTGGCCTCTTTGAAAGTCTGTGAGGTCTGACATTTTACGCTTTTGACAAAAATCCACGACGTATACAACTTCACTAAAGCTACCTCATACTACCATGATATATAGTACTTTTTATATTAAAAAAACTGGTAGCTAGGATTATATTTTAATGCTTACGAAGCGCATTCTTAAATGTCACTTTTATTCACAGGTGTTTCCATTATTTTGATAACCACCTGTATGCTGGATTACAGAAACGCGCCTGAGCTCCACTCTGTCTGCAACAAGAATGAGAAAGCAGAGTATTGTAGCGTCGCGTCGTCCTGCAAATGAAGTTAAAAGGCTTCCAACGGAGGAAGCTGTATTTTTCTGTGGCTTTGGAGCGATGACGTGAGCCTACTTTTTAAATGATTGTCGTAAATATCGTCTATTATATATCAATATCTATCTATCTATCTATCTATCTATCTATCTATCTATATATATATATATGAGAAGAACACCGCAAGTCCAGGAATTTTAGTATCCAAAAAGCACTCGGACTCAATTTTTAACACAAACATATATTGAGACGGATGATTACATTGAACATAGAATATAGACATTAATTATTTCTTCATTTAACATTGTCGTCGTTAGTCCTACGTCGTACAGTCTAACACTGTCTGCTACTCTAGCGTTGGCCAGCAGCATCAGGTCTCGTGGCGGTAGGTGGCGACTGAAGCGCCACTCACAGCAAGTGTCGTAGGCCGGTACCACAACTCGGCCCCCTGACGGATGACGGTCCTCCGCATCCTAACGTCTAGAAGATTTAACAAACTGTAAAAGAAAGAAAACAAGCAGAAAATATCTATTCAAAAAACTTTATAGTCTGTTATCGTCATAATTATTTTTCTAGGACGGCATCGTTGTTTTGTGGTCATCTCGTCGTTGATGTAGCCACAATCGTCGTCATTGGTGATGTTGCCATCCTCGTCGGAAATGAAGTCATCGTCGTTTTCATTATTATGGCCTATTCGCCGTTGTCATCTTTAAAATCAAGACCGTGTCGTCCTCGTCTTCTTCAGTGTTTCCGTAATTTTCATCGTAAAACAAAAAAAAAATTTAACACTTTTTCTGGACAAAATCGGGTTGAAAATTGTCTAATTTGGCATGTGAACATCATGATATTGTTTAAACTTGGTTCCAAGGCTTCATGTAATCGGCAGCTGTAGATGTAAAATTTGGACCTTCATGTTTTCCCACCTTTTCAACATCAAAGCGATCTTTGGGTTTGACTTTTGTTATTTTATAGGGACCAAAATATTTAGGCTTCAATTTTAGTCCTGTCCCAAATTGAGTTCTTTGAATAGCTACAAGTTGTCCTTTGTATTTTCGCGATTCTTTTCTTTTCCGATTGTAGGTCTTTTTGTTTTCCTCCTGAATTTTTAAAATGTTTTGCCTTTGCTTCTTGTACAAAATACAGTCTATACAATTTCCTATAACGCTTTCTATCTTTTTCCTGAGTCCAGGTATGTAAAAATTTCTCTTAACCAGCTCTTCTGTTTTTATTACAGTGAAATTACCTTTGTTATGATTTTCCTTAATAATTTCAGTTTGCATGGCTTCAGGGATCACTAATAAATTTCTACTAACATCATACTTATATATACAAAACTTTTTTCTTTATAAAATAATTTTTATCTTTCTCATTCTCAACTAGATTTTGCAATACTTTTATGTAATCATCATCTTGTTGGGCAGATGCTATTTTAGTTGTCACGTAATTTTCGGAATCTATCATCATAACGGGATTTCTGCTCAAGGCGTCAATGTGTCGCATTTGCGTTCCACACCTATGCTCTATTTCAGAGTCGAAATCTTCGAGTAACAGAGCCCATCTAGCAATCCTTGTACAAATATCTGTTTTGCTCATTGTCATTTTGAATGCATTGCAAACGGTAACAATTTTGAAATGAAGACCTAAACCATACGTTCTGAACTTTTTAAAAGCCTCAACAACCGCTAAAGTTTCTAGTTCATAACTTGAATATTTTTGTTGCTGATCCGTAGTTTTTCTGCTCATAAAATACACTGGGTGGAACTGGTTATCGTTTAGGTCGCGCTGCATTAAAATAGCACCAAAACCAAATTGGCTTGCGTCAGTGTGAATTTCAGTTTCGCTATCTAAATTGAAAATATTTAAACTGGTTTTTCACAGAGTAATTGTTTCAGTGTGTTAAAAGAATTCCTTTCCTTTTCATAAAATTGAAATTTATTTTATTTTTTCAATAAATCGCTGAGAGGTTTGGCAATTAAAGCAAAACTGGTAATAAATTTTCATAAATAACTTGCTAGTCCAAAAAATGAATGAACCTCTTTGAGCGTTTTCGGTTCAGGATAATTAATAACAGCTTTCGTTTTGTGCGGGGAAGGATAAAGTTTTCCGTTTTCTATAATATGTCCCAAATATTCAATTTTACTGAACAAGAATTGGCTTTTCTTCCAATTTATATCTAATCCATAGTTTTGAGCAATTTCAAGTACTAACTTAAGACGTTTCAATGCCTCATTTTCATCATCTGCTAAAATTATAATATCGTCGATATAAGGCAATACAAAACCTTTATTACGTGTACACTGAAGCTTATCTAAAATATCTTCAATCAGTGGCAAAGGATACCTATCTTTTATTATAATCTTGTTTAACTTTCTAAAATCGATACAAACACGCGGGGTACCATCTTTTTATTTAACCACTGCAACTTGGCTAGAATATTCCGAAGAATAAGGTTCAATAATATTCGTATGTAACCATTCCTGGATTTGATCATCAACTATTTTGCGTTCTGTAAACGGTAATCTTCGAGGTCTATGAAATACAGGTTCATCATGTTTGAGAACAATATTCATTTCAATATTTGATTTTTTGTTTCCAATCGGTTTATAATTTGACACTAAATTACTTATTTCATTTCTAACTGTTTTACACACATTACTACAAATATTTAATTCGTTACATGTGTCTGGAATGTTTATATTCAAAATTTCGAATTCATCAGAGACCACATCAATTTTCGATTTGGTGACAGTTATACCATTTTTGCTTATCTTAACCTCTGCCTGATTCAAAACATCCATTCCTATTATAGCTTCGTAAGCCATTACACTATTAGATACTACGCATATTTTAGAATCGAAAATCTCGTCTATTTTTAACGAACCGTGAAAAAAACCTAATGGTTTGATTTTATTCTCTCCTATTCCAGACAAAACAGATGGTTCAAAATTACGTGGTGTTGTCCTCGGATCTTTCCCTTTGGGATTGATCCCGGACCGTCACCAATAGCCCATTGTGTTGCTCCAGTGTGACGTTAATTGAAATACACCCCCCCCAGACAAAACAGAAGTAAAAGGATTCAAATTATGCCTTCCTTACTTATTATAAACATTCTCTCGAATCAAAGTCAGAGCACTTCCTGTATCGAAAAGTGCTGTAATCGGCACATCAGAAATTGAAATTAGTTTATGCATAGCCTCCTAGGGTGTGAAGAATTCAAAGCATACACATTGGCACCGCTGACTTGACGAAAACCATTTTCGTTGTTGACACAATCGTTCGATTTATGACCAAACTGATCACAGCGAAAACATTTAAATCCTTTTTTCTTATTTAAACAAAAATTACTCTTAGGCCTCGTTCACATGAGGCTTTTTCCAACGCGCGTTTTACGTCTAAACAATGCAGAAATCGCGAGAATCCAAGCTCTAGACTGCTTCGGCGCTTCAACAATCTCCGGTCGTTCTCGCGATTTGAAGGCGTTTCGAGAAGCATAGGTTTCTTCTGCAGCATTCACATGACACGCGTTTTGACGGGCGTTAGGGCTTTTTTATTCCTCTAATCCAAGTTTCTATCTTCGCGATCGTTAAAGATAGAGAGTGAAAATTTCAACGCATTTGAAATCTGCGGAAAATTTTACACCAGATCGATACATGAAATGTGATTTTCTTTAAATAAATAATTTTTCAACTGTAACTTTAAATATTTTCGCGATACTCATTTGACGAATATATCCATTACGAACACAAAAGGGAGTATTAATCTCGTTTTCATAGAAAAGATATAGCTTGATTGGAGTATTTTGTCTTAATCCACTGATTTATATTTATGGCCATTAAAAATAGGATGAGAAAATTGAATCGTATTCGATTTATTGAAGAAATTTACCCTGCTTTCACACAAAACTTGCAAAAATGTGATAGTTTATAACTAAAGTGGATAGTGGGTAATTTTATTTCTGATAATAACGCATACCGACAACTGTCTGTTCTAGTTTTCATGTGCGGCAAACGTCTTTAAAATAAAGCTTAAATTAAATATTCAATTTAAAAGCTAAACTTTAGTTATTTTTTTATTTTTCCTCAACGCGTGAAATGCGTGAGATTAGTTTCAATTTTCATTCATATTTCACATCCACGTGTTACATTGAACTCGATATCACTTTTGAAATGAACTTAAGTTACTGTGAGCTTATTTTTCATAGAATTTATATTTTAATCTTGCAGTTAGTGTTATTACTACTTTAATCGAAATTTTTATATTATATATATACGTGTAGACGCAAATTCTACTAGCAATCTCCTGGTTTTCGATATGTATACTGTTTTTTGTTTTAACTTAATTTTCTCGTTTCATTGTGGGGTTTAATCAAATTTTAGTTGAAATATTTCCCAGTCATTATACCATTCGTTGTTCCATTTTTGCTACAAAACCCCTGAGAGACGGTAGGTTGGAGGGTTAGTTTTCGTTTCGGATAGTCGGTACTCAGGGAAAACTGTTTAAAAGTTAAAAAACTAATTATTGTTATATATGTGTTATTTGTGCTGATACATTAAAATATTTATAGATAGGTTTTAAAAATATAGAGATTTATTTGAAGGAAAATTAAATAACAAATTAGCTATAGGATCGTAGGAAACACGATAAAACCTGCAAAAATAGCATAAAAAAGAAAGGTTATTACCAGTGCCGGATCTTGTTTGCGTGTCATCTTTTGATAGTACTTCGTAGACAATGCCATATAAACAGAAATTCCGTTTCCTTTCTTGGTTCTAGAAATGTAGATTTTGGGGATATATTTTTACTTTACACTGTCAATTTTAAAATTTTAAGGAAATTGTTTGGTTATTTTCTAGTTAGTTTCGTTTTAATCAAAGTTTTACAGAAATATTCCAATTTTTCATACGCAGTTTCGCTTTTACGATAAAACGCATTACAAATGACTCATCTGCTAGCTTCTTGAGCCCAAAAAATCCTTGATCACCCCTTAACACAAAATAAATCCTTCTTACTATTTTTATTGGTGGGTGAATCATCGACACTGGAGAGTGAATGTTATAGGGTTTTACTTTAGTCTTGACAGTAAAAAACGAATACTTTAAGATTTTAGAGTTAATGAAAATGTTTAATAATGCCACAATTTGAACTACATAAAGCACTGTTTCTCTGTGATCCGCTGGCTCTTACCGGTTCCTAGGTCAAAATATCTCGTCATTCGAAAAATTTTGAAAAACGTACGAAAAGCTAACGTTTAAAAATTTACAACCGAGGTTGATGGCATTGGCATTGGCATTGCACTGGAATGCATCGTATACTATAAATTACGAAAGATTTACCTGTTTAGGTTGTCACTACTGGTCAGCAAGTCGATTATATTGCATTTATTTATGAATAAAGGTTGAAGTTCAAAAACACTTTATTCACAGGCAATTAGGGGACGGATGTTTTACAAAACGAAATATCAAATTTGTACGTCATTTTGAATATTTTTTAGATTATTTTAAGCTTTTTATTGGTCATTTTTAAACATTTCTAAGTTAACCAAATCCAGGCTCTTGTGAACACGGGAATCAATTTTAGGTTGGGAAAGAAAGATTTTCATCTTATTTTTAATGACTGTAAAATTAAAACAGTTGATAAGGGGCAACAAAATATCTTATTAAGGTGACATTCCCTTTAAAAACAAGGCAATACTTCCACTTACGCTTAGAAAAAAGGAATATCTTAAAAAAGAGTATTTGCTACAATTGAGAAAAAATAATTTTTCAAAGAAAATCATGTTTTTGGTATCGATCTGTCGTAAAATTTTACGCTTATTTTAAATCCGTTGAAATTTTGATTCTATCTTTAACCATTAAAAAGATAGAAACTTGGATTAGGGGAATAAAAAGACAATTTAATGCATAACAGAATTGACCTTGAAAAACGCCCAAGATGTGTTCACATGATAGCGCTCGAAAATTCTTATCAAACGCGCGTTGGAAAAAGTCCATGTGAACGGGGCCTTATGGCCTAGCTCGCCGCAATTGTAACAACGGATAGTTTTGTTTGCAGATAAAAATTTATGACGGGTAGGCAGGTGTTGCATTGAATCCTGACTTTTTCAAGCTTTGTTATTGTAACCAGTGGTTTCTTGAAAATTCTTATCCGATTTAATTTTAGCGTAGATTTTTAAGTTTTCTCTGAATTCTTTAATATTCTTACTTCCATGTAAAATAGATTTATTGTTAGCAGAATCATTAATTCCATTTATTACATAATGCATCAACGAGGGAAAATATATTTTACCCTTATTAGCCAATTTTCGCATAACTAAAAAATATTTATCGAGTGATTCATTATCTCTCATTTTCCGATTCAATAACATTTCGTGAGATTCAGCAGAGTTAAAATTAAACCAAATTCAGAAATTAACATTTCTTTAAGTTTAATCCAAGAATTTATACTACGTTCGCTTTGAATGAATAACTTTGCTTTTCCAGTTAGGGACCGTTTAGCAAACAATACTTTATGCAAATCACTTAGTTGAAATAAATCAGTAACGTTTGCAAAATCATCAATCCATTTATCAATATTTTGACAAGAATCACCATTAAATGGAACAATAACATTTTTAATATCAGAAAAACTTATGTTAGGCCTGAATAATTCTTGAACTGGAAGTTGAACGGAACTGTTGTTTTTATTTGGTTTGTTATCTATAGATTGATCATAATCTTCTAAAGAATCAGTATCCCTCTGATCATCAATTTCATTATCCTCATCTTCACGAATGATATTTTTATTCAGTAATGAAATATCACAAAGAAATGCAAGAATTCGAGTTATTATTTCAGGTTTTGCTCCCTCATCACTTACACACAACAAGTTACAAATTCTTATGACGTTATTAAGAGAGAATTCTTTGTCAATAAACTCAAATTTCTGTTTATAAGCGGGTTCTTCTGGTTTAAAAGCAAAACCATCAAATTCTCTAATACGCTTTCTGTTTTGAAAATCACCTTCTGTTCCAAAAATAATTTTATGCAAAAAAACGAATTTTCGATGGCTTTTCAATTTTCAGTGCAACCTCCAATTCAGAAATGTCATTTAATTTCATCTTGAAATAAAAAAAGCTAACTCACCGGAGACGTCTGGAAATCTGCAACTGTTGCTTATTTTAAAAGATCAGTTCAAACGTTAAGTCCATCCCGCTTCTGGCACCATTTTTGTATTTTTGTAAAACACCGCAAGTCCAGGAATATTAGTATCCAAAAAGCATTCGGACTCAATTTTTAGCACAAACATATTGAGACGGACGATTACATTTAACATTTAACATAGAATATAGACATTAATTATTTCATCGTTTAACATTATCGTCGTTAGTTCTACGTCGTACAGTCAGTCTAACACTGTCTGCTACTCTAGCGTTGGCCAGCAGCATCAGGTCTCGTGGCGGTAGGTGGCGACTGAAGCGCCACTCACAGCGGGTGTCGAATATATCAATATAGAAGGGAAAGTAGGTTGGTACATGAATGGATACTGTGTCAACGGGGCAGCCAAAACGTTACTTTGAATTCTCTAGTTACGGAATGCATTCCTGATCCTTCGCCCGTATGTTAAATTACAACGCAATGCCATTTCTTTTACTTGTACGAAGAGGGATGGTGCATTCTTGCATGCATCTAAAAACTAGATGAATCATAACATAAAACATTAAATCCACTTCAAAGAAGACAAATTGAACAAGAAGCGTTGCCTGTAATGTCCAAAAAAGTAGGATTAAGTAAGGAACATACTAGAAAAAGTTCAATAGTCTTTTTAAATATGAAAATCTGAATAATAAAAATTTGATGATAGAAATGTAGGCATGACATCCATTTAATAAAGAGGAAATAAGAGTTTTAACGACAAAAGATACAGGATGTCTGGAGGTGTTTTCTTGATTATTTGTCATAACAGTCATTCATGGTTTCCTTTTTTCCAATCCTGTTTACATATAAAGTGGATTTTAGAAGACCAAACGAGTTTTCAAACAGAAAGGATGGGAGTTTGATGTGTTGGAATTCATGTTTGGCAGTTGTCTGATGTTGTAAGACTATTTCTTTTTGGGGTGACAGGACCCATTCCCGAATTCTTTTGTTTGGTTTATGTAACAAAACAGATAGTTTATTCAAAAGAACACACAAGTATTCCGAGTAAATAATTCAATCCTTGAGGTTCAGAATATTTATCATTCTTTCTCCGTTAGAAATTTAAATATGTGCTCATATTCTATATTTATTGTATTTGTATAATTTCATCTGCAACTGTTTCAAAATATTCATATTTGACAGCATAATGTTCATTAAATCTGATTCCGGCCTTTTTGTAATTCAGATTTATGGAAATATTGTATGTATCAATTTAAAATTCACTCGTTATCCCCTAATGAAATCAACTGCAATTAAGTGTTAGAGCGGGATTTTAATAAATAAAGAACACAATTCTGAAAATTAAGACGATAGATGTCAGTTTAAAAGGTTATGATAATAAACGTCGATCGCAATGCTTCTTAACGAAACAAATTAGATTTCTTTTGTCTCGTGCTTTCGTTTTAGGTGTATATTTTGTTATGTTATTACTTAACAAGGACCCTTTTTAGTAAATACCAACTGTCTTCATAAAATGAATTTAGCATCATTCTTTATCCATATTTAGTATACATTGAAATGTTATAGGTCAAAGAAAACCAATTTGCGTATATGTGTTCTATATTTTAAAATTGACACTATAGACTTCTTAGTTATAACATATAAGGAAATTAAAGTTTTCGAAATCATAAATATATAAGCATTGTATTTTTGTTTGGTTCCAGTACTTTTCAGATAAAGGTATGGAATGCTTTCCAATGAACATAATGTAGTATAAATAGTGAATCTTGTATCTGTTTTGCGAGTTGTAGGTGGCATAGGTTCGATTCTGGTAATTTACACTGTGTTTATTTATCGCTTCTGTATTAGTGAATTACTGGTATTGTCTTGTGTTTGGTGCAGCTCGGCCAAATGTGGTCCCTTTTGTCATAAAACCTAACCAACCACTTCTTATTTCTGTTTTTAAAGTACTCACGGTAAAAGTCTCCGTCATGGGTCTTAAGTTTCCTTTTCATTTCCGGCCTCATGATGTAATTTGTGTGCACCTTTAAGAACTAATGTACTTTAATCCGTGATTACTCAATTCGTTGATTCAATGGATCAAATTTTTTAGTAGAAAAAGCAACATCATAGAATATGGTGAAAAAATTCAAAACAACATATATATTCGAAACTGAAAAGCAGAAGAGAAATACGAGTAATAAAATTACCTGCTTTTAATTTTATATTTTTGTGATATGTGATGAATTCGTGAAGAACTATACAGAAAAGGGTCGATTTCAAGTCTTGAGAGAGCCGTCTGGTACTAATTTTCATCATTCAATAATCAGGAGAAAGCTTTATTTGTCGTGTTCATTTTTAGTTTTTATTTGTTTTGCAATTCGTATTTATGTATACTATAAAATATGGTAAGATTTCAAAACGTTAGAATTTCATGAATTTCCTTGAATAGAATAACTTATGATAGATGGAATAACAACAATTTAAACTGTCTGAAAAAATATTTATCATGATTGTATTCCAATTTTCTTTGCATTCATATTTGTCTTCCTTGAGTAAAAGGAAGAAAACCCCCTTAAGATTATTATTGCAAGCTAATTAAAAGTATTTCAATTGATTCTATTTACAAACGTAAATAAAAAGTTTTAATCATTTCTAATTTAGTTTTCTTTCTCAATTGTTTTAAATTATTTTATTTCCTTCTCTTTTTATTATCTATATAAAAACAACTTAACTCAAACTATGAATTGTTTAGATATTTATGAATTGTTTTTTAAATAAGGCCATATAAAGTATGTGATTATGAATTGTTTTCTTAATACGGTTATATAAAGTATGTGATACAGTTTTATGTTTAAATATATATATACAAGTAAAGTTTGAGGATTTCAAATACACTTACGTTAGTTAATTTATGATCAACCGGCAATGAAAATCAGCTTCAAATCCCTTAAGTAAGTCAAGTTTTCCCATTGGTCCGCCAAACCTTGATGAGGTAAATCTCTAAGAGCCTTAGTCCGAATTATTCGTAGATCTTTCTTAAGTAGAAATTCTAGATAAAGTACAATTAAAGGATGAAATAACTAAATTACCAAAAGATTCTTAGCTGAATCAGAGTTCAGTTCATACACTCAATAGTTTATAATTGACCTTAAGTGATAAAAGTAATAAATAAGTTTCTTGTTTTAAACATTTTCTATTGGTAATTTTACTAGTAATCAAATCTATAAAATAAAAGCACAATTTCATACAATTCAACATGATTTACGAATTCTGAAAAATGCATTTTACTGTCGATATAAACAAAATGGAATATATAATTCAATAATTTATATTTTCGCATGGACTCTTATATACATTAATATGTTCGTTAATATATATATAACTGATAATATTCTGTTAGGTTCGGGACCGATTTTAAATCTTTTTACATCATAATAATATAAATAAGCCAAATAGCGAATAAATTCTCAAGTGTCTGTTCCCTGTAGCAATCTTTAAAAATTCAATAGTCGAATAAATCTTAAGTTTGATAAATCAGAGCTGGGGTAACGACATTAGGTCAATATTTGCTTTCTGAAGTATTAGGGTTACGTTGAATATCCATCGATATTAAAATGCAGTGAGATATATATGATAGAATAGCTCTTAAATAAACATTGGGATGGGGGGGGGGGGTTGAGCTCGCATCTTCAAAGTTCGTTTTGACAGCTTTGTTTGTTTTATCAAGAATTTATCCAGCCTATATGTCGATGGATGGATTGAGGGTTTTCACACACCGGAAGATATGAATTATTTTTAATACTTACCTTGCTCACTTCACTGACCTCTTTAAGAGATGTATGCACTGAAAGTGTGTTGGACTTTCATTTTCTAAGATGTGATGCGAAATTATTTAACTGGCTTCTTTTTATAGCTGAATATTCCGTACCATTAGTTTCTTGGGTTGTCTCTTGATTTAAAAGATATGCTTAAAATGATACTAAGTATTTTATTTCAAGGGGTGCAATTTTTTCTCTAAATGAAGTGCCTTCTTTAAGTGGTTATTGAATTGAAACGAAATTATAAGTTCTTTTATTCTAATTTCTAAGTTATGTTTTGTCTAATTTTATTGAAGGGCTCGCCATTGGTATATTATTCACTGGGAATAATCAGTTCTATAATGATATTCTTGCTGGAAAAACAAGTTAATCAAGCCTTTTATTTTGTATAAGGTCAAAACTTGCAAAAATTTGAATTGTTTCCTGACAAGGCAGGTAAATGACAGGTAATGATATGATAGAAATTTGACTTTAAGTCTAAAGTAAAATTTTCACTTATTGAGCTAACTTTAATGAAAGCTAATGCGACAGAATAATCATACACTATAGTGAGTTCAAAAGTGCAAATATGTTGAATATCGTTAAAATTGTTACAAAATATTTTTTATTTCTTTTTTATTATAAAAATGCATGTTTTAGAAGTAATTTTTATTTGAAATTAAGTATTCCGCATTGCATTACAAATCTGAACGAACAAATTTCATGGGTGATGTTTTACCTTAAAAGGTGTCGAGAGATTTTAGGAGACTAATTTCCAAAGGAACCTTCCAGTGTCGAACGTGATTATGACACTTTAATCTACAGCTCCTTCGGTCTAAATTATACTAAAATGAATATTTCATGAGATACTTGAGGAATGAGATATATTTTAGTTTCAAATACTTAAAAGGGCTATATAGGCAACAATTATTATTTTTTTGCCCAACGGAATATTTCAGTCAGTTTAAATGTATATAACATGCGATGTCAACATGTATGGTAATATGATTGGTTTGAAATTTAGGAAAACTTTAGTTCTTGAAAATATTGTAAATATTTGAAAATATTTGAAATAGTTGAAAATATAAAAAAAGTCAAAAGTCTTAAAATATTTTCTTCTAATTGGAAGATAATTGTAATAATAATTTCATGACGAACATTGAAGTATGAGTTATAAAATGTGAATGATATTTCAAGTGCATAATACCTGAAAATAAAACAAAATCTTTAAAATTTAATTCTACGGATTAGCTCTCCTCGAGTTACTTGAGGTTATTTTGAAGTTTCAAGAATAGATGAAGTGACCAACACTCTTGGTGATGTTAAATTAAAATTTATTTTATACTTATTTATTGAACTTATATACTAGAGCGACAGTTTTTCCTAATCTTAAAATGTTTTGTCTTCATACAAAATGACCCAAAGCTAGCAAAATACATATCTTTAATTCATAATTTTCTCATTTTTGTCTTCACTAGTTTTAAGTGTTTAAGTGCGTACGTATACTTTCAAGAAAGATGTTTACCCTACTATAAACTATTTGCGACAGACGACTATAAAATTCAATTCCCAATTAGTGGTTCTGTTATTTTAGGGTTCGTATACTAAAATAGATGTAAAGCGCGTTATAGCAGACAATTCACATTTCAGCCTAACACAAATACAATTTCGTATTCATGACAACTTGAATTGAAGGGTAAAACATCACTTTGCTTAGAAAAATCACCTTTTTATGACAAAAATCCTCTCTGCCTTCATAAACTGTAATCCTCATACCTTCACGTTGGATTGGTGTGGAAATTTGGAGAGTGGGGAGCCAACTCAGGTATTGACCTTGTCATCTGACCGTGGTTCAAAATGACGAGGTGCTGTCCTTGTATCCTTCCCTTCGGGACCGTCGCCAACAGCCCGTTGTGTTGCTCCAGTGCAACGTAAAAATCCAACTATCTTCCCCTCATTATCTCAGGTTGCCCAACGATGTAGTGATCCCAGCCAGCATTTGTTCGTGAGAGCTCTCTGGCAAGGGCGGAGGGTCTGTCTCCTGCAGACAAGGATAGGATCCAAGCAGGTTCCCCTAGGGGATCAGTCGGATCGGTGGATGGGTACTGAATACCCGTCCTTAATCTTCGCACCGCGGCGGAAGAGTAACGCGATTACAGAAGTAGGGGAAAATTGACACTGATGTAAACTAATGACTATTGATGGGGTGGGTTCTTTTAAGGTAGGGGAAATATTTTCCCCACTAATTTTCGCAATTTCCAGGGACATAAATCATGCATTTTTGCCATAAACCATGCACATAGATCGAATTCAAAAATGAGAGTAAATTTTATTGGGATGGAATAAAGTGAAAAGATGCAGTGGAGAATAAGGAAAGCATCTTCGGTGTACATTCGTAATTGGACTCTCAAGTGCGTTAGTTTAAAATTTTTTACATTTCGCGCTCTTGAGTTTTGGGCGCTATAAAGGTTGCTAGAGTCAGATTCTTTTTGATACAATAAAACAGATGACTACATCCCAAAGATTGCATTTCACTAACTTTATATTTTTATGCCTTTTGTATGGAATGCAAGGCATTTACAAAAACTACTGCCAAGCTTCATGTATGAGATGGAGATACTTAACCCTCTGAGCGTTACGAGATTTCTCCAAGAATTCCACCATTCGCTTTTCCTCACAACACGCATAATGACCATATCTATGGGTTGAAAGTGTTCAAGAAAATATTCTATGGTCAAGGAAGTCTAAACTGTTAAAAATCATGCATAAAAGACTGCAGGTTACTGAACAGATATACGCGTAAACCCTTCATGGAGTTAAGAACTAAGAGTTACGAATCGACGTTTTGATTATGCAATTTAAGTGGGATTTGTTAAAACTAAGTTAATTTTTAATTTAAGTGAGACTTGCTGAAATTACATTCGAGTAACATGCCAAGACATGCCTCAGATTACGAAAGAGGTTACTAAATCACTAGCGTCCTCTATATTTAGCTTTATAGAAAAATTCTCTCATATCATTACAGTTTTGAATATTTATTAAAAATTGTTTTCTGAAATGAAAATTCCATGCACATCAAACGAACAATTTAGTAAATATTCAATATCTAATTTTTTACTATCGTAAAACAAATTTCCATGCTTCAAATTTTGGAGGGTCGCATGTGTTTTAAATATATTTACATTTTAAATGGCATTATTTTTGTAATGGATAAAAAGGGGATTATGATAATTTACATCATTCTCTTGTAATAATTTGTTCAGTAGTTAGCAAGAAATGTAGACATGCGTCAAATATTTCTTAGTTAAGGAATAGGTCATTAAATTTTACTCGAAAATCTAACTTCGATTATTTGGATTTTTTAAACACATTAACAAATCTCTTATGATTAAAATACTGTGTGATGAATTTTTTGTGGATAGTATGCAACATTTGATGTATTTTATAAGATTATCTTTTAAATCATCTTTCAATGCAATACGTGCATATCTACGATAGTTTAAAACTTTCTGCAACAGATTTTTTGCTGTATCTATTAATACAACTCTAAAGTAATAGTGGTGTTTGAAACCTTATAAATTGCTCTTACAAACGGTAGTTGAAAAATAGTAAGAGCATCAAAAGTTCTAAGGAAACAAATAAACATGCTTAATATGTAAAAAAAAAACTTATTTGCTTCAAGCATCAGTATACGAATGAACTAAGTGGTGTGGTGTCACACGAAAAGAAAGCTTGAAGTGTATTATTGCAAATACCAAACGGAAATCAAGATCCAAATTGAAAAATGATTTCTAACTGAAAAAGATGATTATGTGAAGGAAAATGAATACTTATAATTGTGGATTCTGCATGCATCACGGCATTTCAAAATGAAATTAGATTCCATTGCAGTTGAAATCGGTATACATATGCCCGCACAAGTTATCGTTTGACTTCTCACAATTACGTTTCGTAAATAGGTACTTGACTGGAGAATTTAATCTTGTCGATTTTAAAATCAAAAGCTTACAAACGAATTAACTTCCTTAGAATTTACTAGAATAAATACAATTCTAAGAATTTTGAGACGTAATATTCGTAAGTGAAACATCAAGGCTGCATCAATTTTAGACTCCAAATTAAAGTCACAAAAAAATTCTCCAAATTTATCTCGACATTTAAAAAGCTATAAAAAACTCTTTTTTTATCATTTAATCTGAAAATTATTTAATATCTGAAACGCCCGGCAACTTTGGATTGAATCATTTTAACGGAAAAGATAATCCGAGTTACTTATTTTTAAGTTTATTTCTATATTTTCAAGTTTATTTCTATAATGCTAACACACCGGGATTATTTACACAATAGACTTTAACACGTGTTTTTGCCATGTACTATTGTTCGTTTAATATATTAGATTTTAAAATAATGCTTTTAGTGGTTCGAGACCTCGTATGACCCATTTATTTCTTACTTGACGAATTGGTTTCTAACACTCGCATCTCGTCTTTTTCCGCTTCTTGAATTTCATATTTCCTCAGAGAAGGAAAACACATTAGAAGATTAAAAACGCGGAAGTATAGATAAATTGGAAAAGTATGACTTCTAGAGTTGTATATAAGATAGGAGACAACGCTCATTTTTAATTTGTTAGATACTATTGCTTTAATTTCTTTCGAACGAACATTACTCACTTTATGTATTGGTACAGCTACACATAAAATGTGTCTTTACCAAACCTGTGCATACACATAGTTGGTTAAATGGTTAGCTAATTTATATATTATATTTTAAAGTATATATCACTGTTTGTACACAAGTGAAACACTGCCAAAAGACAGTTCTGGGAAAACGAAGGGAAAATGCGTAATTTGTAATTTTATGATTTTAACAATTATTTATCACACTTAGTTTACTCAATTTATAAAGTATTCAAAGAGTATTTTTATTCTCGTGTAGAAAAGTTAAAAAACTCATCTTGAAAATGTTGACTTAATGCATTTCACTTGTAAGCCGACGATATATCCTAGTGTGATTTGCTCTAGAAACATGTTATAATATAAAGCAAAGGCATAGCTTGGTATTTATTTAAGCAGTGCAGATGTATTAATTTTCACTTAGCCTGTGTGTTCCGATTCAGTCTTTATATCTAAAAATTTTAGTTATTGAAGATACATAAAACAAAAATTTCATCACCTACAATTTGAATTCATAATTCTTAGAAATTCAATATCGCTAAAAGGTAACGAACATTTTTTACTAGTCAATCTTAGTACCAAAAGGAAACATTTTAAAATACATAAACTCTTAAGATCTAGCCTCAACACAGGATTTGTCAACACAGCCTTCCATATAAATTAGCGTAACTTTTCCGAATTGGGCATGTTAATGACTTAATTTAGAACTGCTTAATTGTACAGTTAAAGTGGAGGTATAATGACTATTTATCTCGACATAAGAAATCATCTAATGAGATGCAGAGGTACAATTGAAATTAAAATTAACGACTAAACCCATAGAGATTTTAAGATGAAGAGCTTAATTTCAATTAGACTGGAGAGCTGTCGTTAGAAAAATTATCCATTAGGGAATTGATGTACTTGATCTCGGAAGTATTCCGAGTTGATACCATTTGCGCGCGCGAGAATCTGATTTCCTTCAAATTGCTATCCTGTATACGATAATTTTTAATCAGATATTTTTTCTAGTGTTAAGAGTGATCTTGATTTATTAAATTATATAAACTACATTTCCAAGGTCTTGTTTATTGAGTTTTATAAATACATCGAGAAGCCATCTTAATAGGAAATAATATATTAATAATACATACTTAAGGCACTTCAGTCTATTTGAACGTTCAATTTATATATTTGCTTCTATTATAAGTAAAAAGGTTATATTGGAGGTTTAGATAAAGTTACTCTAATTTTAAATCGTTTTTCTGGTTTCTTTGGTTAGATGCTCTTGAGTCACTTTGCTACACGAGAACTTGGCGTAATGTGTTTACCAGAATCAAATGTTTATGATCGAAGTAGGTTTATAATCCGTAAGTCAAACATTTTACTACAATATTCTTAAGAGTTTTCTCTTGCAAATTTAAACTGAATAATCAACAAATTAACAAATACCAGAGGAACTTTGACATTTAATTTTGCTGCAATATTGACAACTTTGGTTATAGGATTTTGGCAAGGCGTATTGTTATATAGTACTGACGCTGCGAAATATTCTGTTGTGATACTGGTAATGTAAATACATTTTTACTAAGACAGTGTAAAGGTTTTTGCATTGATGCTAACTGTCGAAATGATATAAATAACTTCTCACATGTGAGTATGACAAAAGAACCTTGACATGAAATAAGAAATGTTTGGATGATGTACGAAATATCAGTACATATATTTTATTAGTTCTTAATTTACTTTTTATACAACTTATTTAACTGTAAAATTTGAAGAGCAATAGTTCAAAAACTGCGTATAACTATTTGCATTCATTTCAACTTGTCATTTATTCGATTTTTTATTTTTCATGAAATATGGCAGGTATAATTAGACCTTCAGCCTATTCAGCTGTCAATTTGGAATGAACGAAAAACCATGTTCTCTTGACTTCTTTGATCGTTGCTATATTTTAAATATTTTAATAGTAATTTATTAATAGCAATTTAATAATTATTTTAATTTTCAAATAGTCACAATTAATTTCAGTCACGTAACTACTGAAATATAGATAACATGGAACTTGTTTGCATTACGTGTATTTTCCATATTTTAAAATATACAGGGTGATCCAAATTAAACAAGAGACGTTTAAACCTCTGTAGGAAAAACTACTGGGCGAATTGCAACCACATTTCAAACACATACTTTCCTGAGTATGCGATTTCGATTTCTGAAGGACAGAAGTAATTTAAATTTCGGCAGCTAGGGGTGAAATTTGGCGCTGCGGTCCAGGCAGTTTGCATATTGCCGAACTCATCTAACAAGTATAACCAAGAAAAGATTTAACATGCAATAACTTTATTGCAATCACAAGTGGAAATTAAATTAACGAATATCGGCAAAAAGATTAGTGCAATAATTTTATTGCAGTTACATATGGAATGACACTAAAATCACAAATAAGACTCTAAACGTGTCCTCCATCTCTTTGCTCTGTAAATTACATTCGCTGCACGACAGCAGAGTGCAATTGATTCGCATTGATTTGTGTCACATGTTACGAAAGTATCTTTTAATACAGCTAAATTTGGAACATTACCTTGATAAACGAGACTCTTTAAATAGTTCCACGGCCAAAAATCACAGGGGTTCAGATCTGTTGATCGGGTGGCCATGACGTTGGAAATGAACTGATAATCACTCTTTGCCGTACAAGGCTTGCACAGGTAAAGAGAGATAAGGGCGTGCATCATCATCTTGCATGAAAATTGTGGTGTCAAGACAATTTATCTGTTGAAGGGATGGAAATACAAAGTTCCGGAGCATATCTGCATATCTGGAGCCATTAACAGAACTTATCACTGGCCCCGAGGCCATGTGTTCTTCAAAGAAGTAAGGACCAATGATAAAGGATGTCGTGAATCTACACCAAACCGTTACTTGATCGTTACTTGGTGCATGGGATGGAAGTGGGTGAACTTAGGAATTTGTCAGACCACAGTTATGAGTGTTTACAGCACCATTCAAATGGAAGTAAGCCTCATCACTTGAAAGTAATCGCCAAGGCTATGCATCATCCACCGTCATCCGAGCGAAGAATATCAAAGCACATGTTTTCTGCGTATTATAATCATCAAAAAGCAATTCTTGAATGGGATATCTCATAAGGGTAAAACTGACATTTCGTAGAACTCTCCACTGTCGTATACGGCACATCCAATTATCGTGATATTGCACGTGCACTACTGCTACCATGTGCATTTGCTATTTCTTTCTCCACCACAGCAGTTGAAATTTCTGTCCTGCAGTCCTGTTGGCTTACCTCGCCCTGCTTTTACTGAAGTTCCGGTCTGTTCAAAACGTAAAGATCATATTCCGAAGATTAGAAATCGTCTGTGGACTTCTAAATAAGCCTTCTAACTGCTGAAATTCCTTAAGTGCAGTAGAAGCATTGCTGTTTCGTTGATAGAAGAGTTTAACAAGTAACTCGCGATCAGGTAAGGTGAGCTTCATGAGTCGTCGATTTGTGAAAAATACTGTGACTCAATGGAAGATTTCGAGACTGTCCAGTTTGTTTTTTGAACTCCAGGCACATACGCATTGCCTTTTCGTTACATATTCTTCTGGACATTATTGAGTTATAGCCTGTTATAGTTTTAGTATTTCTGCTATAATTGTTTGCACATATGAAAGCTCAAACTCTACTTGTAAGAATAATATGAAACGAAGTATGCTTGAAGCGGTGCTGGCTAAGATCGAATGGAAAATTACACAACTAATATTAAATACTCCGTTAGGCAGGAAACCTACATCGCTTAAGGTTTTAGAAACAAAGCTGGTTGAATATAGCATTGATATGGATAACAGGTTTGGGTTTGAGGAGGAATAATTAATTTTGAAGTTTTCCGAATGCTGTATGAAAAACTATTTGAACCTTTTCCACTGAGAAAAAATGTGACTAAAAGTAAGTGTAAAAACATGAAATGTATTTTCATTCCAATAGGACTAAATAAGTATGCATTTTTTATGATAGTTTTTCATGCGTTCGTGACGAATTGGTTGGATATTTCATATTAGATACCGTTTTTAAAATCGACAGTTCTGACTTTTTTAACTTGAAGGGTTTTTGTTTCATAAACTATCTATTCATGAATTT
This sequence comes from Meta bourneti, assembly GCA_933210815.1. Classification (NCBI taxonomy): domain Eukaryota; kingdom Metazoa; phylum Arthropoda; class Arachnida; order Araneae; family Tetragnathidae; genus Meta; species Meta bourneti. The sequence continues at coordinate 3,804,299 of OW119934.1, read as the reverse complement.
TAGTTAATTTTCTCGTGATTTGACGTTTGATTCATTCATAAACACCAATCCTCCTACTTTTGGCAAACTTTTAAAGTTGCGTGTTCCGCGTATTCTATATGGGGCCGCGGTAGCCCAGTTGGAAGAGTAGCGCTTTAGCAACCGGGGGTTGAGTTCGAAACTCGGTCCAATCAAAGACCGTCGTGTATGCGGGGGCTGGTGCACGTTAAAACTGTCATGGCCTCAAATCTCACGTTGGTGGGGTGTGGAGATTTGGAGAGTGGGTTGCCAGCACAGGTGTTGACCTCATCATCTGACCGTAGTTCAAAATGACGAGGTGTTCTCGGATTTTATCCTTCGAGATTGATCCCGGACAGTCACCAATAGCCCGTAGTGCTACTTCAGTGCGACGTTAATTAACTACCTCCCTACCGTATTCTCTATAGCTAGTTTCAAATTATAATTTTCATTTTGCAAAAACGTTCTTCACTTTTCGTTACAAAAATGCACTTATCAAACGGAATGGAAAGTCATTCTCGAATTACTTCAACTTGTAGCAATCCATTGGCAATCATTGAAAAAGTGAATGATCCCAATTGCGCGTGTGGTCACGAACCCTCTCTGCCTTGTTATTTGTGATAATTTACAGCCTTCGAAACCTACAGCCACATCTAATTAGTTGCATCCAATAGTAATGCTTCCTCGATTGCTCATAAAGTCTATCTCTCAAATCAACACGAAAGGCAGTTGTAAAGAGCGGAGCGACGCGCGCTCAACTAGTCAATATGTGAACACTGAGCCCTGATAAGACACCCTCAGCTATTAGTTGCCTGCTCTCCCTGTGCTATCATCACTTTACGCTATTATTACGCTTCTCTCCGTTCATTTCCCCCTTTCACTCCCGCACTATTATCTCCAGTAAGCCAGATAGGATGTGGCGATAGGCCTTTGTTACGGTCCTGTTCGTTCCCATTGCAACAACTTAGATAAGGGAAAGGAGCTCCTGTTTGCTGCTCTTATCGGAGTCGAATCGTTTGTAGGGAATTCGCTGGCTTTTCATTGATTACAATGGATGTGGAAAACGTCATACAGAGCAGCCGGCGGCTCTCAATTTTGGCATCAGTTCCAACGACAACTTCTGGACCACTGGGAAGGGTTGCTCAATGCACTGCAAAAGTATTACTTCCCTCAAAGAGAGTGCTGGGTGGCCTTGTTTCCGATTGTGTCGTTGAAGGAAATTTGTTTAAACTTCCGACATGAAATTATACCAAATACTATTGCTTGTAAAAGCATAACAAGAACTTGGTAGTCTCTCAATTTATATACTTATTCACATTCCTATGCATTTGTTCCGTATTAGGATTTTTATTTCAACATTTTACTTAAATTTTTATGTGAAATAGTGTTTTCTCGTTTATTACATTCGACTCGTTTGGTGTATGCAATGAATTTGTCCGACCTAGAATATTGGTGTCGCATTGTCTTTATCTCGCTTTTAATTCAGGTTTTGGTCAATAATGTTTCGCTTAGGAAATATTTATTCGCTCCATTTTCAAAATATGTGGATACATTAAAGACTATATTTACAGTGTAATTATCACTTGGACGTAGATTCGTACCATTATGAGCATATTCAAATAATTTTTAAATTTAAAATATTTAAGAGTGAGGTTCCAGCTCAGGTGTTGACCTCGTCATCTGACCGTGGTTCGAAATTACAAGGTTTTCTCGGATCTTTCTCTTCGGTATTGATTCCAGACTGCCACCAATAGCCCGTTCTGATGCTCCTGTGCGACGTTAATTCAGTCTACCTAATTAAGGTATTTAACCTAAGTACCTAAGATATTTAACATTATTTTTCATTTTGTCAAAGTCGATAACAGATCACTTTTCTAGAGCCATATAAAATTATTCAACTTAAAAATTCAATACCTTGTGAAGCCACTTCTAGATGCAACAACGTGGTAATGAATAGAATGTTTTTCATGGCGTCCAGGAAAAAGTCCGTCAGGCTATTTGTATGCGAGTTCAGAATTTGGTGTAATATGCAGAGGCGCGTTGAGTGTCAGTTACTTTGCTACCATATCCCTGTTCAATTGAGATCGGGCCTGATGATAGAGAACGTACAGAAGCTCTATGAAGACCTATGACAGCTGTGAAGCTCTATCGATCATGTATGGAAGAGGACTTGAATTGTTAAAGCTTGGAGACTATTGTTCTGCTGAAGTAAAAAAATTTGAAAACGGTTCGACCTTGACTTTAAAATACATCTTACACATCATTATCTATTAGGGATTTTCCAATTCGTGGCAGGCGAGATAGTAAATAGAACTCAATAAAATATAAATGCGGTACTTATTGTTGTCCGGTATGACACTACACTTGAATAAAACAATGCCGTCTAAGTACGACAAATTGAATTCTACTTTGACAGAATAGTTAGCAGTTGTCGTTAAATACACGGATGTGTACTTCAATGCCTCTTCCATGTAACCCAATGAAGCATGAGGCGTTTGTGGGTAAGGGTTATTGAGGAATTCGCTTGAATGGGTCCTCTGTTCAGCAGAGGCTGTCAAAGTACTGGATTACAAAGTCTAAGTTATGACAGTGCTCTTCTACTGGTCAACGCCTTTGACGTCATTGTGGTAAAGATAAATGTCATTCGGTGTCGTAATTAAGCAGGCACTGGTTCCAAGAGAGGGAAATTTAATCTTTCAATAGTTTTGACTAAATATGCTGTCGTTAAAGATATTAATGGATTTGCTAAAATGAGTCAGAAGAGCACAATTAGTATACGAGGGAAAGTCAAAAACTATCTTCACTTTATTTTTTCAATTTATTCATACAAACGTAGGGGTTGATCAAGTTCTTCATTTTTCTAGTCTCCTTTTCGATGCACTTGGTCCAGCGGTTCAGAAGCTTGCGTATTCTCTCCAAGAAGGTTTTTGGTTGGTCGCCCAACCATTTATGCACCACTTCCCCCATTTCATTGTCCGTCTAATCTGCAGAGAACACGCTACATTGTCGATGGTAACTCGCCGGTTTGCCAGTATTCTTTCTTGAGCTTGCTGAATCTTCTCGTCAGTGGTGGAGGTTGACGGGCGCCCTGTTCCTTCGTGCATCACGCTTGTCCGATCTCTTTTAAGCTTCTCGATCCATTCACACACTTCTACGTAGTAGAGCACTGTCACCGTATTGTGTTGTAAGTCTGAGGAATTTCAGCCCCTGGCGCACCTTCCCATCATAGAAATAGGATCACTGCTCTTTATTCCTCCTTGGTGCACACTGCTTGCGGAGCGTCCATGTTTACACTGAAGCAGAAGCAAGAAAAATGACGCTATCAAGGTCAAACGTCGGTAACGTGACCACAGTATCAACTCTAAGCATGCATGTGCAGAAGGCAGTGTGACAAACCTAAAGATGTGTTATAGGAAAAGTGAGGATGACTTTTGACTTACCCTCGTATATTAACTTCTTTTATGAACAGATGTGAATGATTTTGTGTATATCTCTTCTGAACACAACCGTTTTCAACCCTCCAAGTGGTTTCGACGATGTATCTCGTCCATCAATATGTGGTTAATTTTGCTAATGACGTGATAGCTCGTCAATATCAAGATCTTGTCAGTTTTGCTTGTGACGAGATACCTCGTTGAGACAACCACCAGAAGGGTTAAGCAATTGATACACCGTGTCGTGTTGATGTCGTGTTTTTAGAAAATAATAAGCCAACTTTTCGAGTAATTGTTATGTGTTCTGCGATTAATTTTTTTACTAAAATATATTTAGTAATTATTTCATTAAATGCTTGTATATTGTTAAATATTTTCTATAATCTCATGGATAACTTGGCAAGTTTTTGCTTTTGAAATAAATGTGGCATGTAATGAAAATCATCACTAACACGTTCACTATAAAATAAAATTTAGATGTCATTTGTTAATGTAGTAATGAGTGTCGCGCGTGGTTTGGTAAGAAATTGCCTAAAAGTTATTTATAAAAAGCACAAAAACTCTTCGATAAGTATTGCGAAAGTACATTCTCGGAGTTTCAGTTTAGGTAACGTGAAACGAAATTTTCGCTAATGAAGTCCATTTAGCGAGGAGCAACGTGCAGGAAATGGGGAGGATGCGAAAATAATAGCTTTCCCGTTATTGATTTTTTTCTCCGCAAAGCACAGACTGATTATTATGGTGCCAACTAATTTAAGTGCCATTATGACTAAGTTTTATTACCATAATGACTGCTTCTGCTTAATGATATGCTAGGAGTATTAGATATAATGAAAGTGTGAAATCAAAGTAGCAATTTTGCTGCACCCTTAAAAGTGGAGGAGAAAAATCCGCATGATTCTAGAAAGTAAACTTGGAGATATTATCTTTTCATCGTTTTCAACCAAAAAGTAACAATTTTTCTTTCCATCTATGAAGAAAATGAATCACTGAGAGGTTTTGGTGGTTTTGTTTTGAATGAATGCTTTATTCATGAAACGTTTACCAATTACGATACCAGGGTGAACGTATTTTGCTTCCAAATATAAATTTCCTTTCAATGACGAATACGAAGAATTTTGGGCCATTTATTTTGAATGAACTTGCTATATAATATGAAAACATTTATCAAGTATGATATATTAGCAGTAGATTGTATTTTACACTGGAATAGCTTTGTTTTTCCAATGTTTTATATAAGTATGTTAAGTTACATACTTTTGAATACGACAGATTCTTGTAATATTAACATATAAAATTTATACACAATATATTGAAATTTTGAATAAATATTTATGCTAAATATGCAATTCCGAAATACTTTCATGAGTAATCCCAGATTGGTGAGTAAAGATAATCGTTGTAATATTAGCAATAACTCCAACGTCATCGATTGATATTTCCGTATATATATGATATCGGTTGATCGGTTGTGCGTTAGTGAATTTACAAGCCACTAGATAAAACAGATCGATTCAAAATGAATTAAAAACACCTATAAATTTTAATAAACTCAAATCAAAATGCTTAAAAATAAAAAAGTAAGCAACAATGTTCTCATTTTTAAACAAATTCTGCCCCCCCCAGTAGTATTTGTAAACCAAACTTTTATCGTTTGAAAACTCAGTAATTTTTCGCAAACGCCATTTAATTTGCGAACTCAAGAACGCTTATTTATTAATGTTTTAGTAGTAAAACATGTATTCTTTCATTGATATATTGTAAATAGTTTGGATGAATCCGATGAACTAAATAACGTTTTAGACATAAGAACATCCAAGATAAGATTCAATTCCTCTATTTACTAAAAATGGGATTGTTCTCAAACGTCTTTGCCACCCCCACCAACAAAACTCCGCACGAAAACATTCTTTTCCGATGCAAAGCTAAAATGCGTTTGATCGTTACTTTTATTAATGTCATTGTAAAATCCTCCGCCAATCCTAAAAGTCTCTGGCGGCCCTAGACGTTTGATTGAAGTATAAAAAAGGAAGTCTAAGCCTAAAATATGGAAATGAAGCGATATTCTGAGATGAGTGGCTCACCAAACCGAATCATCACAGCCAGGGATAGGGCACGGGGAAAAATCCCTTAAGCGGCGGGGCTTTCAACCTCTGAAAAGGCGCAGCTTCCCTTTGTGGATACTTTAAGAGCAGATCCACGTTGCTCAGCGGAGAGCTATGACTCACCCGGAGATAAAGTTTCTCCTTTTTCGGAATGCCTCCCCCTCTATAAAACCTTCTTTTATTCTTTTATGCGCTCCGCTCAACAGTGGCTGCGACCACACTTCATGAAAGGCATTCGCGCAGGATTAGGATCCGATGCTAGTGCTTAAACAATGCCTTATATTGCATTCGAATACCCTTAACATGGAAGTCAAAAGTGGTATTTTAGAACTAGAATAACCCGTGGTACTTCTTTCAGTGTAAACGGCTTGAAAATATCCTGCAGTATAGTTCGAATCAGTTACTGAGTTGAGCATTTTTTAGTATACAGAGTGTTGGATTTTAAAAACAAATGGCTTCCAATTAAAAATTCCGTGGTATTTAAGTGCAAAACAATCTATAAGTTTAGAGAAATAAACATATTTTACGTACATATGAAAACAAGGTTATGTAAATGCGTGGAACAAGGTTACGTACATACGTAAATCAGGGTTACGTACATACGTACAGCAAGGTTAAGTGCATATGTAAAGCTAGGTTACGTACATATATAAAGCTAGATTACGTACATACGTAAAGACGTAAAACAAGGTTACTCTAATACGTAGATCAAGGTTACGGAAACCAAAGTTATGCAGATACGGAAACCAGGGTTATGCTGATATGGAAACCCTGCGTATAAAATACGGAAACCAAGATTACGCAAATACGTTAAACTATATTATTAGCTTTATTCATTCGCTAACATTGGCTGATCATAATATATATATGGATATCGAATCTGTATATGGAGTAAAATACTTTTATATATAATTAATTTGTTTTTGTCAGACCCTTTTTTAAACGAAACTCAGACAATATATTACAAGTTGTTTGATAATGTTTTTATATATTTTTATACATTATAATTGTTTGTATCTTTGTATCTTATATATACCTTTGTATCATATACTATATAGTTAAATCGTGAAAATTCCATAAACACGACAATTTACATAATCCTACTCTTATGGCAAGTAGGTTCCTTTTAATAATTGAATTTCATACTCGTTTTAAACCTAAACGTGTTGAAATAAATCCACCAAGAAAAGCGCCATTTCCATACCATACCTCGAAGTGTTCACCCCAAGTGATGTCCAAACATTTCCGAGCGAGGGATGCTTACCATCTGAAAAGCCGGTATCATGCGACAAGATGTCCGCGAAACTTCTTTCTTCGCATTTCCATATTCAAATTCGGATTCAATATCTATCGGATAGATTCGTCCGCTGAATTTTAAAATAACCGTAAAGAAGAACCTATTAAAAGTACTTTTTTATAGCTCGCATTCCAACGCCTTTACCGGCTGGCAACAAAAAGTAATGAGAAAAAGAGAAAGCGAACTCTCGTGCTTGGACTAGAAACGTCTCTTGATGGGAGTGTCGACGAATAGGGATTTTCTCCCTACAAGGGGGATTTCGTACTAGTTTTTTTACTATCATTTGTCCTATCTCTTCACTTTCCGCCCTTCTGACTTTTACCAGTTGAGAGTCGGCTCGAATTACATGTCACACGCCGACAAAGCTCACGCACCCACCCACTGCAATAGAAGGGATGGATAAAAAATCCCTCCAAATGTTTTCCCTCTTGCGGTATTCCGATATTGTCCTCCTCCCTATTTCCCTTTCCGAATGTGAAAATTTTCTTTTACAGTGAATCTTCCCTTTCTTCATCGCACCAAAGAGCCTTAAAATAATAAGACGCTGGTATATTGTTCCGAGAAAGGATAGCTGTCGACGATGAAATGCGATTTTCCATTATTTTATCCAATCTTTTCCATTCAAATTTTCGATGGATGAATAAAGCATATATTATGAGAGCGACGTGTTTAGGTCAACTGTTGTTCATTCAATGGTGGCATAAATAAGTATATTTTGATGACTACGAAGAAGTGAAAGATCCAATTTGAGCATTTAAGCTTAGAAAATGCACATTTTAAGTCCATAAGTTTTCCTTTAAATTCAATGTTTTTCTCCATATTTTAATATTAAATTAGAACAGACACATTTTTAGTCTTTCATCTTTCTATATATCCGTCGTGTAGAAGTTTATAAAATGTTTAAAAATAAAACACTTTTTAAGCATTTCCTTCCAGCTGCTTATAATAGTTTACTCCACCCTCTTGTTTGAATAGAAAGAAATTACACTGGTCTACACGATTTTTGGAACAGATAAGTCAATGAGTGTTTTGTAAAGTATTTTTAATGCTGAAACAGAAAATCTAATCAAAAATGTTCTATCACGTCACGTTTTTAGTTACATAACTTCAAATATCCCTATTATGTCACTTTTGGCACATAGAATACATTACATAATAGAAACGATCTGCTATCTTAAAAAAACAAAGAATCACCCACCCGGAACCAATAAATAATGAGTCATCCTCCCCGCACCAATGAACAATGCTTTAACAGATGAGTCATCCCCGCTGAACCTGTTTGAAATCACAATCTCAGTGCAGCTAAAGCCTTTGGCGGGTGTGGTTGTGTGTGGTAATCCGTATTAAATTCTACGAGTTCAGTAAGTGTCCTATACTTCCAATTACGCATGTTTAGTTAATATTAAGGTGGAGTTGTCTAATCCGGGGCACTAGCGATTTATCGCCAAACATGGTAACCTTGGTGTTTTGATTCAGCTGTATGGCAACTCTATGCAAAAGGTTGCTTTTGTCGAAGGAAAGCCCGTTTTTTTTTAATGAAATTGCGATGGCGTCCAAAGCCAGTATGGCTTTGAATGCCATCTTGATTTGGCGACAAAAATTGCTTGACGACAAACATGCCCCGGATTCGACATCTTTGCCAATATTAATTAAGTATCAAAATAGTGTTTTGTGATATAATTTTACGTCGGCTTTTATTTACATAATGAGTCGGCAAACACGTTGGTGTAAAAATTCTCCGAATTTATTTTGTTATGTGGTGAATTCACAACAAAGAATCAGCGTAGGCCGATTTCAAAATTGATGAAAACTGCTTATACACATTATTTCGGTTGTCCACTAGGAGATCAGGATATATTGTGGGCGCCACATCAACGTGTGTTAGGTGTTATATGAAGCTCACGCAGTCGTTAAAAGGGAAAAAAGAGTATTTGCCTTTTGCTATACCTATGGTTTGGCGCAAACCAAAAAATCATTATGACGACTGCTACTTCTGTTTAACACTTGTCAGTGGTTTCTCTGCAAAAAATAAAAGTAATATTGTGTACCCAAATGTTCCATCGGCTATGAGACCAGTTGCTCATGGAGATGATTTACCAGTTCCCACATCCCAAGCTTCATGGCAGGAAATTTCTGATTCTGAAGAGGATTGTTCTGAAAATACTACTGGCGGCACAAACTTCAAAAGACGTTGATTTCATACCAGAAAAATCAAATAGTGAACCACATCTCATTTCACAAGTGGAGCTTAACGATTTGGTTCGCGACTTGAATTTATCAAAACAAGCAGTTCTAGGTTCACGCTTAAAGAAGTGGAATTTATTGCATAATGATAACAAAGTTTCATATTTCAGAAACAGAAATAAAGAATTAATGCAATATTTCACTAAGGCAGATCTGTTCCTGCTGCAATATACAAGGTTTGGTGTCTGCTCTGAGTATTCCTTATAAAGCTGATGAGTGGCGGTTATTCATAGACTCATCCAAAACCAGTTTAAAGGCAGTGCTACTGCATAATGCAAACAAGCATCCTTCCATACCAATAGCGCATGCTGTTGGAATGAAAGAGACATAAAAGTATGTCGTTGATTTTAAAAACAGTGAATTACGATGCTCATAGCGTATCTGTAGCGACCTCAAAGTTATCGGTCTTCTCGGACTTCAAGGTGGCTTTACAAAATACTGCTGCTTCTTATGTTTGTGGGACAGTCGTGCAACAAGTGAACATTATGTGGTTAAAGTCTGGCCCAAAAGAGACACCTTCACTCCTGGGGAAAAAATTACGTTCCATTAGTCAACCCTGAGCATGTAATTTTGCCACCTATACATATCAAATTGGGGTTGATGAAGATTTTTATGAATGCACTGAATAGAGGACAAGGATTTAAATATTTATGCCAAGTGTTTCCAAGGTTCAGTGAAGTCAAATTAAAAGAAGGTATATTCGTTGGACCTTAGATTAGAAGATTACTCAATAATGAACATTTTGACAGCAAGTTGAATAATGTAGAGCTAGCGGCATGGAAGTCATTTAAGGATGTAGTCCATGGTTTTCTTGGCAATAAAAAAAGCACACAATTGGGATCTTTTAGTACAAAATCTTTTGTTGAACTATAAAAATTTAGGCTGCCGGATGTCATTAAAAATTCATTTTTTGCATTCTTATCTGGACTTTTTCCCACCAAATTCGGGTGCAGTGAGTGACAAACAGGGAGAATGCTTCCACCAGGACATTACAAATTGAGTAGCGTTGCCAAGGTAGATGGGACGAATCGATGATGAGTGACTACTGTTGGTTTCTTCAAAGAGAAGACCCTATCGTACACAGAAGGAAGAAGTAATTTATGTGTTCTCCAATTCCAGTTATAACACATTGCAGGTACATTTTATCTCTTATAGTTACATTCTACAAGATTTTCTCATGTAATAAGCTAAATAAATTATGAGTATTGCAAATTTATTTAACATTTTGTATAATTTCATATACTGATAAACTTAGTCACTGCAAATTTTATACTTTTCCAGCAATTGCTCAAGGTTGTATAACAAAAAAGTGATACATGATGGAGAAAAACTGACTTCATTTTCAGATTCAACGTCGTCAAAAGCATAAAATTCAATTATTGTGATTTCTGTTCCGAAAATTATTTTTCAATTTGTAGACTAGTGTTATTATCGAATTATTGTTCAATGACCTTCACACGGTCAATCAAAAGACGTGTAATTAGATTATTCTGTACACGATTTGTGGAAAATCTCGAAATTTAATTTTGTTAAACAAAAATAATTTGTATTGAGTTTGTATAGGTATATTTAGTATGTTCATTACTTTAATATTACATAAGATTTTTATAACTACAACTGTCCTATTCTGACGAAGACAAATTGTAGAAATAAAGAGCACTAAATATTTTTGAGTAGTGAATGTCATTCAGGATGCAAAAATAAAACATTTCAAATACGTTTTAGAAAACAAAAATTGGTGAATGTCCTGCATCAAAGCTGTAGTCCAATAGATACCTAAACTATATCTCAATAGTTAAAAATTTGCTACCAGATTTTCAAATAATTTCACGGTTATTCCTATTAAATTGTTTTGCTTTTACAAACTACTTTCTTTTGAAAACTAGAAATTTTCACTGACATTTAAGGTGTATGTATACACTAGAAATCACGAAAATCAACCAGAATATCGATATTTTGTTTTACAATTCAAAATATTTTCCTACTCCTTAGCTTTCAAACGGTACTAAAATCTTGTAAATATTCTATATGATTTTCTAGTTACAACGGTTTTCGTACGGTACTGTCACCATGTACAAACATGTTTCTCAAATTTTAAATTCAATTTCTGAAGAACCGTGTTTTTGCAATAGGATACTTTGTTCAAACAGTGATAACTCAACAATGAATTGATCTATTACAATTATTTTAGTATCATTACAATCTATATAATACAGTGGATGTTTTGACTCTCAGTCAAAGTTATTAGTTAAGAAATGAATTTTTAGTTGATTTTTAAATGTTAAAATTCCTGAAAAGATCTTGATTTTTTGGACTTCCTTGGTGGAAAAAAATTGTAAAAAACTATTTACTCTGGCAGCTTGATTGAGGGCCAAAACATAAAAAGAATAATATTGGAATAATTTCCAACAGGAATTTTTTTCTGAACAAATTAGAATTTGAGATATCACTGTTCCGAAAGCATGCTAATTAGCTAATTATATCTAAATTAGATAATTAATGATTTGCTTAGTCTAAATTTTTCACTGAAACGAGTGAGCCCAAACCAACGACCTATTGTAAAAAAATTGTATTTTTAAAGTCAAAATTAAAAAAAATCTTTTAGGGTACACGTACACCTTAAAGCCTGTTTTTTCGCTCTAATCTACCTCCCACTATAGCACGGTGAATCGTTTTTTATTCTACGAAAGCCTAACTCATAACGGCGCAATTGGGGTTTGACCGATTATTCGGTTGTTTCGAGTTGTGGAAAGTCGAGGCAGCCGTTTCAACAAGTGATCCAGTCCTTCCCCTGTAATCTGATTTCTGAATGCTCCCCTGCCATCCACTTTTGACACAGGCACTCATTACGTCGCCCGTAATCACATTTTGCGTACATACTCGCAATCTGTGTGGCGGAGCTGCAGGCAATAAATGAGGCAGTAACGAAGGGACGCCTGCCGCCCCGAATATTTATGAAAGGAAATAATAAAGTAATGGCGATGCTTTTTTTTACCCAACTTATTTTGCTGAAATTTCCCTTTATGTGTCTAGTTATAGCGTTTGCACCAGAATTGGACTTTAACGTTTGCGGACTCGAAATCTGTTCTCTAAAGTGGACATTTTATTGTTTTACCCATTGCATAATTTTGAGAAGTACATGCATTTTAATGTAATCCTTAACAAGTAGAGTCACTTTTGACTCGTAATTAAAACGATCGGTCTCCCAAACTCTTATATTTTGGTTGCTAATAAAGTTTTAATTTTATGGACCATTTTCTGTAGTGCTTTAGAAAGAAAACTATGGCTTACATATAGCTAAAGATATTGACGTATGGCCTCGGTTCCGTACGAGTTCAGGGTGAAGTGAAACAGTAAAGAGGAATGAAAAATTAAAATCGCATTTTCTTCAATTGTGTAAAAGGTAAGGTTGAAAAAAGTGAAATTTCCCCAAATTATTTTCACCCATACAGATCATATTATGATCTGTATGGGTGGAAACAGGGAACTGTAACTTGAAAATTATGGCTCGATTATTGAGTCCCAAAACTGAAATTTAAAGTGGGTGCTGCCTACATTCGAAAGACTTCATGAATGGGCTATGATGAGACTGCATGTATAGACCATTCGTGACACTTCATGTATGCACTGCTTATGTTCCCGGTCTCTTGATTTTTTCTTAAAGGATTTTTATCTGCAAGGGTGGACTACATCTAAGGGCACATGCGTATGTATTAGGCCTCTAGCCAACAACTTATCCATGTGCGAACTGCCTTTGTGACATTTTTTTCACAAATAAATAAGCTTGACCGCCCAATAAGACATTTTATTTTCCGGCAAGAATACAATTTCTATTTAACTCTGCTTTTCCATCTGTAGGTCGATTTTTTATTTGATTTCTAAATTTGATTGTTTTTGTACTAATATCTAAGATCGTTGTTGAATTTCTAAAGCAACATTCCGTAGTTATATATACTTTATCTTTGAGATATGCGTTTTGTGTCCACACATAAGAAAGCACAGGTATTTTCTAACCCAAAACCCGACTTAGGTGTTTTGTAGCAATAAGAGTTATTAACAGTTACGTTTAATTTTCAATAATATCTGTGTACTTAGTTATATTATTCTAGAACAATAAATGCCCAGCCAGGGAGAATGAATTTAAAATTAAAGATCCCTTTTAAACTTTTATTTTTTCCATTTTTCAACAAATTCACTTACATGAAGCAAAGTACATAAACAGTGTAGTTGCTGGTACGAAATTTCATCACCTTATCAGATAATTACATCTCAAGATAAGCCTCTTAAATTATCTAAACAGCTCTATTGATATATTAATTACTGCATCACAAACAATACAAATAAACTATCTGTATCAAATTTAGATTTATTAGAAGACAAGTAAATAGTTTTGTTATCTCCATGTTATAGCGTCTCATTTGAAGAAAAAAAAATCACATGAAACTAGAGTTATCAGTTTATGAAAATTTTCGAAAGAATGCGGAAAGTGTTTTGCTCCTTTCATCGAGGAGCCACTGTTTTCGAAGACATGGAAAACTAATAAGATCTTGAGATTGACAGAAAAAGGAAAAAGGGAAATGTTGACAAATGCATCGATTTTCAGCCCGTGCCAAATGTAAGTGGAAAATACACAAGAGAATAGTAGGATTTTTTATTTCCAAATATTCAAAGAAGCTGAATGGTTTTAGCAATCCCATCGACCCAAAACGTACACTGACTCTCTGAAGGCACATCAGTCTTTATTTGTCTCAAGGTCGATCAAATATAGAAACAATTTAAATTTTAATAAAAGCAATCCGAAAGAAGGATGGGATGAAATGTATGAACAGTCTAAAGAAATCACTTTCATTTCATGAAGACAGTTGATTATTTCTCGTTACATGAGAAATCCGTAAAAAGGGTATACGTCATAGTAGACCCTACTTTCACTTTCCTATGAAATGTATTCCCCGTAATGATTATGCAATGCTCATTTTAAGTACTTTCCGGTATGTGATGCTTTTAATATTTTCTCTTTTAATCTTATATCTCCAACAGACACTGCTGTCAAGATTTTATTTAATAAAAATAAGAAAAAAGTGAATATTTTTATTTTGACAAAAATAAAAGTATTTTTCATGCGTCAAAAAGCAGAGACGACTGATCTTACCGACAAAAAATGAGAATTTTGTCTTCGAAAGGAATTTGACGGAAAGAAATCAATGGATCAGACTTTTAACGAGGAACACTACTTTCATTCCAAACAATTTGTTAAAGCTAAGAAAGAATGCTCGTCTTCCATTTAGAGTTAAGCCTTGGATCTAGGATTTCCAAACTTTTCAAAAATGCCAGTCCGATTGCACTTTGGTTCTCGGAGTTCTCCACATCCAAAGCTTCGAAGAGCCATTCAGACTTTCTACTTAAGAATAATCTAAGGATTGTTTTGTTGGATTTAACTTATTATTTTTGCCATCGAAAAAAGGTTTATTGAGCAAATACAGCCCTGGAAATACAGATTTGTAATTTTTTCCGCCGTATTGCGAATCTGATTCACAAGTAACACTTTAAAGTGTGATAATTTTTAAAACAGTGAATAAATTTTCAAAAGCGCTTGGTTATTTTCCTAACCTTATTTTTTAAAAGAAAATTTAGAAACCATTGCAAGTATAAGAGCTGTTTATTTATTATGAATAGATTAAAAAGGTAGTATAATATTATTTTTATGACTGGAAATCGTATATTTGTGCAAGTATTTCTAGTGGTAACACGCATTATGTAAGAAAAGTTTTATTGGAAATTCAGTTTATTTATAAAAATTACTGAGATACATTATATCTGATATATCTGATAATATAAAAATGACTTTTTGACGTTTGCCATCTTTGAAGCTTAGTAAAAATTACTGATAGTTTCAAAAGCCTAGAATAAAGCGTTAGAAATAAATATCCTTTGAAGCTCAGCTATTATACTTTCGTAGAAGTTTGAGTTCTGTTAAGTTTCAAAATAATACAGGAAATGACAGATTTATCACTTGAAAGAAAATGGCAATGCATGTAGCGCTTTCTAAGCTCATATTGTTATATCTAATGTACTCGTATATAATCTATATGTTGAAGTGGTCATAATGGATTGAACATAAACTATGCTTTAAATAACCTCTAAGAACCAAGTGTTCATCTAAGAAAAATACATCTTTCTCAAACTTAGCGCCTGGTTTGCCAAAAAATAGTTTTAAGAATTATGTTGGAACTAAAACATCATTAACATATTTCGCCTAAGAACAGAAACTTATTAACTCACAAAAATTATAGTAGCGCCGTTTATAAAGATTAACAATTAGTTTTTCGGTCAAAAATAAGAATTATAAGCATTTTGATAGCACTATAATTATTTTTCAAAGAGTACGTTATCACAGTATTTTTCTTATGGAAATAAGCATTTAGTATCAAAAAGCGCATTTCCTAACACTTATTTTTCAGAGTAAGATATGACAATGTATTTCTTATAGAAATAAGCATTTAGTGTCAAGCACATTTCCGAAAATTGCCAGTGAATGAGTTTCTGCTCAGCCGACAACATGTAAATCATACGGGACAAAGTTTTCCAAGAGGAATATTCCAATTAATTCTGCCCTTTTTAGTGGTGGAATTACTAAAAAACATGTTATTTTATTTTGAAATTGAATTTTGAGTATACCAAATGAACAACGGGTTCGATAGCATAACTGGGTAACAGACATCCATCAAGCGCGGTATTCCATGCTATTAAACGTTGTGGGTGAGTCACCAAATCAGAGAGATCAGGGTACATATGAGCACCCAAGTAGTTAAACAAGCAGCCTCTCCTGCGGAGACTCCCCTCTATCAATAAGTGAATATACTCCCCCGAGTTTAATTCAATTTCCCGCCTCGCATCATAAAAAAGAGCGCTGTAACAACTGATGAAAACCAAAATCTCTACAAATGCAGGGATTGCGTAACAAAAGGAAGCGAGCAGTAATTTCGTTTACGGCATCTTCTCTAACGTGGAATATAATCGCGTGGATATCAGTAATTGCTCCTTCGTACATCTCCACGGATAACTGAGCACCGGGGCTTCCATCGCATAGTCGAGATTCTTCGGGGTTGTCCTAGAAACGGGCGGAGTCATGCCCTTGTAATCATCATGCGTGAATGGACTCAGATGATGGCATTGAGAGGATGAGTTTCCTTCCGAGTTTCAAACAAAATCGGTATTGCTATCCCCAATTCAATGAGCTCATGCAAATGTT
The DNA here is from genome assembly GCA_933210815.1 of Meta bourneti. Classification (NCBI taxonomy): domain Eukaryota; kingdom Metazoa; phylum Arthropoda; class Arachnida; order Araneae; family Tetragnathidae; genus Meta; species Meta bourneti. The sequence continues at coordinate 3,787,973 of OW119934.1, read as the reverse complement.
TGGATGATTTGAAGCATAATTATTCGCTACGAAGATTCAGCCTTTGTGCGGTGCGGTAGTCCAATGGGATGTACGCTACGATAGTGCTTCAAAAACTATGCACCGTGAAAACAAGGGTCCTATGGACTTTTACTAAAGCTCAGCAACGTCTGTTTTATGTAAAGTAGAAATCAAAACTGTTTTAGCATTGTTTAGGAAAAGGTATTTAACATCAAATAAATATTTTTGACTAGCATGTGAGATAGTTTTTTATAAAAAAGTATTCCGAAGAAATTTGCTCTTTTAAAAAACATTACATTTTTTAATATATAAATCGTAGAAATGTCTAATAGGTGGTTCATAAACTCAAGAGTCTGGGGAGAGATTAAAGAAACTTTATATAATGTATTTTTTATTAGCTTCCAAGTGATTTCGACGAGATATCTTGTCCATCAAGATCCGACAAATTTTGCTAATGACGAGATATCTTGTAATCAAGCTATTGTCGACTTTTTATGGCAAAATCAAGATCACGTTAGTTTTGGTCTAATGACGAGATATCTCGTCTATCAAGATCTGTTCAGTTAATGAGTTTGCTAATGACAAGATACCTCGTCAAGACAACCACCAGGAGGGTTAAAATAAAATTGCTACGGTCCAGAACTTGACTCAGATAGTTAAAACTACACAAATAGTGGTGGTGGTGTTTGAATGATGCTTGTGTTTTTTTGCTAATATTTTCTTAGTTTTAAGGAAGTTACATTTTCGATATATATTATACGTAACAGCAGAGTACAATTACTGATTCAACTACGGCACTCTAGAATAATAGCGGCATGATAGTTAAACAAGGACATAAATGCTTTACTTTTGGCCCAATTTTTCATTGTTCGTGTACTCGCATCTCAAGTATAAAAGTCTAGCTAAAATACTTTGCTTTATCAGCTCACTGCTTTTGAGTCTAATCATAAAGTAAGAGGATTTAAATACAGGGCCTTTCCAATACTAACACTTGTGATTCATGAAAGTATCGAAAGGAATAACCATAAAAGAAGTCGAATATTTCTCCAGAACTTCTACAGAGCAGAAAGTTCCTTTATCGTTACTAGAAAGAGGGCTGAAAAAGAACTACCTGTAGATTTTAAGAGTGACGTTTCACGGTCCGATGTGCAGTACTTAAACAAACTTGAAAATGGGAACAGTTCTTTGGGAATGGGAACTTTTTCCCGGTCTAACATTTATTAAGGAACAGGTGAAGCTGAAACTGACATTGGAGTAGGTAGTATCTAGCACTGTCAACACAATGTCCGCAAAGGGAACTTGGGGGTTGTCCGTAAATTGAATTACTCTGCAGTTAACTCGACGAAATTTAATACGAACTAGTAAATCAATTAGATGTAATGGGTTATATGTCTTGGAATTGAAATGCACGCGCCCAGGTTCTTTTTCCCTTCTCAGATTTTACTCGTTTCAATGCATCCGATTGTGAAAAGGTTCACTAATCTTCTGAAGCTACGAAGAGATACTTGACTTTCTTTTTAACTGGTTATAGCTCGTTTTTTCTAACTTACGCAGATTCCATGCCGGCCTTTGTTCCTGTAACAACACTAAAGATACATTCCCATACCTATCCATTACACTCCTACAATCGGTTTTTGTCTCAAAGCATTGAAAAGCATAAAAACACGTACTTTAATCATGCTTCCAACGATCCAATATCCTTACCATAGATTTTAACTCTTTTGAACCCAGTCAGCAACAGATGAAATCTATCAGTGCCACAACAAGGGTTGCTCACAAATCTATTTCTTTCCATCCTATTTCTTTTATATTGCTTTGAAAGGAGTATTTCCATAAATATTATACAAAATTATGCTCTGATTTTAGATAAAACTGATTTTGAGTTTCAAAAAATAAAGTTTTGAAAGTTTGTAGCACGCATTGTCAGTAATAAAAATTTCCAAAGAAATTTTTACTACTGACAATACATGATTTGAAATAGTGTTGCTGCCCTTACGCCTCAAAACCCAAAATAAATCAAACCTCTTTTTTAGAGGGCTGAGTACCAAGCAGAAACATATTAGGAGGTATAAGAAGTTCGGGTTCCTAATTTTCTATGCCAATAATGGTAATATAAACAGCAACGTTTTCCCACACCAGTTAGAAAAATGACAATGATCAAATTGGAAAATATTTGAAGTTGTAAAATGCTATGTAGGCATATTATCTAGGGTATGTTATTGGACGGTACAAGATATGTGTATGATTTGGAAGTTTTGGATCTTTTGAATTATCTTTAATTTGACCCAACTCTATTTACCTTTAAATTACAGATAATGAAGTTGCAAACGTTTAACAATATAAAATTAAAATTGTAACAAAGTCATCAACTATGTTAAACTATTGTTAATAACGCTTTTTATATGGGTTTTGTAATAAAGTCGCAGTATTTTAATAGTTAGAAACCAATAAGAGTGTTGAGTTAGTCACAAATTAAACATAATTAAAGAGCAAAAATTTGACAGGGAAATTTGAACCAATGAATTCCTATACCCAAAATAGAAACGTCTAAAATTGCCTTTCAGATGCTCTTTTCAAAAGCGTTACATTTTATTGTCTAAAACCATCGTCCAACATTAATGCATAAATGCATTGAAAACACTCTTTAGTTTCTACCTATCTTCAACTCTTATTGCAGGCCCTTTAAATTTACGAAATCACCCTAAATCTATTTCTCCTAGATCCACTTTAATGCTAAAAGTACAGATGTTTCACTTAAAAGAAAAAAATCCCAAAGAAAAGCCGGGGCAATCCAGGAATGTTTTCTCATATATCGGGAACGCGAGAGCAATACTGCGGGGGGCAGGGGCGGAAACCGATGTACACGTAAGGCGAAACGAGTGTTGGGTCCCAAGAGAAATTAGGGCAACTTTTTCTGTTGTACAGTGTTCTCAACGTAATGGGTTTTCACGATAGCTGATTAGAGCTCTACAAACTGCGGTGTCAAACGTGAGACATACAGGGTAAATATTTCCTCTAACCGTTACATGTGATGTGCGTAAGAGAGCAAATACAAATCTCGATAATGTGCGTCTGCGAAGAACGGCTTTCAATAGTGCAGTGAGTCGCGGGACTAGATTTCAATCCTTTGATGATTCGTATGTGTAGGTGAGAAGAGGATGGAGCATTGCATATTTAAGAAAATTTTCTATCTATTTATGAAGCCCACTTAAATACATCTTTCCGTAACAGAATTTCCATTGTAGCTCGGAATTTCGTCACAAAATGCTTTTAGATTTAAGGAGTCTTAGATAAAAAATGGTTATACATATATATAAATTCAATAATACAAAACAAGGAGAAATTTAGGAATTTAAATTTAAGGGTACCAAGAAAATTTGGAAAAAATGCAGACGTGTTGGTGGATCAGGGTGTCATCAGGAAGCACATCATCAGGAAGGAGCCTAACCCAATATGGAGTTTTCTGCGTGTGGGGGCAGAAACCCCTCCAAACACCACAATTACAAAGGCAAAACTAGAAAAGCAAAACAGGTGTTTTGGCTTTTGCTTGTTTGCATTTTTTACCTGGCTTTTTGCTGGTCTACATTTCTAGTACTATATGTTTTAATGTTTTGTATGTTTGATTGTTTATTATGTATATATATGTGTGTATATATATTTATATATAATATATGGATATATATGTATATATATATATGCATATATATGTGTATATACATATCTATACATATATAGATATGTATATAGTAGATAGGTAATTTCATTCAGATAAATTTAACCTTGTTATATAAGTGATAACAGTTATATATAATCATTTACAACATATAGCAGTTATATATAGAAGTGATCAAATGTAATTTATTTTGGATGCTATGGGATTTAAATAATTACATGAAGATCATATTGATAGTGACAATCATGATTTCTCTGCATTATTTAACAATACCACAAGCATCGCAATAGATAAATTATTATGTCTTCCCACGTCTCCTGTATAGGGAAAATCTCGTTTGGATACTTTTTATAAAGTACTTTTTAGGAGTTTCAACTTATTAATAAAGCCATTGAGGAATTAGAAACGAGTTTTCTGAAATTTAATAAAATAATAAAATAACAAGAATTATAAATTAAAAATACCTTTTCTGTTTCACGGAATTGCGCATGTCCAGATACCCCTGCTCTGGACTCAACACGCTCAAAATTAATACATTTTTCCTATCTCTGAAATGAACCCTATATAAAAAACAATCAGGCCAATATCAAGTGAATTGTCGAGAGAAATGGGAATCGCTCACACACATTGGTTAATAACATCGAAAGATGATTAAACATGTGTCACGCCATGCGCAGAGATAGCAGCGTAAACAGGTATATAAACACCTGCTACAAAATGCCTTGGGATGACTCATTTCCTAATCACTTCATGCGACCTGAGGTTTAAAGATATGGATCATTAAAATATGGGACATTTTATAAAGATATCAAGTTAAAGAAAATTTTGTTAATTCAGTTAAAAAGATGTGAGGGTTTTCACCAGTCTGTTTTTCAATCTACCTAAGAACTCAATTATTCTAAGTTTTTGTGGGGAGTCATCAATGGCGGCAGCCAGTCCCCACTAGTCGTTCAAGGTAATTTAACAGTCCAGCTATATTTCCAGCAGATCCATCAATCTGTTTTGACTTTCATGTCATGAGCCCAGGGTATTAACCAGTTTCACAACGCCCGGCCAGGAGTGCCTTCGTGTTGAAAACCTTCCTTGGTCAGAAATCCCCAGGTCTGTCTTTCCATTGGGCATGTCTGGAATATGCTAGACCGTCAAATGCAACACCCCGAAATATAAGGGATCTGGAACCCGAGCTGCGGAATGTTCGGCATAATTTTCCACAGGATAGCATAAGGGATTTTTTTCACTCCATGTCACATCGGTATTTATTGCAGTCAGGGCTTTACAACTTAATAATTCATTACCTTTCTGATGTAATTCTACAATAATTAAGAGTCCTAGATTTGATGTGATAATTTCGCTCTCTTCATGTACATCATACAAGCTAAGTTTCATTCTGATTAAACATTGGCTTTGGAGTGTTTCGATTTTCTTAGCATAAAATTGTACATGCAATATAGATTGAAAAGACCGTTAAAGAAACTAATTTTCCCAACCCAAATTCTTTATTATTTAAATAGATGACTTTCAGTCAGCATTATATAAAATCGGTAGCATAAAATAAAAATATTTCCTATAAAATGAATGAATTTAGAATTTCTCTAGAATATGCATTTTTACTTTAAAAGTGGTTAAATTTGTAATATGCATATTAATTAAAAAGGTAATGTAGCAAAACTATATAATGGAAGAAAATATCTAACTTCGTTTTTATTTTATTATATCTAAATACTAGATTGTTTCAATTTTAAAAAGGGACTTTATACTTTAAACATGACTTTATACGTTGACTTTATACTTTAAATCCTGAGTGTAGTCTCATACCTTACGACATGGACTTTATATGCAATCACTTCTATCCCTTCAAAACAATAATGAACCATTTCCATTCCAGTTCAAATTTGACATGCCCTCATAGGTTACATCCAACATTGCATTACTAGTGTTGTAAGCACGCTGGGGTCTGAAAGATCACACGAAAGCAGTTGTGTGACAATTTTTGGGAATTCCAATCTCGTGGAAAATGCATATTACCGCAAAGCATGGGTTGAAGGGATTCCTCGCCGTATAATGCCCGCGGCAATTATGTACTGAAAGCATATATTTAGTAGAAAAATTGCACTCTCTATTCAAAAGCGCGCGTGAAGCATCGGTCATTTTTCATCAGCAAATTTCAGGGCCGCTATAGAGCTGAAATACTAATAGTTTCACGAAGCACTTGTCAGGAATGTACCAGTAACCAAAAAGCTACACTTCTTACAAGTATTTTTTCTTATGTAAGCAAGTGTGCCTACATGTGCTAAGAAATTTCCTTGACTGCAGGAATAGGTATTAAAAACTGATCACTTTTACTCTGCACGTTTGTGCAGAAATTATTTTCCATGGATTTCCCGTTTCATTTCACTGCATACATGTAATTTCATTCCTGGAAAGCAGACATTTTCCTTTCGTGCTGTATTAATGTACGGCAGGAAATAATGGCAATTGTCTAATTATGAAAGGTTTCTAAAGAAAGTAATGTAGTATATTCATTTGTATAATTAGAAATTAATTAGAAATCTTAAACAATACTCCAATGTCTTATTTTTTGTTTATTATATCTAAAGTATATAATAAATGTACTGAATTAAACATCAATAGTTTTCAGTCATTTTTTTCAGTTAGCCTGCGACCGCACCACATCAGATGCGTGACAATTTTTGCAACAGCAGTTAGGTTAAAAATAATACTTATAATTTAAATACAAGTATTATAAAAGTGAAAGTCCAAATAAATGTATCAAATTACACAATGCAATTTATGTGATAAAATTGACTGCGCAGTTTGATTTTTCCATTATCAAATGCTTTTCAAATTAGAGTCAATGTAGGGTTTCTCCGTTTATGTAAGTATGCTTGATTTAATTTCGGATGAAGGAACCCAATTGCTTCAAAATGAATGATGTACTTCAAATTATTAAACAATGCTTCATTTATTGTTAAAAATACTTTTTATAAGAATCATAGTCATCTGCTTAAAATAAGATCCAGTTAAAATTTAGTTGACTTTCCCTTTGTCTTATCTATTTCATCGTCTGACAGTGGTTCAAAATTACAAGGTGTTGTCCTCGGATCTTTCCCATCGGGATCCATCCCAGATCGTCGCCAATTGTCCGTTGTTGCTCCAGTGCGACGTCAAATACCTCCCTCCCTACGTATCTATTTCAAGATAGACGTTTCCACTGATTTCTAAGAAGTTTGATATACATTGATTATTTGAAAAAGGTTTGTGTCCCGGTTGGAAGAGTAACGGATTAGCAACCAGAGGGTTCGAATCTAACCAAATACCGTCGTGAACAAAGGGGGCACGTTAAATCAGTCGTGGCCTCAAATGTCCTCACGTTGGCGTGGTGTTGAAGTTTTCAGAGTGGGATGCCAGCTCAGGTGTTGCCTCGTCATTAAAATACCTACCTACCTCAAAAAATTTGACGTCCTAAGTTTTAAAAAATAATCTATATAATTCGTTTCCCCACTCCATTTACAAAACTTCCAAAATTAAAACTACCTATTGATTCAAAATCCTCCGATATGAATTACCTCAAAACTGGAAGTTTCCGAAGTCTCACTATCATTATTTTATATCTTACTTCATTCCTAAGCAATCGATATGCACAGATTTTGTTATTTTTGAAAATCTCGTTACTTAAAGAAGTTACTATTTATATATATGTATAAAATAATCGATTGCATCACTAGGCATAAGAATCTCTTACCTTGCAATTTTGAAGAAAAACAAGATCGAAGGGCATTTGAACCTCGTATTTCGATAATAACTGAAAACTCGGATGTCTGAGAATCAATGGAACTTCGAAATGCTCAAATCTATTGATATCTACCCGAAATGCGTAATGGTGCACTTCTGTCATCGTTATGTTACTCGTGAATTCCTTCGAGTACCATAAATAACGAAATATTATATCCCCTAAGGCTAGATACTCCTGGATTTCAGACTTAGAGACGCATGATAGATTATTTTTCTATATACACACACCACCGATCTGTTCAATCTATGTTAGCCATGGGACCTCCCCAAATGGATTAGAGAGCAGGATTCTTTCCCAAGAGGAATCGTGCATAGCTTTCCGAAGTGTGTGACTTTCGGAACACACTACCAAAGCAGCTTCCATTCTGTGTTTTCGATGGAAATAGGAGTCACATTCAATTGAACATCAATTAATATGGCCAGGAAAATAGGGAGTATCAGATTGCATTGTTTTATTCATTGCAAACGTTTACACATTTCAAATGGACGGATTAAGTTAACTCAACTTACAGTTGTACAGTGTCATGCTAGTCTATAAGGTAGTATTATTCATTTGAATCGTTTCGACCAGAGGATTCATGCTGCTTATATGAATAAATTTCGCAAAACTGAATATCATGATAGGTAGGTATTTTAATTGCACTGGAGCAACACAACGAGCTATTGGCGACGGTCCGGGATGAAACCCTAAGAGAAAGATCCAACACGTAATTTTGAACCACGCTCAGATGACGAGGTCACCCTTGAGCTGGCATCCCACTCTCCAAACTTCCACACCACGCCAACGTGAGGACATTTGATGATTTAATGTGCGCCATCCCCCTTTGTACACGACGGTCTTTGGTTGGATTCGCAACCCTCCGGTTGCTAATCCCTTCCAACCGAATAATAGTATGATCATTCAACTAATTGTTCATTCAGTGCTCTCATTGTTTTCTATCTTTACGGTATTTTAAACAGAATATTTTGAAAACCACTCACACACACTAATATACTGATATTAATTTATTATAGATGCATTCAGATATGTTATAACGCACATAATATTTCATAGTATGCTGATAATATACAAAACATTTTATGTGCAGAATATTTCAAAAACCGTTAATCCTAAGAACTAGACTTGAAGATACTGTCTTAACTAGCATGTCAGTACCGATAACATTTTTCTTAATTTAAGTATGCCAACTTTATCTCATTGTTCATCAACATTAATCTTCTAAACTAAGTTCTAAATACTAATTTAGTCATAAACTAGTTTTTAATATGATTACAAACATTACATTTTAACTTATCTTTTAAATGTAGTATGAGGTCTCGCTCAGCATTGAACTTGTTGGTTACCATTAATAGAATTCACAATATACGTATGTTATATTCGTGCGTACTGTTTTGAAAGAAATATATTTAAATGGATCCATACATTTAGGTGTAGTATATAAATATACAGGGTGAGTCTAAATTGTTTCTACAAAATAAGAGGGGGGATAGTACCCATCCAGACGAGCAATAATTACCATGGAACATAGGGTCGCATTCCACTCTGAGAGGCAGAAAAGAGTCAAATTAGAATTTCAACATGAACTTACAACAGTGTTGGGAAAGCGAATGAACGATACCAAAAGTTGCACAATCTGATTTATTGAACAGAGAAAAACTCACAGTAAGTGCTCAAAGTGGCGGCCACGCGTGTCGTTGCACAGTTCACACCGGCGAAGGAATGATTGGCGCACCCTCTCGAAGATTCCTGGTATTGTGTTAATTTTGTCTGCGGCAACACCGATTATCGCTACGAGATCTTCAGCCGAGTCCACAGGCGTCTGGTACACTAAAGATTTCATGTGCCCCCAGAAGAAAAAGTCCAGTGGTTTGAGGTCCGGTGAGCGAGGAGGCCAAGCCACAGGTCCACCACGGACTGAACGCCAGTACGCTACCGACCAGGCAATCATGCTTAGGAGATATGCTACGTAGGCAGGTACAAAACGTCGTCAGAGGCGATGACTTGTTCATGCTCGACGCGTTTCGACACTTTACTCTTTTCTGCCTCTCAGAGTGGAATGCGACCCTATGTTCCATGGTAATTATTGCTCGTCTGGATGGGTACTATCACCCCTCTTATTTTGTAAAAACAATTTAGACTCACCCTGTATAATGGCGTTTACGTGCTGTACTGACGTTTTTCTACGGTGTATAATGTAATTTTATGCCCATGTTATGCATCACGGGGCTTCATTTAAATGATATAATTTCCTTTTCTTGTGTTTCGTTGGATTTTAATATTATATTTATATAATTCCAAAAAATTGGATTCCTACAAAGTTAGTTTTATATTTAGAAAAATTGGTAAATATCAGTATATTACGATCATTATTAGCAGCATTCAAAGGCTAACTCTTAAATATTAAAGAAAATGCAAATAGTTCTAGATACAGATATTTAAAGTGTTTTTACAAAGCTAGGTAGTATTTTTGCAGCAATCACACATATACAGAACAACAAACAACCTTACTCCGCAAACTCTATGTACTGGAGAACATGGCTTTCTTTTTTAGCATATCATCATACCCTAAGGAATGTCATAAATTTTTGCAAAGAGATCCTAATGACCGTCTTTCTTCTAAAGAGTCGTTTCTCTCATCCTGATGGAAGTTTTTCCTCAATGCACAGTACCACATATAGATACAACGGCGGAAATTGATCTCTTAAACACTCGTTTTTGCCATCCAAAGGTCCTAACAATTTTCTTTTTCTGAATTTAATTCGTGTCTCCTACAGGCTCATGGAAATGTATTAGAGGTATATTAAATTAGATTAGAGAATAGACATTCTTACAGTACAGAAATAAAAATATATGCAAGGCTTGTTTTTTTACACCTTAAATAACATGCAATAAAATTTAGGTACTTGCATTTCAAATGAAGTACTTTTCAGTTTGTATTTACAATTTTTCATTTGAAACGTGTAAAGTAACTTTATAATTTTTGTACTATCAGTAAAATAAAGTATACAGTAGAAAAATAATGGAAATTTAAGAACTCATGAGCTCATTCTGAAAATAAAATCCCCATATAATAGGCTATTTAATTAACTACACTTTAGATATACAATAAGATGCAGTTATTTTTAATACTTTGAAGCTGGAAATATATATATGCATTCGTCTTCATAAATTGCCTTTTATTGCATATAAGAATAAATATTAAACATTAAAACACGACCTGTCACTTCAAAGGTTAACAATTTTACTACTACAGTTCCTTGATTTGATCATAAAATATTACTGTCTTATGATTCAAAAAATTTGCTAGAAAAAGCGTTTCTCTTGAATTCATACTCAAAACTCTCCCCATTCGTAAATGTTTTATTTTAAGTCCTCCTAAATATTAGGATTAAGGAAAAGAAATTTTCAACGATATTCAATGCAGTATCTTGTAAGCATATCTGAATTTCCCAAATGAAACCAAATACAGAATTTGTTAAAAAATAGGAAAGATTTCGAATTCCGAGGAACAGCCGTAGACAGCTTAAGCAGTCTTTAAATGAGAAAGTGCTTCAACTATTACAATCGGCATAAAAAAGCAATTAAATATAAAGGAGCGCACACAATAAAGACAACTTGATGACAGCAGAATGCCCCCATGAGACAGTGTGGACAGTTTTTAGTTGGAATACTTTCCTCATAGAATTTAATTAACTGGGAAATGTTAAAATTAAAAGAATTCGGTCGGTTCGAGCATACTTCCGTCTTTTATTTTAAATATCTGCACAATGTTTAAAGAAATAAAACTATTTTACTGAAGAATATATTTACTGTATACTTTACTGAAGTTGGGAATAAACATCTTTAGACTCCTGTTATTGTAAGAGGTTGTTGGCAGCCTATTAAAATAACTGATCTCTTTGCTCTTAAAATTAATTTCTATGCAAGTTGTTCCTCTCATAAACTATTTAATTTGCAGAAAAATTAAGTTGTAAAAATTTATAGTTATAACTAAAAAACAAAACCAACCTCTCCTATATTATTTAACTAATATCATACAATGTAAATTTATTCTAACATCTATCATATTTTCAAATAGGATTAAAATAACTAATTTTTTAAAAACTGAATTATCAGTATCTGAAAATGTGTGTAATATTTCGTCATCCAGATGCGATTTGCAGATTAAACTAAAATAAAACTCTGAATTCAAAAGTTTTGATTTGAGCTATCGATTAACATTATGAAGAAAACTGCAGATGGCTTAAAAATGGAAATTGACACTTCAAAAGATTATTTTATATAAAAATGAATGCTGAAAGAGCAGTATTTCTTTGTACATTACTTTATTCCTCGACGTGTGTCTGCGTATCTCCTTAGCATCTTTTAAAGCTCAATTCTGTTGCAGAAGAAACACAATTTTCAGTTGAAAGCTGTGGAAAAAAAGCATCGAACAATTATGAGCGAAACTGAAAATCTCGCACTTTAAAATAGAAATGAGGAATAAATTGTCTATTCTCGTTTCCTGAATTTCTAAACATTGAATCGTGAGAAGGAATAAAAAAGTGTGTTTTTAAAAAGAAAAACCTTCCGTAAAGAACATCAAATTTCATGAATTGAAATGGCTCGTACGAACCATTCCAAACACGTGCGCTGGGTTAGATAGGTCCGTTGCTGTAATAAAATTACCCTAGGCAAACTAAAATACCAAGCCTATTCGAGGGAGGCATTAAGGTCATGCTAGCGCAGTAGAGCAGGGCTCGTTGAATTAGCGGTGGGTGCATTGGAAAAGACTCGTATAAGGGGGAGATCACAGGGATCCCCAAAGGCGGGAGATAGAAGCATTAATGCATATGAGCAAGTAATGATGTGGAGGGAAGAGGGGAAGAAAGGTTTTAATCATCTTTCGTAGGTCCCTCTGGGATACGGGTAGAGTAAATTGTGTGTAGAATAGCTGCTAACTTAAGCTTGACACTTGCCATTCATCATACCGACCTCCTTGTCAGTTCGGAACTCGCTAAATCTTCATCCTGGGAGCTCATTTTTACTTACAGCATAGCTCCGATGGCATTGGTTTCACTTTTTAGGATGAAGGTCATCTGGGATTTTTCCAGTGGATACGTAATAAGATGTTTCCTTTAGTAGAGTAGTTTTTATAGAATTTTAGTTTTGAATGTAGGTATAGGTAATAATTTACACTAATTGCTCATAGGAACTTCTAGCAAAATGTTTTATTGGTGTTTTACAGTACAACTTTTCAGTGTAGTTTATTGCATTTATTTTCATCAACCTTCATGACTAATTGTGAAGCATAAACTATGCTGTTAGTGATTTCAGTCATATTTTCTATACAAGCTCTTTGTAATTGTGGCAAAGAAAGTGAAAGTCGCGGCTTTGAAGGCAAGTGGCACATCGCTATTTCAATTCATAAAAAAAATCAGTTTTTTGAAATTTGGTCATTTCGTGTATTCTAGCACCTATCAAGAAGTGTAAGATGTTTCTAGAATTTTTTCTATCAAGCATGCCCTGTATTCTGTTTAAAAATAGTTAGGATATATTTTCACATGTACAACTATATTATCTTCATATTAGTATCTTTACTTGATCTGGTGTTTTATAAATATTCTGCTGAAGACTGCAGTAATGAGCGAAATTATAAAAACATCAAACACACACAATTCAACTTCTACTTGAACAATAAATCATTTTTATTCAAAACCCGAAATACGAATTGCTCTACATACTCTTAGTGATAAAAGGGAATAAACACGTTTTCTTATTTTATAAATAATACAGTTATGTTGTAGAGAAATCATGATTCCAGTTACCCCTTCGTTGATTTCTAAAAATGTCTTTAAAAATATTGATTTAATCAAATGTGATGCGAATATAGAATAAATGACCAAAATGAAAGTTCACAAAATAAATATGAATAGTTACATACAGACGTAAGTATTAAGCAAATTACAGAAATACATTTCGCGAGAAGAAATATTTGTTGATAGTTTGTTTTATTCGGTTACATTATTTTGCCTAATAACTTATTTCAAACAATACGTAAAGCAAACTATCTTAGATTTGGCTAATTTCCTATGTATTTTAACCCTAAAGTAAATGTTATATAGTGTATGTTATATTTTAATTAAATTGGTATATCATAAATAAAGGGTTTAAAGACTCGTCATTTACTAATGTATTCTGAGTAACTAGCCTACGTTTCTTATTTCAAAATAAGATGTTTTTCTTCCGAATTAATACGATGTATATAAATTAAATTTATGGATGCAAACTTACAATAAATTAAATTACCATTAACAATTTTGATAATTATTATAATAAATTTAGCTTTTTCAGCTGCTTGCTTTTCATTTTATGAGGTTTTTAATTTACTTAATACCTAGTAAAAAAAATGCAGAAGGGCAAATTGAGCTAATGGGAATATAATGTCAAGACTTCAGTAACGATTTAAAGTTATGCCTAATAAATAGATCCCTTTTCAATAAAATTAAATAGAGTAAACTCATTAAATATAAGCTCCCATTTATTTAGCAGGTTTAAAACTATAAGAATGACATTAAATCTGATTTGTTTGGAAATGTTACGATCAAAAGCTTACCATTTTGTTTAAGCTACTTTCACATTCATCTATTATAATCATTGATTATACATTCATTCACCTCAAATCTCTTAGGCATCCCTTTTTAACAGTTGACACTCGACTAATTTGATTTCTATCCCAAGGCAACGACTTTCTGTGTTCCTGAGCATAAATGGAAAAACCTTATCGCATAATCACATTAAGAGTTATGATTAGTTTCTTAGTGGCTAAAAGGAATTTTTTATTGTAATTTAATGTCATCACAAGGACACAATAACGAAATTTCGCTTTCTATAGGAAGCTTAATGCAAAGAATGTTTTATTAACAAATATGAATAATTGCAAAAAATGAATTTTCTCTGATGATATTAAGATAATTATTTTTTACCCCTGTTTGAATCATTCTTTAAAATATCCTAATTATATTTTGTTAAATAATGCATTCAAATGTTTCTGAACATTATTACAAATGATTAGCTAAAATTATGTGATATAAAGACCTAAAATGTGAAATAAATTCACATCCCAAAAGATTGGATGTTTCATTATGAATTATATTAGTTAAGAGGAGTGGGTTTTTACAATACCTTTTCATTAAATACTGTGGTGAATACAAACATTTTTTTGAGAGTTGAGTAATTTTCACTTTTAGGAATAACGTTTGATATTCAATTTAAACAGTGGTGTGTTATGTTATTTAATCTTATAATATTGCCTTGTTATTTTAAATATTTATTATGTAAAACATGTTTTCTTAAACTCACAACACATCTATGTGTGACATGTTGGTATAGTGTTGAATTTAAAAAGGCTCGATCATAAATAAAACTAGTTATAATTTGTTAAAAGTATGAATCCTGTGTTTAATATTCATGAATTTGAGTTTCAGTATTTACATAAATATTAAGCTTTATGTATTGTAATGTTAAATTCCAAAGAAAGTAATTGATACATACTACTAAATTACATGCGAATAATATAATGTATCAATGCAGAAAGTTTTAATGTCATAATAAACTCATGTCCAAAATTATCTTTACATGCATAAAATCACGGATTTCTCAGAAACTGTAAACAATAATTTTATGCATTTGTGTGAAATGATACATAACATCATAACACATAAATACAAAGGAAAAAATTTAAAAGCACTGCATATGATATAAAACTGTAGCATGAAACAATAAAATGGCAATAATATGTGACAAGGAGAGTTCAGGAAAAAAAGAATAACTCAGAAAAAAATTAAGGCTTATGAATTTAATATGAAATGTGATCTACCCTGACGTGTAAACACATATCACAACGTGTTTTAATGCTGGCATTAATGTTGTTAACCACAGTTTGGGGAATTAAGATTCACTCCTCCAGCAATGCGGTCTTCAGGGCATTTATATCTAGGAGGAGGATGTCTCCGTGCAACTGCTTTTCCAAGATAATCTCATAAGTTCTCTATCGGGTTCAGATCAAGAGATTTTGCTGGCCATGGTATTCTCTCAATTGCTTCACTTTCAAGGAATTCGTAACGAGGTTTTCTCGATGTGGACGAGCATTATCATCCATAAATAAAAAGTCAGATCCGTATGCACCTCTGAAAAATCTTACATAAGGTTCTAAGACCTCATCTCGATATCTCTGGCCGGTCACAGATTCGCTGTTGAAAACGTGTAGGGGCGTACGTCCATCGATCATTATTCCTCCCCATACCATCACACCTGCACTACCGAAACGGTCAAGTTCCATAATGTTTGAAGGAAGATTTCGCGTTCTTGACTCCAGATGTAAACACGTTTAGAATCAGATGTTAAACTATACCTCGACTTATCAGTAAAGAAAACATGGGTCCATTGGTGTTCACTCCAGTTCTGATGTTCTTTGCACCAATTAAAGTGATCCCTCTTTTGTTGTGAAGACAGTGAAACACATACCCTTGGCTTTCTGGTATAAAGGCCTTTTTCATTAAGCCTTCTGTATACAGTTTGCCGTGATACAACAGTTCAGCAACCTCTGAACTTAACTGCCGAGCAGTAGACTTCCTGTTAGGACGGGCAGTTATTGCCAGATATCGATCTTGAAAAGCAGTTGTTATTCGTTTACGACCTTGTACAGGCCTCCTTACAACAGTTTCAGAGTTCTGAAATTGTTTCCATAGCGTAGAGACTGTCTATCTTGAAATATTCACACATCTCGCTGCTTCCATGATTGTCTGCCCTGCTTCTAAACGGCCGATAATTCGCCACTTCACAGATTCTTCCAAATGATACTTCGGAGCCATAACAAACCGTTTTGAGTCCTTACACACTGAAATCAAACGCTGTATTGCAGAAATTCACTCAGATATTAACTTCGCGCAAAGCACTTGATTCACCGTCGGATGACGTAACGATTTGATTTGCATGTCAGAAACTGTTTGATCACTTTTGATTGGATTAGGCTCGTCTTTCACACATTCCCTGCAAAAATGGATTATATCGATTGGATATTTCATGGAATATCATTATTTTTGGGTATGTAAAGATAAATTTGGACATGAGTGTATATTTTTAAATTCAGAACACACCTTAAAATGGTTTTGTTTGAAAATACTTTGACAAGTTTAGAAGTATAAACACCTTTAAATTCTTATTTATCATTTAGAAATTTAATTTGTAATTATGTAAAATATATTCAACTTCAAGAAGCATTTTATGTAAGAGTAATTTACTGAAATTTTATTTATGAATTTCTACTTAATTTAATGACAACTTCGTAAAAACTCGTGTTTTCGATAAATTATTACATCATGAAACATAATTTGCTCTCATTAAGTAATATTAGAATCAGGATATGAAATTAAATAATATTTAGATAATGAATTTACGTAATTATAGTTAGCCCGTTTTATTATCTCAAAAAAGGTTAAATCAAATAGTATGAAGGTGAAATTGTTCCATTGTAATGTTATTTTGCTATTAAATAAAAAAGGCATAATTGAAACTTACATTGTACTTGCAAGTGAAAAGTTACATCCTTCTTTTACAAAACAGACATATTTGCAAATATGTTAACACTAGAAAAATAGGAAGTTGTCTTATACCTAGAAAAGATGGAACGGGCCAATTTGACAACTGGCTCTTATTGATCGTTGGGCTATATTATACAGGTTTTAGATTTCAAATGATAGATAATAAGTAATAGAATATATACTCTCTCTCTAGTATTCATATTGAAAATTTATCACATTGACCTGCTTTTTATATAATTTTATTTTGTTCATTCGTTGAAGCAATCAACACGTTTTACTTCTCTCGATGAGCATTTCCCGCTACTGCCTTTTTGCAATTCGCGCAGCTACTTTTTGTGTATTTTCCGATGCAAAATCTCCCCACTCTGCATTTCAATCTTTTATTGGTGATGTCTTTTATAACTATCTGCGACAAAATATGAGTATTTGTTGCATTAACTTTAGATGCTACAAATGGAGCACGAAACTCTTCACAAAGCTGCAGGATGAAATTTGTACTGCCAAGTTTTTGCCTTTCCATCACTTTATACAAAGCCCAAGCATTTACTGAAAGATATGTCTAAAATATTAAAAAATACTTGCATAGGCCAGCGATGAGATCCCCTTTTTGTAGTGTGCAGGCGTACCATTTGGTCTACAATGTCGACGCGTTACTTAGTCTCGTTATAAAAATGTAGTTTCTGGTGTCTTGGTATCTGTGTGTGGTTATGTTTCTCCCTTTTCCCAAATAACTTTCAGTGAGATACATGACGACATTTTCATGCACGGCTTGATCTACGGGCCGACTGCTATCTGCTCCAGTGAAAGGAAATCCGTTGAGAATATATTTGGTGTCCACGCAAACAAGCATCCAAAATTTAATGCCAAATTTGTCCGGTTTGCTTGGTATATATTGAATGAAAGGACATCTTGCTTTAGTTGGTAACAGCTGCTCAGCTACTGTGAGATTCGCTCCAGGTTTGAAACAAGCAGTGCTGTTTTCGATGAAGGGATTCCAGATGCTAGAGCAAATTTATCAGTTTTAAGACGTACTGATCTTTCTGATTTGAGATCGAATCGGAGGAATCTCAGAATTTCCTTGAAACGGTCTCTTGGCATAGTCTGAGAAAAAAAGGTGGACCCCAAACAGTTGACCTTAAAGTATTTAGAGGGTGTTCTTTGCCTCATACACTCCTCTTGCATATATTATTGAAAATGAAGCATCGAATTCTTCCAAAGACACTGACCAGGTATTTTTGCCTAAGCGACGATAAGCTTCAATTTTTGTGCAATGCTGTATATAACGCATCATAGTATTACTAAAGATCAGACGCCAAGCACTAAGCACACTGTTTTTGCAAATGTTTCTTTTAGCATACGATGTCGGTCCCTGCATTTTGGATTCCACGACGCCCTGCATTCACAGAAGGGTCCATCACTTGCCAAATTGTATTGTCTACAGAACTTTCTTTGAATCTGACAGGCAGTGGAGCAGATAGTGCAATAATAGAGGATTTACAACGTTTCCGTCCACGGCTGTTGAATATATAGCTGGTAATTCCATCTCCTTGCCCTTGCAGATTAGTTCTAGATGAAGAAGGCTGTGGATTTGTTTCAGAATTATTCATCATGGAGACTTTCATTGCATGTTTCACTTTCTTTTGACAACGAATTGGGCTCTAAGTTCTGAGCTGATTTGCGAATTTGTTTACGACATTTTATGCTGGTTACTTTTCTGCTGCGCCCACATCCACATCTTTGTGGATTTTTCATTTTGGGAAGGGGCTGAGAACTAGTTTCAGCTTCATTAGAACTGCTACTTTTTCTACCTTTATTGGACGGAAAAGATTCTTCGTTTTCAGAACTGCTAGTTTCACTATTTCCCGAATCTATTTCATCTAATCTTTGCAATTCTCTCAAAATCTCTTCGTGCGTGAGCCCACGTCTTCGAGCCATCTTCTTTCTCAATCAAAAGAGTAGCTAATCGTGTGTTCCTATTCAATATGCCATCGAGCAAAGCATTAGGCATTGTAGTTGTTTAGTCTAAGAATTGTGGCTCTGCCAACAGTGTGTCTCCAATCACTACTAAATTACATTCATTGTGTTCAAACTTTGTCCACAGCTGGGGAGGGCTTTTAATGCTTGTAAACAGGATGTAATAGGGGAAGACAAAATAAAAGTCTTTCAATGTCGTTACAAGGTAATTATAGCCATCAATCAGGAAAAATTTAATGCAATCACTGCGAAATGTGATAGGGACCATTTTGGCCCCTTCCCGTCTTTTTACGTTTATTGTTCATTATCTCCACTTCTATGACAACTAGGCCAAAGTGATTAAATACACATTAAGTATGAGCTAAATAATTAAAATTGATTAAATATCAACTTATTAAATCCATGGGCAAGGGAGTTACATGGCGGGAAACAGCGCAAAGCGCCGAAAAGGCCCCTTCCGTCTTTCCAGTGTTAAAAATGAAATATAATTTATTTAATGCGTATAATATATTAATACATTTCATTAAAATTATTATTCAAAACTAATTATAGCGGGCAGAAATCACAAATCTAGGTCTTCTTTTTACTCAAAGCATTTCATCAGAACCTCTGAAAAACATGTTATAAAAAAGTTATTACAATTAATTTAACACAATATATATACTAATACAAAATATATACTAATACAAAAGAAATATTAAATAAAAGAAATAGATTAAAATCTCAAATTCTCATTATATTTAAGTAGTTAATTGGTACTGGATAAATCGTTTCAATAAATGTTTGATGAAAAAAGTATATTATTTTATTTGATCGTGATATTAAGAGTATTAAATGTGAAAAAGTGATGTCTTGCATTTTATAAATTGAACAGTGTAGGTACACCGTGTGACACCAAGTTATTTCATCTATCTTACGAAGTAAAGAAAGTTTTTGAATGACTCAAGCTTACATTTTGTTAAAACTATTTCACTTAAAATTTCGAATACATTAATGACAAGCATTTTACAGTTTATCTTAGTTGTAGAAGTAGAGACAACACATCTTTATCTTCAAAGAATAAAAAAGTATGAAAACAAGTTTTCAAGATAAAACAAATTTAGAAATTATATGATTGAGAATTAACATTGGTGCATCATTCATACTGATATCTGTGAATTTAGCTGTTACCAAAAAATCAAATAAATAAATTGAATTTCAAATTTTATGCAAAACTTTTATTACTACTCTTTTATGACTAAGATTTTTAAATCTAAAGCTTTAATATTAACTATAAAACACATTTTAAATTATCTGAACAAATTTAGTTACTCGAAAAACATTGGAATGAAAATAGAACACTACAAACTACGATAATACCAACTATTTTAGAATGACATAAAGCAACAAAAATTAAGTCTGATTTTATTGCATTACTCGTTACAGTGGAAACGTTTATCGATATTGAATATGAAGTGCTGAGTGAAGTTGAGCAAACATCCTCAGCAGAGAGCATCTTTAAATACATTTTAAGACTGAGTGCTATAAGCTTTCTAAATAGTTTGAAAATGCATTCAAATAGGTACTTGACTGCACTCCATGACACAAAAACTGATGAGTGGGTCCTCAACGATCGTTCTCTAAGTACTACTTCAAAACGTTATCTTGAATGATTATTATTCGCGAAACTCAACTCAATATATGAAAACAACCAGGGTTTAAGGTAAAGAAGTCAACGCTACTTTTCCATACATTTGGATACATTTACATTAAATACAAAATTGAAAGATATTTTTAGAATCTTTTTTTATTCCCACTACGTTATGGAAACGGCATGGGTATAAAAAATGATAAGTTTAATGGAATAAGTTTTTACATAACATGAACTTACAAACTTTAGAATAAGACGTACTTTTGCAATTTTTAAAATCATTCTACAACTATTTCAAAATGATTTATGTTTGGCTAATGTTTTATGAAATAATAAATGATCATGACGTTATAAATACCCATGATCTGTAACACCAAATAATTTATGCAGTATCCGAAATTATCACTATAGAGACAGTCATAATCAGGCATCAAACTTATGATGCCCGTATGTTGATGTTTTCGAGCAAATACTGCACAGTGCAGATCGGTTACAATATTTTTGTTAGGGTGAAAATGTGGAAAAATGAAGTAGATTCTCAAGTAATTGTGTGTACTGAATTTTATTGTTTCACAAGGTTTCAAAATTTATTGGATATGTGAGTTTTTACCTTTTCAGTATTCAGCAAGTAACAGCTCTCTTAAAAACAATTCATTATGTTTAGTAAATATTCCTTAGGTGAACATAATTGAAAAATAATCTATTGTGTATTCCAAAGAAGTAATAATCATTAGATGAAAATTGCGATCTGTTTTGTATCATTGTTTTATTTACGGACCTTGTGAATTTTCATAACTCATATGGGCTTAATAAGTTACGAATTGCTAGGGAAATGGTTATCAGATCATTTAAATCAAATGTATGAATAAAAGTTTCTATAATGTATTTAGTTATATCCGTGATTGACTCTGTGATATTTTTCATTCAAAATTTCATAATTTGAACGTTCTTTTAAAACAAATATACATTTGTGTGTTAATTTTACGAACTTGAACCAGTCAGATATCGTTCTAATTAATAAAATTATTCATTACAAGAATCAAAAATAAAGAAACTAAGTTTCCATATAAAATTTTACAATTTGACTGTCATCCAATAAATATTTTTCGCAATATGCATTCTCTATCTCTAAACATCAGAATTAAATGAAAACTAAATAATTTGAATTACACAAACGTCAACTTTATTTAAAATCGAATCGAACTATGAATATCATAATTGAAAATTTACTTCCAACGATAGACAAAATGAAGTGTAACTAAAATTATTTGAAGATTAAAAACAGGAATGCGCGCAGATAAATTTCCAAACACAAGGATAGCACGCTTAAAAATGCTTCGACTCAAATTCGAAGCGAGTGATGAACATTTTGCTTCAAATTGCTTTTACTTATTTGGATTGAAGCGCGAGAATCCCACAGACCTATATCCCCCGTGAGGAAAGTCCACTCGTAAACTACCGTAACCATAGCTACGGGAGAAGCAGGGCTATGGTGATTACAACATATTGTCTTGGAAAAGTGAACGCGCTCGAACCTCTGGGGAAAGTCAAAAGAATGTAAATCACGCTCCGAGTTGGTACGCGGAAAAGACGCTCTTTTTCTTCGACTTCTTTTCTCTTTTTTGCCATTTGAGACGCTCTGAATAATGTATTGCATAAAGAAGATGAAGGGAAATAAAATGTGTGGCTAAATAAAAGCTTTAAGCGGAACGCTGGCGTAAGAAAAAGCTATTGGTTTTAATGGTGTCACACCAAGTTTTGTTCCTGCTCTCGCTTCTCTACGGTAAAATTCTCTCCCGTAACATTGTTTCTTGACAAAGAGATTAAACTTTGGCGAGGGAATTTTTAGGCTTCAATTTCATTTAAGGGTGCTAGCTTTCAGAAGCTAGTTTCGTAATATTCAGACTTTTCCCTGGTTTTTATCACTTAGTGGAGCTAAAATATCTCATTTCCGCTAAGAAACGATGCTGTAATTTCTACTGTGTTTATATGAATTTTTTTACTGGTTAACGGTAGTGTGCTCTTTGCATAAATGAATGCAATTATGTACCTTACGTAAAAAGTAATTTAATAATTATATTTTTAAATGCATAGAAGAAACGTTCTAATAACAGATGCATTACATGTTCTCAGTTATAGTATTATAATATTGGCATATTGAATATTTAATGAGCCAAATTCTCCCAAGAATCACGGTTAAGAAATAAAATACGGTATAGGATAGTAAATTATGATTATAATTTCCATTTCATTTCATTAAATAAGCATTTTTATATCTCCGGCTATGCATATTTGTGAGACTTCATAATCCAGTTTATGCGTATTAAAAGCACCTAATGTTTTAGGAATACAAAAATGCAAAAACGAGAATCATTTATAATTTTCAAAAAGTTTCATTCTTGTACTCGTCGAATGTTAGCCCTTTATTTCCGTTCAGAATTTATCTCTTAAACCATAGTCAATTATGTAACGAAATTTTGTTTCCGAAAAGATCAAGAAAAGAGCTTATATTGAGAATATATCTAATATTTGATTATTTATTGATGAAATTTCACAAAACAGTTCATTTTAATTTTATAATTTTTATCTTAGGTTCGTTAAAGTTATTATGCAATATTTAAGTCTTACACTATAGCTATATATCCCTAATATATTTTGGGAGATTATACGATCCGAAAGGAGAGAAATGTCATAATTGTATACACAAGGAATTTTTCGAACAGATTATCCCATATCCATGTCGTTCAATTAAATGACACTATTCTATTCTAAATTTAAACTTTTAACTATTGTCAAACTTGGTATTTTATGGCGAACACTGTTTATTAGAAATATATATCTAAAGTTAATTTCATTTAAATTGGAGCATATGAAATGTGTGTGTTTGTTTGGGAATTGCTCTTTAAGTTATATTAATTTGAATAAAAACTGGACACATAGTTCAGTATTTACATAAAAATATCTAAACTTGTGATTCTTGCATAATTTGAATAGACATAAAGTTACTGTATTTCTATTTTAATTTTTAATGTCATCTATGTACATGAGGAGGGTAACGTAATACAAGCTATTAATGCATGTAATTTTTAAAAATTATAACTTGACAAAGTAATTTAACTATGGATATCAATATTTTACTTGCAAAATCTATCGTTAAATTGTAACAAAAGTATTTCTACTGCTAATACTTACAGGAATTATAATAATCAATAATACAAGTAATAATAATATAAATAGCACATATTTCTTAAAAAATTTCAGCATCGAGGTTTAACGAAAAAAATTCCATGTTTGAATCGAATAAGTTTTGGCTTGGGAACACATCATAATTACAACCTTGATATTTTGAAAGTGGTAACAATACACATTTTTATGGAATACATTTAATACTTAATTCAAATACACTACTCTAATTAGTAAAGGAATATGTAACTTAATTAATTCGTTACGTACACACACAATCTTACTAATTTATGTATGGCACACTATTACCTTCTGCATATTTGAGAATATATATCCATCCCATCATTACTATTAACTAACAAAATCCTGTATATTTGACTAGTTGTTTAAACTAATGATATATATCTAGGTATGTAATAGCTCTAGGTGTAGAAATTTGCATGTTAGGCTTCGTTCATTACCATCAAAGGATGTATAAATGTCATTTTAAGTGTATTTTAGTAAGTTAATATAATACATTCTTTTAAAAAAATAGACGTTTTTATTCAAAACACTTAAGATGTAAAGGATTTTAACATTTCCTGATAATAAAAGAAATATAACAATTTTAAGAATGTATTTTTTTTCTGAAAAACTGTCTTTGATTTAGATATTGAAACTTCGAAAGTATTTTTCGAAAGACGAAGTGAAGAGAACGGCCCTATTCTCGTGAGAAAGGGAAAGTACTGTTTTCACTAACTTTTCTAATCCTCTAGGCTAACTTTTCTAACCTTTGAGGCAAAAATATTTTTCGTGAGAGTAAAATGAAAATATACATTATAGTAGCATAAGACAAATATGTAAAACGCATACGAAATAACATCTTTAGGCATTTTACCTTTCGAAACTCAAGAATTTATTTATCTGCACTGCATTAGCTTTCTACAGATATGAAAAACAAGGGGCAAAAATTTAGCATAATATGAATTTCTCATTGCTAGCAACACTGTATTTAGCCATTCTGTTTAGTCTTTGTCTCTAATAGTTCCAATGACTAAAATTTTATATTGTGCTCTTATACAAAGCAGAAATGACTGAAATTTTATACGTAGATTTCAGAAAGTGCACAGTTAAGTATTCAGTCATTTATCTTTCACTAGTTTTACTGCTCCATAAAACGAAAAATGATATTGATGAGTTTACTTTAATATGCTTAAAAATGTTCTGCTTGGAAGCTTCGCGTAATTACGAAACACTCACCTGTGAAACTGATTTTCTCTTGAAAGTGTTAAAAGGATGCAATACTTATACACGTGCTTTTTCTCCTTTTTACTGCATCATGTATTAACCCTCTAAGTGGTTTCGACGAGATATCTCAAAGAATATCTCCATCAAGATCTGAGCAATTTGCTAATGACGAGGTTCATCAAGATATTGCCGATTTATTTTACGATGACGAGATCAAGATCTGGTCAGTTTTTCTAATGGTGAGATATTTCGTCCATCCCGATCTGCTCAGTTTTGCAAATGATGAGATACATCATTGAATTAACCACCAGGAGGGTTTACGCAGATATTTTTTGAATTTTAGGCAATACTAGTAATCTTAGATGTTCTGTATTTCTTTAGAAATGCATCAAATATGTCTTGAATTGATACTTTAAGGAATTTGTCTACACAAAAAGGAATTAATGTTTCAAGAGATGATGGAGGAAAACATTTTTAATTCATATCAATTTTACAGATATTAAAATTATTCAATCTAATCATTGTTTTATTGAAGTGGATTAAATTGAATTAAAAGATTCAATTTAATCCACTTGCGCAATATATGTGCTGAATGAATTATTCAGAATACATATTATTTCCTTCATTGCTTAATATATAGAATCTTTTAGAATGTTTTGGTAAAAGCCTAAATTATAACAATTCGAAAATATTAAGTTTCTTTTACTCTACGTAATAAAAGGGCTCTTTAAACATGAACTTGAAATGTGCATCAAGGTTGTTAAAATATGGGTACCATGTTTACTTTAAATTTAAATTTGTGATAAAATAACTTTTCACCATACATGTGTATCATTAACTCATTGAATAATATCACTTGGCGTACTAATAGAATAGTCCTTTGATAAACTATTTTCTTTTGCCTGTAAGTCAGAAAGCATGCTAGCAGAGTTAATATAATATTTACACGTTTTATAAACATCTACAGACATCGTTGTTTTTCAATAGAGGTAAAATACTGTATTTGATGGAAATTTGTACAGATTATACACATGTTCTATAATAAATTTTTATTGGATATTTGCAATATTAAAATATTTCACATTTATTTCTATCCATATGATTTATCAATATTTCTTGAAATAAGGCAACTAATTTTTGGGCACGAGTACAAACATTTATCTACAAACCTTTCATACTCTCTGAAAAGCTGTTTTTTAAAGATTTCAAGTACTTTTTTTTACTAATTTTTGATAGTGCAGCTGATTCAAACTTTTAAGAATCGCTTAGAATATCCTTTGGTAATCTCTTACAGCAGTTCTAATAAATTTTCATGAAAGTAAAGCTTAGCAATTTTAGATTCGATTATTGGCATTTGCAACTTAAAAAAGTTAGGTAAAAAATGTTCTTGGACAGAAGAAAGGATCAAGGAAACTTAACTGATTAATGCAAAGAACTTTTATCCATGTATATAGAACAAGCTATAATTACATAAATGAAACGCTGTGAATATTGAACTGGTTTTATACTACTATTTAAAATATCAATTATGTATCTTTGATAGACAAATGTGTTGAATTGTCTGCGAAGATATTTGTAATCTTCGAGAAAGTGTATGCATTGCAAATTTTTTAAGGCATTAAGAAGCTCTGGTATGCATTTTAAAAGTAAACTATTACTTGAATTTCATGATGGCACATTTGTATTATAAGCATTACAGTTTGGAAAAATGAAACATGGTACGTGGTTCCCCGAGTTCCAACAAAAGTTATTAATATTTTGTGAAAATCATACAACATACTTCTAATTATTAAAGATCACTAGAGGGATTTTTAAATAAAGTATATTTAGATCTGAATAAAAGAATGATAATATTAGATTTATTTATGTGTATTTAAATAACAACATAAACTAATTATTCAAACAAAGCAAATAAATTAAAATCTACCATCAGTTTCAGCAAAATCATTATTCATAATTTATTAGGATGTTATGATAGAAAACAACATTGACATTTAAAATTATGCTATTGATAAATATAATCTATGATGTCAGATTTCACAGGCCACGCCGTTAAAAGTGATCAAAATACATATAAATTTGTTTTATATAAGAGAAAGAAAATACATTTATTTGCATTATGCCCCTTAAATAACCTTCCTAGTTTTGTTTTCTAAGCATTATTTTTTGTATTTTCGGTGTATTCTTTGTTTCTTCTGTGTAAATATTTTTAGCCTCTGAATGGTTCATCTCACATTTGGTTTTGTAAAAGTAAACATCCTGTGTTTTTCCCGTTTTAAATATTCTACAGGAAAATCGGTAAACAGCTGGAACCATTGTCCTGGATTTCACAGAAATCTAAAGATAATATAAGAGAGCTCTATTTTCAGAAACGGATTAATTTATATTTCTTTTAAAAACTAAAATTAAAATATGAAAAATAGGAATATATTAATATTTACAAAATACACAATTTAAAATGATTTACTTTAAATCCATTACACTATTTCATATTTAATAAATTTTAAATTTCTGTACTTACATATCTAACATGGTACTAGACGAATATAATATGTTAGTGAGAAATCATACACGAATATTCAAAGACTTTATTGTTAAATAATCTAATTTTTCTGTTTGATTTATTAATTCAAGTTATGTAGTTTGTAATTATTGATCCCCATATTTTAATTCCTAATTTTCATTTTTAAAAGAAATATCAAATTATTTCGCTTCTAAACCAGTCTCTAGGTTTCTGTCATATATAAGAATTGTATCAATTCAGTTTACCAATTTTTGTCCAAATAGAATATTTAAAACGAGGCAACATAAATGTTTTTTCAAAACATGATTAACCATTCAGCTGGAAAGGCATCCATGTTGATTACAAGTATTTATTTAAAATAAAAGGTAATTATATCTTAGAGAAGTAAAAGAATGCTTTGAAATGTATCTTAACATCCTTACTCATCCAGTGCTATTTATCACATTAATTCTAAAATTGCGTTAAGGGTTAGGCACTTTGATTAATTCAATTTACATTTCTCACCGTAACAATTTCCCATCACTTCTACTTAACCAGGGAATTACATGATTATAATTTCTAGTG
Organism: Meta bourneti; assembly: GCA_933210815.1. Taxonomy (NCBI): domain Eukaryota; kingdom Metazoa; phylum Arthropoda; class Arachnida; order Araneae; family Tetragnathidae; genus Meta; species Meta bourneti. The sequence goes on along the minus strand of OW119934.1, from coordinate 3,759,824 downwards.
AAGGTAGGGAAAGATTGAAACAAGTGAAAATGGGGCTTACCAGGGTTACAATTGTTACTCCAAATTTCTTTTACCCATCCAAATGTTCGTGTCTAAAGTGTTACTGTTTGGCGTAATTTGAACTTCGGGAGAAGCGGATGGTCGACAATATCTCTTGGAATACGAAGTGAAAGAATCACGCCCTTGGATTGGTCTAGATGAAATTCCTACCTTCTCTTTATGTAGCATGTAAGGGGCGTATCCATGGAAACGCATCTGTGGATCTTCTCTTTGCACCATCAATGGCTAGTAGGAGTCAAGAGTGATATGTCATCGGTTAAGCTCCGCCCACATCATGTTAACAGAGTTTTGGGGGTAGTGTCAAAAATCAAGCCCCCCGAAATAAAGAAACCTGAAAAAAGCCGATTGTTCAGGATACTTCAATACGTGTATTTTCCTCCTCCCTGTCAATTCTTGATTATCAAATATTTCTTCCGTGTCGGATCAAGGTGATTGTACGATTTTAACTATTTAGGGAAAAGAAATTAAAGTTAAATAACGCAGGGTACTCGGATATAGATTCGACTGTTTCTTAGTTGTGGATTAAATTTAAGTATTGATTATGTATTAATATTTGAATATTTGTATTAAATAATGGGTAAGAACTGTCTTCATGATTACTTTTGGAGAAAAACCATTTAAAAAAGTTGAAAAATAGCTCTAATTGATACAAACTCAATGCATGAATTAGATATTGATTTCTGAATATGTTGACAGTCGTCTAGCGGGAGTAACCTGATGGAAGTCGGTTTTCATGGTTAGTTCAAGCATATGTATTCTAGGCTATCCGAAGTCAAAAACACTCATAAATGTACAGGAGTAATTTTATTATTTTCATTCAAAACGTTTAGTTTAGCATCAGTTATAGTACTTGGGCAATATTTTTACAGACCCAACACTAGTAATAAGGCTGAAATTAAGATCTTCGACACAAATGAACAAGAAAAAATATGGTTTACCTAAAATGTTCCTGAAATTCTTTCTATCAACCAGAATCGAACAGCAAGAAAGCTCAAACGTGAAACCGAAAAGGCTACCGGAGAAAACCTTTTCGACACGACAGAAAACTGCGAATTTGTTAATATCGCCATCTACCGTTCGAATCTTGCAGTAAAATTTAAAGTTCTCGTGAGCTCTGAATTTTTAAAACTTTTCAATAACAATTTGTTTCTGAAAGCCAAAAATGTTACTACGAAGTCCAATTCCTATTAATATTTATGGCACAACATTAATATGTTCTTGCGTTTTTCTTTAATCCGCAAGCTGAATTATTAAAACGCTGATTAGGAACTGAAAAGATATTTGAACTCAAACAAATTTCTGCTTTTGCTATTTTTACTCTTTGAAACAAATGAAATCTAGAATTTGTAGCTTTTTTTATTTTATAAAATTATTTAAAGCTTGTTTCGATAAATTTTAAGGTCAGATAGAAATATGATTTCAGTATTGAAGTATTAATTTTGAGTATTTTAAAAAGCATTGTCTTTCTACTTTTAATAAGGTTTTCAAATGTCTCCATTCCTCAAAACCATGGGAAAATATAACGAAGAGATGAAATGTATATACCTGGACAGTATTCTCAAAGTACGTTTTAGGAATTATTCCTACTTGCAACTCGTACTAATATAAAATCAAATTGAATCAGCATGCGTTTTTTCCACGAATGGAAGTTATTAAAAACTTAATTAGAACGTAAGAAAACAATTTTCATTGTTTTAATTTCAAACGTTAACAATAAAATAATTTTTAAGTGTATAAGACAGCACATTTATGTATTTTTTGAATTCGATCAAGAAATTATATATTTACATTTTTATTTTATATCTACTTATAGTGAACGTTTACGCATAAACTTAAATTTTATTAGAATGGAGAATTTCAGGAAGAATAAATGTGTGCAATGGCTTTATTATTATTTGATAAATATTCTGCTAAGGCCATTTAAATACGATGTATTAATTTGGTATCTGTTTATTTTTGAAATCTTTAATACTCTAGAAAGCTTTTCTATCCCTCTGACACTAGAAGTTTGCAAAAAATGCAAACAATTCTGTTTCCTAGTGGATTGGTAAACGTTTCAGTACTGCAAGTAATAACTAGTCAGGAACTTAAGTTTGCATAAATTAAAAAAGTGCTATAAAAAGAAGTTCATGGGATTTTTTTTATTTTAGAAGTAATTTAGGTTTGTATACTAGTCATTAAAATATAATCACTGTTTCCAATTAGTAAGAACATGCAAAACACTTATTTTTACTAGTTTCTTAAATCTAAAATTAAAATTCGCATGGTAAAAACATTTTCATTAATGGCATAAACTTCACAAATATTTTTAAATTTTACAAATTTTTAGAAACAGAATTATTAATAGAAAATTAAGTACTTTATAATTTTCAGACGAGACTGGATTAATAGTCTCCAAAGAACATGAATGGGAATTTAAAACATTAAACTTGTTTTCTAATCGAAACCTTTGGGGCCGTCGTGGCTCAGTGGGTATGTCCACTAGCAACCTTCGAGTTGTAGGCAGCCAAGGTTCGATTGCTGTCAGGTGCATTCCTCCCTCGGTGTATTTCTGTGTCAGTAAAACTCTCATTGCGTGTGCATGTCTATTAATTGTGTCTGGAGCAGCCAAATATGAGCCATAAAACCCCAATACTAATCGTAATCTTTCTTGTAAAAATCGTAAGCGATTTGCTACAAAAAAGGATTTATTGTTTTCAGAAGTTAAGAGTTTGCGAAAAGTTTAAGGAAGATAAATGAAATTTTAATTTAAAAAAGAACTGACTATAGTATTATACATTTGTAATTCACTTGTGTTACCTGTGTGAACAAAAGCACCATGAATTGATTCTATTTTGTAATACAATTTAAGCTTCTAAATCTTCTACTCATATTTTTGAAATCTATTTATCTAATGTAAAAGTAACAACGCTTTTGATATTTTCCCCAATTATCTATTATAATATGAAAATTCGACTATTACAATATCACAGAATAAAACAATCGTAGATAACTTTTAAATTGTTATAATTACCACAGTTTCTGAATAAGTTATATGTAATTCTATGCTTCTAAATAATGATGTTCTTACGTTCATCTATACGCGTGAAAATCATTCTTAGAAACTTCAGTCTCTATCTTAGAGTTTTAGAAAGCTAACGATCTATGGTCAAAACTAGCTTTAATGAACAAATATTTTTTTAAGTATTTTAATTAAATAATATAAAAGATAACACCTCTATCTTCGTCGTTTTGTAAGTTTACTATTCAAGCAAAGATTAATAAATTAGTTTCAATACAATTTTTTCCCCTGCAATTGTAATAGTTCTTTATAGATTTTAATACAAATCACTGGCATAATTTGGCTAGCTTGAAAATATAGCTCTCAGCTTTTCTGACACATTGATTAAAGACTGGGCAATAACATTTCAGAAACGTAAAGAGAAATTCATCTGAAAAGTATTACTTTGTGGAGAATGAATTGCAAACAACGGGATACATTCACTTGGCTATTGAATCAAGACATTTTTAGCATCCAATTTCAAATCTTTAAGGAATCTTGCATCTCTATGACTACAAATGGTTGAACCAACTTGCATTGAGATGAGAAGGCTTAAAAGTTAGGAACACGCTTTCACCCCTCCCTACCGTTTGACAATTTGAGCAAATGGTTCTTTGTATATCTCTGGAGAAGTGATAATAATTGATAGAGCTATAACAGCTGATAGCAGTGAGGGTAATTGAAATTACGTCGCACTGGTGCAACACGACGGGCTGCGACCGTTCGAATGCCCGCAATTTAGAACCACTCTCAGATGACGGAGTCAACACTTGACCTGTCACGCACTCTTCACACCGAGCCACGTGAGGGCATTTGAGGCCACAGCGGATTTAACGTGCACCAGCTCCCTCGTACACGACGGTCTGGTTGATCGAGTTTCGAACTCGCAACACACCAATTGCAAATCTGCGGCTGTACCACCCGGGCTACCACGGCCCAAAATGATAGACAATTAGATATAGAAAGATAAGTAAACAGACGTATTTAGATAAATGAATCGCTTAAAGTGACTCATACAAACACATTACACAGATCTGAATCGGTGAATATCATGATAAAAAAATGGTTAATGCTCTGTTGCGCTTAGATGATCGATCATATTTGCACTATATGCGTTATGTAAATTGTGTTTAAGTGTTTAGTCGTGCATTTTTTTAGAACGAACTTATTTTACAAGTACACTAAATAAATTACGACTAATAAAATTTGAGTTATTCAGTTTAACTTCCAATATAGCTGAACTCTCGTTTATGTATTTATATAGTAACGTGTTTAGCTACAGAATTTACAATTAAACTCTTTTAATCAGTCCTTTAAGTTTGTAAAGGCTATGGTCTATAAAACGTGCAGCACAATCTATGACCCTTCTGTTGATACATACTTTATAATTAAATCATACGACAATCATAAGATTCGTTAAACACGCTTTCGTTTACACAATAAAATAATCAAATGCAAAATGTAAGAAAATCTTACGAATAGTATGTACAATAGTATAGTATGGGTATATAGTCAAATATGTAATGAGTGTATACAAAACTTTAACATTTTAGTATGAGAGAATTGAACGAATATAAGTTATACCTTATACCAAGTATATGCCTTAAAACTTGTGAATAATCAATTGCATGCATAAAGCATTGGCATTATTGTAACACTTGCATAAAGTAAATTGGAGTTATTGTTACACTTTTCCTTTATCAATACTCAATTCTAGTAAATCTTAATTCAAGTAAATATAATCAAAAATAGTCGGACTGACTCAACTTCAGAAACGCGCAGCACTACAGGAATTCGTTTGTCACAGGCAACTAGGAACATACTACTCATGCCTGTCACTCTTGCTCTGTTGGTTAGCTTACAACGGCGGTTTATTCTTTCGTTGGTGAAGCTATTTAACGGATTTCTCAAACACTTGGTCGAAACCTTCTCAAAACTTGCAAAAGCACATACTCAAAGTTACATAAAGTTTAGGTTGGTTATTTGGTTTCGGGTTTTATGGCGCATATTTGGCCAAGCTGTGCCAATCACAAGACACAACAGAATGAGGGAGGAAGAAAAAGCAAAAAAGCAGAAGGGTAGGCGAATGAAAGAAAGGAAAGACCACTCAGGTATCACGGGGTTGCGTTGCCCCTACACACCTAAAGATGTGCCCCTGAGAGCATAAAGTCTGGGAAGGTTGACAAGAGTGAAAATGATGTCGCACACTCTTGTTCAGAGTTCTGGAAAATCGTCGAGTTATTCAGTTTTCTGCAAACTAATACTAGTTTCAGTTTCCTTTATTGGGTTCTAGTGGGCAATTTGAGTAAGAGGTGGGTCTCAGCCAAATTAGTATCACAATTTACTTTCAACTGAACTAACACCAACTCACATTCCCGTGCCTAGTGTCGTGAAACACTTCCAGTTTAAGTGGTTGGTATGGATAGAGCATGCCACCGAAGTGGCATGCTCTATTCATCCTAGCATGTTCTATGAGCTAGTGGAAATCTTGCACGCTCCCAAAGCAACATCAACATCATGCCGTAAGTTTCGTTCGATCATGCGAGAAAGTGCATCATGTATACGTGCTTATCATACCAGACAATAAATTAGAAGTATGACCAAGAAGTTTGCAGTTTGAGTTGCATAGCTCGTCTAAAAAGAACTACTGCAAAAGCGTCTCCACTATGATAACGCACATATCACAATTTGTACGGTATTTGTTTGAGAAACATCGCTTACGTGCTTCCGCCTCATTCGTTAGATCTCGTTTCTTGATTTTTTCTATTCCTAAAATAAAAAATAACATTAAAGGGCTAAGATTTCAAGCTACACAATAAATTGCGAGACTTGCTACTTCAAAAGACAATTTTAAAGAATGTTTCAGCATTAGAAAAGCTTCTGAATTAATTGCATGGTTTCGGAAGGGGTGTAACTTTGAGGAGATTCTTCAAGCTTTAAAGGATTTTAGTATTCTTTAACCAGTCCCTAATACTTTTTTATCATTCCTCGTGCATTTTGGTACCATTCCACAAAGTCTAAAACGATCTGAAAAGGGTGCCTTTAATTACGATCACCCAGTACTCCAGATCACCCAGTACTTTTGAGAACGAATTGTTTTGGCGTAAAAGTTCATTTATTTGTATCAAGATTCTGTTTTCCTTCCAATAATAAAATTTCTTTATTTATAAATAAATACCAATTCCTCACTGAATTTTAAAAGTAAACACAATTCTGAAGAGAAAATGCCTTAAATAGAAAATTTGAATAATATTTTCTTCGTTTCTTTGTTACTCTTTTTCTCGGCTTGATCACCTCAAACGGCATTTGCAGGTGTCTTACCCCCTTTGAGGGGTACACTCATATATCCGTTCTGCAACCTTCCCTGCTTGACTTCGAACCAGTTTTGATTTTGGTCAATATAATCTTTTCTAGGAATCTTTCAACCGCGATGGATGTGGTTATTTAGTCATTATGAGCATTGTGGCAAAAAACAGTACTACACTACTCGGAAATCTTGTGACGCTCAGAGTGTTAAGGGGCATTTTTAAATTCAGAAACTGGTATAGAGCTTTGAATAAATTCGTTATTCGTTTCAAGTGCGATCCTTAAAGAAGCATTTTAGCCCCCTCCAACCGAAAAAACCATTGCCCTGTAGAGATAAGGTGGTTTAAGTTTTTAAACTTAGATTTGCATTGTTAGATACGTGCTTCATGGAAGTATATGAAAAATGTTTACTTGTTTAATTAAACATAGAATAAACGGTTTCATAACTTTCAATTGCTTGGTGCTCATACAGATTAGAAGAGAATTGCTCACACAGAAAGTTGAGCTTCGTATTTTCATATATGTAGAACCCCTTCTAAACTGAAGGAGGGGGCGCTGTAGCCCGGTTGGTAGAACAGTGGGTTCGCAACCGGAGGGTTGCGAGTTCGAAACAGCCAAAGACAGTCGGGTATCCGGGGACTGGTGCACGTTAAGTCTCGTGGTCTCAAATGTTCTCACGTTGTCGTGGTGTGGAAGTATGAAGAGTGGTGTGACAGCTCAGGTGTTGTCCTCGTCAGCTGACCGTGGTTCAAAACTACAAGGTGTCCTCGGATATTTCTCTTTGGGATTGATCCCGGACCGTCGCCTATAGCCCGTTGTATTATACAGTGCGACGTTAATTCAACTTCCTACCTAAACTGAAGTGATGTATCCAAGATCTCTATTCATGACTTAATCACTTATTCATGTTAAAAGTATATTGTTAAAAAACAGTTGAATACGGATTTAAGTGCTCGAAGCCCTTTTATTCACTATTTCCAGGAAATCGTAAAATAATGGATGTGAACCCGGGGAAAGGTAGCCTCACAGTCGAATGCTAAAGCTTTTGCGAGGTGCTTTAGACTCCATGCTAACATACTAGAACTAAGTACCCTAAATTAGGTACGCACATTTTTTTGTCTCACTACAAACAAACGTTAGTTAAAACATTTTGACCAATTTGTAAATTTATTTATAATCTTTGTATGAAGAAATTTTGCTTTAACACCAAAACTAAAACACCAAAAGGTGATATAAGTGTAATTTCCTGATGATTGGGTTACATAATCCATCATGAAATTCATCTAAAAGTTATTTCATTTGTTAATCAATTTTGCTTGGTCACAGATGTGAGAGTAATTTAAATTCCAACTGAGATTACTTGAATTAGATACGATGAACATTAAATTTCTAACTACAAACTGAAAAAGACGTGTTTGCATATGGTTAAAGATATTTACTTCTATTTGAAATGCGGAAAGGAAGGATAGAGGAAGTCATGACAATGGAATGTGTTTCGAAAAGAATATTCAGGATCAATAAGAGATAAAAGTTTTATAAAAGTCGGAGATGAATAAAGCTACTTCGAAAGACCAAAAGGAAACTTAATGTAAGTGCAGTGAATCGAATTTCAAATATTTCCACTGACAACATTTGCTGGGTACATAATACTGGCGAATAGGAGCAGTAGAGCGTTTATAGCTATAAGATATTTGCTTCAAAGAAATGCATGTATGCTTTGAATGCTCTTTCTCGAACAATGGGGAAAATTCATTTTTTTTATTTAATTTTAATTCAGGAGACTTTGAGACGTTGCTTCCTGTTGCGAGTGATGCAAATGTATACGCTATGTTATGAGTCAACGGTAAATATTGTAATTTTATGAAGATGGGAAAAATTGATTTGCAAGAAATATAAATTAATTACATGAAACAAAGCAGCAACGTTTCTTTCTTTTATAATGGTGTCTGAAATTTACAAGACCACATTGTATTTTTATCAACGTTTGAAAACATTGAACGCTTCTCCATCACGTTCAATATTACTATTAAGTGTAAGAATTTTAAATGTTTTTAACTATGAAGTAATAGAATGCTTATATAATCTACGAGGATTACAAGAAAAATTGTGGTAATTGTAAGGAGCATACTACTGCTCCCAAGGAGTTGCAGACAGATACAGTCATAGTTATGTGAATACATACACCGTTGGTTGACTTCAGTAACACCAGTTTTATGTGGAGACGTGATCAAAGCGAACACTAGTATGCATTGATCTAAAGTACATTTGTAATAGTAAACTGTAAAGGACGACGGCTTACTATCAATGTTTTTTAACACCACTTACATATGATTCTAGCAACCACACTTTGTGAGTAATACTTTAGTGTAGTCACCGTCCGTTGACATGCGGCAGAAACAATGAAGATGGTATAGGAGGTATATTGTAAACATTCTCCAGATCATTGTACATGAGTTCTTGGACTAGACATTTTCCTCTAGTTGAAAAGTGGCAATTTTATGAAGTAGCTAGGCCTACAAAGATTCCCACGTACTTGGTGGCGCGGCTTGTCCGTTTTTGGACCTTGCGCCAAAAAGCCACAACATCCAATCCCACATACTTGCAAAAAAGTGCAGGACAGTGTTATGAAGTCAGTCTGTATGAAGAGTGCAACTTGTTCCAAGACCTCTGATGTATCGCTGACTGTTCATAGCACCTGCGATCCGTAAAGACGAGAGCGTGAATGAAATGGCACCCCAAAACACTACGCTTGAAGTTGGACCACATGACGGTCTGAAATACACACTTCCAGTTGCCGTTCTGAACTATGTGCCAACTCGTATTCCACGCTATATCATGGGTCACGAGATTGTAACTAGACTTATCAGTAAACTGGATTTGATCCCATTCAGCGTTCCAATGTCTTCGCTCTTGGCTCCATCCATGGAAGCATCTGATATCTGGTTTAGGGTTAAATGAAGTTGAAGTAACGGGAGGCGAGCTACTAGCCCTCGCTGCTGCAATCGTCGGGAACGGTGCTGGCAAACATGGCCTGATATGTAACTCTCCTCTACTATTTTGCTAACATATTGGCCACACTCCCCTCCCCCATTGTTGTGCGTACCAAGTGACTATCTTCCCTTTCTAACGTAGCCATAGGAGCCTCAGATGCCTCACGACGATGGGTAGAATCTTGTCTCCAAGTAAGCATAACTGTACTAGCGTTTCGATCAAAGCATGTAGCAATATCATGGTACGACAACCCACTAGTTCTTTCTCCCTAAAACTGCAACAATTGTTCAAAATGTAGTCTCGTTTTGCAACGAGACATGTTTACATACTAACAGAGTAATATCAATCGAATTCACTGATATAATGTTTGAGATTTCCCTATTGAAGCCTTTTATATCTACCGAGTCAAATTTCAGTCTATTTCGTGCGCATGCTATTTGCATACTCTGCGGAGATTTTAATCTTTTGAGTTAGCCATGATAAATTGCCTGTCTCAAATTTCTGGTCAATCCAACAGCTCTTTTTTGGTGACGCATTTTCAGTTCATAAATCAGAGTTGGCATCTGTCCGTTCTGTATACAAATCTACACCGTTTGACCGATTCGAACTAAATTTGGTATTTGCTCCTTAGAATCTTGCGGAAAATACACTGGATATAAGCTCACATTATATTTGGCCTACCAGTGAAGAGGAGGCGAAAGAAATTAAATCCTCACTGGATTAACATTGAGGATTGTTGCGATTAAAATAAAGATTGTTCTTGCCACTATTGCCGTTGAAAAAGCAATTCCAAAAATTATCTGTACAGAAACTAAATCATGTACAAATTACATAAAATTATTTGTGTAGAGTTTTTTCTTTCTGAAACATGACTAATTTTAAAACATCCCTCAAATGAGAGACAAAAAAATATTTAATTTTGTAATCACATATTCACATACACTAGCACCTTGGTATTGTTAGCAAGATCGATATATTGCTGTTTCAGCCAAGCGGAATCGAAGAGCGATTACTACACGTGTGACATCTATGGTTGCAGCGTCCATTGGTAAGATGATACCTTTACTACCGTTCGCCGAAGGCTACACATGAATGGACTGTACGCCCGGGTACCACGAGTTTGTGTTCCTCTATCCGTCCAATTCAGAGGGGCACGATTAAAGTGGTGTTGGCAACATGTGAATTGGACTGTGTCTGATTGGGCCAACGTTATGTTCACGGATGAGTCGAGATTTGCCCTGGAGCCAGATGACAAGCGTGTAAGGGTCTCGAGAGAACATCGCACACGCAATCGGCCCCAGAACATCATCGAGCATCACGCATTCCGAGGTGGAAGCATCATGGTGTGGGCAGGGATTTCGTTGGGATAATGCACCGACCTGCATATCTATAGACGGGGTTCTGTGACGGTTGTTCGGTATCGGGATGAAGTCCTAGAACCCACTGTGAGATTGTACGCTGCAGAAGTTGGTCCTACTTTCGTTTTAATGGATGATAAAGCGCGTCCCCATCGAGCCAACATCGTCGACGACTACCTGAAGATTGAGGGGATTGCGCGTATGGATTGGCCGGCGTACTCGCCCAACCTTAATCCCATTGAAAATCCTTGGGATGCCCTTGGCCGTGCTGTGTCTGCACATTTCCCAACCTCAGTCATTCTCACAGAGTTGCAAACTGCTCTACAGGAGGAATGGCTACTACTTGACTCTGGGGTGGTTGATCACCTCATGGAAAGCATGGTCACACGCTGTAAACTTTGTATGAGGATGAGGGGTGGTCACATACCCTATTAATGTCGGTTTTGTTTGTTTGTTTTGGATATAAACATCCTTTTGTTAATGACTCCAATATGACTTCATCTTAAAATTTATGAAAATTCAATACTGTTTTCATCTTTGTACGTAATTCTTTGTTTTGTTTCATGCATAAACATATTTGCTACTTTCCTGCCGCATTGCGTGCCAATCAAAGCTGTACTTGTCGATTTTCTCGCATTTTACCGCTTCGTGCTTAACTTTTGGCAGTGAGTGCAGTATTGAAAGGAAACGAAGCTTTAATGCAAGAAGAGTTGGCGAGAAACCTTCTGCATTGGCGAGAATTAATAGAAGTGTTATCTTGCTATTTGATATCTGGCAACACCAAAAGTAATGTTTCATTTTTTATTCGATTTAGAATTGAGTTTATATACAATGCCTCCCAAAATTGAGTATGAAAATATTTCTTTAAAAGACCAAAAACTGTAATAAATAATTTGAACTTAATTTTTATGGGAATGACAGAATAGACATTTAGAAGCTTATTAGGTTGAAAACAAATTCCATATCAGCTATAATATTTATGTTTAAAAATATGTTTTTAAAATCAAATTTACAAAACTCACAAAATTGGGAATATACCCAGCCCATTTTGTACAGAAACGCAATAAAAACAACATTTTTGTTTAAATAAAAATAAGTTGTGTGTAGAACATTTTGCATGTAGAACAGCATCCAAACCATGGGGTACTGAATTAAGAATTTATTTTGTTTTTCTGTATTTTTTTGTCCATTTCTCTCAACGGTTATTACTTTCTAATCTTAACACATCGTGATTTTTAACCACTTTTTACTACTAATACCACAAATTTTCAAGCCCATTGAGGTCCTATGATGATCAAATTCAAATTTTTGTGCTCATAGATAACGACTACACAGAGAAAAGAGAGGTACAAAATAGTTAAATTATAGGTTCTGTACCACCTTAAACAGCAGCTGTACTCCTAACAACCTCAGGACCTCGAGCTTAAAAATTTGTGGTCCTGATAGGAAAAAAATGATTAAAATTACGATATTCTGAGCACTGAACATGAGAACAATTCTATAAGAAAAATAAGTAAAAATATTCAGGAAAATAAAACAAATCTTATAAATTCAGTGCCGTTTGGATTGGAAGGGGTTCTTCATGAAGAAATATGTGAAGAAAAAAAAGTTTTATTTTACGTTTTATTGCGAAATAGGCTGGATGTGACTCAATAAGCTCAATTTTGGAAAGGTTTTAAATGTCGTATTTACAAAATTCTATCTTTAAAATATTAAAACTAATATGGAATAATTTTTCAGCCTAATGTCTTTAAATGTGTACTTTACCATTCCTATAAAAATGAAGCTCAAATTATTTATTAGAGTTTTAGTCTTAAAGAAATACTACATGGAGTATACTTAATGTTAGGAGTCACTACCTGAATTAAGACAGAAATATTTCGGTCATATTTGAACATTTCTAAGTTTTATGAAAATGTGATATTTTTGGAAATAAATTTTTATTGCTTTTGTCGTTTGTTTATTCAGTTTTTGGAATCACTCTGTCCGTGAGTAGATTTGAAGTCGAAATCCAGCGTAGCTGCTCTTATCTTTCGTTTTCAGAATTCTACTTTTTTCAGTTATCTGAATTTCAATTCTGTCTGCTATGTTGATGCTGAAAGTATGTGTTCCATTACTTTGTTGTAAAATAAATTATTTAGTAATTATATTGTAATGAATTATTTATTCCGTGAATGATAAATTTAAATACGCGCTCACTTCTTGACAACATGTGTATATTTCAACCAACTTTCCTTAAAAATACTTGATTTAGAGCATGCTTCCTTTTATGATAATAAAATATTCTGCGCTAAACCTTTTTGAATAAAACAGAAGCTAATGCTAATCGTATGTTGTAATTATTTAAAGATTTTTATTTTGAAATAGAGTTCCCTTGTGAGACAATTGAAATCATTTAAACACTTTCCTTCATGTTTCAAATTAAATGATTTAGTTTTGAAATCTACTAATATGCAAGTAACTTAATCATTATGTAGAAGTACGTGGTTACCATGTCTAAACTGAATTCCTGAATAGAAAACAAGTGCTATAATAGGATTCAATGTCAAACTGCATGTAAATAGCAAATTTTAAAATGAGTAAAGCAAATTTTAAATGAACTCTGACAACAGAAGTCGATATGACATTCTTTTCGAGTTGAAGTTAAGTAAATTGCAGTTACTTGTAAAAGGTTTGTTAAAAACAGTTATTTAAAAAATGCGCTATCAAATCAACTCACTGTTTTTTTTTGAAGACTTTTATATATATAGTCTTACCTTTAATTCAGCTGAACTTAAGATATTTAATTTTAAAACAAGCTTTTTTATTTCACGTGTCATGAAATGGAATTTTTAAGAATAAAATTTGCAAACATAATTAACGAAAGTTTCAAGGTGTTAAGATCTCTATGTTATTATTTGCATTAAAAAATTAAAACAAATGGTAATGAAAGATAAAAGACTGCGGTAGCCCAGTTGGAACAGTAAAAGTCCGGAGGGTTGTGAGTTCGAAACTAGGTCCAGCCAAAGACCGTCGTGTATACGGAGGCTGGTGTACGTTAAATCTGTTGTGGCCCCAAATGTCCTCACTTTGGCGTGGTGTGGAAGTTTGGAGAATGGGGTGCCAGCTCAGGCGTTAACCTCGTCATCTGATCATGGTTAAAAATTATGAGGTGTCCTCGGATCTTTCCCTTCATGATTGATCCTGGACCATCTCCAATAGCCCATTATGTTGCTCCAGTGCATCTGAATTAGAAACGAATATGACTTTTATGAAATAGTAAGATAGAGTATTATATAAATATTTTTGCACTGAAATGCTTCTAAAATATTCAACAGCGTCTACGATGTTTTTTTAAAACGAGAATAAAGGTCCCATTAAAGGTTATGAGATAATTTTTTTATTTGCACGACCTCAAAGTCAGGGAGATGATAAATAGTAAAATAGCTTTAAAAATGCAAATAGGACACCAGAGTTTAAAAGAGTGGCTTTAGTTCACTTTGAATACATTAAAAAAGGGAAGGCCAATTATTCTGGTGATTAATGACCCATGACAAGGCATTAACCATAAAAGACCCCGAATGCGTGTTTTCCGCACACTGCATAGAAAGTAAATAATAACGCATTCCTAAAATTTTTATTATTGGAGTTTATGTATATAGTAGAAAAATGATTTTTCTTTGAAAGACAGTCTGCGTTTCAAAAGTTGCGGACTGAAACTGGCTCAGTCAATAAGATGAAAGGAATTCTGAATTTCATAAAACAAAATTTTTAAAGGGTTTTGAGGTCTTCCAACTATTAAAATGTATTTTATTGTTCGTTAAAAAATATCTGATCTTATTTATATTCGTATTAGCTACTAGTTACTCTCTAATTAGCTACTAGTTACTATCTAATAGCTTATATATAAGCTATGCTTTTCAAGCTATATATAGTCAATTTATGAAGAATTGTTTTTGCAATATGATGCTTTGTACAAACGGTGATAACTCAACAATAAATATCGATCTATTATAAATATTTTTGTATCATTATAATCTATATAATACAGTGGATGTTTTGACCTTCAGAGTTATTAGTTAAGGAATGAATTTTTAGTTGATTTTTATGTTAAAATTCCTGAAAAAAACCTTGATTTTTTTCTTTGATAAAAAAATCGTAAAAAACACATATTCTCTCTAGCAACTTGATTAAGTCAAAACATAAAGGAACATATTGGAATAATTTTCAACAGAAATAGTCTTAGAACAAATTAGAATTGGAGATATCACTGTTAAAAAAACCCACTGATTAGTTAACTATACCTAAATTAGAAAATTAATGATTACCATAATCTAAATTTTTTACACTGAAATGATTTTAGGCATAAATCAATGACCTATTGTAAAAAACTGGATTTTTAAAGTCAAAATTTTAAAAAATTCTAGTGTACACCTTAACCTAAATACAAGGTGGCTGCAATTCAACTGACACTGCTCAAAGTCATATGTACAGATTAAAGAGGTTAATCTTAAGAATTTAAAGAATTAAATTATATTATATCTGTTAAACTAACTGAACAAAATACTGTTCTACGCTATGCTTTTCACTTATTTTTCATTTCCGTTGTTTCTTCTGAAATGTCTTATCTTTTATTTACAGATATTCATATACACGTATGCGTGTATTGCTTGGTTGGGTTTTATGGCGCAAGGGAAGACAGGCATATTTTTGTATCATAAGGATACAAATCATAAGTATTTAATCGTTTAATTAATTATAATCATTATAATGATAATCATTATATCGAAATTGAAGACAGACAACGTCAAATAGTGGACATACGCACAAAAGAAACGTTTTACTGACACAGAAGAAAGGTTTTACTGACACAGAAGACCCCGGGTAAGTTAGTGGATGTGTTTGTTGATACTTAGTAACAAGCAAGCTCTCGCCACATCGACATTCACCAGCTTCCGGCATTCCTCCCACGCGGGTCATCCACGTGCGGATCATTTCCAGGTTTCTACTCGTTGTTCCCAATTTGCCTATTTCACATTGCGAGACTGAATGAGCTACCTTTGTAAACGATCTCATTTGGATTGCGACTCCTTAGTACTTGAGTGCGGTGAAAATCCAAATGATATAAACGTTCAAATAATCTCACAAGTGGGACAATGCATTCGTTTTAAGTAGATAACTGTTACTTTCCATTAGTTGAATACGGTAGATGCGAATCGAATCATCGATCATTTCCAGGTTTCTACTCGTTGTTCCCAATTTGCCTATTTCACATTGCGAGACTGAATGAGCTACCTTTGTAAACGATCTCATTTGGATTGCGACTTCTTAGAACTTGAGTGCGGTGAAAATCCAAATGATATAAACGTTCAAATAATCTCACGAGTGGGACAATGCATTCGTTTTAAGTAGATAACTGTTACTTTCCATTAGTTGAATACGGTAGATGCGAATCGAATCATCGATCATTTCCAGGTTTCTACTCGTTGTTCCCAATTTGCCTATTTCACATTGCGAGACTGAATGAGCTACCTTTGTAAACGATCTCATTTGGATTGCGACTTCTTAGAACTTGAGTGCGGTGAAAATCCAAATGATATAAACGTTCAAATAATCTCACAAGTGGGACAATGCATTCGTTTTAAGTAGATAACTGTTACTTTGCATTAGTTGAATACGGTAGATGCGAATCGAAGGATTGCTTTGAGACAATGAACGAACCGCGGTAGTCCGGGTGGAAGAGTAACGGATTAGCAACTCAATCCAACCAAAGACCGTCTGGGGGCACGTTAAATCTGTCGTGGCCTCAAATGTCTTCACGTTGGCGTGGTGTGGAAGTTTGGAGAGTGGGGTGCTAGCTCCGGTGTGACCTCATCATCTGACCGTGGTTCTAAATTACGTGGAGTTGTCGGATCTTTCCTTTGATCCGTCACCAATAGCCCGTTGTGTTACTCTAGTGCGAAGTTAATTAAAATGCCTACGTACGTACAGCCAATGAAAAATGTTTGCCGTGTTAGGAATAAGGAGGTAGATGAATTAACAGGAGCAAGACAACGGGCTATTGGTGACGGTCCGGGATTAATCCCGAAGTGGCAGATCCGAGGACATCTCGTAATTTGGAGCCGCGCTCAGATGACGAGGTCAATACCTGAGATGGCATCCCACTCTCCAAACTTCCACTCCACGCAAACGTGAGTTAGGGAAAGGAAGTGTAGTGATAAAGTCTACTCGAGCACCCAAATTGCAGAAGGGAGACGATTTGAGTTGTGGTGCTGAGTCATTCCAACATGAGTTGTGACAAAGTATTGATGCATCGTTAAAACCCGCTAAAGTATGCAATGAATGGTAACTTCAATCGTTACATTTGATGTGAGAATTGTTTACTTTAATTTTTTGGAAAATTAGGGTACCTGTCTAAATGCATAACACCAAGATGCGTAAATTGAAGGAGGTAAATTGTTCACTTGAAATGAATTTTCAAATTCCAATCATGAATATACACTCAAATACAGTTTCTATCTGTTTCAAAAGACAAATCTTCAATGAAGATGAAGATAGCGTCTTAAAATGTGTACAATCAGTCAATTCGTAATTTCACCTTTAAAACATGGACAACTGACGGCAATAGGATAAGTAGGTATTTAATTAACTTGGAGCAACACAACGGGCTAATGATGACGGTCCGGGATCGACCCCCGAAGGGACAACACCACGTAAATTTGAACCACGGTCAGATGACGAGGTCACACCTGAGATGGTTCCCCACTCTCCACACCACGCCAATGTGAGAATATTTGAGGCCACGACAGATTTAACGTGCACCAGCCACTTTTGTACACGACGGTCTTTGGTTGGATTCGAACTCTCAATCCTCCGGTTGCTAGTCTGTTACTCTTCCAACCGGGCTACAGCGGCCCGACGGCAATAGGCACTAAAACAGGAATAGCTAAACAGGTAAAAATGAGGCTAATTTTCATCTTTCTGAAAGTAAAATTGTTCCGTCGTGTCCAATAGTTTGCATTTGAACGCTCCATTTTATTTGACTTATTTTATTAAACAAATAAGATATATTTAAAATTTTATTAAACAGTTGGAATGTAAATACCTACGTACAGTTCATGGAAATGGATATTGGAAAGCACTGGAGTACTCAAAAATGAAGTCACTTGAGCTAAGGGTAATGGTTAAAAATCGATGCCGTAATTACTTTACATAAGCAAGAGTGATGGACATAATTTTTAACTCTAAGGTTTTCAATTAATTTGTTTCGATCGAACAGCTTGGTGAGAGCGAAATTTCATTTAAGAAGTTTTCCTGTACACACACTATTTTTGTTTTTAAATACGAAAGTATAAATGAGTGCTTCATTAATCTAAACCTATTTGTATGATTTTTATTTCAAACGAAACATAAGAAAACGCAAGATATTATATGCTTTTATTGTGCTGTTTGCCACTGCGTGTGAGGAAAGGATTTGAAGGAAAGCTCATAAGAATTGAACAAAAGGGATTCATTATATTTGAATAGCTAAGTTTCGCGTAAAAGTGGCGTGCTTTATTTGCTAAAACATCGTTCTGAGTAAATCAAGAATTAAATTAATACATATTTTCTTGTCAAGAGGTAAGTGAATCATTTCCATGGGTTCAGAAAATACAAGTCTATAGCTATTTAAGTCCCTCTTTTCACATACAAAGCTTCAATTAAGGATTATGCATACATTGATTATAACTCCATTTTCCCAGAGCAATAAGTTATTGGCCGTTATTTAACATAACTAACAATGAATAAGTAAGTAAAAGAAAATGTAGAAAACGAATTTTTCAGGATAAATTAAAAATCCTGGGAAATCGTAGGCGCTGTAAATAGCTGGGGAATAAATTTTTAAAATAATTTTTATTTGCAATCAGGTGTAGATCAACTTTTAATTAACACACTAATAGTGAACAAAATAGTGAAGCATTTTCTTCAAATGCGAATGATAGATTTTACTCTATTTTACTCTTTGGCTTAGCTTCACAATATTTAAGCATTTTTCCATTACGCAATTCCATAAAATAAAATTATAATTCTGTATAAGTCTTACTTATCTATACACTTAATATCTTGTTAATTTAAACATAAAATACCAATGAAACACAAATAAACTAAATTATCCTAATCAGGCGTCACGGAAATGAGAATACTTTATAAAATAAGAGTGATAAAATATTGAATTAAAATAATTTATTTATCGTTTGAATGTTATTCCTGATTCCAGTTTTATTCTTAAATATGTTTAATTTTAAGGAACGTGCGTTGTGTGATATATTAACGGAGGGTCTAAATTCCTTTCCTTCTGCTTCAAAACTACCCAAAAGGCTTTTAAAATAATTCTGAAATTTAAAATACAATGGTATGGTATTAGAATTATCTCCAGATTACATTAACCGATGATATGATAAATATATTTTTCTATATTCCGCATTAATGTGAAATTAATAACCCACGAGGGAATAAATTCTGTGAAGGCAACATTAATCGATTATTCAAAGTAAATACGCTATCTGAATTGTTGAATTTTTAAGAACTTGCCATTATCTTTTTCTCAATTACATTTTACTGAATGATTAAATATACTTTAATAACTGTAAGTATCCGGATTTTAATAGTTTATTGTATTATGCAATGTTGTGCAATTTAGGGTTTAAATATATCATAATATTGCTCCGATAATTACAACTGAGCTATTTCTGAAATAAAAATCAAGGAGTTAAGCAATTTCATCATGGATATTATATTCCTTCCGAGTTTCTTCTGTAAGTTAAGAAATATATAAGTATTTGAAAATTTTGATGAGTCTAAGTCTAAATAAATATATCATCCAAAAGCTGTCATTAAATGTGATGTTCTGTGATTTCGTGATTCAACCTCGTAAGATTTGTATTGTTATAAAATTAAAACTATATACCCTATAAAATCGATTTATTAATAGTTTATAAGCAAGTTTTAAAAATAAGGGCTTACTATACAAAAACTAATTCATAACAAGATATTCCGAGATTCTCCTTGCTGGCCCATTAGTTTGTATATCGCTGTTTTATAAAAGAGGTCAGTGCACTCTAGTTAAGCTGATTCATCGTCGTTTGCTTTCTTGCCCCACGATCCTTCTTAGGGCCATGTAATTAGGTAGGAAACGAAATTTAACAAGGTGCTTTTGCTGTTTTGATGGGAGAAAGACGCAGAATAACAGAAGAAACTAGAGGTAAATCATGGGAATTGCTCAAAATAATGCCGAAAAGCTTTCGCCTCTTTTCGGTACTTTATTCCTCTGCACAACAGCCTAATTGGTGACCTGGTAGAATATTTATAACATGGACACATGTTTTCCTCAAAAACATTTGGTTTATTTCTAATTAAATATTTTAATCAATACCTCACTAACAATATTACTCACGTTGGGAACATTGAAATCAATCGTATATTAGCTGAAATACCTTATGTATGCATGAATGATAATAGAACAAATTTTTACGTGTTTGCATTGTTAGGTATATTTTAACACAATACATGAATTGCGAAGAATACGCATAACGTTTGGCAGAGTTCGTTGTTTAAAGCGGCGCAAAATAATTTTTTCAAATATTACTGCTTTACCCAAGAAATTGAATGCATTTTTGTTCCACTAGATCCGCAAAATAATAGTTTATAGGTATTACTACCAACATAAATACACTACCTGACATTGAAAATGCAACACCCAGAAGGAGTGCGCAGAACTGGATGAAATTTACAGGGTAGACGCAGCTCACCGAGATATGTAAATGATGCAAGCTGCGCAGCTGTTCAGTTCCAGCAACAGTTCCAGCAAACAGACGACTTCACGAGGGGTATGGTGATTGGCCTCAGAAGGGCAGGTTGGTCCACACTTCAAATCTCAGCAGATACCCACCTACACGCGTCCACGGTGCACCGGGTGTGGCACAGATGGTTGGACCAAGGGAATGTGGCGCGTTTGAGGGGTTCCGGTGCAGTCAGAGTGACGTCAGCACGCGTGGACCGACGCATCTGCCGGCAAGCATCGGCGGCTCCGCAAGCCACGTCTGTCGCCCTTTTGCAGCATGTGCAGGACACCCTTGATGCTCCCATATCGTCCAGGACCATTATCCGCCGATTGATCGCTGGCGGCCTGCACTCATGGCGCCCGTTGAGACGACTACCATTGATCCAACAGCACAGACGTCTCTGTTTGCAATGGTGTCGGGATAGAGCCACGTGGACGACGGAAGGGCACAGGGTGGTGTTCTCAGATGAGTCACGCTTCTGTTTTAGCAATGACAGTCGCCGTGTACGAGTCTGGCGCCGACGTGGTGACAGGGCCAATCCGGCCGCATCTGTGGAACGCCATACCGCGAGACAACGCGGTATAATGGTTTGGGGCGCCATCGCCTAGGATAGCAGGTCACCTCTTGTCCGTATTCAGGGCACTATGACGGCCCAACGATACGTGGATGACGTGCTGCAGCCGGTGACACTACCTTTCCTTCAGGGGGTGCTCAATGCCATTTTCCAGCAGGATAACGCCCGGCCGCACACGGCACACATCAGCCAACATGCCCTGCAATGTACCCAGGTGCTTCCCTGGCCAGCTGTCTCCCCTGATCTCTCACCCATGAACATTTATGGGACGTCGTTGGACGTCGCTTGCATGCGTTGCCACCGGCACGTTCAGAAGACGAACTCTGGCAAATGGTTGACAGGGAATGGGCAGTCATCCCTCAGGACACCATCCGCACGCTCATTGCTTCTGTACCTAGACGTGTTGCTGCCTGTATCGCCGCTCGCGGTGGTCCTACAACCTACTGATCAGACGTTCTTGCTGCTCAGTGGCAAGGTGTATAATGTTGCAATAAAGATCACTTATTGCTCGTTGCTGTCTCTCTCTGTTTGCCAAATTTCATCACTTTCTGCCAACTCCTTCTTGGTGTTGCATTTTCAATGTCAGGTAGTGTACATGCAGATCCAAGAGCTGGAGATAATAAGGTAATAAATAATGCCTAATGATAAAACCAAATATTTATAAATACGTTGTTACTGTACCCAAATAAAACAAGTTATAAATGTTACTAAGCAAATTATTTTTGTGTTAAAAGATATTAAATAACCCTATAGAGAATGTAGAAATAAAAGAAATTTACACAAATTTTTTGTCGCGAGAAAGGCTTTTGCTGCTCAACATTTTTAATATATAGACTACACATACGACTACATAGACTATATATAGACTACATACTATACATACTTATAATTATAAAAAAATTAAATGCAATAATTTAATACGAGAACATATTTTATAAAAATAATATCGATTTAAACGTTTTATTTGTGAAAAGGAAAATCATTTATTGTATTACGACTTTATACTAATTTTTAAAATATACCAGTTATCACATTTACCACTTTTCCCTCATAGATGCGAGAAACGGGGTAATATACCCTTAACTTTGCTTACATTTATGAAAAATTATATATAGACAGATGTAATTTTTAATCAGTTTTGACAAAGAACTCAACTGCAAACACGCATTCATGTCTTCACTTTCAACTTCTGTGTAAAACTGTCAAATATCTGTTTTTGCATTGTTGAAACTCATGTGAGCCTATTTTAGGCGAAAGGAACTATCCCTCTGGAAAAGTATGAGAATCGAGGCATTCATCTTCATTCGACTCTCAACTTTTCCATTGTGTCCTTATGACACGTGCATTCCTCCCTGGGTGTACGTATTTCTCTCTTCTATGTCAGTAAAACTTTCATTGTGTGTATATTACTTGATATCGTATGTCTTGTGTCTGGTGCAACATGGCTAAATACGGCCCTTGCGCCATAAAACTCAAAAAACTGAACCAAACCATTGTGTCCTTAAGTTTTATTTGAAGGATAGGTGGTCGTAAGAAGATAAATTTGGCAAGGAAATTCTTAAAGTAAAAAAGGTTAAATGGGGACATTACTGTGTAGAAAGCAATAGGAAATAGTTACAAGCAACTCTTACTCACCCGATGGAAAAACTTTCCATACTATAGAAACAAATAATTATGACGCTGCTCTCAAATAACCCAAATGCTTAAGCAATGGCTGCCAAACAAGCTGCCGTAATAGACAGCTCCCATTTACTGAGTTTCGTGAATTTGCGTCTGATTGCACCAATTGATAGCAGAAATGAAGGCTGTACCCCGTTCTCCTAGTATTTAAATATAAGAAATTAATCCACTGTACATCATTGCATGTTTCATTAATGCAATATTTCAATAAATAGTTATCCTAAGAAAATCAAAATTCAAAAATGAAACTTTGTAAGTTAATCTCATTTATTCTAAAGCCGGTTACCTTAATGAATAGTACTTTTGGATGATGGGAATACTTGAATGTTTAAATACGTTTTTACGTAAGTGCATACTTGCGAAACAATAGAATGGAAACATTCCCCAAATGTTTTCTCAGAACCTACTGTGGAGAAATTAAAAATAAAAAACCTAAATTAGCAAATATCTGAACGAAAGCATGAATTTGTATTAAGCAAGTGCAACTCGCTGAGTACTCCAAAGTTGCTGTTGATGAGGTTCTTAAATGTAAAATATCATCCATGCTTTGTTTGCGATAAAGAGAATACAACCATAAATACAAATCCCACTACGCTTTCTATTAACCTGCCTCATCATTACTTGGTCTGATTTCTGTGAAGAGTTCTTATTTTGCTCTTTTTGGGGTAGGAAAGGGTGACTTAACGATTTAATACATCCTGAGTCTTCCACAAAATGGGCAACTAATCGAGTCGAAAAGTCATTAAGGGCATAGATAAGCTCACAGTCCACTGAAATAGGTTATTAGTGCCAAATGCTATTCGTCATGTGATGTGGAGGGTGGTACGAAAGGCTGGATTCAAAGCTTTCGGTACAAAAGTGAGCACAGATACGAACTGTAGAAGCAGCAGTAGGTTATAAAATCATTAATCTCACAAACATACGAATTTCACGTAAAATGAATCATTGAGGTAAAATGTTTGAGCATTTCTAATGATGTAATTGATATTGAAAAAGTTATATTCGTATAAAAATTATTTTAAAAACCTTTTGATAGTTTGATCTCTATTTAACTCTAAGTGGTTTCAACGAGGTAACTCGTCCATCAAGATCTAACCAATTTTGCTAATGGCGAGTTATCCCGTCATCAAGATGTTGGCAATTCTTTGATTGTAAGATCAAGATCTGTTGAGTTTTGTCAATAAGTCGATAGATGCATCATCGAGACTACCACCATGGGGGTTAAAGGGCAGGATTAACTGATAAGTTGAGAATATTCTAAGATTACTTCAAGTTACTCATTAAGTAGTATATTTTATAAGACAAAGAAAATATATTTTCAAAAGTCGTCTTATCAACTTCCTATAATCGTGGAATATCTGTATGTATAATCAATAACCACTATCAGAATTGGAGTGCGTTGATAATTAAAATACCTACCTATCAGAACTGGAGTATCGTATACTTATTCACTTGAGGCCTCCCGGAATGATGAACCAGTATTGAAATTTCATTCTTATACATTAAATTTCTAATTAATTATTAAAATCAGAACTGTATTAAAACACATTTTTTTTATTACTCTTTGGTTTATTAAAGCGTTAGCATCAATTTTAAGAAACGGATACTTCTTTTCTGCACATGTCATCTGGTTAAGAATTTCCTGTATTCATTTAATAGTTGCACATTTTAATTATAAAGTTATGTGAAATTTATCTACAAATTATAATTCCATAAAAGAAATATTTGAAATCGAAAGACAGTCCAATGTGTGCGTGCGCCACGCACATGCTTTGAAAACAATTTCACATAATGTGAATAAAAATTAATACATATTCGTCTTTATGTAACATATTTTGTTTTCAATTATTTCTAAAGATTTTCTGCAATATTTTATGGTAGTAATGGAAAATATTTTCAAGCATATGCTATTTCAAGTTATTCAACATTTCCTATTGGTATATCCGTAATCTTCAGGGCATACAGCAAAACACATTTTTAGAAGTTGTACATAACGATAGTTTCTTATTTTGTGTCATTTATAATTGAAGTTGGAACAACAAATTTTATCTTGATAAACCGTTTATTATTTTTATTCAAATACGTATAATAGTAAAACTTCGACTTCTCTTCTGTTTCTCTACGCTTACCCAAGCGTTTACTAACAAATTTCATCCCAGTCTTGCGGACACCATGGCAACGGAAAGAGATTATCCACTTCCTTTTTAAATCACTCTTCATCGTCCAGAACGTGAACTTCTAGTGACCACAAACGGAGTTTGTGTAGTATAGTGTAAGTGCAAGTTTGTTTCAAAACCCATGATAAAAGTAAAATCATAGGAGGAATTCTTGAATTTAACACTAAGTGACGATGACTTGTTGAATCCATTATGCCCCATTGGTCAATATATACCCATCAATTGAAAAATATTTATTCCTATGTCAGTAAAATTTATGAACTGTCAGCATTTATTTTGCGAATGTATCTATAAGTGTAGTCACTGCAGATATAGTCTCAAAATGATAGACAAAGAAAATCCTAAAAACTTTTTTATTAATTCGCTAAATTTTCCTTCCTTGTGAATTCAATGGAAATATATAAACATTCTAGCAAAAGTATTTAATTTAACTGCCAATTGAATATATGATCAAGGGAAGAGGGGATATATATAGACTTGTCACATTTTAATAAGTTAGTATTTGGTTGTGTCAACATTTTTTCTTGCTTCAAAAATACGAGTTTAGTATCACCGATATTAATTTTGAAACATTTCTGGTGTGAAAATATACTAATATTCATAAGTTTATTGAAAGCCCTCCTGCACACCATTTTTGCTAATGCACTCCAAGCGTTTTGAAAAGGTGATTTTTGAAGGCATTTTGATAGCCAATCCATTCGACGTAAACCATTGTTTAGAACACAGCGGAAATAGCAGCATTGACCTGCTGAAATATGCACTTTGACCCAAACGCTTTATTAAATATGACTAGTAAAGTTTATAGTTCAGAGAAATGTATGAAACCGAAATATATTCCATTTCTGGGCCTTCGTGATATCCAAAGCGCAAATCACTGGAATCTA
Source organism: Meta bourneti (assembly GCA_933210815.1). Classification (NCBI taxonomy): domain Eukaryota; kingdom Metazoa; phylum Arthropoda; class Arachnida; order Araneae; family Tetragnathidae; genus Meta; species Meta bourneti. Next base: position 3,733,954 of record OW119934.1, on the reverse strand, counting down.
TTGCTTGTCAAGTGAATAATTGTTTCGGTGCCTTCCACAAATCGTACCAAGAATTAGCTCATCAAGTCCATGGTTGTGAAGCCCGATTCCGGGACCGAATAGAATTTAATCCACGTGATTCTTTAATTGGAACCTTGGAAGCACGATAAGAATCAGTGTCCAATCAGAATAGTGTTCAATGGTCGATGTCATAAATTCAGTTTGCACTTGGCCGTCATCTTGGATGTTCCTGTGTGATCTGCATCCCTTATATGCCTTATTTGTTAAAATAAAGAATAGAATTCCTTTTCAAACGAATTTTTAATTCACGAAAACATAACTATGGTATTGAACCCTTATTCATTAGGAACTAGTGTAAAATGAATTTGTTGCGTCATGATCAATTCAACAGGGCTCTTTTATACAGTGGAATTAACCCCTTTAAAAAGATCGATTCGACCTGAGGTTTGTGTGATCTGTAAATAACAGAAACTAGTTTAAAATAATCTAATTTTATATAATTATAGAGTTCAAATACATTAATACTGGATTTGATGCTTTACTTCTGTATCATTGTTGGAAATTCGAATATTTGCGAAAATTTAGTTTAGTAAAGTTCTCATTTCTCCTTAAGTCTTATCGTCTCTGTTGCATGCAATTTTCCGTAGGTTATAATAAATAAAAATATACAACTTTTCTTACCATCTCGTAGATTCCAGACGATATGTTTATTTTCTTCGTGATCACTTTGATGGATAATCTCTGAATTCAATTCCAGAATCTTAAGATCTTACGTTTCTGTTATTTGTTCTGTACAACTATCGGAAAGAAAACTGACTTTTGACCTCCAAATTTTGTCATCGTCTGGACATTCAGCAGATATTAAATGCAAAAAAGTTTTAATTGAACTATTTTATTTCAAAATCATTTCTTTTTGGCACAGAATTTTTATAGCAAAGTTTAAGTATTTATTATTTGCTTATAAACCTGCCTCTCATTTTTCGGAAAAAGCTGTATCCATTTGGCTATTCTAATTCTATAAATGCCTGGAAAAATTATGGGAATAGAATGCACAACTTTAAAAATATTTGAATTATGCAGTTTACGTTCTTTTGGATTATCTATCATGTCGCTTCAGGGGCCGCGGTGGCCCTGTTGGAAGAGTAACGGACTAGCAACTGGAGGGTTCGAATCCAACCCAAAGACCGTCGTGTACAAAGGGGCGTGGTGCACATTAAATCTGTTAAGTCCTCCAATGTCCTCACGTTGGCGTGGTGTGGAAGTTTGGAGAGTGGGGTGCCAGCTCAGGTGTTGCCTCGTCATCTGACCGTGGTTCAAAATTACGTGGTGTTGTCCTCGGATCTTTCCCTCTGGGATTGATCCCGGACCGTCACCAATAGCCCATTGTGTTGCTCCAGTGTGACGCTAATTGAAAATACCAATACCAATACCAATGTCCTCACGTTGGCGTGGTATGGAAGTTTGGAGAGCTCAGATGTGGCCTCGTCATCTGACCGTGGTTGAAATTTACGTGGTGTTGTCCTCGGACCTTTCCCCTCGGGATTGACCGTCGTCAACAGCCCGTTGTGTTGCTCTAGTGCGACGTTAATGAATTACTATTACCATCTCGCTACAGAGTTCAAATGCAATTGTTACATTATTTGATGGCAATTTAAAAATAATGAATAAACGAAATTTAGAAATAAATAAAAGCAGCAAAATTAAATTAATACAAATATCGACATAATTTAAAATTCGAAAGTAAGCATTGAAGTGTTCACTACAGAGCAAAACAAAGGTAAAATGAAATATAGGAAACACTGAATGTGTATGTATCCTACAGCTATGTTTCTTGTTCTCACGAAAAGAAAGCTCCGTTAGTGAACATAGTGCAAGAAGTATCATTTATTACAATTATAGCGTGATGTGTTCAGAGAAGCTGCATATCACGCTAAAATGCTATTGCGACCACATCAGTAAAAACAAATTACATCATAATAAAGTCTGATTTACTCTTGAAAGCATATGTTGAAAATTACAAAATGAATTAATTGAAATAATCCCGAAAAACAACTGCTAATTTCAGAAAAATATCCCGATCGTTTATTTAAGCAGTCGAGTTTGTTACTAAGAACATAAAACCTGTTTTTATGTGAAAAGTACTTTAAAGTAAATGTTTCTTTAAATCATCTATAGGTATAAAAATTAGAAAAAAGTGTTCAATATCAAATGCTTGAAATAAAGTACAGAAAACAAGACGCAAAAAAGGAAACGTTAAGCTCCCTCGAGGAATGGATTTAACCGAATTTTCAACATGCTTTATAACCCTAAGAGTTTCTGTGGTAGAGTTTCTGATTCTAGCTCGCAAAACACGCTCCCACTATTTTCGGACAAGGAGAAGTTATTGCTCTTACCAATGCCTCATTTAACGTCATTTCTTACAATTGAAGCGTGTGCCACAATGAACGTTTGGAACCCTCTCACTGGGAAAAAGAAGTGATGTTTTAAAATACTTGCTCATATTTATATCAACTTTCACCACATTTTTACGGAGCTGAGCATTTCTTCAAGTTCATATTTTGCGGTACATAATTAAATATTTTTCTGTGATGTTTTCTGATTATATGAGTAAACTGTAACAGTTGTTTCGTTCAAATATTTGAATTGTTTATTTTTTTAATTGAAAGAGTAACTTTTGTGATTATTTGAATGTAGTTTGAAATTATATCAGAAAATTCACTATCTCTTTGGAATTTTCTTTTCTGTAGATAAATTAGAAAAATATTTCAAGTATTCTTGACCAGGTTTAGTATTGACTTCAAAATTATATTTTTCTATTTCGCATTCAAATATTAAAACTTGACACGATTATAAAACATCTAAAAGTAGTGATCGTTATTGATTTAAGCATAAATTTTGAAAGCCTCAGTTTTTAAAAAAATTAAATGAAGTTTACTTGTCACCAAATTTTAACACAGCAGTAGTAAAAAGCAGTCACGTATCTTAAGCCATCTCTAATTTTTATATATGATCCCAATGATATTTAATCCAACGATAAGTGTTTATAAATGTTACGATCCTTTCTATACGATTTGTTGACTAAGCTTTTTAGCACCTCAATGACTTCCTTCCTATTCCATCTAAGTGAAAATATAAATTTTATTTGGCAAAACACACCAGTATCAAACTAAACATTCCCGGTTTTAATATTGATTTCAAGTATACATTTTCTATTTCGCATTCAAATATTAAAATTTTTACACGATAATAAAATAGTTAACATTGAACTCATTTTGATCCATCGTATTTTTATACATGATCCTTATGATATTTAATTCAACGAAAAATATGTGCAAATGTAGCGATCCTTTGCATACGATTTATTGACTAGCCTTTTTAGCACCTCCTTCCTTTTTATTCCATCTGAGTGAAAATATAAATTTTATTCGGCGAAACTCGCTGTCCCAAACTAAACATTCGCTGTCCTTCCACGAAAGGGAATGCCATGTGCGAATTTTTCCCAACCACCTCCAACGAAAGCAAACAATTTCATGCATTCCAATTTAGTTAAAAGCGCAGGGATGGAAGCCAGTAGGAAATAAAGTGCTGATTTTCTGCCCCCGAATGAAAAAACAATTTTCTTTATTTACTCGAGCGGAGCTTCAAACTGAAGAATGGCACACCATTGAAAGTCCCTTAAATCTTTAAACGGATCAAAGAGTTTTCAACAGTGAAGACCCCACTCAATCCTTTCTTTTTCTCTAATCTGAGCAGCTTGCATCGTTCTCTCCAGATAACGGGGCATGCGCGGGAGCAGTCGCGCACTCTAGCAATCCGAGAGACGGAGGCAATCCGCTGTGTCTCACACTGACAGTATCCTCGCGGTTTCTATGAACTGGGGCAGGGCACAGTGATGGGATCACAGCAGATCTGACTTTGCGCCACAGCTCTGGAGGATATATCATGAGAGGGACAGTTCTGATATGGAAACTGCTCTGCTTCACTTATATCCTCGCCTTAGTTCGGCCCGTGCCCGAGAAGATACCAATCGGTAAGTCCGCCTCTTCCGTTGCCGCGGAACGTGCTTGGGGTTTCGGGGTTAAAAACATACAACCCCTCTGAGGGGATTCCTTTCCTGTGTATTCTTTCGGAGGCTCGTGCTTGTAAACAATCCTAGCTGACAATTCTGTGGGGACATTTCAGATGCTGACATGCTTTTGTTTACGAAATACCTTAGAGTTTGAGTGCATTATTTGAGTGCTAAATAATTTGGGAATGCTTTAATTCAAAATAGAATATACTTGTTGCATTGAAATTTTAAGTAAAAAAAAACTTGTTTCATTGAAATTTTATGTAAAAAAATACTTGTTCATTGAAACTTTATGTAAAAAAATACTTGTTCATTGAAACTTTATGTAAAAAAATACTTGTTGCATTCGATGTTCAATGTAAGAAAATACCTGTGGCACTATGAGTGTTTATATAAGTACGAAAGGATATCTCATTTTGATAAAAATGTTTATAGTTTTGGATATAAAGACCATAACTCAAAAATCATAATATGCAATGAATGTGATTAATGAGACAATTTTTTGAAAACCATGTCAATGCAATCCACATCGTTATTACGTACAATTGATTGCGTAAGAGAAATTGATCCACACACATGTACAAATTTCTTAGATGCGTTACATATATCACAGTGTATATTAATTTATTAATATTAAGATTATTTCTACTCGTGTATGCAATAGTGATGCGCTGCAAATGATAATAGTAAACAAATGAATTTTTAATCGGTAACAAGAGGGTATATATTTCATTTTAAGACAGGGAAGTTCTCTGTCAATAATGCAAATAATAACTGGAACAACTAACTTCCGAGAATGGCTTCCATTTTACAAAGTATAATTATTCAGTGATAAACTTAGTGAGCTTTTATTCCCCAGACTTTTGAACATCTGCTTTTAAACGTAAAGGTAACGAATAATAGTTGAAACTATTTCGAAGGTATCTTCATACATTGAAATATTTGATAGTTAAACACATGGTTGCTTGGGTCCAAATTTTTCATTTGTCTTTCGATTTATTTAAGATAATCTTTTTACGGTATTCATAAAAATGCTTAAATATGTTGACGTTGTTATTTAAAATTTGGTTACAATGTATCTCATTGTTTGCGTATACATCAAATTCTTTGTTTCGATTTGACACTGTCTTTGTTTCAGACCCATTGATAACAAGTGCCTCATCAAAACGTAAAATTACTCTTACTGACTTATTACAATTTAAACATAACATAATCTAAGTATATATCGTTACTACCACTCCAAAGTCACCAATCTGCATTTTGGCGATTTTCACCTAACTGCATTTTGGAGTCACCATTTCATGTTTTATTCTGACAAAGCCACGAATGATCTTGATTCTTAGTGGAAATGCCGATTTTCATGAGAAAACAACCTTCGAATCGTAACTCGATTTTTCCCGAAGCATCAAAACTTTGAACGTGTTTTTGTAGAAATGTCAATTTTGCTGATTGGTGCCTTTGGAATGGTGGTAACGATACATGAATATCGGTTAACATGGTTGAAATTACGTAAATAGGTAACTTCTACATTATTTTTAAGGATGACTTTAAGTCTGATTGTAATTTAAAAAGTATTTTTACTGTTATAATTTTAAAAGGTAAAAGTATGCATTTTTAAAGTTATGAACTTTTAAATATTAAATAATGCTACAAAATTGAATCCATCTATCCATGATTAAAAAGGAATGATTGAGGCTCAGTATCCCTTAAACATGATGCACATTTGCTTTTACTTTGTATGAATTTAACTTTTTCGTAATTATTTTATATTTTAGTTGCACAAATGGGGATTATTAGTAAATTTTGATGATAAATGTTTAAGAATGTGTGTGAATATTACGAATAATAAAATAACATTTCATGGCAACACGCACATCACATTAAAAAATTCAGTTACACATATAGTTTAATATAACTCATTACATTAATATTATATTTCATGAAACACAGCAGAAACCTCTGCCAACTCACATAGCAAAGCATAGACATTCGTAGTAATTAAAATCAAAATCGAAATTTTTGTAAAGATACTTATTGACTTGATATAGAGGCTAATATTTATTTTCAAGTCAATTTTTATTTATTGCTCCTTCCAAACAATGATAATGTAAATACTTTCAAGTAGGTAAACCATTTGTAAGTTTTAGTTGGTTAATAAATTAACTATTTATGAAATGAAATATACTTTCACTTCTCTTTAGAGGGGCTTCCTTTGTTTCGACCTCCCTCCAGATAGAATAATTTTGTTATATGTATTCCCTAGCTTATGAAATCAAAAACTTTTCATGCCCTTTAAATGTTTAAGATTAATATTAATGGACTTATAGAGAAATTTAAATTGATTTCTCTCTACTGTATGCAAAGATACTTGTAGAAATGTTTAAACAATTCAAAATCTACTTTAATTTATTTCATTGAAAACATTTGTACGCAAGTTAGGTTCATTAAAAGTTTGTTCATTGTTACAGCATTTAATTTAAAATTGTAAAATCCTGTTTTACAGAATTCGATAGATATTTTTGGATTATTCCCCGAGAAGTGATATAGAATATGCTCTAAATTTTAGTAATCAAGCTTTAACTTTGTTATAATTAAATTGAGAAGCAAGTTCTAATTTTCATGGAGTAAAAATGGAGCTTAATTTCATGGAGCTTAAATTTTAGTCGTATTAGTATTAAAACCTAAGGATCTATTCAAAAATGGGAAATCAATCTACTATTATTAACCGAACTATTGGACTCACAAAATTGTTTTATGGTTAAAAAGTTTCAGATTCTGAAAAGAAATTTTTATAATTTTGAAAGTACAAAGCATATATTTTTAATAAAATTTACACTAACGAACTTGCATTTAAAAAGGTATAGTGCAATTAGTAGTGTTCATAGATATTATAGAGTATCTGATTTTAACTAGTTGAATCTTATTTCTACTCCAAACCAATTTACAAAGCTGATTTCTTTTTACATTTAGAAAATTAGCCCATTCTTCTTTCAGATATAAATTGAATAATCGAAATCTAACATTTTTGCACTCCGGTGAAGCTTTCTAGTTATTCAGAAATTTTAATTTTCTAGAGTATATATACATTATTTATTCGAAAGAAAAAGAACTAAGCCACAATATCTTGAACCCCATTTGTCGCGGAAGCAGTATCATGAGATTTTCGTGATACGAAACCAATTATAAAGACACTAAAAGCAATTAAATTAAAAGCCCTTCAAAGAATCCAGCTAGCGATTGGTACTTTCATCGTAAACACATTATATGAAGTTTTCTTTGAAATAAAATGAATGTAAAGGCAATTAAATTTAGAAATAGTGAACCTACATGTCTGGTAAAGGAGAGAAAACTGTCGCTTCCAATTTCGGGAAACAAATTAAAAAATCTCGTGAACATAGGGATGCGCTTTCATAGTGTTTACGCGTTTTTAGATAATTGATGATCAAAGACTTATTTTACTCAACACATTTCAACCATATTATCAAATTTGTATTTTATAAAACCCTTCAAAAATATCTTGTTAATGAAACAATTTTTTTGGTATTCGCTCTAACGTACGTTTTAAAAGCAGAACTCGAAAGATATAGAAATTTAGCTGTCAAGGTACCAAAATCTGAAGCAAAACATTGAAATGTATGGCTTTTGTCTTGCAATCTAGCTAATTTTTACTTTAACTAATTGAAAACATAAGTGCTTGTATTCCATAAGGAAACAGCAATAACGCTTACAAGAAAATGTTTCTTATGAATCCATTCATGTACTTGCATATTACGAAATTGGTGATTTTCACTTGTAGAATAGCTTTATTATAGACTGAGATGAAATCAATATGGAGATAGATCTTAATTCTGGATGCTCCCACTGAAATTACTCCTTATGCTTCCTGCCAAACCCGACATCTCGTTTGTCCCGAAAGAGCTATTGTAGCTGTTGAAGGATAGATTGAAACATTCCCATCCTGCGATCTATCTAACAAAGAAACCTCCAACATTAGCGATGTAAGAATTACCGCTTTTAGGAAAAATGATGTGGAAGCGGAAGAAATGACGGGAAAACGAAGGAATTCTAGCGGGGATTCGCTAATGGCTAAACCCAGAATCCGAAAACAAATGATATGAGAAAACAGCATAAGGTAATATTTACTGCCATTCCGAGAAAACTAATACCTCGGAGGGTAATTATTGTTCCTATAACTATATAAAGCTGAAAAATGCAATGCAGGTATGAAAAGCGCCCCTAAGTACAGCTTACCTACATCATATATTTTAGAATTTCATGGGGATGAAGTAATACTTGTCTAAAATGAAGAACTCTTAAGTTAAATAAAAATATTCAACCCAATACTATGTTAAATTCTAAATTGGTCAAAAACTTGTTAAATTTTAAATTCAATTTAAAAATTCAAGGTGTTTTCTTGCAACCAGAGAAGTTGTCGAAGGCCGAGTTGCCAGATCTCGTGATATTAAGACAAAAAACTGAATATGTAAAAAATAATGTATTCCAAAGATCTAATCTAAAACAAATGAAACTCTAAAGAGGTTGATGAAAACCCATCCTACACTTCTCATCTCAATTTTTAAAACCCCACGAAAAGCTTGTTGCCTCATTCGTTCGAATTTTCTATACTTTCAATGCTTTCAAGCGTAGGGAACTTAATTCGTTCATAAATAACCTAAAATCCTTTTAGATAATATGAGCAACCCCTTCTTAGCCATCTGAGTTTATCATTATTCAATTTATTAAATTCACAGCAAAGAACTTCTAAAAATGTTTTACTCATTTAAGAAGAAATAAGAACTATATTGCATTAATATGTTGCTTAATACTTATTTTCTTATTTTATTTAAAGAATAGAACGATTAGTCAAATTTTTACAAAACTCGTTCTTACTGAAACTTTTTCAACCATAATAGAGTTGTACAATTCAAAGAGAATAGCAAAAATGCTTGTTATATTATTTTTTTATTGGAAAGAACCCTGTGCGTGATAATATTTTTGTTGCAACTAGGCATAAATTGAAAAAAATGATAAATGACGCTTTAGCAGTAAACTAAAATTCTTAAAAGTACATCCCAGAAGATGTGACCTACGATATGTGAAAGAACTATTAAATGTTATGAACTCATTTATAACGCCCCTAATTATCTAATAAATTTTCAGTCTCGAACGGCAGTTAATTTAAAATACTTTGCAGACATGTCTATCAAAAGGCCCTAAATTATTGTCTGCCTCAGCTGAAGTTTAAAATTTATAATTTAAAGCTGGTATTAATTAAGTATTATCTTTATATATAACAAGTTCGGTAAACTGATTACTTCGCCAAGACTTCTTTATTGAAACGTTATGAAGTATTATTCGTTACACAAGTAATAAAATTAGCTAGAATACGAAAACTTTTTAGGATAAATAAACTTTTAAGAAAAATATAATTTAATGAATACCTGTTTGCCAAAATAATTATTTGTTTAGGTCATATAAAAATATAATTAGAATGCTAAATACAACACTAAGCTATACTTTCATTCGCCCCTTTTTAGTTTGAGGAAGGTAGTGAATGAGAACTGTACAGTTGTGTTTACAAGAAGGGATTTGAAACGAGATAGCGTGTTTAGAAACACATTTAAAAAGAAACTTTTCACCTTTAAGTACAATTAACCCTTAAAAAGGAAACATACATTTTGATGTGTTTACATGTTCATTTTTCACCGCAATCTTTTCTAAGAGTACTTTTAACACTTTGCAACCGTTGCAGCAAAAAACGCTGAAGAATTAAAGTACGTGGTAATTACAAGAACTTGTTAATTAACTTGCACTTTCCTCAAGTTCAAGCACTTTAAAAGAAGATTTAAATACCCTAATCTAAGGAGTAATAAGGATTTGCTTTTAAATATTTTTGGTGTAAAACTTATAAGGGGGAATAAATTCGATCATGCAATCATTATATATAAATGTCATTAATTTATTTTTACAATAGCTATCAGCAATTACTATCTGAAAAATAAGAACAATATAATGAAATAACATGAAAACGTAAGTGAATGGATAGTACTTTACACTTATAGAAAGCTTATCGGGCTTTGCCTTAGTAGGGTATAAGTCCTAATATTTTTCTTATTGCACAATTTATAAGAGCCTTCGATGCTTTCACGGAACATAATTGTATCAAAGAAGGAAACCAGCTTAAGAATTTCTGATTATTCATTATTGAAACCTTTGTACAAATGTTCATCAATTCGAATTCGTTGTTAAATGATCTTGCATAGCATTGTGTTTATAGCTATTGCAATATTTTATTCAGTTTTGCCATTTGTTATAATTACGTTTCATGGTTTTTGAAAAAAAAACGTCTTAGTTTATTTTAATAAATCACGATATGAAACTATTAAGAAAAACGGTATAGTTTATCAGGCATTCTAAATGTAGGAAGATAGTATGTTTCAAACGAAATTTGATGCTATTTGGTACTATATTTTAATATTTTATTGTATTACTTAAATTTAAAAATCATTTGGAGTAAAATAATTAACCAGTGCAAGATAAAAACGGTGCAAAATAAGATAAAATATAAAAATATTTTTATATTATATATATATATAATATAAAGATATATATATATATATATATATATATTACGTATATGCACTCGCAATAGATGTGTATGGCTAGTTTAAGGAAAATGAGACATGAATAATTAAAAGAAAGTAGTTTGAGGTCTTTACGTTTTGGGATGAAGAATGAAATGGAAGTGATTAATAGGACACTGGACCTTGTAAAAACGTGAATGACGATCACTTATCTATAGCTTATGTTTGCATAATAATTGACCTGCTACACTATCACTATCTTTAATAACGGCAATCAAATAACTGGGTACTGTTACAAAGAAAAATTTCTTAAGGGGGTATGGTACCCAAATTGCTGAAATCTGCAATTTTGAAGTTATAGTTGTAATTTTTGGTATTCAGGTAGATTTTAAGTATAGTATGCAAAATGTGAATTCAAAAATTAAAAACAATTAATTTTAAAAAAATAAAATTTCAAAAATTTGAACAGTTTTCTTTTTGATATAAGTAGAAAAATAATTTGGCTAAAATTTCAATTTGAACATTTTTTAACATAAAAATATATAAGAAATAAATTGTCTTCACAGTTTTTGTAAATATGAATCAGAAAAAAATTAATAAAAAATAATGCAAAAACGTGATTTTACACCACAAATATTGTTTTCAAAAATTATAATAAAAAAACAAACACATATTTCAACAATTGCTGAAGACAAATTAAAGAAAGGTATATATATATATATATAACAATTGTTCCAAATTTCATTCATATCTGTGCAGTAGAATTTGACTTATAATCAATTTAAATTTATAAAAATATCAAAAATCACTTCTTTGAGAAAAAAGGTACTAAAGTTTTAAAATTATGCAAAATAGCTGTTTATGAAAATATTCATCTGAAATTTTTTTTCAGTAATCTTTCACACAAAAGAAGTATATTCCATGTTTAAATTTTAACAAAATTTTAATATACACTGCTGGCCACCCAAATTGCAACACCAAGAAAGACAAGAGATATCACAACAAAATTTATTTTGTAGATAACATGTTGACCAAGTATCAAATGATTAAATTTATAGACTTCTGTGAAGTGTGGTTCCTGCCAAAATCAGTAGCCAGAGTAGCCGCCATTGTTGGAGATCACCGCTGCCACACGCCTCGGCATTGATTCAAAGAGACTTTGGATGTGTTCTTGGGGTACAGCAGACCAAGCAGCTTCCACACGTTGCCAAAGTTGATCTGGTGTGGCAGCTGGGGATGTATTCTGGGCCAATCGTTGAGCAACCATGGACCACATGTTTTCTATCGGCGAAAGATCCGGAGAGCGAGCTGGCCAGGGAAGCAATTCAATCTAGCGATTGACGAAGAACCCTTGGACAATGCGTACCACGTGTGGTCGCGCATTATCCTGTTGAAATATGGCTGTGGGCAAGCCCTGTAGGTAAGGAAGGACAACTGGCTCCAACACCTCGGAGATGTAGCGCTGGCTCTTTAAAGTACCGGCAATGCGTACTAGAGGAGTGCGAGAGTGATATCCAATACCGCCCCATACCATAATACCCGGTGCAGGACCAGTGTGGCGGTGCATAACGCAGCTGTTCAGCATCCTCTCTCCACGGTGTCTCCAGACTCGAATCCGACCATCGTGGTGTTGCAGACAGAAGCGTGACTCGTCAGTAAAGACAATTTCATTCCATTCTGCCGTCCACATCCTTCTTTCATCGCACCATTGGCGGCGGAAACGTCTGTGGTTCTGCGTCAAGGGTGGACGAAGCAATGGACGTCTTGCGGACAGACCACTCTGCTGTAAACGGCGTCGAATGGTACGCGCAGACACTGGATGATGCGGTACAGACTGAATGTGCTGTGCTATGGTTCGTGATGTGGCTGAGCGATCCGTCACTGCCATACGCACAATATGCCTGTCATCACGTGAAGTGGTGCACTGAGGTGGATTCGATCGAACACGTCGGTCCGTCGTACCCTCCTGCATCCAACGATCACATATCCGCATTACAGTTGTTTGGTTTCGTCCAACACGACTACCGATTTCCCTGAAAGATAATCCACAATCTCGGTAGGCCACTATCCTTCCTCTGTCGAACTCGGATACTTGATCAAAAGATGATCGCTGTTTTCTACGAGGCATAATTGATCGTTTTTTTGAAAAAACCACAAGAAAAACACAATTGCCGTACTTGAAATCGTCGAAATCTCCAAGTCTTAAATAGCGCTTTGAAGTGGCGCCACAGGCGCGCGTGATGTGCGTCTGCGCTGAAATTCTAATCATTTGCATATCTCACCTCCGCTAATGCATGTTGTAAATTTCATATTATTTGCATGCTTCCTTCAGGGTGTTGCATTTACGGTGGCCAGCAGTGTATATATGTACAAAAAATAAATTTTAAAAATCGAAAAAAGATAAAAAATTTCATCAAAATTTTTACATACAGAGAAAAATATGAAAATTGCTGCTGTTGGAACATAATATATTATAAATAGCTGTTGCACACACAAATTCAAAGATAATACATTATATTAAAATGTATGTAAAAGCAATATTGCTGACTAACACAGTTCAATGTCCACCAGCCAAGTAACCAGAATTCTGGTTCAGTTTTATTTTTGCCATGTTCACTTGTCTGCGATAATCTTTGACCAACTTTGAGCTTTCCGCTTTCGTCCCATATTTATTATCACAGCTCAAACTTGTGTAAACAAATCACTTAAAATTATATAATTATAATAATATATTAACAACAAAATATATTTAACAACATATTCAACAACAATAGCCGTTTTCGAAATTAAAACTAACGTCAAATTTTTCACATCAAATATCCAATTTACATTCAAAATAAGCAATCCAAAAGATACTATTACTTGACATCAATTCAAAGAAGTGTTAGCTAATATGTTTACTTCGCTTCTTTCATCCTATAAAAAGAAACACTATTTTCAATTGAGAGAAATAGACATGTAGAGGTTTAACCTTTCGTTTGTTTATGTTATAGTAGATGAAAATGAGCGTGGCAGGTGACATCAGTAGTTCAATTTTTAAAATTGCAATATAATCGGTTCTATTTAACGTAGCAAGATGAATTTGGTGTCATTGGAATCAGAAAATTCTGAATTTTTTTTAAAACGATAAAAAAAAATTGCGATTTTTCGGGATTTTTTGAGTACCATACCCCCTTAAGTAGCTGAAGTCATTTATGCCGTTTGTAGCTGAAACGAAATAGAGGCATCAGAGATATGACTTCCGAGTGTTGCTTGACGAAGCCAGGGTAAAACAGCAAAGTCAGCGAATGCTTCTACAGGACTCAGGAGATCAGAGATGTTCACAGTAGTTTTGATATATCCAACAGGAATTTTCTTCCGATTCGTCTTTTCAGGAAACTCGAGCCCAATCAACCCTCTGATTCCCCAATTACAATTGCAGCTAGTAACAATTATGGCACGATCTCAGTGAAGGCTATTCCTGACGATCATTCACGGGAAAACATAGTCCAATACAACAAAATACGTAAAATACACTAGCGTGGCGATTTGCTTTATAGAGGATGTCCATAGAAAGCTGATGCATATTAAATATTTGGAATCCTCACGTCAGAGAAGGGACGCCGAGGCTCAGTGGATTTGCCTACTGCTAGCAACCTGCTAGTTGTAGATGGCGAAGTGTTCGATTCCTGCCAGTTTCGAATCCTTTCTGGGTGTATTTCCCTCTTGTGTGAGTAAAACTTTCCTTGTGTGAGTATGTCTATTACTTGATGCTGTATTGTGTTTGGTGCAGCATGGTCAGATAATCAACATAAATCCAAATAATCTTGATAAATCCCAACCAACAAATTTGACGTCAGAGGCTATAACATAGGAATGGGTTCTACAGACTGGAACTCATCCGTAACCTCATTCTCTGTATGCAAACGCGGTACAAAGCCTTTATCAGTGTTCGAGATGCTCATGTAGCCTACAAAGGACCATCATCTTTCTTTTAAGTTTTCAGTTAGCCTTCCGTCTCATAGCATCCACACTTCTGTTCTTGTTATTGTTTTGCTTTTATTCATCGGTTCGGTAACTCGTAGTACTTTATACTATTCCCACATCCAGGCCATTTCACTGCAAAGTAGCAGCTGAAAACCTTACAGATTCTTAAGTTTTGCACACCAGTGTATCACATCTCCAATGAAAACGTACAAGGCATGGAAGCATGTGGGAAAAGTAATCGAATTATTGGCATCTAAATATCGTTTACTTTTATAAAGAGACAAATGACAACAGAATCGCAAAAAACAATATCGTGGCAAAATATGAAATAATCAAAATACATTAAAAAATATCGTTGTTATGAAAATGTGGGTGGTTGTGATTGAACGATGTATATATAAATCAATATAATTTCGAGCTATGTTGGATGATTTGAGATTGAAAAGATGAGACTGTATAAAATTTTAAATTGTCCTGGGTTATGTTGTATCCGATTCAACATGTTTCACTCTTTAGGAAGCATTTATCTTCGAGAAAATCTAGACTTTTTACATAAAAGGCAAAAGCAGGATAAGGCTTAGTCTTGTAAGAACTACTACAGATTTGTATCCATCTCTACGTGGTCCGAAATGAGGGACGATTTTAGAAAATAAATTTTGACTTCATTTTTTGTGCTAAATTTGTACAACTGTTGATTGATATAGAAATAAAAGATGAAAAACTAATCGAATTATTTAAAAAAATTCCGAGTATGGCTATCTGCTCTGAGAATAGGTATTCTATTTACTGAACTGTAAAAGACCTTCTTTCACTCCAAATAAGTATTGAAGTAAAGGGACGAAAAGCTAATGTAATTAACTCGTGAGACTTAACTCAGAAATCTATTAAAAAAGAACAAAACTAAAAGTTTCATTAGCTAGAATGTGTTTTCTGAAATGCATTTGACTTGCTAACATGTCAGACAGTATGGAATAGCTAAGGAACTTCTAATGTTGTATAGACGTTATAACAGATACGCGATACTCTTAGAGAACAGCTCCTGATGCTGATATGTGATTAAATACTTATATTTAATTATTGAGTCACAGATAATGATATGTGATGCATGAATTGCAGATATCGATGCGTTACAGCAACTGACATGTAATTTTGAGCCTTGTATATTTCTCTGAGATGCTTTAGATAATTGTACCCCTCATCATATGTGTTAACTTACTCATAACTATTAATGATATAAACGGTCCTTCAGAATCATTAGACAGTGTGCTTTCTAATTCTATGAATATCTTTTGACATTCTCGAAAGATATCACTTCCAATCTTGAACATTTCCCGAAAAGCTAAAGATTGTTCATTTTTTATGTTCAATCATTATTCCCTTACATTTTATTCTAAAGGATTAATGAAATTGTTAAAACAATTCTAATCATTTGTTACATTTACTACTTTCAGTACATTCTGTCTAAAAAATTCTATATACGAATTAATCTATTTAACAATTCATCAACAAACACACTACACACATAACCTTTGAAAGTTTATTTTGAAATGTACCATTATATTCATACACAAATGTACAACATATTTTAAAAAATTATTCATTTATTAATTACAAATCCAAACATAATCTTCTGATGAATCTTCAATCAAGAGAAACAAGACTGAAGCAAATTGAATAAATATTATGTAAAATATAATAATTAAAATCTTAATATAGAATAATCAACGGTGAAAATAAAGTGTGAATAAATTACTTGCTCAAACCTCTAAATAAAATAGAATTATTAAAACAATTTGTAATAAAATATTTAACTCTAAATAATTTTACTATACAGCATATCGTCGCCTTAGAGCAGAAACTCATTAACTGACAGTTTTTTCACACTCAACTGCTTATTTTCATGCTGATGAGAAATACATTGGGATGTTGCAACTGTTTAAAAGACAGATAACGCTACCAAAATGCTTATAAATTTTTATTTTGTGACCTAAAAACTAATAATTTTTAACAGCCGTACAGTAAAGACATTTTTGTCAGTGTATGAATTTCCGCCCTAAATCGACTATATGTAGTTTTAAAATATTATAGATTCCGAATCCTTACTTATTTTCTCTGGAGAAAATTCGATTCGAGTGGAAGCAGTTTTCTCGAGCTCTCTAAAAGAAATTTTTTGAGGAGTGGAATTTTTTACTCGAGAGGCACAAAACAATCCAGTGGTTGAGACTTGGATTAAAAATTAAAATGTAGTAATATTATAAAGACTCATTTGCTTTCCTCAAGCAGAAAGAGTGAACATTTCGAGTGAGATTTTAGAAAAGAATGAGTATTCATACAAACTTAATATAGAATAAAGTGCTTTTCAGACTCACAAATGTCTCAAAGTACTGTTTGTATTACATTTTGTAAGATTAAAATTTATGAGTAGACTTGGAATTGATTTTCACAATGTGCGTGATATAAACAGCTATTAAACTCACTTTTTAAGGAATAAATTCCGCTTAAAAATCTGATTTATGTGTTTCTAGTTTATAACTTACGAAAATATGAAGAATTCACTCGAGTTTTTCCAATTCTTGTATTGCATTTAATTTTTTTCCATTCAATGTAATATAATTTTGATTAAATTCTTATAAGATGTATTGCATTTCTAGTAAAGATTTTTATTTTAGAGCTGTGTGTGCCATAAACTATTTTTTAAATTCTTTAACTTGAATTCCTGTATTTTGTAAAATGCGATTGCTCCATATTATCTGTACATCATAATCAAGACACGTAACGTGATTAGTCAGTTTGGACTTAAATATTGATTTTTCTGAGAAAAAAATATAGAATTTGAGCTGAATATCTAGCGCAAATACATTTTCTTAACGAATTACGATAAGATTTTGTGCATTTATGATTTTTCTGCATCATATATATATATATAGATTCTATATTTGTAATTTTGAATGTATTTAGCACACATTTATTGATTCAATGTTAATTTGTTATTAACTTGCGTTTGAAAACCGGCATTCAAGTTTTGTGAATGCCACGCTAATAGATAGAATACATTTACTTATTAATATTTTTCATTTAGCAAAGTCTTCATTTAGCAAAGTATGATTAATTAGTCTGCAACATGTGTGTTTAACTGCTAATATGCCAAAGAAATTTGTTATGCTGAAATTTCTATTTTAATAGCGTTAAAAACGTTTTATCCAAGACAGTAATCAACATTTTGATAAATATATCTCAAGTAAAAAAGAAATTTTGATTTTAACAAACATATTCAGAAAACGATGATTTTTGAAATGTGATGAAAAACTAAAATTGATTATCAAATGATAAACCCTTCGAAGCTTTAAATATTTCTCTTGACATTTAAAAAAGTTTTCATGAAACAATGACCACTTAAATTTTAAATATTGAAATCTTGGAACCTATAAAATACCTAATAAAAATGTGACAAATTTTAAAAAATAGATGCGAAAAGCAAATTTTGCTAATGCAATTGACATAGGATCAAAATCAAAGGAACCTTAGCATTTTGGAAGCTGATTCCAGTTCAAAATAATTTTCCAAAATACGATTTAAGTGTGATATAAATAAAGGGAGGGCCTAAATAAAACACACTAATGGTTTTACCAATAATGAGGAAGGCGCACAAGTATAAATTACATATCAAAGTATGTATCCTTCATTTAAAAACTCGTTTAAAAAGATTGTCACTTGGCTATTTTTCAGTTTCGTGTCCCCTTAAAACCAAACTAAACATGTAAGAGATACAATTTTCAAACTAATCAAAATTGCATTTGTTAAAAATCAACAGGTTTTGAATATATTATTATTGTGTTTGAGTAGAAATATGTAAAAATAGTTTACTTTTCCAACCATAGCGATTATTCATTGTAATACCGAATTACAAATCAATCATATTCAATTCACTACAGATGTTTCAATGAACATTTATCATCCTGTTACAACTAAGCTTCTAGTTTCAGGTAGTATTAGTAGTAATCACTCTTAAGTTATTAACAATAATAGGATTCTAATAAGGGAGAATTTGAAACTAAAGTCTATGATAAATGTTCCCGTAAAGAACGAAACCTCAACGTTCTCTACAGATACATCACATTATGAGTTTATCAAACAATCAGGATCTGCATAATAAGTAAGGGTATTATGCTGTTTCAGAACAGTCGCTGTTATTTATAATAGTAGCGTTACTCGATTGAAAAACTCTTAAGTATCCTGGAAAATTAAGGTGGTAAATTTATTTTTCAAATAAGGTGCAATGTTACTATAAGTTTGAAGAATACTCGTAAGCAATACATTTAAAATATAAAATTTCATGTATTATATGATACCTTTATTATAAAAAAATACATGGTATAAAACTTAACCTTACATGCGTAGATTGACTGAATTTTGCATTAAACCAAAAGTGCAATAGTTTCAAACTCAGCAGTAACAATATTTGAGTTAGACCAATTTTTCACTATTAACTCTGATCTCTTGAATCACTAGTTAAGCTGATCCAAGTCAGCTAAAAAATTATATCTTTCTTTAAAATGCTTGACTGAAATTTAAAAAATATATAAAATTTGAACCAAGAATAATCCTAGGTACTTATTAAAACTAATTCTAAATTAATATCCGCGAAGTGTATTAGACAATCTATGTCTAATAAACTTAATGCTAATATCTTCATTACCTATAGATAATAGCAAATTCTATTAATATCTAAATAGTTGTAAAAATCACGGTTAGTTAAAAAAAGTAGTAAAAGTTATTAATGTACAAAAGAATTTAGTGTGATCTTATATCACATTTCATTTTAAAACATACACTACAAACACATGAAGGAATCATGCAAATTAAACGAAACTTTCAGGAAATGCAAAACAGGTTAGGATGTGCAAATGATTAGAACTACAAAGCGATCACTCATGTGTGGGCCGAGAAACAACCTCTAAACTTCCAAGTGAGCCGTGTATAAAAAGCACTGTAAAGGTGCGTTAAAATGTGTGTATCATCGTTTAACTCCTGTAAATGATCGATTAGAAGTCAATATGCCTCGCCAAAAACGCAGAGTGCCATACGAGCAACTAAGGGAGTTCGAAAGGGTCCGCATGATCGGCCTCCGTGAGGGTGGACTTTCGTATCATGAAATCGCCACTCGCCCGGGGCGTAATGCCAAAACAGTGATGCGTGTGTGGAAGAGATGGACCATGGAGAACCGGACAAGTCGAAACCCCAGCAGTGGGCCACGCAATATGACGTCACTACGGGACGACAGACACCTCATCCACATGGCGGGGACGGACCATACAGCATCCTCTCGTGCGTTGGCACAACATTGGAGCACGTCTACAGGTGTGTCATTGTCTGCCCCCACGGTTCCTTAACGTCTGCTGTGCCATGGGCTACGTACAAGGATTCCCATGCGCAGGATTCCCTTGACGCTGAACCACCAACGCCTCCGGCTACAATGGTACTACGCCTCCTCACCAATACAGCCAATGGCCTGCCGATTGGAAACAAGTTGTCTTATCAGATGAGTCCCGCTACAATCTGGACTATAACGATGGACGAGTAATCGTCAGACGCTACATAGGTGAACGCCTTCTCCCGGAGTGTCTTATTCAGCGTCATACTGGCCTGGCGTTATGGTCTGGGGTGCTATTGGATATCATGGGCGATCCCGCCTACTCCAAATTGTGGGAATCCTGAACAGCGGACTCTACATCAGGGAAGTTGTGGAGCCCGAGGTCCTACCCCTCCTGCAACGCATTCCCGGAGCTGTATGTTAGCAAGACAATGCCCGTTCACATGTTGCTCGGAATATACAAGCCTTCTTCAGTGCACGACAGGTTCCGCTTCTTCCATGGTCTGCACGTTCCCCGGATATGTCGCCCATTGAGCATGTCTGGAATTACATCGGACGGCGACTCGTTCGTACCGCTCGTCGGGCATAGAGTACGGCTGAACTTTGGCATCAGATAGAGGCCATCGGGAATGCCATTCCTCAGCATGGCATTCAGAATCTATGATTCGATGCCACAACGTGTACAGGCTCTCATAGCTGCGCGTGGCGGCTGTTTAAGATATTGATTTTCGGCATAATTTTTTATTGCTCTGTAAATTTGATCGTTTATTTAAACCACTATAAGTAATACGTGGAATAAATTTCATTTATTTTTGATGATTCTTTCATAGTGTTGCAATTTTCACAAACAGTAGTGTATATTGTTTCTATAATAAAAACCCGATTTTCTGCATGAAAATTCGAACACAGAAACACGTCATTTCTTGGACTCCTGATGATAGTCTATGAGAGGATTCTTGTGAAAAGTAGATCGCGCTAATGTTTTTGTGGTAGAAAATGTTTCCTGTGCGTATTTCGGAATTAGCGTCACTTGGCTACATTTTACGGTAACCCAGTTATCTTCCGAGCGAGAGCATTGGAGAACCGGAAGTAAAGTCCTCGTCTTCCTGTGGTGTGTGTTCATTCTGATAATCCCTCTTATATTCACTGTTTTAAGAATTTAATGAGAATAAACCGGAAGATGCAGCTTCTACCTCGTAAATCCCATTTTAACACTTTTGCAGACCCGTATCCACTGTCTCAAACAGTAATAAAATGTCTTATCAAGTCTTCAGTCTGATAAGCGTGAGATGTATTAGCGTGCATCAGTTTAAATTACGTGGTGTCGTTTCAGAAGTATAACGGAATTTTCATAAAACTAAAGATACTGATATTAAATATAAAATATTTGATAAATCTCCAATTATGTACTTTTCTTTGTTCCCAGTCTAAACATTGAAATGATGGTATTTTTAAATAGCAATGCAGATGATCACACTATTTCAAACAGGACAAAAATTAAAAATTTGTGAACTCAGGATTTTTTAAGTTACGTGTGATCTATGCCAGATATTAAACATACAGCTGCTCCCAAAATTGAGGATACACTGAAGAGATTTCTTTAAAAGCCCAAAACTTTGCAATAAATAATATTGTGAGCGTAATTTTCAGAGGAATGATAAAGTATACATTTAAAAACATATTAGGCTGTAAAGCAATTCTATATTGGCTATAATATTTTTAAAGGTAGGTTTTAAATGCCACATTTACAAAATTCTGTGTTACAAAGTTGATTATTCATTCAACCTATTTCAAAATAAAAACGTAAAATAAAGTTTTGTTGCATGTAGAACAGCTTCTGAGCCAAAGAGCACTTAATTAAAAAGAATGTGTTTTCCTGAATATTTTCCCCCATTTCTCTCAGCATTGCTACGTTCTGTGCTCAGCATATCGTGATTTCCAACCATTTTTCGTATTAGGACCACAAATTGTCGAGCCCATTGAGGTCCAGAGGCTATTGTTGGTTGGATAGTTGCTGTTTAAGGTGATACACACACTCAGAAGCTTTAATTTAACTATTTTGTTGTGTACCTCTCTGTGGAGCCGTCATCTGTAAACACAAATTTGGCCCTAAATCCAAATTTTGAATACTTTTATAAATTGTTTTTCAATAGTTAAATATTTCACTTTTCCATGATTTCATCTATAAAAATTTAATCTCCAAATAGACTCCAACTAGCGTACAACCCCATGTCAGCACCGAAACACATCCATGCTTGGGAGGGGAATAGCATGCTGAGGAAGCGGTTCACTTTTAGGATTCTGATAAACGATCATCGGCCATCACCTCCAAAAACATAACGTACGTTAGCTAAAAAAGCAAAATCCAATGTTCCTCAAGGTGATCATCCGATGATTAGCTTAGAAATAAATTGAATCGCTTCTTCAGCACACTATACCCACTCCCAAGCATGTATGTGTTTCGGAGCTTTTATGAGATTGTACGCTAGCTGGAAAGGTTGCGAATATAATTTTTATGGATTAAATCATGGGAAATAGTGAAATATTTAACTCTATATTGAAGAACAATTTTTTTAATTGTTGAAAATTTGGATTTATTGCCAAATTTTTGTATCTATAAATGACGGCTTCACAGAAAAGACCCTCAGGGGCACATGACCTTTAGGTGTTAATCGGATTCACGGACTCGAGGTACTCTAGTGATCCTTTCCTTTCCCATGAGGTTTAACGTCTTTAGTAAACACGAGAGTCATGCCCCCGGGATACCTAAGCTAACTTTTTCTGCATTCATCACACTACTCTATTCCCCAATCCTTCTTTTTCCCCTTTCACAATACTTCTTATTTGACGTCTCTCCCTTTCACAGCAGTTTTTAATTGGCGAAGCTTGGCCAAGTATGGCCCTTGTATCATAAAACCTAAAAACAAGCAATCATGAAGAGAGGAGAGGTACAAGCAAAGAGTTAAATTAAATTTTCTGTACCACCTTAAACATCAATTATACACCCCACAATAACCACAGGATCTCAATGGGCTTCAAAATGTGTGGTCCTAAAAGAAAAAAGTGGTTGAAAATCACGATATTCAGAGCACAGAACAATTCTATGAGAGAAATGGGCACACATATTCAGAAAAACAGCACGAATTCCTTTTAATTTAGCACCCTCTGGCTTAGAATTTGTTCTATATGCAAAATATGTGCATCAAAACTTTCATTTTTATTTTTATTGAGAAATAGGCTGGATGTATACTCAATCTTGTTGAATTTTGTAATTGTGACATTTAAAACCTATCCATATTATAGCGAATATGGAATAGTATTTGCGCCTAATATTTTTAAATGTGTGTATATACGTATACATACACACATTTAAAAACAATTTGTATGTGTATACATATATACACACATACAAATTTCCATTGTTATTGTTAATTCAGATGCATTACAGATATTTCAAATATATTTCATTCTGAAGAAATATGTGAAATCTTTTATTCAAATCTTATTCAACATGTTTGAAATGTAATACGATGAAATGTGTAAGGAGCACGAATGTTGAGTTTCTTAGGTAAAACTCGGTAAGTGAAGTAATATTTCTTTGCAAGGTAATATATTATGAATGAAGAGATACTCATTGAGAGAGGTGTGTAAATTTAGAAAACTGAGCATAGCTACTGAATTTCATTAAATATTACATAAATGCTTAATACCATTTGGGATTCACTAAAACATTATGCGAGCATTTTTCTTTTTTTAATCGCCCGGATGGATGTTGGTGAACCCATCTAGGGATTGCAAATTTAATCAACTTTCTCCCCAAGTATCGATTTTTTCAGAATGAAAAGTATCTAATGATATTTTATGATATTTTTGAAACTTAATCCCATACAGCATACTTAATGAGAGTGCTAAAACTGAGACATGGGTTTCTAAAAGCCAATTATCGCTGGACAGGAAAGTAAGATGTTGAAAATTCTTGATGCATGGAAAAGTTTTCAAAAAAGGAATATTTCCTATAATTAAGTTAGCAAAGTATAATATAGAATGTGAATAAAGTGGAAGCAATGTCTCTATTATTCTTTAGTTTTAAAGTTTTCAGGGAAGGTAGAAGTAATTAGATCGGTTTGGTTATAAATAAAGATGTTTGTTCATTTTTTCGAACTTCCCTTTCGTGTTTCGCTTGGCCAAATATGGTCCTGCGCCATAAAACCCAACTAACCTTCAGTATTACATTACGAACATTTCTTATGAATTGAAAATAATATATTTAATTCTATTTTCAAAACAGAAGTCAATCATGGATTAATAAAACAGTCAGATGTTTTTCACATCTTATAAACTTTACGACTTTGTTTTGCAACGTAAAAAGTAAATAAAAATTACTCTAAAATTATTCACTTAAGAAACTCAAACCAATACAAAGCATTAGAAGCTGTTTGACTTAGCAAATGCAAAATCCTAAAAAAATAGCTTATAGTTGAACTGAGGATTGAATTAGCATTGCTTACAAATTACTTCAACCCTTACACCCACATCTCTTACCAGCAATTCAGTTATTCAATGTATCTAGCCTTTTCATTAACTATCAACTAACGATCTTGGGAGTTTTTATGTATATGCGTGTGAATCCGTCAAAGATAAATTCCTAATATTCAATTTCAACAAGGTTTCCGTGTGAAAAAAAATAAGAATTCATGCTTCAAAATATCAAATATTCAACCACATTCATAACAGAATAGAGCTTTTGCTTGAAGATTTGAGAAATTAAGTTTGATTAGTTAACGTTTTAGGAAACGTATAATAACATTTTTCGTACATAATTAGTTTTTTGATCAATTACGTTTAACTGAATGATACAGGTCAAAGTGCCATAAAAATTTCCATTGTTTTATCATTTTTCATATTTAGCATTGAGCATAAAATTCTTCATAAATAACTAGAAATAAACATGCCAAATTTTCTAATGTATACACCGGCATATAAAACAGAAAATTCGAAACTTTTCATTTTATTGAAGAGTTGAATAGGTCCCTGCATTCATACCCAAACTATTTTATATGCTCATTACGAAGAATGGAAAATGATTTGTTTTCACAACCCATGTATTGATATACGAGATTATTAAATAAAATAGTTCGAGGGATAGAAGGAATAGCTAGGGAAGTCCAAGAGAATCGAGTGCTTTATCTCTTTTTTATAACGTACGAATGCTATTCACATCATTATCAAAGTTTTGTAAATTACCCGGTTTCAAGGTACACAGGACTGAATATCTATCTTCCATCATAGAGCAATCATATTTGAGATGTAATTCAACGCAACATTTCAGTTAACTAATTAAACCAGTTAATTTAATTAAGTAGTTACAAATGCTGCGTTATCACTGCGTCTTAAAGAAAAGTAAATCGTGCCTAAAATTATAGAATTCAAATTAATAAATAAAATCAGGGCATAAAATTAAAACACATTCATTTGAAGAAATGTACCAAAGGATGTTTTCTATGCGCAATGTAAATTGCAATCCTTGGGATCAAAAATGTATACTTTTGATCATGTTATCAAGATTGTTTGAGCTCTGTTGAATTAAAACATTAAAAAAAATTTAAGAAACTCAAATTTTCTTCAGTTCAAATTCCCATTCATTTATGTTGCAGGGGTTCTGAAAATGAAAAATTGTTGAGGCCCAATGCAAAATTTCTATTTAATTAAAAATCCTATTTGAAGGCTGATGTCAACCGGAAAGAATACGAAATACAAGTAAAAATACGTAACTGATATCTCGTGTCGTTTTATATTTCTCTAAGGAAACAAATTACATCGATGAATATCTTTTCAAAATTGAGAAACGAAAGAATTTAAATTAAATTTTCATTACTCGTTTAGAATTTAGATATAAATTCTGTACACCCGCGTTACTTGTTCTTTTAAATATCATATTCAAAAGGATGCTTTAAGTAATTATTTATGAGATGATGAAGTAAACTAGGAAAAATATAGGTTACTCAGGTGAAAGTGCCATTGTTTTTTTTCAAAAGCTTATTTAAATCACTTCTATCTTTTTTAAGGCATTGGAAATGATTCAGTCACGTGTTCATCAATTTTATAATTTAAAATTAGTTTTACTATCAATTAAACTGGAATATTATGCAAAAGATTAGTTTATTTGGTTTACCAATATTTAGCAATTAATTAAATTCATCTACAAAAAGATATTTTATATTGTTCCATAATGTCAACAAAAATAATCAATATTAGTCTGAATTATTTTTAACATGCGTTTAAAGTATTAGTCTTTTCTTGAACCTCACAAGAACTCTAGAATCTAAACAGATTACTTTAAACATTCATTTTCAAAATCCTTAAAACTGAGTCTAACTCTAATACTAGCCTACAGTAAATACAAGGTAACAACTTCCATGTGTGTATGCATTGTAAAAATTATTCGTGATACATGCAAAAAAAAACCTTATTTTTACGTCAATAAGTAATTTTACGCTCTCTTGATGACTATCCGTTCAAAAGGGATAAAAACTTAAAATAATTGCAGTACATTTCTGAACAAGTTTTTAATTTGTAAATATTACTCCTATGTAAGTTTCAAAGGAACACTATTTATATGCTGCTTACATTTTAACAAAAAAATGAAACACATTTTTAACCTTATCTTTTTAAGTTGAAAGTATTTTTGGATAATTTAAAAGGAAATACGAATCTTTCAAATTAAAGTATGACAAATAATGTATTGCACGGCATTAATTTTAGCTGAAAATGCGTATATCTAGAAAGGAAGCTATTCCAAACGAAAAAGAACTTCCAAAACTGCCATTGATGAACCAGATTACAAATCCGTGCTATCAGCTGCAAACATTAAATCTGCTGAATCTACTTTTCTTAAAACTGCACATTGATGAAGGCTGTTTTTATTGCTCTGATTTCAGAATTTCTAACCATTGCAGAATATTTACGTGTTCTAATCCTTGAAAGCAATCTTTCTGGAGGAAAAATAAATGGCAAAATCAACGATCCACTGCAATGAAGTTAAATATTCATGAGTCCCCGTACTGTTGGGCAAATAACAGCTAGCCTGACGAAAAGAGGTTGTTAAGGGTGGTATTAACAAGGACGAAAACATAGGTTATTCAAACACTTTTTCAAATTTGTTTTTATTCTAGGAAGTGTAATAAAATGACTAGAGTTCTCGAAAACTAATTAGGGATTTCGAGTCAGTCGGACTTATAATGTATTCTTTTTATCGTATACGTAAGAATGTTCTACAACTCTACTGCAATGAGACAGACGGGTTTTTAATGTTTTTACTTAAATCCCCGAAGTGGGATCTATGTGATATGTTTGAGAAAATAGGAACTTTTTTCTTAGAGTAACTGCGTTGTGTGAAAGGATATCTATTTTGTAACATTCATTCTTACGTTTTCATATGATTGAAAAGGAAAATTTATTACAAATTTACATAGTTTCATTTTCTTAATTAAATTAGGTTTAAGATTTTTATACTATTCATAAATTTTTAATGTACTGAAAATAAAGAAATTAATATTAATTAGTAATTAATTTTTTTAATTAGGCCATAAATGCATCAACTAATTATATAAACCAAAACTCAAGCGATTCTTCCAATTTTGTATGCTTATCCGAATAAGTTTATAGATATGCAATTTTGTAATCAATACGTTATTTCATATTTATAAATTTATCATTTATGTAAACCAGCAACAGCATTTCAAATTACAGCTTTAGTAAATTGGATTTTCAAAATTTCCAAAGTATAACCCAATGCAAAATGTATAAAAATCCAAATTTCTGTATATAAATCAAGCTTTATAACCTACTAACTCAGTATAAAATGAAGGAATCAACTAGTTTGTAGTCTATGTTATGCTCTATATTTCAAACATGTTGGCATAATTTTATGCATTTTGAAACACCTTTTGTTCATGTTTTTCGTAACAAGATAATACAAAAATCAAAACTGAAAAACGAATTTAAAAAAAAATTTAACTACATAACTATTTAAGGAATCATAAATTGCTGTCTGATAAAATAAACTTTAAAGATTAATCAAAATCGCTTTGGAAACCTAAAAGACAACATTTTCATATGATACAAAAATTAAAAATGCAATTTTAGCTGAAAATTGACTTTTTAAGCAGATTAATTCCCTCTAAAAATGTGAAACAGCATTAGCATAAAAATCATTCCTCTATTTTTCTATTGTTTTCAGCAGTTAAATGAAAACATCAGTAATTTTCTCATTCTCTTATCAAATTGAAGTATTTTATTTAAGTTCATAAATTGGTAAAACAAACGCATAAAAGAGAGAGAGAAAGATAGAGAAGCTCAATTACTTAAAATAATGTATCTTAACTTATTCAATGAAGCTGGTAAAGTAATTTAAAAAACAAACTTTTTGTTTTAGTTAAGTGACACTACTACATTTGCACTTTAACAATTCGTTCAGAAAATAATTTCAATGCAATGAATTTTACGATTAAATATTTTTAAGCAGACAAAATAACAAAGCTCATATTTTTCAAAAATAAGTTAACACTAAATGCTTATCTCTTTACATTTACCAAACATAACTCCTAACAAGAGAGATTACTGAATTAGTTCATATTTTTATGCAACTAACACATAGTAAACGATGTTTGATGGCATGCGCAATGCTATTGTGAATTCCTGCGAGATTTAAACTTATGTTGAAGTAGAAAATTGGGCTCTCCGAAAAGCAGAACTGTTGAGTCTAAAGATGTCCTCCAGGTACACTCAGATTTTCTAATCCATTGGTGGAATGTTTCTTGACGTAGAATGATGGAGCTTCGTAGAACTCGGGAAACCCAACCATCCATCTAGAAAACGCTTTGGAAGGGCTTTAGAGTATTAAAAAGTTTGATGTATGGTTATTTTAGTCAAGAAAAGTGATCACTTTTCAAGGAATCCTGAATATTTTAAAGCCCCTCCCTATCCTGTGGAGCAAATCATCAAGAATATCAGTTTCATAAAACTGGCCCTTTCTATAAGTTACCATGTGATGAGGTTTTCTAAGTTATGTTCACAGCGCTCTGTTCTAATTTAATTTTGTTTTAATAAAACAAAATGAATAATGGATACAATTTGAAGATTAAACAGTGTTCTTCACGCAAATTATTAAAGCTTATTAAATTTTTGTAATATCAGTTTTTCGTTCGGTTTTTCTTTGTTTCTTTAAAATAGTGGCTAATAGTAACAGTAAATTTTGAAGAACTTGTTTCATTGAAATGGAAAGCACATTTCTATAATGTTCATTCGTATATTTTCAAAATCGTAAACTGAAAAGTAAACAAACACAAAATATAAAGCACATCGACTTTTAACTACAAATACACAGTATAACTTCTCAAAACATAATTTTGTATAATATATACAGTAATTGTCAAAATATAAGTGTGTCAATGAATTTCTAAGAATGCTTTTTTAAAATGCATTAGAACAGACTGAATTTTAAATGGTGAAAAAGAGCTGCTTTGTAATAAATTTGGTAATTAAAGAATCATTGAATCAGATGAAGTTATTCAGAGAATAAAAGATTGGTTGCATACATATACGCGTTATTTTCAGAATACTCTTAAAATTAAGTTACATAACAACTTTATGATCTATAAGCTATTTTATAAATCCTAAGTGCAATTTAAAAAATAATAAAAGTTATGAATATTTATCTCTATAAAATGAGATTCGCATCACGAATCCGAAAATCCTGTAGTTGCTTTCGTATCTTTAAAGTCAATATTACCGTTACAAATAAGTACTCGAATATTAAAGCTGGTAATTAATATTAAACACTCCAAATTAAACTAGACTAACAAAGATAGCTAGATAATTTTTCTAACTTTTCAAATAATGTAATAGTAATATTTATTTGATATATAAGTACAATGTATATGAAATCTTTATATGGAATAAGTAATATCTAATTAATCGTTATAATATCCTCTTTATGGTAAAATCAAACGTTAAATGTGGAAATGAATAGACGCAAGCACCGTATTAAGAATCGCATCATTAAACATGTTTTACTACTTGAAACACGACTGCGAATAAATAATTCAATGTGATATTTGTAATCAGAATCCCATGATAAAACTAAAATGTAATATAGAAGTTTCACGCAGAGATCAAACGACTTAATTGCAGTTAATTCAAAATAGCTCGTTCTAGTGAACTTCATAATGAACTCTGAAAACAGGAATACTGTAATGCGTCTTGAATGGTGGACTTTGGATTTCATTTTGTTTTAATCTTCAATTTCTCGTAGCAGTCTTATATCCTTAGCAACATTAAAACTGCTACGCATTTGCAGTCGTCTTGATTTCGAACTCCGAAGGGTATTATACCATGACAAAAGATTATTAATTTCTTTGTCGTATGTTTCCAAACCAATTTGCATGATATTTAGAATCGACGAGCCGTTATTTCGTCTAATTGCCATGACTAAAATCTATATTATGAACAACTTCCAGAAGACTTGAGTTTGTACTCGTATACCTTGCGTGCTCTCAAAATTAATGCTTTAAACTGCTTATCTGCCTGAAATTGTAAGTAATATATATATATATATATATATATATATAGTACTTGCAATTTCAGGCAGATAAGCAGTTTAAAGCATTAATTTTGAGAGCACGCAAGGTATACGAGTACAAACTCAAGTCTTTTGGAAGTTGTTCATAATTTAGATTTTAGTCATATATATCAGTTGAGATGGATGTAAATTGTAAATACATTTTCAGCTATTTTGAATCCATATATTCTTGTTTCAGTTCGTTTTCATTGATAAGTATGAAAGGGGTTTTAACCGATGCATGCTCCATTGAGGAATCAGGGTACTGAATTAACGTAAGCTGATGAAATGTATTTTATGAGAACAAATGCACATAATTTTAAAGATTAGAAGATATGTGCTCCAAATCAGAGTTCATTTAAAATAATAAATAGAGGAAATCTGGGATACTAAGCTTTCGTTTACGCTATAGTCGTTTGTTTTTATTTCGTTATGATTATCTGCTGTATAATGGCAGGTGATCAGTGAACTTACTCATACAACACTTATTCCGTCATTCAATGTACTGAGGTAAATGTAATATAAACAATAAAAAGAGCAAATAGTGTAAAAAGGGTAGCTTTTCTGAATTTGTAAATTTATCTAAGCATTTGGCCGACTTAGATGTAAAATATGAATTACTATAAGGATTGGTGAGTTACAGAATAAACTTTTAAAACCAATATATTTAGTGAGTAAAAATTTAATACTAAGGGGGAAATGTCACCCATTAAAAAGTAGTCTGACATTTTCGAATTTTGAGTTTTAATTCCAGGTAATAAACTAACGGCACATTCATTGCCGAGTACATGTTTGAATATTTACACTGTTTCATGAGTTGCATCTAAATAGGTTTTCACAATTACTCGTATCAAAAACAGCTGAGGGAGACTAGCACAGAGAAAAGAGTTTCTTTAAGGATTTCCTTCCCTGCATCACCAAGTTGTAAAGTTTCACTTTACGAGTATACTAATTTTTTTACTACATTCTCAAAGGTTTTACGAGGGATGTCATATCAGAGGGATGCTTCTCTAATGGATAGATGTTGGGCAGCCAATGCGAAGGCGTGTATGGACGGGGTGTTCCAATTTTGATAGAATAATTTTTTGCACTCGTATCTATGTACTGGACATCCCCTTAGGTGCGTGGGAAATGAAAGAAAGTAGCAGCATTGCTAGTTCTGACCAACTTAGTAAATCAAGCTTTCCGCGGAGAACCTGCTAATGTTGCGAAAACATTTACTATTGTATACATGTTTTATTGAATACCTACGAATTTATTGTATAGCCTGTGAAGCATACTTATATGCATGGTGCTTCAAAAATATCTGTCCAAATTGTAAAGGGTGATAGAGGGACCCAAAATAAATATTTATAAAGAGGGTGCCACATTCAGGATGGACAAACATCCATGCCATACCCTGATTCGAACCAGGAACCTTTGAATCCAGAAGCAACATTCTGACCATTATACAAACTTTGAGCAGCTAGTTCGTGACAGCCCAATACATCAGATACATATTTGCGAGCTCCGAATTCGTGTCGCGATGTTGAAAATCTGAGCGGGAAATGACACCCTTCCCCAAAAAAACGATATTATCGACTGACCTAAACAGCTTCATCTACCATCTAAACGCGGCATTTTCGGACCCACATTCTTTGAAAAAAAATGTTTATTTTGGGCCCCTCTACCACCCTTTACTATTTGGCCAGATGTTTTCGAAACACCCTATATATATAATATTTGTACAAAGTTTAGCATTGTTGTACTGTAGACTTTAATAAGAATAAAAAACACGGATAAAATGATAATCCGAAATAAAAATGTATGCATACATTGAGAACTTTCAGCAGGGATCAGCGCAGAATTTCAGCTATAAAGGCATAACAGGTATATGAACTTATCTATAAATATGTCTCATGTTATAATTTATTTGAAACTGGAGACGTTCAGTTCGTAATTTCTGTTCAATGACACTTTTCTTTAATTTAAAACCGGCTTTGAAAATACTACCCATTTAAATAAAATTCGCGGTTGATGCAACATTCTTAACATAAATCACAAATTACTTTTAAGATGCTGTATTTAGGAACTGTGAAATCATTTTTACTGAAATATGTGCAGCTACGGGAGAAAAAATCGACCCTCCCATTCATTCGCGCGTCATCCGTGGTAAAGCAAATTCAAATGTACCATAGAATAGGGAATAACTTCTATAAATCTATGCATACAATTGGCATAAGGAACCATTTTCAATGCTACAAATTATTAAATTGTACACGAACTTCATAATTTTCAATGACAATATCCAAATATGATGCTCAATTTTTAATCATTAAATTTTAACCTTGAATGCCAAATTTCAAGCCATTTGGTTCAGCCATTTATGGATTATGAGTATGGAAATTTTGAAGCACGTATTGTTAAAGTATAATGAAATAATTATTTTTTCATGTCTTCCGAAATAATCTTCCTCTCACGCTGATTTTTTATATCACCATTAAGGAACCCCAACAAAATCTACATGTTTTTGCAATTAATTTTTAATATTCAATATTATTTATGAAATTAATATTTGGAAAAGTTATCAATATCAACCTTCAAGTATTTTGACAAAATTGTTTTAAATTATTTCACAAGATAGCAATAAAAAATTCTCGGAAACTGATTTTAAATTAGGTTATGCAAATTTTCTATACTCATAATAGGGAAATGGTTGTACCAAATGACTTCCAATTTGAAATATCCGAGAATAAAAAATTTTGATTATTCGAAATTTAGAAATTTCAGAAATGGATGTTGAAAATTCTCAAGTTTATGCACAATTTAAAATGAAGACGGCCCCTTATGTAAATGTTATACATAAATTTATAGATGTGTTCCCTATTGGATGGTACCTTTTATTTGATCTGCTATGAACGACGCGCGTATAAAGGAGCAGTTGGATTTTTTTGCAATTGTACATTGGTAAATTATGTACCATAAAGAGATGCTGATCTACTAAGAACAAAACTTCTCTGCCTAACTCTTCTGCCCTCTGCCTAAGAAAGCCTCTGCCAAAAAAGTAGTGTCCGGATGTTTAAAAACGAGTAATATAATTAGGAAGGTTGAGTAAATGGAGTAAAAACATCTTATAGAAGCTATAATTACTGGGTATGAAATGACTTCGCTGGGGTATATGAAATATTTAGTTACTTCGTTATTCACATAATACAAAAGTGAATATGCCTCACATTGTTATTGTTATACGTGGGAAGACGGGATGTGATGAATTTACAAAACGTATACATACATATATACAGGGTGAGTCTAAATTGTTTTTACAAAATAAGAGGGGTGATAGTACCCATCCAGACGAGCCATAATTACCATGGAACATAGGGTCGCATTCCACTCTGAGAGGCAGAAAATAGTAAAATTAGAATTTCAACATGAACTTACAACAGTGTTGGGAAAGCGAATGAACGATACCAAAAGTTGCACAATCTGATTTATTGAACAGAGAAAAACTCACAGCAAGTGCTCAAAGTGACGGCCACGCGTGTCGTTGCACAGTTCAAACCGGCGAAGGAATGACTGGCGCACCCTCTCGAAGATTCCTGGTGTTGTGTTAATTTTGTCTGCGGCAACACCGATTCTCGCTACGAGATCTTCAGCCGAGTCCACAGCGTCTGGTACACTAAAGATTTCATGGCCCCCAGAAGAAAAAGTCCAGTGGGTTGAGGTCCGGTGAGCGAGGAGGCCAAGCCACAAGTCCGCCACGTCCGATCCATCGTCCGGGATATGTGGCATTCAAGTGCCTGACCGTGCTGGGGCTCCATCGCTTTTCTGCCTCTCAGAGTGGAATGCGACTCTATGTTCCATGGTAATTATTGCTCGTCTGGATGGGTACTATCACCCCTCTTATTTTGGAAAAACAGTTTAGACTCACTCTGTATATATATACACACTGCTGGCCACCCAAATTGCAACACCAAGAAAGACAAGAGATATCACAACAAAATTTATTTTGTAGATAACATGTTGACCAAGTATCAAATGATTAAATTTATAGACTTCTGTGAAGTGTGGTTCCTGCCAAAATCAGTAGCCAGAGTAGCCGCCATTGTTGGAGATCACCGCTGCCACACGCCTCGGCATTGATTCAAAGAGACTTTGGATGTGTTCTTGGGGTACAGCAGACCAAGCAGCTTCCACACGTTGCCAAAGTTGATCTGGTGTGGCAGCTGGGGATGTATTCTGGGTCAATCGTTGAGCAACCATGGACCACATGTTTTCTATCGGCGAAAGATCCGGAGAGCGAGCTGGCCAGGGAAGCAATTCAATCTGGCGATTGACGAAGAACCCTTGGACAATGCGTGCCACGTGTGGTCGCGCATTATCCTGTTGAAATATGGCTGTGGGCAAGCCCTGAAGGTAAGGAAGGACAACTGGCTCCAACACCTCGGAGATGTAGCGCTGGCTGTTTAAAGTACCGGCAATGCGTACTAGAGGAGTGCGAGAATGATATCCAATACCGCCCCATACCATAATACCCGGTGCAGGACCAGTGTGGCGGTGCATAACGCAGCTGTTCAGCATCCTCTCTCCACGGTGTCTCCAGACTCGAATCCGACCATCGTGGTGTTGCAGACAGAAGCGTGACTCGTCAGTAAAGACAATTTCATTCCATTCTGCCGTCCACATCCTTCTTTCATCGCACCATTGGCGGCGGAAACGTCTGTGGTTCTGCGTTAAGGGTAGACGAAGCAATGGACGTCTTGCGGACAGACCACTCTGCTGTAAACGGCGTCGAATGGTACGCGCAGACACTGGATGATGCGGTACAGACTGAATGTGCTGTGCTATGGTTCGTGATGTGGCTGAGCGATCCGTCACTGCCATACGCACAATATGCCTGTCATCACGTGAAGTGGTGCACTGAGGTGGATGCGATCGAACACGTCGGTCCGTCGTACCCTCCTGCATCCAACGATCACATATCCGCATTACAGTTGTTTGGTTTCGTCCAACACGACTACCGATTTCCCTGAAAGATAATCTACAATCTCGGTAGGCCACTATCCTTCCTCTGTCGAACTCGGATACTTGATCAAAAGATGATCGCTGTTTTCTACGAGGCATAATTGATCGTTTTTTTTAAAAAAACCACAAGAAAAACACAATTGCCGTACTTGAAATCGTCGAAATCTCCAAGTCTTAAATAGCGCTTTGAAGTGGCGCCACAGGCGCTCGTGATGTGCGTCTGCGCTGAAATTCTAATCATTTGCATATCTCACCTCCGCTAATGCATGTTGTAAATTTCATATTATTTGCATGCTTCCTTCAGGGTGTTGCATTTACGGTGGCCAGCAG
This sequence comes from Meta bourneti, assembly GCA_933210815.1. NCBI lineage: Eukaryota > Metazoa > Arthropoda > Arachnida > Araneae > Tetragnathidae > Meta > Meta bourneti. The sequence continues at coordinate 3,698,012 of OW119934.1, read as the reverse complement.
TGTATTAATAAATATACGGATAAAAACTAAGTCATTAAGTGTCCAAGAGAAAATTATCTTCATAAACAAAAAAATACCTGAAATTAATAATGATAGAAAAATATTAAGAAGTGAAATTTTTAATCAATTGTTCTACGTTTAACATACTTATATCTTATTTAACATCTACAACGTATCCCAAGATTTTATTTGTATTGTACTCTGATTTCAAGTTTTTCGTCTATTCCTTTGTTATTGACTGTTAGTGCTTAATTTTCTAGATAAATATTTGTTTTCCTGTTTGTAGGTGCTATATTTACTCCAGGGTCAGAAGAAATGCAAACTGCCTTCAACTATGCTATTTCATTTCACAATAACAATGATACGCAGGCCAGATTCAAAGTGGAACCTGTTGTTGAAGTCTTAGATAGCGATGATTCCTACAAAATTGGACAAACATGTAAGGGTTTAGGACCTTTCTAGTAAATTCCCATTATCCGCTTCCAATATGCATTGCGTGTTTAAATCTTTAAGTTCAGGATTTGGAAATATCCAAAGGAATTCACATACAAGAGTATGTTGTTAGAAATACTAACACAAATACTAGCAATAAAACCATTTTGAAAGCCTTCGAAATCGCTTTAGTTAATAGGCATGTACTGACAAAGTTAGCCTAAATTGAATAGTATGCAGTATTCAAAATATTACTTTCACAAAGTAAACAAATTATGCTTACTGAGCATAGTTATTTAGTATGGCTCACAAAATTTTAGATCGTTGCTATGAACGAAAGTGTCTTAAATCTTACACACAGTGGTTTCATATAGTATGTGCAAGATGATTTTTCATTTACTTAATACGTAGAAATGGGCGTCCTGCTTAAAAACATCGTAGAATGAAGCACAATTCGAAAATATCGTTAATTAGAAAAGTTTGCTCGAAATACAATTCTTTCAAGGCTAACGTGATTAATCGTCACTAAAAAGTACTTAATAAAAATTAAACAATACATTCGTTTATCCTGATGGATTATTATCAGACCTTGAAAATGAGGTTCTTTATATGCTAAAGTTGTAATTATGAATTTTGGAGGACTGCAATTGATCTAAAACGAGTTACAGATGAGAGGAAAAATACTAATAAAAAACTTCATTAAAAATGTTCGCACACATTAATGTGCTTCGTGATCAAATTATATAATCACTTTTTTCAAAACGCGCACTTTGATTTAAATTTTTCTCCCGAAGTTAAACACAGCAAATTTAATAATGCTATTTATAATTTTTTATCTTTAATAGCAATTTTACATGTGAAAAACTAAATCATTAAAAACCTCGTAAAATTCTTAAATTGATTGATAGCAACGTTTTAGTTTATTTTGATTATTTAATGAATGCAGTTTGAAAAAAGTGTTACATTTAATTATAACATTCGACCAACTGACTTTTATCGAAAGGAAATTAATACCAAAAATCTCAAGGTCATAAAACTAGTTGTATAATTTCCTCGATCGAGTTACATTTAATACGAAAAAGTGCTGAAAATATTATCTTCAATGAGTTGAAAAGTATAAGCAATATAACAGAAAGAAGAACATCTAAATCATTTTGATAGCTCAGCAGATCTCCCAATGCATTTCAATGATTGTTTCCATTCGTATTCCAGTGTGTTTACAAATGGAACGCGGTATTTTTGCATTGATTGCTCCGACCAGTGATCCTTCGTACGATACATTTGCCGCCTACTCCAACATGTTCCAGATGCCCCTCGTCAGTCCAGCTTTTCCTCAGCAAACAAGCTCTGATCGACCTTCCCATCTCGGGGTGAGTCTGCGACCTCGCTATCTCCGGGGCATTGTCGACGTCATCAACTACTACAAGTGGAAAACGATCATTTACCTCTATGATTCGGATAATGGTGAGTCGATAAAAATCCTCTTTGTTTATGACGATGAGACAATCGCAAGACAGATTTGAAAATCATGCTTGGCGATTGATTTCCATCTACAAATGAATGCAATCATAACAATTTCCTTAGTTAACACAAAACAAATAGAGAATGGAGTTGAAAAAATATATGTGTAATCTGTCTCACACGTTTTAATAACAATGCATCTAAGGGGAAATGCGTTTCTTTTTATAAATTCTTACAGAATTTGTGTAGGAAATTCTTATGTAATATATTTTGTTGGTAAACGTATATTTGTATGAAAACGTATGGATCGGTTTGGTTTATCCAACGCCCACTCTTATCAACAAGGCCATTCGGGGCCATGCAGGCCAGTAGAGCTTGGAATATTCAAAAAGATGAAAATGTGTACAATTTGCAAGCTGAAAGCGATACGTTTCTTCTATTAAATATTAAAAAAAATTCATGAATGAGAAATTATTTATTGTGACTCAAAGAATGTGTATGGGGTTTGTATAGAGCACAAGGCTCTTGATATGATAAATCGGCACAGTAAAAAATGAAGAAAGATAATTTACTGTGATTGTTTTGGATTGATATTTTTGAAATAAATTTAAGCAAGAAAGCATTATGCACGTTTCCCAAGTTTTAAAATAATTTTTTAATAATTTCAAAATCATGGAAGGTAAACATGTTATGAGAACAGTTGTGAACTATATAATTTTATAAATCAAAGATCAAAACTAAGAGAGACTACGTCGATGATAATACCTACTTCCAAAAATTATTCATACCTGAAAATTTTTAATAGGCATCTCTACCAAAACTGTAAGAGATTTTTAGTTTCTCCGTAGTCAGTAACGAAAATAACCATCATTCTAATACGTAAGCAATGCTCCGAATCTCCGGAAAGAAATAGTTCCTATTTGTTGGTTGCGTATCAATTAATCAATAATGGTGAATTGGGTGATGGTGATTTCGAATTAGGATTCAAAACCAGTTTAAACTTTTTTTCTATGCTAGTTTTTTACCTTAATGGTGAGATAGAGGAATAGAGGTATAAATTCACATCATTTTGAAAATAAAGGATATGTGTTTTGTATTACTTTCCATTTATTTTAAGTTATATATTTTGATGTTAATTAAACTGTGCAGTTGAATCACTATCGATGTTTTAAAAGTAAATACCACGATTTCAGACACATATTCTTTCAAATGTAAGCATTTTCCTTTCTAATTAATATGTTCAAGCTAGATATCAGTTTAGTTACAGTAAAAAATAATACAATAACAGTAAAACATTTTCCTTAACAAGAAACACAAATTGAAAAATATAATAAAACTAAATAAAAATTAATTATTAGTTGATCATGGATCGTACATTTAACTTCCGTGTTATCAATGATAGCATCACCACCAAAAAATATATTTATGTTAAGCTTAAAAGTCATAAAAATTACCGCACCGTAAAAACTGGTGAATATGCTAATGGAGCTATTAAAACCTCCGTTCCAGTGATAAAAACAGGATATTAACAAGATTCTCTCTACTTCTGTGAGTTTTCTTGTTAATTAACGACGGAAATTTCTCATTAAGGAAGCAGCCACAAAAAATATCATTTTCATGTAATGATTAGACGTAGGAGGGCTATATATTGTGCTTAAAGATGGATTCTATTCTGTAAAATTACGAATAAAATTTTAGGTAAAAATCAGAATGAAATAATATTTTGTTTTGGTAAAGCTAATTACTAGTAATAACTGAATGCTTCTAAATCTATTTTGTAAACTTTTTTCCCCGTTGTATGCGCTGTTAAGATTTTTTCATGTAAGGCTGTTGAATTTATTTAAATGTCTAAGAAATTCACGAAATTGTTTCTAATTTACGCAAAGCTTTAAACAGTTGAATGAGTTTACAATAAAAATAAAAATCTATTTTTAAGTATAATGATTGATACCCATGATATATATTGCATGATTTTATAGAATGAAGGTGAAGGTCTTTCTACTTTTAGTGCACAAAAAATTAAAAAATCGTTTTCAGTTTTTCTTAAACGCCCAAAAAATCGCTATTTTGTACAAATTTACAAAAGAAAAACTTTAGATTGTTACATGTTGTTATTGTTTATCCAGTATTTTACTAATGTTTTTATTTGAACATTTCATGTGTGTCTTCTAACTTATCTACAAAATTTTTAAATTAAAAGTAATTAAATAGATAAAGAATTCTTTATATACTATAAACTTACGTTTTCCTTTTAAACGATAAGATTTACTGTAAATCCAGTTCAGTCTAATCCAGTCTAAGAAGATTTCAATAAATGCATCCTTAGAACTGTTCCCTATCCTATAAACCGTTAATTCTAAAATTCTGTTTTGAAATAAAAGGTAGATTGCAACTAAAAAAAAACGAGTGTTTATTTCATCCTAATATGTTCCCAAATAGTTTTAATAAAATATCTCTATACTTACAAATAAAAAATATAAAACTATATTTGATTCCCTAGTTTTCAGAGATGACCATATAGAACTTCCCACACGAAAATTGAAATCAATTTTGAGTGCAACGGTGAAAAAGGCAACAACATGGGTAAACACGATGAAAATGAATTCATAGTGGGAAATAATCCGGGACCGCCTCTCAGATAAAAAAGAAATGAACTGGTATTTCATTCAGTTCAATATTATTCTCTCCATGGTTACCTAGGAAACATATAAAGGAGATTCCATAGCCAAACATCGAGGCTGATCTCAAACGTCAAGATTTTCCCTTACAGCTTCATATGATAAACTTCAGTGCTTCAACACTCAATAAATCCTGAGCTCATTTCTGACGCGTATGAAGTCTTTCAGTCGCGGTGATAAATTTAAACATTTTGGGGCACCCATATTACACTTGTGGAGTGGCTGAATTTAAAGCCTGAAGAGTTTTCGAAGATAACTATTTGAAATGTGACGATTATCGCATGCGAAGGTGAAGAATTTAAATAAATATATATTAAATAGCATTTTCAATGAGATGATGCGTTTTAAAAGTTTTATAAATTGTTAAACATTTTTTCGAGACCCATGGAAAAATTCTAAAAGTAAACTTTGTAAATAAGGTAGTTGCTATTTATAGTTTTGGAAAACGTTTAAATATTAGTTTTAAAAATGAGATAATTCTGAAGTGTTTACTTGAATTAATAGGAAGAATACACACACAACATATTACTTTTTTCCAAAACATGAAATATTACAAGTGGTATTTTATTGTTAAGCATTTCACCATAATTGCTAATTTAAAATAATGTATAATTGTGAAGTTTTTTACTTTAATTTGAAAACAAACGGCTCAGACGAATTGCTTTTGAAATTTTATTGTATTTTCAAGTTAACCAAGTCTAATCACATATTTACTTAAACGTGAGCTTAAATTCCCCTATTTCAAAAAATGTCTGTTACATTAATGACAACAAAAGCATTTCAAATATTAAATATAGTTTTTGTAACTTGAAACTAGGTAAGTTGTTTTGCAATTGTATTTCATTTTTAAGTTGATCCGAAGTCTGTAATACAAGAATATATTATACAATTATATAAAGACAAAGATTGAAACGACTTTCTTAATTCTCCCATTTTAAAGGTCATTTCTTTAACTTTAATGCTACTAAAAATCTCTCAAATATCTCATATATTTTCTACTACTACTAAAAAACTACAAAATGACCTTAGGGCCAAGACGTTTAACTGTGGCGATGTTTAGCACTCATCAATCTGTCTCAAAAATCTTATCATTGTTCTCACGAAATCTAAGACACACGGTTCAGGGAAAAGACGTATTGCGATTCGAAAGAAACTTTATCTGATCAAATAAAAAACTTTATTTTTATTGACAAACCTATTAGAGGAATAATTTTCGATGTTCGAGGGTTTGACTATAACAAAATAAAGATTATAAACTGAAAACAATATTAAAAGGAAGGAGACTTCTATAATTCAAACACCTATCGTGTTATATGAAACTTTTTCGTTATTATTCCTAATCTATTAGATAATCTATTTCTTGCAGGAAGTTTTCCCAGTTTATTTTTTTAATTGTTTTTAACCATTCTTAGTAAGAAACTTATTCTTCGTTAGTTCAGCGAATATTTAATTTTGTTATGTCTTGATAAATCGTGTTTATACAACATGTCTAATCTAAATTTAAATTTTTTATTTTTAAATCAAGAAAATCCTGTGATGTATCTGATAGATAAAAATGTCAATAATTAATTTATACAGTTAAGTTTTCTAGTTTTCCATCATTCCAAATTCTCTAAAAAAGAAGCAATTAGCATTACTAAAAATCTATCTTCATAAAAACATGAGTTTATATCAATATATGTATCTACAGTTATTACTGCTTCAATTTGAAGTAAATATTGACGCAAAGCTTTCTTGTTTCAACCAATTTCTCTACGAATATTATAATTGCTTATTATCGTAAAAATATATTTATTATTATTAAATAAAATATATCTGAAATGAATACGAGGTTGATGCAATAAAAGGGATTTTTGAATAGGCAAAAGCAGGAAATAATGCAATTCTAAAGAAAATTATTATTGTAAATGTATTCATACAGTTTCGACACAAGCGACTAAGTATCCCATATAATGTAAGCTATTAAACATATTTGTTCACATGATAGGGCATTCGAGACCGTGTTTTCGTAATTCAGAAACACGCTCGTAATACAATGTCAAGAAGCTTAACGCTGAGACGACGGCGGTTTTCCATTCCCAGAGATAAGATAAGAAAAGCAAGGGAAGTTATGAAGATTCACTGGGCGAACTGTCTAATCTTCAGTTTCCTAGTACGGCAAACAGCACGGGAGAGTAAAGCAAATCCTTGATTCATAATAAAGTGTATCCCTAATTACGTGAGAAAAGCTTAAGCTGTGCTATATGAGAAAACCTGTGCTTTTTGGTACTTCATAATGCTATATTTTATAATACTTGTAAAAATACATCGCACTATCACGACACAACGCAGAAAATTAAGTTTAAATGAGAGCCCAGACTGAAAATTTTCAAGCTTACTTATCAAATGAAATTTGTTGAATTTCGTCATATTTTTATTTATCTACATAATACTTATTAGAATAATATTTACTGCAAATTCTAATAATAATATTTACTAGAATTTGTTAATCTTTATATAAAGATTTGGTTATTGAAAAAATGATTTCTTCATTCTGAGAGTTTTCCTCTTTTCATGAGAAAGTGCATGTTTATTTATTTATTTCCCTTTTTTAATACACTGCTGGCCACCCAAATTGCAACACCAAGAAAGACAAGAGATATCACAACAAAATTTATTTTGTAGATAACATGTTGACCAAGTATCAAATGATTAAATTTATAGACTTCTGTGAAGTGTGGTTCCTGCCAAAATCAGTAGCCACAGAGTAGCCGCCATTGTTGGAGATCACCGCTGCCACACACCTCGGCATTGATTCAAAGAGACTTTGGATGTGTTCTTGGGCTACAGCAGACCAAGCAGCTTCCACACGTTGCCAAAGTTGATCTGGTGTGGCAGCTGGGGATGTATTCTGGGTCAATCGTTGAGCAACCATGGACCACATGTTTTCTATCGGCGAAAGATCCGGAGAGCGAGCTGGCCAGGGAAGCAATTCAATCTGGCGATTGACTAAGAACCCTTGGACAATGCGTGCCACGTGTGGTCGCGCATTATCCTGTTGAAATATGGCTGTGGGCAAGCCCTGAAGGTAAGGAAGGACAACTGGCTCCAACACCTCGGAGATGTAGCGCTGGCTGTTTAAAGTACCGGCAATGCGTACTAGAGGAGTGCGAGAATGATATCCAATACCACCCCATACCATAATACCCGGTGCAGGACCAGTGAGGCGGTGCATAACGCAGCTGTTCAGCATCCTCTCTCCACGGTGTCTCCAGACTCGAATCCGACCATCGTGGTGTTGCAGACAGAAGCGTGACTCGTCAGTAAAGACAATTTCATTCCATTCTGCCGTCCACATCCTTCTTTCATCGCACCATTGGCGGCGGAAACGTCTGTGATTCTGCGTCAAGGGTAGACGAAGCAATGGACGTCTTGCGGACAGACCACTCTGCTGTAAACGGCGTCGAATGGTACGCGCAGACACTGGATGATGCGGTACAGACTGAATGTGCTGTGCTATGGTTCGTGATGTGGCTGAGCGATCCGTCACTGCCATACGCACAATATGCCTGTCATCACGTGAAGTGGTGCACTGAGGTGGATGCGATCGAACACGTCGGTCCGTCGTACCCTCCTGCATCCAACGATCACATATCCGCATTACAGTTGTTTGGTTTCGTCCAACACGACTACCGATTTCCCTGAAAGATAATCTACAATCTCGGTAGGCCACTATCCTTCCTCTGTCGAACTCGGATACTTGATCAAAAGATGATCGCTGTTTTCTACGAGGCATAATTGATCGTTTTTTTTTAAAAAAACCACAAGAAAAACACAATTGCCGTACTTGAAATCGTCCAAATCTCCAAGCTTTAAATAGCGCTTTGGAGTGGCGCCACAGGCGCGTGTGATGTGCGTCTGCGCTGAAATTCTAATCATTTGCATATCTCACCTCCGCTAATGGATGTTGTAAATTTCATATTATTTGCATGCTTCCTTCAGGATGTTGCATTTACGGTGGCCAGCAGTGTATAAAAGGCGTATTCTATATTTCGGAAAGTAAGTTTTTCTTTCAAAATAGGATCAAAGCATTTTATTTTATAAAATATTAATAGAAAACGAACTTTTCTGGTAGAAATGAGAGACAAAAGAATAGGAAACGCTCTTGTAGACTTTTTATCAAAAATATTATTGTTTCAGTGTCGGACAAGAAACCGAAAAATGATGGCTATCAGCAGAAAATAACTCACTATTCGAATAAAAATCGTAAGTGATCGCAGAATTGAGTAAAGCCGACATCAGTTCTACAATGAGATTTCGGCAACTGATTCAGAAAGCAGTTCCCCTTCTGCTCTTTTAAGCCTTGATTTGATTTCTATCGCGTTTTCCAGAAAACAGGAACTTTGTTACTCGCCGGAAATGAGAAATATTAAAGTTGTCACGCAAGGGGATATTAGATGGAGAAAAGTACGATTGAATCCCCTATACCGTGTGATGTATTTCTCATTTCATTCATCCAGAATTTATAGATATTCACTCTGAAAGAATGCCAGGAAAATAGTTTTTCTGGTAATTTTCCGGAAAAGATTTTCGGTTATATACGAGAGGGTAGTATTAGTTGCGTCATGTTATTACTTCGTTTTAGTAAACGCATTCACGCGACTCATAATTGTAACTCATGAATTCAAATAAAACTCGTAGAGAAACGTTTCGTTTTTCATGGAGAGGAAAAGGCAGATTATACGCCAAAAGTCACGCCATTCGAGGCATAAGGTTGAGTATGTCGAATATAAACAACGTACATTATTTTAATTACAATATGCAGTTGAATTGAAAGGATTTTAACTTATCTATACACATGCATAAAGTTACTACATTTTAAAGTTTAAATTTTATTCCGTTTCAATTTCTCAAGTGTTTCATAACATTTCTGTGATACAGAAAACTGACGCAAACCGTGTACTTAGCATTTTAATTTTACGTACTAAGATCCATAACTTTCCGTACCAAATATGTTAGAACAAGAATTGACAGGTCTAATTCCGTCAACCCACACCCTGTTTTGTTGCACTGCAGTTCAAATGTGAAGTTCGGAGAGTTGGGTGCCAACTTAGGTGTTGTCTTCGTCATTTGAACGTGGTTCAAAATCACGAGGCGTTGTCCTTGGATCTTTCCCTTCATGATTGACCGTCGCCACTAGCCCGCTGTGTTGCATCAGTGCGACATTAACTACCTACCGCAGTTAAAATTTTGCAGATCTAGCTCCAGTGACATTTTAGCTAACTTCGTGAATAGAAATACTGTGGCCCAATGTTTTAAAATGTTTAAACTTGAGTATCGCGAGTCGTTCAATTTTGAAATTTAAAATTGTTTTCAAAATTGAAGTTAGATCTGCGTGGGAAGAAATTAAAAGTGATGTAGAAGTCGTTTCTGTAGTTTTAGATTTTTTCATTTCAAATTATTTTGAGTGATAGAAAAATTAATTAGTCGTTCTAAAAAATTATTGAAATATAGTGTGATTAGATTGAAAATGAAAACTATTGTTTGATTCTATTACCTCTTTAAATACCGTTGGGTCGAAAACTATTGGATCTTGCTACGTATTTATAAGCCATGCGGTTGTAAGCCGTCTCTTCAAACATTCATTGGTTTGCACAAACTCGGCAAAACGGATTTGCTAAAAGCTGCAGCTTAAATTTCATTCCTACTTGCATTTTTAACATAGGAGAGTCACTTTATCCTCTAGTAAAGCGAAATCAAGAAGATATTTTCAGACAGACATAAAAACAAATCTCTCGCATCAGCGTTATAGCAACAAGCCCATTTTTAGATCTCACGTAAGCAGTTCTGCAAATGAAGTCATTTTCTTCCGTAAGGATTGCCAAACATATAACGTGATGTTAGTTCTTTATACCTGAATGAAGAAATTCTTTCATCCAGATGCTGAAATATTTATTCCCGTTTGCCACTTCATACAGCCGTGTCTATCAAACTGGGCACGTGAGTTAGCTTCGTGATGCTCTTACCCACATATAACAGGACTGCGGAATTTATTTTGAAAGCACGTCGAAGGCTGTCAATTTAAACCGAAACTATTCGACTTTCCTTTCTTCCTTTTATTTTGCTGCAAGAAACTTGGCTCAGACATTTTTTTCTACCAATAGACACTACTTTTAATTTGTAGTATTTCAGACGACACCTGAAGGAAGAAGATTCGCAAAGTGGCGTTCCACCTTCGGTGAGTTGAGGGTATTTCGCCATTCATATAAATGAAAGAGGACATCTGAATATCAAACAGCTGGGATCTTGGCATGAAAGATGAACTTGTTTAAACCGCTAGGGGGAGAAAAAAAATCATTTGAAACATGTGTGCATAAAATACTGTAGAGCAGTTTACATATGGGTTTTTTCAAATACCCATATATAGTTCTTGGATTCATGTTTAAAACGAATTCTTTGTAATTAATTTCGGTTCTTCGTATGTTTAGTAATTAAATTACTAGGAAGTCTCTAAAAGTATGAACCTGCGAGTTGTAGGTGGGTTCGATTTATCGCTAGGTGTACTTTTATCTTCTTTCTGGGTCAGTAAAACTTTCTTATGAGTATATGTCCTTGGCGTTGGCTGTCTTGTGTTTTGCACGGCATGGCCATATATGGCCCTTGAGCCATAAAAACGCAATCAACTCTAAAAGTAAGTAGTCAAAATATACTTATTTGACAACTACCCTGACTGTATAGATACGATAGATTTACGATTAAATATAAATTTTACTTTTAATTGAATGGTTTTCCTATTAGTACTAATATAACATTAAAATATCAAATGTGACAAAGAAACACGAAGGGCGGTGTTTGGGTAAGTATAATATTCAGATGTGGAAAAAAATTCAGCTTTGAATTGGACTTTAATTCTATTCGACTAATGCTGTGTAACTGCTTAATGAGCCGCCATACTTCCAGAACCCGTGAGAATTCATCCTCACACGATTTTCAAATCACTTGGAACATTCATTTGGCGATCTCTCCTTCAAGTTAAAAGCTCATTAAATGAAAGTTCATGTTAGTGGATACATCTTCCGTAAGTCAAGACATCTATTTTCATGGTTGAATTAACACTAGAACGACCGGCACTCCTGTTACTCTAAAACGGCCGCCAGTGTCGTTTCGACACCAGTGCTATATAAATTGCGCAAAATAGTGATAGTATCTAAATGACATCCTTACTATTTTTTATTCCTTGCAGCTTATGTCATATTTTCATAAACTTATTTGTGCCACAAAAAATTAAAGTAAATCGATTGTCAAACTCGCAGAATACACATAAAGCAATGAAATTCAGAAAACCTGTTAATTTTCTTGGTAACCCAATATTTATACAGATTTACCCAAATTTATCGGGCTGCGTTCCATGGTCCGGTTGGAAGAATATTAGCCACCGGAGGGTGGCGAGTTCGACCTTCGATCCAGCCAAATGCCGCAGTGTACGAAGGGGATGGTGTGCTTTAAATCTATCGTGGCCTCAAATGTGCTCAAGCTGGCGTGGCGTGGAAATTTGGAGAGTGGTGTGTCAGCTCGGGTATCGACCTCGTCATCTGAGCATGGCTCAAAATTACGAGATGTTGTCCTCGGATCTTTCTCTTCGTGATTGATCTCGGAACCTTATCAATAGCCCATTGTGTTGCTGTAGTGAGACGTAAAATCCGACTACCTATCTACTAACCTGTTGCAAAACAATCATTCACCCATTTTATATTTTATATTCTGGGCCATCTCGAGCGATATAAATCCAATTATTCTAGGTATTGTCAGCAGCATCTGTGTATCTTTCTTCAAGTTCTGATTTCTTTTCGCGTAATCTGGATTCTGTATCCAATATCCAGATTTCCAATTTCTTCAGTCTTTTCTGCGTATCATCGGTTTTGTGTCTGATAAGTAAAAAAAATCATCCATGAATTTAACATTGTTATAATTACTAATGATGCACAAACAGACGCAAATACGTGATTGAGACTGATTTAATTCAGTCATTGAAAAGGACGTTTGTATATTCATGGTTAAATAAACGAATAAAAATTATTGTTAAATAAATAGTGGTTAGAAATATGCTCGGTTTGCTATTCTATGGTCATATTTTGTTGAATAAAAGCTATCTAGACCGGGAAATGTGCTTGGTGTCGAAAAGACACCAGCTGCCGTTCTAGGTAAATTTAGCTGTAGAATTTTTTTAACTGAATTGCACAAAAAAATTTACTGCATAAGATTCTATTATGTAAAATGTTTTTTGCTTCAGGACTTTGTCAAAATCCCACAAAAAATGCGAAAGGGAGAAAGGGACTCACGCTCCGGTATCGAAATGACACCCACAGCCTTTTTAGTGTTAAAACATGACTCAATATTTATTAGATTTTGCTTTACACAACCGAATGCCACATAATTACTTTTAAAAAGTACTGATCCAGTAAATTGTCTAATGTGTAGAAATTGTGTTGATAGGGTAGTTTTGCTCCCGAATCTAACAAGTATGCAGTATAAATGATAAAGCTATAGAATGCAATTTTATTGAAATAAAAATTTAATTCTTTGAGAGCGAATGAAATACCTGTATTGTACTCTACAACTATCGCCTGTATTGCTACCGTAATATATTCAACTGCTGTGTCTCTAGAAAGTGGCATCAGAACAAACAATCAGCACTGTTGAATAGTTCGTGGCGAGGGAAGAGCGAGCAGACTGGAACACAATCGTTACGTGCCTGCTTGTTGAATAGTAGCAGTTAAGCAATTCACAGTCAGCCACTCCACTCTCACCCCTGGAATTGGTTGGAATAGCCTCTAAAATTAATTACTGTCGCAAGAAACGAGTTAATGAAGAATGCCATTAATTGATACAAAATTAAAACATTCAAAGCTAAGGTTTTTTTATGATCCGATGAATATTATCAATGCGATTTCTATGTGCTCAGGATACTGATAGGGTTTCTTTGATACACATCTAACGGGATTGAGAATGAGACGAATTTAATATAAATCTTATAGTGACAGAAGAGAAACTTGTTTAAAAAAAAGTTTGGAGTTTAATGTACTATAAAGATCATTTGTATGATACTGCTTTTAGCTAAGCTTATATATTTACAAACATCCGTACAACATGCTGAACACAGTTAAGGTATAATTTACTAAAAATAGATATTAGAGAATTAAATGTGTCTAATATGCAAATAAAAAATATTCTTGTTTTCTAATTTCAGAAGATTGAGCGACTTAAGAAACTTGCGTCTTTTAGCAAATAGTAAAAAGGTGAAATGGGGCAAATTAGGGTAAATGCGTCCACTGAATATAAAAGTTTCTGCTTCAAATAATAGGGGCTCCCACCTACCGAAAATGCTTAAAAGAACCCTATAGATGAGTTTCACCACTAGAGCGCTTATCTCGGCAGGAAAATTGTGCAGGCCGAGGCACGAATGAGGCGATTTATCTATTACCTTACTCAATACACCACATTGTAAACAATAGTCTGATGCAGTTTCCTCATCATGTGGGATAAGTGCGACTCCATGATAACATTTTAAGAAATATTATTAAATGCCTGTGAAATAGCATTGGGAAATCTTGAAATTATCAATGTGGTAAGCTTAAGCAAATAAGAGCCTAAACATTGGTAATGGGTTTTAATGCGTAGTAAAAATATGATTTTTTGAAATTACTAAGAACATATTAGTAATCGGTTAACATAATCTTGCAAGATTTGGGTTTGCACTTGCCCTATCTTACCCCGATAAATATTTTTTTACTCTTTAAAGAAATGTGATAATATCGCTCATGACACCACACTTTGATATGACATTGGCTTTAAGGTTTTCATTACTATACGAAACTGCATATACTGCAAAACACTTTTGTCATCTAGAGGTCTAGTATTTAATTCGGAGATTGACCAGTTTACTGCTGGACGGAATGTAGTTTTCCTTATCGAAGCATGTACTTAGTCCAAAAACAATATTTTTTGGGTTGTCCCACTATTGCAACTCATGATCGATATGTCTGAGAATTCAAACTCAAAGTTAAGCGTAATACATTTAAAAAGTATTAATAATCTGGAGGGGTTCACAAGCATAATTCCACCTTGTATGAATTTTAACCAATTTTGATCTTCATCTATAGAATCTACAAAGAATTCTCTATTCGAAGAGGCTCAATAGAATTTTTCCATAGGATTATATTCTAAGCAATGGACAAAAAGAATTTAACGGTTGAAGGAATTCACTGATTTCATGAACCAATAGATATGGTTATTTGGTCATGTGAGTTATGGGGGAAAGTCAATACTACACTTTTTAGAAATATCGTGACACTCAGCGGTTAAATATGCTACCCACAGATATGTGTGATGAGATATACGTGCGCGTTGCATCAGTAACATCTCAAATCAGATTTCTTAATGCATCGAATTCTCAATGAAAATATCAATCGAAAATAAGTTTCAGAAAGTGTTTCCAAAAATCTGATTTTTGAGCAAAGATCAAATCGTGCCATCCATAAAGAACTGTTTTAATTAATAAGTATATTTAAATAAAAAAGGTATATTTTAATACATTGTGTATTTTTAAGTTAAAAAATAATATTTAAAGTTCGAGTAATAAAATTTTTCAGAGGGGCCACTGTGGCTCAGCAGGTTTGCTAACTCTAACGCTAGCAACGTGCGAGTTGCAGGCGGCGATTCCTCACTGGGTGTACTTTTGTATCAGTAAAAACTTTTCTTGTGTGTACGTCTATTATTTAAATTTGTTTGTCTTGTGTGTTTGGCCAAATATGGCCCTTGTACCATAAAGCCCAACGAATAATCTTTAAGTTCTAAAGTCTTTTTGCTTAAAATTTAAGTGCAAGTAACGGTTATTATTTGATAAGATTTTTGTACAATTGTGTTTTATTTTATAAAGCTAATCTATCTTAAATTTTATGCCTATCGCGTATTTAATATATCCCTGAAAACTACTGGGAACCTTCTATTTGACTATTTATCCTACCAAATAAAACATCTCTCTCCCGAAGTTAACTCCAGAAAAAATCTCTATATTGTCTTAAATGAAAGTTTTAACTCTTCTACGAATTAAATATACGCACTAGGGGGTTTCTTAGCCGTCAGTCATTTATCTCTTATCTCAGCCTACATCTCTTTCTCGTTGTTTTTTGTTCCGTTCCCATTGTTCTTTGCCAGAAATGGGTAGAAATGATCTATCTTGTGTCTTACAAAGCAAGAACCATTTAAATGAATGTAACAAAGAAATGCGTACACGTTTGAGACTAATTCCAATTGCCCATGACAAGTCAAACTCATCCGTTTTGTCTTATCCACTATTGGCACAATAAAAAATTAATATTCGCACTGCTAGGATTAGTTAACCAAGTCATACCACGAGCTTTTATCTATAGTAAGTATTGGCACTGCCCTTAAAACAGTTAATGCTTTGGTGAATAGTGTTTCTTAATATTGTATTTTCGCTTTACAACGCTGATATGGCTCAGTTTAGTAGTACTCGGTACCGATTTTGTAAGCAATCCGTATCTCTTTCCTGAGTTGAAATGTAATTTATAAAAGCTTTTATTTAAGAAGACGGTTAAAAAACTATGCAGCATAGAAAAACTGCCACTCAACAATATAGCCACTCAAGCGATCAAGCACACAAAAAGAAATATATGTAATCAATCAATCATCAAATGTCGGGATTAATTGTGTTTAGGTTCACCTTACAAGCTATAATTTAAAATTTTACTAGTTGATTTTATAGGTACTTAGAGAGTTGTTTATTAAGCAAGCTATTAGTAGGAAGGAAGATTTGTTAAGTGTATTTGACTCTTGTTTTAGAACCTTACCTCGGAAAAGAGGACTGAACTTTGACCTTGTGAACCTTAAATAAATTATAGATTATTCTTAAATTAAAAATAATTTAAATCAAACTGTTTTAAAGAAAACTTAATGTTAAAACCCTCTTTAAAATTGAGTACGATTAAAAAACAAAAACAGAAAATTCAATATTTCTGATGCCAGAAAATATATCAAATCTTTGTTGCTTTTAGTCTCATGCCATATGTTTATTAAGTTATAAAAGTAAAATTATAATCTATACTTTCTCAAAATATGTTTTGGGTTAATATAAAACGCATTGAAAATAAAAGTATTTGTAGTGGGATTTAGGAGCAACACATTGTCTAAAATTTCATGAACATGTTTCATTCATAACACATAATAAAAATATTTATTATTTTCATATGCGTGATCTTAACAGAGCTCAATAAATTTCTCACTAAGCTAAAATAGTTCTTTAAGTATTAAAAATCAAATATCATGAACCATGTTATTATGAATAATATTCATTAAGTGAAGGAATGAAAATTTTTGTAAGTTTCTATAGGAACTTAAAACGGATGAAAGTCTATCGTTTACTTTCATCATAAGTTAAATGTTTCATAGCATTTTAAGCTTCGTCAAAAGGAATATGTTTAAGGAATGAATAATAATTGAAGTTATTAAAATTAATATTTATTAAACGCTGACTTTGATTTCCTTAATGTTAATTGTAAAACTTTGTAAACGCATTACTATGTGGAAATGGAAATCAAGACCAAACTATTAATAGGTAGTTCAGTGAAATAAGAGTTATTTTTTATAAAAATATAAAACAGAAATATTTAAATATTTAACAACTTCAATACATTTTAAATACGTGCACCGACATAAATAGTTCACTATCAGATATGGCACTGATTAAAAGAGTAATTTGTGTAAAACACTAGGGATGGAATAATTTATATTGTAAAATAATGAGCCTTTTGCAGCTCCCAAAATGTAATGTAAGCGTATCATCAAAACATAGAGCTAAGATTTTTTCAGTACACATAATCCCATTCTATTTATATATAGTATAATGCGATTGTATGAAATAGCATTGTATAATCCCATTTCAGTTTATCCCATTCTTCTCAGTTTCTCGTAATTTTTGTTTGAGACAACTTCCTCAAACTCTTCATATATCACGCTCTTTCAAAATGTGTTTTCTTCGCACAACTTGGAAAGAAAAACTTTCACCACCCCAAGAAAAAACAGCAGACTGGAATGAAAATTGAGCACCAGTGGGAAAGGAAAATCCGTACACATTCTGATACTGAAGGAGAAAAATTACAGGGAGAAAAAAAATTTCTTTTTAGCGGAATATTTTAGATGGATTTCAGCGAAAAAGCTGAACAGTCTCTCTTCGCCATTTATATGAATTTTTATGTCACGTTGCGAGTGAACTGTTTGGCTTCGGATTTTTTATCCCTTCCTCTCATTCTAAAAGCTCGATATTTGATTCCAAGCAGAGAGGGGAGAAGTTTAAAAATCATGCGAAGCATGCAAGCAAAGCATTAGTTCACATTATGGAATGGGAAAGGAATAAAAAATAATTACATTTGCACAGCGAAAACTCATTCCAAGATTCATGTGTTTAAGCTGATCGATCTACCATAAAGAAGAATCATTTTCAAGTTGTTTTGGTAGGAAGTACGTGTTTTTGAGATGGAAATATGTTTCTTCAAATTTATTTCCTAGCGTAGAAGGATTCTTCTTTATCGTTAAGCAATAATGTAATTCTCTCTGGACGATGCATAAAGTCAAGGAGAACGTGATTCTGTTTTATTCAATAGTATGTCTAGTAAAGCATATGCTTTTTTTCTTTTTCAGGGCTACTAAAGCTTCAACAAATATTTCACTTAACTTCTGATAAGAATAAATTTGAAATGAGAGTTGTGAGACGAATTACCAATTCTACAGACGCTAGCGAATTTCTTAAGAAACTTGAAGACCAAGACAGATATGGTTTCAAATATATTATCCTTGATTGTGACGCTGAAGTTGCCAAAGCTGTTGTGAGCCAACACATTAGAGATACGTACATGAATAGAAGAAATTACCACTTTCTAATAACGAGTTTGGTAAGTTGAACGAATATGCTGTATTTATGTTAAGTAAAGTTAGGTAATTTAATTTTAGTTTCCATTTTATTTTAATTTAAAAATATTTTTGGAACTAAGATATCGAGATAATTTATAAAATAACTCATTAATTTAAAATTCATTTTATTGTAGTAAAATAGTGAAGACATAACTAATACCTCGCTGAATCAATCTAACGATTAATTTAATAGTTCATTGCCTAGGTCAAATTAATATAGTAATAAGAAAAATAATTAAGCTAATTAACATCTATCAAACTTCTAATGAAACCGACAATCTATTTTCTGTCCACTTAATCCTGCAGCTTTACAAGATCTGTATTTTTTTATTAAACCAATTCATTAGTAACATTTGGGGTAGCCGTGACTCAATGAGTTTGCTCTCTGAACTAGCAACCTGCGAGTTGTAAACGGTGCAGGTTTGATTCCTCCCTGGATGCATGTGTTTTCTGCGTCAGTTAATCTTTCTTTGCATTTACTTGACGCTGTTTGGCGCAGCTTGTGCAAATATGGCCTTTGCGCCATAAAACCCAACCAACCAAATATGAGTAAAATTTAAATTACGGAAAATAATTGAGAATCATTTAATTCCCGATATCAATACCAACTAAATGTAACAAAAATCACATCAGATTGAGATGCAATGCGAAGCAGTCCCAACTTTATTAATAAATGAAATGATTGAGACACTCATTTGTTTATCCCCTAGAGGTAACAAAATAATTAAAAAAATTGTAATCAACTGGCATTCTCCAAGAGCAATTCGTCGTTCCTTCCATTTATTTGTACCCAAACATCTCTCGCATGTGAATACTATTGACAGTGGCGTTTTTTAGATAATTGAAGATGACTGGAACGCTGCCTTACTGCCACACGGAGCTGTCAACGTTACCGGATTCCAAATGCTCCAGGAGACCCGACCCGAAGTGAGGGACTTCTTAACAGCTTGGAAGTCTTTAGATCCTTACAGATGGCCTGGGGGAGGAACTCAGCACATTACGGTGACGCTCTTCTCTTTCTATCTCGACCTAGAGATTCTATTTTCTTTTTCGATCTCTGCTATTTTCTTTGGAGAATATCATTTGCTTTATTCATCCTCAGGCGCTTTAGTTTTCGATATATTTTTGGAGATACATTATCTTCGAAGGGTTTCTCTTCACACAAAACATGAATAAAGCATGGAACTTCTGCTAAGAGAATGGTTATCACTCAGAAAGAGGACACAAGAGGATGCTCTTTGTGTGTCCGAAGAAAAGAAAGAACAAGAGAACAGTGCTATTAAATTTCATTAAAGTATGGGGTAATATAATATTTGACACGATCAGAACTCGGAAGACTTGACACGTAAACGAAAATACATATTGAATTCTGTGGTATTTTTTCCGATTGGCACATGAATACTTCAAATTTACTCGGAATTTTTTTAATTATTTTCTGCTCTAGAGAGATATTATTTATTCAATAAAATATCTATATACTAACTTTAAAAAATCAATGCCATGTTTTTGTTATAATATCTGTCACGCATTTTCTGTGAAATAATGCATTGATCAATATTGAAAAACAGTACTAAGAACATTTATTAAGGAAAGGACAAACGTATTAGAGTTATGCTTATTTAGTTTACTAGTAGTATCGTTTGATTATTCACATATTTAGCACTTTAAATATTCGCCTTTATTAACAAATATATTTCATTATTTATTTTTAGAACCAGAATATTATGATATTAAATTAGAGCTGGGAAGTAATCTTGGAGATCAAGAGTAACACAAAAACGAAAATCCCACAATATTAATAAAATTACAGAGATAGGGGAAACCAGTTCTATATCATAATGAGTTCAATATTGAAAACTTAAATTTCTTGAATGGCATGTTTATAAATTTCAATCACAACACTCAAAGAAGTATATTGAAGAACTGTAACTCATTAGTTATTTTGAATCCTTGTCTGCATTACAGGTACAAAATGAACTTTTATGTTCTGAATGCGTAATTTATGCATAGCTTTATTAATCTCCTAATTTAAACTATAAGTTAATTATAGCTTGCATTAAATTTGAAATGTTGAAATGCTTTTGTTCATCCTCAGACTGAAGTAGCACAAATGTATGATGCAACTAAAGTGATGCTAGAAGCTTTCAATAGACTTTTAAAGAAAAAGCCGGACATATTTCGAAATAACTTTCGACGAGGAGAGGTCTACAACAATGGTACGAAAGGAATCAATTGTCACCAAACACCTATCATGCCTTGGGAACATGGAGATAGAATAGCAAGGTTTTTGAAAAAGGTAAATGCTCGTAAAAAAGTTCATTTAGTACTTCAGGTTTTGAAAAACTATTACTAAGTAAAATAAAGACTTCCTTTAGCCAAAGTGGTAGTCAAACATGAAAACTCCAAATATCAATAATATAGATGAAAAACAATTTAAATAATCTTGTTTTTTATCTTTATTAGTCATTTTTGAAACTTTAAATGCTTGACTACTACTAAGTATTTAAAAGTGTGAGAGTTTATGGGATTTAATCGAACAAATTTATTTCAAAATTACCCAACTATTTCTCAGTTTATCCGGTGAATATATGAGTCTTCGAAATGATTCACATTCTTCAAAACGAAAGCAGTTTTGGAATTCAATAATTGCTGCTTGTTTGACCTTTAAGTAGTCAATTAAAATAATTGCGCCTGATTAACTTGTCATGTGTAGATAATCAAAACAATTCTATTGTATCCCATACTTGAAAACTTTCATTACTTTTACGTTTAAAATATTACAACTTATAACAAATACATTCTGTAGTCATGAAAAAATTTGTATATATTTTAAATATTTTAAAAAGGTATTTCATAAAGCAAAAAGCACGTGTATTTTATAAGCACACTGCCTTCCAAAAGTTAAGAATGAAACAGTAAATCTGAGATAAAATTCTTAAAATTCCCCACTGATTGATTTCAAATTTCCAAAGAAAGTAAATAATTTAGTTATTTATTCATTCAAATCATAATAAAATAAAATACATTTAAGTTTTATTTTACCCCTTAAATGTTCACTTCACACTTCGTACATTTGGTGAAAGAAAATTATATAGTGCACACATGGATAAGCCAAGTGAGCTTTATTATGTAATATAGCCTCTGACTTTGATGCAAGCTTTGCATCGATAATTCAGTCCTTCAATACAGCGGGCAATAATTGCCATACCTCTAAAAGACATCCCAAATGTTTTCGATCGAATTGAGATCTCAGAAATATGCTGTCCACTCATGAATAAAATACCTTCTCTTTCAAGGTATTCTTCCGCAAGCTTTGTTTTGTCTCGACGAGCGTTTTCGTCCATCAAAAGGACATCTGAGCCGACTGCTTCAGCATCACGTAGGATTCAAGAACTTGGTGACGATACTTTCCGACCGCCACAATATCGCACGTGCAGGACAGTATGGTGTCCCAATGAAAATCCAACGCATACAATCACACTAGTGCGACTAAAGTCTTACTTTTCAACGATGTTATCGGGCTGGTTCTTGATCTCTCCAGACCCTCACGACTTCATTCGACTCTAGGACGAATCTTGATTAATCTGAAAAGAGAACGTTCGACCCGGGTCCAAGTAGTATACCGCTTTAATACCTCTTTAGACTTGGGCCCCAAAGGGACACAAACTCAGTGCTTAGAGACCTTTCGTGTGTTGACTTCCTGTTACAGTACTGGGGAATATCGACCTTCTCACAGATGTAGTTACTAGCGTTCGGAGAGCTAGTACTGGCGTTCGGTGATTGTGTTTGCCAATAATGCTGTGTATTAATCGTCGGACGATGTAACCCTAGGACGTCCCAAAACGAGTCTCCGGGTGACTGTTCGACTTATTTGGAATTGTTTCCACAAACGAGAAAGGACGGAATCATTCGCAGAAAAGAAATTTGCCACCTCATTAAGCGGACGGACTGTCATGCCCTCAACAACACACCAACATTGGGAACCTTCCTAACGCTTTCTCAGAACCATAATAAATAAAATCAATCTCTTTATGATTAGCAGACAATTTTCTCCGAGCATTCAAATTCTTGAATAAGACTAATTTGTATCGTCTGCCTAATTTGCATATTTGACGTGGAGTCTTTTAAGCAGGTAATTTCGAATTTTCACATGCATATCCTGCTTTAAGAGCACAGTAAGTTTCACCCAATAACCTTCCCATTTCAAGATTTGCATTCAGTGCTTAACTTTCAAAAGGCAGTATAAGTTGTGAAACCAATGTTTTAAAATTAACTTTCTGTCTCTTATTATCTAGACGGATATATCTGGATTAACAGGAAACATCACGTTTGATGACTTTGGATGGCGAAAGAATTTTACTGTAAACATAGTTGAAATGTCAATGAATAGTGAAATGGTGAAAGTAAGATATCAATGTTAGATTTCTAAAAAACTTGTCTCATATATCAGTTCTCTGAGTATGATCTTCTGAAACATTTTTCGTATTTCACATCATATATCTCCCTTGTACAATTAAATAATTAATTAAACAATTGCTTCAGACTACTGTCATTAAATATATTAACATAAGTTGTAAATGTGAAAACATTAGACATTTTAAAACGTTCAATAAATATTTTTATACTATAAAATAAATACTACTATTGCATGAATGTGAAGAGTATTTTTTGTAGTCTTCGAAATTTTCTTTAAAGTGAAGAACTGTTCAAGCCCTTTCATGAAAGAAACTATTTATGGAGTCCTTTGCTTTTTTAGGTTGCACAATGGTCTGATACAGATGGACTTCAACAAATCCCACCTAATTACAAAAGAATACCTCAAAACACAGGGTTTGAAAATAAGACTTACGTCGTTACAAGTATACTGGTATTTATAATTTTTTTGCTTTTCTTAGATATAGATAGAATTTTCTCTTACTACCTTTTGCCTGACTATTTATCAATGCTTAACTTATCTATGAATTACTTTATTAGGGGTAGGAAATATGGAAATTTACTTCAGAAACATCCTTATCGGTCACATGTTTTTCAGACTTAAAAACAATTTTATAAAATTGAAAAATGTTTTGTCATGCAAACTCGAAAATTCGAGTTGTGTATTTTTTTAACATTCTGAACAAAATATTTGAATCAAAATAAACTGTCGATGCTCATTTATGAAAATTGCGTTACGAAGTGGAATCAATTTAGTGTCATTCATCAACGCAATAAAAATATCTACGTGATTACTAAAGTTTCCATGAAACAAATATTTTATATTTGTAAAAATATATAATATATTTAAAAAAATTAATGTAATTCTCTCACACACACATTTAGGTATGGTCCTCAAAGTACCTCGTTTTTAAAGTAGCTTCACTCAACTCAGAAATGTATACACATAATGTTACTTAAATAACTATTGCTGCTCTAATTTTGGAGAGTTATTTTTTAAATTTTTAAATTGAAATGCAGGAAATGTCATTCACTTCAATGTCAATTAAACTTAAAGTGTTATGCTTTCATCTATGTTACTTAATACATAAATCCATTGAATGCATTATCTGTATAATATTTATAACAAACCTTATGTCATCAACATACCATTCCTCAAGTAGTGTGTTCAAGTAACTGCGAACATTTACAAGGGAACAGTAAAACCCCAAAATATCCAAAGCAAAATGTTTTTGTATTATTTAAAACGTTAAGAATTACCTTCGAAACAGATCGATAAAGACAGAATGCCGAAAAAGGGAAACGGCTTCAGTTCTTCATTAATTCCAAAGTGACACAAGCTCCACCTGTAAAAGCATCAGCTTCAAGTAGTCTCAATACGTTCTTTATTCAAAGACCGAAAATAAAAACACGTAACAGCTGCATTTTAAGGAAATTGCCTAAATGTGTTGAAAAAATGCATTTTTTTTGTGACAGTGGTATTTTAAAATACAAGAGTTTGCGATTTGTTAAATGCCTGAAAAATAAGTGCTCAAATATTCAACATTCTTAGTTAAACTATTGACTTTAATTTTTTTAAGTATAAGCGTTTCTGAATTGAACTGAAAAAGAAAAATCAATCTAAAATGCATGCACATACCATTGCTTAAATAATAGTTTGAGACACGAAGAATAATTATGTCCTGTAAATCTGATAATTTCCTATATAATTTGTATAAAATTTTAAATAGTTAAAGATCGATTGGAGTAGTAGAAGTAATTAACATCCCTATCTTCAAATTAAAAATGTAAGTGAGTTGACAAACTCGGATATTTCTTCGAAACATTCTGAGGCTAGTACAATAGTTACAGAATTCTGCGTGATTTAGAAATATTTCTGCAATTCTTAGCAATAATGAAAGCCATTATAGTTTAGAAATTATATTACTTAACAATTCTAAAATCGATCTCAAACTTGAATTTCATCGCATTAACAGTAGAGTCAGTGGGTTAAAATGAAAACATTAACTCATTTTGGAGATTATTTAAAGTGGGTTCTGTAAGTTGCGGATTCATTTCCTTTTCATTGAGACCTGCACATTGTACTTACCTCATGCTCTTTGTACAGTATACAAACTTCAACATTTCGAAAGACTAAAAAGATTACTCTAAGCGGTATCAAGATAAATGATAATGATGATAAATGATAAATTTCAATAACTGATAGGGAATAAAAGTCATCTATAAATCTACTTCCTAGTATAACCTGTAATCTCACTACTCTTCTGACAATAGGGGTAATACCCCGTGACTCAGGGTTTCCCCACTGCACTAGAAACCTGAGAGTTGCAGGCGGCGCAGGTTCAATTCCTCCTTGGATGTATTTCTCTCTTTGTCAGTAAGGCTTTCTGTGTGTGTCCATTTAATCAACCTTGTTTGACGCAGATTGATCAGATATGATCATTACACCATAAAACCCAACCAACCCTCCAAAGCAAGAAAAAATCATCCTTCCTGAAATTCTTTTTCATAACTTTAATGCATCAATTTTTTCCCTTATAAAATTTTTTTAAATGCTTACGTGAACTTTTTAGGCACCATAATCAGTTAAAATTGCTTAAGCATTATAATTTGATTGTGTTGATAATAATTGCTGTTTTGTTGTTTCTGTCATACATAGGAAGAACCTTATTTGATGTACAAAAAAGCTGAAGATGGTCAAATATTAGAAGGAAATGATATGTTTGAAGGATATTGTAAAGATTTGGCTGATCTAATAGCAGACAATTTAAAGTTTAGTTTTATTATTAAACTGGTAAATGACTCAGCTTATGGTGGTAAAGATCCAACTTCTTCAGTTGGATGGAATGGCATGGTTGGAGAACTAATCAGAAAGGTAAGATTTCAGTAAAGGAAGCTGAAAATAAACCATGCGCTTTGTAACTTAAATGTACATTTTTATTTTACTTTATGGATACTCAATTATTAAAGTATATGCCTTTCATATTAAAAAGATATCTTCCGAGACTTAACTGTTTAAAAACCTTCAGTTCCTTGAAAGACACCCCTGTTAAGTTTGACATCTTTGTTGTTCCATGACATTCATTAAAATTTGCATGAAAAACAGTTAACTTGTTTCTACAAGACTTCTAAACTTCCTCCCCCAAATTCTTGGTATCCCACAAAATGCTCTGGACTGTGGTTGCATTTTAAAGGGTCGAGATTGCACCAGCAAGTCTTAGAGACGAGCACATAAGATATGACTTTATTTGGAAGAATTAAGAACTTTCCAACTTGTTCTTGCTCTACAAACTCAGCAATTCCTTCCTATATCTTGGATTGTATCAATGTCTCTGGGACAGTTCCTGGATGAACAGGTGTTGGTTGCTGTGTGACTGGAATAGCACGGTCTTTCGGACTTGGTCTAGATTTCACCTTGACCAAGAGGATTAGTAACAACACTATAACAATTTGTAATCCCCATTAACTGATTATAGCGTAACAGGAAATATTAATAATTCAGCAATGCACTGCTTAAACTTTTTATTAGTGATATTTCTATAGAGAAAGTCGTGGGTTTTTAAATTTTATTTTTCTTTCAGGACGCAGATATGGCCATAGCACCTCTAACAATAACATCTGCAAGAGAAAATGTAATCGATTTTACGAAACCCTTCATGTCCATGGGAATCAGTATTATGATCAAGAAACCTATGAATCGGTTACCAGGTGTATTTTCATTCATGAATCCACTCTCAGAAGAAATCTGGATGTGCATCATTTTTGCTTACGTGGGAGTTTCTGTTGTTCTATTTCTTGTAAGTCGATTCTCGCCTCATGAATGGAGATACGAAGATAACTTTATGGGACCATCAGCGTCGAATGATTTCTCTTTGCATAACAGTCTTTGGTTTTCTTTAGGCGCCTTCATGCAACAGGGTTGTGACATTTGCCCCAGGTACGAGAGAACTTTGCGTCAGGCAACATTGTGATACTAAACAACTTTTTACAAGCAGTAATGTATGTGAAAGGTCTTTTAGATAGCACATAAACAACGACGCTTTTATTCATCGTTTCTATATAAACATACGTACATGCTTAAAAGCATGATGCATGAAAGCATACTTAAAAGCATTTTAAAAGCTAATGTTTTTCTATTTTACAAACAAACCTTTAGTTCAATCACGATGCACAAAACACGTCAAATGAAAATGTCAGCAAAGCAGCATTTATTAACCGCATATAATTCCAACTTCCAAATATTGTAAAGACATTTTTATTATACGTATTTAAACATCTAGCTCTAATACAAATTGACACTGCATACATACACGCCTTATATATTATTAAACTCCGGTGCTTTTATATGTGCTCCATATTTTTTAATTGTTATCAGTGTTGGACGCAGTTTTGTGATGCTTAAGAATATGTATACACAGCATATTACCACAAAACAATCTTGGGGAAACGTAACAGAAAACTCACGATAACTAAGAAATCATAAAATTAGATTTGTTCGATGTACAAAAAACGTACGAGTGAGAAAATGAAATAACATAGTTCAAGGTTCATAATCTTTCTTTGATATCTGAATCCGCTGTTCTTTTTAAGTTAGATCAATTTCCTTTTTGTAAAATCTATACAATATAAAGTCTTGCATTATTAATAAAATTGGTGTAAGATTTGTCTTACTCAAGTATAGATTGGATTTAAAATGGGATAGGAATTTTAAAGTTGAGAGTCATGAAAAGAAGATGCCTTTTTTATGTTCTAGTTTTCGTCCAGATTATAAGACGAACTTAAATAATTCAAATTTGGACAAATTGAACCCCGAAGACGTTTCCTGTGGACTGGAGAAAGTATCAGTTGATTTACTTAGTAGAAAACATATAGAATAATAATATACATATAGAATAATTAAAGAATTCAAGGATTTTTGAAAATGTTAAGTTTGATTTTAAATGAGAAGATAGTATTTGTCTTCGATCCTAATGTAATTTTAAATAAAAGGATTGATTTATTTTAACGATTACCAATTGCAAAAATGCTTATTTTTATTACTGTAAAAATTGAATTTCTACAATATTTTTTATTTTCATTCCAATTTCCTGGAGGATTTTTTAAGAGTGATTGTATCGTTATTTTAGTCACTTTCCTTTCAATATAAGTGCATGTTGTTGAGTGGTTCGTTTTGTGAGGTTCATCACTTTCTCAATGTATTTGGGGCAGACGTCACATTCAATTGTTACGTGTTGACGTCTTGAGAAGACTAAGAATGTTGCAAACTCTGATACACTCAGCATTCTGGAAAGAACCAAACCTTTGCTGCATTGTTCTCAAATCTTCAGGTAGCTCTGCAACAGGTATTTTATTCACATTCGTTTTAATGGACTCAAATTAGGATGAGTGAACTTGAATGGTAAGTTGAACATTTTGAGTTTCACATAGCCTTACAAGAGATATATTGCTAGGTAAGTAAAATAGAAAGCCAGATAAACTAAGCAATTTGGTTACATTTTGATACAAATTATACGAATATCTCTACTTAAGAACAGAAATAAATTATTCTACTGAATTTGGAATTCTTCAACATTCAATTTAATTACTGTAATATATGTATACATATTTACTCTGAATCAAATTTTCTATACTAAATTAGTAGGTTAAATATCATGCTAAACTAAGAACTTATAAAAAGGTACTTCGAAATGAAATTGTGATTATTTCACCGTTGTAATGGGCATCGGTTTACAGCTAAGAAAGATATTTCAAATTTATAACCTTATTTTATTTGTAAAACATATTTACTATTTACTTAAAATTCGTTTTGTAAGGGCATGGGTTTTGGTGATTGTTTCTGCTAGCGGCGGATCACCCACAGGGTGTTCCTTCACATCACAGTGCCGAAAGACGAAGAGGTCAATGGCCGGGCATTAGAAAACAAATTTAACAAACTTTGAATTATAAAAAATAATTACCGAATTTATTGCTGTCTGAAATTATCGAATATAATATCTTTATACGACTAAATTACCAAGAAAAAAATCGACTAAAACGTTACTTATCAACCAATAAATATATTTCACATTATAAATATTTTAATAAAAATGTATATTTCTTATAATATTTTATATAATATAGTTTTAATTCTTATTGTACTATAGTCTTAATCAAGAATAAGTACAATTTTTGGGGAATATCAAATTATATTTGAATTTGTTTCCAACGTATTTCCCCTAAAACAATTTAAATTAACTATCATTTATGTAAATTAAAGACACTATACATAAATATTATTTAAGTTACTCTTTAAAATTGATGTTGAAAATTGAACTTGTATAGTATTAATACAGCATTAAATTAACATTACCATACACCATTCAAAATATTCATCAGTATCTAATAGAGCTATAGAACTTTTAATGTGTTGATACTTTTCTTTTCTATATTATAATGATCTCTAGATTAAGCTAAACATCTTAATTCTGGATATATATAGATAATTTAAATGTAACTTTTTCAGTAAATTTATGTAAAATTTCACTTTTAGTTTAAGTATGTTTAGTTGTCAAAGATTCTTTTTAAACTTACAGGATAAAAGAAAACGATGCAGAAAAAATAAACAAAATTTCCAAATCATTTTAACCAGTGGCGGCTTTTCAGGGGAAGGAAAGGAAGTGCCACTTCCCCAACATTTTTCATCAAATTCAGTTTTCAAATTACATTTCTCAAATTAGTCTTTTTTTTTCAGTATTTCATATATATGTACATTTTCAATATTTCTATTTAAAATTTCTCTTTTTTTTCTTTTACGATTTATAAATTACTAAAGTACTTACAAATATGAACGAATTTAATTTCGCAGAGCACGTTATTCAATACACGAAAAATATCTTATAATACTTACGACTGTAGACAGCGAAAGCTTAGCACGGAAGTTTTTGCTGAAAAATAGCTGCGCATATTCCATAAGCCAGATGGTTGCTATGACAACACCGCCATTAGCAGCTGAAAGTCATTTAGACGGTCGGCTTCGAAGGAAGGCAAAAGCTAGAAAAACGTGATTTCCCTTCCTCTATAGGGTTGCCGGTTGAAATCTAAAAATAGATGTCCCTCGTTTCCCGTTGCGAGCAGCGACCACAGAAAACTAATAGAGGGAGCTTTAGTAACCAAAAGTCTAGCCAATCGCGCCGAAACTGCCGAATGAAATAGAGCAATGATTTTGTTGACCATTTTGTTTTAGATTTTTCAGCGGAATGAATCCAATTAATGATATTGTGTGTAATTTACTGGAAACTTCGTTTAGCCGGTGGAAAGACGAAGATGAAAGGAACGTATTACGTCAAGCACGTCCAACGGATTTATTGACGACTATGACCAAAAAAGAAATTAAAAAAAGAGCGGTAAGTCGTACAATATTAGTTTTCAAGAGTGTTCGGTATAAATGGCTTTGCAGTAGTATAACCTTAAAAAGATTATTTTGTTGGCCGTGCTTGCTTTTTAGTAATAAACATTCTGTTTGGAATAAAGACGGATTCGCAGACTTATTAAACATAACACGAGCACTCCATTACAGCAGCAGAGTTCGAGCAGAACCATGATTCTGCTGAACATCTGAAGTGTGAATTAATGCTAAGAATTTTTTTTTGAATCAGAACACGATTGCCTGAGGGAGAATGCTAGGCTTTTTAAAGTGGATTTCAAAGAAAACGTTCGTTTGAATACTGTTTCTACAAACAGCGATTGATGCAGTAATATACACTCACTGCCAAAAGTTAAGCACGGAGAGGAAAACGTTAATTTCTGGAAGCCAATCTGAATTTGAAAGGCTGTATTTCGCTGCAGAGGTAGATGGAAATATGCAAATATGTTCTCTAACTACCAATCACGGTTTCAAGTCGAGAAATATGCAAAAAAGGCAGTCGTATAAGAAGCCAGCATTATGAAGGGTTAGAGGAGTTTCATGTAAGTGCTGATAAAAAGTGTTTAGAACTTTCATACGATTAGTTTTCAAGATAGACGTGTTTCTATGGCTTTCAGCAGACTAATGGCAGATAGTGAGCGTTGGCGTTCTGTGGGACGCCCTGAAGCAGGACAATCAATCACAGATGTTACTCTTTTCTTCGGCGTTCATCATTCCGTCATTTCACGATTATGGAAACAATTCCAAACAAGCCAAACAGTTGTCCGAAGACCTGTGGCCGTTCGCCCAAGGGTTACGACCCCCGCGGAAGATCGATATATTGCTGTGTTAGCCAAGCGGAATCGAAGAGCGACCTCCACACGTGTGACATCTATGGTTGCAGCGTCCATTGGTAAGACGATATCTGCCACTACTGTTCGCCGAAGGCTACACATGAATACACTGTACGCCCGGGTACCACGAGTTTGTGTTCCTCTAACCGTCCAATCCGGAGTGGCACGATTAAAGTGGTGTCGGGAACATGTGAATTGGACTGTGTCTGATTGGGCCAACGTTATGTCACAGATGAGTCGAGATTTGCCCTGGAGCCAGATGACAAGCGTGTAAGGGTCTGGAGAGAAAAAGCCACATGCAATCGGCCCCAGAACATCATCGAGCATCATGCATTCCGAGGTGGAAGCATCATGGTGTGGGCAGGGATTTCGTTGGGATATCGCACCGACCTGCATATCCATAGACGGGGTTCTGTGACGGCTGTCTGGTATGGGGATGAAGTCCTAGAACCCACTGTGAGATTGTACGCTGCAGCAGGTGGTCCTGCTTTCGTTTTAATGGATGATAATGCGCGTCCCCATCGAGCCAACATCGTCGACGACTACCTGGAGAGTGAGGGGATTGCGCGTATTTCCTGCCGCATTTCGTGTCAATCAAAGCTGTACTTGTCGATTTTTCCGTATTTTACAGCTTCGTGCTTAACTTTTGGCAGTGAGTGTATTTGAGTAAACAAGAAATGGCATTCCGGGGCCATGATGAAAGCAGTGACTCCATAAATCGCGGAAATTTCAATGAATTATTAGGATTGTTGATATCAAAAAACCTTTAGAAATTAAAAATCATTACTAAAGATTAAAAACGTCTTCACTGGTGACTCCAAACCTATTCAAAATGAAATGATTGAATGTATTTCCGATTATATAAACGATCAATTCAAAGATGAAATAAACGGGGCTAAATTCTTTTCTATTCAAGTGGACGACACCACTGACATAAATCAAACTTTCTAGTGCTCCTTAATCTTAAGATTTGTGAATTGTGAAGGCGTATTAGTTGAATGATTTTGGGGTTTCCATGATGTGAGTGAAGACAGAACGTCAGAAATGTTATAAAATTTTGGACAAAATTTTGGATCCGTTTGATTATCAACACAAATTAATAGGACAATGTTACGATGGGGCCAGTGAATGTCTGGACACTTGAATTAACTCCAGAAAAAAGTCAAGGATAAAGCTCCTCAAGCCATGTTTGTCCTTGTCTAGCACGTCGTGTCAATCTTGTATTGCAGCAAAGTTTTTTTAAAATTTCTGTGTCGAAATTTTTTTGCAAGCCTCAGCGGCATTCTCGTTTTTTCATCCCTCGGCGAAGCGATCTTATGCTCTTACATCAAATTCCGCAAGACGCATACCAACCGCAACACAAACTCGATGGTCCTCCAATTCGAAATTAGTGAATGTGATTGTTGAAGATTGGGATAAATTAAAAGAAATATTAGAATTTATGACATACAGCGAACATTCAGACGAAACAACAATTCAACTTGCAAAGGGATTTTTAAATGAAATGATCGATTTTGAATTTGCATTTTTGGCAGTAGTATTCAGTGAAATTTTTGGCCTTACTTATATATTATTAGAAATTCTCCAGAAAAAATCTCTAGATTTAAACTATTGTGTATCTCAAATAAAATACACAAAATATAAACACTATTGAGTCGTAAAATGAACGGTGATGTTTTTAAAACACTGTTTGAAAGCACGCGTAAAATCACAGAAATAGTCCAATCTAAACGGGAATATGCCGCTCTTTCACTAGAAACAATTTCTCAAAATTATCTTTTTTGAAATTTTTGACCACGTTCTTATGGAAATAAACACAAGATTTCAAGATTGTGAAAAACTTCAATTTATTTGTCTTGCTGATACAACGAAATTCAAACAATTTAATTTATACTTTTCATCTCAGACACTTGAAAATCTTCAATAATTTTACGGCGATGTGTTTAAAAAACCCTGCGCCTTAAAATGAATTATGTCTTATATATGCCGATGGAAAATTCAGGAATGTATCGACGCAAGAACTTCTTCGAATGCTTTATGATGATAAAGAAATTTTCACTGAAGCTTATAATTTGTTTTCTCTCGTCTTAACAATTCCATCTACAAGTGTATCAATGGAAAAGAGTTTTTCTTGCCTTAAAAGTACAAAAACCTACTCAAGAAATACTATTTCGCAAGAGACTTTCTTTAACAAATATTTCTATTCAAAAAGACGTATTAGTGACGCTTATGAAGAAACAGTCATTTTACGATGACATATCAGACAGACTAGCAGCATTAAAGGACAGAAGAATTGATTTAATTTACAGAAAAAATGTAAATCTTCATTAACTAATTTTCGGAACTGCTATCTTTTAATATCATTGGCATAGCCGGGATTTAATTTCGGGGAGGCCCTTCCAACCACGAGCCGCCGCTGGTTTTAACACGTCTGGTGGTTGCTTCGACGAGGTATCTTGTCATTAGCAAAACCATTAACAGATCTTGATGGACTACATATCTTGTCAAGAAAGCTGACCAGATCTTGATCTTTCATTTCTTTACGATCTCGTCATCGTAGAAAAATTGGCAATGATGACGAGGTATCTCGTCATTAGCAAAATTGGTCAGATGTTGATGGGCGATATATCTCGTCGAAACCACTTGGAGAGTTAAGAGAAAAACTATCTTTATAGATAAATAAAGTTAATGTTGTATGATTAATGTAAAATATTTAATAAAAATGCTTAGTAATGCAAATATGCTATACGTTTAAATTCCAACAGAAATCAGAGGTATTGTAAAAGATATAAATAAATTATAGAAAAGGGTGATACATATAATAAAGTTTTTCAAATTTTCAAATGGTCAAAACAAGACTAGTGTTTTGGATGCGCATCCAAGCTTTCATTTTTGGGTCTACGAGGAAATAGGTATGCATTTTTTTCTGTTTTAATACTTGTTCAGAAATATTACTTTGTTAAACTTCCAGATTTCAAAGATCGAAGGAAATAATGTAATTTTAAAATGTATCAGTGTATCCTTTTCTTTAGTGTCGATTGAAAAATGTACACCTAGAAAATATTTTTACTTTCAATGCTATGGTAGAATCGTATGCATATGTCCAATCAAGGAATGATAAACATCCCATCTTTGAAATATTTTTATAAGCATTTTTTGATGCATCTGCAACAATGCATTGCAGTGATTCAAACCACGAATACAACTGATACGCCGACCATTAAGCTACAAAAGGCATAAAATACTTCAGTAGTTTCTTAACAATTGAGATAGAATCTAAATGTCGTACACTTGTACAACCTAAAAGTAAGTACTTAAGGTGCAATTTACGCATGAAATTTCAAATTTAATGTAAAATGTATATTTAGTTCGGTATAGACATATTTTTGGCACGTTTCTGCATAATAATTATTCATATTGAATAAACAGCCAAATGGCTTGTGAGAGAAACAGAAACAATGAGAAAAATAAGCGCGATTTCGTTAGTATAAATAATGAATAATTCACGGGAAGAAACATACTTCTCCAACGTGGTATCTTATGATATATTTGAATTGGAATTTTATAAGATACGAAATTAGAATAGAGGATTGAAGTGACAGAAGATAGTCTCAAACATAGACAGCCGGTCAGGTACTTGTAATTTTAATAAGATACTTTTAATTTCTTTCGTTTGAATAATCCCTCTTAAAATAAGTTGCGACTGAATTATGTCAACTTTCATTTGGATTGCCGAGTTATCTGTCACAAACTTTGTGACAGTGAACGTCTAGAAGTACGCCTGCATCTTCGAGTGTCCTAGAAATTCTATGGTTTCCATCACCAAAAAACTTGTTTTTATAGATTATACTTCATTATGTTCAAGTGTAATTATTTAACTTGATTTTGATGCTTCTGAAAACAACTTAGTACCACCCCTGATGAATACCTTATAATATTTGTGTTAGTAATTATTGAAGATCCCAAGATATTTAAATGTGTATTGATGTCGATTTGACGTACTAAGGTTCAAGTTTCCTTCCCGTCCTTGTTAGAAACGAATTGATAGGATTAACTATGCCTGCAGTTAAAACTTTGTGACCTCTAACATGAGTAGCACTCCAGTTACCATCATACATAGAAATGCTGTTGCCAAAAACTTTTAAATGCTTAAATCTGATTATCGCCGGCCATTAAATTTTAAAATTTAAAATTACTTTTGTTACCAAAATTCCAGTCGAATCTGCGTGGGAAAAAAGTGGAAATATAATTTTCGCAGGTTTAGATCATCTTAAGGATTACAAAAATTCTGATTCTTAGTGATAGAAAAGACAATTAGCTTTCTAAAAATGTATTGAAATAAGGGTGGTTACATTGTAAAATAAAAATTATTTGATTTTATTACTCTTATAATATCCTTTGGTGTATTGGTGCAGCATGGTCAAATATGGCTTTACGCCATATATCCCAGCCAACCAACCTTGGGCCGGAAACTTTTGGACCTTAATACGTAGTTCATCCGATCCTATAACTCAGCTATTGTTACAAAATGTGATTGAATATTCTATTATGAGGGGAAGTCGAAAACTTAATTTCTTTTTCGATCGATTGAAATGGTACTACAAACATTATTGTAAGAGAAAGCTATATTGAAAATAATATAATATGCCTTTCTATGATTAATGTATTCGTCTCCAAAACTAATTTTTCTTTTCGTAACTGACTCCGAATTTATCCTTATTTTTGAAATACGAGGGTAAGTCCTTACTTTTTACATATTCTCGTATTTCACGTTCTTCACAATCTGACAACACGATTACGGTTTTGAAATTTTCATTTTTGTAACTAAAAACTATGATTGTTATTCATAATTACTAGTAATATCAGGTACCTAACGATCTTTTAAACAGTTTTATGACTTTTTCTGACTCATAATACTCAAAATATACTTTATAATCATCATTCACTTTCTTAGTAATAGAATCTGATTAATTGCATATGTAACCATCTATAATATTGAGGACCTATAATACTGAGCATATAATGCCAGCACTGAGGTATTTAAGACTCAGCAGCTCTTACGCCAGATACTAACACGTCGCGAATAATTTTACAAATGGAGACTTATCACATTATAATCAATGTAGTGCAATTTCATGCTAAATGTAGTAAATTCATACAATATATAGCTATCAAATGCAATCTACTCGTATCGTTTACCAATGACCATGTTGTTAAATTGGTATAAGGCATCTTTGAAAGACAGTGGCATAACTCCCAGAAGCCTGAAATTCCCTGATAAAAATAATTGCAATGCGGAATAGTTCAGTGACTTTCACCTAACTGATGAACTTGTAGCAAAAATGGTGATTTTTTTTAACGTCAATCTGAGTGAGACATCGGTTTCTATTTGAATGTCCTTGAAGCTCACCGCAAAAGGCTCACCAGGCAATATCCGATCCTTTGAGCTTCTAATGGTTTTTACTATGATTGGTTTCAATGGGTGTTTCAATGGGGACCTTTAGCTCATAGACTTCCCCATCCTCCGATTGAGGCCAGTCGGGATACTATGTGCAATGAGCGCATGGCCTATCATTCTTTCCTCATTTCCCTTCCTTTGTAATAAACTGTTATCAAGCTTTAAGACAGCATTTGAATCATTAATACCTTTAGGTGTGTACTGGCTTCCGGACCCGAGGTACTCTAGAGATCTCTTCTTCTCTCGCGGGGTTTACTGTCTTAGTAAACACGAAATTCGCCTTCCCGGGATACCCAAGTGATCTTTTCCTATTTTCACATCCCACTACACTTCCCCAATCCCTCTTTTTGCCCTTTGACGACATTTTTACTGGACGTTGTCTTGCGTTTGGCGCGGCTTAGCCCCATATGGCCCCATAAAACGCCAAAGCAAGCAACCAACCATTTGTAATAAGTTTCCAAGATTGGTCTCAACTACGCCTTTCGGACACTTTTTAAGTCTCGAAACGATTTTAATTGCATTGTCTTTGTGTAAAAGAAAACGGCAAATGAAGTTAACTTTTCAGGTTGTTTAAAATTAAGAGTAATATTTGCTTTCGAACAATCTTGTTTTCAATGTTACACCGAGCTACTGTATCATCTCACACCTTTTGAATAATACTGTGTTAGGAATAAGTATATACAGGGTAAATATAATACAGGAGTTCACCTACATTAAACGTATATTAAATGTTTAGAACGTTGTGCCCTTTTTTAAGTCTTGTTTATTTTTCTGCAAATCCATGTACAATAACTTTCAATTGACCTTTATACATTTTAGTTCGATAAAAAAATACTTTGTAAATTTCATATATCGCTACTAAAAGTAGTGCAGACATATTGTAAACTATAGATATTTGTATTAAGCTATTGTCAGTTATGAATTGCAAGACTTCGTCCCTAGGTCAATTGCCGGACGTATCGTAGGAAGTGTCTGGTGGTTTTTCACTCTTATAATCATTTCATCATACACTGCTAATTTGGCAGCTTTTTTGACAGTAGAGAGAATGGTTACACCAATCAATTCCGCAGATGATTTAGCAAAACAAACAGAAGTGGAATATGGGACCCTCATACACTCATCAACGCAAGAGTTTTTCAAGGTGAGTAACATCAGATATTAATCAGAAATAAATGCGGCGTGATGAAATTCCATGTGAAGTGAAGCTACTCTCATGAATTTACTATTCTTTTTCGCCCAAAATAGATTTCGTTTCCAAAAGAATTATTACTTGCACCGCGTAATATATTCAGAACTCACGATCAATGAATGAATCAATACGACTCTCGTTTTCATTTCGAGTTGCACTATTTTCAAAAGCAATGAAGTCTTACTTTTTGACAAAGAACACGTAATGTTTTATACGTCGTTAGTATATAATCAACTCTGAATCCATGATTTAAGGGAAGCAATGGATAAATTTTTATTTTATTTTAAATATTATACTCTTGAATTGGATAGGGACAAATAAAAATAGTATCTACAATTTTCTATCATGTTTTAAAAGATAATTTTTGTTTTCAGTATGTATTCTTCAAATGATTTATCCTTAATTTTATTCACTCTCTTGCTATCCAGACTCTGAAAAGTCGTAGATTGAAGTAAATAGTGTCCCTTATTCCATTCATTTAGAAGTACGTGTGACCAATGCACAAATACAGAACTGTATAATTTAATAAAATCATTGAATTAAGTCTAGAAATGCCTACTCTCTTTATACAGTTTTTCAATTCATCATACACGTATAATGTCGCGTTAGCTATGGAGAATCGGGAGGATGCATCCAGTTTTCTTTCTTGGCATGACCATCCGACTGTAAATTCGGTTATGGATGAAATCCCAAAATAAATCGAAACGTCTCTCCATCTCTATCCGCCCTTAACCTTTGATATCTGATACATCGCATTTTCTTCTCATCTTATTTTCTACCTCTGCGTGAGGTTCTCCTTTCTTCACGCAAGAGATTACTTGTAATCTAAAAATCTCTACCAAGGCCCAATCGCTCATTTCTCAACTCTAGGCAGGATAAATCGCCAACGCTCTCGTCTCTGTCACAAAAAATCATGTAAGCATTTCATCAGCAAAAGTAGGTAAGGGATGATTAAAAGACATCTATATAGATGTTAAGGAAGACAATTTCTAGATTGGGTAAGAGTAAGGCTCTATCTTTTTTAGACTTATATTTCCTAGAAAATTTATAAGAGCATAGACGAAATGAGTCATTCTTTTACACTTCGTCTGCCTTTTTATGCTTGCGTTTATGATGAATTTAAATGATGCCATAGAGTTAAATAAATTTGCCAAGTACTGTATGTTCTACAAGTACCAAGTTCCATATTTAAATACAGGTATATTTTGTAATGACATAGCTTGTAGTAACTGTGCAACTATGGTTTTTCTCTGTTGAAGAAAATTAATGCCTTTATAAAAGGTAAAATATGTTTTAAAGAAGTCAGGTTTTTTAAATTACATATACACAGTTTCAAATATTACACGAGATTAAAATCAGTTCTTGAGCAAATAAGAAAAATAATTGCCATTCTTAAACATTCAGCACAAAAATTCAAAGTAATTGCGTGATTTCTGTTTTTACAGAATTTTTACATTGTCACCTCTTCATTTGTCGTCATCTGACCGTGGTTCAAAATTACGTGGTGTTGTCCTCGGATCTTTCCCTCTGGGATTGATCCCGGACCGTCACCAATAGCCCGTTGTGTTGCTCCAGTGTGACGTTAATTGAAAATACCAATACCAAATACCAATACCTCTTCATTTGTATGCACATATTAACCGGCTAGGCTTCTTCATTCCAGCCTTTCAAAGCTGTCCTATTTTCAAAAGCTTATAGCATCATCTTTCAAATTATATTTAAAAGGGATAGATACGTATCTTAAATAAGTTACATGAACATTGCTATAATTGAAAATCGCGAATAAAGCACGCAACAGCTCATTTTGGATTAAAATTTAAGTTTCACCACTTTTGATTGAACATAAGAGCAAAACGAAATATATTAATATAATAATAAACATTACAGATAACTGAAATAAAAAAGCGGCATATATGCATAATAACGATACATTTGAAAATTTCTTGGGAAGATAAGTAATAACAATTAGATGCAGCTGAATAATTTTAATTAAAAGCAAGAAAATGTATTTCAGCCAAAAATAAACCATCTAAGATATTTTCTTGCTAAAAAATTTAGAAATTCTTTTTTATTAGATTGTTTAGATTGTTCGCTTCCCCTGAGTGGAAGCGAAACAAATAATAAAAAAAATCAAAATCCTGTTATTGAGAAAAATAATTAAAATTCCCCTGCTTAGTATGTAAATTGCAAAAAATTCCGAGGAAAATAAATAAGAGGGTTGTTTTCATAAAAGAATCAAACTAAAATATTAAAATCATTATGAGAAAATATAAGTGAAAAGAAAATCTTCTCCAACTACTTGAAATCTGTAGGAATATTTTTCGAATTCACCAAAAAAACTATTTTATTCAAAGAAAATATACCTTCAACTATTTGAAACAGTTTTTTGATTGTTTAGCTAATCGAAATATATTGAAATTCTAAACACAGTTTAATTTCAGTTACAAACATACCTAAAAGTTACAAAGTGAAAAAGATAAATTATCAAAATGTATTGTATTTTTCAAAGAATCGGCTTGAATTCAAATATAATGTTTATGTTTTCATGTTTAAAAACAAAAGTTGTATTCTTTTTCAAGTTGCAAAGTGGAAAGATTCCAGTTTATGCTCGCATGTGGGAGTTTATGAATTCCAGAAAACATGTTTTCGTTCGGAAATACGAAGAAGGAATTCAACGAGTGCGAGAATCCAAAGGGAAATACGCTTTCTTGATGGAGTCAACGAAGAATGAGTACATAAACGAAAGAAAACCATGCGATACCATGAAAGTCGGAAGAAATCTAGATGCCAAAGGATATGGAGTCGCAACTCCTGTGGGATCCAACCTCAGGTGAAAATATGATTGTAAATGTAGGATTAATAAGTAATAATCAATGATTTCTTGTGAATTGGAATAAGAAAAATTACCCTGATTAAAATACAGTTAAAGGAGAGAGAAATGAAACTTACGATTAAAAACTATTTATATTCACTGAAGTGCAGGTATATTAGACTGGTGTACCAGAAAAACTGGTACACCAATCTAATATACATGATGAGCCTCCCATGGGAACATAGAATTGCAAAAATACGACTGGGCATGAACTCCTAATTCTATTGTGTTCCGAGGTGTAGGATTTCTGTGTTCCACAGCGCGTTGCATGGCATCCCGGATGTGTTCGATCTGGCGACTTAGGTGGGAATGGAAAGATTTCAAACTTAGATGAGTGTTTCCCTAACCATAATTTGGCGTGTCTAGACTTACGTGGCGGCGCATTGTCCTGTTGGAAGAGGCCAAACTCATTAGAATGAACGCAGGACATGAAGGAGCGTCAGAAAGAATGCATACATGTCAGACGTACCATGAGTCCCATTGAATGCCATCTATACAAATCCCTTACCATTAGGTTGAATGCCACTACCATTAGGGAGCCTTTCGAATCCCCTGCTGACATCTGTCTTCATGTCTTCCCACACACGGATCCTTCCAAATACCCGAAACATACTCGATACTCGACTCATCAGACAAGGCGACTAGTTCCCAAACGGAGGGAGCTCAGGAGCAGTGTATAAAAGATTCAGCAAGGGCACTAGAGTTGAGCTCCTAAAGCCCCTACCTTTAAGGGAACGTTGAACCGTCTTCACGCTCATGTTTGTTGAGGGCCCAGTGTTGAATTCCGATCTTATTTGAAGCAATGTTGCACGTCTATTGCTTGAAACGATTCTTGCCAGCCGACGTTCAGTCTTTTTATGTCCACTCTTCTGTCGTAAGTTACAGGTTTTGTCAGAATTCTTGTAATCACCCTTGAAATGGTAATACCTGAAAATCCAAACTTCTCTACCTCCGAAATGCTGACTCATCTCACGAGTTCCAAATATTAGAGGCCGAGAATTTGTCCACTGCGCTAGCAACCTGTGAGAGGCGCAGCTTCGATTCCTCTCTGGGTGTATTTCTCTCTTCTATGTCAGTAAAAATTTCATTGTATGAGTCCATTACTTAACGTTGTCTATCTTGTATTTAGCACAACTGGGTGTGTTGAAAATCGCTTAAATCGTGAGAGTGTACCATTCTCATGTCGGAAACAAATATAGATGCTTCCACAGATATCTATCGCTTTATATATGCACTGTTAGACGCAGCCAATGACGTACATAGGTAGTGATGCTATGTATTTTGCATAGGCTCGTCTGTGCGAGTTTTTCTAGCACTTCAGTGTACTATATTGAGGCTATAATCTCCTAACCTTAAGTGAGTAATTTATTTCAAGGGAACTTGGACAAATATTTTAGAATTTATTTATTAAAATGTATAAAAAACGTGATTCTTAGAGCTATTTCCAAAACAAGATATTTCACTCTAAGTGTAAACACAATTGGGACAGTTGAAGGAATTGAAAATTATTGTAAGTAAAATAATTTGCATTTGCAGAGACCGGCTTAATCTAGCTGTTCTAACAATGCTGGAAAATGGAGATTTAGCTCGCCTGGAAAATAAATGGTGGTACGATAGAAGCGAATGTAAAAACGGAGAATCAAAGGTAAAACGTGTCTCTCATTTGTAATACTAAAATTGTTTTACATCTTATATGTAGTACTTACCCCTTCTAGTATAACCACGCAAATCAAGATGCTGTGATTTCTTACATATCCTGATGAATAAGTATGCTACTAAGAATGCACGTAAATAGTATGTATGGTTAAAGAGCCCAGATTTAATGGTATTCGTGTTAAACATGAACATATCGAATGTTGCCTAGAAATTCTACTTTTATGATACTAATGAAATAGACAAATGTATTGACTTTCGTTCTGTTTTCAAATGGGCTATTTGAGCAAGAATTTTTAAATAGTTTCTTTCACAGCATACGTCACACTGTATCTGATTCAAGCAAACGTTTCACATATCGTCGGCTTAGAGCAGAAATTCATTAACTGACATTTTCTTGGTGACACTAAATTCTTATTTTCATGATGATGAGAAATACATAATCAAATTGTACTCTATTTAAGAGATATAGTACACTCAAAATGTTTATAATCATCAATTCATGATCTAAAAGCCAATAGTTAATCATTAAATAGCTGCCAGTAAAAGTTTCTGTCAGTTAATGAGTTTCTGCTCTAAGTCAACGATATATTATGCGAAATTCATATTGAATATTTAAAAATCAAAATCTTGTAAAATTTCGTATTTGGCAGGGATTCAAATTAATAAAGCGGAAAAGACCTTGCCATGTGATCTCATGCCCCAAAATCATCAGGGAAAGTTTCAATCTTTATATTTACTCTACTCAACTCTTAAGAGCGTACGAAAGATAAGATTGCCGTCCAAATGTCCGTTTACATGGGCTATAAAGCGCTTTAAGTCTAGTACGGAACGTGCAGAGATGATAAGTTTCGTCTTTGATGGCTTTTCCTTTGTACACATTCGATAAACTCAGAAGGATCTCAAGAGAGTACCGGAGACGTTTCTCGACTAGTTATGAGCGAAATAAAATTGAATTCTTAATGCTTGAAATCCGGAGGGGAAAATTTATAGTTTTCTTAAGTAGATATAATAGTAGACATAATTTTTCACTTGGTTATTCTCCAGTTTAAGTACTCATTGCTGTTTTATTACAACCTTGTTACTAATTTTAAAATGGATCTGCAAAAAAATGTGTAGGTTCATGAGAATAATTGCTATTACACAATTTTCAGGAATCATCGCAAAACGAGCTAACCCTAAGCAATGTAGCTGGGTGTTTCTATATTTTAATTGGAGGTTGCAGTCTCGCCCTGATGGTCTCATTTCTAGAATTCTGCTATAAATCGAAAGTCGAAGCTACACGGTCAAAGGTTTGTATTTTGTGGTAGTAACGTTTATTTTTTAATACTTTCAAATAGCATTAAAATAGTACTTAAAAGGTACAGCTTTGATAAAAAAGACTATTGGGGGTGTTTTTGTAGCGGGTTGCCTTTGCCTGCCACAACCCGCCACAAAAGGCGCGCAAAGAAAAGCTAGAAAAGATGTAATACTTTATAACATTCATATTAAAAAGCCTGATTCCATTAAATTAATAAATTATTCAACTTGGACAAACTTCTATAACAATATTTCACAAGAAGTAAAGATTTTTTCATTAAATTAAATACTTACCTAGTAGTACGAATAAACAGTTGTGTAGATTTTTTTTCTATTTTAAAAATTCTTTTCGTTGATTTTTTAATTATTTTCCGCTAAGCTTAAAACAGGGCTTTTTCTAAACAATTCTTCCTTGTCTACATAAAAAGCACCCCCCAAAAAACGCGCCAAAAGCGTTGCCACAAAAAGTCTTTATATCAAATCTGCACCACTTAAAATATGTTTTAGTTTATTCCACAAGCAACTACATATTGATGCATGTGAATTCCTACTTTAAATTTACTAGAACGCTAAAATTGACATGAGTAGTATACCGGCCCGTATATGCGGCGGAAGTGACGTCATACCACGTGACCAGAAGTGGGCGGGGCCATGTGACGTCACAGCGTGACGTCATCCAAAAGCGGAAGTGACGTATTGTTTGTTTACATTTGGACTTGGAATTTTTTTTGTCATCGACTTCGTGCAGGCGTTGAGTTGTTTCAAGATGGCGTCGTTTCGTTACCATGGTGATGAATCACTCGTAGTGCCATCTGGTGGAGAAATTCGAAACTCTATTATTTTTAATTAAAAAGGAATTTCTTGGATTCGAACCCGGGACCATAGGATCCGAAGTCAAGCGCGCTAGCCGTTAGGCCGTAAGAGAGTTAACTTATGATGGTGAATTAATGTAGTGTTGGATTTTTCTCTCTTTTGGACTTTTATTTTTTCTTAGTATTAGGAATGGGTTATTTTTAGAAAATGGTTTGAATAATTGCATAGGAGTTTTAATAAATGCTTTTACAAAATGACTTATGGCGCCATCTAGTGATTTTAAAAGTAAGTAATCTAAGGAACGAATTGATTTCTTAATGTTTTTACTTTATTCATGACCAGTGACGTCAGTGTGTTTACGTTTGGGACTTGGATTTTTTTTCGTTATTCGTACCGCCATCTAGTGTCATTTACTG
Source organism: Meta bourneti (assembly GCA_933210815.1). Lineage (NCBI taxonomy): Eukaryota > Metazoa > Arthropoda > Arachnida > Araneae > Tetragnathidae > Meta > Meta bourneti. The sequence continues at coordinate 3,653,107 of OW119934.1, read as the reverse complement.
GAGTGAATAGAATAAAATCCTAAGAAAATAAAAAATATTTGATATTTTGTTGGGGGCTCGAACTTAATACAAAAGTACTCATGGTCGAGGGTTAGTTGAATGACTATAACCGTTCGGCCACGAATACCTATTCTACAGAGATTTAAATGTTTAGAGACCTTTTTTTTTTTGAGAGTTGGCGCACGCGTGACGTCAGTGTGTTTACGCTTGGGACTTGGATTTTTTTCCTTCTGAGATTTCGATGTGACGTCATATAAAGTAAAGTTGAGTTTTAGGTGTCCTGCTTGTGGGGGAAAACATTTAAGCAAGAGTTGAGTTGTTTTTTATGGGAATGGAGTTGAGTTGTTTTGTAAAAATTTCTTTTTTGATGAATGGCAACACCCAAACGTAAACACACGTGACGTCAGTGTGTTTACGCTTGGGACTTGGATTTTTTCCTTCTGAGATTTCGATGTGACGTCATATAAAGTAAAGTTGAGTTTTAGGTGTCCTGCTTGTGGGGAAAACATTTAAGCAAGAGTTGAGTTGTTTTTTATGGGAATGGAGCTGAGTAGGTTTTGTAAAAAAAAATTTTGTTGATGAATGGCAACACCCAAACTTTAAGTAACACGTTAGACCATGAATGCGAGTGGCAAGCTGATGCAATCATACCGGTTATAGGGTAGGAATGTTGCTATTTGTTGAAGACCAGGTAGGAGGGATTTTCTTAGTATCACGTGATTATTCAAGCTTCTCTGATTGGTGGATTAATCTTGTGCTCTTGGGAAGTAAGTTATACCCCCTCAGAAATCATTTCTATCAGTGGCTGCAAGGTTTGTTGATCAGTTTCAGAAGTAATTTTGCATTGAAAAGACTATGAAGCGAAATTCTGTTCAGTCTAGCCCTATGAAAAAAGCTCGTATTGCTGAAAAGAGTACATTGTCTGTTCTTGGTGAAAAACCAAAAATAAAGACAAAGTCTTTACCTATGCCTGGGGAAGAGCCAAAAATAACGATGGATTCGCTGCCTGATACGATGTTACACCTTGGAGACAACATGTTCCTGCTTGTTAACAAGTTCACTGGACTTACCAGAGTCCATATCAGGAAGTACGTTACGGATGAGAGTGAAAGCTTACAGCCCACGAAGGAAGGTATTTCACTTTCGCCAAAAGTGTGGGATTCTTTTATAAGTAAAGTGAATAAATATTTCACTTTTGGTACTGTGGAATCTGCTAAGATTCTTGAAAGAGACCTGTGTATGTCCAAAGAAGTTGTGGGAGACACGACATTTCTCATTCTGCAAAGACTGTTTCGCAAAAGTGATATGTCATTTCATTTTGTGCCCGAACGTGTTGTGCTGTGTTGGGAGCAGATCTTTAAAATCTGCGAAAACTACCAGCGTGTTGCTGAACGTGTAAATACTTCACTATTCACCTACTCCTTGTATTATTTCGTGAGACACGAACTTGAAAAGTGTTCAACATTTAATTCCGAAGAGACTTACAACGGTGACCCTGACAATCCAGAAGGGGTGGATGAAATGAAATTAGCCTTGTGTTCCCACTTAGAGGATATAATTTCAAAGAACATATCTAAGCATGTGGATTGCTTCGGATGTAAGAATTACATTGTGAACAACATAGCTCATACCTGTTTAGATACGAGTAAGGAAGATTCTTTTTCCATGCATTTTACTTCCATTCTTTACAGTATTGATTGGCGTGATTTTGCTGGGACTTTTGTTCAAAAATATAGTACTCAGTTAAATTTTAGGTATTTGATTTTCCAAGGTGACTTTTTTGAATGTTTGAATATAAATGAACTCATGGAGTCCGTGCGACAAATGTATGTAAATACCGATTGTATTCCTCCATATTTTTCATCAGTGTAATGTATTTTTTTACTTTTATTACTTATAAATAAATTTTGTTGATTCTTATTACCCCTGAGTGCGTTTTATTTAGACTTTTATAATACTTGTTACTGTGTGTCCTATATGTTTGACCTATTTAGTATTTAATTTGTTATTGCATAATTGTTTTAATTATTATTTTTTAAATATTCTTTAGTTTAGCTACATAATTTTAATAGTGAAATTCTGTTCATAAAGTGAATGTAGGAGAAGTATATAAATACTGTGTTTCTCTCTTATAATTTAACAGTCATTATGAATATCAGCTTTAGGTTAGACCACAACCGCTGCTGCAATGGAAGAAATTCTGAATCAGACATATCGGAATCCCAAACTCCCCGGCAGCTTTGGTGGTATCAATGCTTTACAGCGTGCTTTAAAAGGTCGCGTGAAAAGAAAACAGATAAAGAATTGGCTACAAACGAAAGATTCGTATACTTTACACAAGCCTTTACGGCACAAATTCCAGAGAAATCGTGTAATAGTAGGAGGATTAAACGATCAGTTTCAATCTGATTTAGTGGACATGCAATCTCTCGCCCCTCATAACGACGGGTATAAGTATTTACTTGTATTGATATTTTGTCTAAATATGCATGGGCCATTCCTCTATTAGATAAAAAATCTGCAACTATATTGAGCGCTTTTGAAAAAATATGTTCTGAACGTACTCCTCAATCCTTACAGACAGATGCTGGGAAAGAGTTTACCAATAAACTAGTGCAAAATTTCTTAAAAAAGAAGAAAGTTCATTTCTTTACCACACATAATTCAACAAAAGCTTCAATCGTTGAACGCTTTAATCGTACCCTTAAAACTAAAATGTGGAAATACTTTACTGAAATAAATACAAAGAGATATATTGACGTCATAGACCAATTGATGCATAGTTATAACCATACTTGGCATCGTAGTATTAAAACAGAGCCTTCATCAGTGACATTACAAAATGAAGGAAAAGTATGGGATACGTTATACGGTCAGCAATCTGTTGTAAAACAGAGCAGTTCAGAGTTAAAGGTTGACGATACTGTTCGTATTAGTCGGGAGAAAATGCACTTTGAAAAAGGATACGAACAAAACTGGACAAAAGAAATGTTTACTATTTATAAATCGGATACCTGTTGTGTATAAACTGAAAGATTTAGCAGGGGAAGTGATACAAGGAAGTTTTTATAGAGAGGAATTGCAAAAGATCTCGGATTCCGGATTTTATCCAGTAGAAAAAGTTTTAAAGAAAAGAAAGCGTCGTGGAAAAATAGAATACTTTGTGAAATTTCAGGGTTATCCTGACAAATTTAATGCTTGGGTTGAGAATGTTAAAATGATATAAATAGAGCTGTCACCGTACTTACCTTCTCATTTTCACTGTACGATGTCGTTCTACATTACACTTCCCAGCGACAGCTCTATCGAGTTTTATCCTGGCAACACAATGTCGCACTTCTACACGAAACTCCCTAAACGTCTGGAACTCTCAGGTGAATGGGAAGTAGGATTAGTTGAAATGATTTATCCCAGAATGTGGAATAACATCATTGATGGTGAAAATTCTTTCGAATATGATTTAGGAAACGGAATAAAAATTGATGGAAAAATAGCGTGCGGATTTTACGATTCTCCGGTTGACATTTTAAATGCATTTCCAAAGCACATAAAAATTCAAATGAAATATAACAAACACACTAAAAGGTGATGGTGCAGCTCACTAACGGTGCAACGGTGAAATTATCCAAGGGATTAGCTGAAAACTTAGGTTTTGAACCTAATAAAGTGATCGGAGAAAATTTTATTCCAGGAAATGGAGGCCCAGATACAGTAATCACTGAGAGTCCTTTTGTTGCGGATCCTAATGTTGATTTACATTTGCTGTACGTTTACACCGACATCATTCAGCCAGAATTTGTTGGTGGGATCTTAGCTCCTCTTTTACGAACTCTGACAGTGAAGGGAAGAGATGGTGATATGATTCAGGAACAATTTGAGAGACCTCATTATTTACCAGTTTCTAGAAAAAATTTTGACTCAATTGAAATAATTATAAGGACGCACACTGGTCGTTACGTCTCATTTGAACGCGGAAAGTTGATAGTGAAACTACATTTTCGCTTGAAACAAATTGTATAAAAAGAGTGTTCCTTTCTGAATTGATTCATTTTTCATTTTCGCATTCAAGAAAAGAAGTAGCAAAATGTTGGTGCCTTACACGTGTTGTAGTAAAAGGTTTGAAGATTATTATTCAGGGCAAGTTGGAAATGGCTTGCCTTACTATAAAGGACTTGTTTTTCAGAAAGGGCACGGAATAGGAGGATTTTTTGCAAATCTATTTCGCAGAGCATTACCTTTTTTGATTAGTGGTGCAAAAACGGTTGGAAAAGAAGCTTTACAGACAGGAACAATGGTTGCTAATGACGTGTTATCAGGCGAAAATTTCAAAACATCAGTTAAAACGCGTGCAAAAGAAACTGGGAAAAAATTAGCAAGGAAGGCGGTTAAGAAAGCAGATGAGATGATTTTTCATGGAAAGTTTAAAAGGAAGCGCAAACCCTTGAAACGTGTCATTTTATCTAAAGTCAGGAAGGTACAAGGACGTGATATTTTCGATTCGTAACACCATGTCTTTTCTACTAAAAGATTCTCCAGAATGTGTAAAATCAGAACTAGAATTATTCTCTTTGCCTCCAACACAAACTGTCATCGAGAGAGGTCAGTGGGTTGAATTTCATCCCCTGGCCAATGTTTCTGGTGGAAGCCCTATCGAATTCAATGTCTCTGGAAGCGGAGACGAATACCTCGATTTGTCACAGACCCAATTATATATCAAAGTTAAAATTTTAAAAAGTGACGGCAAACCAATCACAACTGAAAGTAAAGTAGGCCCTGTAAATCTGTTTCTGCATTCCATGTTTTCTCAGGTGGATATCAGTCTAAACGAAAGACTCGTTTCCTCCAGTAATAACACTTATCCATACCGAGCCATGATAGAAAAATTACTGAATCATGGTTATGATACTAAAACTTCTCAATTGTCTTCAGAACTGTTTTTTAAAGATACCGCAGGTCGTATGAATGTTTTCGATATAGCAGACACCCAGCCTAACGATGGATTTAATCAAAGGACCGAAATGTTTAAGCTAGGTGCATCGGTGGATATGATTGGCCGTTTGCACTTGGATATGTTTCATCAAGAGAGACTCCTTTTAAATATGGTGGATGTGAAAATTAAGCTTATACGCAGTAAACCGGAATTTTGTTTGTTGGGAGACGGAGAATTTAAAGTTTCGTTGGAATATGCTTCCTTGTTTGTTCGTAAAGTCAGAGTGAGCCCCGGTGTTGTTATAGGACATGCAAAAGGTTTGGAAAAAACAGCAGCTAAATACCCTATTAACAGAGTACTGTGTAAAGCTTATTCCATTCCGGCTGGTAATATGAGTTTTGTTCAAGATAACATTTTTACGGGACAGATGCCTAACCGTATTGTGATTGCCTGTGTCGATAACGACGCGTTCAACGGACACTATAAGAAGTCACCCTTTGAGTTCAAACATTACAATATTAATTTTATAGGAGTCTATGTGGATGGTCAGCCCGTGCCTCATAACCCACTCCAACCAAATTTTGAAAAAGATCAATTTGTAAGAACATATCAGAACTTATTTACGAATGCTGAAAATAGAGGCCTGTACCTCTCAAGGTCAGAATTTTCGAAAGGTTATTCTTTATTTTGCTTTGATTTATCCCCAGATTTGTGCGATGGTTCACATTTAAATCTTGTTCGACACAGTAACTTAAGAATAGAAATAAAATTTGGAACTACGTTACAGCAAACAATTTCATTGTTGGTGTATGCTGAGTTTGAAAATCTAATCGAAATCAACAAAGCTCGTAATATACTTTATGATTTTGGGAACTAATGAATCCATCACAGATTCATAGAATCTTATCTCGTGATTCTATTTCGGCGAGATATTATGGTGGTGTTTATCCCTCAGATAAAATACCAACTATTGAAAAGTTTCCCTCTGCTATAGTGCTCAATACTGATAAACATGATGAGACGGGTTCTCATTGGCTTGCTGTGTACGTTCAAGATAACAAGACTATTGAATTTTTTGATTCCTATGGATTGCCTCCCGACGCATTTGGAAAAGACATCGCAAAATTTGTCAAGAAATTTCAATACGTTCAATGGAACAAGGTTCCACTTCAAAGCTTAACGTCTAATGTATGTGGACACTATTGCATTTATTTTATTGTTAAACGATGTCAAGGATTTTGTATGAAATTTATTATCAATCAGTTAGCAGGAAAGAAGAATGATTTTAGAACATTTCAATTTGTCAAAAAAAGATACGGTGTAACCATGATTTTTAAAAAATAATAAAATTGTTTTATTGCCAGATATTGACTCATTTTTATTTACTTTTTCGATACTTTTTAGATGTGTTTTATTTTTTTCTGACAAATGGTTTTTTGGGGGTAAAATCCAAGAGTTTAAAAGGATTGACGTAGGAAAAAGAAAACACTTTGTTAAAAATATTCACCAGAGTAAGTCGTACAAAAATGGAAAGCACAAAAAGTCAAATGATATTAGTTACATTACTTATTTTTTCCTACGTTGTTTTTCCTGCTTTTATTACTTGGACTTGTCTCAATTGGCCCAAACATGAATCATGCAGTTTAGAACAAAATAAAACGAAGCTTGAAATCTATAAAATTTACCAAAAAATTGATTTAGTAGGATTTATTAAATGCAATGAATTTTCCAACCTTTACTTCAACAACTCCGATTGTGGGAAAGAAATATGTGATTGCGTTCATAATTCTTTAAATGTCTTTGAAAACCACTGTTTAGAATTTACTCAAAACATTGTTGATTCGTTCAGTGAGTGTCGTCTCGTAGCAAACACAATTAAAGGGTGCGCAGACATGTTCTACAAAACTATAAAAGTGGAAACCTCAGCAATAAATTTATTATTATAGAATATGGAACTCCCTAGACTAGTTCATCCTTCGACATGCCTCCTCAGTGGGCCTACAGGATCAGGAAAAACTGTTTTCGTAAAGAAACTGATAGATCACAAAATGTTCCATCCAATGCCTACACATATTGTCTACTGCTACGGAAGTTACCAATCTACACTGCTGGCCACCCAAATTGCAACACCAAGAAAGACAAGAGATATCACAACAAAATTTATTTTGTAGATAACATGTTGACCAAGTATCAAATGATTAAATTTATAGACTTCTGTGAAGTGTGGTTCCTGCCAAAATCAGTAGCCAGAGTAGCCGCCATTGTTGGAGATCACCGCTGCCACACGCCTCGGCATTGATTCAAAGACACTTTGGATGTGTTCTTGGGGTACAGCAGACCAAGCAGCTTCCACACGTTGCCAAAGTTGATCTGGTGTGGCAGCTGGGGATGTATTCTGGGTCAATCGTTGAGCAACCATGGACCACATGTTTTCTATCGGCGAAAGATCCGGAGAGCGAGCTGGCCAGGGAAGCAATTCAATCTGGCGATTGACGAAGAACACTTGGACAATGCGTGCCACGTGTGGTCGCGCATTATCCTGTTGAAATATGGCTGTGGGCAAGCCCTGAAGGTAAGGAAGGACAACTGGCTCCAACACCTCGGAGATGTAGCGCTGGCTGTTTAAAGTACCGGCAATGCGTACTAGAGGAGTGCGAGAATGATATCCAATACCGCCCCATACCATAATACCCGGTGCAGGACCAGTGTGGCGGTGCATAACGCAGCTGTTCAGCATCCTCTCTCCACGGTGTCTCCAGACTCGAATCCGACCATCGTGGTGTTGCAGACAGAAGCGTGACTCGTCAGTTAAGACAATTTCATTCCATTCTGCCGTTCACATCCTTCTTTCATCACACCATTGGCGGCGGAAACGTCTGTGGTTCTGCGTCAAGGATAGAGGAAGCAATGGACGTCTTGCGGACAGACCACTCTGCTGTAAACGGCGTCGAATGGTACGCGCAGACACTGGATGATACGGTACAGACTGAATGTGCTGTGCTATGGTTCGTGATGTGGCTGAGCGATCCGTCACTGCCATACGCACAATATGCCTGTCATCACGTGAAGTGGTGCACTGAGGTGGATGCGATCGAACACGTCGGTCCGTCGTACCCTCCTGCATCCAACGATCACATATCCGCATTACAGTTGTTTGGTTTCGTCCAACACGACTACCGATTTCCCTGAAAGATAATCCACAATCTCGGTAGGCCACTATCCTTCCTCTGTCGAACTCGGATACTTGATCAAAAGATGATCGCTGTTTTCTACGAGGCATAATTGATCGTTTTTGTGAAAAAACCACAAGCAAAACACAATTGCCGTACTTGAAATCGTCGAAATCTCCAAGCCTTAAATAGCGCTTTGAAGTGGCGCCACAGGCGCGCGTGATGTGCGTCTGCGCTGAAATTCTAATCATTTGCATATCTCACCTCCGCTAATGCATGTTGTAATTTTCATATTATTTGCATGCTTCCTTCAGGGTGTTGCATTTACGGTGGCCAGCAGTGTATTTTTAATTCTATGAAAAATGTTAATTTTGAAGAAGGTTTGCCCTCCAACCTCAGCTCCATTCGAGATGCTTTAATTATCATAGATGATTTGATGGTAGAGTTATCAAGTGATACTCGCTTAAGCAATCTTTTTATAAAAGGTAGTCATCACCGAAATCTTTCAATCATTTTTATTACGCAAAACTTTTTTCATCAAGGCAAAGAAATGAGAAATGTTCATTTGAATTCGCATTATGTAGTTCTATACAAAAATCCTAGAGATAAAAGTCAAATAACGCATCTAGCTAAACAAATGTTCCCCAGAAAAATCAAGGCTTTTCAAGAAATATTTGACGATGCTACCTCAACGCCCTTTAGTTATTTGCTCATTGACTTAAGACCGGAGACGACTGAACGGTTACGGTTACGTACAGGGATATTTCTTGGTGATAAGCATTTCGTGTATGAACCTCGATAGGGTCATTAAAGCGGGTACCTTCGAAACCTATGTAAAACAAAGTGAAAAAGCAGAAAAAATCATTTCTATTTAGAATGCCTTCTCAGAAGGATGTGGTATGTCTGAAACTCTTACAGAAAAGCAGGAGAAAAGCAACTGTATTGAAAAATTGTCCAAACAGTCTCATTAAATCAGTTTGTGAATGTGTACTGAATTTATTAAAGGGGAATCTTCCTATCAGTAAGCGTGCTAAAAATCAACTCATTCCTTTCAAAAAAACTTTGAGAACACTCGCTGAGAAGAAAGTGCCTCTCTATAGAAAAAGGCGTCTTTTAGTACAAAAAGGTGACGGATTTTTATCCTTTCTCATCCCCGCTGCACTAACTGTCCTATCATCTTTTATACATGGAACACAGTAAAAAGTTTGCACTGGTACCGTTAGATCGTATGCAAGAATTGGAACAGGATCATCTGAGCGAAATAGATGCACAGATTCAATACATCTTGAAAAAGAAATTAAGTGACGATGAAAAAGTGAAGTTGTACAATCAAGTTTTACAAAAATATGTCACGTTCCCAAACGTTAATAGAACTAAACCACTCGACGAGAAGCCTCCCGATAAAGACCTTGAAAACAATTTTGATATAGAAAATGAAGTTCTTGGATCCGTTCCTGTGAAACAAAGAAACTGTAGTGAAAATTATGGAGTTCTTAAAACACCATAAAATTTCCTGGAGTCAGAACAAAGAAGTCAAAGTGAACGATGAGATTATTCCAGGCTCAAATGTTATTCAATTCATCAATTTTCTTTTGAGAAACAGAATTCGAAGACCAGCGGCTTTTGAAAAATTTAAGGAAATATTAAGATTCAACAATTTTCCTCGAGAATTTGTGAAAAATACTTATTTAACTGATGTGAAAACTATGTATGCCAAACCTAAAAAATCCACAAAGAGACTGTCTTCAAGCAAATGGCTGCAGTTATGAAAAGCAACTTTGTAATTTTTTCTTGAAAGTTATGAATAAAATACTTTTTCCATTACTTACTTGTGAATTTTATTTTAAAGTTAAATATTCATAAAATTTAATAGTTAGGTCAGTTTATTTTTTTACACAATAAATTAACTTTTTTACTTTAAAATTTTAACAAAAGAAAAACATTTTAGAAAAGGTCTTATAAAAGGTACTCGTTTTTGAAAAGTGAAAACAACAACATTTATTTGACACGATATGTAACATTTTTTACACCATTTTACAAATAATTGCAACACGTATTTACATTAATATCCGTATGGAAGTGTGGAAAAATTGTCTTGCCTTACTCTTTTTTTTTGTATATGCAGTTTTGTATATTTTATTTTTCTTCCTTATTGATAACTTTTCGTCGTAATTTTTCTTGCTCCACCGCCGCCCATTTCTCTCCTGACAGTGATGACATCAATATTGAAACCAGAATCTAGGGCAATTTCCTCCTTGGACTGCAGGACTTTCATGACTGAAGTCATTACTTTCTCCACTGTTAAATCGGAAACAGGCATCAAATGCGTGGAGATGGGTTTGTCAAGACCCTCAGCTTGGATGCAAAAGCGTACCAGGTCCGAGGAAGCTAACCCCTCTGTAGTCCGACGAATTAATGTAGCAAAAAGCTCGCGAACAGCATCCACGATCGCCGCCAAGGGTACGCCTCGCACACCTTCTGAAAGCCTTTCTGGATCCACACGGGCACTGTACGTAATTTCTTCTGCCTGGTACTTGTTATTTCTCCGCCGCGATCGCTCGACGAGTATCACCGCACTTTCCATCTGTAAGAAACGAGGAATAAAACAGAATAAGAACTAAATAAGAACATACAGGATAATAATATAAATTAGTACTTAAAAATGTGGGCAAAATATGTAATTACACTAGAAACCTCGTCATCAGCAATATTCCTGGGTCCCACTTCAGATGATTCGCTGCGGCCAGTCTATAAACGAAAACAATTAATAAAAGTACACTTTTCCATAGGATCAGGGATTCAAAAAAAAATGTAAATTACCTCAAATCCTGAACCCACTTGGTAATACAAGGGAATAGACATTGGGTTTTCCAGAAAAATCTGAGACGTTTCATCTAATAACTAAAAAAGGACATTAGAAATAGGCCAAATAATCAATAAAAGAAATATATATTACAGGAAAAGCAACTTACATCATCATCATCTGAATCCCTCATGGGAAGATCAGGGTCTACAAATAAAATCTACAAGAATAAGGGCAAAAAAATGGAGCATACTAGCATGGCATCATTAAAATATTCACATACTGTATTTTCAATGTTAAAAAAAAAATTAGGTATAAAAATAAGAGAGTTTAAAGAAAATATCTTGGAAATTCCTTTTTAAAATATATTTTTAAAATGTTTCTAATTAATCTAAACAAGGTTATTCAAAAAAAAAAATTGAAAAGTACTAGGGACTTACCATATTGGTGTCATCCATAGATCGCTTCATTTTTTTCAAAGTAAAAATCCCGTTGTATAAACACGCGAAAACTAGCAACGAGTTGCAACGTAGTTCAAAGCCTTGTGATTCAATGAAATAGTATAATACTGCTATACTATGTATGTCCTCCTATTGGTCCATTTCATGTATTCCTCCGCGTAACCTGCGTAGGAAATGTACTGTGAGTAGGTTTTTCAAGTTCAGACTTGGCTTTTTCAAGTTCAGACTTGATGGACATAATCGTGACGTCACATCGAAATCTCAGAAGGAAAAAAAATCCAAGTCCCAAACGTAAACACACTGACGTCACTGGTGATGAATAAAGTAAAAGCATTAAGAAATCAATTCGTTCCTTAGATTAATTACTTTTAAAATCACTAGATGGCGCCATAAGTCATTTTGTAAAAGCATTTATTAAAACCCCTATGCAATTATTCAAACCATTTCTAAAAATAGCCCATTCCTAATACTAAGAAAAAATACAAGTCCAAAAGAGAGAAAAATCCAACACTACATTAATTCACCATCATAAGTTAACTCTCTTACGGCCTAACGGATAGCGCGCTTGACCTCGGATCCTATGGTCCCGGGTTCGAATCCAAGAAATTCCTTTTTAATTAAAAATAATAGAGTTTCGAATTTCTCCACCAGATGGCACTACGAGTGATTCATCACCATGGTAACGAAACGACGCCATCTTGAAACAACTCAACGCCTGCACAAAGTCGATGACAAAAAAATCCAAGTCCAAATGTAAACAAACAATACGTCACTTCCGCTTTTGGATGACGTCACGCTGTGACGTCACATGGCCCCCGCCCACTTCTGGTCACGTGGTATGACGTCACTTCCGCCGCATATACGGGCCGGTATACTACTGACATGAATGCTTTAAACGTAACTCTTGATGTGTGTGTGTGCGTATTTAAGCCACGTAATGCTTGTTATACAATACTTGTTCTTAGTTATAGATGTTTACTAATGGTGATTCAGTAATTCAACAAATGCTTGGATTACATTTATTTATAATTGTGTTTCAGATGACGCTTTGTGAAGTAATGATGAACAAGCTGCATACTTCCGTCACTGGACAGTCTAATGTTAATCATGCAAGGGTACGGACGAGCTCTTTTTGATTGGTACTTAATTCTTCATATAATAATAAATAAACAAAACTGATTATGAGTTCAAAAACTACCATTAATAATACTCACCAAGTATTTAATTTCGCACTATTTTTAAAAAATATATTTCGTTTCAATTCCAGTTTAAGTACTGCCATGTAATAGGTTCCAGGTTCATTTTCAGCATGCGGGGATAGCAATACTAAAAGCAGCGATATATGCTAGGTAGAGTAATACAATTTTATATTTATTTCCCTGAGTTTTATTTTCAACCCCATGCAAGACATCTTTGTATTGATTAGCGAGCCTTACTTGTGGCATCTTCGTATGAATCTTTAAATTGTAAATATTAATACCAAATATTCGATGCTTAAATATTCGATATTTAAATATTAGACTCGAAGATTAATATAAGTAAAACATTCACACATGCTATTGCGGTTCATGGCAAGTACGTCAAGGTAAATTTTAAAACTAAATAAATTTGGAAATTAAAGAATCTCATCATGGAGTTACATTTGTAAATTTTTAAATGCTTTTTAAGAAAAACAAATTTAAATTTTTGCAAATAAAAGAACAATCGGCATCGATAGATTTGACTGCAAATTAATAAATAATCGAAACTTAAAAAAATTGGAATCCGAAACATTTTCAAGGAAAGCAAAAGTTTAAATAAGGTATAGACACTTTTATTATATACTATTAATAGTAAATCTGTATAACTAATATTTAAGGATTATCGATCTCACTTTTTCAACATGGAACCGGAATTGTAGGTAAAAATTATGTACTATCTTATTTTCATTCATCTACATGTAGACTAAATTCAATTCAATTCAAATGACCAAAGGCTTCCTTAAAACTATAGGACAAAGTTTTTATTCTAACGGATCAAAAAATTATGTTGCGTGAAAACATTTTTTATTTAAAGACTATTGAAATATTTTTTTATTCCATCATAATGCATAGAGCTATTTTCACTTACTTTCGGGTTCTTTGCACACCACTTTTACTAATGCCGTCTAGAATTTGAAAATACTTTAAGCCGTATTTTCACTCAATGAGGAACAAACTCAAAGCATGTGGTACAGATGTGCAGCGTCAAGACTCAACAGCCTAAGCTTTTCTTTCCAGTTTTACCAGCCAGCCACCCAAATGATAACTGCCGAAGGTCTGACAGATGCAGCGAGCTCAAACACCCACACTCAAGTCTGAAGAACAGATACTCGTACAGGAGAACAGCTGGTGAAGAGCAATATTCCATTACTTTTCCGAGTTCTCACTATGCATGATTAGTCGAAAAACGATGCATTATTTCTGATCAGAAGTTTTTGCACGGTAGAGTATGATGTGTGTACAAAAGATTACTTTAAATATTAAAACGAATATGAGAAGCTAGAACACTATGTTATAGAAAGCGGTTCTAATTTAAAAAATTACGAAGCTTTCGGAAAGAATGCAATTTATTTGGATATGTTTAAAAGTATATTCATATGCATCTATTGAAAAGACTGATTTATGATATAAAATGTGTGATATTTCTTATAATTATTTTTTCTAATAATCGTGTGGGGAAAATTGTGTTTTAAATAGATATATAAACTGGAGTAAAATATGATTCAGATAATTCTTAGCAAGATTAAAATTTTGATTATGTTAAGATACTCCAAAGATGACTTTATGGTACTTCTCTAATTGAAAAAATGGTTTTCGTACCTATATGATTTAAGCATTACTAACGATTGAAAATAATCCAAAACTTTTCCATTAATATATTTATCTTGTTATGCTGTAAGCATATCCTTTACTCTAATGTTAATGAGAATTAGTTTCTTTTTATGATGTATTATGCAGTTATTTAAATTTGATAGTATTGCCAAATACATCTACTCAACAAACTACTATACAAAGCTGTAACCGATAAATTTAATGTATTCTCGTTAAAATGTTCTTCCCTAACAGCCATCAGTACAACTTGTCATTAAATAGAATGATTATTCAATTATAGGGTGTGCGTATGAACACACACAGTAAGTAAATCTACATCCATTCCAGTAATTATAATCAAGATAAATCTGTATAATTTTACGATTATACGTTTGAAAACTACAAAATAAATGTTTCATGATTTCATTATGTGTTATAGCTTTTAACAACTTTAATTTATACAGACCAGAAAACTCTTTTTACTTTCTGAGTAAAGGACAATAGATCCCAATTTTATTACCCTTTTACATTTTTTACCTGACGTTGTCTTGTGTTTGGCACCAATATTGTCCTTGATCTGTAAAACGCCAAAATAACCAACTAACCAATCCAATTTTATGTCTGGATTAAACAGAAATATTTAAGTTGATATCTAATAACCAAGCAAGCATCGTTCAAGCAAAGTATCCACATAGAACTATTTCAAGAATCATGGCAAATTTAGATGTTTCAAATTTCTTTTCTATGAAAGGCATTTTTACTAGGATTATCAAAACGTGTTTATTTTCTTTCTACTTCGCACCCACCACAGGCTCCGAAATGTTCAACAATTTTCTCCATATCCTTCGATAATCCTTCATAGATAAGGTTTATAATCCGGAAGGCATCGAATATTTTAACAATGGCATCGAATACTCCCCACAGGGACTCCTCAGCAGTAAAGAGTGGGGAAGCGTGGACTCAGGTGAATTTTATGGCTATGGTAGGTGCTACGCCAATAAAAAAGCGCTCGTAAAAGGAATCAATATTCCCTATAAGATAAATGGCAACGTGTTTTGAATGGGGATGAAGTTTAATAAGTTGCACAATGTTGACGGCAACCAAAGAAACTCGCTTCTATAAATTTGAAAGAGAGAAGTCGTGAAATTTATATTTAATTCTAATCATTTCTATAAGTCGAATAAAAGGTTATTCAGTTTCAAAGCAATACCCATTTCAACCCATGCATATGATTGGTTTCGAACTTGAAAAGGCTATTTCATTATTTTAAGGAGTTAAGTAGAATAAATTCGTTAGGAGCACGCATATTTATCTTGATTTCTTCAGTGTTTCTTTTTAGTTTCGAAGTCAGAAAATGTACTCACTGACTTCAGATTTATTCACACAATCAATTTTTTTGATCAATTCAAATCTAACAAAATCTAGAATAGTTGGTGTCCACTGCACTCAGTGCCTAACTAAAAAATGAGTGCTGAACTGAAACTGAGATTGAAATTACGATTAAACTTATTTCAAAGTGAAATATTCAATGGTTGTCGACATTAAAAAGGATATCTTATCTTCACAAGAAATAATTGAAAACAAATTATGAGTGTTTCTGGAAACCCCCTATAGATGGGCAGCATGTTGCTGGACTTCGGTTGTCAAATGGTATTCTGGTGTTTGTCGCCGGAAAGTACCGAAAATGTTAATCACACCCTTTATAACCAACGCTTAAGAATTTTTCTGTTGGATAGAAATTCTTTCGGCTATAAGCTTGAGGTACATAGTAGGATTATCATGATTTTAAGTATCTCAATGAGCGTAAATTATATTTTTATACGGTATTTTTGATTCGTTTGTAAGTCAAATTAAGAAACCTTTAATTGAAGTACTGCAAATGAGAGGATAAAATATGCTTTCAGACTGCCTGCCTACTACGAAACATCCTTTTTAAAACTGCTGAATGAATAAAAAACATACTTACGTAACTCCCCCATGAGACATAATTTTATTTTTATACATTCCCACTGATGAGGGGAGTCTGTTTAAGGCCTGAACCGTTTTCCTCTGAACACAAGTGTCCTTTTTAAAAGTGCCTTGGTTATAGAATTTAAGGAAAACAATAAATTCACATTTTAAATGTTGAATTTATAGAGCATTAATATTTTTAATGTCTTACCTTATTCACTTATTTACACATCTTTAATTGAGTTTTTTTAATTAGAAAAGAAATCTCATAGTAAGCACATGTCTTTAATACCTTAGTTTATTTCATCTGATCTTTGACTTTGAGGAGTTCAATGTAAATTCTGGGATTTAATATTTTCATTAAAGAACAGAAAGGACAGGAATCTCTCGGTTTTGTCAGGAAGATTGAAAGATTTGTTTTCGAAGTTGTTCCCCTTGTTACATTAATCTTGTTTTTTCGTGACTAGATGGTTCCTTTTATTACCTTCGATTTGTGCGAGCATAGAATCTCAAATTCATTTTTCGTGAATGAAAAATATATTCTGCTCTGCGTTAATATCTAATCAACCTCCAAACAATAAGAGCACACGAAACATCCTGAATAATCAAATGTATGCATTCAAAAAGGAGTTCCGGAATAAGTTCTTACTAAAAATAAATGCAGTCTTTTCAAACTTAGGATACGTATTAGCGATGGGTAGCCATGGATGGAATAAATCCATTACCATTTTTACGAAATTTTCTTCATAAAAACAATTCTGGAATCTACACTCTTTTAAAGGTGTTCTTTTTTTATTTGAACACTACTCTTGTTCTTTACAAGGCATTTGCCTTCACACTAAATTAACTGGATCATAAATTTAATGTTCATCAAATTTCTATAATCTTTATACAGCAACGTCTGTGGTTTGATATATTAACTACTTTTCAAACTTTTTATCCGCAAAATGAGTAGACATATTTGGCACTGCAATTAAAAGGCTTTTAATTACATTGTAAATCTTAATGTTTATAACAAATGAACTGATCTGAAAAGTAAATAGTTTGTAATAAAACGTTTCTGTATGTGATCTCATGCTGAAGTAAGTGCACGATCACCAGGTGCTTGGTAAAAATCCTGTCACGTTGAAAACATGAATATTTAATATGTAGCGATAACACAGCATGTATGTTTAATGAACTATTTCAGATATAATTTTGCTCATGAATTACACATTTTATACTGGGTATACAGAATGCATTTACTTATAAGCTATTGATTTTTGGATTACTGTATTGTATTAGCTGCAGTAGAATATTTTTTACTTTCTGCCCTTTTCTTCAATTCTGCCATTTATGCTTTAAAGCACCGAATGATCAATAGCGCGCTGATACGAGTTTCATGTACCTGTAATTTTATGAGAAGTTATTTCTTATCAAGGGATTAATAAAGATATCTTTGACTTGATTATTGTTGTCTTCAATCCTTGTGCGTTAAAGTAGCAATTCCTGAGATTCTCGCACTTTAGAGACCTTAAACTTCAATAGCCCTGTTGGGAGAGTAACGGAACCGGCGAGTTCGAATGACTACAAAGGTGCACTTTGAATCTGTCATGGCCTCAAATGGCCTCATGTTTGCGTGGTATGGAAGTTTGGAGTGCCAGCTCAGGTGTGACCTCGTCATCTGACCGTGGTTCAAAATTACGTGGTGTTATCCTCGGATCTCTCCCTTCGGGTTTGATCCCGGACCGTCACCAATAGCCCGTTGTGTTGCTCCAATGTGACGTTAAATTAAAAAACTTACCTACCGAACTCAATAATGTTATCTTAATACATTACAATTAACTCACTAGTACAAATCCTTTTGCAATATGAGGAAATTTGTATAATTTGGACCAGTATGTATCTTGGACAAGATAAAAGAGCCCTTATCCAAAGATAGTGGGGAGGATCAACTGCTTCCATGTGATTCCACAAAATTTTCTCATTTGAATACGGAAATGCAATAGAATTTATTTCAAATTGCAATGCATTATTTTCCCTTGGGTATAAGTGTGCTCTCGATTTCGGTAGGTATCTATTAGGTCATTAAGTATGAAATGTCCGATTACCTCAAGTTCCAAGTTTGATACCCAATATTTGTTATTTCACTTTGATAGTTCTTTGGGTTTTTTTATTGTGAAGGTACGTAATCGGCCTTTCAGATGCACATTTTGGTTTGTGATTATCTGTCGAATTGCCTTTTGCAGATTAAATCTTGTAAACCATGGATAAGTCAAGAATTCGCGTTATTATCGAATGAGTTCCGTCGTGCAACTAGCAGAGCAGACAACTCGAAGTTTCAACGATTTGTTTGGCAAGGATGTGGCTAATGAATGCACAGTACGTCGATGGCTTGAGAAGTTCCGATCCGGCGATTTTGATCTGCAGAATGAACCACGTGGGCGACCTGAGAGTAAGGTGGAAAATGAGCTGAAAGCTGCAGCGGATACATCTCAAACTATGCGTGAATTAGCAGGTTTGACGTTACTATTCTAACAATATTAAACCATATGAAACAAATTGATGAGGTTAAGAAACTGGGTAGATGGGTTCCGCATGAATTAAACGAGCGTCAGAAGAGAAACTCTTCAAAGTTGGCCTTTCGTTGCTGTCGCGACATACATGCGAATCATTTTACACCGAAAAATGGATTATTTTCGACAATCGCAAGTATTCGGCACAATGGTTGGATAAAGATGAAGTGCCAAAATACACTCCGAAACCGAATATTCACCAAAAAAGGCTAATGAGGTCTGTTTGGTGGTCCAGCGCATGTGTTTTCTACTACAGCTTTGAGACCTTGTCAATCCATTAAGGTGGATGTCTACTGTAACCAATTAGGCGAAATGATGAGGGAGCTTGGGATTAAGCAGCCGAGATTGGTGAATAGAGACAGGTTAATCTTGCAGGATAATGCTCGACCACGTGTCGCACGAATAACGTTGCTCAAACTACAGGAGCTGGACTTGGAAACTGTCGCCCACCGTATTTCCCCAGACCTTGCACCAACTGATTACCATATTTTCCAGGCATTGGACCACTTCTTGCAAGGAAAAATATTCGATTCCCAACAAGCTGCAGAAAACGCCTTTCGCGAATTTATCACCACTCGCTCTCCAGGCTTCTTAGCTGCCGGCATTAACAAGCTATCGTTAAAATGGCAAAACTGTATCGATAGTTTAGGCGCATAACTTGAATATACTGCTTCTTACTTGAGATATAATAAACCATTCTTTCAGTTCGAAATTGGACTTAATGACCTAATAATTAACGTCGCACTGGAGCAACACAACGAGCTATTGACGGTCCAGGATCAACCCCCGAAGGAAGTGATCCGAGGACAACACCAATTAATTTTGAACCACGGTCAGATGACTCGATTTCGGAGGGTTTTTCTGTCAAGGTAATGTAGGTACCGTTTCTGCGATGAAACATGTTTCTTGTACGTATTGCTAACGGGACGCCACTGACTTTTATGTATAGGTAGGTATTTTAATTAACGTCTCATTGGTGCAACACATGGTCTATTGTCGATGGTCCATGATCAAACCCGAAGGGAAAGATTCGAAGAAAACATGAAAATTTGAACCACGGTCAAATGACGGTTTGCGAATACGATTTGAGCACTTTTCAAATAATATTTCCAAAGAATAAATTCCAAATCGATATACTATAGTTAATTGGTCAATATCAATGAGATTAAGAGCCAGTCGTCGTCAAAATTGCGATAAACTACATTTTAAGGTAACCCCGATATGTATCACCAGAGCAATTGGGGGTATTTCAATTAACGTCACACTGGAGCAACACAACGGGCTATTTCAGAGCAATTGGAAGCAAAATCTTCGCTTTACCTCTGGTTTGTTTACTCCCCTAAAAATCCCTCTCATAACTAGCTCAGATCTTACATCGTCATCTGACCGTGGTTCAAAATTACGTGGTGTCCTCGATCTTTCCCCTTGGGGTCGATCTCGGACCAATAGTCCATTGTGTTGCTCCAGTGTGACTTTAATTAAAACACCTACCTATCAAACCTACATCTAGTATTTTAGGTAGGTATGGTAGGTCGATATTTTATTATTTTAATGCTAGGTAGGTATTTTAATTAATGTCACACTGGAGCAATACAACGGGCTATTGGTGACGGTCCGGGATCAATCCCAAAGGGAAAGAGGGCCGCGGTCCAGTTGAAGTTTCGTCATCTGACCGTGGTTCAAAATTACGTGGTGTTGTCCTCGTATCTTTCACTTTGGGATTGATCCCGGACCGTCACCAATAGCCCGTTGTGTTGCCCCAGAGTGACGTTAATTGAAATACCCCCTCAGTTGAAGTTAATTACGTACATACATGCGTTTGCGCATGCGTGTTCACAAGGAATTTCTATCACGTGTACTATGCGATATTCGTGGACACGTAGCTTTTCGTTATCAAGTTTTTCTTCGACATATTTCAGGTACGTATAATAAAAACCACTGAGAATTTTATTGCTTGACGAATTAAAAGTATTCTTCGTATAAAGCATAATGTTGCGTGCTAAATCTGAAAATAAGATGTTTTGTATAATGAACCTTGATTTTATACTTTAACGTAGCAGTAACAGCCAGGATTTCTCATTTCGATGGGTCCCAAAAGTAGAAATCCTGTTTTACACTAAGTGAAGATCTGAACTTCACATTTTTTAATTTTTGCGTCATATCGTACATTTGATCACGACTAAATTTAGAATTGTTATCACTATTCACTCAAAAGGTGTTAAAAGTAAAACCTCGATTTATACGAGCACAGAAATCACTTTCAATTGGCAATTTAAATATTTGTAATGGTATTAACATTCAACTACCGTTAATGCAAAAGTATCCGTAAATAGTGAATGTAGAAAGTTTATAGTACCCATTTTCAGATCGAAAGTATGTTTAATATTGTTAATTCAGTCAAAATATCTTGGAATTCATACACAATAGAATATTCTTTACAAATTAGATTGTTAGTGAAAAATGTGATTATCAGTATATTTGTTTTAAAATAGTAAATATCCAATATAGCTATTTTTAGTTCGCTAAAAGTAATCGTACAAATTTGCTTTAGTAATTAATTCCTGATTGGTTTCGAAGTACTAATTTAGTAAATAAACACGAAAACTTTGCTATACATATACAACTAAGACTGAAGCTGTCTACCATAAGGTGTATAAATTGTTGGAAAGTGGTCACACAAGACACCAATTTCTGTAAATGGGAGCTAATTTTAAAAGCTTAGCTAAAACTTTAAAGTATGTTTCACTTATAGTCGGGAGACCATGTTTAAGTCCTGTATATTTGGAGGTTTGAAACCTCTCAAACGTTGCCTAGTCATTTTTTCTCTGGACCTCTTAGCTAGGTTGGCAAGTAGTTTCTCGTAACATAATAAAAGAAAACACCTCGAGAACTAACTGTAGAACTTGTGTTTGGCGCTGTATAGCCGATCTGGTTCTTGCGCCATAAAACCTAAAACTAACTAGAACTGAGAAATAAAAGTCAGCGGCCCATCTTTATGGGCCCTCTAGATAAATATTTCGAAAATGATTTTATAGTTAAGTGCGATGAAACATGAGCTCAATCTTAGTACTCATTTGATTTGTTGGGTTTTTCCATTTGTTTTGTACATCATAATACACCAAGCACAGCCTTGAATAAACGGCTCCCCTAGATGGTATATAATACCGCTAAACTTAAGTTTTCCTCCTGAGTATTAAGACAGAAATCTAACCTAACATTTGTGGGAAATTGGATGAAAAATAGAAATTTCAACCAGGAAGACTTAGAAATAGCTTTCCCATAAAAATTGAACATTATCAAATTTGATAGAATTAAGGATTCAGGTGGCTGTTCACAAGCGGAAAAAGACCTAACAATAAAATTTCTTGCAAAATTTCTCTTGTAAAATCCTCAAAGTATTTCGGGTGAATGTATATCTGTATATTAAAATATATGGAAGCTTTAAAGAAAGGAAAGTGGAACGTGTATATTTTTAGAAAGTGAAACATGTGTATATTTTCTTTATTTCGATGTACATTTAGCAGATGAACAAAATGCATTCCCTAGAATATTTGTTTCTACAAAATTTAATTTTTATCTTTCGAAAAACTTGAGTTCTTTTTTAGTTTAACTATCGGTGCACAGATGCCTTTTACTAGCTAGTCAATCAATACAAAAACCGGCAAGTTGGATTCTTTTGATTGACTAATAAATGAGACATTATCTTTTGTCATTTCTTTTTCATTTTTGTCGATCAGCTACCACTGAACAAACATTTAAAAAATAAAATTAAAGATAGTATAGGCTCTTTCTCATTTTTGATAGACGTTATTTTCAATTTGAAAAGGCGACCTGTGCGTCTGCTCTGGTTTCTCTTCATGATCGTGCTAATCTTTCTTTCGACCTGTGGATCAATTTTATCCTAAGATCTATGTAAACCAATCAATAATTCCACACTAAAAGGGCCTAATGAATCTCCACAAAAGTGATTCGCTAATGTAACCGCTTGTCCATTTCTGGACCTTGTGCCATAAAACCTAAACCAAACAAACAATACTAATTTAACCATTCTGTGAAGTCAAAAAATAAAACATTTTAAGACCAAATTTGGAAAATATTTTTGAAATGACACCTCACTAAACATTGACGCCTGGTCTCTTCTCAGCTACTGCTCTGCAGTATCTACAAAATGCATTCACTAACCTTCAGAAAACATTAAGTAACAATGATTTTACTTGATGCAGTTTTACATTACAAAAATAATCTTGATTATTTTATCAAAGAAATACGAATGTCTTGTATAAAATTAAAGAAACAATTCAAAAGCTATTCAACTTGCGAACTTACAAAGAAAATGTAGCTATTTAGTACATAACACTGATATTTTGCAAGCTTGTCACTCGCATCAATTGCAGCTTGTTATGTCCTGAACATGGAATTTAAATTTTCAGTAGCAGAAAGGGGGAATGGGACAGCTTCACAATAAATGCAATTGCAAGAAATGTTATTGTTTCGGTCTTCCAAGTCTAGTTGGGTCCAAATCCAGTAATTTATCCTTGGCGTTTTCTGTCTTGTGTTTTGCGCATCTTGGCTAAATATGGCACTTGTGACATAAAACCCAACCAACCCTCCAGTGGAGGTCATGCATTCTCTACACTAGATATTCTGGAGCGGTGATAGGTTTCTTTCGTATATGAAATAGCAACGGAAATCTTAGTGATTACTATATGTTCAGAATCAAGTCCTGCTGGACTTGCATACGAATCGGGCATAATTTTGCGAGACTTGGTCAATATCTGAATATTGGAATCAGCTTTAATATTCGCAATAAAAAAGTAATTAACTCAGTTGTTGACTATAGACCATCAATGACCTCTGTCTAATGGTAGCCTTTACATTTTTAACCCTCCTGGAGGTTGTCTCGACAAGGTATCTTGTCATTAGCAAAACTGACTCAGACCTTGATGGACGAGACATCTTGTAATCTGAAAAAAACTGACCAGATATAGATCTCGTCGTCAAAAAATCGGCAATATCTTGACGAGATACCTTGTCATGAGCAAAATTGGGCAGATCTTGGATGAGATCCCGTGAAACCACTTGGAGGGTTAAAAGTAAAAGACAGTATTCCAATTAAATCTTTTAACGTGTTTCGAATCTAACTTGCTCTCACCAGAAAACATTTTGCCAGAATTCCACTGACTTCAAGATGTAAGCCGTAACAAACTCGAGCCTCTTTTGTCTGTTAGCTCATTGATGGGTTCTTTCTATGACGCCCGACCAGAAATCAGCTCTCCGTGCAGACCCTTTCTCAGTAGGGCACTCGTTTGAATTCCCTGATGTTGACGCGACGTAAGCGAAAAATGTCATTGCACTATTAAATGGATACTTTGATGTTATTCTAGCGGTTCCTCATTTCAGTTATGACGAAGACGTCCTTGGAATCCCAGTTATTAACAGTAGTTCTTCAAGCGTAGAGTTTAAGAACGAAGTCGAAAAACAAATATTAATATTTTTTATTTCTCTATAACATCGACCGTTTGCGCTCAGATCTGTCAACTTGGTGACTCGTGTTTCGTGCTGGTACCATCGTAACCGAAGACTAGATCAATAAAGATTTGTCTACAACCCATCTCGTACATTATTCAATTTTAGATTAGTTTCTATCCGAAGCAACGTATAAATTGAATTCATAGTAAAATTTTGTTGGATATGTCGAAGTGTGCAAATATTTTGACTTCAAATTTTTAACATTTCTATTTATATCCATGTTTAATTTCAGTGCCAATTCTTTGCGTGTGGTGTTGATAAGTTTAACACATCTAATGACTCATTTAGTCATCCCGTGCCGGTATTTTGTACAAAGCCCGAGAGCAAAATCATGGTGTGAAAATACTTTTCGTATTCACTGAAGTAGAACTTTAAGAGCTAGTTGAAATGTAAGAATTTTAAAATCTTAATGTTGTACACCTCTGATACCGAATGTACAAATTCTGAAAGGCAACTGTATCAAAACTATTCGAGTTACATTATGGAATTTATCAATTTTAGCCTGTTATGAGATTCACATTAAAATGTGGTTGTCAAACATTTTGAGTTGCATTAAAACACTGAAGGCATCGATTCTTAATCTAAAATATGTGAATTCAGAAAACCGTGTGTTTCTGAATTCACGTAGCAGACTAAAGACTTCACATGCAGACTGACAATATCGTAATTTTGGAATAGGCCCTGCGTCGAGAAATATCTGATTAATTTTAATTACATTTCCTTGAAATCGCGCGCATCCAAGTATATGCGTAATCAATAGTTGAGGTCGCTCCCCTGTTAGGATTCATACAGTTCTTTCTACTTTGTTTCGTTCGTGTTACCTGGCCGCGGTGGCCCGGTTGGAAGAGTAACGGACTAGCAACCCTCCGGTTGCATCGAATCCAACCGTCGTGTAAAAGGGGGGCTGGTGCATGTTAAATCTGTCGTGGCCTCCAATGTCCTCACGTTGGCGTGGTGTGGAAGTTTGGAGAGTGGGGTGCCAGCTCAGGTGTGACCGCGCCATCTGACCGTTGTTCAAATTGACGTGGTGTCCTCGGACCTTTGGATTGATCCCGGACCGTCGTCACTAACCCGTTGTGTTGCTCTAGTGCGACGTTAATTAAATAGCTACCTTTGCTTGATGAAATGTTGCGTCTAGTCGAAATTTAAAGTTTCGTTTTACTCAGGAACAGGCTTCAGTTAGGATTTGAGCTCTTGAAAAAGGCCTGTGCTTCTGTGCGTTTCTTCAGATTCTCAGGTTTATTTGCCCTCCTTCGGAAGCCCATCTTTGGCGGTCGAAGCCGATTTTGAGTTAGTAGGCTTTTGGGAGCCTGTGTCTTCCCGAGAGCCGAAAAATCATGTCGGCGGGCCCGCGGGTCATAGCAGTATTGATGGGCTGCTCCCCGTGCCAAGTGAGCTGCAGAAGCCTCCTCGTGGTGGCCGCTGGAAACTGGGTGTCCTCTGCGGAGACCCCAGGCTAGATTCTGTTGGCATGCGAAAAATATCTGACCGTCCTGGGGATGGCCGGGTCGAGAGGAAGTAGTGAACCCTCTCGTATGTCCTGGTCATGCCGGAGTGGTATGTCCTTAGATCTCAGGTCTCATCAGCCGGGGTGAGCGCTGCTGCTTCGGCGGTTACGGCCCCTCAGTGGAGGTGGATGGGCAAGGCGGTGGTTTTGCTGGGGCCATCGCTGCGTCGGTGATGTGGGGGCGCTGTACGAGTCTCCCGTGAGACACTTACGGATAAAAACGGACCGGAGATCCGATAATTCTCCACGCCTGTGAACGGTTATGGAACGGATGACGAAGGGATTAGGCACCCCTTGGTTGCAAGACAATGAGGTTTTTCCGTCGGCCTCTGGTGCATGTGGGGTTTTTCCGTCGGCCCCCAGAACCTTTTGCAACTTTGTCCAAGTACTGACACAGTAACAGGCATTAGGGCCATGCTTTGGACCTCGCCCTCCCAAAAACCGTCACATGGGGGAGATGTTGACAGCGCCTTCCAAACCTTCGATTGGCGCGTCGGTGAGGGTTCCACCGAGAGCATACCTTGTGTCCCTGCTCACCCGACCATGGAAGAGTTTGCTGGTTTCCTTCCACGTAATGCGAATGCAGGTCGGGATTAAAAGTCCTTCCAGCAAAGGCAGCGTCCCTAGGAGACTTGGAAAATTTTTGACGCCATTTTACGAGTTGAAACATTCCAGCATGTCTCAATTCCAAATTTATAGAGCCAGCTGCATTTTTTGCATGTTAGGTCACATTAAAAAGTTAGGCACATATTTGCGATTGGCCACCCTGTATACCTCGGTATACTACCTGGGTCGGTCCGCAGATTCGCGCGAGGCACCGCATGGCACGCACATAATTTTTTATGGGGAACCGGCGTGGGGAGGAGTCCCCGCCGAGTTCTAGTCAACATTAGATGTAGCTGATAAAATAGGCACCAACCTGCAGTGGTGCCTGTGGCCTTGATTAGACCTGGTCGTTTAAGTCGATACGGGTTTCTGCTCCACTTATCGAGACCATCAACACTTACTTTCCGGGGCCGCCTCTGACAATCTATAATGGCACATGTCGGGGTAGAGGGGGCTGCGCCCCCAACTAAGTAAGTAAGAAGCCCATCTTTAGGTGTGTACAGGCTTCACAAACCCAAGGTATCCTAGTGATCTATTCTTTTTCCATGGCCTCTGGTAAACATGGAGATCGCGACCCCAGGATGCTCAAGCAATCTTTCTCTCTATCCTTTCTTTTCACGATTACTTGACATTGTCTGTCTTGTGTTTGGCGCAGCTTGGCCAAATGTGGCTCTTGCGCCATAAAATCTAAAACCAACCAACCTTCCGAGGTTGCCTTGGCTCAGCGGGTTTCCCGCTATGCTGGCAACCTGAGCTGTAGGCGGCTCGATTCCTCCCTGACTGTATTTCTTTGTCGGTAAAGCTTTCCTTGTGTAAGTCTATACTTGAC
The DNA here is from genome assembly GCA_933210815.1 of Meta bourneti. Taxonomy (NCBI): domain Eukaryota; kingdom Metazoa; phylum Arthropoda; class Arachnida; order Araneae; family Tetragnathidae; genus Meta; species Meta bourneti. The sequence continues at coordinate 3,625,936 of OW119934.1, read as the reverse complement.
ATTGTTTGGCGCAGCTTAGCCAAATATGGCCTTTGCGCCATGAAATCCAACCCCCTTCGTTAATCCAGCCAAAATCACCGAATCTACCCGCGTAGGAGCATGAAAACTGGCAAAATCTATCAAATTAGGGGCCATCTACGATTATACCATAACGAGACAACTCAGTAAATTTTACTGGTGGCAAAAGGATTCGTTCCTCAATTTGAATTCCATTATAGAATTCTCTTATGCGGCTTCGAAAGATTTCCTTTGTATTTTTCTTTTGGCAACGACTTGATCAAGTGAGACTAAAATAGACAGAAAAACAAACCTTTTCATCACATTTTAAACCTAACAAATGTGATGAGTGATCTAAAACCCGTATTTTAAAAATGAATAGGAAATTGGTCCGTAGACAAGCATCTAAGCATAAAGACAAAGCTTAATTAATGAGAGTATCAATCATTAGAGAAGCTGTGAAAGGCAAAAAGAAAGGAAAAGGTTCATTTAAAGGCAAAATGTGCTACCTGTAAAGCGCAATGGACGAGGATACTGAAATCTAAAAACGAGATTGGTTTGAAGTCTGAAATGTGAATGAAAACTTCAGAAATAACCAGATTTTCATGTTTAATGTAATACATTAAGTTGGTTAAACGATTATCAGCAACATTTCAAAGAGGACTGGTATGGCTTTCCGAGATACCTCCTAGAATCGGCTATATCGTTGGGGATAAATAATGGATGCTTTTCAATCCCAGAATTCTTAGGACCTTGCGCTATAAAACCACAATATCCAATCCCAGATTCTACCTTCAAAGTCATGTGTATGCGTAATCCATCCATTTTTCTTGCTAAATATATAAGTATAATTTAAAAAATTATCAAACGTTTTGGTGTTCAGGGCTAATTTTAGTTAGAAATACTTGGGGGGTTAAAATTCGAAGTCTAAAAAATTATAAAATTTTAATGATCGATTCACATAATTTGTTTTAAGAAAATCATGCTTTCCTTTTACCATCAAGGAATGATATAGATGTTTGGATTTTTCACTTTAATTTGGTCGATATTTAACTTGATTAAACAATGTAAAAATTGTTATTCTCGTGTTTGTGGTCTTTATATATTAACTCATTTATTTGATAGCCCCTTACTGAAGAGTTTTTGGAAATTATACTCTGATACAATCGGGGTTTATTTGGGCTCAGCAAGCATGCCCACCTTATTGACTGCCTGCGATCCGTAGGCGGCTCAGGTTTAATTTATGTCCACCCTGGGTGTATTTGTCTTCTATGTAAGCAAAAAGTTTCCTTTGGTGTTTTTCCGTTCACATAAGAGGGCCAGATTAGCAACCGGAGGGTTGCGAGTTTGAATCCAACCAAAGACCGTCGTGTACAAGATGGATGGTGCACGTCAAATCTGTCGTGGCCTCAAATGTCTTCACGTTGGCGTGGTGTGGAAGTTTGGAGAGTGGGGTGCCAGCTCAGGTGTGACCTCGTCATCTGACCGTGGTTCCAAATTACGTGGAGTTGTCGGATCTTTCCCTTCGGGTTTGATCCCGGACCGTCACCAATAGCCCGTTGTGTTGCTTTAGTGCGACGTTAATTAAATACCTATATTCCGCTTATATGAGCGGTCGCTTTTTGGATCCACCGCTGCATGGGATCAAACTGCGCACAAGGTCTTGATGACATCTTATTAATTGCCGTCCAGTACCTGCTCCGTTAGTAAGACACATTGTGACAGAATGCTCACATTTAAGTAATCCAATTCGGTGTTACGTTTCTAACTTAACAGATCAGAAAACTTATTTTTATTTATTTCGATGTTGGTTTTATAAATTTGGTTTTAGATATAATTTCACAATTTATTGCTGTACTTAACGTTTGATCCTTAAAATTATAGATTGTAAAACAGGAAAAAGACCTGCAGACCTGAGTAATTTGACCTTTCAGCACATTGATTCACGTAGCAGTGACGACTTCGCACATGAGCGCTAATATTTATAGAAAATTTGACCTCAATAGCTAGATATTTTGTGTAGAAAATAATGATATTTTGGAATATATAATTGGCATAGAAAGAAATGGTCTTTAAAATAAATTCCATTTTAAGACCCCAGTTCAAGTCAAAAGGAGACTGCTTTGAATGAGACTCAAAAATTAACTCAATGGAATAGACTAAAATTTGGCACACCTAGGTTTAAGACACCACTATAAGACAGTCAATTACACTTGAAATTTATACGTTTCAATTCAATATTTCAATTTTGAATTAATAATTTGAAAATATTACTTTAAAAAGAAAACACGCATTTTGTTTTGGGTCATTTAATAGTTTGATACAATATCAGTTTCTTTTATCAGATGATTATTTTGGGAGGCATGAGGAAAATCGAATTCTTTTAACATCAGCGGTATTTTATCTTATAATATCTATACATATGAAGCAGAGTTGACATCTATCTTTCTGTTCTCTACAAATCTACACCCAATTTGGTACACTTGTTCTTTGGAATCCTGCGGGTAACGTAGGCTACGTATTAACCTCCGTTCTATTTGTCTTGGGTGTGTAACTTCCCGTCATTCTGGACAACACTTGCTAGGGGGTGCGCTCTCCCGATCTGGCTGTGCAGATGACGTCAGAACATCCACAGGAGTCGCCCAAGGCCACCATGAAGGAACGGGTCTGCGGCGTTGTGATCGCTTTTACGTCACGATATGGGGCTATCGTTCCCTTTTGTTCTTGTAGACATGCATGCTTTTTAAGGCACTCAAAACCTACAAATATTTATCTTCGAATTTTAAAGTGATAATTGATTCAGACCTCTCCTGAACGGTATGATGGGTGTACATAGTAAAAAAGGGGAGGCATCTTTTCTGATTTCACGGTATATGAGTGATGGTTACTTTTATGAGGATTCATTGTTAAAGTAGTAAGTATAAATGATACGGAAAAAAATCACATGCCATCTAGTTAAGAGTTTGAATAGAGAAAGATTATTTTCAAGAGGAAATGTCCCCAAGCCCATCCCTCCGAGCAGTGATCAGGGGTGCGCCAGTACCAATGATCTTAATTCTTTCGATCTAAAATGGAAGGTATATGATCGTTTCGTTTTCCAGTCCTAAATTTCCTACTGTGTTAATGGCAGAATTAATTTACTACCACACAGGTGCAAAGATGTTACTCATTAGTAACAAACAGATCGTAAAGGAAAATCGACCTAAAAGCTATACTAATGATTATGATATTTGAAGACCAAGTATAAACCATTCTAGTCATTGATTTAGTCTAACTTGAACTAAGTCGTTCTTTAATTAGAACCGAAAAACATACTAAGAACCTCAAGCTTTCTATCCTCACACATACGTTGTAATTATCCCGTTGATTATCCAAATCTGCCCCCATTACTTTAAGTACATGTTTGTCTCCTTATATAAACTCTGGTTTGTACCATAGCTGAAGTCTGTTCTCATCTAGTTCAGTTTCACTGACAGTTGTCTCGCAATTGTACGTTTATTTTTTTAACAGTTCGAATATTTTGGTTCTCGATTATTTTTTGCAGGTTAAAAGGTAAACTTTACTTTAATATATTTCATACTACCATTTATGTAGTCTGTTTGCAAGACGGTTTTGACATACATCGTTGACGATTAAATCTAATCAGATGTGAAAATGTTATATGCCCATATTGTTAAAATTGGTGTGTCCTTAAATGAATAGTGGTCCTGGGGAAACATTGCTCCTCTATATTCAAGATAAAGGAGAGGTGGCTATTGTATTTAATACGTATTTTGATTATTTTGCAGTTGAAGAAAATTTAAAATTGTTGCACTGCATTATTAATAAATTTTACCGATATAAGCCGAATCGAAAGAAACATTCAATATTATGTAACATAATATTAGGAAATATTCCAATAAGAAACTTTAAATCTCGCTAAGGGTAATCTGCTTGAAAATTTTAATTGTATATATAAATAGATATATCGTCGGCATAGAACAAATGTCATTGACATATTTTGGAGACATTAAAAATGCCTATTTTCATGATGACGAGAAATGCATTTTCATTTGTAATCTGTTCACAAGATATCTAACAATGTTAAATGCTTATAATTTATATATTTTTACCTAAAAGCTAATAGTTATTCCATTAATAGAGATTGTAAGTATTAAATAAACTGTTATATTAAAATGTTACTTCAGAGAGGAAATTAAATAAAAGATGTTAATTGTTGTGAAAGAAATTTTAAAAATTGCTTACAAAGTAAAAATAGAATTTGTAGGTATATTTTCTTTAATTAAAATATTTTCACAGGAAAAATAATTATATTTTGACAAGCTACCACTTATATATACAGAAGATTCCTTGTAATTTAAATATTGAATTTCAATCGCCTCAGACAAACAATTTTGTTAAACACGTCTTCAGTCTTAAAGAAATTTCAGAGCACTATTTGATTTACAGAGAAAGACCCTAGAGTTTAAGTGAGCAGTCATCAATAATTATCAATACAAAGTGAACAGTCAGAAATAGAAGTTTTAACTGTTATAAAAGATTACTTAGAAATCATAAGAATCGATTTGTTTCATTCCTTATATAAATAGAACTACAGTTTATTACTATTTTTTAAGCTGTCAAATTATCAAACAATTTATTTGTTTAATTACGTAATTTATCCTAAAAATAAGCATTACATAAATCAAGACAATGAATACTATTAAATAGGAAAGGGATCGAACATATTTTTGGATATATTTACTTCAATTTGAATTTTACAAGAAAGGGGGAAATATTCCCACTAGTCACATAAGCATGGCCATTGAAGTTTTTTAAATTGCTCTATAATTAATGAATGACTTTAAAACTGCTTCTATTCGTTTCAAAATTCAGCACACTTATTTGTAAAGGTCAAAACTCTAACGTCAAACAAATATTCAACATTTTAACGAATTATATGGTACTGGAACCTCTTAACGAAAATTGCTCCAAACATTTTATGGTTAATCCCAGAAATACAAAGGAACGAATGTTTTTGTGTGTAAATTAATCTGAAATTAGCGAAAAGATTAAGCTGTTTCAAATCTTGGAAAAAATGGATTCATGAATTTGCCTATATCGAGATTTTACTATCTATTTAAGTCTGATCACGGACTCTTCGCTCGCTAATTCTTCTCTCCAATGGCACCATATCGTGACATCACAGAAGCTGCACTCAGGCCCACTCCTTCACGATGACCCCGAGCCGCCTCTTAAGATGACCTTGGAGGTTTTTAGAATCTTAGAATATGATGCAATCGGCAGATGGGTGCGGTTGCGCTGAAAATCGCTCAGTATCATCGTTTATGTATCCCGTCTGTAAATTCTTAAACTAGCTTTATTGTAATTTAAATTTTTTGATAATATAAGATTATTTTCATAGAAAGGTGGTCTTTTTGTCGTCGGTATGGTAAAGGGGCTAAAGACAATTCGAAATCCTCAGGAATAACATTGCGTATTTATACGATCAATGTCAGACCAATTCACACTAAATTTGGTACATTCATCCTGTAGAATTATGCGGGACACAGGCTATATACACTGCTGGCCACCCAAATTGCAACACCAAGAAAGACAAGAGATATCACAACAAAATTTATTTTGTAGATAACATGTTGACCAAGTATCAAATGATTAAATTTATAGACTTCTGTGAAGTGTGGTTCCTGCCAAAATCAGTAGCCAGAGTAGCCGCCATTGTTGGAGATCACCGCTGCCACACGCCTCGGCATTGATTCAAAGAGACTTTGGATGTGTTCTTGGGGTACAGCAGACCAAGCAGCTTCCACACGTTGCCAAAGTTGATCTGGTGTGGCAGCTGGGGATGTATTCTGGGTCAATCGTTGAGCAACCATGGACCACATGTTTTCTATCGGCGAAAGATCCGGAGAGCGAGCTGGCCAGGGAAGCAATTCAATCTGGCGATTGACGAAGAACCCTTGGACAATGCGTGCCACGTGTGGTCGCGCATTATCCTGTTGAAATATGGCTGTGGGCAAGCCCTGAAGGTAAGGAAGGACAACTGGCTCCAACACCTCGGAGATGTAGCGCTGGCTGTTTAAAGTACCGGCAATGCGTACTAGAGGAGTGCGAGAATGATATCCAATACCGCCCCATACCATAATACCCGGTGCATGACCAGTGCGGCAGTGCATAACGCAGCTGTTCACCATCCTCTCTCCACGGTGTCTCCAGACTCGAATCCGACCATCGTGGTGTTGCAGACAGAAGCGTGACTCGTCAGTAAAGACAATTTCATTCCATTCTGCCGTCCACATCCTTCTTTCATCGCACCATTGGCGGCGGAAACGTCTGTGGTTCTGCGTCAAGGGTAGACGAAGCAATGGACGTCTTGCGGACAGACCACTCTGCTGTAAACGGCGTCGAATGGTACGCGCAGACACTGGATGATGCGGTACAGACTGAATGTGCTGTGCTATGGTTCGTGATGTGGCTGAGTGATCCGTCACTGCCATACGCACAATATGACTGTCATCACGTGAAGTGGTGCACTGAGGTGGATGCGATCGAACACGTCGGTCCGTCGTACCCTCCTGCATCCAACGATCACATATCCGCATTACAGTTGTTTGGTTTCGTCCAACACGACTACCGATTTCCCTGAAAGATAATCCACAATCTCGGTAGGCCACTATCCTTCCTCTGTCGAACTCGGATACTTGATCAAAAGATGATCGCTGTTTTCTACGAGGCATAATTGATCGTTTTTTTGAAAAAACCACAAGAAAAACACAATTGCCGTACTTGAAATCGTCGAAATCTCCAAGCCTTAAATAGCGCTTTGAAGTGGCGCCACAGGCGCGCGTGATGTGCGTCTGCGCTGAAATTCTAATCATTTGCATATCTCACCTCCGCTAATGCATGTTGTAAATTTCATATTATTTGCATGCTTCCTTCAGGGTGTTGCATTTACGATGGCCAGCAGTGTATTAACCCCGTTCGATTTGTCCTGGGTCTGCAGGGGGCTAAAAACAATTCGAAATTTGCATAGAAATAATATCGAGTATTATGATGAATTATAAACAATTCCAACCCGAGCTAGTTTATAAGAATTTTGGCTATTTTGACCCAGAGAATCTTAAAAGCACTAGGGATTATTCTTTAAAAAATTGAGTTGGTACAAAATTTTATATGAAGACGAACCCATGGAAATGAAATGCATATTTATTTATGGTAGAGGTTATCCTAAATAATTACGAACCTTGTATTCAATTTCAGATCGCGGATAATATCCGTAGGTTAAGAATTTATTCTTTAGACATTTGATGATAATAGAAGTTGATAAGATAATCACTATTCTACTTTTATATATAAACCCTTTAAAGCGGAATGAAAATATTACTTTTGAGACAACTCAAAAAAGATATTCTAATTTTTTCAATTAACGAATGTTCGATGAAAATCGAAGAAACTACTGAAAGCAAATCAGGAAATATTCTACAGCAATCTTTAAAACTCTACCTTAAAAGTAAATATTAGGAGTTGTATATAAAATTGAATTATAATTAATATTTAAATATTTTAGTTACGAGTACATCAATTTAATTGTTTTCAAACAATCGCATTTTAATTTGGGTTTTATTTTTTTAACTTGATTTGTTTTCAAGTAAAGTTGAACGTTGGTCCGAGTCCTGGTTCAGAATCACCTTTACGCTGTAGGTCCCGGTTTAATTAATCCTTGTGTATTAAGAGACATCAAACCAAGTAATTGTCAGTTTTTCAAAGCTGGTGCCTCAACCGTTAATCGCCACTGAACGTAGTTTTAAGGAAACAGTTTTCAACAGATTTGTTTACATGATTTCATCATTTAATATTTTCTGGAAGAGTTACCAGTCTCATTTTTCCCATTGGAAGGCCTTTCATAAAGATTTTCGATACTTCGCTCTTGTAAAGCTGTTTCTTTCTGGAAACATTAAAATGTATATAGTATTTGAAATGATATTCAATTTTGATTCATTCGTTAACCAAAGAGAAATACTAATTAGGACGTGTTGAAAAATACGTGTTTAAGAACAGCATAATTTCGGAACTATCCATTTTTAAACTTATGTATAAGGTTAACTCCAAATGTTAATGCTAGAACTTTCATACAAAATTAGTGATTTTAAATTAATTATATAATGTATTTGAAGTAAAACGTTGAATTTTTAAGCAATATTGAGACTACAGTAATTTGAAAACTATTTTTGTCTTAAATTACTATGAAAAATGCATAACAGCTTTTGGTTAAAGTGTATAATTCCGTTTTTTCTACTAGATAGATTACTGGAACGGTATCCCCTCGTGGTAAAGCAAAACATTTCGTCATGGCTAAAGACGCAATTTCCAAGGATTGTTGGGACTCGTCTCCATTGCCGAACCTTCACCTGTGTCTGATGTCATTACACCTAGTCATGTCCTGGTTTCATAGCAAGTGCTTTGTATGCAAGGAAAAATAGTGACTGTCCTGGATTCTATGTTTAGAGAATTGTTCGGATATTTCCTGATTTTCCAGCTACAAGTTTTGTAAGATGTTATTAAATCTAGTTTTCAAAATACGAATAAAAAATGAGAGTTCAATCTTGTTTAGTTATTCCGGAATTGTCTACGCTCCTTCCTATCAACATGCGCGTGGACTTGAATATATAGTGTGCTGTCAGATGGGCGGGGCTACCAAATAAGGCTTATGTTGCCATCACTATATTCTCTGAGTGTTATCAGCTCACTTGTATATTACCAACACCATTTATCCTCTACTGATAAGTGCAGAACTAGTTAGAATGCATATAGTGTGTTATAAGCTTAATAGTCAGGTGAAAAATATTCGAAGTCCACGCGCATGTTGATGGGAAGGAGCGTGGACTGAGATTTTGACTATAGTCGCCAATTGTACAAAATAACTACAGTAAAATAATTTATTAGTCATTTTTGTTAAGACATATCAATGTGGAGGCTGTATTACTAAGATTCAGTATCTTGAAAAATCACTGTCCAAGAACTATCACAATCTTGCAGCCATGGTAGCATTCATCTTAGTAATCCAATTGGAGATTCCATGCACCCGTTGATATCTTTAAAACTTGGAGCAGAGAAATTTCACCAAATCCAGATGACTCCCGGCTTTCAATCCAGTTCAAAGTACTTTTTAGACCTATAACGATGTATGTATTAAGAAAACACCATCACACAATGCAAGTTAAACATTCAATTAATCCGATTTTGTAGCAAATTAAATCAGCTGAATAAAAAGCAATTTATGTAAGGCACGTTTTTACGCGATTTTTAGCTTAAACATAGTGATAGTTAAAAGGTTAAATATACCGGTGTTGCAAATTTGGTACTCTACCTATTCATAGTATTTTAGCGGTATTTAAAAATCAGAACACTTCCGGGGTTGACTCGGAGTCCCCCCCTTTGGCTGTGAAAGCGATATTATCCTTATTTGTTTGTATTTAAAATTATGGTTAATTGACAGCAGTAGTACTGAAACAAGAAAATGAAGGAGGTTCTTTGCTGAAATAAATTTGAATTTTCCCAATATCCGTATATAATCTCCTTCAATCTGATTTAATATTAGAAAACAAATTAGAACGTTGTACCTATTTCCAGTCGAAAGTAGACTGCATTTACTACTACTTGACTAACAGCAAAAATGACCACATTTCTAAGCTATTGTAGGTATGTACTTTAACGTCACACTGGAGCAACACAACGGGCTATTTCTAAACTATTGTAATTAAAACTATTACAGCATTTGCCAAAAAGTATAAAGTTTTAGTATAAAAGGAGCCCTGAAATACCAGTTTACAAAATGATTAGTAATGAGTTGTTTCTAAAATTGTATGAAAAGGTCACGGGACAAAAATCTTTTTTCAACCCCCATAATCACTTTGCATTCAACATAATATACAGCGCATGCTTGTTTTTAACTATTGGAAATGCCGGCAATTTACGATGTCTACAGTTTAATTTAAAATAAAAATTAAAGCTAAAAGTAGTTTTTCTTGGTTCCTATAAATAAGGAAAACTTTTAGCAGATTTATTTATAACAGATTCTTTGATACTTTTATCATAGGGATAAGTCTGGAAGATAACATGTGCCATAAAATAAATCAAATTTATACAAGGAATAAATTGGTAGGTAGTTGAATTAACGCACTGGAGCAAAACGGGCTATTGACGACGGTACGGGATCCATCCTGAAGGAAAGATCAACACCTGAAGAAATAAATGGGAAACTAAATTTCATTTTTATACGAAATATACAACTACAATGCTTTAAGTAGCGTATTTGAATAATTGTTTAAATACATAAAAAGGTAAATTAACACTTCACTTTTCAATAAAGTATAAATCTGTTCTTCAGAATACAAGTCGTTTGGATATATCAAATTCGGAGGTCTAATCATAAAATTATCCAACCTTCGGCCAGAAAAACTAAATTACATATTTTATTCAAATCTTGTTCTCTTTAAAATATTTTATTTCTAAGTTGACACTTAACCGCTGATTCTACTGACGGTAGCACTTTCAAATGCAACTTTTTGGGATGAGTGGTGAGTGGTAGAAGGGTAAATGTGACATTTGTTTACATTTTGGGATCATTGCAGCTTTGTAGTAAAAGACAGTAGATGTCAAATTTATTTAAAAATACGTGTAAGAACCCCTATGCGGATACTTACAACACCACCAATCCCAAACTCCTTTCGACTCATCTAGAAGTATTACTTTGAGGCCAAATATCTCGAAACTACAAAAATGTCACATAACCCCTTTTTCCACACGCCCCTTCAATTAATGATTTAACTCATGCTAATTAGCACTATGTGCAATATAAAAAATGAGACACGAGTGATGCATAACGAATGTTTATCAATAAAACGTATTTTATTATGTAAAAACATAAAAGGTAAAAATACTATTATATACTTTAAAAACCAATATCATGTAAGCATTTTTAAATATTTGTGGTGTTTTTCCAATCAAATCCCACAATGTTAAAATAGAAGAAATAAAAAGTTTCTGCAATAATTAAAAACAACAATCGATTAAAATGTGGCGAATTTTAAAATGAATCCACACAGGGATACTTACTCTCCTAAGAAAAGAGCCTGTGCATAAAACGTGCCTGATTATGTTAAAACCACGTCTGCTCGCCGAGATAAGCATGGCCAAACGGGTGTTTATTGGGAATATGGTTGAGGTTTTGGCGCGGGCCATATTTGATCCAGCTGTTCCAAACATTAAGTGCACACGGACATCCACACAAAGAAAGTTTTACTGACACTGAAAAGAGAATACACCGAGGGAGGAATGGAACCATTGGGTACATGAAACATTGAGGTATTGGGATATTTTGACCTAGTCTCGCAAAATAATGTCTGATTTGTATAGGTATGTCCAGCAGGACTGAGATTCCGAAACAAATATCGCCAAGATTGCCTTTGCTATATCAATCACCTATGAAAGACTTCCAGGTAGGCAGTTGAATTAACGTCACACTGGATCAACACAACGGGCTATTTTTGTCACTCCTCCAGAAATCCCCGATTTGAAACCAATAGAATTTATGACCTTCAATAGACTCGGAAGTGAGGAAAAATATTTCTTGCAAACCTTAAGCTTGTTTTATTGTGGATATATCCCAGTTCCCTTATCTTGTTACTGAAAATTTAAATTCAATGATCAGGAGGTAAGAAGCTATAATCGATGGGAATAGCAGCTCACAAAATAGCATGGCTGTATGTATTAAATAAATGCATTTTGTTTGTACGTTCACACAAGTGTGCAAATACCTTCTGATTTATTTTTTAATTTTATGCAATAAGACAATCGTATTTGATTTTGATACATATACCAGTTAAATTATTTGTATGTAAACCTGCATGAAGTGCAAGCAATTTTCATGAACTTTTGAAGTGAAAACGTCTTTAAAATCGATGCCGGATGTAGGGAGACAATCGCGCCCAAATGAGCCAGTTTGTCGAAGTAATTTCAAACTTCAATAACTTGGCTAAAAGTAAACATAGCGCCGCCATCTTAGTCTCGTTTTAAAGAGGTTGAAAGTTTGTGCCAGTACCACTCCAACATTCGGGGCGGCCGGACGTCGCGAACTGCTCACGCGCAGTGAACCCACGATTTTAGACTTTCCGGATTCGACATGGGTCCATAAACGGGATCATATCTGACTAATTATCCTATCTGAATGAACCAAGTGTTGTTTTGAAGAGGAGTGTGTTACAACTCACCCTGGGCTCCAAGTGTGTGTATCTTAAAAACTCAAAGATACGAGGCTGTAAATTTGAAAAAGTGAAAATTTCCCGATTTTCTTAAAATGTCAAGATATGAGGGCAAAGTACAACCAAAATTACAAAATTTGGGCACAAATGCGTAGAGCACAAAATTCCAAAGAGAATGACACCAAAAACGCCGGACCCAAAACCAACGCACAGTACTGCCGCGAATATAGGCAGCGTAAGCGCTCTGACAACTCAGGCGGTATCTGATGAGCCTGGGTCAAGTATGGATGCGGATTTCGTTGCTGATGAGATGGAATGCAATAGAGGTCGACCCAGATACATCGGACCCACTTGGCATACCCGATATGACGACGGGGGCCCAAAATTGGACTTGTACCGGAGCCAACAACTACTTAAAAAAACATTCTTAGACAACGGCCATAAATGTGACATTTGCGACCGCCTGTGGTTCAAAAATGATTTGAAGCCTACCAATAGGTGTATCACTGGCGTACTGCGAGAAGAGTTCCCAACGGAGGACGTGAGTGGTTTCAAGCTCTGTAACTGTAAGGCAGTGTTCTGAGGGGCGGATTCCAGCGTTGAGTAACGGTTTCGGACGGAGTAACGGAGTACGTTCTCTATATTTTGTTCTAAAATATAGAGAAGGTCTGTTATTCTAGCTAAATATCTGAACTTCTCTAAAGTTGAGACTTCAAATCTCAAAATAAAACGTCTATCAAAAATTAGCAAGAGTCGATTCTTTAATTTTACTCAAATCTTCTTTCGATGGTCGCATATCGATGAAAATCCAAAAGAAATTAGAAATAACGATGTCCCATATTATTCAACAATCAAAAGAATCCAACTTGTCAGTTTTTGTATTGATTAACTAGTGAGTGCAAATAGTATTTATGGTGTTCTTCAAAAATGAAATAAATTTTACAAAAACAAATCAGAAATGTATTATGGAATGCATTTTATTCCTGTTAAATTTAGATAGAAATAAAGAAAATATAGAGATGTTTTACTTTCTAGTGGTGTAAAGTATACGTTCACGCGACATACTTTGAGGATTTTACAAAAGAATTTCGCAAGTAATGTTTCGTTAAGTATTTTTTTTTGTTTTGCTTGGGAATAGCCGCCTTTGTGTGCATGAATTCGATAAGATTTAAATTTTCCATTCTTATGGGACAAGCCCTTCCTAAGTCTTCCTGGTTGGTAATTTATGAAGATCTAATTTTTTTATCCAATTTCCCCATAAATGTTCGATTAGATTGCTGTATTGATATTCAGAAGGAAAACTAGAGATTTAGTGGTAGTATATACCATCCAGAACAATGTATTCAAGGCTGTATGCCTAGTATTATGGTGCGTATATACCAGCAAAATTATAAACACCAGCAAAATTATAAACACCAGCAAAATGAGTAATAACATTAAGCACATATTTCGTTGCACTTGACGATAAAATAATTTTTAAAATATTTTATGTAGACTTGGCAATCAAAATTCTATTAAGATTAGACTGCTAACCCTAGATTCATTCATATGAACAAGTAACCACAAAACTTTTTCCATGGTTTTTCTTTTAGGTTTGTACATTGTATTTATTAGGTTCTAACATTTTTTAGGTTTATATAGCGATACTATTAATTCTATACACTTGGTCTAGCGATGAAATATTCGACAGAACAGCAAAATTAAAGTTAAAAAAGTCCAGATTTTCATTGGGCATAAAAAGATAGTATTTCTACTTTCGGGCCCTATCCGAAATTAAATCCCGGCTATGTTGCTGATAAGTTAAGATACAAAACCAAGGGACAACAGTACAAAAATCATCTTATTTTGAGATTGACATGTAATATTATGCTTGATCCGAAGGCCACTAAAAATCGTCAAGCTATAAAAGTATATCAATGGTTTTCCATATACTTACCTGAAGTATATTGGACTCAGCTTTCCGCTATCGAAGCATTTTTCCTCCATTGACATCGTAAGGAACTGCGTAAGACGTGGTAGAAATTGCTTATCGACATGGATGTCAATTGAGTATGCGTCTTCAAAAGCAATTTCCTATCATATTTTACGAGAAAAATATCTCAAGTCACTGCCCTAGTAGACAAGTAGCCTTAGCGAGTAAAAGGTCGTGATTAGTAAAAGGCCACCTGTGAATCAGATATATCATTCATTCTAATCGACAAACATTTACTGTCTATAGACGTTTAACCTGTTGGATATGCCGTGAGATGTAAATACCAAGTGTGCAAGTTAAATATTTGTAGGTAGTTAATTAACTTCGCACTGGAACAACACAACGGGCTATTGGCGACGGTCCGGGATCAATCCCAAAGGAAAGATCCAAGGACAACGCTTCGTAATTTTGAATCAGTCATATGACGAGAACACCTGAGCTGGCACCTACTCTCCAAACTTCCACACCACGCCAATGTGTGGACATTTGAGGCCACGACAGATTTAATATGCACCAGCCTCCGTGTGTACCTCGGTCTTTGGCTAGACCGAGTTTCGAACTCGCAACCCTGCGGTTGCTAATCCGTTGCTCTTCCAACAAGGCTACCGCGGCCCCTTAAATGTTCGTAATGCCTGAATTTTGAGGATCCAAAACACTTTAAAGTTCATAAAAGTAAATTTAAAAAATCAAAACTTTATTTCAATTTTAAAAGTTCACAATTGGAAGTACATGTAAAATATGGCACTCAAAAAACGTATTGAGAAATACACAATTAAAAATATAACTATTATACAAACTAAACAAAAATTTCAATTCATCCAACACTAAACTAAACGAATTTATAAGCTAGAAAAATTATGTTTAGTAAATAAGATATTTTACATATTATGTTACGAAAGTAAGTCAAATGTATCGGAGCATTCAGAAAGTACGATTGATCGGGAAATTTCTTATAAATAACTATTAAACTTTAAATTGTAAATTTTCAGAATCAATTATTCAAAAATTTATTCAAAGAATTTAAATTCCTAAAATCGTAAGATTTCTTTCGGAAGAAAACTTATTTTTCTCTGGAATGGTAAATCTAAGAACTTCAGTAAAATATTTAATGTAGGTATCACTCCATAACATAATTTTCCAGTAACGGTAGGTAGAATTTACGTCGCACTGGAGTAACGAACGCAACGGACTATTGGCGAAGGTCTGGGATCAATCCCGAAGGGAAAGATCAGAGGAAAACACATTGAAATTTTGAAGCGAGGCCAACACCTGAGCTGGCATCCCACTCTCCAATCTTTCACATCACGCCAACGTGAGGACATTTGAGGCCACGACAGATTAGACACCAACCCCCACATACAAGGTTTTTAATTGGATCGAGTCTCGTAACCCTCCGTTACTAATCTATCAACTGGACTGCTAAGCCCTTTAAGTATCACAAAGATCTTTCAGAAAATCCTTCAATTAATCGGCTTCGAGAATTCGGAATCTGCTAAAAATTCATCGAATTGCATTATATTTGGAAGCGATGAAAATCGGATAGTGGGTGCTAATTCTAACTTAATTGGAAACTCCCTACACTAAAACAAGGTAATATCAGACTTTTCTAGGTCTGTATGAGCGCTTTTTTAGAGCTAGAAATCGACATTTGACTCACCATCAGTCAAATGAGTATTTAGATATTATGAAAGGAAATCTACGAATGCTCAAAAAGAGAATTGTCAAATTTTAAAATTAAAACAGGATAACGATCCGGCGCAGTGTCCATATTTGTGATTTGACCTGACTCGTCAAAAGTCATCAAAAATGATGCACCAAATACAGACTTCAATCATTGAAAATATTTAAACTAACTTGCAGCATAGGATTAAAAATATAAAATTTCCTACGAAAATTGACCGAGAATGACTCATTGCAGTTAGGAAAATATCGAACCCATTTCATGAAAATCATTTAAAACCAATGTCATATCGATTAAGTAGTCGAACGTAGGTACCACAAGATCTTAATTTTATAATTAAATGTTTTCAAATTTGTAAATTCGGGCACCTTAATACTTATTTTACGATTTTCGCATCGATTGGTTGGTATTGGAGTTTTATGGCGCAAGGGCCATCTTCGGTCATGCTGCGCCAAACGAGTTTTGAGTTTTACTGACACATAAGAGAAATATACCCAGGGAGGAATGCACCTGGCAGGAATCGAACCTACAACTCGAAGGTTGCTAGCGCAGTGGACGTACCCACTGAGCCACGACGACCCCGATTTTCGGTTCGAATAGTACAAAATTTCATAATCGGTATAATTCATCCCTTTGCAGTAGGATGTCGCTGCAATGGGATTATATCACATTTAAATACGTTGAATAAATGTTTTACTTGAATTTCTTCCTAATTATTAGATAATCTACCTCCGAAATGATCAGTGCAAAGGGTTTATATTATACTTAGTAGGTTTCGCTCAGTCGTAAGATATTTTGTATTGAAAAAAATTTTAGTTTACAAAAATTTACATTTTTACAAACTTATCGAATGTTCGTTGTGCCCCAATACTTTGAGTTACTGTTTTAAACGAAATTAAAGAATTTATCGTTTTGGATTAAATGCTTTTAATCTAAGGAGTAAAATTTATTTTTGCTGCATTACAAGTACTGACAATTTTGAAAACCTTTAGTAATAGCCTTGTATTTAATTAAAAGCTTAACTAATTGGGATGAATTTAGTAGCTTCATTAATTTAAAACGGTACAGCTTTAGTAGACTTTTATGTGGCAACGCTTTTGGCACCTTTTTTGGATAGCTTTTTGTAGCGTGTTGTGGCAAAGACAACCCTGCTTTGTTAGGATTATGGTAGCCTCGCGATTATTTGAATCTTATATTAAGTTTTGTTAATCATTAAGTTTTAGATTTTACCATGCCTAAATAACTCGTAATTTGCTAGAATTAATGTGTGATCTTTTATCTTCATATTATACAGTATTGTTCCATTAGACTGAAAACTAATAAATTATTTAACTTGGACAAACTTCCAGAAAAAGTAAATATTTTATCATCATAGTAAATACTTTCCTCAGTAATAAACAGGATTCATGTGGATTTTCTTTTCTATTTTTTAAATTTTTTTCGTTAATTTTTATAAAATTATTTTCCGGTTTGCCTAGAACAGTTTTCTAAAAAATTATTCCTTGCCGACATAAAAAGCATGCCAAAAAATGCGCCAATAGTTACAAGTCTATCAAAACTGTTCCTTTAAAATTCAATTGAAAATAATTCATTTTTGACTGCAGTGAAAGTACGAATGATTATGGGCTGGGTTTTTATGATGCAGAGGGGACTATTTTGGACAAAACAACGTCAAGTAAATGAATAGCACAATACACGCAGCTAAAATATCTTCTTTCCACTCTTACTTACGAATAACTCCACAAATATCCTTCATTTTCTGCAGTTTCAATACTGAAAAATGTATTTCATGTTACTATATTCAGATTTATGAGGCTAGTGTACGAAACAGAAAATCCCATTATCAACAGGTAATTATCAAAATCTATCGGAATTTGCAAAAAATACTAGTATCAGAAATCAACCAATATTGTCTTGGCTCCAGTCGAGAATTCGTTTTTCGAATAGAAGCATTTTTGTACCTCGATGTGCTGAAAATATTGTAGTTTCATTTAAAAAGTCAATTACTTAAGAGAAAAGCTCAAAACGTTTTTATTGCGATTTATCACATGCGTCTGAAATGTTCGATACTAGTTTTCTATTAAACTTTATTCTTAAAACAAGTGATATGGAAACATTTTTCATATTTTGAAAATTATAAAACTTTCATATTGTGAAACATTCTACGTTGCTAAGGTTTTATAGTGCAAGGGTCATATTTGGCCAAACTGCGCCAAACACAAGACAACGTCAAGTAAAAAATATCCATTCTCTATGGGGAAATGAGTGTTTTTAATTGAAAATTAAGAAATCAGCATTTAGTGCCTTAACTCGGAGAATTGAATGGCTAAAATACTAAACTCGAGGCCACGTTCAGAAGTTTCTCATGCTTAACACATGGTCTCAACAGATAGTATTCAATTAACAATCTTTTGTACTTGAGTGTTCTTGCAAACATATATTTACCAAAATGATCGCTTCCTACCTTCAACGTTCCCAACTTCCATGAGCTCTGGAGCTTGTCCACCTTCGTCATCCACTTCACTCGATCACTTCACTTGCTTTCTTGCTGAGTTCGGCAGCTCTGCACAGTTCCATACTTTTTCACAATGATACATGGAAGGTAGGTATTTAATTAAGGTAGCACTAGAGCAATACAGCGGGCTATTGGCGACGGTCCGAGATCAAACCCGAAGGGAAAGATTCTAGGACAACACAACGTAATTTTAAACTACGGTCAGATGACGAGGTCACACCTGAGCTGGCACTATTCTCCAAACGTCCACATCACGGCAACGTGAGGACATTTGAGGTCACAAAACTTCCACGCCAAAAGCCCAGTTGGAAGAGTAATGGATTAGCAAACGTTGTGTTGCGAGTTCGAATCCAACCAAAGAGCGTCGTGTACAAAGGGGGCTGCTGCACGTTAAATCTGTTGTGGCCTAAAATGTCCTCACGTTGGCGTGGTGTGGAAGTTTGGAGAGTGGGGTGCCAGCTCAGGTGTTGCCTCATCATCCGACCGTGGTTCAGAATTACATGGTGTTATCCTCAGAATCTTTCCCTTTGGGATTGATCCCGGACCATCATCAATACCCCGTGGTGTTGCTCCAGTGCAAAGTGAATTACCCACTGGGGCAATACAAAGGGCTATTGGCAACGGTCCGGGATCAATCCGGATACACACCCACCCACCCATATATATATATATATACATATACATATATATTTTTTATATATGATTCGGGTGATATGATATTCGATATGATATTCGGGTTTGATCCCGGGCCGTCGCGAATTACCCGTTGTGTTGCTCCAGTGTGACGTTAATTAAATACCTACCTACCTTTCATCTTTAGTATTTGTTTATCTAAGTTTTTCTCTCCTGCTGATGAAGGCGAAGACACATTTGATTTGTGTTCAAGAATTTTTTAAAATTCATTAACAAAATTCAGGAGTATTTATCAATAAAATAAGTACATTTTCACTTGAACTATGAAGGTGTGATAGGTTTCACCAACAATCCATGAAAGATAATTGGGGCCGTCGTGGCTCAGTGGGTATGTCGCTAGCAACCTTCGAGTTGTAGGCGGTTCGATTCTTGTTAGGTGCATTCCTCCCTGGGTGTACTTCTCTCTTCTGTGTCAGTAAAACTTTCATTGTGTGTCTATTACTGGATGTTGTATATCTTGTGCCAGGCATAGCCAAATAGGGCCCTTGCGCCATAAAACCCCAAAACTAACCAACCATGAAAGATAATTTCAGACGTTAATTGAAAAACTGTGCTGCAAGACAATGGCGTGGCCAAAGGGGCCTCGGGTTACTCCACTGATTCCTTGAGTTTGCCCACCCCCGTATGTGTTAGTCTCTGATAGGTATCTATAAAATAAATATGCATCAAATGCTTTTGTACATTTTCCAGAACTGAGAGTAATATTCTTTCATATTTTGTGATGAATTAATATTGATTACAAAGTATATAAAAGCAATGATGACATACCAAAGATTTTCTGCGCTGACTGGGCCATCTAGTCGCATTCACATACTTAGGCATCGTATCAATTCCCTCAGTCAGAGTGATAAAAACGGTAAAATGTGAATTTTCAGATGCAAAGTATGAGTATTTGCTTAATGCTGTAATTTATTTTCATTATTAGAACCTACATTGTCATAATCGTTCTCTTGTACACTAATTACATTCCACCAAAAATATTATTTAAGAAAGGTGACAGAATTCTTTCGATGTGGAAAGCTATCATTTTCGCCTGGAATGGTAAAAAATGTGTCAGATATCAGTGAAATTTGAATGCAAGCAAATCTACTTTTCATAATATAGTTTTCAAGTATCAGAAGACAATATCTAGCTGAAAACAAATTACGAACTGGACGTTCAAGGTGTATCAGGAAGCGTCAAGAGGGTGTATCATGAGGAATATACGTTGTTTTCAAAACAGCTAAATTAAATCGATTTTCAAGACCCAACGGATGTTTAAAAGGTTCTCTATTGCTCAAATCGTAAAAGACTTTCACCACCTGGTATTTGGAGAAAAAGCCATACACAAATAAAGCGATTCAAAGCAGAAACTCGATTATATTTGGAAATGAATCGAACTTCAATATTTTTCAAAGAAATGGAACGAAAATGATAGTTGGTAGTTAATTAATGTCGCACTGGAGCAACACTAAGGGCTATTGGCGACGGTACGAGATCAATCCAAGGACAACGCCTCATAATTTTGAACCACGGTCACATGACAACAACACCTGAGCTGGCACCCCACTCTCCAAACACCTGCACCACGCCAACGTGAGGACATTTGAGGCCACGACACATTTAACGCTAACCAGCCCCCGTGTACACGACGGTCTTTGGGTGAACCTAGTTTCGATCTCGTTACCCTCCAATTGCTATTCCGTTGCTCTTCCAACTGGGCTACCGCAACCCAAGAAAATAGTAGGATGAATATGATCTTAAAACTTACTTCCTCCGAAAGACATGCTAATGGTAGGAAATGTTGGTCTATGTGGCGCTTTCTTAGTGCTAGAAATTGACTCTAAGAGATAAAATAGTATATGTAGTAAGATAGCGTGAAAGAAAACTCAAAAGAAAATGCTAAAAAGTGGGCATATTATCAAGTTTTAGACTTTATCGGGATAACGATACCAATGCCTACATTTTTGTATCAGACCACTTGCCAAAATTCCTGCACACAATCCAGATTTAAATCCTATCGAGATTATTTTCAATTTAGAATCCACATACTTAAAATTTCCAATTAAATTAAATTTGAGGAATAACTCCTTACAGAATGAGAAAATAGAATCAATAATTTGTGAAAATAATTTAAAACGAATGCCAAACAGTTTCAGAGAACTAATCAAATGTAAATTTGGCTCAAAAGATATTAATTTTATAATTAGCTGTTTCAAAATGTCATTTAATTCCAAGCCCAATACCTTTTTATCTTTATTTTTATTATGAACACATAATACACAAAATTTCATTTTTCTTTATCTTTTTTCCTTTGATTTTTTGCTCCGCAGATTTTATGAGTCCTAAGGTATTTGATGTAACAAACTTACTTTGAGAAAAATATGTTTCTTTTCATAAAATTATTGAAAGTGAAATTATGTGACAGTACTTTTTAATTCATTGTACAGCAAATGTACACAATTAATGTGACATATGGCATCCAAATTCTCAGAGAAACGAGGTAGAAAGCCAAAATCATTTTGCTTAAGTATTCAAAATTATCCTTTTAGTTTTATTATCAATACTAAACCAAATTTTAACTAACACTAAAAGCCACTTACATCTCATTACTCTTTTTGATACAATAGCTCGTTTTGTTGCTCCAGTGCAACGTTAATTAAAATACCTATTATATACCTACCTTTTTATACTTTTACCACATTCTTAAAAACTATAAAGAATTTAGGTTATTCATTGTAATGGCGCAGGATAAAAATTATTATTCATCAGAAATATGCAGCAATATAAATTTCTATGCCTATTTAAATCAATCAATGGTATGATGTTTTAATTAACGTCACACTGGAGCAACACAACGGGCTATTGGTGACGGGGCAATATCTGAGCTGGCACCCTACTCTCCAAACTTCCACACCACGCCAACGTGAGGACATTTGAGACAGATTTAACGTGCCCCCTTTGTACACGACGGTGTTTGGTTGGATTTGAACTCGCAACCCTCCGGTTGGTAGTCCGTCACTCTTCCAACTGGGCCACGGCGGCCAATCAATCAATGATAATGTAAGATGAGAATTTTATTTTATCTGAATTCAGGTAATCAGTTTACTGTGTTTATTTTAAACTAGTAGTACCCCACGGCCCCGTGACATCATGTCCTCACTGATTCTGAAAACATTAAAATGAAAAAACAATAATTTTAATAATGAGTCCCACCACTACCCGACATGACACGGGCATGATAAGAAATGATACAAATTCAAAAGTAAGTTATGAAATAACCACTACTCAAATAAAAATGTAATTGAATCTTTAAATATAACGCTATACTTTTAAAAGAATCTGTGTGATCTCTCTCACATTGTTGCCATTCTTAGGAACCAAATAATACAAAAATATGCCAATAAGTAAATTTAAAAAAATTTTAGATTCAATTTTAAAATTCGGGCTTCGAGGGTCATTCAGTCACCTTTAGGACTACCTGTGTGCCAAATATCATGGTTGTAAGTGCTATAGATTCGTCTGGACACCTCAAACAGACACACAAACACTTCCTTTTATAATAGTAGAGATAACACTTTACTTTTAAAAAGTCTTAACGTTAAACCTACTGATTCCGACAAACAACCTAAATTAATTACAATGTCAGCGAAATCAAAACCAAATTAAACAGTAATAAACAAAATTGCATAAATGATACAAATTCAAAAGTAAGTTATGAAATAACCATTACTGAAATAAAAATGTGATTCAATCTTTAAATATAGCGCTATACTTTTAAAAAGTCTTAACGCTAAGGCTCCGTTCACATGGACTTTTTCTAACGCGCGCTTGATAAGACTTTTCAAGGGTTACCATGTGAACACCTCTTGGGCATTTTTCGAGGTCAGTTTCCGTTATGCATTAAATTGTGTTTTTTATTCTTCTAATCCAAGTTTCTATCTTTTGAATGGTTAAAGATAGAGTCAAAATTTCAAAGGATTTTGAATCAGCGTAAAATTTTACGTCAGATCGATACAAAAAACATGATTTTCTTTGAAAAAAAAAATACTTTTGTCAATAGTGGCAACTAATCTTTTTGCAGATATTCCTTTTATACTAAGCATAAGCGGAAGTATTGCCTTGTTTTTAAAGAGAATGTCACTTAATAAGATATTTTGTTGCCCCGTATCAACTGTTTTAATTTAAGAGCCATTAAAAATAGGTGAAAATCTTTCTTTCCCAACCTGAAATTGATTTCCGTGTTCACAACAGCCTGGATTTGGTTAACTTACAAATGTATAAAAATGTCCAATAAATGCCTAAAATAATCAGAAAAATATTCAAAATGACGTAAAAATTTGATATTTCGATTTGTAAAACATCCGTTTCCTAATTGCCTGTGAATAATGTGTTTTTAAACTTCAATCTTTATACATAAATAAATGCAATATAATCGACTTGCTGACCAGAAGTAACACTAAACAGGTAAATCTTTCGTAACGTATAGTATATGATGCGTTCCGGAGCAATGCAAATGCCATCAACCTCGATTGTAAATTTTTGCCCGTTAGCTTTTCGTATGTTTTTCAAAAATTTTCGAATGACGGGATATTTTGGACCAAGGAACCGGTTAGAGCCATCGGATCACAGAGAAACAGTCTTTATGTAGTTCAAAATGTGGCATTATT
This sequence comes from Meta bourneti, assembly GCA_933210815.1. Lineage (NCBI taxonomy): Eukaryota > Metazoa > Arthropoda > Arachnida > Araneae > Tetragnathidae > Meta > Meta bourneti. The sequence continues at coordinate 3,602,169 of OW119934.1, read as the reverse complement.
AAACATTTAATTAACTCTAAAATCCTAAAGTATTCATCTTTTACTGTCAAGACTAGAGAAAAAACTATAACCTTCACTCTCCAGTGTCGATGATTCACCCACCAATAAAAATAGTAATAATTTGTTTTGTGTTAAGGGGTGATCACGAATTTTTTGGACTCAAGAAGCTAGCAGATGAGTCATTTGCAATGCGTTTTATCGTACAAGCGAAACTGCGTATGAAAAATTGGAATATTTCTATAAAACTTTGATTAAAACTAATGGAAAATGACCAAACAATTTCCTTAAAATTTTAAAATTGACAGTGTAAAATAAAAATATATCCCCCAAAAAACTACATTTCTAGAACCAGGAAATTGGAAACGGAATTTCTGTTTATATGGCATTGTCTACGAAGTACTATCAAAAAGAAGACACGCAAACAAAATCCGGCACTGGTGATAACCTTTCTTTTTTATGTTATTTTTGCAGGTTATATCGTGTTTCCTACGATCTATAGCTAATTTTTATTTAATTTGCCTTCAAATAAATCTCTATATTTTTAAAACCTATCTCTAAACATTTTAATGTATCAGCACAAATAACACATATATAATAATAATTAGTTTTTTAATTTTTAAACACAATTTTCCCTGAGTTCCGACTATCCGAAACGAAAACTAACCCTCCAACCTACCCTCATTCAGGGTTTTTTTAGCACTGGAATAACGACTGGGAAATATCTCAACTAAAATTTGATTAAACCCACGACGAAACGAGAAAATCATGTTAAAACTAATTATATCTGAAAGGAAACCCAAAAACAGTACATATCGAAAACCAGGAGATTGCTAATAGAATTTGCGTCCACGCCTATATACACTGCTGGCCACCGTAAATGCAACACCCTGAAGGAAGCATGCAAATAATATGAAATTTACAACATGCATTAGCGGAGGTGAGATATGCAAATGATTAGAATTTCAGCGCAGACGCACATCACGCGCGCCTGTGGCGCCACTTCAAAGCACTATTTAAGGCTTGGAGATTTCGACGATTTCAAGTACGGCAATTGTGTTTTTCTTGTGGTTTTTTCAAAAAAACGATCAATTATGCCTCGTAGAAAACAGCGATCATCTTTTGATCAAGTATCCGATTTCGACAGAGGAAGGATAGTGGCCTACCGAGATTGCGGATTATCTTTCAGAGAAATCGGTAGTCGTGTTGGACGAAACCAAACAACTGTAATGCGGATATGTGATCGTTGGATGCAGGAGGGTACGACGGACCGACGTGTTCGATCGCATCCACCTCAGTACACCACTTCACGTGATGACAGGCACATTGTGCGCATGGCAGTGACGGATCGCTCAGCCACATCACGAACCATAGCACAGCACATTTAGTCTGTACCGCATCATCCAGTGTCTGCGCGTACCATTCGACGCCGTTTACAGCAGAGTGGTCTGTCCGCAAGACGTCCATTGCTTCGTCTACCCTTGACGCAGAACCACAGACGTTTCCGCCGCCAATGGTGCGATGAAAGAAGGATGTGGACGGCAGAATGGAATGAAATTGTCTTTACTGACGAGTCACGCTTCTGTCTGCAACACCACGATGGTCGGATTCGAGTCTGGAGACACCGTGGAGAGAGGATGCTGAACAGCTGCGTTATGCACCGCCACACTGGTCCTGCACCGGGTATTATGGTATGGGGCGGTATTGGATATCACTCTCGCACTCCTCTAGTACGCATTGCCGGTAATTTAAACAGCCAGCGCTACATCTCCGAGGTGTTGGAGCCAGTTGTCCTTCCTTACCTTCAGGGCTTGCCCACAGCCATATTTCAACAGGATAATGCGCGACCACACGTGGCACGCATTGTCCAAGGGTTCTTCGTCAATCGCCAGATTGAATTGCTTCCCTGGCCAGCTCGCTCTCCGGATCTTTCGCCGATAGAAAACATGTGGTCCATGGTTGCTCAACGATTGACCCAGAATACATCCCCAGCTGCCACACCAGATCAACTTTGGCAACGTGTGGAAGCTGCTTGGTCTGCTGTACCCCAAGAACACATCCAAAGTCTCTTTGAATCAATGCCGAGGCGTGTGGCAGCGGTGATCTCCAACAATGGCGGCTACTCTGGCTACTGATTTTGGCAGGAACCACACTTCACAGAAGTCTATAAATTTAATCATTTGATACTTGGTCAACATATTATCTGCAAAATAAATTTTGTTGTGATATCTCTTGTCTTTCTTGGTGTTGCAATTTGGGTGGCCAGCAGTGTATAATATAAAAATTTCGATTAAAGTAGTAATAACACTAACTGCAAGATTAAAATATAAATTATATGAAAAATAAGCTTACAGTAAGTTAAGTTGAGTAAATCAGTTCATTTTCAAAAGTGATATCGAGTTCAATGTAATACTAGGATGTGAAAAATGAATGAAAATTGAAACTTGTCTTACGCATTTGACGTTGAGGACAAAAAAATAACTTTAAAGTTTAGCTTTTAAATTTAATATTTAATTTTAGATTTATTTTAAAGACGTTTGCCGCACATGGAAACTAGAACAGACAGTTGTAGGTATACGTTATTCTCAGAAATAAAATTACTCACTATCCCCTTTAGTTAGAAACTATCACATTTTTACAAGTTTTGTGGGAAAGCAAGGTAAACTTCAATAATCGAATACGATTAAATTTTCTCATCCTATTTTTAATGGCCATAGATATAAAACAGTGGATTAAGACAAAGTACTCCAATCAAGTTATATCTTTGCTATAAAAACGAGATGAATACTTCCTTTTGTGTTTGTAATGAATATATTCGGCAAATGCGTATCGCGGAAATATTAAAGTTACAGTTGAAAATTATTTTCAAAGAAAATCACACTTTAGTATCGATCTATTTTAAATTATCTGCAGATTTCAAATCCGTTGAAATTTTCATTCTATCTTTAACGATCGCGAAGATAGTAACTTGGACTAGGGGAATAAAAAAGTCCTAACGCGCGTCAAAACGCGTGCCATGTGAACGTTGCAGAACAATTCTATGTATCTCCAAGCGGCTTCTAATCGCTAGAACGACCGGAGATTGTTGAAGTGCCGAAGCCATCTATGGGCGCGGGGATTCTCGCGATTTCTGCATGTGAACACTCCAGTAGAACTCCATGTACTTTGGCTACCCGTGGTTTGTTTTGACGTAAAACGCGCGTTGGAAACGCCTCATGTGAATGGGGTCTAAATCTCACTGATTCCGACAACCTAAATGGATCACAATGTCAGCGAAATCAAAACCAAATGAAACAGTAATAAACAAAATTGCAAAATGATACAAATTCAAAAGTAAGTTATGAAATAACCACTATATACTATTTGCGAAAAATACCCTACCAAAAACAGAAAACAATACAAAAAATTAAGAACGTTAATCAAGAATGCGTTGAATACGCTAGATGGTCCGCAGCTGCATACAAATATTTGCACGGTTTCTGCCTTATCAGGCATACTTTTTAGAAGGTAAACAGAGAGCCTTGGCTTGTTGCCAAGAGCAGAAGCTGTGTGATCTCTCTTTTTGTTGCCGTTCTTGGGAACCAAATAATACAAAAATATTCCAATAAATTAATTAAAAATATTTCAAGATTAAATTTTAAAATTAGGGCTTCGAGGTGCATTCAGTAACCTTTAGGACTACCTGTGTGCCAAATTTCATGACTTTAAGTGCTATAGATTTGTCTGGACACAGCACAAAGGCATACAAACACTTCCTTTTATAATAGTAGAGACTATAACTGAATGAAATAGTACAATAAGCGGTCGCTAGATGGCAGCATGTGATAAAAGCTACAACTCTGGATGTTTCTGGTTATTAAGCAGTCGCGGCCAGGCATCCAAAATTTGTGTAAATTTTTAAGTGATCCATTGACTGAAATTTACATATTTTAATTTGTTTTTCTTTCTCAATCAATAAATTTCGATTGTTTTATATTTAAATTGTGCGCTCGAATTTAATCATGCAATTATATTTAAGTATATTGAAGCGTTCGTAGGTTTATTTTTCCGATACGATTAAATTGATTGGAAAAAGTAGATTCGCACACTTTTCTAGTATTTATTTATAAATTTTCTCTAGTGTCAATCTAAAACAGTTTTATTTGGCCCCCGAATTTTCCTGGCTTTGCGAAATCTTTCACATAGACAGTCCTTTGTAAAAGTATATCTTGCAAAATACCCACAATAAGGTACTTAATATTAAAAAAAGATATTATTTCAGAATTTACTTAAGTTATCAAAAATACAATTAAAATATTTTGAAGAAATAATTCACTTTAAATTACTAATTTTTACCATCACTTAACAATCGTGTAAATTGTATAATATAAATTTCTCGAAGATTACGAAAAGAAAAAAAGGAAAACTTCAACTGCTGCAGTGGACGCGTTCTGAACGTTTTCTTCGTTAAAAAAATTGCACTGCTGTCAAATGAATTTTATAAAAAATAGAAAGAGATGTGAATTATTCAGCGAAATCTTCAATTATTAATATATTGTAAAAAACTTTAGATAGAAAATTAGGAAAAGCAAATTTAAAAAGCCATCTCTATCAAAGAAAACTAATTTTATATTGAATTAACGGTTCGTGCATGCAGCTAATAGCGTTACTTTTGGTCAATGCCCTGGAATGAATTTTGGTTGATTGTTATTAATAGTCCCCTCGATTTTCTGCCAAATAATCAATATCTTTTTATTGGGGCTTTATTTATTTTGTATTCGGAAAAAATGAGTGGTAAATGACAAAAATACAAATAATATGTGCAATGAATGGAATAGATAAAACCTTTTCCCGAAAAATGATTGGGAACTTCTACTCTTCCACCCAATAATTTCCCATTCATATAAGGGCATAGCATACAGTATGCATAGACCACAGGGATTACTGTTGGATATTTTTATCTGATGCTAAAGCATACTTACAACTCAACTTGTGATGTTTCTGTTGGATGACTTTTTGCATTTATGTTCTAACTCATGATGTGATACTGTATGAACCTGCTTTTCTTTTTGTACTTAATTATATCTTAAATTAGTCTAAATAAATTATTTGTTTTGATAAAATGCTTCCTCATTAATCCATGGCTTCAGATTGGTAGCAGAGCGTGATTGATATTTGCAAATGAGCTTAAATTAGCCTCATTCGAATAAGCCTAAATTTGTGTTGCGTTCCTTGGAACTTCTTTTTCTGAAGCCTAACCACACACTCAGAAAAATGGATTTCAATTCAACTAGGATAGAACAGTTGAATGAAACAAATTATGCAATTTGGAGCATGAAAATTGAAGCTCTATTGGATGCAAAGGATTTATTCGAGGATGTGATTCTAAAGAATGAGCCTGCCTTAAACGAAGATGTGCAAAATCATAAAATTTGGTCAAGAAAAAATAAAGAAGCTTTTGGAAAATAATTGTTCTTAGCCTGACAGCGGAACAAGCGATCGTTCATTATCTGTAAATAAAGGCATCAACTTCACAGATTTGAGGCAAACCTTGATGAATTTTGAAAAGAAAAATAATAAGGGTGAAGAAAAGTTCTGTACAGCTTACATAACTTTTGATAAGCAGAAGTTATGCTACATGTATAAAAAACCTGGATATTTACAGAAAGAGTGTTGGTTTAGAAAATCTAACCAAAATGTTAAGAAAAGAAATTTCGATACAAAGCGTGCAAGGAATTCTTAACAACAACTGAAATGACCATGCACAGGTTTCTGAGGAGGAGCCTAAAGTTGGTAAAGAATTAGTTATGACAATAAATGAAAAAGCAAATGGTGATAAGGAACTGACAGAATGGCATTTGGACTCTGCCTGTACATCACACATGACCCCAAACTATGCTTGAATGGAAAATTTAAAAGAAGATAACCAAATTGTCAGTGTTGCAGAAGAAAGTAAAAACACATCGAATCGACCTACCGAGGAGATCGTATCTCCTTCAGATTATAACTACTGCTGAAGGAGATACAAGAGCTATCAGATTAAAGAATACCTTGTGTGTTCTAAAACTCAGAGGTAATATAATGTCTGTTCCGAATATTGTTAAATATGGAAATGAAGTAGTGCTTAATTCAAAAGGAGCATACATTTATGATGAAAATGGTCAGTTGGTGTGTGAAGGTAAGAGACAATATGTTTATTGTGAAACTGATGCCTCGAAAGACAAATACAGAAGATGAAACATGTCTCCAAACACAAGTAAATTCCTATGAAAGGTGGCACAGAAGACTTGACATCTAAATCATGAACAAGTCTTGATAGGAAAAGCGAGAAAATGAACTGAACACAAAAGTTAAAATAATAAGGACAGATAATGGAACAGAATTTATCAATGAAGAAATGTGTCAGTATTTGGATCAAAAAGGCATAAAACATGAAAAGACTGCATTCTATTCACCGAGAAGTAATGGAGTAGCTGAAAGAGCAAATAGAACACTACTTGATAAAGCACGAACTTCACTAGTATAGTCAGTTACCTCTTGAATTTTGGGCTGAAGCTGTAACTACTGCAGAATATATGCACAATATAACACCCACAAAGAAATAAAAAGATATAAAGATATTTCCAAAGATATAAAACCCCTATGGATCTTTGGAAATCCAGAAAACCTTCAGCACGCGATGTGAAACCGTTTGGATGTGTAGCATATTACAAAATTCATGACAACAAAAGACATAAGTTAGAAGCGAAAGCAAAGAAAGGTATTTTCATAGGATATTCAAAAGAAAGGAAAGCATACAGAATATTTGATGCTGAAGAAAGAAAAGTTTGTGAATCATCAGATGTAATATCAGACGAATTAAAGAATGGATATATACCAAATGCAGAGAAAAAGAAAGAAATAAACTACATGGAAATAAGCTACACTATGGATAACCAAGATGATGTTGAAGAAACTAATATAAGACCTGATACTAACTCAGAAGACAACTCGGATGAACAAGATAGTAATAATTGAAGTGTTGATGATGGAAGTAATGAAGTAAGGAGATCATCACGAAATAGAAGAATGCCTACAAGATACAATGATTATCAAGTGTATTCTGAAGGAGATTTCACACCAGAAACATATGAAAGTGCAACAACATCTAACGACAAAGATCAATGAATGAAGAAATTAATTCTATAGAAATATATGAAGTATGGGAACCAGTGGAAAGACCTAAGAACAATAAAGTTTTAAAAGTCGTTGGGTATACAAGATCAAGAATTGTGATAATGGGAAAAATTATAAAGCAAGATTAGTAGCAGTTGGTTATGGACAAAAACAAGGTGTAGATTTTGAAAATTTTAGTCCTGTGATGAAATGGGACTCATTGAGAACATTTCTGACACTTGCAGCTACATATAATTCAATTGTAAAGTTCTATGATGTAAAAACAGCCTATTTAAATGAAATATTAGAGGAAGAAATATACATGGAACCTCCAAAAGGTTATCAATTACCAAACGATAAAGTATATTTGATCAAACGCAGCATTTATGGATTACCACAGTCAGGAAGATGCTGGTACAACAGATTTTCTGAAATATTAGAGCAAGCAGACATGAAGAAATTGAAATCAGATCCATCTGTATACACTAAGAGAAAAGGCGAAGAATATATTCACATTGGAATTTAAGTGGATGATTTTTTAATTGTGGCAAGTTCAAATGAAATTATCAATGAAGTAATAGAAAGGATTGAAAAGAATATTGAAATTAAGGAAACAACAATTCAAATATGTTTTTAGGAGTACAAATCAAACAAGCAAGAAATGAAATAACCTTATCCCAAAAGAATTACATAATCAAAGTTTTAGAAAAATTTAAAATGCTGGATTGTAATCCAATGAAAACTCCAAGTGTAGCAGGGGACAAGGAATTGGATGATTTTAAAGAATCTGAACATTTTTCACCACAAAAGTATCAAGAAGCGATTGACTCCATAATGTATTTAGCAACTGGAACTCGACCTGATATAGCTTGTATGGTAAGTAAATTGTCTCAATACAATCAAGATCCTAGACAGACACATTGAACTGCAGTCAAACGAATTTTTAGATACCTGAAAGGGACTATGGATTTTTGTCTAACACTTAAAGCTGCAAATGGAAAACTTAATGCAGTACTGATGCAAACTGGAGCACAACAGCAGATGAAAAATCCTACAGTGGATATTTATTGAAAATTGGGAAGTCGCTCGTTGGACGGAAAAGTGGGAAACAGAAGCTAGTTGCATTATCAACGATGGTATCTGAATTAATCGCAGCATGCGATAGTGTTTGCGCAGTGAAGTGGCTAAAATATTTACTAAAAGAATTAGAAGAGAACTCTCTTATAGCCAAACCCATTAATGTGAAACGGATAGCAAGAGATTAATGGACTGGGCTAATAACCAAAAAATAATTAATCGCACACGCCATATAAATAGGAAGTATCACTTTATTAAACACGACAAGGATTGTGGAGAAATTCAATTCTCACATCAAAATGCGAAGGAATTATATGCAGATATAAGGACAAAACACCTTCCTAGTGATATCTTAAACCAATATATGGCTGGATTAGGATTAGGGCCAATAACACCTACCATTGGATGCAAGTGATTATGGACTGTGAAATTGAATTGTTACCTAACTAATTAAAAAGCACAACATAAATAAAGACTGTAAATGATAAAAATATAGGGGAGAATTGTTGGATATTTTTATCTGATGCTAAAGCATACTTGCAACTTAACTTGTGATGTTTCTTTTAGATGATTTATTTTGCATTTATGTTCTAATTCATGATGTGATACTGTATGAACCTGCTTTTCTTTTGTACTTAATTATTTCTTAAATTAGTCTAAATAAATTATTTGTTTTGTTAAAATGCTTCCTCATCAATCCATGGCTTCAATTACTAACCTAAAAATGCCTGAAAAATCGATTTTGAGGTTCTGATTTTGAGGAATTGATTTCCGAAAGCTGTATAAACAGCTACTCAAAAGATTCGTGCCAATTAGTAATTATAATTGTAATGGATTTTTGGCATTATGCGATGGTATATGCATTTAAAAATGTTCATTTCTTTAAAAATATTGTTGTTAAATTTCGATAATAATCCGAAATGGCATTTTATTAGAACCTATATAAATCTAAAACGATCTTTCGAAAGTTTATGAATATTTTGAGTTAAAAACCTCCGAGAAATTTATTTGTTTTTTGAAATATATTAAAAATCCAATTTTCATCGATTCATCTGTCTCATTGAAAATTTCATGATTTTACATTCAATATCAAGAGAGAAATTCTTACATAATTTTTCAAAATTGTCTTCCGCTTTTGTCGAGGAATTTCGCTATTTACAGCGAAACTTTTAGCAGAATATATTTTTGAGTTTTAAGACACTCGAACTCGCGTAACAAACAAGTAAGACATTTTTTTTCTTCTTAGATATTGAAGATTTAATTTCCTATATTTGTTTCCCTTATAAAGTTACGATAGATTGAAGCCATCTCCATTACTATAACATATTTTATTTTGTTGTATATTTTAGAAATATTTTAACAATTAAAACAAACAGCATTTAGTATAGTTTTGTTTCTTTTTTATTCTTTTGAAACATTTTAGGTAACTTTAGATTAGAAAACTTGTGAGTACAACTGTATCTAATCCAAAATATCTTTAATTATGTGATTAAAATTTAAAGTGCATTCTATTCGTTTCACTTGAGCACTTAACAGGTTCTCAGTCACTAACGTTTTCAAAATAAATAATAAACAGAAAATAGTACAAATGTAAACTGATTGGGCAAAAAATAAAAATAAACTAATTACGAAAAACTTTACGTGTTTGAAAGTAACGAAATTGAAAACGGTCACCCATACGAAAATGATGTTATTTCATTTTGCTTGTGCTGCCATCTAAAAATTTCAATTACAACTATTTTAAATATTATCGTAAGAGTATTAAATAATGAAATCAGTGAGTTATATTATTAACTTTGACTCCATTCCAGGGGTATTTTCGAAATATATACATATTTGATTTCGGTAACAAATCGTCTATTTGCATTCCTCAAACTTTTTAATTTTCATATAAAAAATTTCAAATATTATTTTTTACTTTTAAGCATATGTATAATTTTCTATGTTCGGACATATTTATAACACAAAATAATTTGAACTATGTATTTAAAATTATTGTTTGGTTAATTTAAAATTATTATTTGGTTAATTTAAAATCATCGTTTCTTTCAAGTTCTAAAAGTAACTTTTCTAAGCGTAGTAGAATTTGATCAAAACCAACTGTTTGCCCTTGATCTAGGTTAATAAATGTGTATCAAGTCATAAAAACTATTTATTGATTTTTCCCATTGATCAGAAAAATAGTTGCCTCGAAAGAAATTGTCAGAAAGTTTCTTTAACTCAGCCAAACAGAAAATCGGATTCATTCGTTAATTGAGGATATCGACATTATGAGATTAATTAGCTTTCTAGAAGTCTTAAACGTCTTCCTGAGCTAACTATTCTTAGACTTTTAGACTAAGTACAGCCAACTACGAGATTAATGAGGGATAGTGACTTTAAAATGACTAGCTCTCGTTTTTCTTCTTTTTATAAATTCTAAAAAAGTTCTACCAGGTAAAAAAGGGAGTTTTTCTAATTTCATCTTGCTTTTTCTTTCATTTTTAGAGAGAAGTAATTCTATTTAAACAGAAGTTCAAATGTGTGAAGGTACAATAAAGATAAATGTCGGAATAGCAACGAAATCTCTATTCTATTTAAAAAATTATAATAAATTATAAAAAGATTTCAACGAATTTTATATATATTTTTACAACCAAACTATTCTACTTTTGTTTAGAATCGAGTGTAAACTTTCCGAAAATAGTAAGGTAGTGAGAAATGTATCAAAACATAACAAAGCAAGAGTAACATAACATAAATATATAAAACCATAGTAAAGTATCAAAACATAAAGTGTGAGGAGGAAAATGAAATGTGATAGAGAAAGCTGAAATATCGGAAAGGAAAAAACAGAAAAAAGGAGATAAAGGGAAACAGAGAAAAAGTAAAAAACAAAAAGAGAAAATGAAAGATTTGAATCGTAAATTTTTATACATACAGTGGACACTAGGTGATTCAAAATAAATGATACTTCGATTTTTTCTCGTTTTATCTTAGAAACATGTTTCCGATTTAAAAACTTTGAAATCAGTAAATATGCTGAATACATAATTTATTTCATAAGGAGTTTGCATAAAACTGAAATTTTACTTTTTATACGGATCCTCCACAAAATGCAATTAGGAAAGCGTTTCCTACATCTAATCAATCACATAAAAAAATTACGTAAAATATTCTCGGAGTGAAATTTCCTAATGTATGTTTTTCAACTGCTGGCGAAACGTTACGACGAAATGTTTAAGGATGTGATGGGACTGGCTCAGTGATGGACAGTCTCGGATGATTGGTCTAGGAGAATGTAGGCATCGACCAGCACGTTTTATAAAATAGGCTATGATTTTATAGCAACATACTTCAACGAAACTACCTATTCACTTGTTTTACTCAAATATATATGTATATACTATATAAATATATACACTCGATTCAACCCTCCTGGCGATTATCTCGATGAGGTATCTCGTCATTAGCAAAACTGACCAGATCCGATGGACGAGATATCTCGTCATTAGAAGAAACCCGACCAGAACTTGATCACGTCAAAAAAATCGACAATATCTTGATATCTCTTCAATAGCAAAATTGGTCAGATCTTGATGGACGAGATATCTCGTCTAAACCACTTGGAGGGTTAAGCAAAAGCCATTACAATTAGATTTAGAGACTACTTAGATTTATAATTATTTCATCCATGGTCTATACTTTTGAATCAAAGAAAGAGTGGCATATCGACACCCTTCTATACTAATACTTATGATAAGTCAGTGTCATCTTTTTCTGAACGAGGCCTCCAGACTTCTAGCATCGTTTGACATTCAACCGGGATGAAGTATATCCCTTTCAAGTATACAGAAAACCTACAAAAGTATTAAGATATAAGTGTTTTTGTTATTGACCTAGAACAGCTTATTGCCTTTCTAATTGGAAAAACATTTAAATTTCTGCATAAATTTCTGCTTTCTATTCTTGGCGAATGTTGCATTCCTACTTTCTATTAATAGCCCTACCGAGGTAATTTCCCGATTTCCTGATGAGTCTGTCCATCACTGACTATACTTGAAATATATAACTAACCTATTGTTATAAAAGTGATGTTTAACACGTTTAATGAGTGATAAGTAAACATTATTTTGTTTTCTCTTATTGTGAACTGGAAATGAATTTATTAGTAGAGAAAGTAGGGGGTGACATATTATAAAAGGCTTAATATATGTAACAAACAATAAGTTTATTTCACATTGAAAATATGCAAAATCACGAGTCACTTCATCGGAAAATGAGTATCATCATGTGCGAAAGACGCAGTTTGAAAACAAGAACGGTTTTCGTTTAACAGGGAACTCAAGCACCCACACGCAACAGATGCGGACAGATATTCTGAGACAAAAGATGTTTATTTTGATGCACCCTACCGCTCTTCAAAGTTTGACCATCGAATTTCGAATCACCATGTTTAAAAAGGTTTGTTAAAGCTACGTATACCTACTTCAATTTAGGAGTTACAGATCAAAACAAAATGTAAAATGAGGTATTTTAATTAGCGTCGCACTGGGAGTAACACAACAAAATGTAAAATGAATTTGAATTCAAGAAAATGTGGTAGTCAATGAAAATGCATTATTTTACAGTTGCTTAGCGTTATGTAAGTAAAAAGAAGGAAAGATATCGACTAATATATTAAGAATATGGAAGCTTCGATTCACTATCCATGGCAGTGATTCTATTTATTTGGTGAAACTTAGAATACTGATTGTTACCTTTGTGGATAATTTCAATAGTATCAAATTACTTCAAGCTCTTACTTCATGGGGACGGAAATTCATCCCAATTCAGCCAAAAAACGAGTTGACCTCCAATACAGATTCGACAAAAAGGCAAAACACCTTTATAAACAGATTTTTTTCACACTTTTGATGTTGAAAAACTGTATGCATGTAGACGTTCGTGGTTTCTTGGAGTTACAATTACCAATTTCGTTCAGAAAAAGTTTATTAGAATTGAATTGGCTGCTTACGTGGCTGAGTACGTAATAGCTGTGATGCATGGTCTGCATCTAGTTCTACATAAGAATATTGCTTACTTAAAAGTAGAACATCGACGGCTGTCAGCAATTAAGGATTTAGAATAACATATTTAACGAATTTAGAGTTCTGATATGCTTAGATGGGAGTTGATCCCACATTTATCTCATCTGATACAACTATTGGTGTTTATTTGAAAACACATCTCCTGAATCCTTGGTCATCCTATAGCAACTTGCTCTAAGCTGTATTTGAACGTGGTTGAGTTTGCCATTTTTTGCTAATCAGACATGAACCTGCGACTTTAAGTGGACCACTACGAACATCGATGTCATGAACGGGCTTCGAACCCAGAGCTTGTTGAACCATATCAAGCGATTATGTTTCACGAAGGTAAATTCAAAGGTCTGCATAGCATATGGACTTTAGTTCCATCGGTCTATATATTGGACATATTATGTCCATATATTTAGAGATAAATGGAACAATGATGTTATATAGTAGATAAGGTTCAAATCCCATCATTGTAGCATTAATTGCGTTTGTATTTCCTCATTGTTCCCTATTCGTAAATCAGCGCAATAAAGACGCTTCTCCAAATCCTCACTGAAAGATGTGCGTTCCAATCAGAAATAGTGACACAAACAAATTAAAACACAAAAAATGCTTTTAAAATGCAAAAAATGCTTACCTTACCTTAGACATACACTCACTGCCAAAAGTTAAGCACGAAGCGGTAAAATGCGAAAAAATCGACAAGTGCAGCTTTGATTGACACGAAATGCGGAAGGAAAGTAGCAAATATGTTTATGCATGAAACAAAACAGAGAATTACATACAAAGATGAAAACAATATTGAAATTTCATAAATTATAAGATGAAGTCATATTGGAGTCATTAACAAAATGATGTTTAAATCCGAAACAAACAAAAACGACATTAATAGGGTATGTGACCACCCCTCATCCTCATACAAAGTTTACAGCGTGTGACCATGCTTTCCATGAGGCGATCAACCACACCAGAAACAAGTAATCGCCATTCATCCTGTAGAACAGTTTGCAGCTCTGTGAGAATGACTGAGGGTGGGAAACGTGCAGACACAGCACGGTCGAGGGCATCCCAAAGATTTTCAATAGGATTAAGGTCGGGCGAGTACACCGGCCAATCCATACGCGAATCCCCTCACTCTCCAGGTTCGACGATGTTGGCTCGATGGGGACGCTCATTATCATCCATTAAAATAAAAGCAGGACCAACTGCTGCAGCGTACAATCTCACAGTGCGTTCTAGGACTTCATTCCGATACCGGACAGCCGTCATAGAATCCCGTCTACAGATATGCAGGTCGGTGCGATATACGAAACCCCTGCCCACACCATGATGCTTCCACCTCGGAATGCGTGATGCTCGATGATGTTCTGGGGCCGATTGCGTGTGCCTTGTTCTCTCCAGACCCTTACACGCTTGTCATCTGGCTCCAGGGCAAATCTCGACTCATCCGTGAACATAACGTCGGCCCAATCAGACACAGTCCAATTCACATGTTGCCGACACCACTTTAATCGTGCCCTTCTGGATTGGACAAAAAGAGGAACACAAACTCGTGGTACCCGGGCGTACAGTGTATTCATGTGTAGCCTTCGGTGAACAGTAGTGACAGATATCGTCTTACCAATGGACGCTGCAACCATAGATGTCACACGTGTGGAGGTCGCTCTTCGATTCCGCTTGGCTAAAACACCATTATATCGATCTTCCGCGGGGATCGTAACCCTTGGGAACCGGCCACAGGTCTTCGGACAACTGTTTGGCTTGTTTGGAATTGTTTCCATAATCGTGAAATGACGGAATGATGAACGCTGAAGAAAAGAGCAACATCTGTGATTGATTGTCCTGGTTCAAGGCGTCCCACAGAACGCCAACGCTCACTATCTGCCATTCGTCTACTGGAGGCCATAGAAACAGGTCTGTCTTGAAAACTAATCGTACGAAAGTTCTAAACACTTTTTATCAGCATTTACATGAAACTCCTCTAACCCTTCACAATGCTGTCTTCTTATACGACTGCCTTTTTTGCATATTTCTCGACACGAAACCGTGATTGGTAGTTACAGAACATATTTGAATACTTCCATCTACCTCTGCAGCGAAATGCAGCCTCTCAAATTCAGATTGGCTTCCGGAAATTAACATTTTCCTCTCCGTGCTTAACTTTTGGCAGTGAGTTTATTAACTTAAATGATTAAATGTATGGTAAGATATTGTTCTTAAATTTAAAATACTTTGTAACGCTATCGTAAAGAAATTTGTCACTTAAGGGGCGCTGCACAGTAGGTTACCACTTTTGTTCTTCGTTAGCCTAAAGCCCAATTTCGATACTATATCTTACATTTCGTTTGATCTTGAGAACATCTTTTAAAACATGATCGTCCAATCAACTGGTAAGCTTAACAAAACGATTTTCCATTGAACTTTACTTTGAAACAGCATTGATTTAATTCCAGATGTGTGTGGAAAACTAAACCTCCCATTAATCTGCCGAATGTCAGTGACTTTTAGTTTCAGTTGTAAACACATTAGCAGAACCCACATGGCGTTGCCGTGACGTCATTATTGTTATGTCCTCAATGATTCTGAAAACATTGAAAAGAAAAACAATAATTTTAAGAATGAGTCCCACCACCCGACATGACACGGGCATGTCGCCTCATTCCTTCCACCTCACTGATTCTTGCTTAGAGAGCTTCGTGATATACTATGTTCAGTGCTCTTCCATTTGGAGTTAGATTCTCAGCTTTTCCAACTCTTGAACAACCCACATACAGTTGACCGTGGGAGAAACACGGTTTAATGAGATCGAGTCCTACAACTTTCAGCGATTGTCCTTGTGCCTTGTTGATGCTCATGGCGAAACTTAAACGAACAGGGAACTGAAGTCGTTTAAAGTAGAATGGGAGATCCGAAGGGATGATTGGGATAATAGGAATGCGTCTTTGCCTGCGGCATGTCCAGTCATGATGGTGGCTTCAATAATATTCGGCATAAATTTCTTGATAGTCTTGTACCATTGCAGAGTGAAGGTGGATGCAGATTTCTGAGAAGCATAATCGGTGCCCTAATCTTCAGCTCTAATATGTGCGAGGGTACTCGAGATGGCTCCAATGTGTTCAAAAACTGATGTGTAGTTCACAGCCTCATCTGTGTCACATGTAGTGCCGATAGATTTGTAAATTTGAACACTACCGGGCAATTGTAAAAGTTGCTTATTGATGACATTGGCATCTTCGTTTTTTGGGGCAAGAATTGCTCTTTGGCAGAGCCATGCGTGATCAGTAAAGTGTTGCGCCACACTTGGAAACACCGCCTCTTTCAGTCAGTTCTCATTGAGTTTTCACAATCCTTCCAATGTTTTGCATTGCTATACATCCATCTTGATTATCCGAAGCAATGACACAATTTCCTAGTTGAAGTAGGTTATCTGCAAATTGCTGGACAGAGGGATCACCGTTGACATGAACTCGCATGTTTGTTGATAGTCCAAATGTATGAATGCCATTCCAAATGTAAGATGATTTTAATTAGGCCTGCATTTCATCCGTCCTGGTTAAACGGAGAATTACCGGAAGTGTCTGTCGAAAGTCGCCAGCCAACACCATAGTGTCGCCTCCCATACTGTCATTGTTATGTCTGATGTCTTTCAACGTGACAGCAAGTGCTTCGAATGTAGCTTTGTGGGACATAGTACATTCATCCCAGACAATGAGCTTGCAATCCTGTAGAGCCTTTGCCTTTCCTGAATTTCTTGAAATGTTGCATGTAGGTCTCCGCGTTGGCCAGATTTAAGGGTAACGAAAGGCAAGTGAGCTGTCCTCCCTCCTTTCAATAGAGTTGCGGCAATGTCTGATGAAGTAACAGCCAGGGCAATCTCGTTTCTCTGTCGCACTTTAGCCAAAAGAAGATTGATGAGAAAAGTCTTCCCTGTACCACCAGGAGCATCCAAAAAGAATATACCACCGCACCTATCAAAAATTGCCCTTGTAATATATCAAATGCTTCCTTTTGATCTTGGACCATTTTTGGCTCATTATTCTCTATGTATGTTGCGAGTAAATTCGCGTCATAGTTTCTTTCCATAAATTCTTCACTCGGTAGGACTGAATAGCAGTTTCGATTGGGTTACGGTAGTCCAAAGCATTTTAGGTCCTATCCACCCAACAATACACAGTGTATTCAAAAAGTTCCAGGACTCCCGCTCGTAAAAAAGTACAGATGACACTATCGCTGCGAAACCGGCGGGATGACGTAGCAATCACCTTCAGCCACGTGTAACACGTGGTTGCATTCAATTCTGACTAGTTCCGACTTGGCAGCGTTCATTTGCGTAAAGCGTGTGTGTGCGTCATTGTCATCGAAAAAAAATGGAGCAACGAACGAACATCAAATTTTGTTTAAATTGGGAAAATCGGCCACAGAAACGTACGAAATGATTATATCTGCGTATGGTGACGATACTATGAGTCGTTCGCGAGTATTTGAGTGGTTTTCGAGGTTTAAAGCAGGAAGAGACTCGACCGAAGACGATGAGAGATCAGGTCGTCCATTTTCGAGTCGAAATGATGAAAATGTGGAGCATGTGCAAGCGTTGGTGAGATCCGACCGCCGAATAACGATAGAAATGATTGCACAGTCGTTAAACATTAGTGTGAGATCTGTTTTCAGGATCATGACGGAGGATTTGAAAAAAGGAAGCTCTGTGCGCGCTTTGTGCCGCACACTCTGACTCCTGAACAAAAAGAACACCTAATTTCCTCCTGCAAAGATTTGATCGTCGTGGCCGATCAGGATCCAACTTTTTTGCAAAACATTGTCACCGGAGATGAGACTTGGTGTCTCGAGTACGATCCGGAGATAAAACGCCAAAGTGCTGAGTGGACAAGTGAGAAAAAGAGTTTGCCGATGAAAGTTCGCGCTTCGAAATCAAAAACGAAAACGATGCTGATCACCTTTTTTGACAGTCGGGGCATCATTCATCGATAATTTCGTCGTCAAGGTTCCACTGTGACTGGAGAATTCTACAAAGATGTTTTGGATCTGCTTTTGAAATGAATGCGGCGTGTGAGGCCCAATTTGTTGCACAGTGGAAATTGGTGCCTCTTGCACGACAATGCACCTTCTCACAAGTCCATCCTTGTGCAGCAATTTTTGGCGAGAAGGCAGGTTGTGTGCATCAACCACCCCCTGTACTCACTAGATCTGTCCCCCCGGACTATTTTTTATTTCCCAAGTTGAAATTGAAGATGAAGGGGCAGCGGTACGAGTCGATAGAGGAGATTGAAGCGGCTGTGACATCGGAACTCAATAGTGTTGGAGTGGAGGCGTTCCAGAAGGCGTTTACGGACCTGTACACTCGTTCCAAGTGTTGTATTGAATTGGGAGGAGACTATGTCGAAGCTTAATATCAAATTTAAGTATATCCTCTGTGTTATATGGTCTGTGTGTGATCAGTCCTGAAACTTTTTGAATACACTGTGTATAATCTTATCCTCAATTTAGATTAGAGCTATGTTGAAGATGTCATCACTGTAGTCCAGATCCATGTTCTGCTACTGTACGCGTGCTTGGCGCAATATGTCTTCAGACAGGTTCTCCTTGTGGTTCATCCATAACTGATCGGGAGAAGACATCGAGCATGTTTGTAGCATAACAGCAAACAGATTAAGTAAATATTTGGCGATCGAGATGCAGCTGCTCCTTCCAGTGCTTTGTTCCAGTGTTCATCGTTCTTCAGAAGTCCTCTAAGCTGGTAAGCCTCTTTGTAAGTTCCGCAGACCCTTCCTTCAAATGTTCTCAAATCTATAAACGACATAGGGCCTCGTATTTCATGCAGCAAGAGTCGCAGGTGAAAGCATTCGAAGTTGGTCGGATGGACGGTGTACACATGGCCTACTGCATCGCTAGACCTTATACCTGCTTATTCTGGTACAACTTGTCCTTGTTTTCGACGGTTCCATGTCTTGTTTCCGTTGTTTCAAGTGTAGTACTTTGGTACTTGGTTGTACAATAGTGTGCGTGCAAGCTCATCTTGGGTGCAAAGTCTGAAGATAGACGTCAGTGTTGTTTCCTGAGGTGCTTGGAACGTTGAGCAGTATTTTCTGTCGTGACGTAGACTCTCTGGGAATTCTCAAGGTGGAAGCTTAGATGAATGACTGGGGTGGCGCTCGTGAATTGGGATGTTGAGTATTCTCCATACTGCTTCGTTGCTGCTGATATATCTTCCCATTTGATACTGACGAATTTCATTAAGGTCATTCTCACCTCTGGTCAGTTGAAACACAGCCATGTCAGATCCTTTGTTAACATACTTACAGACGTACTTTATAGACTTTACAGAATTGCAATACTCTACGTTGATATGCACATTGAAAATTTTTGTTTATAGAGGGCGATACGGAACAATCCACGTATTGTCCACGGACACTTCTGATCCTAGAAAATTAATGTTTGCAGTAAATCCCGACTTGTATTGATC
Source organism: Meta bourneti (assembly GCA_933210815.1). Classification (NCBI taxonomy): domain Eukaryota; kingdom Metazoa; phylum Arthropoda; class Arachnida; order Araneae; family Tetragnathidae; genus Meta; species Meta bourneti. The sequence continues at coordinate 3,582,426 of OW119934.1, read as the reverse complement.
TACGACGATAAAGTGGATATCCGTCTTGTCCTGTTTGCGTCTCTTTCAAAAAAGGGCGTGGGAATCGCTTTGTGCAAATTCCATCCTTCATGCACGGAGAGGGTGTATTTATGTATCCACAGGGACAGTGCACCATTTGATTCGTTACAATGCAAAAAAAGTTTTGGGTCTTCTTATGGATTAGAGATTTCTGCACTGATAAAATCATCCACTCTGTGAACGTGTAATGAGTCTTTGAGCCAAATCAGAATGTGGGCATGAGAAAGTCCACGCTCCTGCCACTCTGTCGTGTACATATGACACTTAACTTCTCCAAAAATCTTTGCCTTTGTAATGAGACTCATCAGTGTTGTTTGCTTTTGATAAAGACTCTTGCCAACAAATCATGAAGATCCTGTGGTTTTTGCCCAACAAATAGTTCTTGCTTTATCGATGGATTGCGGATGGATGTTTGGATTGCGTGTAAAGGTGATGAAGAGGTCCGGTCTACCATAGTTTCTCACGTAGGTCCTGGCATCTTGAGTACGCTCGTGCATGTACCTAGTACCCCAGTAAAGCTGGAAGGCAAGATCATCAACTGGCCAATGTCTGCAACATTTCCATCGTTCATGACCGCATCCCTCAAATGTCCGTACTGTTCCACTCTCAGTGTCCTCTGATTTAATAGTATGTACAACAGCCTTTCCGATTCAATCTTGGCATACATGTCGACGATAAATTAATGGAACAGGTCTTTACTTCTCAGTAAAATGTTGAAATTTGAAGAGCGTATCATCATCCTGTGAGCGTAGAACTGCATAGCAGAATTCTTCTTAGTTAGCGGCATTCCTGTAGTTGGGTTTGTTTGTCGCAATTCAAAATTATATCCATCCTCCCCTGCCAAAACATGCGTGGATACTGTAGCGCATCGTAGGAACTGTGCGTATAGAGAATTCTCTTGATGGTACCACTTCTTTCTTCTAAAATTGTCTCTCGCTCCATGTTGTTCTCCCACCATGATTAAAGCCACTTCTCCTGTTATTGGTGCATTGAGCCGCCTCTCATGTTCACCATGTGTGGTTTCGTCCGCTAAGATTACCACTTTGAGTTCAGGGCTGATCTTATCCATGGCCGATTTGAAGCTGTGGATGTAAGAGTTGTGATGATCCAGCATATATTGTAACTGAAGTACTATGTCTTGTCTCATCAGCGGAACGTGTTTGCAACGCTGCTCTGCTTGTGTACCATCTCCAACAAAATATATTTGCAGAAATTTAGGCTCTTCATTTGGTAGAGGGTGTAGACTCCCGATGGGGTGATAAACTTGACCCTGAACCTTAAATGTCGGCATGTATCCGGACTCTCCAATTTCTTTTGTCTTGCCGAAAGAGGTCATCTGGCAACAGGAATTGAACCTTCTAATATTTGCCAGGAAATGTTTAGCTTCTGCTGAATTACCAATCAGTAAAGTACCTGGGGGGGGTTTCAATTAACGTCACACTGGAGCAACACAACGGGCTATTGGTGACGGTCCGGGATCAATCCCAAAGGGAAAGATCCGAGGATAACACCACGTGTAAAGTACCTAGGATCTCGGCTGGATCCATTAACCGTGGGAGTTGAACCTCTCCTCCGTTGCAGCACATACCTGGGACTTCACCTTTCCACTTCTTTGCTTCACAGTGTTGACATGTTACAGACATTGATCCAATGACGCACGAAGGATCCGATACATAATCTGCTGATGGGTCGTAATTAAAAGCTGCATTCTCTAAATTTCTACAGATGCGCATTCGAGCAGCACTTCTTCCGGTTCTAACTTGCTGTAGTCTTGTTTCTCTTTCTGGGGTGGATTCAGCATCTCTTCTTTGATTTCTTTCTATGTTATCGCGCTGTTTTGTTTGAAGACGTTTCTTTTTCCTGGGAGGCTGTGGCATCTTTAAATTTAACGCTAAACCAAAATAATGTAGTTATTTACCTGAAATAAAAATTAGATTAAAATTATAGAAATTATACAAATTCAAAAGTAAGTTATGGAAACTGAAATACTACTGAAATAAAAATGTGATTGAATCTTTAAATATAACGCTATACTTTTAAAAAGTCTTGTTACGTCACCTCATTGATTCCGACAATCTGAATGAATAACAATGTCATCGAAATCAAAACCAAATTAAACAGTAATGAACACTGTTACTTCATTTCATGTAATTTATTAACATAAACGTTATACTATTTGAGAAAAATACCCAAACGAAAACAAAAAGCAATACAAAAAATTAGAAAACAAAGTTCAATGTAATTATGGGAGGCTTGAAAGTGCCAATTTAAAAACGAAATTGGGTCGTAATTACCTTAATTTTGAAGATAGGAATGAGGTGTACATTGATTAAATAATAATAAACACTGTTACTTCATTTCAATTAATTTATTAGCACGAACATTATATTATTTGCGAAAAATACCCAAACAAAAGTTTAATGTAATTAGGGTTAATACTCATGACAGATGATCATCCACCACTTTGCCTGAAATAAAAATGAGATTAAACAAATTCAAAATTAAGTTATGAAATAACCACTACTGAAATAAAAATCGTGATTCCAGAGCGCTTTGAATACGTTCGATGGTGAACAGTTTCAAAACAGTCTTGGCTTATTGCCAATATCAGAAGCTGTGGAATCCCTTTCACACTGTTGCCATTCTTAAGAAACCAAATAATACAAAAATATGCCAATAAATTAATTATAAAATTTTCTAGATTAAATTTTAAAATTCGGGCTTTGAGGGACATTCAGTCATCTTTAGGACTACCTGTGTGCCGAATTTCATGGCTGTAAGTGCTATAGATTCGTCTGGACACCTCAAACATACACACAAACACTTCCTTTTATAATAGTAGAGATTTAACCCTCCAAGTGGTTTCGACGAGACATCTCGTTCATCAAAATCTTGCCTATTTTTATAATGGCTAAATACCTCGTCGATACAAAACTGCCTTATTACTCCAAAGGGCAAGAAGATGCAAGTAAGAAAAGGAAATTGCTCCTTTCCAAAAACTAATGATAATTTCTAACAGGTTTTGTAACAATCTGGCCATTACAGGACAGTTCTCGGCACTATGATTAACCAGCAGGAGGGCTGAATACTATCAATTATCTAAAGTGATTCAAAAACCTAAAATAAGCCATTGCACTAGAAAAATATTGAATCCGAAATAATACAAATCTGTTCAAAGATTCTTTCATTTTGGCAAAGTAACGAAAATTATTGATATCCAATACTGTTTTTGCCTCCCATTCTCAAGCCCAACCCAATCTGTTAAACGAGATTTATGAACTGGGAAGCGAATACATCGGGCAAGGACGTTTGTAGTTTTGAAAAGGATTTGCACTGTGCTCAAAGTTGTAAAATTAAAATAATCTATGTAAATATCTTCCATTTTGATTAGACATTCCCGAAGACGTTAGGAGGCGGAAACGGCTGTTTAGGGGCTATTCTAATCACATTTACCACCGCAATCTTTTATGTTTGTTTAAGATGTGTTTTATGGCCTTTATCCTTCACGCTGCTCTAAGAACGTGACTGGGATAAAGAACCGCGAGTTCATTAATCTTCATAATTTGGTGTAATGGCTGCCGCATCGGATGAAAAATTCAATAAAAAACCACAAAAGCTTATGGAAGAGGTTGTGATTCGCAAAATAACGATGATTAACATGTGCAGCATGCCCACTGTGTTTCGGGAGCTACGGGGGAAAATACCTACTTTTCCTATTCGGGAATAAGAGCTTCATAATAAATCAGCGAGGATATGTCGTATGGGTATAGGCAGGGGTAGGATTTGGATGAGCGAAAAAGTGCGAGAACAGGCTTTACAAATATGTATTTATGACCTAAAGCAGAAAAAATGGTAAAATAAGACAAACGAAGCAAAAAAATGAACCTCTAATACGACCCAAAACACACTTAAACTTTTTATGTTAAGAGTTTAAACTTCTGTGTCAAACTAAGTCTTAATTTGTTAATAAATATTACAATACCATGAAGATTTGGTTGGTTTGGTTGGTTTATGGAACAAGGGTCATATTTGGCCAAGCTGCACCAAACACAAGACAACGTCAAGTAAAATGCGTCGTGAAAGGAGAAAAAAGAGGGATTGGGGAACAGAGTAGTGGAATGATAGCAGAAAAAGATCGCTTGGGCGTCCTGTTATATTTTGTCCATATTTACCAGAGGTAGTAAACCCCATGGGAAAAGAATAGAGCAGTAGGGTACCGTGAAGCCCGTACACACCTAAAGAGAATGAACTCTCGAGGGAGACCCCATGATGAAAACAAGAGAAAATACATACGCAAATTGCATTTGGGCAGTTCCTGGCTCAAAATGAAAGTTTGAATTTGACAAAAAGATTTAATTGAATCAATTTAGTTTCCTGACAAAGTAAGCTTTTATTTAATTTGTCTAGAATCGTTAAGCAGAACACACAAAAAATCATGTTCGATTTTCTATGTCCTACCTACAATTTTAAACCATAAACACGGAGTTTCAGAGAAATTCATGCACAAATTCTCTCAATCTTGAAGACATCAAAAATATGCAAAAGAATGACTCGAAATAAATAAAATGCCTTGAATGACCGATAATCCTAAAAATATTCAATTTTACGTAAAAATTACGAGAACTGCATGAAAATGTCCACACAAAACCATTAAGTCTTAAATTATCTTAATTTCTTATGAAACACATTTCTGCTCACCCGAATGATATTGCAGTCTGTCCAGAAAAAATATGTGAAATCATCAAAATGCAACCCTACCCTTACGAAAAATATTTGATAGAGTTCCATAGAATCCTAGAGATTTCTATAAAGAAAACGAACTCATTCTATAGAAATGTATTTCTAAAGAATTGTACAGAGAAGTTCTATAGAAAATTAAAGTCGTGAAGAAATGAGCTTCTATAGAATTCTATAGGGGTTTGTACAGACATTTTCTATAGAGATTACTGTAGACATTCTATAGAGGTTTCTTTATAGAGCTTATAGGAAAACGGATCTTAATTCTATAGGATTCTATAGACCACATTCTATAGAAATTTTTTTCTAGAATTCCATAGACATTTTTTCTAGAATTCTGTAGAAATTTTTCCTAAGTATTGAACCCTTGAAATTTTGGGAGTGTTCTATGAGGTTTTCTGAAAACGTGGAAATTCGAACTTATCGAAATGATTTTGGGGCAGTGGGTTTTATTTCAAGGTTATTGAATTTTTATTCGTTATAAACTAGCAGAATTATACGGCGTTGCTCGGGTTGAATTAATTAAATGTTGAATGAAAAGTGATCAGACTAATCATTTCTCTTCCATAAAAGAATGCAAGCATCATTTAAGTCTAAGGAAAATAATTTTTTAACATAGTTTAAACTTTTTCATAACTTCTACAATTTACTTCGGACTCAAATATGTATACATGATATATCCATCCATATAACCCATTTCATATTCATAGCACTTCTACTGTAAGACAAACTACAAAAGTTTTATTCTAAGCTGACTACTACAGAAGTCGATTTTGAATTTTGAAGTGATTACCCCGTACATTCATTTTCAGTAAAAATGGCAATTCTTGGCGTATAGTCTTGCACTTGGTTTTCCTATGAATATGTTTTACTTGTAACATTCTTGCACCTGGTATGCGATGTTTTCTAATTTCATCATCAATATGAGAGGATGGAAAATTAAATTGTTACGGCATTCGTGATTAATTTACTTTGAAGCAAACACATTTTTCTTCTTGAAAATTCCATTCAGCGGCACGTGGAATAATATGTAAAATACTGGAACACATAAATACAAACAGAAACGAAATTCCGATCTTTGAAAAAATGCAGAATTCTGAAAAAAGAAAGATATGTGCAAACATGTCAAATTTCGACTTCATGAATATATTCCGAAAGAGAACAATCCGACAAAAGACTTTTGAACAATATTGATAAAGACAATAATGTGTGTGGTTTATTTACAAAAGAACACATTTATAATACTTGGAAATGCTCAAATATGTCAACTGAAATACACAAACACAGAATTCTAAATCTAATTACAAAAAGTAAAGATTAATTCTGGAGATGCCAGATACCGAGTATCAAAATTACGCTTTTATGATCAATGAATTTTTCATTTGGGCTTTTCGTGTTCCATTACAAAATTTAAGTTACGTAAAATTAAATATTTTAAATATTCTTTTTCATAAATCAAATATTCATAAATTATTTATATCATGGGAAGAAATAAAAAGTCAGTTCAAACATATTATTAAATATTGTAACTTAATTTGTTTTGGAAAAAATTGTTTTTCGAGAAATACTGAGGTGTAAAACAATTTTATTGGAAAATTTGATTTTCGATGAATACTGGTAAAATGAACTGAGTTGCGTACAGCAATTGTTTTATGCTCAATGTTGTTCGTATGGCAATTTCAAATTGCTTTTAGTCCCCTCTGCACACCTAGATTAAAGAGAACGGGGTTAATATGTAGCCTACGTTAACCGTATGGTTCTAAATATTATGTGTACCAAATTTGGAGTGGATTAGTCAAACAGTGTAGATTTGTATAGAAAACAGAGACAGACGTTAACTGTTTTGTATATATACGTATAGATTATTAGTTCTGTAAGAGAGCTAGAATGAAGACGATTGCTTTTTTGTGTCGCACCACTGCAATTGTTAATGCCAATACACGAGGGCGTATTAGAATGGGGCATACGACAAAATTTACTCTACGAACACCTATGGCCCGACCGAGATTCGAACACAGTGAGGATGATAGAGCAAATCTAGGTAGAGGTAGTCAATTAACGTTGAACTGAAGCAACACAATGGGCTATTGACGACGGTCCGGGATCAATCCCTAAGGGAAAATTCCAAGGACAACGCCTCGTAATTTTGAACCCCGGTCAGATGACAAGGGCAACACCTGAGCTGGCACCCCACTCTCCAAACTTCCACACCACGCAAACATGAGGACAATTGAGGCAGCGATAGATTTAACGTGCACCAGCCCTCGTGTACACGTCGATCTTTGGCTGGACCGAGTTTTGAACTTTCAACCTCTGGTTGCTAAGTTGCTAATCCGTTGCTCTTCCAACTTGGCTACTGCGGCCCTAGGAGAAAATGTAGGAAAAGTTAAATATTTATATGACAAGTGTTGCAAAATCCGTCGAAAACAATAAAGGTATAGAAAATGGAAGAATAAATGGAGAATTTTTCGCCTTAAATCGATTTACCTGACAATAAACGCAAAAGGAATAATACGCAATTGAGAAAACACGTCTGATTTTTGCGTTTTGAAAGGGATATTGATTTTACATGAACATAATTCAACCTTCTTGAAATAGATTTATAAATAAAAATATATTTGCTTTGAGGGAACCTAACATGACTATTAGGAATAAATACAGGGAATATAACTATTACGATCAATGCAAGACTGTTCCGTACATCAACTTACCTCAATATAAATCACTCCGAAGGACAATAGGGTTACGTTCGTTTACTCCGATCAATGCTATAGTAGTTTTATACATTCCAAAGTACACAGAAACAGGTAGCACAACTGGCCTTCTCTTACATTCAATTCCTTTGAGCCTTTAATCAACTTCTTTTCATTTATTCCCTGACGTGAATATGGAAATTGATACCATACTCTACGTTTCAAACACGCGATATCCTAGAAATATTTGCAATGTAGGTAGAAAGTCAATCTTATAATGACATTATGGGTAGGTATTTTAATTAACGTTGCACTGGAGTAACACAGTGGGCTATTGGCGACGGTCCGGGATCCATCCCGAAGGAAAAGATCCGAGGACAACACCTCGTCATTTTGAACCACGGTCAGATGACACCTCAGCTGGAACCCCACTCTCCAAACTTCCATACTACACCAACGTGAGGATATTTTAGACCACGACAGATTTAACGTGCACCAGCCTCCACATACACGAAGGTTTTTGATCGGATCTAGTTTCGAATTCACAACCCTCAAATTGCTAATCCGCTACTTCTTCAACAGGGCTACCGCGACCCTACTGCATTATGGAACATGAGCAAAAAAAGCTTAATTATGAGTGTATTACAAACATGTGCAGCTCATTCCGTTATTATTAAGAAACAAAGATGGGTTGAAAACTGAACCGCCAATTAACGTGCTGAATGAAGAATCACTATCATAAACTGTAAGTTTCAGTTATAAACCCATTTTATTATTGTTTCACGTGATTACAAAATGAAGATAGAATCAAGAAAATCCCATCTTGAAAATATCACACGAATTCCCTTTATTTGAAAGTTCTGCGTTGGTCTTTCAAATACTTGAAAGCTGCTGTTAAACTTATCGAAAAGCTTAACAAAATGTGATGTTAACTTTCCAAGTGGTTTCAACGAAATATCTCGTCCATCAAGATTTGACCTTTTTCTTCTTTTTGCTGCATTATCACGTATTAACCCTCCAAGTGGTTTTGACGAGATATCTTGAAGAATATCTCCATCAAGATCTGACCAATTTCGCTAATGATGAGACATCTCGTCAAGACTTTGACGATTGTTTCATGATGACGAGATCCAAATTTTGTCAAAACGACGAGATCCAAATCTTGTCAAAACGACGAGATCTTGAGGGACGAGATATTCCAACCATCATGTTCTGGTCAGTTTTGCTAATGAACGACTGTTCTTACTTTATTTTCATCTTCAGAAAGACGAATGCTCTATACCAGTGGTTCCCAAACTGCATCTCGACCTCCTGGGGGCTACGCGACATATTCAAATATATCAACTGAAATTACGCTTAGTCCACATGGTTTTAGAATCGTATTATAGATGTGCTGATTGGATGATAGGACATCTAACGGACTCTGCACAAACCACTAACTGAGCTGAATGTATTGAAGACAAAATTTTGCAGCTTGGAACTGATTTTGGGATATTAACTAAAGATGAATATCCACTGCTAGCTGATTTGCTTATGTCATTTTTGTGCGAAGCTGATTTTTCGGCGATAAAAAGCTAGTATCGTGCAAAAATCAACGTGGAAAAGGGAAAGAAAATGATTGTGACTGTGTCCAGTTTAATTTCAAGATTTGAGGTGTCCACCCGTCCCACTAATTGCGATTTACTTATTTAATGATGTGATTGTTCAAAATACGTATTTATTTAATATTTTTTTACAGAAATTGCTTGTGAATTTGAAGTACGTGTTTCATTTATTCTGTAACTTAACCAATATAATCCCAAACTTCAACTGTTAGATTGACCTATGTTATATTTTGGGGACCATGGAGAGAATCTGATACACCAACCAAAAAGGCCGTGAACCGGATAAGTAGCATTAACTCTCAATAGCGCAGTGAACAGTTTCAGACTTAATACAATTCGCTCTGATTGTGTATATATATATATATATAGCTTTTGAATTGGATACTTCACAGAGGGGGTACATACTTTAAGGGAAGTCTTTCTACATATAAACATTTTGATCCAGATGAAATAGTTGGCATTGCCGAGAGAAACCGGAATGCAATGTATGAATAAAAGAAGGACCGTAAAAAGAATATTTTAAGAATTGTATTGGGGACAATGAAAGCGACGAAAGTAATGGCCAAAAGAAAATTCCAGCAACCATCTCGGAAAGTTTTAAAAAATGATGATTTCCCCCTTCCTCGCTCTTTCCAATCTTTCGTCCTGCGTACAGCACAAATCAATTATTGCATGCTTTCAATCTTTAAGTTTTCATTTCCTTTGATAAAACTTCAGCGAGTACGATGATGTTGATTGGAGCTGTGGCGTTTGATCTTGGGAGATTTTGCAAAAGGAATATCAAGTCTTAAATGAAGTTCATGTAGCTTTCGACGTATTTTATTGGGAGTAGATCTGGTCGCGATTACTTTATGTTCCAGGACCGAATTTTTATGACTAAAGGTACCGCTCACACATTTTGGGAGAATATAATCACAAATTATTGGCAATCATGCAGTTCAATGTATTAATGATATCAATATAAAACGCGCAGAATAAAAAAAAATGTTTAGTTTGTATGCACAAAATAAATATTTCGACTAATTGTTTACAAAACTATCTATTTGTGAATTGTACAACTTATTTTGAGCTTATAACCTTGAAATGAAATTGTAAAACAGTTTGCATTAAAAATCTACAATTTTTTTAAATGATAAATGCTCAAATGTTAAGTGTTTTAGTAATTCATGACTGCGGAGATATTTGATTAAACATGCAAATTATATGTGCAGATAGTCAATTAAAAGTACTGAATTTAACATTTCATTGTTTCATAATTTCGTCATAAGCCCAACACTTCATTAACATTTAGGAAAGAACAAGTCACAAAATTGGGAATACACAGAGTATGCGGAGCTTCATCTGCCACCTATTTTTCGAATTTTATCAAGTATTATTGAGTATTCAACAATTTAAAAACTTCAAATTGTTCGACTAAGCTGTTATCAAGTACCAAAAAACCTTAAAGTTACAAAATTGCTTTTAATTTCTATTTCTAAGAAAAAGAGTTTCAATTTTACGGGCATTACAAAATTCATTTTACTTTCATTTAAAACTAAATGAAGTTTAAAACGAGATGCTTCTCCACCATGCTCTTTACTGAGACATTATTTCACTTTTCTCCATGCCTAGGAAATCCATCTATCCACCACCATTCTATAAACTACTCTTGAGGTTTTTCAGAGAGATGCCATAAATAACAAGGGAAAATTATGTTGGCATATAAAGTCAGCTAGAACACTTCATACCAATCATCAAAGCATGACATAAACTACACTATAATCAATTTGAGCAAGTCGTTTAAGATCACTCCTAAAAGGTAGGTAATTAACATTGCACTGGAGCAACACAACGAGCTATTGGCGACGGTCTGGAATCAATCCCCGAGGAAAAGATCCAAGGACAACGCTTCGTAATTTTGAACCACGGTCAGATGACGAATCAACATCTGAACTGGCACCCCGTTCCCGACACTTCCACACCACGCCAACGTGGGGATATTTCAGGCCACGACAGATTTTAAGTACACCAGCCCCCTTGTACACAATGGTCTTTGGCTGGACTGAGTTTCCAACTCGCAACCCTCCGGTTGCTAATCCGTTGCTCTTCCAACCGGGTTGCATTCTTAAAAGGAACAAATAAAGTAAACAAGGTGGTCAGAATCGTGACCGCAAAGTAATTATACCACGCGATTCCTGGCCGAAAATCAACCCGAAAAGTGTAGTCCGTTTTACGATAGTTTTATATATTTTATCCGTTATTGCACGTGGCATTCCGGACATGTGAACCTATAATTGAGTTCAACGCACACATTCAGATTTGCATATGTATTTGCTGCTTTATATTCGTCAAGCTTTACTTAACGTACCGGCAACCCCAGGGACGCAAAAGGATAGTTTGTTTGGTGTTTATAGTGGGTGTATTATACACTAGAAATCACGAAAATTGACCTCAATATCGATTTTGTTATTGCTTCAAAATATTTCCCAATTTCTGAGCTTTTAAATGATATCAAGATCTTGTAAATATTTGGAATACTTTTCTAGTTACAAGGCTTTTTCGTTAGGAACTGTCTACTAGTACAAATATGTTTCCAAAAATTTAAATTTAATTTCTGAAGAACTGTGCTTTTGCAATACGATGCTTTGTTCAAACAGTGATAACTCAACAATGAATTGATCTATTATAATTATTTTTGTGTCATTATAATCTATATAGGATAATGGATGTTCTGAATCTGAGAGTTTTTAGTTAAGAAATTAATTTTTAGTTGATTTTTAAATGTTAAAATTCTGAACAAATTAGAATTTGAGATATCACTTTTCAAAAAACATCTTAATTATATCTAAATTAGATAATTAATGATTACTTAATCTGATTTTTTCTCACTGAAATGATTTTAAACATAAGCAAATGACTTGTTGGAAAAAACTGGATTTTTAAAGTCACAATTTAAAAGAAATCTTATATTATATACGTACACCTTAAATATCGAATGACTGAAAGTGCTCGCATCGAAATAAAATTTTCGATGCGAGCATCCCTGGAATGCTATGTCTAATAGAAAAACGGACACTTTTTCGGGTTGGTTTTCGACAAGAAATCGCGTGTTATGATTATTGTGCGGTCGATTGTAGCTTTCCTGGATATTTGATACGTTTCAAAGATCTGTGTGAAAGGTTTCATACAAATATATATCACCCAGTTTCATCAAGTTTAGCCAATGCATTCGACCCACAGTGTGGCCCTTCACAGTTTCAAAGGTTTTAGGGCTCTTGAAACTGTGTCAAAGGACAAAGTTTTACGAATAACCGGTGGGAACTATGTCATCCCTAACAAAAGAAACATTTGATTCAATCTACAAACTTTGACATTTTTATTCCTGGACTATTCCAAAGTAATACTTTGCACTACTATTTGTATAGCTTTGAATCATCTGTAATTTATTTAAAGTAATTTGAATTTAGTTTTATACTATAATGGAAGAAGGTATGCAGTTTTTTCATCAAGAGAGAGAACTCTGAAAATCAAACAGATCCATCAAGTGAAGTACGAATTACTCGCGCAGAATTTAGAGCTCCAATTTATTTCTTTATCCATGTGTTAATAATCAAAACTTTCCAACTCGGAGCAGAACAATAAAGTTTGAGAAACAATTGGGGATACTAATGCAAATTTTACATTTTAAGACCAAGAAACTTCGCTTCGGCGAAATATATAGGATCCACGTTAAAATTATACGGAACAAAAACTGCGTCCCAGCTGAGATCACCGGAAAAGTTTGGAAAAAAACCAACTCGAGGAACCTGATTTCCTGAAAACGTTTTGTAGAGTTTGGAGCGAAAAAAGGAAAAAAAAATCATCATGTGCAAGGTTCAGTTGAAACAATCACTTCAGAGCAATAAAATACGAGTTTACTGACGCGAAAATCGCGAACTAAATGTAATAGAACGGAATTCGGTTAGAAGGGGTCTAGGAGGAGAGAAAAGGAATTTCACGGGAATAATGAATCCGAAAGAATAGGACGAAAAACTTACCCTAGTGGAACACACATTGAACTTAAACAGTCTGGCGTGGAAAAGGAAAATTGCGGGAGGAATGAAAAGGACAAAATGGTAAAGAAAATCGGGGAATTTAAAGGAAGAACTTATGTAAGGAAGAAGTGCTAAGCTCGTTGAGAATTCGGGAGACAAAAGGTAGAGCGGATTAGAAATTCGGAAAAAGTTCTATTAATGAAATCGGGGTGACGCCTAAAAAGTGTCGAATATCGCCGAAACGTATTCGGGTCTTTGAAGTCTTTGGTTTGGTATTCACGGGGGAGTTAAAAGTTCAGTTTTCTGTGAAAATGTAGTTTGGTTTCTATTTTCCGTATCTGATCTGAGATTGTGTAGGGAGATTGAATTGAGAACAGGAAATGGTTTACGGAGTTGTAGGTTTCTAAATTAAAAGCGGTTCTATTGTGACCAAAAACAGCCCCTTAATGAAAAGGTTTAAATTCGAAAGGGCTTTATAAACAACGGAATAGCTTGGAAAACGATGTTGACACCTATGAGCAAATAATATTTGTTTAATGAGTAGTTTTATACACAAATAAATAGCTACGCTTAAAAATATTTTCAGTTTTGAAACTGACACAACACAACGTAAGTTCTGATAATAACGCTTATTATTTAATGATACTGTGTGTGTTTGAGGTTACTCAGAAGTAAAAACTGTCCAACATTTCAAGAACACATATTTTCTCTTTAAAACAAAAATAAAAACACTTTTTCTCCAGTTTATAAGTTTGTTTTTCTTAGCTTAACACAATATCTGTGCGATGTCTTAAAATGTTGTATCATAATTTTCCTCCATTGAAATAATTCATAAAAATATAAATGTTCGCAGTAAAAACATTAAATAAAGCTTTGTTTCCTTTTTTTGTAACATTTTATACACTCAACGCCAAACCTTTAAATAAAGTAATATGATACTTTATTATTTAATTGACCAAAATATATCACTATATATTATTTATCTCGTCTCCTAGACTATACTTACCACTTATAGCACTTTAAAAGCACTTTCTATGGAAAGTCATGGACGCTATAATCTGAAAAGCATGAATTGCTGCTAACAGTCTTACTCCCGGGAAGATTGCTGACAGAACGTCATCACAGATTAATATTGGACTATCCAAAGGTTAAGTTACAATACATTTGGGACATGTTCCAATAACTCGCAATGAGCTTGAAGGTTTTGTCTCAGACTACAATATTAATAGCAACTCCAAGGAGGAGCAGGAATTTATGACGAAAACAAATCTATAACTTCCTGTGAAAAGGAAAAAGAGTAGTTTACAAAATACAATGAGATAGGCTGTGTTGGAAGAATACAGCGCCTTATATTTTCTGTATAACCAGACATTCTTGAGAGTCAGATCAAATTCAAGTTACAAGATCAAAAGTTTGTTTATTTTTAATTTAAATCTAACATTTATTGTATACAAGAAAGCAAAAATTAGATGTCAAAAAGTTACACATACCTTCAAACTAAATAAAAGTAAGCCTTGTTGAACACCGAATAAGTACAGACGCTTAAGTATATCCGTAGAATATAAACCACTGAAACACTAAATATTGCTTAGAGGGAAGGAAAGAAACGAATCTTGTTCACTGACAGTCATGTTTCATTCGGAATGTTTCACTCTAGAATCAGTAACAAAAAGTAATCTTAAGATAGCCGTACAATTTTGATTTACACAAAAGTACACATTGAACCATCCCTAAAATCTTTCCTAAAAGGTTTGGACTTTTCTCTAGATTCAGTGTCCCTACCAGGTCAGCTATTTACGCCATTCTTGTATTTTTAACGTTTCAATACATATTTTCAAAACGCAGTTCCGAAAATGTTTCTCTGATCTGTTTCTTTATATGTGAGATTGTTCCTTTTTTTATTCAGATTAAAATCCTTTAGTGTCAAATCTTTTTCGATTTACTTTCCCCACTTTGTTCCGGGCCGTCGTGGCTCAGTGGGTATTCCCACTGTGCTAGCAACATTCGAGTTGTAGGCGGCGCAGGTTTGATTCAGGTGCATTCTCCCTGGGTATATGTCTCTCTTCCGTGTCATTAAAACTTTCATCGTGTGTGTGTCTATTACTTAATATTGTATGCCTTGTGTCTGGTGCAGCATAGCCAAATATGGCCCTTGCGCCATAAAACCCCAATACCAACTAACCCCACTTTGTTCAACTTCCTAATTTAAAACTAGATCAGGTGTGACCTCATCATCTAACCGTGGTTCAAAATTACGAGATGTCCTTTGAACTTCCCCTTCGGGGTGGATCGCGGATCGTCGCCAATAGGTCGTTGTATTGCTCCAGTGCGACAGCAATTAAACTACCTACCCCTATCCCTAATTTGAAACTACAATCTC
This sequence comes from Meta bourneti, assembly GCA_933210815.1. NCBI lineage: Eukaryota > Metazoa > Arthropoda > Arachnida > Araneae > Tetragnathidae > Meta > Meta bourneti. The sequence goes on along the minus strand of OW119934.1, from coordinate 3,566,960 downwards.
AGCGATAATGGTCACTTTTTCATGGCTAAATAAGGCCTGATCAATTACCAATACGTTCTCAGATTGGCACTACCCAACTTGAGGCAAAATTGAACTCACCCTATATTTAATGCACAAAGTAATGCAGCAACGCTCCGTTCCTTTATTTTGCTGGAGGGAAAAAAGGCACCCTTTCTCTATCAAAACAAACAAAACAAAGTGAACAATCTTTTAACCCACATCCTTCTGAAAATCTATCTATAAAATGATACATTGAAGCAAGAGAGTATCGTAGATATGTCTGTTATTTGAGATCAATACCGCGTACAGCTCCCGATGAGGAAGTCTCTTTGCAAGTGTGTTTATTCAGGGTAGAGAGAGCGGACCACTTTTCCATTTACTGGGAAAACTAAGGGCTTATATTAAAGATTCACTCTTCGCGTGTCTTCACGCTACATTAAAGAGCGAATATACCTCCTTCATGAAGGGGTGAATGTGTTTGAGGAGGGCACAATTAAATATGTCTGCCTGAGTATGTTCTTCAGAAGCGTCACATTGGTATCGCAAATACGTGTTTGCAGCTATCTTATTGAATACCATTACGTACAGCTTGATTGGAGACTAAATCGGTATGCTGCTGTTATTACTAACCCAGTTTTGAGTTATATCACGGGACATATTTGTTTACCACGCATGTTTCATATCATAGTTGGTTGCTGTTTTATATTCGGAAGACTTATATTAATGTCACACTTACCATGTGAGTTTAGTCCTAATGTAAATCCTTCGTTCGTTATTTGCTACAAATGCGAATTTACAAGAGTTGCTATTTCATTGTTTTTGTTGGTTAATAAGTACGCATATTGATGGTATCGTTAATTTATTGGCTAGAGCTTTTGTGAGGTAATTCGTAGGTTTTATGTTTGTGAGTGCGCACGAAGCACATTTCATGTTGTCTAAATCAGGAAATGTCCTAAAAAATTCGACTCAACACGAAGATTATAACAAAAATATCTATTATTTTCGATGCATTTCCGCAAAAATCCTTCCGAATGCAATTGCATTTAATTTACTGTAAAGATTACCTGTTCTAAAAATGCCATGAAGAATTTGGCATATGTCTCAGGTACATTCGTATAAACTATAATACAGTTTGGGAAAAATAACCATCGGCTTATATGAACAAGAGCTCTTCTCTACATTATTTCGGGTAACGTTTTAAAATTTCATCGCGATTCCTTGAAAACATTCCGTGAATAGGTTTTGGAGATGAAGCTATTCTGATTTCTATTTCGAGGCTCACGAACGCGCTTCTCAGCCGTTCGAACCAATGGAGTTGAACAAATTGAAAGGGAAGGGCTTGTTATACCTGCTCGTATAAAGAGAAAGGAGAAAAGCTTACAAATATGCCAGAAGACAATCCATTTCTATGTTTAAATATTGAGCAAGCGAATTCATTGAAATCCACGCTTGCTCCAAGGATGGAATTTGAAAAGGTGTATTTCATTCGCTAGAGCATTCTACTTTGCATGAAAATAATACATTCAAGAATATAAACACATGACCAAATAGCGATCGCGAACGAAATTTCCTTACTAAAAATATTCTGTTTCCAAGAATATTCTATAACATGAAAGTGCAGTGAAAATCCTTATGTTTGACGAAAACACTAGCTCATATTTAAAATTTTAGAATGTAATACTGAACTCGCGATAAATCATAAGCGCATTCGAAAGAACTATTCGTTTGCATGAATGATTTGGATATAATTGGAGGAAATACAATTCCTAAAATTGATCCTTTTTATTGAGTCTACGTATTTTGATCAATACAGTTTTAAGTGCTGTATTTACTGTGTTATCTGTATAAAACCTTTTCGTCCATAAATTACGTAAACAAATCAACGAATACACATTTTCTGTACTCTATGTGACTCCCAGATCATGAAACAACTTACGTGGCATGTTTCAGTTTCGAAAATAGTGGTAAAGAGATTCAGGGGTATTTGAGTACAATTGGCTATAATTGTAAAATTATTTCTCTAATACCACGGTTTTAAACCTCCTGGTAGTTGTCTTGAAGAGGTGTCTCGTCATTAGCAAAACCGACCAGATCTTGATGGACGAGATATCTCGTTGTTAGAATAAAACTGACTAGATCTTGATCGCGTCATAAAAAAATCGGTAATATCTTGATGACGAGATATCTCGTCAGTAGCAAAATTGTTCAGATGATCTCGATGGACGAGATATCTTATCGAAAACACTTGGAGGGTTAATACCTAATAATATTACAAATAATTAAATTTGAATCCGAAGAGAGTAATTAATTTTGAAGTTTATTTGATAAACCAGTGATTGAGATGGGGAGTATGTATTTAAATATCCAAATATTGTGAAGTTTGGACAAGATAGTACCTAGCCACATTCTTACTCTTTTGAGAAAGACAATTTCAATGTTTGATCAAATTCTCAAATCCCTGAAGGCAATAAAGTTGCTTAATATTTTATTATTACTTTTTGTGGTCTCAATGGCAAGCTAGCATTCCTTTAAAATGAACTATGACTGCTTGATACTGTCCTACTCCAGAAATTTCCCAAATACTTCTGCGTAAGAAGAAAAACAATGTTACACGCTGCCATTTATTGCTTTTTGAGAAATTCTAGAAACTAGATTTTAATTTATTATTTTATGATCAAATTGGGATGGATTAGTTTAATTCGACCAAATATATGACTTGACACTATTATAATTAGATCCCTTCAATTGTAAATCATTGTTTAATATAATAAAGTGGATGTAGGTAATGTGGGCTTGGAATTCATCTTTAGCACAATGGCAATTGTTTAATCATCTCTACTCGTGTATTTTATGCTTTTTACGAAGCTTTGAAGGAATTTTACTTTTTGTCTGTATTTGACTCGTTGCATTAAGCAGGTGGGTGGACACTTTTAAAGAGAATAATTCATTGTTTTATTACACAATGTTTTACGATAAAATTATCTTGGCTACCTTCGATAGCTTATATACTTACAAAGTGCAAGTAAAAAATGGTTGTAATGGAATTTCCTTCACTCATTCCTTATTTATTTTAAATTGCGGAATAACATCTGCCATTGAAAATATGCTAATGACTTTAAACATGACGTTTTGTTTGGGATATATATGACAAATTTATAATTATGAAATGAAACTAATATCCTAAGCTTGGTTCAAGCTTACTTCAGAGCAACACCTACAGTATTATATTAAATTTTCATATAATAAACTGATCTATTGAAAACACATGCCATTTTAAAAGGATCAAAATATAGTAGTAGTAGCAAATAAAGGATAGTATACAAAATAAATAATCATTTTGAAATTGAATTTCCTCGTACACCTCGTACTGAGGAAAAGTTCTTAGTCCAAAAAAGCTTTGATATTGATGAATGCACTTTTATTTATCTCTGGGTGTAAGTCTGTCCACCAACCAATAAAGTAGTCTGGAACTAATATTTTTTTCAAAACAAAATTAACAATAACTCAACAGTGCATTCATTTTTTTTTATATCGAAATTCTTACCGAATTCAAATATCGATTACTTGTGATAATGATATCTACTGTTCAAATTTTAAAATAAGTTATGCGCGTAATAACTTTCTTACAAAAGTATTTAATTAGAAGAACGATAGACGCACGTCAAATTGGAGAAACGCTTAAATATTCTCAGACTTTGTCAAGCTAATATTTATTCAACAATTGCAATTTCTTTTTTAAATAAGTTTCCAGCATATTTAAACATTCATTCATCAATTGTTTCTTCATTTAGCTAATTCATGATCTTGTGTATGCGTTTGGTACACTTCAACTTATGTACTAGGTGTGATCAAATAGTATCCGGCTGGAATTTTTAACCCTGCTGGTGGTTGTCTCGACGAGATATCTTGTCTTATTAGAAAAAAATGACTACATCCTGATGGACGATATATCTCGTCATTAGAAGAAAACTGACCAGATATTGACCTCGTCATCATAAAATAATGGCAATATCTTGATGACGAGATGCCTCGTCATTAGCAAACTTGGTAAGATCTTGATGAACAAGATATATCGTCGTAACCACTTGGAAGGTTAAAATAATGATATACTTGTATTTAGACTTCACCTACAAAGTAGTACCCTTTCGAAGTCCTAAAATTATTTCAGAACTATTTATGTGGTCAGAAACATTTTATGAAGTCATATTTTGAAGAAGGAGCAGATGTTTCGCTGCAGTAGCCTCAAAATGTCATAAAAATCCCTTTCTCGAATTTTTTTATTTTAGGAATATAGAAAAGTTCTGATAACCGATATCTGACATTTGGAGTGGATATTGGATTTATGAACGCTGTATTTAGCAGAATAACGTCCTACAACTTACTATTCATTGGCAGGTGTGTTAACATGGTGGAGTTGTCACTCGCCACTCTTGCGCAATACCCGAGAGAATTATCCACGAGAATTATCTGAATTAAATCGAGTCTAACGCTAAAGTCATCACATAACTTAAAGTAGCAATTTGACGATTCTCTTGCGAATAAGTTCGACTTTACTTTTCTTGTTGGGGCTCTGAAACTATTCATCCTTCTTAAACTTCAATCGATTCTTTTAAATGTTTCTGCCATTTATAAATTTCCACACGACTCAGGAGGAACTTCTCCAAAGGCTTTTTGCAACTTTAAGTAAGCGTTCTAGTAAGTTTCGTGAAGATTTTGACAAAATGGTGATCCAAACTCGCTGATCGACTTTTTCCGACACTAGAAATGTGACGAGCATCTTCACTAACACAAGAACAAAACACTATTGTAAGATAATCAATAGAGCAAGACTGATTAAACGCATGGCACATGGATGATAGGTTCCAAGGTCGGTGCCAAAGGTGTGCCAAAACCCTTTCCTTTTATGTTCCGCAGTTCCAAAGTGTGCAAACATTTTGGATACGTTTTGACCACACCATATTTAGCGGCTTATTCACTGAGCGTCAATCTCTATTGTTAACTATGATATTTTGTCCATTCACTCAACATAAAGTAAATTCTACTTGCATAAACCTGTAAGGGATTTAACCCATATTACGTGAGACATTAAGGACCTAGTGCGAGTATTGAATCATAATATAATGCGTCATCTTAAAATTCCAAGAGTGTCCAGAGAAGCAAGTATAAAATAAATTACTCGGGAAAAATGCTGTTTAAATTGTTTATGATTTTAATCCTGTAATTGATGAAATAATCTGTCTCGTAGTAGCCCTGAATTAACTCTGCCACGCCCTAATTCTCTGAAGACTAAACCACTGCGGGAAAATGCATCACACGAAACGTTACTTACCTCTTCACTATTTCCACGTATTGACGTCTAGCACTAAATTTCTTTGACGCAGAAAGTTTTCGAAATGTTTATTTAGGTGTCTTGGGATCAATAGAGTGTTGTTTGTTTCAACATCCAGAGTAGCTCTAGAGCCATTTAAGATATATCCTTTGGGATTTTATAAAGCACTTCTTACATCTTTACTAAGACAAGTAAACTCAGGAACCAAATAAGAATAACACCAGCACACTCTTCCGTACTCCAAATAAGACTAAATTCAGTAAAAAAATAATATAAGGTATTTCTAAGCGCTGTTTTTGGACAAAATGATAAGTCGTTAACATTAATGGAACGCATTCGGAACTGTATGCTGTCCGAACTGCGTTCTGGAAATGTACTGCTATATACCTACATAAAGAGAAGTGAATTAAGAACTCTGCTTAAGTATACTTTTACAGAACTTTTACTAAAAAATGAAACTTGTTTCAATGAAAAGGATGTATTTCAGTTTACTGATTTACATTGATTATTTTTAAGTATAGAGCAATACCCTGGTGAATTGTAATGTCTGTACATAAAATAGCCAACAAAAATTAGATGTGAAATTCACTGTAAGACATGGATGCTGCTCTGCTTTTTAAATAAAAAGGTAATTGTATAACATGAATTATGTACAAAATATACCACAATTCATGTTTAAAACTAATGTGTATCCGTTTGGTTCATGTCATGCTAATGTATTTTCAATAATAAAAGAGTATTTTCGATTTAAATTTATCTCAGCATACACATGCGAATTGATCAGAGAAAAGAGAAATTACCTCAAGATTCCTCACTTGACTTGGAAGTGACTCTTGTCGAACTCACTGAGGTGAGCCATCTCAAAGACCCTCTCAAAATACCTTGTATACAAGTTAAGTTAGGATTATGAATCTCTGAACGAACCGTTTGGTTTTTGACGACATTCAAACCAAGAATATTCGTTGAATGTCTAAATATAGCAACGATTGTAGGAACGCAACTTAATTATAAAGTTAGCTACTAAAAGAGGATAATAAATATTTCTTTCGGTGTCCTACATTGTAACTAGTTTTTTAAAAGCCTGTATCGGGTTAAAGCGTTGTTAAATGCATCGAATTCGAAGCTCACTGCAGTTAACTCCAATGATAGAACGCCCTACTTTTCGACTATGGTTAATGGTAGAAGCCAGACAAATGGCACTAGTTCTTTCTGTATATGTAAGCTTTCAATCTTTCACTTTCTTGCTCTGGAAAACTGAGAATTTGTTACCAAACTATAGTTGCCTGCAACGAATGCAATTGGCATCGTTTTCGATGTTTCCTTCTCAAGTAAGTCTGAGAGGGATTTTCTTTTCCTTACGGCTGTATATCGTAACAATGGGCTCTGATATTCTTCATGCACTTCATTTATGCTTTCGTTTATAAAATGGAAACATGGAAGCATCAGTTATCCCTCAAAAACCAAGAGATACTGCCAAGACTTGCATAAAAGTTAAATGAGCTCTAAATCAGTAGTTTATTGTGGATAAATTTCTTTAATGTGAGGGATGTTTATTTTCTTTATACATGATTTACTCGCAAGGAAAATTTTTAGAACAATAGACACTGGTTTCAACGAAAGCAGTTCAGATGATATCCCATAGATAGAATTCTTTTAAGTAAAATTGAGAAGCAAATTGCCTTATTTCCCTCTAAATTAGTAAATATTGAACATAGGTTGACAGAAAGAAATTCCTAATCGTCAATTTTTAGAACAAATTCATAGATATGTGGATTTCTCATAATGGGCGGAATTGTGTTCAATTCTCTAAAGACATTCACGTTCGATGTTCCAAAACATTTGAATGTTGAAAGATTTTTTAAAAACAAAAATAGAGATTGGTACAGAGGAAGGTAGGTAATTAACCTCTCGTCTCACTGGAGCAACACAATGGGCTATTGGAGATGGTCCGGGATCAACCCCAAAGGGAAAGATCCGAAGACAAGACCTCATAATTTTGAACCACGGTCAGATGTTGAAGATTGGAAAGAAAAAAATCCATACATAAACAAACAACAATAATAAACAAATAAAAAGTGTTGGCCTGGTGGGCTAGGATGTATTTTTAAAACTTCAAAGACTTAATATTTGGAAATAGAAATAAAATGTAATAATTTCTACATTTAAAAATGATTAAATCTACTAATGAAAAACTGAAAGAAATCATCTGATGTTGACAATACTAAAGTCACTCGTAATTTTTGAGGATGAATTTTCACAAATCAATGAAATTTTAGCCCAAAGTGGTATTTAATCAAGAACGTCAGTTGGAAATGCAAATTAGAGAAATTTTAAACAAGACATTGGCTTTATATTTCATACCAGCCAGCCCTCATTAATATATTCAAGCATTGAAATTCCTAAGCCAATTCAATTTAAATTAAATAACATGTTTGTTTAATTAAATTATTGTTAATACATTCCTTTCCCAACTGTCCGTTAAGTATATCAATTCACTGTAAGAATGAGAGTAAATTTGCTATTCGAAACTTCCGAGGTATTCTTTCCAAACTTCCAACAGCGTTTCTAAAATGAATAGTGATAAGACGTTTGATGCATTGCCAAGAGAGAATCTTAGCTGGCATTAATGAAAGTTCATCACTCCCCAAACACTGTTTCATCCCATTATTATGTGCTCAAATGCTTGGGGTATTTTCAAAGGAATTCGCGTCATTTGATTAAGAGTTTTAGATCAAATTTCTATTAAGTACTCGACTTAATCAATAACACATTCGCTTGTAGTTAAGGATCTTTCGTCATACCCGGATCGCTGATGAAATCCTATTGATTCGCATGTTAGTTGAATTTTTATTTCCAATTTAATTAGTTTTTTGCTCCAGCCAATTAGTTCGATGAAAAGTTCATTTATTAGATCGGTCCAAATAAAAGATTTGAGTGCTTGTCATACATAAATCACTAACGCACCCACAGAGGATAGTTCAATATTCAGTTTAATTAATTAACTTTTACAAATAGGATCAAAATATTTGTTCCTAACTCATAACACCCTGCTTTAAGACAGAGTGATTACCAGTAAATGGAAAAAGAACTTTACACTCCTTTATTTAGTGCTGTTTTTAATCTAAAATAGCACAGCTTTGATGGACTCCCTTTAATACTGGTAGTAAAACAATTTAAAAATATTTTTAAAGTTTAAAGGAGGATAAATTACGAACTAAGAAATATTGGCTTTTTAAAGAAATATGTCAAATTCGTTCTCGTCACATTTTAAACTAGCTTCATTCAAGTAAGATTAGATCATTTTGGAGGAAACTCCGCCGAAACGATGTTCTCTAGAGAACTTTATTTTAAATCCGTAATTTTGATTTGATAGTCTCATTGTTGCATCAGCTTTGAAGCATACTTTTAGTGCAGAAACGCTTTATTAACGAACGTTGAATTTTCCATAAACAATGCTAATTTTATTCTAAATTTTCATTTGACAAATTTCCATGCCTTTACATATCGCCGATATGATATTTTTAATTACTTCACGTCGCGGCATCCTTAATTTCAGAACGTTATTTATTGTAGTAGCAAGGGTGGTGTCATCCTGAGATATCACTATAGATATGTAGAGGTACTTTGCATGTCTAAGTAATTTATGATTTTCTTGATTGAGTGTTTAGTTTCAAAAATTTTCAAAAAAGTTTAAAGAGTATTTTAAGCAGTAAATAGAAGTAAGGTTTGAAATTTGAGGAAACGGCTTAGGATCCCTTACACCTAAGATTTATCATTATTCAAGGTATTTAATAATGCGTTGAAACGTGGAAGTCTGTGAAGTAATATTGTTGTTGTTTGCCTTTATTATAGAGTACAATGCAAACTCAACGATTGGTACAGTTAAAAACAATTACACCTATTAACTTTATACAGTTGATCTGCATGGCAAAAGCTGGGATCTGAAACTCAACTATACAGCTGTAGTAATTTATATATCATTAACGTTCACCAAATATAAGATATATTTAAGCCGAATTTAAATTTTTATCAGAACAATGAAAGCAACCACTTTCTGGCGCACACATCTGGCGGTAAGATGTGAGTGCAAGAAGCTTTTTGCAACGAAAATCACGTTCAGCTTGGAATTAGTGCGTTATTTCGATGATAGATGGCGCTACATTGTCAATTTTGATTTTTAGTTTTTAAAACGGATGATAAAAATTATCTGTACTCGGTAAATTTTTTCAAATATTTTTATCTTTACAATTGAAATAAATTTCAGATCAGATTTTTGAAAGTGATAGCTGATTTCATCTGAATACCCGATAGTTGTGTTGTGTATTTAATAAAAAATGAACGAATACTCCTATAGTCTCAGTATATAAGCCAAATAAGCTATTTTGTATTCAGTTGACGTGATGGCCTTTTTGATCATTCAACGTAATTTAAAGCTTCTTAGTGCTTTTCGTATCTATTTCGATATAAAGTTCACTTTATAACAAAGTTATTGCAAGGTAATGAAATAAAAAACCTTATTACACACACAAATTATTTCAAATACCTCGATGTAATTTGTACCTTAACTTAGAGCTTTATTTCCTGTAGTTGTCAATGCCATTTCCTGCATGCTGATATCCAAAAACGGCTGCTTTACAATGGAGCTCCTGATGGTCGTTCTCTATTGCCTAAGTCCAACTCAACTGACTTTATTCTCTTTCGCACACAAATCTAAAACTACTCTGAAGTAGCACCATACCAGGGACGAATCGGAGGGGATTGCGGCCCACTAAATAGCAATACTCACTTAGCTAGTCCAAGTTTTGTTCATCACACATGTCAAGTACGCGTGTCTGAAACAGTCTCATTGAATATTAGGGCAATTGGATCGGAAGAGAGACCTCCCCAAATTATTTTCAGTCGAAGCGCCTGGAAAATACCTCACAAATAACTTGCACGGTTAAAAATGTTTAGTCAACTACAATGGAAAGATTATAAAAGAGTAGTGTTGCTTATAATTTACTTCTATGCAGTGAACTTTTAACCCTCCAAGTGGTTTCAACGACATAACTCGTCCGAGATCGCTAATGACGAGATATCTCGTCGAGACAAAAGTACCCTATTACTCCAAGGGGGAGATCCAAGTAGGAAAACCAGTTGTTTGCTGCCTAGAACTGGTGACAGTTTGGAACAAGTTTTTGCATCAGAGGCATCACAGGGTGGTTTTGGACACGGGGATAAATCCCCAGGAGGGTTAAATTCTTCTGTTCATTGGAAGTTTGCTTGGATTGATAGAAAGGCTCCTATTTGTATTCGATTGACAAATAGAATCGTCAAAGATCAATCGGAGCTATTAGCAACACTGCACTAAAAGTCCCGTGTATTCCATAAAAACTCGTTTATTGAAATTTCCAAACGACTTAGTGTGTGGTCACGAAATCTCTGGTCCGTCAATCTTTCTGAAATAAATTACCACGTCGTTAGCATCTGCTTCAATGGTCAATTCTTCTGTTTCTGTGTAAAAAACAAAAGAAAGAGCACAAATGTTCACTTTCTTTTGTTTCACACTCTTCAAACTCTTTCTTTTGTGCTTCAAAACGTGTGTCGTTCAACGTAACTATGAATATTCACTGAAGATTTTCCCATTGAAAAGCGGGGCCACGGTAGTCCGGTTGGTAGAGTAGCAGATTAGCAAACGGAGGGTTGTGAGATCCTAAGACCGCCGTGTACGTGGGGGCTGGTGCACGTTAACCTTTAGACTACGGGCAGTACAACAGTCCTACCGTGAGATTTTTCCTTCCTAGAGCGGCTCGGTACAGATGCTGTTATATCCCCTTTTAAGCAACGGCTGACATCGATCACCATTTGCGACTGCCCCTAAAGAGGTAAGGTCCTTTTGTTCGAAGCCCAATCCTGTAGATCATTCTGTGAACGCTGGGAAATACAGAAAGGTGATAGCATGCCAAACACTATGAAAGGAAAGCGCGGTCATTCACGACTCTCTCTCACGAGTTCTGTAGGTGGAAGGAAGTCAAGAGAAATATGCCGTTCTTAGACGACGAAATTTGGGTATCGTAAAGGTTAAATCTGTCGTGACCTCGAAAGTCCTCACGTTGACGTAGTATGGAAGTCTGGAGAGTGGGGTGCCAGCTGAGATGTTGACCTCGTCATATGACCGTGGTTCAAAATTACGAGGTGTTGTTCTCGGATCTTTCCCCTCGGGATTGATATCGGACCGTCTCCAATAGCCCGTTGTGTTGTTCCAGTGCGACGTTGATTCAACTATCCCCCATCCCCAATGAAAAGCCTCTACCATGCATTCACCATAAGCATCAAGAATTTTCATCGAGTGTTCGTGAAATGTTTACCAGTTCATTTACATTTAAGTTTATAGAAAAATAAATAAGAAAGCAGAAAAAGCCAAATTTTGATCAATTAATGTGTACGTTCATTTTCTATCAAAGCTGTCTCATTGATTTTTCAACAGATATCGATTCTTTTTTGTGTGTTAACTCCTTTTCATGTTTGTTATGCCAACTGCTAAATAATTTATCTTCTTTTTCTTAGGCTTTTGCTCAAATAACATCTAAGCCACACAATATAGTCCAAAATTATCGACATTTCTGATAGAAATGCATTTGATTCTGGTAAAAATATCGTCAAGCAGTAGTAATAATTCTCAATAAACATTCAAAAGTTCATTCATCCAGTAAAAGAATAAATATAAAATGAAATAGTTCAACTATTTCATTTTATATTTGTTCTTTTACCTGGATGAATGAACTTTTGAATGTTTATTGAGAATTATAGATATATGCTTACATTTATTTTAATAAAAAATAACATTTTTTTGAAAATTTGATAAACTATTTTACACGTTTCTCAGACATTAAAAATTTAAGAGATAATCAAACTAACGGCATTTAAACGGATTGAATTTGAACATAATTCATGTAGATGAGTGTCTGAAAAATGATACTTGAAAACAAACTACATTGCAGTTTTTCGATGCATGTTTTGTCATAATCAGAATATTACGAATTTTTAAAATTTATCCAAAGTAAAAATATATTTATAAGTTTAAGGGAAGTATACAGGGTTATCATAAAGTAACTTCCCCTATATACGAGCCCCTAGCGATCGCAATTTTAAACGAATCGAAATGAAACTGAGATTTAAGATTTCAAAGTATGCGCTCTAGAGTTATGTAAATAACAAGAATCGAACTCTCACACTTTTGGATAGAGTTAACAAATTTCGAAAATTTAGAATATTAACATCCACTTTTATCTATCGCAATATGATCGGCACAGGGAAAAACCAAAAATGGCGTTGAAAATGTGCTTTTCCTTCTGAAAACGACGGCGCAAGAGCACTGTCAAAAAAGATGAGTGTCAACGACAAAAGAGGAAAGAAAGGCAACAAGCTGCAATGATAACGCACGTAATTTGCATAAATCACAAGCACAATGCGCCAAGCCCAGGAGGTCTCTTTCTTCTCTACATCCTCTCTTTTAACAATTACTCGACATTGTCTTGTTTGACGCAGCTTGGCCAAATATGGCCCTTGCGCTATATAACCCCAAACCACCCACAAAACGCCAATTGGCACAAGCATTTGTAATAAAGGTAAAATGGTATGGTTTTGTCGCCTTTCTTTCCTCTTTTGTCGTCCACTCTTCTTTAACAGTAACTCTTGTATCGTTTTTGGAGCTAAAGGCAAAATTTCAACGCCACTTTTGGTTTTTCACTGCGCAGATCACTTTGCGATGAAAAAAGTGGATGTTGCAACTCGAAATTTTTTAACTGTATGCGTGATAGTTCGATTCTTGTTATTTACATAACTCTAGCCGCATTCCTATAAATATCTAAACCTTCATTCAGATTCGTTGAAAATTGCTGTCGCTAACGGCACGTATAAAGGGGATGTTATTTATGAGCACCCGTACTCATTTATTGTGCAACGAAATGAACGAAATATCCAAAATAATGCATCGAAAGATCTAAACATAATACTAGGTGTTCAATAATGTAAGTAATCGAATTAATAAAAGAATTCAATGTTACCAGTTGAGCGATTATTTTATTCGGCTATTTTTATTTCACGAGCCCTTCCAAATATTGAAAGAATTTGGGAAAAGCGAGATGGAACCGTTTTTACAGAACTAAAAGCATTCCTGTAACACATGAGGGAGCTCAATGGAAGTGAAATAAATACGAAACACCCGGGACAAAACGCTGGTTGTAAAAGAAATCATTGGAATTGTAGGTCCACCTGAATTGGTCAATTACACGGAAACTGGGGAGAAAATACACCGGAACGAGAAGCTAAGGCATTCTTTTCCATTCCCGCTTCCAAAGCAATGGACGATTACAAATCTCATGAGAACATTTTCTACGGATTTTCTCGATTCAATGATCAGTATCAAGGAAAATAGAATACATACTATGTATAAATGTATTTAAAATAACTAGTTAGTACAAAAAAGTTATTTTCATATAATGAACACGATAAAGTACTCATTGTAGAAAATATTTCAACTTTTACTTATTGTTTATGGCCGTTCACAAATTCAAATTAAGAAAGCATCAAATTTAAGCGATCTAATAATACAGGGTGATTGGAAATTCCCTGGCTAAAAAGCATTTTTTTAAGAATGTATGTCCACAAATGTTACACATAAGTGCCAAAGGGCGCTTCTTGGTACGTTTGCAAACGTTCTTTTCAACTTCGTCATTCGCAATGCGGATTTCGCACGCGATGGAGCATTACATGAAATCCTAGATGGTTCACATCAATGTAACATGTGGAGCTACCAATAGAAACGGAAGAACTGCTCAAAGATTGTACCGTAGACGCTTTCCTAATAGGTGAATGACGAATCGTCAAACGAAACAGAGCATTTGCACCGCCAGCTGTGTGAAATCATGTCTGTGTGACATTTCATGTCAGAATGCATGACGTGGGTCGGCTGAAAAGTTGAAGGGCTCCACGAATGGAAGACATCCTACGTTAGGTTGAGAGAAACTAGTTTAAGTCCTGTGTTAGTGCAATAATTGCGGACATATATTATTTGACATTTTTTTATTTTGGTGCACCCTACCACCCTTTAAAGCTTGACCAGAGTATTTCGAATCACCCTGCAGATATATCTCATTCCACTATCATTTACTTCCAAATATTTTGTGATAACAGACTACGAAAGAATTTCATAGATCTGGTTCAATCTAGTATAACCAACTAGAACTAACACAGAATGTGTGCAATGGCATACAAAAGATTGAAACTAAGTATTACTTAATAGTTTAGTACCGTTAGTAAACTTGCCAATAGCATACCGATTGTTGAAAGCACAGCAATTCGATCTCCTTTGCCTATGAACGTTTGCAAACTCCGACTGAGGAACTAATGAATATAAGAAAATCTAATCACGTGCATTTTCTTTCGCATTTCCTTAGCAATGATCGATAACAAACCTTAGAAGGCCACTTTTTATGGAAACGTTCAATTCAACGACCAATTGTAAGCACTAAAACAGGAAATACTAATCGCATTTAAACTAATGATTACGTCAAAAAAAATTGTTTTCTAAATAACTAAAAGTAAGTGATTAATATGATGTATTCATGTACATTTCCCGAGTTTAATTTGTCCTCTTTTTTATAGGGGTTACTATCTTTTACGAACATAATGGCATTTTGATTGAAGATTTGCTGTATTTAATATAAGGAGATATGGAATATATATAAACAATTTTTTAAAGAGAAATCTTTTCCACAATTCTGATAAATAAAAAAGAATCCAGGATATAATAATTAAAAAATAGATTGTAACATACCTTGATAATTACAGTTAACGGTTACCCATTGACAAGCTAATTACTTATATACATGTAATAGATGAATTTTCTTTATTTTGATAGGAATGGAGTAAGTTAGCATTTATTTCAAACTGGTGAAAGAAATATCTCCCAAAATAATATTATTTATATTGAGCATCAAATGTTGAATATATAAAAACTTGAAGATTTTTAATATTTTGTATTTTACCCTCCTGCCAAATCCAATTTTTTGTCTATTGTCAGATGGGTAATGTTATAAGTTCCATTCACGCTCAACTGATTGTGATTTCCGTAGAAATTAATATTTCCCCCAAGACAGCTTTCATTGTGTGGACCATAATTCAGGGAAAGTTTTCCTCTTTTCTTATTTTACTTTCAAATAAAAGTAGAAGTAGTCCTTCTCTTAGTGATTGAACATGCTAGTTTTCCCTGATTGGGGCAAACTTTAATTTTGTGCTCAACTAAACGAGATGAAAAAAGTCCTTCAAAGGCTATCAAACTAGCTTCTTTTTGCAAAAAGAGAGCTATCCTTTGTGCCTGCTTCCCAGATACGATTCAATAAATAAATAATAATAAACCCAACTCCTTTTTTAGTAGTACATTGTAATATCAAGCAATAAAAACAAGCTGAGATTAATTCTTTTATACACGAGGCCTCAGAGTAATAAAAAGGAATTTCTCCCGAGTCTTGTTTTTATTTGAAGGCGACTCTTTTTTCTTCGCTTAAAGCATAAAAGAAACACTCATTCTGTTTCTTCATTCCCTCTATTTTAATCGGCCGCTCCTTTGGCCGCCGTCCTTGTGGAAAGAAAAAACAGAATATTTCATATTCTTTTTCATTCATTTTTTACAGCTCGAGTCAAAATTACTCGATCAATAATATTAACACTTTTAAGATAAAGAGACCTCGCGTTATTATAGTTCATTTTAATTTTCAAAGCACGCGAGTCAAAGGAGTCGGAACGTTTCTCCATTCATCTACTGGTCCGTTCAAGACTTAATTGTAATTTATTAACCCAGCTCAAACGTAGTGATGGGGAATTTTAATCGAACACCCCAAGACCATAAAGCAGCCGAGAGTAAAATGGGATGGAAGTTTTGTTGAGTTCCAACACTTGCAAAGAAAGTTCATTTATATAACATTTCTTTTCTCTCTCACTGGGACATTCATTTCGTTCAGCATTTTCGACGAAATGAAATCCTCCCACGATAAAAACAGAAACTACCTAAGTTGATTTTCACTTCTCGTCTCACTTAGATATCACATTTCTTCTTGGAATGGTGTACTGGTTTGTGGAATCAGTTTCATGAATAATCTAAAACCGAATTGAATTTCTTTCTTTTCACACACACAAAATGATTTAACTTATACGCTAACTAACATGCAATCCATCCAATTCAACTGGCGAGCTCGTGGGCGCAATAGAAAAAAACAAATCACTCATACTATTGTCAAACAAATTAAATGAATTTCAAATTCATTCAGTATTGAAAAGTTTCTTTTAATCTATATTTTATCGCGATTAACTCTTATTTCATATAGTTTAAGTCTTCACAAGTTTATTTACATTTCCTTTAAAACCTTCCTTAACCCTCCTGGTGGTTGTCTCGACGATGAGATCTTGACAGACGATGTATTTTGTCATTCGCAAAACTGACCAGATTATAATAGACGAGATATCTCTCCGTTAGAAAAACACTGATCGTTATCTCGTCGCCATAATAAAACTGGCAACACCAATATATTGCCAATTTTTTTATGGTGAAGAGATATCATTAACAAAATTGGTCAGATCTTGACGAAACCACTTGGAGGGTTAAAAAATAGTAGCACAAGATTTTAAAAGAGATTATAAAACTTCTCAGGGTAGCATAATAAAGAGATGCGTTTAGAGCCATATAGCTAAACATTCATTGAGAAAGCTCCACCCGCATGGGATGCATTGGACTGCATGGTCTTGGAATATCATGTATAATTTTGTCTGAATGTCGGTGTCAATTCAAACAGAATTGCGACATTTAAGTTACAGAGAGCCTTCATGTATTCGATCAGAACTTATTACACTCAACAAAAGTTCGAGGGCAGAATGCTATCCCTGCCTCATTAATCATTCTTCGAGTTAATTATCCCTACAGGACCCATGACTTAAAAACTACTATGTGATGTGAAGATATGTTGTTCAACTTCATAATTGTACAACTTCAGCAGCGTGGATGTCTCGGCTCTTACATATTCATACAAGATGGAGCAGCATCTCACATTGAATTACTAGTTCAAAAAGTGTTAGGTCAACATCTGATAGAAAACCGAATCGTCAGTCGTGCAGCTCCTTGTGGTCAACTCGTTCGCCTGATCTCAATCCCTATGGAATTAAGTAGTGGGAACATCTAAAAAGTTTTTGAAAGACAGAATAACTCGACAAGCGAGTCTATTTAATTCGGCTTGTATGTCTGCACCAAAAATTATCGTTCACAAGTATTACTATTTTAAGGTCTGTAAACATCAAACACCTGTAAATAATAACGTAATATAAACAGTTATATGCAACGTTTATTTTAGTCATTATGTCTCATTTATTTCAAAACCAGCTCTTACAGAACCAAATTAACTCTGGAAGCGAAATGCTGATTACTTTTTTATTTACAATGCGAAAGAAATTATCCGTCTCGTTGAGTTTTGTGTCCAATCATCTTAGGCTATAGAACTCTAACTATTCTTTAATTAGTCACCCGATACTTAAAAAGTAATGGGCAGTGGATATTTGGGTATTTGGGTATTTCAATTAACGTCACACTGGAGCAACACAATGGGCTATTGGTGACGGTCCGGGATCAATCCCAAAGGGAAAGATCCGAGGACAACACCACGTAAGTGGGCAGTGGAGAAATTAAATAAGTTCGAATTTGGGATACATTTTAATTTTCGTGCTATTGAGTTTGGTTCAAATTTTTGGCACGTATTGTTTGGTAAGGTGGTTCAAAAGCCAATTATGAACAATTGCTTGATCAAAAAGTCAAGATCTGTTAGTTGTTCATGCATGATATTTCTATTTAATAAATCACTATCAAATTATTATAAATTTAAATTTCTCGTTTAAGGACAATAAAATAATTCTCATAAAATTGATAATAAAATTAAACTATATTAAAACACTAACTATACAAGGAAAGTCTGTATTACTTATTTTTGTCCTATATACACCTATAATTGGATTTACTCAATTTATTCATAATTTGAATTAGTGAATGTATGAGTTGGAGAGAAAACATGATATGCAGGTTTCTAGGAGATCAAAATGGTGAGAATTATATTTAAAAGGATATTTTAAATATTTTGCTTTCGCAAGAATCGGAATGAAATTAAAAACAAAAGTAGTTCTAGGTTTTCCCATACAATTTGTCGGATTTGTATACCCGAATAGTAATGTATAAATAATTTTATGCGAATGTGAAGCAATTCAAAATTTCTCCTACATTTTTTATGCACATTTACATTATGAAATGTGTTTAAAGATAAAATATCTGTAATTTAATGTTCATTATTTTAAATTCTGCATCATTCAAAAATCACAATTAAAAACTTATTACTAATTGCTATGGACAACGTTTAGGAAAATAATTTTCGGAATAACAATGAACGATTTACGAAGCAGCGAAAAGCCTCTTATCACATTTTATGAAGATCAGAGCTGCAAATGTCAATCAGATTGTTCCCTATTATTACTTCTTTCTATATTACATTTAATATCAGCAACATTCTTTTGTAAAGTTTGAAGAGTAATTATGTTTCAAATTGAAATTTATATACTTATATTCATTTTTAGAATATTCAAGATGTTCGGAAAAGAATAAACTTACATAGAAATATTTTAATCTCAACAGTAGATGTTGTGGACAAGCATATTTGATCACATTAATGTTACACTTCAAATGAAATTAAGAGCGTAAAAAGGACATTGTAAGTTCAGCTTATAGCTGAACACTATTAAACTAGATAACCAATGAACACAGTTTATGATAATCAAAGCTTACTAGAACGTGAGCATCAAAACTTTCTCGTAATTTGAAAATTGGATTTAGGAAATAGCAATATTTGCGTTTTACGAGGTAAGTCAAAAATTATCTGTATTTTATTTTTCAATTTATTTACACAAATGTAGGTGTTAAACAAGTTCGTCATTTTTCCAAATAGGTACCTCTACGTGGTAGAGCACTGTCCCCGTATTGTTTTGTAAGTCTCCGATGAATTTCCGCTCCTGGCACACCTACCGACCCTAAAAATCGGATCACTGTTCTTTATTCCTCCTTAGTGCACACTGCTAGCGGAGCGGCCATGTTTATACTGAAGCAAGAAAAATGAAGCTATCAAGGTCAAACTTCTCGGTAACGTGACCACAGTGGTATCAACTCTAAGCATGCATGTGCAGAAGGGAGTGTGACAAACCGAAAGATGTGTTATAGCGAAAAAGCGGATAATTTTTGACTTACCCTCGTATATTGGGATAACATCGAAATTGACATTGTACTTTTAAATTTAGTTCTAGCTCTTTTCAATTGTAATTTGTGCATGTATATGCATCTCGTGCTTTTCTCAGTACTTCATTGACGGTTTTCTTTAAAACATCTAATATACCGAATGTTTTGTTTATTTCATGACGACCCGACAAAATATTTTTTGGAGTAGTTATGGAGTAGTTATTTTGTTTTTCTATGGAAAGGAATGGCATCATATATGTCACAAAATGTGCACGAATCTCGTGTATCAGAGTTGACTGCTTTGCACGGTTCAATATGAAGCCAGTTACATTTTGTCTCCAGATGAGAGAATCCAAAATAGGTATAAGTTGAAAACATATTCCAAAAATAAAGTTTTCGATACTATCTTTCTCTAGAAAAGAAAAAGTATTCTAATAACACATGACATTTTTCAGTGAATACCTACAGATCTAGAACCATTACAAAATGCGGGGAAATAGAGGGAGGAAACATTTGCTATGGGGTCCTTCCGGATCAGACATTATATTTATTTACGCAGTTATATTAACACACAAAAATAACTATAAATTAACTTAACATTTTAATCTAATTTACGAAAATAGAAATGTTCTCTTTACATAATAGAATAATTCGTAAAATACAAGTGGCAATACATTTAACGAAACATTTAACCTATAATTGCCCCGTACAATAGTTGTTTCCTTTTTTTAATACTATTTTCTATTTCAATTTCGGCGTATCTTGTTTTATTTTCGGACAATGTTTAACGAAATTCGCAACTTTGAACAAATTCCTTCTACTAACTACGTGAGAAAAAAATACTATTTGAGAGTAAATAAACACAAGGAAAGATTGTTTACCTAATGCAAAATTTATAGCCCTGTCTACGTTTTTGGTAAAACTGCTCAAAGAACGTGCTTTGGTATTTTTACGTTTAATTTTTACAACTTATTTTTGGACTTTTATGCTAGAAGACATGAATCTTGTACACAGTTTTATGAGTTTTCAGAATAATAAACAAATGTGAGCTAGTTCCCCGAGACTTTCCATGAGAGGCATGCATCAATGTGTTATTTATAATCAGCCCAGGTTGTTTTAAGAGATTCTCTTAAAGTCATTCTATGAAACAGATCACTGAGCCCGTTAGAAACATTTATGTTAAAGAATATTCTGAATTTAATGGCTAATCCATTGTCATCTCTTCTATTTTAAGCCCTTCTTAGGGACTTTCAGGAGCTTTTCTCTATTTTGCGACACTACTCAGCTTCAGGTAAAGAAAGCTCAAGAAAGTAAATTTTACTTAAATTTAAGAAAAGAAGTAGGCACGATTCTTAGTAAAAAAGGGCTACTGAAGTTAAATATTCAATTAATAATGGGGTCGCGGTAGCCCGATTGGAAAAATAGCGGAATAATAACCGGATAGTTGCGAGTTCGAAACTAGATCCCAGCAAAGACCGTTGTGTGCGTGGGGGCTGGTACACGTTAAATCTACAGTGGACTCGAATGTCCTCACATTGGGAGATCTGTTTATATCTGCAACTAATCGACAAGTCAAAATATAATCGTCAAAAGAATGGTTAAACTGGTATGCCACTGAAGGAAAAACATCGCTTGGTTTGATGAATCAAGATATTTTTGTATCACACCATTGAAATAAACGGGTCGAATTTGGAGTAAGCAGCATGGATCGATGAAACTCTTTTACACCACGACAGCATAGTACAACTTGGAAAATATAGTGTAATTATATGGGGACTGTTCTGTTTTCACGTTATTGGTATTTTTACAGGTATTGATAGATCCTGAAACAGTGTCATTTATTTGTGTAAAACAGAGTCATGTTATCCTAAAACAGTGTCATTCAAACCAAGAGAGTTCTCTTTACAATACTCTTTAGTCAATGGTAATTGAATTAACGTCGTACTGGAGCAACACAACGAGCTATTGGCGACGGCCTTCCCAGGCGTTCAATCCCGAAAGAAAAAATCCTAATTTAGTCAATGTGTTATTTACAAAACAACCTTATACAACAAAACATAGATAGCACTTTGTCATACGGATAGCATAGTCATGTTCTGGTTCCAAAACATGAGTTCAGTTAACTTCTTTAGTCAGTGAACACACACACACAGGGCCCACATCTCAAACTTAAAAAGTCTACTCTACGGTAAGGGAAGTGTGTGTTATTAGCATTGGACAACATTCCTACAGAACTCATACACCTTTCCGAATCAATCTTGGTTAGAAATAATACTGTTTTGAAGGATGATAAAAGAAAAAGGTCACAGGTAAACTCTCTCAAATGGAGGGGCACAAATATACCGGTGGGATGTCTGTTATAAAGTATTTATTCAATGGGATGTCTCTTATAAAGTATCTATTCATATGTATGTGCTTCAGAAATTGAATGTGGAATTATGATTTTACACAAAATTTAAATTTACTAAAAGTTTGTTAAAGATTTTCTTGACTTAAAACTTAATATTAATTTAACAAATAAACACACTAAGGTTTGATTTTAAGTTTCCTTTTAGAAACAACTATGCAGTGCATTTTCGACAACTTATTACTCATCATAAAGTTTTAGAACTTGTCAAAATAGTGCCGATCCGTTTAGAAAGATTTCAACAGCTCTTTGTATTTCTTTCGGAGATTTAGCTTAAGTAATGAGTGAATGATTACTTTCTTCGAAAATGAAATATTTTAAAATAAATCCTACAATATCTCTCATGATATATATATCATATGTTTCATATGTTTTGTACTATATCAGATTATTTTTTTTAAATTACGTTCTTCTCCTAGGGATGCTCAAAGAAACCTTTACGATCCTTTTAAATGCTATATTTTACCTCTGTTTTCTTCATATATCCTGCATATCACGGGAAAAATCAAGACTAAAGAGGGCAGTATTGTTGCTCTTTACCTATTGTCCTCCATTTTAGGAGATTGCATTTGATAGGCTCGCATACATTTTCATTCAATTTCAAACTGATGATAAGCTCAATATTTCACTCTTAACTCTCCAAATTTTTTAATTTGCCTGATTTTTACATTGCCTTGTAGAAAAAAAATGAAGCGTCTGAGAAAATTTGTTTGAAGAGCGCGATCTGCTTTTACCATTGAATGCTCAAATCTCGAGATGAAACGAAAATACCTCGATATCTGCAAGGGAACACGACTCGGTCGAGGTAATTACTGTAAAAATGCAGTTTCGCTGCAAAAGGATCCGACCCCTGTGCCGTTAATAAAATATATAAACCAGAGAGAGCAAACATAAACATGGAAATATCTGAAACCTAGTGCCGTACAGAGATTTTCTGGGTGCTCACCTGTAAACATTTTAATAGATACAGGACTAAAACACACCCGTATTTCAAGGAGTTAAGAGACAGATAATTTTATTTCGTTTCCAATTACATATTTGTTTTGCTTTGGGGAAAAATCGGCAGAAGGAAAAGTTTTTATACGTGTACCGCTGCTCTTTTTTAATTAACTATTTCTCTTTTGTGTAAATAGATGGCTCTTTTTTTGCTTCATAATCAAAGCAGATGCAGTTGGCAATGTACTTTTTACTCTTGCTTGTTAATTCCCCGCTTAATAAGACAAAATAAATTCAGGCTAACGAAGGTATGCTCGAAGCTCCGGTCATTTGTAATTTGTCTTGTCCGTTCCCTCGTCTCTTTATATTGGCCGCTGAATTAATCAAATCTACCGCTATGCTAAACTGCCGAAGTTGTTTCCTTTCCAGTCATTTCAATTCGACTCAATGTTCAAACGAGGCGCTGAGCATCGGTAAGTGATCATTTATTATACGTATTAGCATTGCAGCGAATTCACAGTCTATTTCTATTGCATCGATGAAAAAATTAGCCTTCAAATTTTACCTTTCCTTAATTCAATTCCAAAATCATCCACTCTTCGCATTATCCTTTACGAATTCAATTTTAAAATTAATTGATAATATACATGATTCTAGACTTAGATAATCATCAGATATTTTATTAAGAATGTCAATTGTGTACAGGATATGAGGTGTAGTTGTTTTGACTTAGAATTAAAAATCCATAAGCTTGTGTGCTCTATATTAACTGCCCCAGTGGAACACCTTTAGCTGTTGCATGGGCTTCATGGACCCGAGGTACTCTAGTGATCTTTTCTTTTCCATGGGTTTACTGTCCTTAGGATCGGGGGTCGCACTCCCGGGATACCCAATCCATCTTTTCTGCTTTCATCCCACTACTCTGTTCCCCAAACCCTCTTTTTTCCTCTTTCATGGCATTTTTTATTTGAAGTTGTCTTGTGTTTGGCGCAGCTTGATCAAATTTGGTTCCTGCACCATAAAACGCCAAACCAGCCAACCAATTGATATTAACTTTTAATATACGATAGTTAAACGACAATAATGTATGCAATTAGGTAAAATTTATAGTTGCTACACATTTTTTGTCAACAGGGGTGAGCAAGCTATTTGTCGATGTAGCTAATGATGTAAAAAGGGAAACAGCATCGTATAACGACAGAGAAATTAGGTTCCTGAGAGGAGCATCTAAAACACGCTGCTTGAGAAAGCTCATTCAAAACATCTCTCACTGTGACTTGACTCAGAACGACGACTGAAGAAAATAGTTTTTAATTGAAAATGTTATGTAATCGACTGCTCATTTAAGCGTCCCTTAAAAATTGATATCAACAATTCACTATTTGTATTTCGACTTGATGAATCATCCCAACGTACAGAAGGTACATTTATACACTCGCATTGATCCAAACATGGATGCTAATTTCAAAACAGCAGTTCTAAAGTTGAAAGACCGTTGTCGATCCGAAGAGATCCAAATGCGTGTTATTGGACACTATCCGTTCAAATTTGGGTTTATACTCAAACTAGGTAACGATAAAACAAAATGCTAGGGGTTGAGAGAATATCAATGAATCATTCAGAAAGTGGAATGCCTCCGTTGATATATAGGAACTTCCAACTTATAAACTTCTCCCGCCGTAAGGAAATACTTATTTTACTGAGAGTTGTGAAACTCAAAACTACATTTCCATGATCCGAAATTTTTGTTTAGATATAATTTATAAGATATTTTTATTTTGACTTTGCTAAACTTAATTACCAATATAAATTGCTTTTAGCTGTGTGGTGTAAATATTTCATTTTATCTTATGAAATTTTAGCAAATGAAGAAATCGAATGCAAATAATTTTTCAAGAAACAAAGGGGAACAAATTCTGGAGAAAACACGACATATTTTGAAAAAAAATTCAAAAGCTAAATAATTTTCAATAGATTTTGAAAGCATTTACTTTTCCAGTCAATGAAAAAGCGAAAAGAATCATCAAAATAAAAAAATATTGTATATAACTAAATCCATTGTGAGTGATGGGTTGTTTGATTGGTAATTGATTTTATGTCGCACTGGAACAACACAACGGTGTGTTGGTGACGGTCTGGGATCAATCCCGAAGGAAAAGATCAGAGAGAATGATAGTAAAAAATAGCATTTGATGCTTAAGTATGACTCGATTGGTTTGCATTGAAATCTACATACTTAATATATATCTGAAATTATAGATTATGAAGAGTTGCTATTAGTTGGGAAAAGGAGACCTTTTATTATGACAAAAACAATAATTATTTAGAAAGATTTACTAGCGCGAGTACATCAAGTATGGTAATGGAATCTATCACGACATAAAATAGAGCTTCACACAAATGTTATTAGTACTCTGTATTAACCACGATTTCGGAAGTCACAATTGTAAAGGGAGGCTCTTAATTACAAGCAGGGCTGAAATTTTGTTGAAAAATGTGAACACTTACAGATGATGTACTTTCGATTAGCAAAATGTTTTCTTTTTAAAATATGCTTTTACCCAAATCTCTCTATATCTGAATACAACAGAATCCACTCGATCAGAAGTGACCATCTATAAACGGGTAAATCCTTCACAGGATATATATATTGTGCGTTCCGTTGCCAATACCACTGTTCTCATTACCGGTTGTACATTTTTTCACGAGAAATTGTACATTTTAAAATATTTTTTAACCTAGGACCCGGTGTACCCGTTATTGGCCCACGGATCACAAATTAGGACACCGTGTTTTAGATTTTCCGTGTTCAAATTTTCCATTATCAAACTTTTCAAGAACTCCAGGATTCCCGAAGTAGAATGTTTTTCTGTGAAGACCACCCGCATCCTGCCCCCGTGTCGAATACTAACAGAAAAGAGCAAGAAGAAATAAGTTTTAGGTGAGAGTAGATCAAGATCTTTATTGGCGTCAGGAGCTAACAGATTAATCCTTTGTTATGTGTTTTGTAGTCAAAACGAAACGCAGATGATAGATAGCAAATTGAGAACGTTTTGCACAATAATTGTAACAAAACTAAAATAGTGTGTTAAAAATTGAAAACTGAAAAATAATTTCCTCAAATTTTCAAAATATGCCTTAACCCTCCAAGTGATTTGGACGAGATATCTCGTCCATCAAGAACTAACGTATTTTGCTAATGACGATGTATCTCGTCATCAAGAATGGCAATTGAATTCCAAATGAAGATTGCCGTGTTTTGATGATGAGATCAAGATCAGGTCAGTTTTTCCAATGACGAGATATCTCGTCTATCAAATGCTAGTCAGTTTTGCTAATGACAAGATACTTCATCGAGATAACATCAATAGTGTTAAAAATCTTAGACATGATCTATAAATCAAAAATACTGAAAAATGACTGACAAACTACATTTATAGAGCCAGGTTGGTTGGTTTGGGGGTCTTATGGCGCAAGGGTCATATTTGGCCATGCTGCACCAGACGCAAGACATAATATCAAGTAATAGACACACACAATGAAATTTTTACTGACACAGAAGAGAGAAATACACCCAGGGAGGAATGCACTTAATAGGAATTGAACCTGCTCCATGTACAACTCGCAGGTTACTAGCGCAGTGGGCATACGCACTGAGCCACGACGGCCCCTCTTGAGCCAGGAGATTGCAAACGAAATTTCTGACTATATTTGGCATTGGTCTACGAAGTGCTAACAAAAATAGGACGCGACAACGAACTACAGGCCCTGATTATACTAAGTTAGTGCATAAAATTGTTTCGTCGAAGCTCTTTCAATTTTTATTCACAAATGCAATACCCCATGCATGAAAGCAAATATTTTTGAATTCAGTAAATTGCGTGTTTTCTCTCTCTCTCTCTCTCAGAACATAATATACACCAAATTTAATATTTGAGAAATCCCTGAGTCTGGAAGAAAAGTAAGCAATCTTTTTAACATGTTATTTTACAAACCTCGGTTTTCTTTCCATTTTTTACTTCTTTTGCTCAAGAGTATGCTACGTACTCGTATCCTGTCTTGGTGGGAATACTTCGCGGATCTAGTATTATTAGATAATTTTTTTGACATCGCAAAACATGCATCATTGTCAAATACTTTTCATAGAATATCAGACATCGATTTCTAAACACTAGACTACTCCTACATCTATGGAGAAGTACGAACTTTTTCTTACACCTATTTTTTATCAATATACCCATATTTTTCCCCTTTTTTATCCTGAATTTCTATTCACTCTTTTAAAGAAGTTCTGACTGAAGGATAAAAAAAATTGCAGATTTTATTCCTTAATATCTTATTTTGCGCTGAAAATACCGAGAGAACAGCCTCTATCGACTTACAGCCAATTTTAGAAATTCGAAGTTATTCAAATCTAGGTTAAGCAAACTTTTTTCATCCATTTTGCATTCGTGGAGTTTTATGCTTTCAATTCTAGAGTTTTACGTTGAGTTCGTTTTTATATAACTATTCGAATTCCATTCAACTTTGAGTTTAGAACTTGAAAGAATGTGACACATTTCACAGATATGGCTCTTAATTTTTCTCCACTCAATTGAACATTAATCATCATGGTACTACAAGGGCGGGATTGTGAACCACATGATCATTCACCACTGGGGGTTCACATTACATCTCTATATTCAAGGCACAACCCGTTGATACATTCACTCCAGACGGACAAACATCCATGCCTTACTTTGAACCATTCGAAGCAGAAGCCATACCGATGGGTCAGCATATTGCTCAATAAATCAGTTGATTTTCACAAAGTATTGAAAATATAAATGTGTCTCTTTTTAGTACGAAACTCAAGTATTTGTAAACTGACCTGAATATATTAATCTGTTCAGTTATTTATCAATAGCATTCCTTGTGACGTAACAAAAAATACGGGTAGGTAGTTAATTAACGTCGCACTGGAGCAACACTTCGGACTATTGACCACGGCCCGGGATCAATCCCGAAGGGCAAGATCCGAAGACAAATGCTCATAATTTTGAACCACGGTCAGATAAAGTCAACACCTGAGCTGACACCCCACTCTCCAAACTTCCACACCGCGCCAACGTGAGGACATTCGAGGCCACGACAGATTTAACATGCACCAGCCTCCACGTACATGACTCTGTTTGGTTGGATCGAGTTTCGAACTCGCAACCCTCCGATTGCTAATCCATTACTCTTCCAACTAGGATACCACGGTCCAACTACTTTAAGGAATTATAATCATTACAAATATGACATTAAAATAAATCATTAAGAAATGACAATATCTTCACATTTACGATGAAGATGGATTGTACAAAGATGAAAAGAAACCTATATGCATTAAAATGCAGTGTTGCATTCACTAAACATCTCGTAGTGGGTGAATACATACATATACCTACAGTAATATACACCGTGTTGTTCTGAGACAAACCAAACCGTCTTTCCAAACGACTCGAGTATTAAGGCTGATCCTTGAAATAATTTAGTTTATCATTAGTCTATCGATTTAATTGTGCGTCTCCCCGTGCCGAAAGAAGCTTGAAAAATAAATCCATTTGGGCCAGAAGGATAGAAATCAACAGTCCCTTATGGTCTTTTGGTTGAGATGTATCGTTTTTAACATGGAATAAAACACAATTCTGGGAATAAATCTCGGCAATAACACCTCTGAAGTGCTTGGAGAAACGCACATTGGTCTGGGTTGCTCTAAAAGTGCTGACTCCCGGTGGAAAAAGTCTCCGATTTTCAAATCTAGAATGCAGTTCTTGTGTTCAACTTGTCATAAATCAAAATTAATGGATCTATTCCTGCTGTTTCTCTTTCTGTTTTCGATTCCATTTTTCTTTTCACAGCGGGCCCGTGTGCTTCAAGATCAATATCGTTTACAGGACACCGTTAGGTTTGTAATAAGCTGTGGGTTCAGATTTAACGCGGAACTTCAACTTGGACCTTTAGAAGAGAACGAAAGTGTACTACGGTCAAAAGTTTAGCAATTTCTTGGGTAATGAAAACAATGCGACGACGGCTTTGGAACGAATCTAATTTCGATTTCCCCCTGAAGTAGCAGCTTTCTTTTTGTATCAATCCAGTTAGTGCAACGTGCAGTGCCGCTCTTTTAAAGGCGTATAATGCATGAAAATCTCAAAAAATTACATCAAACTGAATATTTGGTTTTGGAAGAAATTAGACTAATAAAGTTGTAAAAATACTTTATTCAAGAGATAAAATCAGAACAGCAGCTAAGCAAGAGTAAAATGAGCATTAATAAAAAAAGGGCAGTACACCTGGGATTTTTTCTCTAACATTGATAAAGTGATCTACTAGGTGTACTAAATTAATTTTACCAATTGTGATGGGGAAACGTAGATAAATATTGAAGTAACGATATCTTTCACAAAGTCATTTCCTTTTGCATTTTACCCCATTTGGATCTCTCCTTGCAACCAATGGCGACTGATTTGATTCCAAAGATTATAATTCAAAATATTTTCTAACTTTGGGATGCTTGAAATTGGAATTTTCGTCTTTTACATGCAACCAATAACCTTTACAATGGACGACATGTAGGAAATAAGGGATGCGCAGTTTGCATGTAGCGCTATACATCGCTCCTTCCAATTTCTTTCAACGTAACCATCGCTTTAGTTGAGATTGAAACACATTAGGGTGGACTGGAAGACACTTAAAAAAATCGCTTAGTCCTGGAGGAAAAACTTGACTAGTGTGTCAAAAAAACTCTGACGAAAAATTTCAACGATGTAAAAATATCTAATCTGACCTTGAAAAAAAAATCGAAAATCATAAGAAAAATTATTTTAGAATTAAAACAATTGAATACTGTTTTGTTACCGTTAGTAATAGTGTGAAGCAATTAAATAATAAGACCAGTGCGCTGTACAAAAAATATCTCTAAGATATACATAAATATCTATCCGGGCCCCCTCTGACCTTGAAAAAAATCAAAAATTGCAAAAAAAAGTGTGTTTTGAATTTTTTTTAAATCAATATCTTTCAGTAATGGTTAGTAATAGTGTGAAACAATTGACGAATGGAGCCCTTATGCTGTGCGAAAATTTTCAGCAATATACACATAAATATCTAGCCGGGCTCCTCTGGTCTTGAAGCAATCTTTGTGACGAGAAAGGCTTTTGACACTCAACAGGCATCTCATACTAGTCAAAAAATATTTTGCAGTCTACATCCATATGTTGCAGGGTCCTTCAGACCATGGAGAACGATCGAAAATAACACAAAATTGAACATATTTCAATTAAAGAATCTTTATTGTGATGTATATATAATTTAACACAGCATTACAAAATATTACAAAATTTGAATGAGTTTGCTAGGATACAGCGTACGCTGTTGATATAGCACGCGGTGTGTTACGTACAGTACTTAACATACAATTTAGAATTATTTTAACTTGCCGAAAAAATAACAAATTTTTAAAATATTTCAATTAAAGAATCTGTACTGAAATACATATAATTTTAATAAGCATTACCTTTTGCATAATATGAACGATTTGCCAAGGATAAAGCTTACACTGTTGATATAGCACAGTTATAAATGACATACAATACTTAACACACAATTAAGAAATATTTTAACGAAAAAATCTTTTGATTATTCAATAGTATTGACCCTTACTGTTAAAAGATGACAAATCTTTCCTTCCTTCTAAACTTGCTAGGATGTAGCTATCTTGTACTATCGCTCCACAAACGCTAACTGCTGCTTCTCTGTGAACTTTAATACACCGTTCAATGTTTTGTGTATGGCACGTAAATTTTTCAAAATTTAACATAGCATTTCCTTTAGTTTATAGTATTTGACAAAATTCTTTACTTGACCATATCATTTTGAGAGGTGGTTCGGTAACGGATCATCTTCCCCAACTGACAAGGTTAATGTAGTCAAATGAATGAAAATTTAAGGTAGGCAATTTGAATTAAACTTTCTGCTTTTCTTGCATCAATAATTTTCCTGATTCTCTTATATGCTTCGAGAATCAGTAACCATTGCTGATAGGTGGATGCGGGAAGTAAACATTCCTCGCAATTGCATTGGGAATTACATGTTTGATATGATTTGGGAATTGCCTTAAAAGTGTTATCACATTCCACAAGTGAAAATTACTAAGCATCAAAGTATTTAAATTGAATTATGTGCTTACAGACACAGTTCATTGAAATTAAAGAATGTGTATCCATAACCTTTCTTGGCAATTTGTGAGTAGTTCAAGGCCATAGGGATCATGCTAGATATTTATGGATATCACTTAAATGTTTGTACAGCATACGGGTTCTATTCTTCAATGATTTCACATTATTACTAAATACACTCATGTCCAAAATTATTTTTACATGCATAAAATCACGGATTTCTCAGAAACTGAGAACTATAATTTTATGAATTTGTGAAATGATACATAACATCATAACACATAAATACAAAGGAAAAAATTAAGAGCACTGTATATGATATAAAACTAGAATGAAACAATAAAAATGGCAATAATATGTGACAAGGAGAGTTCAGAAAAAAAAGAATAACTCACAAAAAAATTAAAGCTTATGAATTTAATATGGATTGTGATCTCCCCTGACGTGTACACACATATCACAACATGTTTCAATGCTGACAATAATGTTATTAACAACAATTTGGAGAATTAAGTTACACTCCTCCAGCAATGCGGTCTTCAGAGCATTTATATCTCTAGGAGGAGGATATCTCCTTGCAACTGCTTTTCCAAGGTAGACCCATAAGTTCTCTATCGGGTTCAGATCAGGAGATTTTACTGGCCACGGTATTCGCTCAATGGCTTCACTTTCAAGGAATTCGTCAACGAGGTTTGCTCAATGTGGACGAGCATTATTGTCCATAAATAAAAAGTCAGATCCATGTGCACTCCTGAAAAGTCTTACATAAGGTTCTAAGACCTCATCCCGATATCTTTGGCCGGTCACAGACCGCTGTTGAAAACGTGTAGGAGCGTACGTCCATCGATCATTATTCCTCCCCATACCATCATACCTGCACTACCGAAACGGTCACGTTCCCTAACGTTCGAAGGAAGGTTTTGCGTTCCTGACTCCCTCCAGATGTAAACACGTTTAGAATCAGATGTTAAACTAAACCTCGACTCATCAGTAAAGAGAACATGGGTCCATTGGTGTTCACTCCAGTTCTGATGTTCTTTGCACCAATTAAAGTGATCCCTCTTTTGTTGTGAAGACAGTGAAACACATACCCTTGGCTTTCTGGTATAAAGGCCTTTTCCATTAAGCCTTCTGTATACAGTTTGCAGTGATACAACAGTTCAGCAACCTCTGAACTTAACTGCCGAGCAGTAGACTTCCTGTTAGGACGGGCAGTTATTGCCAGATATCGATCTTGAAAAGCAGTTGTTATTCGTTTACGACCTTGTCCAAGCCTCCTTACAACAGTTCCAGAGTTCTGAAATTGTTTCCATAGCGTAGAGACTGCTTGTCTTGAAATATTCACACATCTCGCTGCTTCCATGATTGTCTGCCCAGCTTCTAAACGGCCGATAATTCGCCACTTCACAGATTCTTCCAAATGATACTTCGGAGCCATAACAAACCGTTTTGAGTCCTTACACACTGAAATCAAACGCTGTATTGTAGAAATTCACTCAGATATTCACTTTGCGCACAGTCGGATGATGTAACGCTTTGATTTGCATAACAGAAACCGCGTTTGATCACTTTTGATTGGATAATGTTAATTAGGCTTGTCTTTCACACATTCCCTGCAAAAATCGATTACATCGATTGGATATTTCATGGAATATCATTATTTGTGGTTTGTAAAGATAAATTTGGACATAAGTGTATATATAAAAAATATCGATTTAAAAAAAAATCTAAAAACATTGTTTTTTTTGTGATTTCCGAATTTTTTAGGTTAGAAGGGCCTGGCTAGATAGCTAGATGTTTTGTATAACATACGGGTATCATTCATCAGCTGTTCGGCGCTATTACTAACTATTGTCAATAAAATATATATATTTTTAAATTTTATCCTAAAACACTGTTTTTTAATAATTTTCGACATTTTCAAGGCCTGAAGGGCTCGGCTAGATATTTTTTACATCGTTGAAATTTTTCGTCAGAACTTTTTAACGCTCTTCCGCACTAGGTCTAAGTAAATTAAGTAGAGTGATTTTCGGCCCATCCTACTCCACAGTGTAAATGCACATAATATGGAATACCGCAATATCTTGACAGATAATCATCAAAATCTATCGAAACTTGTACAAAATGCTTCCGTGTTAGAAGAAAGTACCCATATTATATATTGAGCGTCAGTTAAGAACCCGTTTTTCAGATAGAGGCCTTTTTGTATTTCAAAGTGCTGAAAATATTTTAAAGGCGCATTTGAAAAGCAAAATATTTAAGAGAAAATGCAATTACATATATTTTTATTACATAATTTATCGTAGAATAAGTTTATGACTGTTCAATAGCAGTTTTCTGTTAAATTTATTTGTTTTCAAAAACAAGAGAAACTTTTCCGTCAAAGCACATGTGTATGAAATATGGAACTCAACTGTACGCAATAGGGACATGTTCCAAATAAAGAACATTTTCTATTCTCTGAAATAAATTTGTAAGATAATAGAATATTTCGGTCAGAAAATATTCCCTAGGGAAATGAGAGTTTCTAATTAATAGAAAATTAACTAATTAGTGTTTTGCGCAGAGAATCGAATTTGGCTAAAATATTACATCCCTGGAAGATTTCAAGTCAGTTCAATAGTTTCTACTGGGGACTCCACAGGCACACACTGCATTGTCTTATAATAATATAGATTCTATTGTGTATTATTGAATACATATACACTGCTGGTCAACGAAAATATGTCATGAAGGAAGCATCCCATAACCTTGAAATTTTAACGATGCGTAAATCATAGAAAGGAGGCTATGCAGATGATTCGCACTGCAGCCTATATGCAAATCATGGGCACCAGTAGCGCCCCCTGTAAGCAGTATAAAACGGAGGCACAGAGGGCCGGTTTTAAGTATTGGAATCGTGTTTTCTTCGCTGTTCCTGGGTGTGGGAAGCTTAATTATGCCCCGACGAAAAATACGGCATTCATACGAGCACGTTTCCGAGAGGATGAACTGTGGCTTATCGAGATTGTCCTTCCGAGAAATCGGTGCTCGAGTTGGACGAAATCAAACCAACGATGCGAATATGGAATCGGTGGACAAATTGACCAACGTGAACGATTGCAGCAGCCTTGTCACACCATCGAACACGTCTGGTCGATGACGGTCCAACGACTGGCACACCAGACCACCCGAGGCTACGTCAGACGAACTTTGGCAACGTGTGCAAGTAGCATGGACTGACAGACCACAAATGCACAGCCAAAGCCTCTCTTTCAATGCCGAGACATGCAGTTATTGGTGCCCATGGCGGCTATCCAAAATATAGATGTCTTCGCTTTCTTCAAGTCAAACGAAGCTGTAGTTTCAATCATTTCACCCTCGTGCCTTATGTTTATTTGTATAGTAATCTCTTGTCCTTCATGGTGTTGCATTTCCAATGGCCAGCAGTGTATTATGCAATTTATGTTACAGTTATTTTTATTGTTGTTTATACATATGGAAGCTTGTCTATTTTTATTACTTTAGAACTAAATAAATACACATTTCTGATGTATAAAGATAAGTTTTTAGTGTATTGGTCACAAATCCGTTAAGCATTCCAAATTAGATACCGTACAAATCGACACAATTCCGATCTTTTTATACTCTTTCAGTGTAACTTGAAAGTTTTTAATGTGTGACATATTATCTATTCACATATGAATCTTAGTTAATTTTGTCGTGATTTGGCGTTTGATTCGTTCAAAAACTCATTCCCCTGCTTTTGGAAACATTTTAAAATCAGGCGTTCCACATTCTGAGCTTTACCCTTCAAAAACGAGTTACTTCTTGATACATTCGTATACTTACAAGAATGTCAAAACAATAATGAAACGATGCACACAATTGTTTTTTAAATTGCCTCAGCGAAAACTAGTCGGAAATATGTGTTCACACATGGCTGTTTTCATCTTTCATTGCTTTGATTATAAAACTTTCGACACCTAGAATCAGATCATATGATGGATCAGGAGATTATGCAGTAGAAATAGAAAGTGATTGATCTAGTGGTCCTTGGTCACACTAATTAACCTTTATAAGTGAGCTTCATGAGCGTGTTTATAGCTTCAAGTTTAAGTAGAATTAGAAACTGAAATTGCTTCTTTACAAAAATATATTGATTAGGAAGTTATTTCGAAGTTTGACGGAGTTTAATTTAGAACAATAAATGATTGCTTGTTGAAAGGTACGCACTCAAACAATGACTAAGTAATTTAATTATGTTTAATAGTAACTTGTATATAAGCGCGCTTTTCGGATATATATAGAGCAGCATAATCAGTATGAAATACATTCTGTACTTATGTAATTTATTTAAATCTTATGAGAAATAAAAAAATTAAATCAATACGTAATTTTTGTAAAGGTAAGTCAAAATCGGTTTCAATAGTACACTTTGAAATTATAGAGATATTTTTAATAAAATAAAATCTTTGTGCAAACTAAAAGGACCAAAATATTTTTTATCTTAACAAGAACGCTGAGATTAAAAATCAGCATAAATTTTAATATCAGTATTCTAACTATATTAAATATGCTACATAATTCTAAATATATATTTTTTCTTGTTATATATATTATAAATTTTGGAGTATTTTCATAGAACATGTGAATAATTATCTTTTTTCTAAAGTTGAAGTAATTTGATTATTAGTTTTCGTTGCAAATAGCAAATTAAACTCGTGCATTTTAAAGATTGAAGGGAAGAAATATATTTTTCCTTATTTAAAAAATAAAATAAAGAATCGTGCTATAAGTAATATTTTACAACATAGTAGTAATGGTAAGTAATATTTTACATCTTATATTAAACGAAACATTCAAATTGTGGTATTATATTCGAAGTATGAATACAAAATTAGCAGTTATTCATAATATTTACACCTTTTGACTAGTTTACATTTTCTAACTCTTGTACTTTACTGAAATGAAATAAAATTATAAGGTATTTAGTACTTTATTTTTGATACTACAGCCTAATTGGATATTATCTTCAACATTGTGTGAGAACTGTAACGTTAATTTGATTTAATGCCTTTTCTATCAAGAAAACACGTGTAAGTAGCCAGTGAATAGAATAATATAAAGAAATTGAGACAAACAATTTCCGAGAATATTTTTTTCATGAAAATTTTACCTCAAATTTCAAATTAGGGCAATTCTTTACATCTTTAGGTCATCTGACCATAGTTCAAAATTACCAGGTGTTGTCCTCGATCTTTCCTTTCGGGATTGATTCCGTCGCCAATAGCCCGTGTGTTGCTCCAGTTCCACGTTAATTCAACTACCTACCTTTACATCTTTAGATAAGGAATCCAGAGAGAAACCGATTATAATTTAATCATAAAGTAAATATTTCTTTCTGGGTCACTTTCTGCATTCTACTGAGCCCCCTAAATTAAATTTAAATATTCAGTATCATATTTCAACAAAGATTTCAACTGACTTACTGGTTAAAACTATACTGTTTCTTTAGACTGTTTTCCCAAAGCTACCTGATGAGATGTCAGTTAAGTATCTAGTTTTGCTTATGGAGTAGTATAATTTGTTTTAAAATAGTTTAAAAAGGCGTGTAATTCATTTGCTAAAATTATGTACAAAAGACCTAAGCCTGGCTAACGAATACAAGTGAAATATAATCTCACAGTAATCTCTGCATGTGTATTATTCATTTAAAGGAGAGAATTTATTATTAAGAGATAAGTAATAGCTGCCCAACATTCTGATTTTAGAGGATAATTTCAATGGCGAAATTGATAGTTTTATAACTCTGTTAGTGCTTCAAACAAATATCTTTTTGCTGAGGAATGAACAAGAATAATAACTTCCTAAAACCCATCTAATGTCTAAGATAGTTAAGGCCAGAAACATTAGGGGGAAAGCATAAAAAGCGTGCCGAGAAGAGAAGATCCGAATTAAATGAAATGGAATGATTGATAAAACGATAAGGAAAAAAGAAAGTCCTGGTTTGAATCTTTCTTAAAAGAACCAGAAGTTCCATTTTTATGATTCGGACTTGCGTAACATAAATCTGTCTTCAAAATTAATAACTCAAAATATTAAACTGGGACTCGACAAGAGAAATACTCGAAGAGCAAAGTGCATTCTTTGAGAAAAAGTAAGATGATTTCAATTTTTTTCATTTCCCTTAGTTTTTTGACCTGTGGGTTTGGCCCTTTTTTTGCATAATTCCAGTAAACTAAGCAGACCTAAGTGATGAAAAAACGAAGCTTTGTAAGAATTAGTTGGAGTAAAGTTAAAGAAAGATTGAACCTCTTGATGAAAGCTTTGTTTAGGAGGCAAAAATCAATAAATCGGTTTTCATCTAATTTAGTGAGGTCCTATTTGCGAGTGTAAATGTGGTTTGGAGAAAATGAATAAAATTACGCAGCCTTAGGGGGAAATATTGGAGGAAACCGTAAAGTGAACCGTTAAAAATAATTAATGGTCCCAGGCATGAAGCTTTTCTGCTCCACTTCCTGGGAAGATTCATTGAGAAGAGTTGCATTAGGGACGAATGTCTTACTCGATTGAAATTCAAAATGAATTGAGGCGTCAAAACAGTACCCGATACTTCGCATTTGAGCATCCGAAGAGCACTTTTAGTGTCAAATTATGAACTGCTTTCAGTAACTATATAATATTCTCTGAGAATTAATTTCCATTGCCATCCTACTCTCAAAGCTTTATAACGAACTTACTTTTCAAACTCTATACGCATTGTGCTGTTTTTAAAGATATGCAATATACGCAATTCACATAGTTTAAATATGGTTTGGAAAAATTCTCGTTGATATTTTTGAATCGTCGTTACGTTCTAAGAAATCTTCCTTAATTTTACAGTGGTTCAAATAACATTCATATTTTATCCCTATTTATGTACTGTCACTTGATTTTATTTTTCTACAAACTACGGGATTTTAATGGCGATAATGAGATGAAAAGCTGTTTACAAATTTTGCTAAGTGATGCTATAAGATTTGTCCTTGCAGTCCAATTTATAGGAATATAAATATTACATGATATAAAAATACTGACTAAAAGGTTGACAAGTCGAAATATAGACTCAGTACATTATATGTACAAAAATTATGTACATTATATGTACTATAGAAAACGTGAACATTTATAAATCTGACTTGATTTATATGAAAAACTTGCACATCGTCCCATAAGTTAAAAAAGTCATTGTATTAATTAATCAGCGAAACTTAATTCGTCATAACTAAAATGCAGTCTTATTTTTTTTTAATTCTTGCTTTTTTAAAGATAGTTTGTAACTCCAAGTGGCATTTTTCATAGAGCACTAAACTTTCATGAAATTTACAGACTTTCCCCAAACTACTTTTTCCTGCCATGCAAAAAACCTCATTTCTATTACAATATTTACTTCCTTAACCCTCCAAGTGGTTTCGACGAGATATCTCATTCATCAAGATCTGACCAATTTTACTAAAGACGAGTTACCACGTTATCAAGATATTGTCGATTTTTTGACAATGATGAGATCAAGGTTTGGTCAGTTTTCTTGTAATGATGAGAGACGAGAGCTTGATGGGAATCTCGTCCAGCAAGATCTGGTCAGTTTTGCTAATGACGAGATACCTCGTTAAGACAACCACAAGGAGGGTCAAAAATGCGAGAAAAGAAAAACTGCTTTCGATAAGAATATTTTACAGTAAATGAATAATTCTATGCACGGAAGAAAAACTGTATTTGGTTTATTATGACATTACATTTGAGACAATCGATTAAACTAAGTGAAATCGCCTTCACCTATGCAAAAATAACGATTTTGAAATCTAAACTTAAGTTTAAGACGTTTCGAAGTACTGATGACGTATGCGAGATGAGTCACAGATAATTATTCGACGACTGGTTCTTTACATAAATGATTATTTTCGTATTGTTTGAATTGTCGTGGCCAAGCTACTATTCTTGATTACTGAGATAAAACTAGCAAATGTTAACTACTTATCCAACGCCAGTGAAGCACAAAAAATGATAAAATGAGATTTCGGAGCTTTTATTACTATTTTTTTGCCAGTACGGGAAACATATTGGACTCATTTTCTATGACTTATGGATACCACGTGATCATTAATTTTTCTTTCTATTAGTATCTATATGCGAATTCGCGAGTAGGCAGGTCTTGATGCATTGCAGTTATTTATGGGACCTGTGGAGGCCAGGGTCATGCAGCCTGTTCCTAAAAACACTCTAACCAATATTATTTCTCTTCTCATTTTCCCGTTCTTTTCGTACTCAGAATCCACGTTTGTTGCTGAAGCTAGTAATGAACTGTGAAACGTCATATCATCTATTCTGGATAATGATTTGCGTTATTGGCCACACTCGGTTCGTTATTAATAGTGGTAATACAAAAAAGAAACCTCCTCTTTCTCCAGAGAAACTCGGGGAGTATACTTGGAAAGTATTTAAAACATTTAATCCGTTGTTTCTCATTTATTAGCATTGAGCTTTATAATGAGGAATTAAGGAATGTTAAATATTCATGAATTTGCTGACGGGATGACAAAGATAATATCAAATAAATATAACCATTACGGTATCAATGTATCTTTGTTATTCAAACCGTTGGTTAATAGTCAAAATGAAACCACTCAAATCGACTAGTGGCTTGTTTATGAAATTATCAAAATTTACTTATAAAATAAATCAAAATAATTTATGAATATGGAGTAATCAGGATGATTACACTCTGTAAGCACTAAACATCTGGATATGCACACAATTGATCTACTATATTACCAATATTTTAAAATGAATACTTTTAATGATCATTAAAGTTGAGATAGTTTAACCCTCCTGGTGGTAGTATCCGCAAGGTATCTCGTCATTAGCAAAACCGACCAGATCTTGATCTCGTCATAATAAAAAAAAATCGGAAATATCTTGACGAGACATCTCGTAATAAGCAAAATTGGTCAGATCTTGATGAACAAGATATATGGTCGAAACCACTTGTAGGGTTAAGAACATTTTTTGAAATTAGAACTGTTGGTGCGTTCACAAAATAGAAAGGCACGTACGAATGCTGAGTAAAGAACTTGGTTATTTCGAGCTGTCCACCCTGTGTCCGATCATCTAACATCGTGCCGTTGCCATAGTTTCTCCACTCTTATGTCATAAAATACAATTATAAACAGGACCCCAAGATATTGATGTTAACAGAAGTTTTCCGTTAAATTGTCATTTCATCTATGAGGATTTTCGAATCCAGAGACAAAACGCAATTTTTGTAAGCATTATTCGCGATTTTTCTTCGTCGTTTTATCTCGAGATTTTTATAGAAAAGATATACGTGCAACATTTTTGTCGACAATGAATAAAATTCTTCATGACAAATAAGGTAATAATTGATATGTTTAGCAACTAAGCTAATCTTTACAAGCTTTACACCCTTTGCAAGTTTTCATAAAATATTTAGTGCGCAGGCAAAAACCGCTTACTACTTTTAGCTAACATTTAGAACAGATAAACAAATGTTTGCTATTTCTGAAAGGTATTGCAGAAGGCTTTTACATGTTACATTTATCAATGCGTCTAGTTCAAAGATTTCTTTCATATTTTAACATAGTTGTTTGTGAGCCGAATCATTCTTTCTTTCTCTACTAAGATCTATGAAATTGAATACAGTGTATACTAAAACTATACCGTATCTAAAAATAAAACAAGTGAATTATATCATTGCACTAACGGTTTAGAAAAAACACCAGCTCTCAATACGAAGAAAAGTCCCCTTATTCGAGAAATACAGTATTCGAAGTAATCAAAATTCTGCTTCCAATAAGTTCAGAAGAGCAGGAGCTTCTATTTCGTAAAATAGCCTAGTATCTAGCATAAAAACATGGGATAATAGTTTTTTAAACATGTGTAAGATATGTTTACCTCATAAATAAAAATATATTTGGTCCTTCGTTGACCTTAAGACCATAGCATACGAAGTTATTCATCTACCTAGGTATACGTATAATACTAGATATGGAACAGTATTCAAAACGAAATTTTCAAGTTATCGAATAGTCTTACGAAACCTTGAACCTCTTGGATATTTTACATGAAATATAGTTTCTTTTAACAAAGTTCATTTCTTTATGCAATTTTTTCTACCGACCTCGTAATTCGGGACGCCAGAAAATTCTTTTTTCTATCCCGTCTTTCTCCAAGCACAAAGTATCTTGTGTCAGATCGTAAAGATAAGAGTGAACAGAGCGTTTTTTAGGCAGGGGACAATAAATGGACCACTAGGGGTGTAACTGTTGACCCTCCTTTACCGTTCTCTACTGTCTTTGCATTCTCGGAAGACACTCAGTCATGAAAACAGATGTCAGTATGGGAATAAACGTGTAGGCCTAATTGCGTGTGAAGAAATTGGATTGTAAGGATTATCTATATCGATGTTCCGCACTTATGGACTAGTTTGATCATTTTGATACTCAGAACAAGCTCTGTAAGCAAAGATGTCTGGAAGAAAATATTTAGCCACAAAACAGCAATTGAAAGTCTGGCATGGGAATTGTTTCAAGCAAACAGAATTTGCTTCCTCAACAAGTTCCTACTCCCAATTGAACCAATTTAATCCGATTTATGTGTTTTCCATTTCGATGACTTTAATACACCAAAGAACCAACAAGACAGTCTCAAATGTGAAATACATGCAACAATTTTTACCATATTGAATATATTATAATACTTCGTGTATTCATACATACAATAGTGTTTAAACACCGGATGAAGTCTCCCTATGTAAAGCACACAGTAACTCTACATTTTAGATTGACACCACATTTCAGATTAATAATGTTCAATGGATGGGGGCAGAATTCCGCGAACAAATGGTGGTGGGCGCCCAAAAAGAAACATTTTTGTCAAAATACACATGTCCGCAACTATACTAGAGGGCACTGTTTGGCATGTTTACTAAAAGTTATTTTTTTACTCGCACGTGATGGAACATGACACGAATTCCAAGGCAGGTAAGTACTTTAACTAACGTTGCACTGGAGCAACACGACGGACTATTGGCGACGGTCCGGGATCAGTCCCCAAGGGAAAGATTCGAGGACAACACCGCGTAATTTTGTACCACCTGAGCTAGCGCCCCACTTTCCAAACTTCCACACCACGCCAACGTGATGACATTTGAGGCCACGACAGATTTAACGTGAACCAGCCCCCCTTGTACATGACGGTCTTTGGTTGGATTCGAACTCGCAGCCCTCCGGTTGCTAATACGTTAGTCTTCCAACCGGGCTACCGCGGCCCTTCACGAATTCCGAGATGGCTGGCATGCATCTAAGGTATGAAGCTGCCAGTAGCTGCTCAAAGATTGTACCAATAGGCGGGTGCCGAATCGCTTAACATTTGAGTGTTTGCACCTCCAGCTTTGAGAAATCGATTCATTTCATGCAAGTTGGCATGACGCGGGTCGGTCCAGAGTTCGAGCGCTCCAGAAATGGAAGATTGTCTATGCAAGGTTAAGAGAAATTTGGGCACACGAGCTGTTGCACATAACCTAAATGTCCGCCTATCCATTGGTAGCCCAATACGTTATATACATGTCAGTCATCTTGGAATTCATGCCGATGGAAACCGAAGATATACTTAAAGATTGTATCGTGGACGCTTCCTCAATAGATGAGTGCTCCGTCAAATGGGAGAAACAGGAACATTTCTTACGATGGATTGGCCCACAAATAGGCGCAACTGCTCGCGTACTTGTGCCCGGATTTCCCATAGAATGTCTTCAATTTCTGGAGTGTTTGAACTTCTCAGTGGACCTGCATCCTACCTGCTCACATGAAATATTCAATTTTTCACAGCAGTCGCCATAAAGTAAGCGTCCACGGCAGCTGTTCATTTCCGTTGGCAGCCTCATACGTTAGATGCACCATTTATTGACCGCCCTACGGAATCTGTAAAGAAATCGCAATGCGTGTCACGCTCTATCACTATCGTTGCGAATGACGAAGCTAAAACATGCTGAAGATCGCCTTCTAGCATCTACACTCAACAGTAGAGGACATACATTTTTGACAAAAAATATTTTAATACACCCTGTC
The DNA here is from genome assembly GCA_933210815.1 of Meta bourneti. Lineage (NCBI taxonomy): Eukaryota > Metazoa > Arthropoda > Arachnida > Araneae > Tetragnathidae > Meta > Meta bourneti. The sequence continues at coordinate 3,523,684 of OW119934.1, read as the reverse complement.
ACCCATTTAAGTTTGACCAGGGAATTTGCCATCATCGTGTATAGCAAGTTAAAATACTATTTCATAAAACGCAAAAGGTCTGTCACCTTTGCATTCTTTTGAACATCAACTCCACGTTACGGTTTCTTTTGTCAACACACTGGTAAGCTCCCTAAAGCACTGAAAATCTTATTTTTATTATTATTGAGATATTTAAAAATGTATATTGCAAATAGATTCTATGAATAGTTCTGTCTGAGAAATGTCTGAAGTATTATCATCGTTGAATGAAATCTGAAGTGAATACTGATAATCCATTACCAGGCATTGTCGCAAGACTCGAATGAAAAATGTAATGAGTAGAAAGGAATTCATCTTTCAATTTATCGAAGCCTTTCATTCACGAGGGAGAGGTGCTATAAAAGCTGCCACAATACCATTTTTCTCAATGGAAAACAGCAATGGGTAATGAACGATACCATATTGTGTGTGCTTAGGAAGAAATCGAAGGAATTTAATAACATACTTTTGGAATTCGAGGAAATGATGTTTGTAATGGCAGTTTCAACTTATCCGCATCAGGAGCTCTCAGAAATATGTCGAAAGGATGATCGGACTATCAGACAGAGAACGAAAATTGCGTCAATAGCCTTTTTTAGAAAGCATGGGATCAATAACAAAAACCGAGTTCAGGGCAAAGTGTCATTTTCCAATACAAGTAGAATGTTCAGATAGGTCATTCATCATTCTGTTTAAAATTGATTAATGAAAAATGGGGAACACTGCTTTTATTACTTTTGCTACTAAATGTTATTTATTATTGTGCTCAAATGGTACTTTGAAGAAATTTAGCAAATATTAATCAATACTGACCTTTTAGAAACATAATACGCTTTCTGAAAAGGTTTCCAAACAACTGTATAGCTCTCAAAACACAATTCCAATAGTGTAGATCAAAGCATTGTAACATAATATGAATATATATTAGTTATAAGTTGCATCCAATAGCATGTACGTCAGTACCGTCTCCAAGGACCAAAGAGAATGCAATGCTTGATTAGCAAAGAACTCTAAATAAAAAGGCCATTCTCCTAATATTTGTGGTACACTTATAAAACGAAAGACTTCACTGACATGAATACCGTTGCATTTCCATTCAAACCAAACTTTGTCAAACGTTTTCAAGCGTTTGTTTCCCAATCAAAATGGGTAGGAAGAGCAACGGATTAGCAACCGGAGGGTTGCGAGTTCAAATACAACCGAAGAGCGTCGTGTACAAAGGGGCTGGTGCACGTTCAATCTGTCGTGTCTGGCCTCAAATGTCCTCACGTTGGCGTGGTGTAGAAGTTTGGAGAGTGGGGTGCCAGCTCAGGTATCACCTCGTCATCTGACCTTGGTTCAAAATTACGGGATGTTGACCTCGGATCTTTCCCTTGGGGATTTATCCCGAACCGTCGCCACTAGCCCGTTATGTTGCTCCAGTGAGACGTTAATTAAAATACCTACATATCCTGCCTACCTATCCGCTCAAGGTAGGTAGGTAGTTCATAAAGTCGCATTGGTGCAACACAACGGGCTATTGTTGACGATCCGGGATCTAACCCGAAGGGAAAGACTCGAGGACAACACCTGGTAATTATCAACCACGGTAAGATGACGAGGTCAACACCTGAGATGGCCCCTCACTCTCCAAACTTCCACACCACGCCAACGTGAGTACATTTGAGGCCACGGCAGATTTAACGAGCACCATCCCCCGTGTACATGATCTTTGGTTGGACCGAGTCTTGAACTCGCAACCCTCCTTTTGTTATTTCATTAATCTTCCAACTGGGTTACCTTTTTCCGCTCAAGAAACAACAGTTTAAAAACACGGTAACAATATCGCGGTCTCGACAAAAACCAAATTCTTACCGCACGATGGGTCCGTCGTGGCTCAGTGGGTATGCCCACTGCGCTAGCAACCTGCGAGTTGTAGGTGGCACAGGTTCGATTCCTTTCTGGGTGTATTTCTCTCTTCTGCGTCAGTAAGTTTCATTGTTTGTCCATTACTTGATATTATCTGGCGCAACATGGCCAAATCCGGCACCCAAAAAGCAACCAGACCACTTAGTGCACGTAAAGCTCGCCTGAGTAACTTGAACGAAGCATTGCCTACTTTTCCTGATAGGAACTAAATCTAGACTAAGCAGGGAATCCCTATTTATGGAAGACACCATTTCAAAGCTTTGGATCAACACATGAACGTGAAATGTAACGAAGAGCATATTATTTATGAAATCGCTTTAAAATTAGTTTTGAGTACGTTGTCACGATTAACAAACTGACTCGTGAGTGTATTGATATCCGCATTTGACACTTCCTTAGGATTCTTCAGATCTATGAAGTCAATGGAGTTGTCATAGGGTAGTGTTTCAGAAAACGGGCTTATTCATTTATCCATGCAACAAAAACATTAAGAAAGGAAAACGAAATTAGTTATCGAAATTGGAATCAACTTGAAGTTTTGAGCCAAAAAGCGAATTATAGTATCGCAAGTAAATAATGTTTATGATCTGAATTGAAGTTGAATATGTAAAGTACATAATAAACAAGTACCCACAATGGAATGCATATGAAGGAGTCAAACTTGTTCAAAATATGTGATTGTTTCCTAAAAGTTGGTTAGGTGGTTTGGGGTTTCATGGCCATATTTGACCCAGCTGCGAAACGTAAGAACGAGGGAGGAGAAAAGGCTGCAATAGAAGGGTAGGCGAGGGTAAAACATCTCTCGGGTATCTCGGGGTTGTGATGTCCGTACACACCTAAAGATTTGCCCGAGGGCTGTTTCCTAAAGGTGCCTGGCTTTAAAAAATGATACAATTCACAATTTTACAGCTGATAAAACATCTAATTCAGATTATTACAAATATGGCAGTGTAACTAAAGCTTGCATATTTTCGGTTGTATTATACCAACTTCACATGTCATATTAGGTTCGACACGTTTCAAATTTCTCCTGCAAATGACAGGGATTTAATTTCAAACCCCAGAGTACACAATTTAAGCAATTCCCATGTACGCAGACCTATTATTAGAAATAAAATGTACGGTATAGTATGTAATGTTCGGATATATTGTTGAAAAAAGTCCCCACTCTTGTAAGAGAAATAACCGTTCGATTTCACCAAGTAAGCAATATTTTTGTTTCATGCGTTCCTTTCTTCTCAACGCAAACATTTAATGAGGCAATTGTTTTCCGATTTCACGAACGCAGTTAGTGTAATAAAGCCCTTTCTAAACGTGGACCTAATATCGGACAAAAAAAGTCATCCTATAAGTTCGCAGATATTTCTCCTTTCGAGAAAAAACCTTTCAGAGCTGCAGATACACCATTCACCTAGATAGTCATACATAAAATATCAATCTGCACATGATATGCTTCTGCTTTATGGACATGATTATCCGTGCTTTAAGAATACGTCTTTGGTATTAGGAGAAAAGGGTTGTTCTGTAGCTGAAATCATCATTTATTGATTCATCTAGAAAGAAAAACATGTTTATCATCTTAGATTTGTAGTTCGTAGACTTTATTCTTTCTCTGGAGGGAAAATGCCGAAATGCTATCAGAAAAAAAAATATTTCACATTTTTGTTTTGAGATAAGTAATGCAACGTACTTATATTCAGTCTGACATTAAAAAAAGCTTTTAAGGTAGGCCGTTAAATTGTTTCAAGAGATGCTGCGATAAAGTGTTCAGCACTGTTAACATATATTCAATAAACTGAACAGAACTCCACGAATTGCAATTCAGACTGCATTTGAGAACAGTTTATTTGATTTTTTGAAAGTTATTTATCACATTACATCAAAGAACTACTGAAACTTTAACGCATTCAAAAGAGTTTTCATAAATTTTATCTCAGAGTTTAGAATAAATGTATTTTAGTTAGGAAATCTGTAAATATACTTATGTGTAGCTTAAGTTAGGTCTAAGGACATTAGTTTAAACTTTTCGTTTCATAAGTTTCTGTCTGGGGAATAAAATAACATTGTTAGTAATAAAAGGAAATAGTTGATGTTGAACAGAACTAAATTAAATATTTCTCTAGATTACGCAAAAGAAAATAAATGTAATGTGTAAAATAAATAAAATATAACCTGTTTTCCAGATCCATAATGTAACTTCATAAATGTTTGGATTCTACACATGTATATTAATTTTAAATTTCCTGTCTTTATTTTTGCAATTACTAAAACGCTTTTATTCGATTATATGTAAAAATTCCCAATTTGATTTTCTGTCTATAATGTGTGTTCTGTGCGATATGACACGCGATTTTATACCTTAAATTGTGTTTAGAAGTTTGGGGATATATTATTCCAGTTAAGCATCGAAGGATCTTATAAAATGAAAGCTAAATACTTCAGGATAATTGTTTAACAGTTCATTTTAAACTGTACTTAAAGATTTATCAGGGTATTCCAAAAAGTCCTTTAATTTCTAATAATTTGCTTATTAGGGGGCCATAGGAATACAGTAATTTGCTGAAAACTTTACTTGCCTCGCAATTTATCTTGTGTATACCTAATTTCTCAGCATAAAAATGTGAGCCCATGTAAAAGAATAGAACTTTCAAAATTTTACATGGTAAAACGTAGGAAGTTTTAGTAATAGGAGATTTTAAGACTGAAGACCGTATAAAAAGTTAGTTTTTGTCTTTTTTGTACTCTCGGTTTAAAATTTTTGTAAGTTAAATTTCCTTATTTGAAACATTTTTGTAACTGAAAGACCTACAACTAACTTTTGTGGGAGTTGAAGTCGTGTAAGGACTTTCTGGGACACCTTTCAGACATATGTGCACTAGAAAGTTTGATGGACTTTTCCAGAGAACTCTCGATCTGGATCTTAAAGATATACGCTTTCATTCCTGATAGGCTGTTCTTTTACTACAAAATTGAAGAAATAATGGGTCATCTGTGTTGAACCCTCCATTTTTCAGTTCCAGGATACCCAAGCTCTCTACTTTTTCCTCGCAATTACTTGACATTGTTTTGTGTTTGGCGCATCGTAGCCAAATATGTTCATTGCTCCATAAAACCTCAAATCAACCAACCATTTTTCAGCGTGGATATATTCTGATTTCTGTATGCAAGTAGCACAGCTGCATGAATATCAATACTTAACCACTTATTTTCTCTGAGTAACTGTTCAGTGCGTTTATAATTGCAATTAATTACAAGTGTAAATAGATTGAAAACTCCAACAGAGATAGGTGCTGTTATGTAAAAGATACATTCGAGAAAAATAGCTTTTGGTATCAATGGTCTCGAAATTCCTATTTTAGCACGAGAATTTAACATTAGTCCATTAACTAGCTGGGAATTACTCCTTCCTCTGCCTTCAGATGTGTTTAGCTATTAGCTGTAAGTGGATGGCGTACAATTAAAACAAATTGAGGATAAAAATACTGATGGATTAAAATGTAAAATACGGAAATACGTATATTCCAAACTCAAGAAAATACTAAAAAATTATAAATGCGAGCTAATTACGAAGTCGACGCGAATTACAATACGAATTAAAACAAATCATACTTTAAACCGCAAAAAAATGTAAGCTTCTGTTTTATAATTACATATACTGCATGCTGTGCTATAATTGTACTCTTTGCTACTCGTAATGCTTTACATAAGATAACGAAAATAAGCTGATAGCAGCCTTGTTGAAATTTCTTAAGTGTTCATCGTGAAGGTTATTTTTAAATTATGACAAGAATTCTCTCTCTCTCTCTCTCTCTCTCTCTCTTAAAGCTATTCATTAAAAAAAAATTATTCCTCAAACTCAAATTGTTTTGAACATTGCATTGAAATGCTAACGAAAAGTTAAACTCAGCATGAGCAGAGCGAACTCTTCGGTATGAAAAATTCAGTCAATCGATTCTAAATCAAAGTCAAGATGCAGCTGAATGTTATTACTTCCACGACATGCTTGACAGTGCCAACGTCAATTATGTGTGCCGAATGAAGTTAGACCTGCCCTGCTTTGACACGTGTCACCCTTAAGACCAATGCGACTTCCTATCCTGGAGGCACAAACGGCTAGCCTTTAGAAACAAACTTCTTCAAGTAAACAAACTCAACGAAGTCTTAAGTTTGTTTCATATGTCCAGCCAAAATAAGACATTTCTAACGGAAGAGTATCAGATTTCTGTATTTTCCCTCATTATATTCGGTTATTATTAGTAATGTGTTATTTTGAGCTTCTCGTCAAATTTTATGGAATATTTTGTATCAATTAAAAATTATATTTAGCTTAGTGAGTAATACGAGCTATGAGAAGTAATTTAGAAAGAGACACATTGAGATTTTATTTGTGTGTGCTGGGTTCTTTAATAGTAATATAATAAAAATATATCAGTGTGTGTGGTAATAAGATTCCCTGGGGAACTAATATTAGAAGCTAAAAAACTTTTCATACTCAGTTCTGGAAACGACTGGACCAAATGAAACTTGGTACATGGAGGTTGAATTTTAATATAAATTTGGAATTAAACATATAAAAATTGGGTGTTTTATTGAAGATCATGGGAGGTTTATTCCCAATTTGATTATGCGAACGGCTTTTTAAGCAACGTTTTCATGGATATTCTCTATCAAATGGAATTAGAATTTGCTCCTCTATGAACGTATCAAAGTAGATGGTTGTTTTTTCCTCAGTTCTCATAATTCTTTCAAAATCTGTCTTAAATGCACAATTTTACCAATCTTAACGGAGGTCAACAGGATGCTAATATATATAAACAAAAACAAAGTCTAAATTTTATAAAAATATTTTTTGGAGATTTTTATGGTGGAAAACATTTGTTTCTGTCGTTTCTAGTTTCCGAAACAAGCATTTTGGAGATATACTCTGAGGTATACGTTTTCATTTACTCTACATTGTGTCCATAAAAGGGCTATGTATGGAGAGAACTCGGTACACAGATAGCCCTTCTCTTTCATCCTTTCAAGGGTCACAATTTTCCTATTTTATCGATATTTTACTTTTATTCGACTGGATAGGAGCATGCTGATTAAAACTTTGGAGTTCCAATACGAGAGAAATTTTACACTCTGGAGATATCTTACACTCTATAACTCAAAACGTTAATTTTCATGTTGTTTGCAACAGTTAATTCATTTTAAAGTTTTACATTTAAAAGTTAATTCATTTTAAAGTTATGTAATCGTTTTTACAGAAGCCCGCATTTGACCATAACTGTTCGCTTTTTATATTTTTGTTTAACACGTTAACATGTATATGCGTTGAGTGGTGGTTGTTGTCCCGACTAGGTATCTTGCCATTAGAAGGAAACGGACCAGATCCTGAGGGACGAGATATCTTGACCTCGTCATTATAAAAGCAATATCTTGATGACGAGATATCTCGTCATTAGCAAAATTGGTTAGATCTTGATGGACGAGATATCTCGTCGAAACCACTTGGAAGGTCAAATAACTAGCATATTAAAATATTCAATAAAGTTAATTAAACATCCATGCTGCTAGATGCATATAGGCTTAAAATACCACATGGAAATAAAAATAGTACGGGTGCTTTCAAGACTTATTTATAAAATCTCTCGATTTTCTATCAAGACTTAAATTACGTGTCATATTCAAATAGGGCGACATTCAGGACTAAAAAGTGTAAAAGAGCAAAATCAAGAAGATCCCAAGTGCCAAACCCTTTCTCTAGGGTAAATCTAGTCTTGTTGATAATGTCAACAAAACCTGAGAGAGAAAACGAAACAATTAGCTTTCAGTAAGGAAGAGAAGATAATGGCTGTAAAAGCGAAAACATTTTTTTTTAATTTTAAAAGCAAGTTTGTAAACGGATATCAACTGCACTTAATTGCTACAATTAAAAGTTTTGCAAAAAGCAGGAGTGGCAAACATTTATCCGCTTGTTTCATAAGAGTACATAATTGTTACTCATCTGTTTAACTCCTCGGGAGACTTTCAAGTATAGCAAAAAGTAGATTTTCATTTTAGTAGATGATTTCCTTTTTCCCCTTGTATTTTCCTTTTCAGATTATTTCTAGAACTTCTTTATTGTAAATACGCAGTATGATCTTGAAGCCCTGGCTCAAATCAGACAAGATCTCGCTAGCTTCTACGGAATTGTCCAATACTGGACCTTGCGCCATAAACCCAAATCAAACAATCTACGGAATTTCGCAAATGCTAAAAGTTATCAAAGGATTCAGTTAGGAGTGAAACAAAATTTGCAATGCAAGTTTTTCTGCTATACTTCTATAAAAGTCAGAACTCCTGAGGGGTTACAGGCATATATCCATCCTGCAAACTTACATATCTTGTGTGTCCTGGTCTTTCATGCATGGACTTCTAATCAGTCTTGACCAATAGAAAGCCTCGATTTAGCCTCAAAAGGTGGAAAATTCTCTCCATTATTAAAAAATATATGAAACGGCCAGTTAGAAAATTATAAAGTGCGAAGGAAGGTATAAAAATATCTTGATTAAAATGAATTTTAATATTTTATGAATGACTCATTGCTTTTGGAGCCTCTACTGATCGAAAATAACCATCCTTTTCCAAGTATAATGAATGTTACGTGATTACAAATTTATTATGCTATTTAATATGAACTCATAAACGCTATATTTACGGTTTCACATTTCTCACTCTATGCTGTATTCAGTAAATCACATTTTTCACATTTCTGAACTTTTAAAACGGAAAAAATTCAGAAACTGATTTTTGAGACTTAGAATTCGTCAACTTAACCGCTCAATGCGAAACTATGCTAGAGAATCTAAGTAATGCTTTAAAGCTTCCTGCAGCATGAAAAACAATCACGTTTAAAAATATAGCGGATAAATCTTAATTGGGAGTTCAAAACACTTCAATTTGTTTTAATATGTAATTAACTCTCAAGACACCAGGAGATTTTGTTCCTCAAGAAAGGCAAGAAATATCTAATCCTTAAAAAGTTAGTTGAAACTATTACTTATGAGCGTTTTCTCGAAACTACGAATTTTTATAAAACTTTCACATAAAAAGGCTAAACTAACGATTTGAACAGTATAATCCACGTTGAGAAAAATGAAAATGGACTAACATTATTGGAAAATAATTAAGTCTTATCGGAAAGCAGCACGTCGTGCAATTTTTGTTACGTTAAAATCATACAATGCAATGCAAGATAATAGTGAGAATAAACTACAGGTCTAATTTGCAGTATCTAACTTTCACATTTTGGAATTTACAGTAGCAAATGTCTTAAGCGGCAGTTTAGCAAAACAGATTAGGTATAACAAGTGTTTCTACGCGAACTGTAATATTTCTCTAGAATCCTGCATTTGTAAGGCTAATACATATTTTTCAGTCTTAGTTCTCACCCTCACGGTGTCTCAATTCAAAATCGTACAAGATCTGGTGATCCTAAGTTAAGCCTATCAATTGAATGAATTTCCTAGGTCAAGCACAAGTCCGTGTATGAAGTCATACACTTATAGAAAGGATGCGTCAACTCTTAAAATGCTTCAAGCTTTTATTCCTAAAAATGCACATCAATACAATCTTTCTACGGTTTTGCAATGGATGAGTAACGTTTGTTGATTAGGAATAGCACTGGTGAGAATTCGGAGAACTCATGTAGGAGTGAGGGATATCAGGGCACTGTTGTCGGCTTCGTTCAGTTAAAACGTCTCCTCTTGTAATGTCATTTTAAGATACACTATTTTTTATATTGTTTCGTTACAGAAACTAAGTAAAGTTGCTTTTAGATCTTTTTCAGAGATAAGATTTGTTTGACGTAGCATATGCATTCAGAGCCATTTGCTTATTCTTCAGAAATTATAAATACCTTAAAAGCGTTCAAGAAATAGCTTGCCGATTAAGTCATCTTTATAGATGTTAAGCACTCCAGTGATATATCGTAGTTATTTTATGGCTTACCTAAGACTTAAAACAATGTATTATTCAGAATTATTTTGTACTACAAATAAATTATGTATTACAAGTACATGAGCAATTCAGATGAATCATGCTTTTATGGGAAAAGGGTTTATGAAACAAGTAATAAATCATTTTTGAAATTACTAGTTAAACTTGTATGTATTCTAGGGATGTAAATTTTAATCAGTACCCTGTACAATTAACAAATACTTAACACGAGTTGTATAATTTATAAGCACCTTATCCGAGGGCACTTTGGGTCCAATTAGCCCTTGTGTAGCAAAAAATGGCCAGAGAAACAAGCAAACCAAGCCAAGGTTACTTTTCTTGCACCATATGCACCTATACGAAGGGATAATCGACAAACTGCTGCTTAATAGCTATGCAATGGTAAAAATAGCAATCAAACAATGGTTTTCTATAAAGTTTTCTTCGAATTTAAGCGACTCAAAGTAATGCAAATTCCGTCTCGAAAAAAACAATCTTTTTTGCTGATAATTTCACCTAAGAGGATCCTTAACAGTTGTCATTGCATAACATGTCTATCTGCAGAGTTAAAAAGTAACAAAAAATTGGGAAATAAAATGCACAAAACTTCAAACCTTGCGTTTTACAAAACAATACCAACTAAGAAAATGAATAAAAGAATTTGCTATGCACTTAAGCTATGAATTCGGAAATACGCGTTTAAAGCCAATCGCGAAACGAGAGGTCAACATGCTGAACCTAACTTACTTGTATAACCTAATTCAGACTAAATGTATCACTCAATGAACAAATAATCACTAAATATTTCCATCATGAAAATTTACCGTTACAATGCATTGAGAATGCCTTTCAACGATTTTGAGGTTGAGAATTCACTCAAAACTTACTAAATAAACGTCTTTCCTCAATACTTTTTCCGGAATGATTTGTAAAAATTTTGCGACTTTATTTTCAATGGAATACCTAAATCACCAGACTGGAAAATATGGATGCATATAAATCTTTTCAAAACTTATGATCTCAACGAATATCACTGAGAATTTTCTGTCATACATAGTATTTTAGTCGGATAAAAATCAAACGTTTTTCAAATAAGTAAATGGATAATGGACCAATAAATGTTTTTCCAAACGTATTACGTATCTCAATGAAAACGAACTGGATATAATTTTAGATAATTAGGTCACTTACTTGGTGTTGTGTTCTTAAGCGCTAACTTTTCATTTCTTGGTAAGTCTGCTATACGTAGATCTATTGGTACTAAATGTAGTTTTTCAATGAAATTAAAGATTTCTCTTTTCGAAATTTAGATCTGGTTTGATTTATAAATAACTCTAAAACTTTTAACCATATTGATTTAAAACTACGTTTTCAATTAGAAGAATTAGTCTTAAGAACAGCATTGAGATTAATGCATGTTTTTATGTATATTATTTATGCTATCTAATTCCTATACCTATATTTTTGAGCTTTACCTTTATTTAAATGTTAGTTGCACCTTAAAGTAAAATAATTCAAAGTGTTTTCAACTCAAATGCTCAAAGCATGTGAGAAATTGAGAATTATGGATTAAATATTTAACAAATCAGCTATAGTCCATTTCAGTATGGTTAGATATATTTTGTAAATATATTCTCAAATAAACTCAACACAAAAAGTGGTAGATAAGAAATATATACACAATGGTTTCAATAATACTCATTCTGAGCATTTTTATTTCAGTTTCCGACCAATTGTACACATGTTAACAAAATGTTATTCGGCAGCACATTGAAACATACATAAATAATGCGATTACTTGTAGTTTATCAATACAAGTGAAGCACGACTACTACAAGTTTTCTTAAAATGCTCTAAAAATGAAATAGCTAAAAATGGACAGACGGAACAGAAAATTTTACAATATTAATAACATGTTTCACAAGAATAAGAATATTAATTAAAAAGACACAAAGATAATTCATGTCGTCACATATAAAACGTCACACACACATAGAAAAAATCACTACAAAACAATATTCTTTACAAATAAAAAAATGTAGTACAACACTTATGATTAAAGTAGTGTGAAAAATTATATTACCGCATATACTCGAATATAAGACGTCGATAACGTACTACATGACTAAGAATACTTTCAGCATGTTGGAATATTTTGACTGAAATCAAAAAGGTGATAAGCTCCGTTTGTAAAAAATTGGTAAAACACGACGCTTTTGTTTCAACTCTAACATTTCTGCAAAATTTTCTCCACGAGCTCATAACAAAGTGCTTAATCAAGAACAGTGGGATTCTTTCACGAACAACTTTGAAAATAAATACCAACTTAGATCGAACTCCAGAGTAGATTATAGGTTTGTGGCATTTTGTAATTACGAAATCGCGAGTATGTATAACTACATCCATAACAACGTTTTACACAGCGTCTTAGGATTCAAGTACAAACGGTAATGTGTTCAATGATTGGAAATAATAAGTTGTGCAGAACATGCTCGAGATTTCGTGCGTAATTTCAGTTCTAAAAAGCATTTAAAACTGTCTTTGGCTTAATGTCAAATCTTGCATCAGCTTTGGCGTTTAACGACTATCTTCCTTTTGGATCAATTATTGTCGGAATTATTGCAATCGGAATGTTAATTTTTAATTAGAGTGTACTTTTTGAATTTTCTGGTGTTTTGGAAATAAATGCATCCATAATTTTGCCTTACCATTTTCTTTTACAGCTTGAAAGCAGAAATAACAGGAGCCTCCCAAAATGTAGCAAAATTATAAAACTAATAGTGATATAAATAAAAAGAAGATAATATACAGCACCAATTTTCAAGCAAAATTACTGCTTAGCTCACTTTACTTTTAGCATCCGGTCCTCCATTGAGTAAAGAACACAATGTATAATAAATATAAAAGAGAAATACAAGCGCTAAAATATATAAAGCATAAATAAAAATGTATGAATGAACAATTAAAGTAGCACCATGGGTAAGGCGTCTTTAAAAGTTAATAAATTAAATGTGTATATACAAATTCAAGGCATTGAAAATAAAAATAAAGCCAAGTTGAAAAATAAAACATGAACAAGCCCTCAGTTTCCAACACGAGGGCCATTAAAAGCAATTCATCCATTTATGTTCTTATAAATCAGGAAATTAACTTAAGATAACATTTTCGTAACTAAGCTTAAACAGTCTTTTAGAACTTCATATTTTGATTGATTTGAAATTTTGAGAGAGATTTGCATACGTTTTTAAAATATTTGGTAATAAGATTTTGATCATTGAATGTTTGCTCGTTCTTTCTGTAGCAGCAGACTTGATTTGATTTCATAAAACTCTGAAAATTAAAATATATTTTTCATTTGCAGAATTCATTCCAAATAATGTTTTCATTATTAGCATCATCTAACATTTGCGATCATAAAAATATCTTTACAAAGCAAAACTGCTTGATACGTGTAGAATAATGGGCTGTTTTCTACACACTTTTACATAGCATACAACAAATATAGTTTCATACCACTTTCCATACAAAATATCAATGATTTTTTATATGAAAACAGTTCTTTAGTATTTCAGCTCCAGAAAAAGGGCTCACAGTCAAACACCAATCGAAGAGCCATAACTAGTATTTTTTTACATTTCTGTATAAAATGCAAGTGTTTTGTGGAAAATGGGGTTTATTTTGATAGTTCAATGATAAATCTCATGATCATATCCTAGAAGTAAATTTTCAATGTATATAAAAGTCTCCGGGTTACATTCTTCATGATTTTGTCAAAGTAAAATGCATGCGCATCGGTTTAAAAATTAGTTCTTTTCATATAAAAGAAAATCTGTACCAATTTCTGGTTCGACACGTTTCCAATAAGAACAATGGAGGTAATACTGTGAAAAATATGGTTTTTGTCCTTTCATGGGGTTGAGGAATTTTCACCATGGATCTTTGCAGAAATATGGTTGATACGATGGGTTTTCCACAGAAACAAAACGAGCAGAGTAAACGAAGCATTACACTTCAGTGCCCTCCAGGCCCTCTTCAGCATATCCCTCATCCGGAGAAAATCGAGCTTTAGCTGGCAGAGTGAAGTGGCCAGCAGCATTAGCAACCACCAACGGGTATCTCTTATACGCCTCCTCATGAGTTGGACTTGTGCACATTTCATCTCTATTAGAATCCGCGCAGTCGTAGCCACCTCGCAAGGTTCTCACCCTGTCGTTCTGAGGTATGAACCTATCTCCAGAGCAATCAGGTAATTGGTGGATTCCGGCGGACTGCAGAGCGTAGTTGTAGGGATCCTCGTCCTTTCCATAGCACGGGTTCAAATAGATCTCAGAGTAGATATTATTTCGAATGGGAGAGCCATCGTATCGTAGTGGCTTGGCCTTCCCAAGGGGCCAGTGGTCGATGGTTGATCCGTATCCATCAATAAGAACGGGGTTGTCGGCATCGAGATGATTGCAGCTGACCGTCGATGTCGATAGCGACGGTCCATTATTCATATCTGCTATTTTGCTGACCAGATCGGGTGTCAGTTGATCGGATCCATATCCACTACTACCAGTTTCGTGGCGGGGTTGTTTATCCGTAGTTTTCAGATCTTTCTCTTCCTTATCTTCGCCGATGTCATTCATTTCCACAGTATCTTGTTTCTTGGATGACAGGTGCTGAAGCACATTATTTCGGTTTATCTTAGACCCGAAAGGAAGCGAGACGGGATGATAGACGAGAATGCATATAGCAGCGGCTGCTAATAATATGACAAATAGCACCCCGACGAAAAGCATGGTGATTGAAGTGCTGCTCCAAGTACCACCTAAATGACTCGGGCAAACCACCATAAGGGTAAAATTGGTTGACGACGTCCCAGCTTTATTTTCAGCAATGCACGTGTACGTGTCGCTATCACTCTCCACAGTGTTGTACACAGTTAAAATACTCGACTGCCTCGAGGAATCTTCGGTTTCGACATTATATTTGGCCCGTATCTCCGGGATGACGCTGAAGTTCTTCAAACTTCTTCCAGATACTTCCCAGTAGATTGCAGATTTAGGAGTGGCGTCAACTTGACAAAGAATGGACGCATTGTGCCCGACAATAACAGTGGTCTCTGTGGGGACATGAACCATAACAGGAGGGCATGCAAAATCATCTAAAGACATGGCCTTCCACGATAAACCCTTCACTGCTGCTGGACCTTCACAATGAGGAGGTATAGACAACGGTACCTTGCGCTCGATCATCCACACTCGAATCTCTTGGATCTTGCAGTCACAATACCAAGGGTTATTATGGAGGTTGAGTTCATGCAGCTCTGTAAGAGATTTAAAAACATCAATGGACAACGAGCTGAGCCGATTACCATTCAACTCAATTGATTCTAAATTATCCAATCCATCTAAAGCTCCAGGTTTTAAGTGTTTAATGTAACAGTTTGCAAGACCTAGATTAGTCAAATGGGACAGTGAAGAAAAGACGCCACTGTCGATTTGATTAATTGGGTTGTGAGCAAGCTGCAAGCGTCGCAAGTTGGGACAATCTTTGAGTGCATCAGTGGGGATCGATTGCAGCTTGTTTCCACTTAAATCCAACTCCACAAGGTTACGAAGCTGAAAGAAAGCATCCGAAGCAATGCTAGTTATCCCGCACTCGGCAATAAATATCTTCTGCAGATTAACTAATCCTTTCTGCTGGAAGGAGCGACTGGGGATTGCAGTGAAACTATTCCTACTAACATCAATAACTTGAGTCGCAACATTGAGATCAGAGGGTATAACAGTCAGCCCCTTGCCGGTGCATTCTGCAGTTTGTTTCCCATTTTTCCATTTACAAATGCAGACACTGGGGCACTCAGAGTAACAGTGGACACATGCCAGCAATACGAAAGTTGCAGAGAATAGGGCTCGCACAATAGTATTGGAATACATTGTTCTTGGGGGGATTAACTTCATGGAGCACAGATGTGCTAGTTTAATTAGTACGAAATGCCATCCAGTTAACGACACTTTCTTGAACGGGATTCCTTTCGTCCACTTCACGAACCTGAAATGATAAAAGTTCTACAATTAATATAAGAACTTTCGAAAACAGCATAAGATAAAAACTAGCCAATTTTCACATAGTGAAAGTGAAAGGTATCAAATTTATCATTCTTATCCATTTTTAAATATCAGTAAGATCGAGCGCCAAAAAATATTACATTTTAACTTTTCAAAATTACATTAGATACCGTAGCATAACAGTTCACCAGTTATATTAGAATCCTTGTGATCAAATTAGCGAAGTCCCAAGATAAAATATTTTTAGCAGATTTCTGTTTAAAATTGAAGCTTTCATGTTTAAATTCTTCAAGCACCTCAATAATCTAGACATAAAATTTTCAATAGTTATTCAATAGTTAAAACTGACAATAGCTACACGGTTTAATTAAATTACAGAGAAAATATTTGAAATAAGAATCTGGGCCTTCAAGAACTGAACTTCTGAATGTTTGTAGAAGTGGTTACAAATCTAAGACATGTTAAGCTGCCAAATATTTAACATCGTAAATTAACTTTCAACTAATATATAAACTAAGTTTACGAATTCATTAAAGACCATGCTAAGGATTTATTGTGCAAGTACCAAATCTAATGTTTTTAAGAGAAATATTTTGATAGAAAATTATCTATAGGTTCTGAATAAGATAAGTTTATTAAAAGCAAGAAAATTTCCCAGCGAGAGAAAATTAGAATCCAACGTTAATAACGTAAACGGGTAAATTTTAGATATTAACTGTTTTAATCTGTTCAATATCACGATTGATTAAGAAAAATGAGTATTGTTTGGTTGAATTTAAGGTATAAGAACCATTTAGGCTACGCTGCACAAAAAATTCTAACTTTATATTAACTAGTTTATTCCAACATTGAGATATAGATTAAAAATATTTTAGAAATGCAAGGTTTAAATAAGTTATCTTTGAGATGATATTGGAACACACATTGGAGGTTATAGCACATCTTAAATGAAGCAAAACAATCTAGGCACTGTTAGTAAAATCGATGAAATAGAAGCTTTCAAAAGAGCGTTCTATGTATTACCAGCCTATTCAAAAAGGTTTCCCATTTAGAAAACAAAATGTCTTGAAACAAATTTAAACCGGTTAATAAATATCCAATTTCAAACAGGAGGTCATATTTTCAAATTTAAGTAGTGCCCTATAGTAAGTTAAGAAAATATTTGGCAAGAGTCTTAATATGTGAAAGTGTTATGCTTCCCGAAAAATAATCAAGGATAGAATCCAAATGCAACAGCCTCTGATTGACTGGCGCCAAGGGAATTTTTATCACCGAAATCTCCTCTGAAAAGCGGGGAGCCCCAGAGACCGTGGATTCTCGTACCTTATGCTGATCACGTAAAATAGCTGCACGGAGAATCCGCCTTCATCTTAACGTGGAAAAATTGAGTAGTTTAGAAAATGGGTGAATGACGAAAAACTTTTCACCTAGAGTACGAAATTTAAGGATCAGAAGAGTGTTCCGCACTGCCCAATCCGGTAATTGTCCGGACGTATTTAAAAATATGGGAAAGGGAATGGAGCGCGCCACATAAAGTTCCGTACATTTTTACGGCATCAGAGAAACTGCAAAGAATGGGCTGCGGGCATTTTTAAAACCTTAATTTGTAGGGAAATAGAAGAGAGTAACTGGAATTAGGAGTTCAGTGGGTTTGTAGATTAAAGGACATTCTTAGCTAAAGAAGGGAAAATTGTGTTAAGGTAAATCTGTAGTGTTAGAGAATTTGATAAATGAACAAAACAAACCTTTTAAAAAATTCAAATATTCCTGAGCAGACCGGTACTATTTGTATACACTCGTACATAAGGAGTTCCGTCTTGTACGAAAAACACAACCCGAAATAATTACGACTCAATTTTCTTGCTTCAATTTTGCTTCGCTCAGTTTTCTGTGGTTTATCTGACTATATAAAGAATTACGATAAACGACTTTCTTTGGTATCTATTCATAGAAAAAACGGTCAGTGCAACCAAAGGATTATAAAATGTATAGAAAAACGTTTTAAATTCTAGAACAAGTCCTCTGACAAAATGGATGCATCGGTCAAACAAATTGATATAACAAAGATAATCGGTTTCGGTAAGTGTTTGTGGAAGACTTGCCAATACTTCTGAAAATGAAGATTCGAAAATAATTGTTAGACGAAATTAACGGACAATTAGAAACGTTCAAAAAGAAAATGTTCCTTATTTAAATTACACCTTTGATATACTTAAGTGAATATAACTTTTTTATGTCAACTAAAGGATCTTTAAAAGACAATGATCTTCATTTACTCCGACGGTATAGTAAACATCAGATACGTTACATTTTTCAATATTTATAAATCACGTTTAAGCAGCATATTAGTTGTATCCCTTGTCATTCTTTACAAAGGAAAAGAAACGAGTTAATTCTTTTGAATTTAAATAAATTATTGAACCCTATTTTCCCATCGGTCGTTGCGTGGGAAGAATAACAACGTATTAGTAAGTCAATTAGTTCACTAAGCAAGTATTTTAATTTTTTAAATGTGTGCACGGAAGAATACGATATAGATCTGGTTTCAAATGCTTTCAACTTAAAGGTATAATTTTCAAATGCTGTGGGTAAATACTTTAGAAATTGAAAGTCGGAGGTTCGTCGCTAGTTACCTAGTTCTTTCAATAAAAACGTATTTTTGTTGTTACAATTTTGAAGGGTTTCCTATTTTTTTAACGCTGAATATGATATCAACAATCAATTTTTATGAAGTCTTTACAAAATCTAAAAACTGGAAGCACTTTCAACTCGATTTAATCTTTTTATGCAATCTTCATGCGTCTAGCAATTCTGAGAAAACTTAATAATTAGAAATGGTATGTCTTGACAAATCTTAAGCAGCAATGTATATCAACATATACCTCTAATGATATTTTCAAAACTAAGCATGATTGTAAGCAAAAGTTGAATCCCAACTTTAATATAGATTAATTAAACATTACTAACAGACGTAGTTTAATGCAAACGCTTAATATATCTCGTTAAATTTTTGTTATTTTTTCGTTTCATTTAATCTCAATCTCACGCCTATTTTACATGAAAAACCAAAATGAGATGTTTAGCTTTCGCTCAAACACAAAAGCAATTACGTCACCTACAGGTCCAGTACGAGTTTAAAACAATCCCCACCCACAAATTATTCCCTGAAACAAGATAAGGTAATTATGAGCATCTGCAGGGATGAGATTGTTCATTTATACTTATTTATTACAGTCTATCACGCAGTAAACTTCCAGAGTAAAGTTTTAAGAGTGAGTACCCAGAATAGAGAAGGGCTCTATGCATTCCACACTTTATCTGGCAACAAACTTGAAAGCACGCTCGGAAAATGTGAGCACGTAATACCTGGTAGCCATAGAGAAGTCCCTAAAAGAGGGATCGTTGGTATGAGTAGTCCAATAATTCGCTACACACAAGTTCGTATATGCTTCAGCCTTTCCGTTCCCCTTGATAACGTCACGAACCTTCTGGAGGGTTTTCAAGGAGGGAAATTATTAAATTCAATTTAAATTGTAGGGTGACCGAATCGGGGGTACTTTTGACAATAGTGCTGATAAGTACGAAAAGACTTAAGTGTGACCTATTCAGGGCTCGGATTACATTCTTGCTCTTGGCCCGAAATGATTCTTTGAATTTTTCATGCAACTTCATACCAGGTTTTGTTTATCACTCAACGGTCATTTTTGTTTACATAAGGGCTAATTAGACACGGGCCAACAGCTTAGTTACTTGATGCTAGAAATAGGTGATCACTTTCATTAATTAAGATCTCATTAATGTAAATTTTTAATAGAACGAGTTAAGAAAAATGGAGACATTTCAAAGCACTTTACAATATAATCCATAAACAAAACATCTTCAGAATTTTGGAATAGTTAAATTTGAATGCAGAGCACTGTCGGCGGTTCGATAATTGTTTGAACAATATATGACACAAGCAGAACTGCATCTTCTAACTAGTCTGCTTGTACCATGACAGGCCAGCTGGCTACCGCCTGTCATGGTCAGCAGTTATTAGTTAGCGGTACTATTTATCAAGAGAATTATTGGCAGGCACTTCATCTTATCTCGCATTACAGCACTATTTCAATCTAATTTAGCACTATATAACTTAAGCGCTGGAACTACCATCCAGACATTTTTTTCCAATAAACTAATTCACGAGACTTATCGAAAATACATTTCCTTTTCCAACTTTCGTTTATCGGTTCAGATTTCGAGACTTCAAAATATTTCTACTTGATTTATGGAAAATTCTACAAGGGTCTCATAAAAATACTATTTTTGATCCACTCATCGCCAGTTATTATGTAAATGAATTAGTTTGACTGTTATTCCAGTGAAGAATTGAAAATATATTCATCACGCACTATTATTCAATCAGCTAGTAAGTCATGCGCGTTGGGAATACTAAAGTTTAAAGATTTTAACAAGCGATCAAAAGTAAAATTTCAAAAAAAAATGTAACTGAAAAGTTTCAACTAGTTCGATTAAAATTTCATGGAAGTCTTCAAAAACAATTAAGAAACACAAATGAACAATAATGCAATAGAAAGAGCACAAATCTATTTACATTTTTATATTCAAATACAAGGCACACACGATTAACGTTTTTCCGTGTATAAAAAACAAATCCTTGAATCTCCTTGGAAAGATGGTGAGAAAAGTCGCGTGTGGTATGCATTTACACGTTTGGGGGAAAACCGAAAACGATCCGTCACGAAAACGTCTGTCGCTTTTCTTGGGCAAACTTTGTCCAGTAGCTGATAAATGAAAAGGCACTCCCTTCGTGTATGTTAGCGTGTACGAACGAAACCCCCACCAAATCGATCAGTGCATTTGTCAAACTATCAATATATTGGCCCAACACTCGAGGCATAGAAAATCGAGTCATTATTTTCTGGATCGATGTGTTTTCTAAATGACACAATGAACACTAATTTCGACAGCGTGCTTCAGCATATCATGGCCGCACGCTACTTCTGCCTCACTTTGGTAGCTTTTTCTTTCAGAGGGGATACGCAAAATACACTTTTCTCAGCTGATGTGTTGTCAAATTAAGTGTCAGTATGTGCTGAGGTGCTTTATTGTTTCATAAATAGGTTAGTTCAAATAATCTGTATCGACTCAGTGGTATTCGACTTTAACAAGGAATTCATTTTTATATGAACGGATCTTTCTCAATTTGAATTCATGGAGATTGCTAAAACTATTTCTTTCGCTCGTAGAAAAAGTTTCATTTTTTAAGTCTCCAGAATACAAGTTCGAATATCCATTTAAAAATTTTAATTGAAACATTTACTTTGGGCCTAAATACGAATATACAGGTTGTATTTGTTAATTTATCTCCACGTTCCACTTTATACATCATAGATGTCTTTAGAACTACTCAAATCGACTAAGCATTACTTTTTCAAAAACGCTATTTTCAATTTTTTTAATACTGAGTTGCAAAGGGATAGTTTTCACTCGTTGAAAACTTGTCTCTGGGATACAAGTTTTTTAATTTTTCAAAAATACTACATCGAATACTTCTTATACTAGTATTCTTCGTTTGCAACGGCATAGTTCCGTGTAAAATTCTGGTCTCGGGACACTTTTCTCAGACTGAGTTTCGAATCTTTCCTTAAATTACTAGCTTTCAATTAAAATTATTCAGTTGCTTAACAGAAACCACGTACCAGCTCATTTAATACGATACATTTTAATATACCGGCCATATCAAGTTATCAATTAACAATACTCATAATAAGAGTACCGGTTTTAAATCGATTTAAGTAGAATTCAGATAATTATAATCAGACTTAATAATCATCTTAAAAATGTGTTTAGATTAAAAAATGAGTAATATTTTAAGTAATGTTTAGCTTCATCTATGCATATACAATTTCTCAACTCCCTTAAAATTGGTATTTGGGTGAGAGGGGAAAATAAACTTTTAGATTAAGCAGTCTGAAATCTGTAAGAAACACCTAAAAATTAACAGGGAAGACAAAAAGTATTTTTTTATTAATGCAGACCCGTGTAATTCGAGTAGTTTCGCTCTTTGAATTCTTTATGCCACAGTGTACCCCATACAAGTTGGGAAGAGCAAATGTTCTTTAATTTACTACTCAGTACAATACATCCGACTATTATTGCATAGTAAATCTAGTTAGACTAGTAAAAGCTTTAGAACTGGATTTACGACACATTTTCTAACTGTAAAGCGGCATTTAAAAAACTTCAAAAAGATATACGATTTCAAAGAATGCCGAGAATAGAATAAGACAGTTTAAAAATTGCAGGCGCATGCATTACAGTTGTGATATATTTTCGAGTTAAAGAATTGGAGATTCTAATTGGGGTAGACTTGCTTTAAAGATTGATTTGAGTTCAACGAGGTACTACTTGGTATTCTATTACATTAAGATGCCTGAAAAAAATGTCGAGAAGGAATAACTATCAAGTACTTTTATTCTATTGCAAATATTTTTAAGTACAATTTTTATAAGTCAAATTGCTCTCTTGGAAAGAATAGTGATAGGCCAGAAAAACTCGTAAAGACGAGCCTATGATAAATGCATAGTAACGCCACCTATGCACGTCGTTGTTTGGGTCTGCCAGTGCAGCGAGATAGACGTCCGTGGAAGTATCTTGAACTGTTTCCGCTGTGAGAATGGCAAGATATCACGATTTAAGCGATTTTCAACGCGGTTTAATAGTTGGAGCTGGGTCACAGCATTTCGGAGGCATAAAAGTTTCGACTTTCACGTACTGCAATCTCAAGGGTGTATCATGAATACAAGAATTCTGGTAAAACCTGTAACTTAAGAAAACAGTTGGCCTTAAAAAGACTGGGTGAAAGTGACCAGTGTCGGCTGACAAGAATCATTTCACGCGATAGGCATGCAACACTGCCTCATATAACATCGGAATTCAATGCTGGGCCTTCCACAAACATCAGCGTGAGGAAACAGTACCTCAAAGGTAATGGGTTTTTAACAGAAGCCAAACTCGAGTACCCTTGATGAATACTCGACACATAGCTTATATGTCCGGGAACTTTGTCACTGGACACTTGATAGAAACGAGTAACCTGGTCTGAAGTGTTACATTTCCAACTGTTTCGGGCAGATGGAAGGATCCGTGGTGACCCCATGAAACCATGGCTCTCGCATGTACAAGCTGGTGGCGGTTTCATAATGGTATAGGGTTTGCTTAGCTGGCATTCAATGGGACCCCTGGTACGTCTACGAACGTCAGGTACGTGAACGCTATGTGTACATCCTTTCTGACTATTTACATCCGTTCATACCCTGCGTTTATTTTGATGAGTTTGGCCTCTTCCAAAAGGCTGCCAAAGCAGTCTAGGCACGCCAAAGGAGGAACACTCATCTGAGTATGGGGTCTTTGCCATTCCCACCTAAGTCACCAGATCTCAACGTCACCGAACACATATGGGTCTTTGGAACAGAGAAATCCCACATCTTGGAATACAATAGAATTGTGACCGCTCTGCTGGAAATTCGGTGTTCAAGGCCTACAGAATATTTCCGCAAGCTCGAAGTCCATGCCCATCGTATTTCTGCAGTTCTATGCTCCCTTAGGTCTATTAGACTGTGTTTCTATTCTAGCTTTACAAATATCTCAAGTTTGTAGGACAAATATAAGCATTTCCAATGGTAACGTAGTTTCTTTATAGGAACCATCAAAACCAAGACATAATAAATGCAAGCTCAATAGTGTGGATCTCAAAACGATTTTATGCACAGCATACAAGCACATACGTAAGATTAGATTTGAGTTGGTAGTTTTCTGAATTAGTTCAGGGTTCTTTTTCTATTGAAAATTAAGAGGTTAATATGAATGATTAATTTTCCCCTTTGCTTGAATGGAAAAACGATATCTTAAAATTTTTGAAAATGCAGCAGTAAGATGTGATAATTAATGAAGTGTTTTATTTTATTTCTAAATATTTTTTACCTAAAGAAATTAAAATAGAACACGCAACCGGATCGATTTTTAAGTCATACGGCTTAAAGTTAAAAGCATAGCGCTGAAATTTCCTACTGAAAAACAAGTCCGAAAGAGAAAGAAGAGCTCTCCTAAACTAGGTACTTATCTCGTAATGACCGTCTGAACTAATAATGAAGCATTGCGTGACATATAGCTGGAACGAGGCGTTGATGGTGTAATTTCCTCAGCCGCGGAAATGCCCCTTTAATGTATCAAAAATAATTAGTATCTGTCAATCCTGCTGCCTAAATGTGGAAAGTGTCTTTCCATTCATGTATTGTTTACAAACCTCTCATGACATAGCGTGAGCAAAAATTGCTTCTGACTCGACGAGCTGAGATGTTAAAAAAACAATCCCTTCAGTCGTAAACATTTATTGGTGAACGAAAAACATTGCACGACTGAACGTGCGTTTCTCCCGATGCAAGACGCAAAAGTAACTCGAGTTAGCGTATCCCAGCATGGAGTTTGCATTTCCTTCTAAACTTTACCTTCCATTCACTTCAAGAACGGAAAACTAGAGATTTTTTGCCATTAAACTGCTAGCACCAATTAAATAACGCTAAAAGTGAATCATTCTAAAATGTTTTTATAAAAATGTTTTTGATTAAATAATGAAAAGAAATCATGGTTAAATATTTTTCACAATATTCATAAAAATGCAAATACATCAGTCTGATATCTAACTTTAATAAGAATCCGATGATCAAAAACAAAAAACTATATTAATTAAAAATTTGGATTTTCTTATCAACAAATGTATTTATATGCGTTCGCGCGCATGGCTTTATTTACTGAGGTCTGGTTCGGGAAGCAATATATATATATATATATATATATATATATATATATATATATATATATATATATATATATATAGCAGTACGTGAAATTAAAGCCTCAGACAAAGCTGTATACCAAAGCTGTATACCAAAGCTTCTGTACAAGATCGGTGTGAATGTTAGTGTGTGGTAAAAACGTATATTTCCTCCATATTAATAACGATCCTTGATTCTTTGAAGACTAGGAGATTAAGGTATTGAAAATTATTGCTTTTCCAAAATTCAATACTTACCTGAAAAATTATGATCCCTATTCAGTATTTAACATAAATTATGAAAGGATGTAAACAGTTAAGATTTTCATGAATACTGCATAGAATATAAATAAAAGTAATCGAAAGTCTTAATACAGCATCGTAAATAAAGCTAATGAAAACCTTATTGATACTAACTAAAACGTTTACTCCATTTACGGCTAAAGTTAAATGAATCAGTTTATTTCCTAAAATAATTCATGTCTCACTTTAACCCGAACTTTATAAATACCACGATTTTAATGCCAAATTATAGTGTGGGATTTGCAAAACCCACTATCCAGCCTTTAGAATTGAAGAATGAAACGATCCCTGCTAACTATTGATTTTCAATGGTTGATGAAACATCAAGGAAAACCAAAATTGAAGAGGAAAACCATTACGACGAAAGTCGTTGAGGTATCAAGATATATTCTCATCTGAATCTTAATAATGAAGAGAACGGGAACAGATTTACAACGCATCGTCCCATTTTTAAACCTCTCTTCAAATTAAAGGCAAGAAAACTTCTTTATCTCCCATACCATTCACGATCTAAAAGTCTAATAGCAAATATATAGCAGTAATAAGCAAGTCAGTGTCGGATAAAACGTTAAAGGTAGGTACGATTCAAACAAAATGTGAGCATTCTTAGCATCCGTTTCCCAGTTAATAATGAGGAGTTTAAGTTGAAGAGAAGAATCCAAAACTCGCTAATTAAATTGAATAATCCACTACACAAAAGTTTAATCATTGGACCGTGTGTTTTAATCACTTGTACACAATGAAAAGTTTCAGCAGAAAAGGGGCGCAATATGATTTAAAGTTGAGGCGGCTTTCCAACTTCAGAAAACAATGGCGCAAGCTCTTTCGTATACTTTACGTACAGCCTGCCTTGTTAGCAATAACGGACCTGCCTTGATCTCTTCGGTTGCCCAGGTAACATAATTAAGGGACATTTTTTCCACGATGTTTTCTAAGAGTATACCTCATTCTGGATTGTTTAACACTAGAGATATTTCGTACTTAGTTCTCTTTTCCCATTGTTGAGCTTGTTTTCACGGTCGATAAACAAGCCGGGATTGTTATAATGAAAAATAAACACTGGACAAAACACACGCTTCGCTAACTTCGCTTTGTTGGGAGGGAACGAACCAAGAAACTATTGGTGTGCTCTTTAATTCTGCATCAACATTTATTTTATTTGAATCAATTTTTGTTTCGAGACTCGTATTTATTTCAACGCGATTCTCTAACGTGAGTAAAGACATACCTTAAAACTTCCAGACTTCAACTATGTGCAAGAATATTTAAGGTTTCAAACAATTGCCAATTTTATCAGGTTTAGCAGCAGTAATGAAATGGAGCCAGAATTCTATGGACCAGTAAACGGAGGAGTATATATGCGTCTTCAGAAATACTCAGTTCATGCGATACTTGAAATTCAAACGCAGTTTAAAAGGTACAGAATTACCGAAAGTAGTCAAGGGGCTTATGATACACTTTTTACGATACTTTTCTAAATAATCTGTTGTTCATTGTCTACCTTCAATTTCCCATAATTCAAATATATTTCCCGGGTACATATCACATCAAGTTTTGAAGCCACGGAGGAATGAAAGACTGAAATAAAAAACTGAAGCACCACGACACCATGTTTAATTGGAATGAAATTTATCTTGTGAGGTACATGAAAGAGAGATATCACATTATAAAATCTAGGAGTCTATTATTGTACAATTACATCAAAAAGGTCATTCAATAGTAAGTTGTACAGCCACCTCTGGCGATAACATATGCCTTAATGCAAATATTGCCTTTCTCAATTTACTGTCGGCGGCATACCGCTATAACTCCTAGTGTAATAGTGTGGGGAGCTATGGCTTACGGCAGAGGTCATCTCTAGTACGAGGTAGGCTTTGCCTTTCATGTCACGTGTCCAAGGAACTATTTATAAGCATGATAACACCCGACTACACAAGACTCACTTGTCCCATGAGTGCCTCCGTGGTGTTGAAACCTTTCCTTGCCAAGATTCTTAGATCTGTCTCACTGCATGTTTGTGATATGTTAGACCGCCATTTGCACCACTCCCGGAATATGATATCTCGAACAACAGCTGCAGAATTCTAGGCATCATTTGCCACAGGATAATATAAGGGCTCAATGCCAGAATGAGTTTATTACTTTACTTACTAATTTATGGCCTTTCTGAGATGCAATTCTGACCCAAAATAGTCCTCCAAATTTAATATTGTGATAATTTCTTCACCTGTTCATTTACAGTTGGATGAGGAAAATGAAATATACTTCTGGATTTAAGCATTTTTCAGAGCAAATTCAAAGGTGATATTCGACAGGAAATATTATCGTTATAGCATTTATCGATGACTTAACATTTTCGATAACAGTTGCTAACTGTTATTTTGTTATTTCACTGTTATATAAATTGCTATCCGAATAACGGTCTACCTCTGGATTTTTAGTATTTGAAAAGGTGGGTAGTTGAATTTGCGTCCCACTGGGTCAACACGACGGACTATGGTATTTGAAAAGGATAGTATGTCAAGAATGAACCTTTCTTTTAGAAGGTTTTTGTAGAAGTATTTCAGTCAAACAGAAAATGAAGAGTTCCTCATTAACTTCAAATAATTTCAATCTACCAATAGTGACTTTCGATGAAGATATGATCCCTAGAATGGACAGCATATTTAACATTGAATATATCTGGATATAACAATAGAAAATTCATGAAAATTTCATTTTTAGACTAATTTGACGAATCTGTTTAAGCCATCAAAACTTGGTGCTGTCATTGGAAATTTTGATTAAGCAAAGTTTGATATGAAGGTGGCCCTTTATGCATTTTGTTTTTGCATACGAATTTGTAGGATGTTATTCCTTATTGAATGGTACCTTTGAATTTACTCTACAGTGAATAATGTTTGACATGACACACATCTGTACATCACACATTAAGTTTCATTCCGATGGATACTGGTTCCGGGATGTTTCGATTTTTATTGGCGGAGTGTATATTTAACACAAACGTAATTCTTTTTGAGACAGTTATTTTATGTTCTGGTATAACAAGTGGTGCCGTGAAGATTTATAATTCACGTACTTATTTTCACAGCAAATTCTCTAAATATAGTAATACAATCAGTCATAATCATAAGCATTAACATTTTCCATTTTTATATTATCCTTAACTGAAAAGTACAAACGCTAGGATGTTTCCACATAAAAAAACTCTCATATTTATATTTGTCGTATCTCTAAAATGCATTTCATCTTTGCAGTATTCTATTACAATTCTATAAATTTCTCTCTAGGCACCAGGCAATGATTGTATGGTTTTGAGATCAGTAATTCCAGTCAGATTCCCGGACTGAAAAATTTAGTATATCCTTATATCCAAATATATCCCTTAGTATATCCAAATATATTCCTTAGTATATCCTTTAGTATATCCAAATATATCCCTTAATTTCGAATGCAGTCATTACGAGCAAACACTTATCCGTGGATCTTGCATTATTTGAATGAATCGTGGTGGACTTTACACGCTTCTAGTCCAAAAATTAGTTTGAATGCACTAATTACTCCAGAGTCATCGATCAATTAAGAAACTAATTTCTATTTCATCAGAGAAAATGTGGAACCTTTTGCATGTATTATTCCTTATGTGGGCATGTCATAAATTTCCTTCAACATTTGTAGCTCTAAATCATTTGACTCGCACCACCTGAAAATATTTGTGAATTTGTCGGCAATATCCCAGAATCAGCTAATCACAATACAATCGATCGAATAGTTTATCATCGTTTCATAGGTCCTGAGGTGGTGGGGTGAATAGGTGCCATTCATTTGCAATTAAGTTCTCCATGTTTTTCACTGAAACGCTCATGTGGGGATATCGCATCTATGAGCATTCAATCTATAGGCTTGAAAGTCCTTCCCTCCAGTGGATGTAGTGACAAGTGAAGGAGATAAAGTCCCCAGCGCTGCTATTGTGACCCTGAATGCAAATTGAGTAGAATTTTGGTGGGAGAACCTGGACCGAAGGTCCGCCATCTTCGGTCAACTTGAAGACAACTGAACGGCATTGGGCTTGCAGAACCTGAACCCGAGGTAGTAACAAATCTGTTACGTTTTCTGTTTTAAAAGCTAACGACGTTTAAGTCAAATGGCTTTCTTTTGATTTCTTATTCTCCCCTCTACCTGAACACCTTTGCCATAGTAGGCAGGGATAAGGTGATGCTGTATTTATTGCCCATTTTTATAGTGATTTTGTACAAATTATTTATTTAATTACACTTATTCTAAATTTCATTCACCTGCCATAAAGTAATAAAGTACCGTCTACCCACGTCAGTCGCGCGAGGTGGAGGTGCTCTAATTCTTCCTGAGGAATCTATAACTGACAAGCTCTTAAGGTAGTTAAGGGTACTTTTGGCATGACTTCAATAGTAATACTTCATAACACATAGCTCTTTCATAGATTTCACTAGTATATGCTTGGGTCCATATCCTCAAAATGTAAATACAGGATGATTCGAAATTCCCTGATCAAACTTCGAAGGGCGGTAGATGCACAAAATAAGCAATTTTCATCAAAGAATGCAACTGTTGAGCAGAGGTGCTAGAGGGCGCTATTTGGCACGTTTGAAAATCGTTCCTTTTCTTGAACTTTTTCATTCGCAATGCAGGTTTTAGAGGAATACACGAAAAGACAAACAAGCGAGCTGTTGCAACTATCTTAGGTGCGGATAGGCATCCATTTACATCCCCATACGTTAGATACATGTCAGCCATCTGGGAATTCGCGTAATGCTCCATCACGAGTGAAATCCGCTTTGCGAATGACGAAGTTAGAAAAAACAATTTACAAACGCATCAAACAGGCGCCCTCTTGAGCCTACGAGCAACAGTTGCTGACAGACATTCTTTGACAGAAGAACTGTTTATTTTGATGCACCCTACCACTTTTTAAAGTTCGGCCAAAGAATTTCGATTCAACTGTAGAATGGAAATTCAATAAATTTTGAAACCCAATTAAAGAGGAAATCTTTGAAAGAAAACAATCCTTCATTTCTCTCGCAGTTAAAACATTTGTTGCGGTGAAACAATAAAGGTATTAAAGCTGAAAAATTCGATCGAACTTAGTCAAAACTTGAAACGACTCCGATTTAAGTCGGGATTGACCACAAGGCTATCGAAAATGCTTGTTTACTTGAAGAAAACAGAAATGTTTGTTTCCAAGCATCAAATTGAAGTAAGGGTGTCTTTAAAATTTCGTATGTCTTATGACACCAGAATACTTGAGCTCAAAACCCCATATTTTCTGAATGCAAGTGCACGTACATGCCTCTCATGGTTAAGCTCAACGAGTGCAAACCACAAAAAGAAACCTTTTGGGGGATCCGATTTTAAACCAATTATTTCTTTGGATAAGAAATATAAATTCAAATTTTATAAACATTTATTCGATTGCAAAGTTCCACATCAATAATTTAGTCAAAACAAGAAACAATATATACCGATTGGCAAACTATTCAATACTCCTTTCTTGGAAACAATTTGCCCTGAAAGCACTGAAATCGATTCATAAGCCAGAAGCGATTTCTAATGAACTGAAAGTAGATGCTCAGCAATTAAGCTAAGCGGAACATTTCGTATGACTGACATAAATGACGAATGACCGTTAAAAGAAATATGGTTTGAAAAATTAAATGACGAAGAGGTATTTTAAAGGTCAAATCACTCCAATAGCTTATTTGTAGATGCATACAACAGAAAATCCAGGAAAAAATATTCTTTCCAGGCCTCATCGCATCGAAGTCTTGATATGAATCAACATTTTATGATAAAACTCATGATAATGTTTTCTTATAACGCACATCAAGTTTTAAGGTACATTAGAATTCAGTTAATTACTATAAGTGATATTATAATTATAAAGTGGTATTATAATAATTAATAGAGGTTAATAATGTGGATTGCAGATAAATTTAGTCAGAAACCTTTCGATTTTTCATAACGTTGAGTATACTAATAGACGAAATACAATAAATTATATCTTCGTTCTCAAAAGGACTCAAGAAATAAACTCCAATCAATCTATTTCATCATTTTGTCATCCCTCAAGCCTTTTATGATGGCTACGTTCCAGTTCTGATGATTTAAATCGGTTTTTAAAATTAATTCGGTGCCTTCCACTGTTGGTTTTTGCGACTCACACAAAGGGGCTCGCGTAGATTCAGGGACGCTAAAAGGAATGGGTCTTTTTTCGAATTTCGTTCCACTCGAAACTTTCCCCGTGATGAAATGGGACAATAAAAAGCATCTTTTGTTAATGGAATCTTACAAAAATACTTCACTCCTTTGGGACCCAAGAACTGGAAGTACAAAAAACACTTCAAAGAGGACGCTTGAGCCCAGATTGATGCAGTAATGGACGCTAGCTCGATATTCGAAGCATATACTGCAATGACCTAATATCTTAGAAGTTCTGCACTGAAACAGCTTCTGGATTTTTGCTTCCTCTTCTGATTCAAACGCAATTAAGAAAAATTCTAAATCCGTTGAGCTCATCAGAATAATTTTCTTATGAAACTGATATTTTATAATGTTTGGTTTAATGGCACAAGATCCAAAACATGATGCTGAAAGGAGTCATTCACTGCATGTCATCGTTTCAATTCATTTCAAGAGGCATTGGTCGTGTTCTCACCGAGCATTCCACGATCTCAAAGTATTACAAGACATATCGTCCACATCTGAAGCATGTTGCAAGAACCATTACGCTACAGGCTGATTACCTGATTTTATATATATGTATAGGGTATTTCAAAACTTCCTGCATGTACTTTAAGGGGAGGTAAGGAATACGAAATTAAGTCATATAGGATGTCCTTTAGCGCCACGTGGATGTTATAGAGGGCGCTACGCTCACTTCGCTTGGTATCATTTTACAAATGCTGAGATGGATGTCACTCACTTAGCACATAGTTTGGTTTTTATGGCACAAGGTCCGCTAGTGGACAAGCTGCGCCAAACGCAAGATTAAATATACCCAATAAAAAAAGGCGAAACAGCCAAAGTAGTAAAATAGCCTAGTATATGGAAATGGATGAATTGCTGTGAGATTGTATCGGAAACGGTAGTTCGGCCTCTCACCTGATATATCATGCATTGATTTCTTCCTCGAAGGCATTGTGTACTAGACTCCACTGACTCATCGTAAAAGTCGTTGTGTCCAATAAAGTCATGTATTTTTTTAACATGCATAACAAACCAACGCATTACTGTTGATGGTCGCAACTTCGAGCACCTACTACTTCATTTCTACAAGATAGTGTACTCTATAGCACAGGGGTGTCAAACTCAATTAAAACACGGGCCATTTAATGCATCTGCTAAGATTCACATTTACAAATTTTCTTAAAATTATATTCTCAAGTGAGGAATATGGATAGGATAATTAAAACACATTATGTAATTAAGTCAATTGAGGGTAATCATTTATAATATTGCTATAGAATTGCTTTTATTTAAATGTTTATTTAATTTAATGGATTTATAAAACTAAAATTCATTTTTTTATCGGAAACTTGACAGCGCTTTCCTCCTACTAGTTTTCCAATATCTGGATTCACAGACTAAAAACAGACAATCTTCATTATGGCAGATAGATGTTTATCAGTTAATCTTGATCTGTAGGCCGTTTTATTTAATTTCATGGGCGAAAATATTTGCTCACATGTTTAACATGACGAAATTGTGTGTACGGTATTGCCTCGATCTCACCTAAGTGCTACAGAGGCTGTTCGGACATTTTTTGAACGATTTTGATGAGCTGTAAAAAAATTGTATGCTACGAAAGAATTTTATTTTCACAGCAGTTAAATAGTTAAAGTATAACTTATCGTCTGCTAACTCAGAGTTCTGTTTACTTTCAAAATGGCGCTTTTAAATAAGCAATGGATGGAAGGCTATGTTTCCTCTTTCCGAAGAGAATTATGCTTATTCAATTATTCAAAAACGCTGTAAAAGTCATGGTTTTTCGATATCTAAAGGTACGATATGTAATATTATTAATGGGAAAGGAAAAAACCTAAAAGTGGAAAAATACTTCCAAAAAAGTATCCCCAAAAGAAAAATTTCTGAGAATATTTGTAAGGTAAGATCTCTAATTTTAAAAGAGAATCCGCCAAATCAAAGGACTATAGCAAAGTGAACGTGAGAACTTTCTCTACTAAGAGATTTATGATAAGATGCCGGTTTTGCATATAATGGAAAATTAAAAGTAAAGAGGGAGAAAGTGTAAAAATCAACTCCCACATATTATCAAGACCCTATTTTATCCCCAATATTCAAAAAAGAAATAGCATATCTTTACCCACAGTGCCAACAATAAGTAGAACTGCATCAGGATAAAGCAAGCAGCCACACATCTAAATCGACTATTAAATTCTTGGAAAAAATGGAACAAGAAACTGGTATCAAGTCTGGTATACTTTACTGATATTCCTGCTAAATCTCCAGATGTTTCACCCATGGACTTTCATGCTTTTGGACTTTTAAAAAGGGCATTATTGAAACGTCGACCGAAAACCATTCAAGGACTGGAAAACTGTGGAGCAAGAATGAGACAAAATACCACTGTCGATACTACAAAAGTATTATTATCATGGAAATTAAGGTGTAGAAAGATAGTTAACAATAAGGGTTATCAAATGGAACATTTAAAACACAAAAATTTAATGTAAAATATTGAGCTTCAGTCCATTAAAATCGTTCAAAAAATGTCCGAACAGCCTCTGTATTTTCTTCATAACATATTGTCCTGTTTTCATTTTATTTCAGAGCATCGTGGGCCACAAAAAATTACCTCGGGGCCACATGCGGCCCCGAGGTAAACCGATCAAACCTTTATCATGCCTAGAGTTAGATGTGTATATTTTTTACAACTGAAAATCTGCACAAATGAAATCCCCAATCAATATATGGAACGGGCTATTTCTTACCCTAAACAAACTTCGAGTTTGATTGTTTCGGAAAGTGTCCGTTGGTGAAAGCTGTCCCACAGCAAAGATCATTGGATTACGTGCAGATGAGAAGTGTTCTTCGACTTTTTTATTTGTTTTAACATGAGGTATGAGTTATAAAAATAATTTAAAGAACATTTTTTAGTCATCTACACACAAATAACTGAAACATCAATTCGATGATATATTTCAATGAGACGAAATAATTATGCAAATCCCTTCGTATGCAATCAAGATATGCATGATTCAAAATTTTAGGTAAACACAAACAGCAAGTAGTAAATAATTCTGAAAGAACATCTTCAATTTACTTTTAATAATGAAAGCAGACAAAAATTATTAAATTATTTCAAACATTTCCAATTTAATTATGTTCAATTACAGTACAGGGAAAGTATAAAACTTTAATATTAATGAATAAATGAATTAATGGTTAATTTTAAATTAAGTGTTCACCTTTATTTTATTTGAAATTACTTTCTTTAGAAATTACTCTTTAAGAGAAATGAAAAAGTATTTCAAATAATTCAAAACGTAAGTTATTTATAGAAATATATGAATATTAAAACGTAATATTGTAATCTACTTAATTTAAAACGATTTGATGGTGAATGCAAATGCTTCTATTTAACCTAATTTTACATTGTAATGAAAGAAAATAATGCATATTTTTATAAAATTCTTTTTTCAATACTTCAGAAAAAAGATTTTCGAAACATTTCTAGAGTGAATAATGAATGAGTAGCGTGAACAACGTGCATGATTATTGACTATTATTTTTCAATTGCTCGAATGTATTTGAATCGTACCAAACAGTTAAGTATTATAAAATGTTACGGTTTTTGTAGCAATTATGTGTATTAAGTATAAGGTGAAACTTACATTTTTAGATTTCTTAGATTATTGAGTGAATAGATTGTTCATAAATGGTTCCCAATTTTCAAAATTCTTTCACACAACACAATCAGCCCTATCATTTTCACATTACTCTTGCCCGATTGGCTTTTAAAATATTTATTTTTCAATGAGTATCCTCTCCAGCAATATCTGGTCTGCACATATTCGGAGAGCCGTATCTGACCGGCGGGCAGTATAAATCTATTCAGATGGCCATATCTATTCTGCAGGCATGATAAAATTATTTTATAGGCCATATATGGTCTCGGGGCTTGAGATCGAGCTATTCGCTACAATTTATTTGTTGGCAGGTTGGTTAAATCTGACCCCGACGAGAAGAGCTATTTCTCAAATGGCCAGAACATCCTAAACCCTCCAAGCGGTTTCGATGAGATATCTCGTTCATCACTATCTGACTAATGATGAGATATCTCGTCATCAAGATAGCGCCGATTTTTCGAAGATGACGAGATCAAGACCTGATCAGCTTCCTTCTAATGACGAGATACCTTGTCCATCAAGATCTGGTCAATACGTTCCTAATGACAAGACATCTCGCCGAGACAACCACTAGGAGGTATAATTCTTTCAATCGTAAGAAAAGTCTGAATGTCTCAATCGTAGCTACGACTGATGTAGTGTAATATGGAGTGTTATATCCTGATCCAACCGTCGAGTAGTCCGGGATCAATCCGAGTTGCTAATGCCTTCGCTTGGTTATTGTTCATTTCGAAAATCAGGATTTCCAATGGTAAAATCAAACAAATCAAAACCCGGCGATGACAATTTTAATACTGCTCGTCTATGAGTCGGATGTGAAAATGAAAAACTCAAACACGAGTCTCGTTAGGAGTTGACTTTTTTCTCCTTGTTATAAATGTAACGTCATCACCCAAGGGAAACGGAATATTTAAAGTCAAATACAAAACAGCAATGGAAGGAAAAATAGTTTTTCTCCCGACTTTTATAACTCCTTTTAGATGAAGGATATATTAAATCTTTCACAAAAAGGAAAACATAAACATAATTTTTTCCTCCTTTCGAATGAAAGCGCTCTACGAAAAGAATCATCTACCTTTACACAACACAAAAGCGCGCTTTTCTTCTGTCGATGATTAATAACTTTTCATAACCCGAATCTTTTGGGAAACTAAAAGGAAGATTAGAAAGAGTCGAAAGGAAAAAAAAACAAACGCTTTAAAAAAGAATGTGTTAGGAAACATTTTAAATGGTTTTTCTTCATCCAAAAGTCTCATCTCATCTTTTGAGAATAAAGAATCATAATGAGGAACATAGCTTTACATTTCTAATAAAAGTTGAGATGTTTTCTTACTGACGCACTCATTGTATATCGAGTTTAATTTTTTGCATTAATTAGAAATATACGCTAATTAACAGCAGAAAAGCACATCACTTTTAAATTTCAAAACCAAAAACAGTTTGAGGTTTTTAAAAATATTAGTGTTTTTCTAATTCACAGACCATTCTTGCCTGTCTCTTATAAATCATATCCGAGTTTTAAAACAAATACAGAGCTTAAAAGTGAAAGATTATAGCGATAGTAAAGCTCAATATGAAAAAAGGTTCATCTAAGTAAGAGGTATTACTTGTGTTTTTGTGGGTAAAAAACTTTTATTCCGATGACATTTATTCAATTTAATATAAAAAGTGAGCATAAATTCTGATCCAAAAGAGAAATACTCGGTATGAGATGAATTAGATTGTTAAAACCTTCAGAGATTCAATTTGAATTGCGAAAATAAGTCTGGTTTTGAGACTTGTCTGGATCAAAATTCCCATTTCCTTCCCACCCCAATTGGTATTGAACATCCTCATCGATGTACTTTTAAGGATGAAGTGTTTGGCAACAAAATAAAATTTAAAAAATTTAAATCCTTATTTAAGGGGATAACATTGCACAGTTCACGATCTATCGTTAATTTAAAAAAATAGAAAAAAAGAAAAACAAATTTTCAATTTCAAAAATTAATCTTATAAATTAAATTCTCCCATTGTTAAGAGAATCTGGAGAAATCAAGAATGTTAGAAATACTTTTCTTGGATTTGATATTCGTAAATGTATGCATCGTTTGTTAGTATATTTCTCAGATCAAATAAAAGTATCTCCACAAAAACGTATTGGTATTTTTCTTTTAAATAAATTGTCTAATAATGTCAGCAAAAAATTATATTTCGGAGATAATTTTAACTTGTTCAAATAAATAGTATTCAAACTTTAATCTTAGATCGCCCTTAAGTAAACTCGTAATTCGTCACCAGTTGCTTAAATTTGCGTTACACCTGTTTTTATCATTTGCATCAGTTAGTTCTTTACGTGTTGCAACAATTCAAGAAATTTAACGGTAGATCAAAATTAACTCCACATCTAATATCTAGTATGTATAGCAATATTCAAGTGCATAGCAATGTATTTAATTGATTACGTAAAAAATAATTTTAAACTATTACTATATTTTATTTTTTTATACTTTGTGTATGTGGTCACAAATTTATTCACGATACGTTATCTGAAATATAAATTCCAATCACTTTCACGTTATTTCGAACATTTATTTTGCAATTATGTTACTTAAAATTGTCAACAAAACCTGCACCCTCTTGTTTTATTCAGTACTTATACAGAATAAGTTTTGTTGACTTTCTACAGAAATTAATACAATTCTTTACGATGGATAAAAAATTGAAGAAAAAGTGGTTATCGCAATTCAATTGCTCACACGAATCCCACGCAATATCGACAAATGCTTCGACTTGATAGAAAAGACGAGAATAGCATTTTGAAAACTTCCACTCCAGCAAAAGTTTAAAAAAAATTAAGATTGGCGCGTCAAATATAGTACTTGTATGCTGAGAATTCGTCCTCGGCATGAAAGATTGGTCGAGTAGTTCTTCAATGTAAGCCAATGGGCACGAAATTTGGCCTTTTCGTATCGGCTTCGAAAGTGTAACTGTCCAAGTTATCTGCCGATACTCTCTATCAAACAGTATTTCTCCTCCTGGACATATATATTGTCCACCCCA
Organism: Meta bourneti; assembly: GCA_933210815.1. Taxonomy (NCBI): domain Eukaryota; kingdom Metazoa; phylum Arthropoda; class Arachnida; order Araneae; family Tetragnathidae; genus Meta; species Meta bourneti. The sequence goes on along the minus strand of OW119934.1, from coordinate 3,485,633 downwards.
GTATCTCCTAGGGCAGTTCTTTTGAGAGGTGACACATTTCACAGAAATGTTGACGTTTTTAAAGTAACAATAGCAGGTAACTGAAAGTGGTTGGATATAAAATTAAATGACAACTCTGAAGATCCAGATGTTCAGAAATGGCTTTTTCAGATTTTCTTTTCACTCACTTTCTATAGAAGGACCCTTTTGTAGCGGAAATGGAATGAAACTAACTGATACACCAAATTTATCAGAGACGATGGCGAAGCAAGGTAAAAGATGACTTTTCTAGAACGTCAAATGATCACCAGCTTTCCAGGAATTAATTAAATGTTAGTGAACTTCACACTGGGTTTCGGAAACTTGTGAAAGAGGAGAGGGAAAAAAGGTGAGATATATCGTTTCTAGGAAACCGAAACTATCACTTTTATTCATATGTTAAGTCTGGAATCAAGTACTGAGTTTTCGGAATTCTGAATGGATTTGAAATGATTAAACTAGCCGACCTATCTTATTTTATAGTTTACGAACTTGGAAATCAATTTCCAAATACATTGACTACAGATATCTTTTAACTTTGAATTCAAATATATATAGTACATGAAATGATCGAAATTACAACTCCTTTCGATTTGTGGAACGCGAAGAAATCTGTATTTTGTGTAGCCGCCGTGGGTGGCAATAGTTTCTGATACACGTCTCGGCTTTACAATTGCCAAATGGAGTTAATTTGATTTATGTGTATATAAATTTTCATTGACAATACATGGAAAATTAATATGCGTGAGACATTTTACTAATTTAGCAACACATTGGGCCACATTTGAAAAAATTATAACAATCTGATTACTTAACCCTCCAGGTGGATGTCTCAACGAGATATCTCGTCATTAGAAGAAAACTCACCAGAGCTTGATGGACAAGATATCTCATTGGAAGAAATAGAACTAACCAGATCTTGATTTCGTCATCATAAAAAAAATCGACAGTATCTTGATTAAGAGGTCAATAGCAAAATCGGTCAGATCTCGTCGAAACCACTTGGAACTTTGGTTAAAAACTGTTTTCAAAGTTCCCTTAAAATAGTGTTTTCCACTCTGGTTTCGAAATAACGCGGCCCAAAAAAGTCTCACCACACAAATAAAGCTACCAACACAGAAGCACGCTTTTAATGAAAACTAAAAGAATGACACTAATTTAAACTAATTCTTGTCGCGAGATAAGTGTGATGAGACGTGTTTTGGCAAAGATATATGAGAGTGAGAGCCTAATGTCAGATTAAAGCGAAACAAATCTCAGTGTTATTTTGACGGGAAGTGCTCTTCGTATTTAATTTCCCATTTTCGTGCGCAATTAATACTCCGCATTTGTGATTTAAATTATACATTTCACGCAACATTTTCTTTTAGCCGAACTTCCGCATCACGGGAGAAATTTTAATTTCCCCAAAGGATTACTTCCCAAAATGATGAAATAACGGAATTGGCAATTACCCATCTTCCTTTGCCCATAACTCATGCATTAAGGTATTCTTAAATTTCAGAGTGAGCTTATTAAAGTTGTTTCTCATCTTAACAGCCGCTGTAAATCTCAAAAATATCGGCTACGGAAGCAAAGGAGAAGTGTTAAGATACTGTTGCTCCTTCCTTTGACCCATGTGCATTATCTATCCTCACAATACTTCACAATCATTTGCATCTTCAAATGACAATATCTTATTCATAACACAATGGATAAGTACCATTTTCACGAGGAAAATACGAAATACATATATGCAAAAACAATTTTTTGTAAGATGCGATTACAAATTTAAAAGTTATATTTTAGAGGTGAGGCACCTTCGTTTTCGTGAAGTACTAGTGTCGATACAGTGTAATGAAATGCTTAGTGCTGAGAAAAATTTAATCTTTTCTGAAGACAAATATAAAAACACAAAATTCCTCGTCAGTGAAAGAAGCAAATATTTAGTTCGAATATTAATTTTTTGATTTCGATGCTCGAGATAAATGCGTTGAATCTGAAACAGCAACAATGGAGTCGAGATGCTTAACTACAATCTAAACTTTCAGGAAGTTTCAAACTATATGTTTGAGGGCATTAGCAAGTAGTCACAATAACTGTTAAGTTGAATGAGTTAGATACCAGAACTGCTTACACACTACTCATCAATTTAATTTTATAAGAATAGATTTCAAAACCACCAAGAGGTTTACGATTTTGAAAACATGACCTTAAATTGAAACAATTTCGTTTAGTTTATAATTTTAAGACAACTTTGCTCATGTTTGCCACAATGCAGTGTGAATTTCACTATCATTTATATTTTTGAAATTCAAATATCCTTCGTATGTAATCTGAAATAAACCTTCAACTCAAGTATATTCTTTTTCTTCAATAAAAATGAATTTCAATGGTTTTATACATTTGGGACAGACTAAAGTTATTATTTACTTTTGATAATTTATTTTGCAGTGGGAAAGAAATTCCTTAGTACAAAGATGATATCGCATGAATTTCTTCTTGATTAGGCTCTTTATCCATTTTTATCTTCTATAGGGTAAATATGTCTGGCATTTCCCATATTCATCGATTTCTAGTTCTCATAAAAACTATTAAAGATGCAATAAAACTCTTCACGAACATTGAAAAACATCAAACTTCGTCAAAAGACGAAAACCTAGATGAACAGTTTTAATATATTTTTAAAAATTGTATAACTAATATTTTTTAATAAAAATTTAATTAACAATTGAGTTACACAAAATACGATTCAGACAATCAATCACTTGAACCATAACCAATAGCTTTTTGAGTTTTAAATTGCCAGTAAACTTTTCAATAAAAACTCTGATTTCGGACATCTTAACCAAGCCGTTGACTTAACATTGAAATCTATATACCAGTTTATTCCAATTTTACCTTTATAATGGGTGCATCCATTCAAATTCAGGCAATAAAAAATAAAATGTTCGCATCACCACCTTCGATTTTTTTTAAATTAGTATATGGTGGCCAGTGGTGCTTGTTAAACTATGCCATGTTTATTTTTTGCAAAATAATTTTTTCATGGAAATAAGACCCTATAACTGGCGGTCAAAAATATTCAATTTTACTTTTCAAGAATCGCCTAGCACTTAAAATTTCACTACGCTTAAACTGTGAGATAAACTTGTTTTGTTTTTGTAAGCGATACTTAAATGTACAGTTCGTAATAATAAGTACAAATATCTTTTAAAATTGGATTAGTTTTTTAACAGTTTGGCATAGAACTTGCTGAAGTTTGGTTAAGATTTAATAAAAAAAGCCATCTCTAAAATTTTTGAAACTTGTGTAAGTTCATTAGAATGTTGTTAATGTAATATCCTACATAGCAAATGCAGTTTCTCAAAGATTGATTTTTAAGAGCCTTCAACGTAAGATGTCATCGAAATTTCAGCTGCTAAAGCGCCCTCAATGAGCGGGGCCTACTGTATTCCTTCACTAGTAAGTGAGCGCTCGAATCTCCTCAACCAGAAGCTTAAGCACCTTTTCGATGCGATATTTTAACATGATTATTTCTATACATTTATCAATAAAGTGTATGGAACTAAGATTTTTGCTCTAATTATTTACCGCGAAACTTGTTAACTAGCTTCTAATTATTTACCGCGGAAATATTTGGGCTACATATTGCTTCAGGACTTTTTATTTGCATTAAAATTTTCATTTGATAACTTGTACACATGGTCTCACTTGCACTTGCTGCAACAAATTATAAAATAAAGTTACAAGATATACTATTCTGAGGGCTCTAGGAGTGTTGATTGCATATTCTACAAACAGCTGCTTTTTATCCGCCCAGCTGCTCACATGGGGAAGATTATTCATATAGTGAAAGAGTAGTTTTTTAATGTACCAATCATCGTCATGATTGGTACATTAAAAAGCCTTTACCTTTGTCTGATTACATTTTATTCCTATACATTTTAAATCGTTTTTAGTATCATACTCAATTACTCTTAATTCAACCTTGGATTTGGGTACAATTCATTCTGGGATTTTTTATGAAACTAATTTCTCAAACAAATCAGTATATTAAGCAAAAAGCAATTTCATGGTTTCAGAAGGGACAAATAAATTTAATTATTTCTTTATGGAGTAAGGCACATGAAAATTTTCCTGCAACATCGAAACATTGTTTTTAAATAACTAACAAGTTCACTCTCGTTGAAAGTTTTACAATGGTGTTACATATGAAAGTCGGCCTCTTGTTATACTCAAAAATTCGATCTCCTAGTATTGTGAGATGAGAGTAAAACTTTTCAAGAATCGAGGATGATTGAAAGTAAGTTTATTTACTTATGAAGCTGTATTTAGTTATGAATTTCATTCGTGAAGTTTCAACATTGAAATAGTCATTTATTGAAGTATCCGTTGAATGCTTTATTGCAATTTTATGTGGCAGAAAGGACAGATTAAACACTCGCGGAATTTAACGAATCTCTCAATTTATTTTAATTAATATTCTATTTAACATAAGAAAAGTTGCTAATTTGAATATTAGTTATTGTTTTAAGTAAATAAAAATTTATACCTTTATTTTATCTGCGATGTTAATATATTCTGAACTTGATTTATAGGGTATTACGTTTTCTGCTACTAGTTTCAATACTGTCTAAATGTTTTAATATAGTTATAGGAATTTATCATTATTTTAAATATGTAGTTTATTACTCTGATCCTTTCTATCAAAACAAGTAGTGTATTTTAAAAATTTGGTTTTGTAGTGAAATGAACAGCAAAATTATGATGTTTTTGAAATTCTGTGTGCATGTTTAATACATAATTTTGTGGTAGGTAGGCATTTAAATTAACGTCACACTGGAGCAACAGAAAGGATCAATCCCAAAGGGAAAGATCAGAGGACAAAACCACGTAATTTTGAATCAAGGTCAGATGACGAATTTTGTGATAGATAATTTATTCAAATTAAGTAAATACTGAAAATTATTATTCAAATTATTCGGTTAACGTTGAGTAAAGTATTTTTAAGCAAATACACAATGCGTAGTTCCCACTGGCTGAAAGATAATCCCGATTTAATTTAGGGATTTCGAAAACCTTTTCGTCCTTTTATAGGGAATTTGACATGCGCTTAGGGATTTTTCGTAATTCGAAAGGGAATTTGACGGTATTTCATTATTTTCTGATCGCGTCGGGCTTTCCGATCAAGGTCATTACACAACATAATTTATTTAAGCTTAACTATTCAAAAACTGCAAAAGTGCTCACACGCTCCGATAGAATATTTATACAGGGTGATTCAAAACTCAACGTACAAACTTTTAGGGGAGGTTGAAAACACAAAAACAAAACAGAATCACAGGAATGTATAACCGGAAACCCCAACCTGATCAGCTGGAGGATAAACGAAGATGCAAAAATGACAAGTCAATAAGGGGTGGAAAACTCTTTATTTAGCGATACTTTACACTAGGACAGTACGTGTACACGTTAAGTTTCACAAGAGCTCAAAGTTCTTACCATCCAGTTAAGCACGCTTCACAACAGCGACGCATTGATTTTCGGACCCTTTCAAAAATACCCGGCATTTCGCGGACATTTGCAGCTGCGACGGAGATTCTTGCGACGAGGTCGGTGTCAGAGTCAACGGTGGTCTCGTAGACCATGGCTTTCAGGGTCGCCCACAAGAAATCCAGGCTAGATAAATCGGGCGATCGTGGTGGCCATGGGACGGACCCACCACGCCCAATTCATCGAGGCGCAAATGTTCAAGTAATCACATACGGCACGGGAAAAATGAGCCGGAGCCCCATCGTGCTGGAACCACATTACACGCCGAACAGACACAGGAACAATGTCGAGTAATTCCGGCAGTACCTCCTCCAGAAAAATGCGATATTTCCGGCCATCCAGTCGGGGTGGTAAGAGGTATGGCCCGATTAAGTAATCACCAATACCCGCCCGTACATTCACGGAGAACCGTTGTTGGGCAACATGTGGGCACATACTTCGTGGGTTGTCGTGACTCCACACATGAACATTGTGTTGATTAAAGATCCCTTCACGAGAGAAATTGGCTTCATCCGTGAACAGAATGAAAGTTGGAAACGCCGGGTTCACGTTGCATTTGTCCAAGTACCAGCGCGCGAACTCCACACGTCGAGGATAATCCTCAGACTGCAATGACTGAACCCGTTGCAAATGATATGGATGTAAATGCTCCCTGTGTAATGTGCGCCACACACTGGATTGAGATGCTGCAATATCACGGGCAATGGTACGTGTGCTTGTACCAGGAGCTTCTTAAACTCGACGCAATGTCTTCTCTTCGAAGGCAGGTGTGCGTGTTATTCGTGGCCGCTCTGTATCATGCCTGTTGCTGCAGAATGTCCCGTATTCACACAGGTTACGGTGCAAATTCCCAAACATTTGGTGATGCGGTACACGTCTGTTTGGGTACTGTTCGACATACAACCATGCCGCAGCCCTTCCGTTGCCGTCAACTGCACCATACACAAGGTGCATGTCCGCCATTTCAGCGTTCATAAATTGTTGCATGCTCTCCGTACGCAATCGGAACTTTAAATGACTAGCGCTGCATTCCAACTACAGCGCCCTCCAGCGGATAACAGCGCCCTCAAGCGTGCATAACTGTGGATGGTAAGAACTTTGAGCTCTTGTTGTGAAACTTAACGTGTACACGTACTGTCCTAGTGTAAAATATTGCTAAATAAAGAGTTTTTCCACCCATTATTGGTTTGTCATTTTTGCATCTTCGTTTATCCTCCAGCTGATCAGGTTGGGGTTTCCGGTCATACATTCTTGTGATTCTGTTTTGTTTGTGTTTTCTACCTCCCCTAAAAGTTTGTACGTTGAGTTTTGAATCACCCTGTATAGGAGCATTCAAAAAAATAATCAGATTTTTGAAAGATGGCTTTTTTTGAGAAAAATGAATTTAAAATTCATCAAATTGAAAAATCATATTTCCAATACTATTTACATACCACTATTGAAATTAGTATCAATAGTTGCTCTAAAGTCTTACAATTGTTTTGAAAAAAAAAATTGGATTATCTTAAATACTTTAGGAGATATGCGATTTTTAACTAGGTGATGTACGCTAAGAAAAATAAATTTTAATTTGTGACGTCATTTTTACAGCCCCGTGTCTATATAAAAATATGTTGATTCAAGGTGGCCCAAAATGTACCTGTATGCAAAATATCATTCGATTCGAAGATGGTGAGGCGAACAGCCTTCCTGGATTTGAATGGATTCCCGCAATATATATTTGAGAGCCTCAAATATCAAGGTATGCACAACCATCTAGCCAGTATTTTCTATTATTCAAAAATCTTTAGCCATTAATAGGAATAAACGATACTCAAATAAAACTGCTCAACTTCTTGAAACTTTAGTTAAAGTTTTCTGAGTAAATACCATATGGAGAAAATGTAACTTTAACTTTCCAATCTTTGTAAACACATCTGTGTCCCTTAAATATTGACTCGGAGTAAAATTGAAATTAACTGAATGAGACCTCACCTCATTTCGTTCCGGTGCTGCAAATGTAGTGGAACCATTTTAAAAAGCTATTGCAATTCTAATATTGCAGAAAACACGCAATCTATCATAAATTTCAGAACCTAAAAGCTTATTGCTTCTTTCTCGATTTTTAATAAGCTCTTCACCGTGATCTACACCTCCAGGATGTTGGCTGATTGCCAGAGTTCGGGAACAATGTTATTCGTCCAAGATTAAGATGGGAGAAAGCGCCACATTTGGCTTTTCCAAGCTTGAGTACACAATTTACAGCGATCCCGGAGATATTAGTGAAGAAACTATTTCGGTATCATAATAATCCGAGGAGAAATATTCACGCACTTTCTGTTCTATGATTTACTTCCCGAATCTCGGAGAAGGGAGATTGACTTATATTGTTTTATCCCGAAATGATATAAAACTAAATTTTGAAGAGTTCGGTGTGCTTCCTTTTAAATGAAAGTCAGCAGACCCCTGCAAAGACATGATTTTGTCAAAACATCCGGCTATTGTTTCCCACAAACAATGTTTCACTTACATATCATTTCAGTCATGGGGTATGTATACACTAGAAAACATGAAAATCGACCACAATATCAATATTTTTTTTATTAATTCAAAATATTTTCAAACTCCTTAGCTTTCAAACGATACCAAGATCAAATATTCGATATACTATTCTAGTTACAAGGGGTTTCGTTAGATACTGTCACCTAGACAAACATGTTTCCAAAACTTCTAATTCATTCAATTTTTGAGGAACTGTTTTTGCTATAGGATGCTTTGTTCAAACAGGGATATCTCAACAATGAAATGATCTATTGTAATTATTTTGTCATTCTAATCTATGCAATACAGTGAATGTTTTGACCCACAGTCAAAGTTATTAGTTACGAAATAAATTTTTAGTTGATTTTTAAATGTTAAAAAATCTTGATTTTTTAGACTTCCTTGGTGAAAAAAATTGTCAAAAAAAACTCAACTCTAGTAACGTGATGGAGGATCAAAACAGGAAGAATATTAGGAATAATTTCCAACAGGAACAGCTGATTATATCTAAATGAAATAATTAATGATTACCTTAATCTTATTTTTTCTCACTGAAATGATTTTAAGCATAACCCAATGACTTGCTGAAAAAATGGATTCAAAATTTAAAAAAAAATTCTAGTGTATACGTACACCTTAAGTAGCATCTCAACTAAACTTATTTTTATTCAGCTTTAAAAACTAAATGTGGATGGTTGGTTGGATTTTTATGGCTCAGGAGCCATATTTGGTTATGCTGCGCCACACACACGAGACATACAATGTCCATTAATAGACATAAAACCAAATAGACAAACACACAATGAAAGTTTCACTGACACAGAAGAGAAATAGAGCCAGAGAGGAATCATATCTGGCAGAATTGATCATACGCCGCGTACAACTCGCAGGTTGATAGCGCAGTGGGCATACCCACTGCGTCACGACAGCCCCAAAACTAAATGTGGAATTTTGATGTATTTATTAGTTCTTTTAATAATTAAAATACGTCAATTCTCGTTTAACTTTGCATCGCATTGTTTTGGTGGCTATTTAATTATTTTTACGTCGTATGCCAAAATAACAGGCTGCCTTACAAATCAAGATCGTATAAACGGATTGAGGTAGCAAATGTCTCACAAAAACTTAGCTTCATATAAAATTACATTGGACAATAACCTATCTTTCGCCTATCTCCAAATAAGAGTCGCACACGAAACTTAAAAATGAGATATTTTTGAAATAATTACTTTGCTAGTCTTGTATTGTATGCTACGAACACAGAATAGGATTCTTACATTGTTCGAAATATTTGCTTAATGAAAAAGCATCACGGAATACTAAACTACCTAATTCACCTAATTCAAAACTAATCTGTCAAATTAAGCAGTTTTAGTAATTTTTAGTAAAAATAAAAGTTTAAACACTCAATGTAAAAAATTAGTTTATAAATAGTTCGAGCACTTACTTATTTTAACAGCAGTTTATTTTCATCCACAAGAGAAAAACTGATAACTCCTTTTGACGATTAAAATTATGTGTAATGAATAGAAAAACGAACGAAAAAATATTTACTGTTAGTATCAAAAACATAAGTTAAAATCAATATAAGGGGATAGCAAATGCGAGTAAAACTCGTTATCGTGTTAAAGTTTCAGTTTCTTTAATGAAAAATATTAATAGAATGTAGGAATGCTGTTTGCTCAAATAGGGGAAATCTACATTCTAGAATAAAGGGTAGACATGAGATATTCCACTGAAAACAAATTAATGAACTATTGAGAAAATAGTTTATATATCTGTACATTAATATTAACTAAATTAAACAGGGAACATTTCATTACAATTTCAACAGATCTCCAAGTGGTTTCGACGAGATATCTTGTCCATCAAGATCTGATCAGTTTTGCTAATGAAACAAAACTACCCTTTCACTCCAAGTAGGAAAAACAAATTGTTCCACATCTGGAGAGTTTGGGGGTTTTATGGACACATTTGGCCATGTTGTGCCAGACACGACATACTATATCAAGTAATAGACACACAATCAAAGTTTTCCTCATACACAAGAGAGAAATACACCCAGAGAGAAATGCATCTGACAGGAATTGAACCGCCTACAACTCGAAGGTTGCTAGCGCATACCCACTGAGCCACGACGGCCCCTGGTGAGTTTGGAATAGGTTTTAGCATCAGAGGCTACAGGACAGTTTTCAAAGTGAAGATAAACCACAAGGAGGGTTAACCTACTCGTAAATGTAGTATATAAAACGTGTGTATACTTTTAAAATATTTCTCAATATCATGAAGGTTTGTTATAAGCTACCTGCCATAATTTTTCTCTAACGAGCTTATTTTAAAAACGGTAATTATGTATCTTAAATTAATCGACAGCTTCCCCTCTGTAATCCAGTAGAAAGAAACTCACCCCGAATTCCCCCGAGAAGGGAATGAACAATTAACAGCCGCGAAAGTTCTGCACTTATTTATTTAATGAAAAGTTCTTGGAAGCCAGATGGTTCCCAAACCGAAGTGAGTTTTTGCCAACACAAAAAGGAAGCAGAAGTGAAGTGGAATGGAATCGAATAAAACTTAAAGATTCGATGTCACAAAAAGAAAGCCGCTCACACGGAGGAGAATAATTCACAAAAATTGAAGGCCGCGATGAAATCGACTCGACTCATCTTCCCATGGATGAAACTTGGGACTGCAATTAAGATTCTGAGAGTAACGAAGAAAAAGTGGGGAAAAATCCTTTAACCTTACATCCGAGGCTTTTTGTACCCCCGATCGGGAATCCTTTTCACGCCTCCATAGGCTTCTTGTTGCGCCCTATCAGACCATTCATTAATTAAAGATCGCACCGGATAGTACTCGAACCCGCTAGGCACCTTACTTAATACAAACGGAAAAAATATCTACGGAATAACAAAGAGCAATCGGAATTCTTCTAGAGATTTTGGGGGAAAATGTTAGCTATGTAAATAAACTTCAATTAAGATTAGATGCTTCCCTTCCTGTCCCGAAGAATAAAGCTGGAGATTTTGTTAGGGCACTACGTCACACCCTAAAATGTCCGTAGATGTCGTTTCGACACCAGTAAGTAAATTGAGTAAAATAGTATATATAACATCTAAATGACATCGGTACTATTTTTCTATTGAAGTAACCTTGTTTTGCAATATTTTTATACGCTTATAACAAACACTAGTCAACATTTTAAAACTTTTTATAACATAGGTGAAATAAGGTTTTTCTAACTAATTTTTGGGTACTAAATTCATGAATGTAAAAATACCTCAATCACAATTAAGTTTCTGTCCATTAACAATTGCTCTATTTCTAAATATATATATATTCAATGCAATCTTTACTCGTCTAGGAAGTAGAAGTAAATGTCATATTTTATTAAATTCCAAGTTAAAATTGAGCTTCAAATTGTAATTCATTTTAGCATTTATCGCTCTTGTTAGAATTACAATGTTAAAAACTATTAATATACGTATATTCACATATCACTGACTGACAGCAAAAAGAGCCAAAATGTAGAAATACAGAATTAAATTTATACATTTACACGCGTATTCATACACGTAGTTCATTTTCTCTTTCGTTTCATGTTGGCCTCCTGCAAAAACCAGAAGTAATCACTCATCAATGGGGATCTCACCGGCCTTGATACTCTCCTCTAAAGTTCGGATATCTTGGCGGAACCCTTCTCCTTGTTCATCGCTGACTGATCATTACGTTATCAGGAAAAACACAGATGAGATCTAGGACATTTATTTTTAAGGGCATCGGCACCCAAGGTTTTTATAGTTCTTGAAAAGGTCTTGAATGGGCTGTTGGTAATTTTAGTAGTTAGTAATGATTGTCATGCGGTGGTCCTTGCTGTTCGCTGTGATACTTTTTTTGTAAAAAGGAATCACTCAGTAGTTTCCTTATCTGAGGATCGACAGATTCCTTTGAATTTTGCATAATTCAATTTTGGAAAATTTTAATTTAAATGCAAGAAACCTGGGGCAAATTTGTCCTTAGCCTTCAAAGTTTTACATCACCCCCGGTTTGATATGTGGAGAAAAATATTGACCACTAAAATGGTCATTTTATTGCAGTGACAACTTTTCCCATGCTTTTATAAGTCTTTCATTTTTATTGCAATGTTTTTGGTTTTCTTTGTACAAAAGGGCAGCTTTTTGAAACTAACCTTGAATGAGTCGACACATAGACGCCATTCCTTTCGATCGTGAGATATTTCTAAATCTATTATCAGCCCTGGAATATATAAACAAAAGCACAATCCATCCTGTATTTCATAGGAAGAAAATAGAACCAAATTTATATTTCTTAACACAGAAACGCATGCACTCCTAGCTAGAAGGTTCCACTCTTGAAATCAGGAATCTGAAAATTCAGCTTCTTTCGAACGAGATCATTCAGCTTATTATTTTGGGCTATCTGCAGTTTTTATCAATGAAGAACTTTGTTTTCAATTAAATTTGTCTTTTTATACTTGAAAGTTATGACTCGTGTAGTTATGACTTACTTTCATTCACATTTTAGATATTTCTCAGATTTCCTCCATTCAAAGTAAAAATAGTAAGTTTTTTAAGATCGAAGGAAATCTTACGTTTTTTTGGACCTACGTTTCTAAATTTGTTGTGACAACTTGAAATTACCAATTTCGTATATAAAATACCTTTTAAAGGAAAGGAATATCGACAGTTCACAGAAACTTGCCTATTTATTACATTTATAGACTGTTCCAATATTTTTTGACCACTACTTTCACCCTGAATAAGAAAAATGCAAAATGTTGTTTGTTTATTATTTCAATTTAATTTTAAGCTTCGTAGCCCATTTAGAACAGTTTTAAGATACTGAATGAAATGAAGAAAAAACCGTTTATTTTTGGTGTAATAGTTACTGGTTTTTATTTAAATGTTTACCTTCAATGTTTCAATGTCAGAACTTTTTTTGAGTCCTTGCATATTGGTTTTATAATGGGATCGAATCGAGTAACGAGGCCCATAATTTGACTTGATTCTAGGGCTCACCCAGTGAAAGGATGCAGCTCAAATACTTTTCAGAAGAACAGAAGGTAATTCCTTCCTACAAAACAAGTTTTCATTTCTGTGAAAGTCTAACTTAGAAAAGAATTCTGCCTTTTTGAAAACCAGATGTTCTACTCGTTCAGAATGTCCTACTTGTATTCTTCGATTAAATTCATGGGCGCGTACAATGTATTTATTACAACGTTTTCCATGCTACGTAAATCATCAACAGTAGAAAGTTTGATTCTTCTCGACACCAGCGGATATTCGAGGCAAATTTATCTGTAGAATTTTTCCAAGTTGAGTAACACAAAATATTCTATATGCTTATCAAGTAAAATGGTTAAATGGGAAGAAAATATCAAAATCCGACAAACAATGCTATAGGGAGAAGGCGACAAACGATCTCTGGTATCAAAGTGATACAAACGATTGTTTTAGTGTCATGTCACATAATGTATAGCTGAATCAAGCTTAGTGAAATTCATATTTTGTAAATTTTAACATTTATATAGTATGTTCAAAAACGACAAAAACAGTACAGGATAATATAATGGATAGCATAAATTTGATTCCAGTCCTTTTCCCCATTTGATTCCAGTCCATAAATTTGATTCCATATTAATTCCTTCCCGTGTTACTCTGGCAGTTTCATATAAGTCTTCAAATTTAAACAATTCTATCCATTAGAATCCAAGGATGATTTCAGAATTTTTATTTAACTACAAGAGAGCTAAAATTTCAGACACATTGGCTTCTGAAAATCAAGTGTTCCTCACGAATCATTTTATCATTATAGACAGTAATTTAAAGTACAGCTTGCTGATAAAGAGCTAAAGCGCATTGAAACTAAGTAATTGCAAATTTCTTGACTGTATATTATGTAATTAAAACTTGTGTTCAAAGCAGTTTATCTGATAATGGTTGATGACGACCAAAATATTAGCGCCATACTTTACTTCATAATAACCTTAAAAGTAATCGCGAAGGCTAAGATTTAAAAGAGCACGGATCAAATTCTTTATGAAACTTGGATTTTCTTAAGTGCGCTTAGAAGCGTTTTTTTGTATACGACTCTAAAAATTTCTGTAGAGTTGTCTACTTCCATTCCAATAGTCATCTTCCTTGACAAGGCACTTTTCCAAGAAAAAACTTTGTTCTAATCAAATTATTTCATTGAATTTGCAAAGCCATCTTTTCGTTCTTTGAAACACTAAACATCTAAGACATAACTTATACTCTAACCATTTTCTGAAAGAACTGGTTATGAGTAGGATTTTTTACTAAACACCTGAACCCCATTTGTAGACGGTATCCATTTATCTTCTTGGGTACTTTTTTTTAACAGATTTTGCCATATCGCCTTAAAATGTCATCTTTTGTACGAACTTGTTGGCAGATTTATTACAAATACGAAACTTTAAAGCAATATCCTTTTCCTAAAATTCATTATCAATATCAAAACCTTTTCAATTGTTCACGTAAGCATTTCTTAACCATTTGAACAAAGCTAAATATAACTTAATCCTCCTTCGCAGTCAAAATGACTCGATTTTTCATGTGTACATGAATCCGACTCTGCCTGCAAAGGAAATCGATATCTCACGATTACACTTCTTCAATTAGGCTGTCATGTTCTTCACTTTTGTGGCAGTGATATGTGTAATAATGTGAGCACATTTTATTCGAGAATGTTAAGATTGACGGAACGTAATAAACTGGGCATTAGCTAAATATACTTCTTCATTAACCTGTTTCAGAAAGCGCTAAGAGAATTTGCATTCTTACCAAAAGTATCTTTATACTTTCATTTCTGTTGATGATTTTGATAAAAGATGGGTGTCACCATTTGTACACACATGGTGGTTAGTGTTTTTGAAAATTAAAATTATATTTATTTTTACACAAGACTATACAGGGTGTCCCAAAAAAGGTTGTTCCGCAATTTATCTTTTTACCATTTGGAGATAGGTAGGCAATGTAAATTGCAAAAGTGCACCAAATAAGGTAAGTAATTAAGATATGTGAATAAATTATAACGTGATAACAATTTAAGCGGATACAGTTTTTAATT
The DNA here is from genome assembly GCA_933210815.1 of Meta bourneti. Taxonomy (NCBI): domain Eukaryota; kingdom Metazoa; phylum Arthropoda; class Arachnida; order Araneae; family Tetragnathidae; genus Meta; species Meta bourneti. Next base: position 3,470,453 of record OW119934.1, on the reverse strand, counting down.
TGTATACAACCCCTCTAGATAAAAATCCGAGATAGCAGAAATGTTCCTTACCTGCATCGCTATCGTTAGCAGAAAACTGCATTTCTGTAGGTTGAACAGTAACGGAGGCATAAGGACGCAAAAAAGTCGACTTATACCGATTGTGCACAGCTGTTCAAGCAGTCAGATTAGGGACCGCATACACAAAGCTAAAAAGATTTTTTTTTGGTCAGAAAGTGCAACATTGTGCGAAGTAATGTAGCATTGCAACTGCAGATGAAAATCGCAATGCATAATAGTAGACAATGCAATCTTTAATAAAAATATTGTAGAAAAAATGGTTTAAACAAAAATAAAAGGAAATTTTTCCATCTGCAGCAATGCAGAACTTAGCTCTTCATTTTTGGCCATCGTTCTAAATTAGATACGGCCCCCTTAAAATAGACTCTTGTATCTCCGTTACTATTCAACCCACAGAAACATGTTTTTTTACTAACGATAGGGATACAGGTGAGGAACATTTTTGCTATCTCGGATTTTTATCTAGAGGGGCTGTATACAAATTAAAAACTGTATCCGCTTAAATTGTTATCACGTGATAATTTTATTCACATATCTTAATTACTTACCTTATTTGGTGCACTTTTGCAATTTACATTGCCTACCTATCTCCAAATGGTAAAAAGATAAATCGCGGAACAACCTTTTTGGGACACCCTGTATAGATGGGTTTAATAATGAAAGCGTGAAAGGCAAAACAAAATGCTTCTCAACCAGACGGAGTCCGAACTCTAACTGTTTTTAGTTCATTCGCTTGGCGCAAGCATCAAGGACACTTGGGAGACAGGAAGCTTCACTAGCCCGTTATCCTAGACACTCGGGAGCTAAGACGTTACAGAAATTGGTTGACGAAAGAAACATCAGTAATGGATTTCTTAGGATTCCTAGACAGAAATCGAATAAGCGGAGGTGGACATTCTCAAAATAGAAGCGAAATTCACGGAATGGGTAATGTATATTTTGTTTAAATATTTGAAAGTGCAAGATAATTAAAAAGCATTCGTTAATTAGATATTCATAATGGTGTTGATACAAATAACAGTTATACAACAGTGCAGTCGACATAAAACTTATTTATATTCATATTTGAGTAAAAATGGAAACTTCTGGCACAAGATTTTTAAGTGACACGTTGGGCACACGAGAAATACTTATGAACTCCCCTGCTGCAGAGTATCCATCTAAGGCATCTCATAAATGTTTTAACTCTTATTTAACAGAAATCTACCAGTCTCCTGTTGTCAAACTATAAAAGAAGGAATTACTTTAAAATTAAAATAAGAAACGACTCGCGAAATTGGATCCCTATCCAGTTAGCATGAAAGAGTGTTTTTTCCTTCATTAGGCAAACTACTTTATGATGCACCTAATTTGAGTTTAATTTTACATTTAGTTTCGTTTTACCTCCCCACTTTCACCTAAAGAACACAGGGGAATGAAATCCACAAAATACGCTTTTAAGTTAAAACAAAAAATTACAGCCACCGTTTGGGCAAATATTTTAAGACATTTTAATTATTTCCCTTTCCGACATCTTCATTCGAATCTGGGTAATTACTTTCACAGAGCGTACCATATCTGGTTTTAAAAGAGCTTCAAGAAAAGTTCGAGCGTAAGTTTTAAACTTTAGCTGATATCAACGGAAGATTACGTTGAAATTACAAGGTAAAATAGGACTCACCCACGGAATGAAATTTAAAAAGCAAATAGAAAAAAAATAATTTCACATTAGCTAAGTCATTATAATCGAACTAATTTATGCAATTACAGGATAGAAATTAAAATTTAATAAACCGTTTCAGAAAAAATTGCAGGAAAAAGTTGAAGGAGAAATCAGAAAGAAAATGTCTCATTATTAGCAAGAATTAGAAGATTAAAATCCAAAACTACGTGGAATTAATATTAAAAGAGCCGTCCCTTTGAAACCCTGAAAGGAACATTAATTGATGTGGCATCATTAAAGGAAGTTCCCGGGTGCTTTATAGTCAAGGGGGTCCAAAAAATAATTCGAGGTAATAAAATTTATTGAATCGTAAATTTCTTCTAACGGGAAAAGGGATTCATATTTTTAACACACGAAAGTAAAGGAAAAATGAAACTCAAGGGGAAGGGAAATATTTTTCATCACTTGGCAAACCAAAAAAGCATAACAATGTGGGCGAAATTGGGAGGAAAATGCTTTAATATATGCCTTGGCATTAAAATGCCGCACAGTAAACGGCCAGTTTCGGATATAAATTGTACAACATCGCCACTTCTCGCCGTTGCTAAAATTTGCCGGCGGAGTTTAAAGAAAAATGCTTAGACGGAGAATGAAATTTCATGCTAAGACCGAATAATTCAGAGGGGCATTATGCTCCCGAATGTTGGGCTCTAAATCGAATTTTATAAATAAATAAGACGCAATACTTAAACGTTACATATTAATGCTTCCGGAATCATTCACATTACACTTTTCGTACGCATTCAAATCAACTTCATTTCAATTCCAAAACTGATTCGAAATATGAAAAAAATTCATGACTCAAATGTTTTACATTTGCTTAGGAGGTAAAAATTACCCCAACACCTTAAAGCGGCTGTCTATAAGGTAAGAAAAAAACAACTTTTAAGTATTTTGAAGGGAAGGAAAACTGACATTTTAACACCTTATATTTTAAAGGTTAAAACTTAGAGTATGAAAATTATTTGTTTTAAAATTTAATTTTAAAAAGGCAGTGGACGTTTCGTCGCTTCTTCATGATCTGTTGACACTCGAATACAAGACTCGGGAGTTTTTAAGGAGGCGGATTAAAAGTTAAAGATTTCTGTAATTCACGTACAGTTGATAAATTGGAACTATCGTCTCGGTATTAAACAAGCGTGTTTATAACATGTTATTCGAATACATAAACTATTCTAAAACTGCATTCAAAATTAAATAATAGTAATTGAGTTACTTTAATTGTGTATTTTCAATTTGTTAAAGAATGTTTATCAAGAAAATGAAAAAAATTTTGCACATTTTTTAATACCCAATCTATTGTTCCATACGGTTTACGAATAGTTAAAAATTTCTTACCATAAACATTTTCCTTAATATTTCTTAAATGTATAATAAATTTTACTTGATATCTCCTAAATATGTCATTTAAGGAAATTTTGCTATCTTTAGTTATAGCTATTACTATATTGTAAAAACATTTCCATTCTATTTGTAAAATCTACAAGCATTTACAATTTCTAAGGTATTAAAAATATAGCATATAATTTTCTTTAAACCTCTTAACAAATGAACTGTTTGTAAGAATGTCTTCGTTGTTTCAGAAGATGTGAGTGACAATTATTATAGGAAGTGATGGATAGATCTGAATAAAATCCTCTGGAGCACTGCTTAAAGCACTGTTCTACATGAAACAGAAAAAAGAAGTATAAAAGCAGACAAAACATTAGGGTTATTTTACCCCTCCTGGTGGTTGTCTCGTGAAAGTATCTCGTCACGAGCAAAACTGACCAGATCTTGAATATATCTCGTCTTCAAAAAAATTACTAGATATCTCGTGTCATAAACAAATCTGCAATATCTTGATGACGAGATATCTACTTCTTTAATGAAGTACAGGGGTAAAATTCGTTTCTATTCGACATTTCGGATAACAGAAAGCTGAATATGACGAGCAGATATTCCTGTCAATATAAACTGACCCGAAATTTTAATTTATTTCGCAAAACCAATATCCATCGTTTTCCACTGAACACAAGAAAATTACATTATTGAAGACCTTACTTACCAGACCTTATTGAAAAGAATAGAGAAAACTGCATACGAAAGTCACAATGCTTGAAAACACGTATGGAATTAAAGAATACCCCCAAACAAAATAAGATAGAATTGACAATGATAAATCGAAATTCCTGTGTATTTGTTGGTTTTGCAATCATAGGATACTACGGGGCACCCTAAGTCCTTTCTGTTTTCATTTCTTAGATAGATCCATACACGTTCCTTTTGTTTTCCTCACTCGATTTATATTTTTGTCCCCCTATTTTTTCTTCCCATCTCTCGAGTTCTCGTTGATCCCCCACAAAGTGTGCCACATGAAAAGATGTAAGACGAGTATCCTTGTTGCTATAGCGACGGAGAGAAAATCCACACCTCAATATCCTATGTCAAGTTCTAGTAAGAGATAATCAAGTAGGGAATTTCAGGTTGGGATACGTCACCGGACACGGGCCAAGTCTTTTGTTTATTCCCTAATCCTCTTGTCAACCTTCCACCAATCTCCACAGTAATTTCAAGGGATAGCAAGCAATAGATTGTCAAAAAAATACCTCCAGAGTAAAATAAAATAGGCGTCCAGTTTCACATCTCGACGGATAAAAATGCTCTCCCAAGAAAAAATCATTCAAAATGTGCTTATGAAACACGATAGTTGAAGTAGGTTGCGTTCAAATTTCAATAAACTTACTACGATTTTTATTCAAGGGACTTATACTAGTGCTTGTTAGGGGTTTAATTAAAGAAATTAAGGAATTTGGTGAAGAACCATTTTAAAAGTTCTTTTGCAATCATTTAGCTATTTCACGTGTAAAAAAGCTGAATAAAATATAAACTTATTTTCAATCTGCCATCATAGAAATAGAAAAACACGACACAACGTCTCCGTTGACTTAAACTGGAAAATTTACGTTGAGAACTAAAGATGGCTGTCCCGCTCGCAACGCTTCTAAGCTACTTTCGTAAAGGAATTCAAGTTTACTAGATAGTGAACTTGAATTCCGTACTCTACACGTACAGGGATTTGAAATATATGCCACGGGGATTGCAGAAACTTTAAATTAGAAAAATTACTGAAGTCATGTACAGGTCTTGATTTAGAAAAACGTTTTCTACGCGCTATTAGACAACTAAAGGCTTTGTCTTTTCAAGAAAAACACATATATGTGTGTGTATATATATATACGTTTAGTTAGCTTACTGATTACCCAGTCATATCACATTTGTAATACTTTTTCTCACCATATTCAGATTATTTTCCTTAGACTATTTCAAGGTCAAATTTATATAACTATTAAAAATTGGGGATTTATCTTTATCTATTGAGTAATCAACAGTAATATTTATTCCAAGTCACAGGCTCAGAAATCTTCAAGTTTTCTAAATGGTCATATTCTCTTAAAACTTAGTAAATATTAATTTCACCAATTTTCCTCAAAGTAGACGTTTAGATATTGTTTGAATTGCATTTTTAAGTGCATAGTGAAATTTGGCTATTGTTCCATCTTCATTAAAAATTTAAGGTCTTATACTTACTTAACACAATGTACATAACATTCAAATAAATTCGTCATTGCGTTTATAGAACGCGAAGGCCATAAAAACCCTATACAAATAAACCCTAATGATATTTCTAAGAGATTGCAGCTAGAATATACAAATTACTGATTTAGAACGTTTTCTCTACCGAAATCCCTGCATCCGTTATTGAATTCTCTGGAGAAAATTTTATTGTATCTTTTAGTTATGTGGTTAAATAAAAGCTTTAAATGTGATTGTGAATTGTTGATAAAATATTAAGAGTAAAATCATTTTAAACGTATCTAATACTCTTGAGGCTTAATTAAGCGACATTTAAGACCCTAGTGTTGAAAGTCTTCAGGTTGAGGAAGCGGTGGTAAAGATGGTATAGCAGTGGTTAAATGTATGTAGTTGAAATAAGCTAATAGAGTGTAGAGGCGAGGCCATGTGGAAAAACATCTTTCTTCGTATCAGTCCTGATTGGAGTCCTCTAGCGAAGACTGATGTCACGATGAGTCTTAAAGGAATTGAAGTCTTCGACATTTACGTTGCGTTAATTACATGCATTTGTAAAATTAGCTTGTTGCGAGATATTTGGTATGAAAATCTCGGTTATGTAACTACACTCTCGTAATCATGCCTTTCATTATAAGTTAGTATTTCAAAATTGTGTCCTTCCAGATTACTAAATATCCTGAGTGTAATTTTTAACGGTTTCTGAATCTTACGTTGTAGATTAAATTATTTTTTTAAGACATATAGAGCTGGATTTCCTGTGACATCAAGATTTTCGATTGCTTTTCTGATAACTATTCGTTTTTCTATCTGTAAATGTAGCGTATCAGATTTACTTTTAGTTTCGTTAATGCTGTTACCATAAATTATGGATAGCTTTAGTATTGAAGTACGTAGTTAACAAAGTTTGTACGTATTTGTACTTTACATATCTTAACAGTTTGTTAAAAACAATTGTGATGTTTTTCAATGAACTCGTGAGAAAGCTGTAACATATATACATAAAGAATATTCCTGTACATCGAATGGCTTAAATATTATCAAATAACTACTGCATTTTATTGAATATTTTAGTAATTGCCTATCTAAGGACAATGAATTTTCATCTAAGAATGTTAAAGTAATTGAAGTTAAGATTGTATACTTAGTTAGGATTGTAAGATTTAGAATATAGTAACCCTCTATATATCATAGCATACCAGTAATAAAAGATGAGAAAATATACGTTACAAAAATATGTAGCATTTTTACATTACAAGTGAATCTACTTCCCAAAATAACTCCCCTTCCCCTTCGAAGCTTGATAAACAATTTATTCGATTAACAAAATGAGCTTTTTTAGCTAGAATAATTTGTAATTCATTGTATATGCATGCTGTAAGAACGAACAAAAGTGCTTACAAAAATCAGCGTCATGTTAACATTCTGCGATACTTGATTATTCGATGCTAAAAAAAGAATTTAAATTCATGAAAAGTAACTTCATAATAGACTTTCAAATTTACTTTGATTTATTATTCAATATAAGGCAAACTTTTGATTCAATTAATGCTAACTGCTCGCTGTTATTTTTTAGAGTCCCAAGTGTTTGTTCCAGAATGTAGATTAAATTATGACAAAACACTCTTAAGGCATCATTTTCTTTTCCAATGAAAAAAATAGAAGGCAATTATGTATTCAAAAAATGAATCGATCAGATTTAACACCAGGTGAAAATAGTGTTGTGTACGTAAAGCACTTCAGTGAACAATTTATTAGTGAGATAATATTGTGTTGAGATTGTGGTGTCAGTGTTTTTGTAGTACACCAAGGCAGAAGCCAAAACTGCAATCGGAAACATCCGCGTCTCTATTCTCGAATCAACCTTTGCATCTATAAAGTGAACAAGCAAGTGGTGCACAAATAACATCTTTGATTCCTATGAAAGCGTAATAGAAAATTATGAAACCACGTTTGTTTAGTTGGGTTTTTATGGCGGAAATCCCGTTTGGCTAAACTTGATTGGCTTTGAAACTAAAAATTTATTTTGTTTCATAAAATTACTTCAGAATGGCCATAAAATCATATTTCATTTCAAACATTAAATGATTTAAGCGTGGCCGTTTGTGCCGACTCAACAAAATTAAGCTACAAATCATTTGAGTGGATTTGGGGTAATGCGAAAAGTGAAATAAATTTGATTGCATTTTAAATACACTGACCTCCGATATGAAAGCCGATATCTCTAGAGCAAAAAATGGAAATTGCTGCATCTATTTTCAAAGAGAGGTGTTGTAATTTTCAGAATGAAGGTAAGAGCATTTTATATTTCACCTGTATAATTGAACAAATTGTTTTATCTCAGTATCTGCAAAACCACACAACCACAGAATCCTTAAACCTCTCTTACATCATTAATCCAGTCTTACCTTAGCGCACTTAATTTATAAATGCAATTTACTTTGAACAGATTAAAATAAAAATACAAATTATATACTTCACTTTTATGTGTTTTTGCATGACGAGAAACAAGTTTTTAGTACACTATTGAGAAAGCACATTACCATATATGGACATCATTTTAGGTAAGAGTTTTGAGAAATACGGAGTCATATTTTTGTGCTTCATTATATAATAAATCTGCTAAGGTATCTTGATTTTAATTATTTGTAGATTTCTTCATCATGGGTGTGAAAAATAATTTGTTGCTATGTTTTTATCTTATTTCGATGTAAGTTTTAGTGATAAGTAAATCGTCAATTAAAATGCTTTTAAGTTTAAAATTTCAATTTGTAACATTTTGAGCGTATCATTTTCATAGCGTAACATTTTTAGTTCCAATTCTAGTCGTTTAAAGAAATTGTGTATCAAAGTTGTGATTAACAAACTATTAAAACTTCAGGTTTCAAGACAATGTAGTTCTTTGTAAACCTATTATAAACTGCGAATGAGAACTCCGCATAATTGTAAAAATAGATAGTTTTTCCCCTATACGTAAAAAGTAGATACTCCCTTCTACGTAAGTCAGACCAGTGAAATGACGTCACAAGATGGAGACGAGAAGATGTTTTATCCGCCCGGTGATTAGTGATTTAAATTGTAGGTAGCTTAACTATACCGTGAAATGTCTAACTTTTATTGTGCTAGTTAAAAATAATTGATTTCCCCCAACTCTCAGAAATTCGTGTTGCTGAAACTTAAAAAGCAATGTTGTCAAGGATTGTGTTTTACTCTCAGGATGAGCAAATAACAGATAAATGCTTTTAAAAAGTTAGTATATCAAGCATCGTTTTACCTAATAAGTATATCAAACATCATTTTTAATTCTAGAAATGCAATTTATTGCATATCCTATTACATATTAGATCACAAATAACTAAAAAAGCTATTTTAACTTAGCTGAATAAATCATAAAGTGAGCGTAGGAATCTGGTAATAAAAAGTATGGCATTCAGCTATATAGGTAATTCATAAGAAAATGTACGAATTGGTGTGCAAGATTGCAAAAATTGTTTCCTAAGTAAAATGTTTGTATACAACCTGTTTATGGTTAGATCTTCAATAAATGGATCGCAAATAATGAAGAGTAGGAATTGAGATCGTAAACATATTTTCCCTATACTTCGAAATGCAAGTTTATGATTATGAAAGTTTATGCAATCTTCGATGTAAGAGCGAATCGTTAACGGGCAATTTTTCAGCTGTTGTGAAAGTTTCAGGATAACGCACCGTTCGAGAAACGAAAGTATTCGTTTAAGTTCGAAAACAATCCGGAAAGCACCTCAAAAATGAATTCAGAATGCTTTCGGCAAGAACCACGAACAATTAAACATTCATAATGGACCAATATATTGACGGGAGACGAGAATGTAAACGATTTAATACACTAGAGAACTGCTTTTAATAGAAAGTCCTATTAAAGAACTCCGCGCTAAGGGATGTATTCAGTTTAATACAAACAATGCCCATGAAAATTTTCTCTATATCGCTAACGATTAATAGAAAATAGATGAAATTCTATTGAAGTGTGATGGAAAATATTCTGATGGGCAAAACATAAAATTAAGCATTTTCTTGCTTGTGAACCCAGTGATCAGGAAAACTACTTTTAAGCGTAAATCATTTTATTCAGATGAAGAGAGAAAAAAGTTTCCTTAAATTTAAGAAACACATGAGCATTTGTGCATGTTTGAGAATGATGGCAAACTTAAGAACTCGAGTGCAATTTCTTAAATAAGGAAAAAATATTGTTTCTAATATACGTTTACAAATTTGTCTGGTACGTGGATGCTTTTGAAAAGTCGAAATTGACACTAACCTTTAGTCAATCCATTCAGATGAAATGTGACCCATATCCGAAAACTAATGCAATGTCTCCCATTATATTTACAATTGATTCTAACAGAAACTTTGTTATATCCAGATAACACATTCAAGAATGTGCAAGGAAAACTCAAGTCCATATTTCCAAAAGACGCTTCAAAACAAGACTTTAAACTTTGGAGACAGGAAATGTTTTAACTCAAATCAAACAATTAAAAGAAGTTTTTCACTTGGAAGGCGTCCTTTACTTTTCTGGGACGAAAAAGATGCTGCAACAAAAGGATTACAAAATGAAAGTATTAATCTCGTCCTTTTCGTCATCAGCGCATTTCTAAGTCAACAAGACAATAACGTCGAAGTGCAAACAAAAAAGTGCGGAAGAGACGACAGCTGAAGATTTCTTGTGATTGGTGCAGTTCTCTTCCGAAATGCCATTCAGATCCCTTAAGACCTTAATCGGACGAAGGGAACCGGAAAGTCTTTCTTTCGGGATGAAACTTAAAGTGATGTTCAACTAAATGTGCATAAATTATGCTAAAGTTCGGTTCCAAGCCTTAAATACGAAGACAAAACTCGGAACAATATTTATGAACCCGTAGGTTATTTTAAGTGCTTCAAAGAATATCGCTCAAAAATATGCACATATTTTTGCTTACTGCAAATAGTGACTAACCTATTTTCTATAAGGATTTTTCAGCAAATTTTTGATGGTAGATCTGTATTGTTTTTCTTTATTTGTTCAAAGGGGCTGCTAAATAATTCATTCAGGAGGGTTGAAGTCGAGGAAAAGCTTTTGTTTTTCAGGATATAATAAAAAAATATTTTTTTACGATAGCTACTCTTTAACATAAATATTTTAAAAATCAACACCAACTTGAACGGTAGATAGATTGAAATTTAAATTATGTACCACATAACTTTTGGTTTGAAACAGAACTTGGGAAAAAAGTATGGATTTGGTTGGCCACTTAACGATCATTCTTTGCTACAAGAGGGCTTTGCGAATAGGAACAATTAATAATTTGAAGGAATGGATAGATATTTGAAACTCAGCATTCAAAATACAAGGTTCACATGTTAAGAAAAACTGCAGATCAAACAGAAACGAAAGTCAGAGATAATCAGTGATTATGTCAAAAACGGTAACATGTTGAAAACTAATATATTTCATGAAGGAAATATTTAATTTAACCCGAACAAATAAGTTAAGTGGAGTGCATTAACTTATTTTGACAATGGATATGGTTTAACAGACATAATTACCACAAAAAATTTTCTACACTTCTTACAAAAATGAAACGCAATGCAGCTCTTGGAAAACTGCAAAAACTAACTATCACAAACCGAAACAATATGTACTACACTAAATGTTCAAATCGAAATAACAAATCAATCAAAATAAATAATAATGTAGAAATAGTTAATGAAATATTTAAGAAAGTCATCCTTACACCTCGAAGCATTAAGGACTTTTTTCCCTAATCAAATTTAAAAGAAATATTTTTCACCCAGAAAATTAAAAATAGAAAAATTAATTAAACGAAAACAATTCTTAAGCATTTAGTCTCAGCACCATAAATAGTTTACCGATATTCTATAATCTACTTTGAAAGCGACAACAAAATGTTTTCAAATTGCGCATGATATTCGAATATATTTTTAGTTTTTTGTCTTCAAGGAGCTTCCTACAAAGTATTTATGATAGTTTATTGATAACCATTTCAGCTGTCGTCGGATTTTAAGCACCAATTTTAAGCAATGACGCTCAATACCAGTCTTGATTGACATGTTTTTTACTAAGATCAGGTAGTAAATTTAAAGATTTTTTATTTATTTTTCCAGATATAAAAAATTTTGTTAAAAGGAAAGTATTGATCAGCAAAGAACAATGTTTGTGATTAATTATTTCTTTCGACGCTATACGAAATAAATTGCACAAGAAAAATAAAGCGTATTCACATGAGTCCTAGTTGTTATGCATTTAAATGGTTGGTTATTTTGGGGTTTTACGGGTCATATTTGGCGAAGCTGCGTCAAACCGACAACTTCAAGTAAAAAAATGTGAAAGGAAAAAGAGGGATGAAAGCAAATAAAGATCACATGGGTATCTCGGGAACGCGACACCCGTGTTTACTAAAGACAGTAAACCTCATGGGAAAAGAAAAGATTATTCGAGGGATCCGCATTCAAATGGAAAGTTGAGTAAATTGAAGGCGCTTACGGGAAGTTTGTAAACATGTGAATAGCCACGTTTCCAACACCATTCAATTCCCACAGCTGCTCCACTGATAGAAATTTTATTTCAAATGAAGTTGCGAATGCGCATAGAAATAGAAGCATCTTCATTATTAAAATACGAAAGTCATTTAGACCGTTTGGACTTTTAAACTTGAGGTGATATTAAGAGTACAAAATTTTAATTTTCCCTTTAAAATTTTTGCTTAACATGGGATAAGTCAAACGGATTTCTTTTCAAGTGTCCTATATCACAGTGATTTAATTCTTAAGAACCAATTCTTTTAAATTAAATTATACATGTTTTAGATATTTTAACATTATGATTACCACCAGTTAAAAAAAACTTTATTTCAATATATTTTAGTACACATTTAAAATTAAATTTTAATTTATCGACATATTAGCGATTTAAATTTGTAACCGAGCCGTATCAAGAATAGAAATTTAATTTTAACCAGTCAATAGCAAAAGCTCGATAATTTCACCGTCAATTTTAATATACTACAAAACGTTATGCATACAAAGTTTATCAAATCACAGGAGTACCTTTTTTTGGTTTAACCACATGGAGATGGCCACGGTTTTTTATCACTTCCCTTCAAATTAATACAAGTCAAAAATTAATTCCCTCTTTTCTATATTTATTTAAGGGCACAATTCAATTTCTACCCTTGATTAAGGATAAGAAAAACAAAGTGAGTAATTAAAATCAGGGAGTTGAGACGAGAATTTGACGTGAAAGTACGTTAATTGGCGTCTTTTCGTATTCCGTTGTCTTTTAATTAAAATTCAGACTGACGAGCCGTCTGGCTTGACTTTCTGTTAACCGGATTTTTCAGCAACAAATGCTGACAGCTACTAGAAATGGACAAAAAGCTAAAACACCACACAGGGCTAATATTTATCAGCCTTAGACCCAAAATAGTTTTATTAGAAATTTAAATAAGAGGACTTGCTCTAGGAAGCTTAGGAATTTATTAGGAAATTAAAATAAATAGTAAAAATAATTTACCTAAATTAAAGAGCTAAGATGTTTTGTTTTTGAATAAGATTTGTTCTTGTGTTCCCAAACTATTTCTTTTAATTCTAAATTTGAGTGAATTTTAATTTCATAGCTAGAAAACGTTTATTTCAAAAGAACAAGACTATATATGGATAATTCTACTTACCAAACGTTATTTTTTAAGTTACCACTCGCTGATGAAGCAAATTTAAAATAAAAAATGATTACACAGTACACCTGGTGTGAAACTTTCAGCATAAACAAAATAAAAGTTTATACGTGGTCTGATCAAAGTGAGTATCCGACTTCATATTTCATTGAGTAAACTAGCTGCAGCCCGGAGACAGGAGTTTGGTTCATGCAACCTAGGGCCCTATTGCACATGATTTTTTTTCAGGATCGTACAACCATTCAATTACTAAGAGGAAGTCGTAGTTGTACGTGTCCTGTGTTGGTCGCATTTTTGTTTCCAGTTATAAAGACCTTTGTACAATACGTGCTGGAATATGCTAATCCAGATTTCAGGCAAAAATCATGATCGGAGCTGAGTCCTGGGTGTAATTTTATGTATCTAAATATATATTTATCTTTATATCTCTATCTAAATATATATATGTGGTGCCCAGCCTACCACTAGAGGGCACCTCCGCGCTGATCTCATCTCCGACCACTGCGTAGCCACACTGCGCATTGGAGGAACGCAGAGCCAAAGGCGACGCAGAAGTAATACGACGGAGCTACGAGAAGGACGTAGTGTTGGACGGTGCGTTGTTGACGGTGGTGTTGACGGGCAGTGAGCGCCGATGGAGTTAGTGATGTTGATGTCTGCTGTGCACTTATCAGAACTTTACGCGAACATTGTTTAACTTCAATTGTCTTGGCAAAATTCATTGTACATAAATATTCATCAATTTCATTATACTTAATTATTCTTTAAAACGTTTCATCATATTACCAATTGCCCACAAACCAGCACCCCACATATATATAAATTTTATCTTAAAACAAAGCACAACAATCTCATTGAGAAACGCCAGGGACTTTACGGCCAAAGATGCGACAATCAGCTGAAGATCTAGTCAACACTTTTCTCTAACCAAGGCGTAATTCATCTGGAGTACTGTTCAGGGATAAACTGTTCACAAGGAATATATATATATATATATATATATATATATATATATATATTATCTGGCTGTTTTCCATCGTCTACAAGACATTGAGTTGCGATCTCTTCCATTCAATAGAGTGGTGACTGGACGATCCCTCATTTCAATTCTTTGGCTCAAGCAACGCACTTCATAAAATTGTTTTGGCTGAATACAACTTCACACAAGCTCAACAATACATGCAACTTTTAACCAAAGGGCATGGTTTCAGACAATACATCAAGCAGTAGAACCACTTGGCGAAGTGCGTCGATTAAGAAAAGCGACTAGGTTTGAATAAAATACGTAAAGCGTATTTTTTAATTTTTGAAAATTTCCGAAGATGGATTTGGTAGCGATATATCACCTCCGTGCACTATAGCTTGTACGTTCTTCATCTATTGATGCATTTTTTAAAGTGTTCCCCCTATTTGTTTCTATTCTAATTAAATTTTCGTGTTTAGTATGACTAAGCCTGCGTTACCTATTTTTATCAATGAAAATAATCCTTACAACTGATGTCATTCATCCTGTCAGCTCGGTGCATCTTTTACCCTTATTGAAAATTTTTTGTCCCATAGCCTTTAGGATAAGCTTGTAGTGGAAATCAGAGCAGTAATTTGTGTTCAAATGATTGTGTAGCATGAAATACCAAGAGTTATATAGATACTCAGAAAAACTTATATTTTTCATAAGCATCACTCATAAGCTGTCAACTCAGCACAAGATAAGTTCATTGAACACTGTTTTATAAATACACTAAATTATTAATTGAGGAACACTATTTAATTCAAGAATTGTGGATATCAAACACCAAAGCAGATTAATTAAACTTCGGCTTTCGCAAAGGAGTCACTTTTCTTCAGAAGTGCCGCAACTGAGCTCGTTTCGCGATGTAACAGGTATTCCGTGATATAAATTGTAAAAATCATTAATTATTTGTTATTGATAATAGTTTTAAAACTGTTTGTTTTAATCTAGTTTCGTAGGTAGAAATACCTGTCGGGATAATCTAAGGCGGCTGACTATCGTTATGGAGAACAAAATAATTTTTTCACCTCGATTCGGTTTGTTTCACTAAAATATTTTATGGAAAATTAAAATCAATTTAATAGCAGTCTCTATTTAAAATATGTTACTTTTAATTTGTTATGCTACACCAGTCGTACAAGCACTCAATTGTACACCTCTGCACAATCTAAGGTCACCTTCGTGTAGGGCCCTTTTCAGTGAGCTTTTTCTTAAAAAATTGCATTCTTTTCGAACCACTACCTCATAGTTGTTACTGATGACATCCTAATCGGAAAATTAAATTTTGTTTTCTCCTAAAATAATTCTAAAATTTCTGACTTCAAAAGTGTTTTAAATAGAATGATTCTGATATTTTGATTTGATTTACCGCTCTTACATTTCGTGCTACACAGGGACTAATTAGACTGGGATATTCGACTTAAAGTGTATTCCGAACCACTATGAACACCCATGCTCAGGCCACGATTCCAACCCAAGGTCTGTTGAACAAAGCGAGCGCGATAACCCTTTCAGATCGACAAATTAGAGATGGAAAACTTTCAATTTGATTCGTTCTTTCCTTGCAAGTAGCATTCTTTTGAGATCTATTTTTACGCAAAGTAGAGAAATGCAAACAATATTACAATAACATTCGAATTTAAAACACGAAATAAAATCATTTTAAACACTGCTACCCTAATAAAAGAATTTAAAGTGCGTTGTTTCAGCTCAGTTAGCTTGGACAGTTTATCAGTACCAGGGGGACTGTAAATTCAAATTTAGGCATACAAACGTTTATAAATCATCTTCCAATTTAGTGAATATATTTCATATACATATTTTAAATGCACATCCACAATTAAAGATATTATTCCAAGACTTCTCGGCAAACCAAAAGTCTTTTCCCTGCAATAACAGTGCGCTTTTGGTAGGGGAAATCTTCATTTTACATTCATAACAAGTTCTCGCGTATGCTGATACTCTTCCAAGTGTTTTGAAATCACTCGAGTCAGAAGACGAGAGGTAGTTGAAATAACGTTACACTGGACCAACACAATGGGCTATTCGCGACGGTTCAATCCCGAAGGGGAAAGATAACACCTCGTCATTTTGAACCATGCTCAGATGACGAGCTCACACCTGAGCTGGCACCACACCCTGCAAACTTCTACACCACCGCAAACAGATTTAAAGAGCACCAGCCCCCTTTGTACACCACGGTTTTGGGTTGGATCGAACTGGCAATCCTCAGATTGCTAATCTGCTACACTTCCAACCGGGTTACGCGGTCCCTGAGACAAGAGAATAGAATCTTGTTTCAAATGAACCAATATTCAAGCGAATATTTTTACATTAAAAATGAAAATATGCTGTGAAAAGAAACAAATTCGTTATTAAACCTAACAGCTTCAGTTTCTATGATATTATCTATGATATATAGAAGCAAGTTAGGAGACATTTGAGGGATACCTTAGAACATGTTTCAAGGCACTCAAAATGTAAATGGACTTTAAATGATAAAGGGACTACATTTACTCAGTTTAGATTTTTTCATTCAGAATATTTAAAGCAAAATGGTAAGGTAAGAAAAAGAAATATCCTATAGTTAGTACGGAATTAATCCAAACTGTTTTGGAAATAAAAATTTACATTTATTTTATACACAAACTATACACAAGGGTTTAACATTGGAAGCGCGCAAAGAAAAACAAAATGCTTAATTTCATAAAAATCTTCGAATTGCCACGGAGACGTCTCAACCAGACGGAATCAGAATGCTAGCTGATTTTTAGTGATGGGAGTATTCGAATACAAAAGTACTCATGTACTCGATACTTAAAAGTAATCGTTGTACTCGATTATTTTCCAAAGTATTCGAATACCAAAGTACTCGGATCCAAGGTATTCGAATACAAGAGTATTCAGATACAAGTATTCGGTTACAAAAGTACTCGGACCAAGGTATTCGGTTTAGTGATGGGCAGAATCGAGTACTTTTGAGAATCGAATGCTTGGTATTCGAGTATTTTAAGTATCGAGTAAGTATTCGAATACATATATAAGAACGATTAATCGATAAGAATCAGAGAACTACGATATATGGTACTTATTTAAAAATAACAGCTATTTATTGTGTCGTTCTTGGTATAGTGGTTAGAGCACTGTATTTGTAACATACCTGTCCACGATTCGAATCCGCTACAAGAGGAATTTGATAGAATGTTTTAATGCGATTGATAATTTTTGACAACGCAATCAAATGTATTATATTTTTTTAATATTTTGATCAAGTTGTGATTAAAAAAGGAATTTATTTTTCTCAAAACTCAAATTTTTTTCTTATATTTAATTTTTTTTTCTCTTTTCCGAATTATTTATGTGACTTTTTAAAAAAGATTTAAGTATGATAGCTACTATTATCAATATATTTGAACTAGACAAATTGTATTTTGAATAACAAAAATTAATCCCATGTACAAATTGCTGAATTATCTGGTCACGCATATATATTTTCTGCAATTATGAATGTGTCAAGTATTTTTTATCTTGATTTTTTACAAATCATGATTTTCAAATTTTAGTTTTCGTATTGGAAAGATTTGATTTTCTACCATATTTTGAAGAAATCGTTAATAATCACTTTTAACAGGGAACGTAGTCAGAGAACGTATTTTGGAGGGAGCCCCGAAGATAAGAACGAAACTTTTTAAACAACTCTTTAAAGACACTTTTAAAAAGTTTGTAAAAATGAAAAAATATTTTGTTTCTTTTGATACCAGGATCTGAAACTTCAAAATTATTTCTCTAAATTTATAATAAAAATGACAAATCTCGGTTGATCTAAGTACAAGAATGGCTCCGTAAATATATACAAAATATAAATTACATTAAATAATCAAATCTTGTTCCTGGAAATTTACTTTTAATTTTTGCAACCACTGTTTGGAGTACGAAAATGTGAGAAGAGGTAGAGTCAAAGCAGAAAAAAATATTCATAATTTTACTATCGTAATAAAGATTTTGTCAGATATTTTTAGTTATTGTCAGATATTTTAAAGAAAATAACAGCCATCTTAAGACTGAAATATCGTTAGTTTAATTAAAGAAAAAGAAAAGCATACCAAACATTATGTATCTTATTTGCAGATATATTTTAAATATCAGAAATAAAAAAGCTTAAAATTAAATTAAATTTAAAAAAAAAATAAATGTAAATAATTAAAATTAAAAATATAGTTGAAATTAAAACACTTCCAGCTTGATTTTCAAAAATAAAAGGTAAACCATTGCGTAAATTTACTGATAATTAAGCCCGACTGTTCGGGAAATTGCTTCCAGAAAATTCCACACCCAATCCCTTAATCGATGGAATTTTTCGACACTTCACGTGCATTTTGATGACATGTAAAATAGGAAAAAGCAAAATCAAGACAAGAAACATAACACTAACGAGAACCATGGATTTCCATGCAATGTGACACTGCTACTTAAGATAAATACTCTGGTATTCGAATACACAAAGTGAGTTCTTTTGGTATCCGAATACCTAGGATGGGAATGGGTACTCTTGTAATCGAATACCTTGGATCCGAGTACTTTGGTATTCGAATACTTTGGAAAAGAATCGAGTACAACGATTACTTTTAAGTATCGTACATGAGTACCTTTTGTATTCGAATACTCCCATCACTAATTCGGTTACAAGAGTACCCATCCTAGGTATTCGGATGCCAAAAATACTCACTTTACGTATTCGAATACCAGAGTATTCATCTTAAGTAGCAGTGTCACATGGCATGGGTATCCATGGTTCTCGTTAGTGTTATGTTTCTTGTAAAATAGGAAAAAGCAAAATCAGGACATGTCCTGAAAATGCACGTGAAGTGTCGAAAAATTCCATCGATTAAGAGTTTGGATTTGAAATTTTCTGAAAGCAATTTTTCGAACGGCAGGCTTAATTATCAGTAAATTACACAATGCTTTGCCTTTTATTTTTGAAAAACAAGCTGGCAGTTTTTAATTTTTGAATTTTAGTTTCCCCCAACTATATTTTTAATTTTTTAATTATTTAAACTTAATTTTTTTAAATTTAATTTAATTTTCAAGCTTTATTTCTGACATTTAAAATATATCTGCAAATAAGATACATAATGTTTGATATGCTTTTCATTTTCTTCATGTAAAATAACGTTATTTCATTCTTAAGATGGCTGTTATTTTCTTTAAAATATCTGACAATAACTAAAAATATCTGACAAAATCTTTATTACCATAGTAAAATGATTATGAATATTTTTTTCTGCTTTGACTCTAGTAAATTTCCAGGAACAAGATTTGATTATTTAATGTAATTTATATTTTGTATATATTTACGGAGCCATTCTTGTACTTAGATCAACCGAGATTTGTCACTTTTTATGATAAATTTAGAGAAATAATTTTGAAGTTTCAGATCCTGGTATCAAAAGAAACGAAATATTTTTTCATTTATACAAACTTTTTAAGTGTCTTTAAAGGGTTTTGTATAAAAAGTTTCATTCTTATCTTCGGGGCCAAAATAAAATTCTGACTACGTTCCCTGTTAAAAGTGATTAACGATTTCCTCAAAATATGGTAGAAAATCAAATCTTTCCAATACCAAAACTAAAATTTAAAAATCATGATTTGCAAAATCAAGATAAAAAATACTTGACACATATTCATAATTGCAGAAAATTTATGCGTGGCCAGAAAAATCAGCAATTTGTACATGGGATTAATTTTTGTTCAAAATACAATTTGTCTAGTTCAATTAATTAGATTGATAATAGTAGCTATCATACTTAAATCTTTTTTAAAAAATTTACATAAATAATTCGGAAAAGAAAAAAAATTAAATATAATTCAGAAAAAACTTTGAGTTTTGTGAAAAATAAATTTCTTTTTAATCAGTTGATCAGAATATTAAAAAATAGAATAAATTTGATTGGCTTGTCAAAAATTATCATTCGTATTAAAACAATTCATCAAATTCCTCTTGTAGCGGATTCGAACCGTGAACCTGCAGTGCTCTAACCACTATACTAACCACTGAATCCAGTGCTCAACCCACTATACCATGAACGACACGATAATTAGCTGTTATTTTTAAATAAGTACCATATATCGTAGTTCTGATTCTTATTATCGATTAATCGTTTTTGTATGTATTCGAATACTTACTCGATACTTAAAAGTACTCGAATACGAAGTATTCGATTCTCAAAGTACTCGATTCTGCCCATCACTAGTTATTTTCGTTGGAATCGAGTCGATGACATCAGCAGACAGGCAAGCGTAAGCATCAAGGACACTCAGTATGAGAAACAGGAAGCTCCAAAGACACTAGCCCGTTAGACTAGACACACAGGCTAGCGCCTGAGTGTCTAGTCTAACGGGCTAGGACATCACAACGGCAATGCTTGAAGAAGCTGCGGGAAACGTATTAAGTGAGGTGCCGAAATCTTCTGTGTAAGTATGGCACCCTTTGCTAAAAAGTAAATTTAAAATAAAAGATGATCCTGGCTCCCCACCCCCTTCCACTATAACTAAAAGCAGCTTCGAAAGACTAAAAATTGAATTGTGGGTAATGGTGAGAAGTTTGGAGATGTTGGTGAATGCAAAATGTATATATTTCTAGAAAAGGCATGATAAACAATGTTTATCCTCTTATAATAAGGACGCATTCTTTTCTACACTTTCTTCATTCACATTATCTTCACGAAAGAATGGATTCTTTTAAAATTCGACACTCCTAAAGATACAATAGGGCATAGATATCTTCTAGAATAGCTTTTTCAATTTATGTAGAACACATACAAAATCTGTTGACAAAAATGTTTTTAATCTAAAAATATTCGGTGTAAAACTAGACCTTTAAATAAAGATGTTGATGAATTACACTTCTAACAGAGCGGATAAGGCTAGGATGATGCCAAGAGATTTTATTTCATTTTTATCACCACTATCTATTTTCCAGGTGAGATAATAAAGTAAATTTAATTTGAAAAATGTTCAAACTACATCTCATTAGTTTTTTAATATATTGATTTTTCATAAAACTTAGAAAAACCCTCAATTAAAAAACGTTCAATGTTCACTCACATTTCCCTACCATGTTTCATATTTTGAATCTCGAATTATCTTCCCGAAAGAATGGATTTTACATAAATTCATATCGCTCAAAACAGATTATTTTTCTTACTTTACGTACAGGCATTTTTAAAACAATATATTTAGATTATTTCACAAGTGTTTGGTTATTTATCAAAATGTTATTACTTGCTAAGCGCAAGGTTCGATTGTACCTCCGGATTAAATGTGTTCATATTCACTTTCATTTGAACCTTTTTTGCAACTCAAGAAATGTACAACTAATTCTGTAAAGAATGGTTGGTTATGTTTTATGGCGCAAAGGTCATATTTGGCCAAAAACAAGAAAACACTTGCTCCAAATATAAGATAGACTATGTCAAGTAATGAACATACACAAGAAACGTTTTACTGACACAGAGAGAGAATTGCACTCACTGTAAGTTACAGGAATCAAATCAGTGCCGCTATAAGAGACACGTGATTTCACTAATTATGCTTTCCCTCAATAAATAAATGCAACTGTATAAAAATTGCTTTCGAATTTATCAAATGAGCACAATAATATAAAGAGTTAAATTTGTTGTGTATATAAAAAATACACTCAAGTTAAAAACCAAGACTTAATTTCCTCAAAAAGAAAATCGAAGCATTCTGGCTGAGAAACTTTAATATTCCTCATATTTGAATCAAATTCCATAAAAAACCATTTTGTAAAAATAACAATTGGAATATAATCGATGTTCCGATTCAAAAACTAAACGTATGCTTCATTCATTTATACTTTCTGAAAGTTTATTTTCTAGGCTGAAGTGAGTTTTGTCGCAGGAAGGAAAATAAAATTTTCGAAGGGAAAACGCTAGGAATGAAGGTTTTCAGTGTCTCAGTAAAATACAAATCTTATTTCCGAAAGAAAAATAAATTGTTTTGATTCTCCACAGGATCAATACCCGTCAATTTTAGTCGGAACGTGATATGAAAAAAAAGATAAAATAATCCACAGAAATTCAATATCAATACTCAAACCAACAACGAAGCACTACTTCACAATTTCGGGCCAACTAAGATAGGTTTCTCTACAATCCGACTGATTTGCAAAGATGTATTTTCCTCCTTTGTTGCAAATCAAATAATGCTTCTTGGGCACATACCAAGCTACATCAGAACTTTTTATGCAGTCACCACACAAACACATACTTCATGAATAAAACATTTCTTTAAATCGCAAAATAGATATCCGAAACAAAGTTATGTTTCTCCGTTTCACAAAATGGCTTTATATAAACCATTTACAAAATAACAGATTTGTAAGAGGATCAGCGAGCAGAATAATAAAACAGCGGAAATCTATTTCATGTCTATGAATATATTCAGCATGAGTATGTCAAAGTATAAAAATTCTAGAATCTTCTAACCCTAATTGCATGATATCCTATACGTAAAATATCTTCCAAACGAACATTAAGCATTCTCACTAAATATTGAATCTTAAGATGGCGCATGATAGAATAAAACAAAATCCACCCTTTTCATGAAAACTGTGTTTCGACGTACCTTCAAATTACATTTAAGACTTTTTATAGATGTAGTTTTACTCATTTTTTAAACGAACTAACGATAACCTTCAAGTGATTAAGAAATATGCATTTCGCAGTCATCAAAATCACAGCATCAGTGTCGATAAAGGGATGTTCATCCTACCTTTTAATCCCCAAGCCTGCTGGAATAGCTACCATAGAGAATAGCAGTGAAATAAAATCCATATAGGTAAATACTAGAAAACCTGAGGAAGTTTAAAGGGCCTGGGGTTCTCTTACATATCGTTTCGCCACACATCCTGTGACGTTAATGGAGCTAGACTGCGATGTCCTAGAGCTTGAACAAGTCAATTTGAAACTACTACATTTATATCCCCTTAAAACATTTGAAAGAACGCAAGGGATATCGTATAGTGTTTCAAAACGTTCTGTATAAAATTTAAGGAGGTTAGGAACACAAAACTAAACCGTATTCACAAAGGGGATTCATGCGTCACTTGTTTTTGTTAGAAGGCGTTGTTCGGCAAATTTGTACGCAGTTGACAAATTTGTACGCTGTTCGACGTGCATTACTGTTAGTGGTCGCAACTTTGAACACCTACTGTCAAACTGTTAAAATAACGGCTAGTAAAATTTTTATTCACATACTTACACTTCACATACATACTTTTATTCACATACTTAGTGTGTCCTCTAGCACATTTGGGTGGTGAATACGGTTCACATTTGTCCCCTACATTCCTTCAAAGTTTGGAAGCGAAGTTTTGAAACACCCTGTAGAATACATGAAACACTACCAATACATAAAAGTAGGTTGAATTTAATATTTATCGAAGGAAAAAGCTCTGTAGGGGGTAGGTACCTACAAGTGTAAGTACCTACAACTGCAAAGCATTTAATTGGAATTTCAAATTTGTAAATATTGCTGCATTAGTCAGTTAATTTAAAATGTATTTTTATATATTTTCGAGAATACTTTATCAAACTTTCTAAATAAATGGTATTAACTAGGTCCATAGTTTGTAGAATTCAGGTAAATATTTTAAATTAAATCTCCAGGTGATAAAAACAGATAATGGGAACATTTTAATCATTATATTACAGCATGCGCATTAAATACATATACTAAAACAGAAAATAAGCAAAATATTGAGTTGCATAATCTAGATTTATGAACTTTTTGCATATTACACATGGTTGAACCTTAGTTCGTCACATCCAGGTGGTTTCAAGTTTTAACGTTAACCAAATTTTATCACAAGTTTGTAGTACAGAGGAAACGATTTTCCACACCAACAGTTTATTTACATTTTTGACAAATATTTACGTTCTCCTTAAAAATGTTTTAAACTGTTCTATCCTAGTAACTTTATACCAAACTAAAGCTGTCCTTTTGTAAGACATAAGATAGAAATTTCTCTAATGACCAAATCACACAATATCAATGGATTGATTTTAAACAATTGTTCACATAAATGCTTAAAACTGGCACTAACCAGTTTGTCAACAAACATTGCACAACCTCCTCCATTGTAACAAAAATAAATCCTTTCACCTATGAATTTTCTAGCATCGTGTTAGACACGCGAGTTCTTTGATAGAACACTGTCCAGTGTAGTCAGTAAAAGCTCTGGTCCGCAGCAATAACCTTCCTTATATTAAAGGCAAAACATTTATAAAAAAAAGTCTCGCCATTCGAAATCAATAGACTACTCTAACAAAAACCTTTCTCCACGCACTAAGAAAAATGCCCTCGACTTACAATTTCAAAACTAGAAGCCTTTTAGCTTCTTTTCCATCAATTTTCGACATTTTTATTCTTACGGAAAAAAGATTCGATAAAAAGAGACAAAAACTTCGATAAGCGGAAATAAAATTAGTTTCCTGAGCTTGGAGGAATAATTCCAACAACTTGTAAATAGAAGTAGCTGCTAAGGTGAATACACATATTGCTAATTCTATCGCAAAAGTTAGTGAACACAGAATAGAATAGCAAAATTATAAGATTCTTTCACTCGTGCATGATTTATCGATTTATTATGTGAAGGAGAAATAATAAACTTACCACAAATAACCCAGGTATTTGCAGTACCGCCCGTCAGGCGAATCTGACTGATTGCTCGTTCTGAATTCGTCACCTAGAAAAGAAACCTTAAGTAAAGACAATTGGAATATTCAAATTAAACACAGTTAAACTGACTGACGAAAACATACAAGCAAATAGTTTAACTCATGCAAAGTGATCAAAAACTCACGTTAGACTAACCTTAAATGGCTGTAATCTTCCGAAGAATGGTCAGGTAGATTACATTGGATTGATTTTATGTTACGCTTCACAAGAACCGTAGCTTATTAACCCTCCTTGTGGTTGTCTCGACGAGGTATCTCGCCATTAACAAAACTGATCAGATCTTGATGACGAGATATCTCGTCATTAGCAAAATTGGTCAGATCTTGATGGATAAGATATCTTGTCGAAACCACTTGGATGTTTAAATAATTTTCATTCGTGTTCGTTTCATAGATAATGCAATTCTCATTGCGTAAAATTCAATTCAAGACAAAACTGCATCTAGTTAAATTAAAATTGAAGAGTGATTAGGTCCTGATGTATAAGATTTCATGAACCTTCCGTTTTAATCGTCAATCAACTAACTCTAGAAACTAAAATAGTTAAGTAGAAAAAAACGAGTTAATTATTGAACAGTTGGAAAGAAACTATTTTCATGGAGGTTGGTTGGTTTGAGGGTTTTATGGCGCAAGGGCCATATTTGGCCATGCTCCAGACACAAGACATACAGCATCAACTAATAGACACACACAATGAAAGTTTTGCAGACACAGAAGAGAGAAATACACCCAGGGAGGAATGCACCTGACAGGAATCGAACCTGCGCCGTCTACAACTCGAAGGGTGCAAGCGCAGTGGACATACCTACTGAGCCACGATGGACCTTATTTTCAAGGAGTCAGATGAAGGCATCTAACGCATGTTCTCACAGGTTATGAACTTAATAAAATAATCAATTTCTTTTTAATTATACATCCGAGAAAATTGTATAAAATATATTCACAGAAAGCTCTATACTAAGCGTGAGTAGGATGGTGACTATTAGATATTATTAAAAATGAATATAAACTTGTATCGTTGTATCACGGATCATTGTATTTTTTGTATCAGCTAAAAATGAGACAAAGAAATTAAAATGAGAAAGAAATCTTTAATGTCAGTCCTTGTAGATTAAAACAAACTTATACATTAAGTACTGACATAACACCATTTAGACTAAAATAAACTTTAGATTCAAATAAAATTTTGTCTCTTCCCTGTAACAGAAAGACAATATTTTAGGAATATAAGGGAGTCAAGGGAATAGGGCTATTAAAAGACCTTAAAGCCGTAGAATGTGAATGCCATCAATACGGAAAAACTTCCTTTCATGAGTTAGCCATCCTTAATGTGTGCTGAATCAGTTAAAAGTATGTGTGTAATTGATGTAAAATTATTTAAATAACATTTTAAACTATTTTAGTTGTTAAACTAACTAAACATTTCAAATCTCAAAACTAAAAAAATAGCCAGAATATTTGTATGATTGGGCAAGACAGAGCGAGTCGAACACAACTACTAGTGGAGATTGTAACTGAAAACATTCAAGTTATCAGCGACAATAGAACGGCCGTAACAGGAACAGGATTCATTTTTAAAAAAGCCCCACAGTCGAGTTTCACTAAAAATACTTTTCCTGCGCAAAATATGGAAAAAAAACATGGAATCACCCCACAACATAAAAACTAGACATTCTTAAGCCCAAGTCCTAGGAATGAAAGTACAATTCCACTCAAGATAAACTTGAAAAACTAGAATATCATTTAATCCATAGGTAAAAAGTACGGATAAAAAGAGAACGTCGCACTCTCAAGGAGTATTTTCCACAAACCAATGCAAGGTACAACTTTTTATATCCCGAAATCGCGGGCGCAAACACAAAGGTAAGATCCATTTTAAGGGTCCTGAAACTACCATCAGAAAGAAAACGAAATCCACAAACAGTGCGATAGGACCCACAACACAGCCCACTTGATTTCACTTTCCTTTCCGACAGTAATGTTTGCCGACCTATTCATTGCCCGGACGTCAGACTATTGTTGTAGTTTTACTCTTATATATATTTTTCATCCACTCTACTTAGAATTTCCTCCGGCCTTACGTTGAATGATTCCACGAGCTGCATTCTCACCGTTACGCTACTTTGTTCCGATCAATTTCCGACCACGTTTTTATCATTCCAATAGACTTGCTTTCGAGTTGAGCCAAATCTAAATTTTATTTCCAGAAAGACATTCGAAAATGGCTTCCGTTTGGTTTGGTTGTTGACCTACATGGCTTAGGTGAATGTATCGAAAATACCTCAAATGGAGGAAGTTTCTACGTCATGTTAACACTTAAACACATCGAACACGATCAGATGGAAAGTTTCACACTACACTCTACGATTTAGGGTAATGCAAAAGAACAAACGATGAGGATCTAAAGATGGAAAGAATGTCATATAATATTGGATTACACATGACTAAGTAAAGTAATGTTTTCCATAGGTTTAAATGCAATGTTATCAAAGTAACTTAACATTTCGAATTTCCTGTCAGGCGTGTTGCAAACAGCAACTTTTTTTAAATAGTGATAGGTGACAGCCACACGTTATCAATAACAATGTTGTGTTTAAAACATTTCACTTTAAATTATAAAAATTGATCTTTTACGCAAAATAGACATGAAAACTTTAAAAATGACATACGATTTAAAGAGAGAATAGATGTTGATATTCATATTAATTGAAAAATATAGGGGTATAGGAGCTTCAAATCATATTTCGTGCTGAAAGCATTTTGAACGCATATCAGAATCTGATGAATTATCGTAACATTGATATATTTCAATTAAGTCTAATAATTTTCAAAGTTTTAAATTGCTCAACTCCAGTTCTGATTGAAATACCCTCTATAATATTTTATGCACATACATACATGTACTATTCCTACACCATTCATTAATGCTCTCAATTTTCTAACCGTAAAAACTACATTCCTCATATTGTTCGTTAAAATATTTTATGTATGTGTTCAGCTTAATGATTTCTCTAATGTTTTCACCCATTTCTTTTTATACCGTCCCTTTCTTTATTCCCTTACAATGAATGCGGATTTTATTATTAGGGATCACAATAAATCAAAACTTTATTTTTTTCTTTTCCTCTTTCTTCTTTGGCCGTGCTTAGAAAATATTCGGAGAACATTCTGAAAACTAAAAATGATCGATCTTAGATTCCAGAAGCCATTCCGTAAGTAACTTAACGTTCAGTTTCCTTATGTTTGTTTTTCGAAAGTTCGTTTTCGATAACGTTCTTTTTTCTTACTTTTTTGCGTTTTGGGAAATGATTTCTACAGTTTTCCTCGTATAAATTTATCGGAAGCCTGATGTACGTCATTACGATATATCACACAAGAGCTTCACCAGGTTTAATAGATAAAATACACGAGTCTTTCTTCCTGCTTTTCCATTCTCTTAGCTCTCGCTTAAAGATTACGAGGTAATGGGATTTCCTTAAAGCCCTAATTTTCCAACTGTATGTATTTAATGCCAAGTACCTTTTCAGTGTTGCTCAGCAAAGAATATACATTTACAAAGAAATTCGTTCGGACACAAAATTGCATTACAATACGTTAAATGAACATTCGAAAAATACACACTCGATACTTACTAAGCTTTTCAAAGCAAATACATATAATGTGGTTCTCTAAACTCCATAACTTCTCAAAAAGCTATGGAATGGAATCGAGAAATTAAAATCCCAGGCAATAACAAATGAAGGTAAAATATTTTCGATTTTTTATCCGACCCTTTTACCACTTTATAGCATGTACTTCAATACAGAAGCGTTCAGCACACAAAAGATTTTACATCTCATAATAGAGTAGACAAAATTTTGTGAGAGAAATGCGTTAAAAATAAAAGTATTCATAGGGCAATCTTAGTTTCCTCCAGTAATAAGATAAATTTCTTCAAAAATCGAAATTTGCACATTGAACTTCGGCGATTGAATTTGAAAATAAGAATTTAGAAGTCTACAGCTTTTAAAGTTTCTTCGAAAGGATGAACATATTAATATGCTTATTAGTAAATCGGTCAGAAATGCAGGTGTATACTTCAGTTTGGCCAAATTGCATTTCAATTCTAATCTTTGAAGGCATCAAAACATGGAGAATGTCAAAGTCGTAATGGCTGTCCTAGAATTGTGAACGATGATCCTAAGCGTAAGGTTTTAGTGATAGCTGCAGTGAATTCCAGATTTTGCAGTAGAGGCCTAAAAATGCAGACCTCAATCTAATCAAAAATATTTGGGCAGTATAGAAATCGTATATTGATTTGGACAGAATTACCTTTGATGATCAATTTGTAGTATCAGTTTGCGCATTTGTGCAACATGTCAATTAATTAGTCGCGATCACGACAATGTAGTTTGATTCTATGACAGGGCGGATTCAAGTAGTAATGAGATCACTATCTATTACCAAAGGTAGATAAAGTATATTTCCAAAGTAAATTTTGAACTTTTGTACAGCTTAGTGATTGTCTGATGTTGTTTGATTAATAATTTAAAATAATAAATCTAAAGCTTTCTTGAAATACCGTTTAATGTTTCATTGAGCTGTAGGCATTTTTTCCGCTTTCTACAGGAATAAAAATGAAATATATAAAAGTAGAAGGAACTGGTCAATCTAGAGCAGATTAAGAATTATTTTTAGTCTTCTGGGGGCGGGGAGCGTGACCTATATTTTATAATTCTACATACTGAAACGGACCCCAATTTTTTTCTCGTGTATTACTGGATTTCTTTATCGAATTTGCACAATAACTTACATTTTCGCGTAATTAAGACATTAAGACATTGCAAATTTGGAAATATCCAAATAAATACGAAAACAAACTTTTCAAATTAAATGCACAATTACTGTAGACATTGTTTCAAGTCTAAGGACAACTTGTTTGACTGACGCCAGGGACGTAAATAACAAGAGGCGATTCCATACTTTTTTGACCTCTGCATCTAGCGTTGATATTATTTACTAAGCATTATAATCAGGTAGCAAAGGTATCGTTAGATTGATTCAAGAACAGATAGTTGCAGCAATAATGCTACGGAGTATTCAATAATTCAATGTCAAAAATGTTACAGTTGTTATGATGCATTATTAAGTAAATGGTATTATTAATCACATACCGATAACTCAATGTAGGATTAAAGCGATCCCCAAAATATATCCAACAAGGATTTCAACTATAATTTACATAAAACCTGATCTTTCATAACACCAATTGTTGACAATAAGTACATAAAATATAACCGAGGTATTAAAAGAAGTGTGCCAACTTATCGTGTTCGAAAGGCCAAACCTTCAAAGAAAAATACGTTATTCTATACGAATTAAATAGTTTTAAGTGTACTTAAATCCTCTTTTCTACAATCTGACATTTGCTGTGATCCTCTTGCTCTTCGTTTTTCTTGTTATCCTTACTTTAAATGTTTTTACGCGTTAGTTACGGTTATTTCATGATAATCCTCGTAGAATGTATATTTAATAAACATCTGTTTTAAAGAGCACATCAGCATAAATTTTAATAATGGAAAATGCAATTTTTATTCACATATCCAAGCTTTTTTATTTTAATAACTTTACATTAAAACTTTTATTATTTAAATCTGCAAAGCAAGCACATTTGCCGCGTCCTTAAGTGAAAAAATTTAATTAACTTTCTCTTCATAATCTGCAGTTAATCTCTTGGTAAATGCCTCTCCTTTCAAGAAAATAATTTTTTTCACAGCCAGTACCATGCGAAGGGATCTTAGAATTTATAAGTTCCTTATATTAGATTCCGATGCAGAAATATTTAATACATATATATCTATAAAAGGGTGAAGGGTTTTTTCAAGATGGAATTATATAAACTCGGGCACTAATAAAAATGAAACTTTCCTGATCAATATTAAAATACCTGGGAAATACTTAAGTGCAATAAAATATTATGTCATTCAGATTAATCAATGAAGCAAACCGTCTAATCCACCTTTTCTGGAGTTTGATGTTAGAATATACTGTTTTGCAATTAAAAAGACAAACCTATTCCGTTTTAACTTAAATAATGATTGGATTTGCTTAAAAACCAACTACCTATTCAAATATAAATACTCTATTTAAATACAGCCATTGCAAAAATCGAAGCTCCTTGCATTAACTATAAAACTAGAGAAAAGCATAAATTACAAGTATGAATCATCATTAGCACCATGTATCCCCAAACAATAACTAAACCTCGGAGACAATACTTTTAATAATTATTGTCGAGGTGTAAGTGATTTTATAAATAATTTAACTATAGTTTGTAGAACCATGATTACCTTATGACATTTGAGGACAGCCTTTCAGTAACCTTGTGGAGATTCAAGGGACTACTCAAATGCAATCGCATGAACAAAAGTTGCTTTGGAAATAGTTTTAAAATGGCGTCATTCAAAACATGGACATATTTTTCCACTCGGACCAACAATGGTGTTCTAATTAGACCTCGGGTAGCAAAAATTGATACAATGGTTCATGTATAAAGGGTTGTTTTTATATTCGGCCAAACTGCACCAAACACAAGACGTCAAATAATAAGTATACTACACAAGGAAACTTTTACTGACACATAAAGAGAAATAAGATGAGTTACAGGAATCGAATCGGTGCCACCTACAACTGGCAGATTGCTAGCGCATACACACTGAGCTACGGCGTCCTCTATTGTAGAAAGGATTGGCTAAGTGGGTTTAACGGTGCAAGATCTATAGTATAATGGGATTATATATTTTAAAATAAGGGGATTGCCAAATCTAGTTTTCAAACTGCCTATTGCGATATCCTACTTCTTCCTCCAGTCAAAATTTCGTGGTTTTGATACCTTAAAATACTTCAAGAAGCTTCTAAAAATACCCGAAGTTGGAAACGCCCTTGTTCTCGAGCTTGTTAATGATTGAAGACTTCTTTTTCCGATTACAAGGCGGAAAAAGAACATATCAAACAGCATTCGCGCGCACCCGTTCAAACTCAAACAAAAAGGGCACAAAACACTTATATCGTAACTATTGTTTAGTGCTGCTTGAGAAATCTTAAAATTAATACTTATGAGCTCTGCATTACGCACAACTATCACTTCACTCAGTATCACAACATTCTCTGTATATTCGAAGATAGGTAGGTAGGTATTTTAATTAACGTCGCACTGGAGCAACACAGCGGGCTATTGGCGACGATCCGGGTTCAAACCCGAAGGGAAAGATCCGAGGACAACACCATATAATTTTGAACCGATGACGAAGTCACATTTCAACTGGCACCCCACTCTCTTAACTTCCACACCAAGCCAACTGTATATTCGAAGAATTTCGTTCTAATACATTTATACCCAAGACAGTCGTTGGTGCACATTAAATCTGTCGTGGCCTCAAATGTCCTCACGTTGACGTAGTGTGGAAGTTTGGAGAGTGGGGTGCCATATCAAGTGTTGACCTCGTCATCTGACCGCGATTCAAAATTACATGGTGTTGCCTTCGAATCTTTCCCTTCGGGATGGATCCCGGATGGTTGCAATAGCCCGCTGTGGTGCTCCTGTGCGACGTTAATTCAACTACCCATTTGAGGCGATTGATCGGTTGGTTGCACTGTGCTTTATGACGAAAATTGTGTTTTTGGCCAAGACAACGTCAAGTAATGAACACACAATGCTACTTTTACAGAGAAATACACCATTGCGCTGACTACAACTCATAGGTCGCTAGCGCAGTGGTAGCTAATTAATTAACGTCACACTGGAGCAACACAACGGGCTATTGGTGACAGTCTGGGATCAATCCCAAAGATATCCGAGGAAAACACCACGTAATTTTGAACCACGGTCAGATGACCTGAGCTGGCACCCCACTCTCCAAACTTCCACACCACGCCAACGTGAGGACATTTCAGGTCACGACGGATTTAACGTGCACCAGCCCCCTTTATAACCAACGGTCTTCGAACTCGCAACCTACGGTTGCTAGTCCGTTGCTCTGGCTACCGCTAGCGCAGTGGACAAACTCACTGAGACACGGCGGCCCTACGATGGATCACCGCTAAATCAATGGAGATTTTATCACGTATGGGAAAAGAGACGAGGATAAACGAAAATCCCGATATATTCTGCAACGTACTTGAGTTTTCTCAATCAAATATTGAAGCAGAACAACCTGGGGAGACTTGTCATCTTTGTTTACAAAGGGATGTACTTATTCCGAAAATGACTTCGATAGCACAAAGCCTCAAGAGTCACTTCAAGCGTTGGCGCTTTCAAATTTGTATGGAAATTTCTAGAAACCCAGTGTTTCCCCTTTGTATTCATTAGAAAGGCAATTCCAATTGTTTCTTACCCCAGAACTGTTACATCAATGAAAAAAATTGCATCCTTTCTTTTAAGAATTAAATTTTAATAATCTTAACATAATACCCTCGTTCAAAATATCTGATGTGTTATAAGTTTAATAAGCTGTTTTCCTACGGAACAAAGTAAAGAAAAATTGGTACACCAGCCTAAAACTTGATAGGCCTCCCAGAGGAGCGGATTCTTCCGCAAGCTCATGCGACCGCTCTGCAGGCAGTGAACCTGCAGAGCGGTCACAATTCTGTTGTATTCATAGTGGGATTTTTGTGTTCCAAAGTGCGTCGCATGGCATCCCAGATGTATTCTATAACGTTGAGCTGGTGGCTTAGGTGGGAATGTCAGGACAAAATTCTGATGAGTGTTCACTAACCCTAATTTGTCATGTCTAGACTTGTGTAGCTGCGCACTTGTACTGCTGGAAGAGGCCACACCCATCAGACTGAACCCAAGACATGAACTGGTGCATGTCGTCAGAAAGGATGCACACACAGAGTTCACCTGTCAGAGACGTACCAGGAGTCCCATTGAATACAAGCTATTACAAAGCCATCACCTATTGACATGCGGGATCAATGACTTCATGGGGTTTTCTGCACACAAGAATTCTTCCATCTGCCCGAAACAGTTGGAAACGCGTTAAATGTTAATCGTTTCCAGTCAATAAGTGTCCAGTGGCGGTGTTCCCGAGCCCAGACCAGGCACAGCTGTGTGTTGAGTATTTGTCGAGGGTACCAGTTTGGCGTCGGCTCCTAAAGGCCATTTGAGGGAATGTTGCAGTCTTCACTGATGTTGGTCGAAATCACAGCATTGAATTCGATGTTTTCAGAGGCAGTGTTGCACGTGAAACGATTCTTGCCGGCCGACGCTGGTCAACGAATCTCGTGGAGACAAATCCGCCATAAAACTCCAAGGGGAATGAAGATCCAAGTAGTAAAAATAAATTGTCCTTTTCCCAGAACTGGCGGGTTTGGAACAAGCTTTTGTACCAGAGGCTGGCCGCTACACGACAGTTTTCGACGGAACGATAAACTACCAGGAGGGTTCATATAAAATATTTAAATACTTTTCAGAGGCAAACTTGACATTCTGCTTCTATTTAACACTAGAATTACGGGAAGGGTCATTTTGACCTCAAAGTAGGTTTAACTGTACATAACTATTTTATTTTTTCACCTATCATTTTGATATTTTTTGACTTTTCCTAAATACTTGTAGAGTATACACAAAAAGTTTCATTTATTTTGAGCGATTACTTTTTCAGATATAACTGTATACCTAGAATTACGGCTAGGGGTCATTTTGACCACTCCCAAAACATTCGTCTTTTGCTTTGTCCTATGACCAAGAAATAGTCTTGTTGGTTATTGTTGACTGTTCTGTGGACATTCAGGTGGGGGAAGGTCTGGTATGTCAG
Organism: Meta bourneti; assembly: GCA_933210815.1. NCBI lineage: Eukaryota > Metazoa > Arthropoda > Arachnida > Araneae > Tetragnathidae > Meta > Meta bourneti. The sequence goes on along the minus strand of OW119934.1, from coordinate 3,435,843 downwards.
TGCTAATGAGCATTTCACAAAACGGAGCGTGGGGAACTTGCGCCTTGAGAGAAATATGTGCTTGCATACATGTTAGCACTCCCTCCTGTTTGGGGACCCTATTTTTCTCACAAGGAATTCGTTCAAAAGATGGCTCCATTAGCTTGTGGTATTCCGAAGGTTCCCGCATGTTTTTAACACTGTTGCAAGCACTTTATCCTCTGATAATCATGCCTCGTAAAAGAGGTCTAACAAATGAAGAAATTTTCACATTGATGCAAGATTTGTCTAGCGACAAATCTGAATCAGAAATTTCTTCGGATGTCGAATCTCATAAAAGAATTAGTTCGAATATACCCGATAAAGATTACATGAATGTTACTGTTGTAAATTAATCCGATTCATCGGATCAAGAATCTGTACAGGAGATAGAAAATGTAAATAATGTGATCAATGTCGAACAAAAGAATACTTCATTGCCTCGTTCCAGGAATGAAAATATCGCACTTGAGAGAAACCAAAGAACAATCATTCTAGGACGGGTGAGAAAGCAATTTGCGAATGAATGGTGAAGAAACTGCGAATGATGGAACTGTTTGGAAAATAGATCATTCGGCTAGTTCTTCTGGAAGACGGCCTCAGCAAAATGTATTGCATAAAAAATCTGGACCAACTGCATATACCATGAGAAAAATTATAGATGGGGACCCAAGTAGTGCTTGGAGACTATTAATGAAAAAATATTGGGGCGTGTACAACAATGCACTGAAGTCAAGGCACGTCACGAAATTCAAATTGGTGTTTTTTATCTCTCGACGAGTTGGATGCTTTTATTTCACTTTTATATGCACTTGGAACATTGGCAGCTAAAGGATTGTCAGTTCTAAGCTTATAGAACAAAACTTGGGGACCGAAAGTTTTCAGCGAAATGATGGCTAGGGACAGATTCGTGGAAATAATGAAGCATTTACGCTTCGACTTGAAATCAACGAGGTCAGACTTACCACTGATAAATTTGCTCTGCTTTCAGACGTATGGTATACGTTTTGAGAGCCGCTTACAAACAATGGGAGAATTTTAGCGTTGATGAATAGTTGGTCCCTATTAGGGCAAGATTCACACAGTATATGCCAAAAAAACTGGTGGTGAGTACGCGATTTACCGTTTGAGTTTTTATAGTAGTGAAAGAAAATTCACCACTAACAATTAATTTCTTTACTTCTGTAAAGTTGGTAGAAAAATTAAAAGTTTTTAGTAAAGGGATAAGTTGTAAAGTAAAGGGATAAGTTGTGTGGGCACAGTAAATCGTGCGAGGAAAGATTCCTCATTCACTGAAGTAAAAGCGAAGCGAATTGAGCAAGATGATGACCCATGATACTATATTCCTCTTACCTCATATCAAGGGAACAAAATGTTTTGTTGAAAGTTGAGGAAACGAAAAAGGAACACCTGAAATCGTGAAATTTGACAACGCTAAGTGTGGAGTAGATGTATTGGACTAGATGGCCAGAAAGTATTCAGTAAATATCCAGACGTTCAAGTGTTTTTTAATATTTTAGATTTAGCCGCAATAAATGCTTATATCATTTACAAGAAAACTACTGGTCGTACAAATTTTAGCCGTCGGGATTTCATCTGGAATGTTTTTTTCCGAAGAAGTTTGAAAAAATAAGGTGCCTTCAAATCAACTTCCAGGACCAAGCATAGTCAGCATTGATGTTTGTGATTCCTCTATCCGAGAGAAACTGCCAAATAAGTCTATGCAAGGGAAGCACAACTGAATATATGTGAAAATTGCAACAGCAGTATGTGGCTCAGGAAAAATCGAACAAAATTGAGTATTTGTGTGAAGTCTAACTTAAGAGTAATGTACGAGTAAATATATAAAGAATAATCTATCTTTCAAAATATTAATTTAAATGGAAATATAACTAATGTGATAGGTCAAATGATATAACTATTTATTACATTGCATTTCATAGTATATATGTATATATCCATTAATTTTGAATTATTCCTTTTTTGAAGTTAAAAGTCACTTTTACTTTCAGTAATGCTATTAATTTATTTTGAAAATTTTATTACAAAACTGAAAATAATTTTACTTGTTAAATGAAAATCTGTCTAAACAATAATTTAGATAAATGTTTTGAATAATGTTAAGAAATTGAGCTTCCCCTCCAAGCAAGGAGTCAAAATGACATCTCACCGTAGTTCGAGGTATACCGTAATGCGAGTGTTAAATCGCTGAGGGAAATAAACAGAGTTTTTGGAGCACGCATCTTATTCCGCTTCAAAATATCTTCAATAAGTGTGATTGTACTCCTCATTTATCCTAATACTAAAACGAGGACGCGGTAGCCCGGTTGGAAAAGTAACTGAGTAGCGATCGGAAGGTTGCGAGTTCGAAACTTGGTCCAACCAAAGACCGTATACACGGGGGCTAGTGCACGTTTAAATCTGTCGTGGCCTCAAATGTCCTCACATTGGCGTGGTGTGGTAGTTTGGAGTGGGGTGCCATCTCAGGTGTTAACCTCGTCATCTGACCGTGGTTCAAAATTAAATTATTGGTGTTGTCCTCGGATCTTTCCCTTCGGGATTGATCCCGGACCGTCGTCAATAGCCCGTTGTGTTGCTCCAGTGTGACGTTAATTAATTACCTAATACTAAACATTCATTGAGCTCCTGTCAACTAGATTTTTGATTCGATGGGAGAAAACAAAACAATCATCTATATTATAATGCTGAGCTTCCCAAAAGTAGTATGTATATAAAAAAGTACACAAACGAAATAACAATGAAGAAATCGGAGTAATTATTTTAGCGAAATCTAAAAGTTGTGAAAGTTAAACCTGAGTGACCGGAGGAAGACACTGAAAGGCCTGAAAAAAGAGGGTGCGAGACAGCCATGCGCTAAGTAGACAATAAGCGCAGAAACAAATGAACAAATGATCTTGGATGTCGAGGACTATCAGGATTATATCCTTACGAAAGATCCAAGTAGCATGTGGAAATTCAAAGAATATAAACTGTCACGTGTAAAAAAGAGAGGAAACACTTTCTTAGCGAGAACCGTTTTTCTACTTTCCTTATTAAATATGCTAAGAGCGTAGTTCCGAAAGTAGAAAAAAGATTGGTTCCAAATAAATAAAATGTTTAGCTATTATTCATGCGTGGTTGTTTCATTGGCTCTCGCTCAAGGCAGTCCTGAGTAACCTCAATCTGCACAGAGGACTGCAGAATGTGGAAAAAAACTTCTTTCTGCACTCACTCTCAAGAGAACACGTTTAATAAAATTATTAACTAGTTACTAGTGACAAAAAAGATCGGTAAAAGGGAACTAATACATTTTTGTGTCTTAATTCGATTATGCTTACAAACGTAGGTTCATATTTGTGAGCTTATATGTGCCTTTTGCGATGATCTAGAATAAAACGCTTCGAGTGCTAAATAAGCACCTTTTTAAAGCGAGATTTAAAACGAACAAAAATACTAGCTGTACCTAATTCAAAAGAGTACATACATGTGTGACTAGGGTTAATTGTTTTCTATTTAATTAGAGGTATAATTACTTTAATTTGAGGTCAGAATAGGTGAAAAATCTTGTTAGAAAAACAAGCTTATTATACTGATTAACCCTCCAAGTGGTTTTGACGAGATATGTAGTCCATCGATATCTGAACAGTTTTGCTAATGACGACATATCTCGTCATGAACATACTGCCAATTATTTTATGATGACGAGATCAAGATCTGGTCAGTTTTCTTCTAATGACGAGATATCTCGTCCATCAAGATCTGCTAATGGTTTTGCTAATTCCCTAACGAATTCCAACATATCAGTCTAAAGACAATTTTAAAGGTACAAAAGTCGATACCCGTTTATACTAGTGTACTCATTTTTAATTTGTTTTTTACATTATGGAATGCTAAAACCCATTTTTTAAAACAGAAAACTTTCTGAAACTAAAAATAAATCTGCAAAAACGGATGGACATTTTGGAATACATCATAACCTGAATGAAACTTTTAAAAACATCAGCCTAAAGCGCAATCGAGACCTTAAAATGAATAAAAGTGTGTCGGTTTCAGATTTGTGTTTCAAAAAGTGTAAGACTACTACATAAGTGATATGCTGTAACAAACTAGGGAGACTTCAAAGTTAGGATTCGATTACATAGAACTTTTGAAGTATCACTGAGATACAGTAACACAATAGTCTGCATCAAATATTTCCCAGGCCCAATAAAACATTGCCTTACCCGAAGTTGAAACTTTATTTTGCAGAACTGTCAGTTGCAGAGCTATAGATTAGGATGCGTGAGGAGTTTTAGTCTTTATGTTCTTTCAACTTACCAGATTCCATAACAGTTAGATTAAAATTTCCTACTGATTTTATACGAAAAACATACTTTCACAAGGCTATGGAAATTTGGAACGTCATCAAAATATTCCTAAAACTGCATGTATTACAAGAAATTAGGTTCGCCATGCTTTCTAGTTGTTTGATTGGATTTTTATGGCGCAAGGGCCATATTTGGCCATGCTGCGCCAGACACAAGACATACAATATCAAGTAACGGAGACACGCAAATGTTTTACTGGCACAGGCCAGGCTTTCTAGAATTTCAGTAAACACGTAGAGAATTCTTATAACGAATGAAAATACTGATGAGTTTTAATGAGGTTAAATAAAATTATTAAAAGCACTTATGCTATTATTCCAGTGTATATCCATATTCGAATGCTTCACATCAAAAGAAGTCTTAAGAAAATTATAATCTTAGAAATGGAAATAATCCTAAATTAATAAATGGTGGGAAGATTGGAAATATGCGTCTCCCCAACTTAAACTGTGCATTTGCATTTCAAAATAGCACATAAAAATACATCAAAACACGTTGTTAATCTTATTTTAAATATATTCAGTTTCCTTTCTACTTTCTAATGAAATAAAATCTCGTTAAATCTCAGCAGTTTACTAAGTTTATCCTTTCGTAATTAAAATGAAGTTGCAAAGTGAAAGGAATGAAGTAATATCTGACGATTATTAAATTAGTTCCAGTAAGAAGCGATTGAAATGAAAATGTTTTATGCATACTACGTATACCCTTGGGCAAACAATTATTTCAAGTTATACGGATTTAAAATAGTTGAACGACCAGTTCACAGAAACTTTTCAAACTGACAGTCCATTCCAATATTGTCACTCCGATCTTTTTTATTCGAAATTTTCAGAATTAATTGAAACGTGGAAATTTAAAAGTATATGACAAGGAAATCATTTTAAAAGTGCCAGTTTATTTGCACAAAATTGAATTTGGACTGTCATTGAAACATGGTGTCGAGATGAGTGAATTTATCTATAACCAGCGTTGGAAGTAACTATTGCAAAATATTATGCATCACTAGTTTCACTATGGAATTTAGAATCAAATTAACTACGATATAAAAAGAAAAACGACATAAAATGTTACATTTATACTGGACGTCTTTATTTTTTAAACGCTTTTTACATAAAATTAAAAATAAAGTGTTCATATGCGTCACTTTAGAGTGAATTCATTTTCTCTGATTAAAAGTGAGAAGTTTTCAAGAAACAAAATTTCATATTTTGTTATGAAGCTATTAATTCAAAATGGATAAAAACAATAAAAAAATCGATTTTTTTTTATTTTAGCGTTACAAATTAATTGATATCAAACTATGAAGAGCAAAAATAACTTTTCGATTATGATAGTTTATTACGGAGTTACATAAACAATATAAAACATATAGTATATAGATAAGTATAGTAATCTACAAAAACGTTTTTCTGATTGAGATTTCATTCTTGTTTCAAAATTTTCCTGCGAGTCAGGTTTTAATTGATTTCCTTGAACTTTTTTGAATAATCCTTTTAATCTGTTGTATATATTAAAGTGCAAATGAGAAATTTTAATCATGCTTCTTTCGGTTTAGTAAAAGAAATTTTCTTCACAATTTAATGATGCACTTACCAAATATTATTTAAATTATTTATATGTATACAAACTATATAAACTAAAATTTTGACAATACATGGAAAATTAATGCGCATGAGACCTATCAATTTTCGCTAATTTATCAAAAATTTGGAACACCGTTTTTGTAATAACTTCCGCGCAGCTTTTCGACCAAACTTTATGTAGACTTTTTAGTAGAAAAGTCTGCAAATTTGATAACAATCGGATAAGTGCAAAATTTTGTTTTGTGTGTGAAAGTACCACTGTCCCCTTAAGAAAATTCAATTTTAACTTTTCTTCATCATTTTGTGTGTAATGAATTGAAAAGAACTAAAAGAGCCATTGAGTAACGTTTGCATTCAGAAGTTGCGAGTGATTTCCTCCCTTCAGAGGCGGGACAACATCGAGTGCACTCAGAGTTTATAACACTATTATATGTATATTAAGGCTAAGGTAAACAGTTTTCAATCTGATATTTGTCGAGGAGGGCTTTAGATGTGCGGTGATAGGGTCACCTCCTCACAAAGAAACTGAAGGAATTTACATATATGCAAAATTTGTATAAAACTGTTGGTTGGGTTTTTATGGCACAAAGGCCACACATGGCGCCAGACACAAGACAAAATAAAGACTGATGCAAAATTTATCTATTTACAATTTTAAATTGAAACTAGTCAATGTATAAAATTTCAATAAAGTTCACAAAACCGATGTCAGAGATGAATAAAAACAAATTTTTATTGTAAGGACTTCCCCAAAGGTCTTTTAGGGTTGTATGAGACTATAGGACTTCACCGCTAAAGATGTCTTGTGTTTGGTGCAGCTTGCCAAATATGGAGCTTGCGAGGTAAAATCCAACCATGATCGATACATTTTTTTCTTAATATCTTGGCTTAGTGTAGCATTTTGATGCTTACTTTTAAAAAACGATTTCTAGACACTCGTGAGTTTCCCTAATTTACCCATTAGATCACTCAATATACTGCGACAAACAATCGCGACCAGTCTATTCTTCAAATTACGCTGATCCTATTTCGGGCAGAGTGATAGTTTAAGGCCGATTTCAACACATGTTGAAACACAAAAACATACAAGATTTTAATTAGCAAACACTTTTATGCAGTTCAATACCCATTGAGAAACGGAACATCCGAAATTTAGCATGTTTCCTAAATAGCAAAGCAACAAGAACGTGACAGTGGTAGAGAGCAATTTATCAGAGTAGCAACAGTCTTTGCAGAAAACTTAAGTGCCGGGTAAGAAATCGATATTCACTAGAAATAACATTAATAATTCAGCGCACTGCAATCGCATACGCTGAGGCTCGTATGAATACAGTATCACTACATGGAAAACTTTATATTGTCTAAAAACTGAAAATGATCGAACATTATAATAAAAATAAAACAAGTTATTTTAAAATAAATGAAGTAGGAAGTGCGCAAATGAGTCTTTAAATTACTTTAAAGGTTACTTAAAAACATACAATGGTCTATCAAAATTTATACAAGTACTATTATAAACATATTCTCTAGCATATCACAGGAATGCAAAGTATAAATACTTATATTGGAAAATATACTAATTAATTTTATCTGAACTCACTTTTAATTCAATGCAAACTTGAAAAGCTGTATTGTCTTAAAATGAAGCCTAAGCTTAGGACTTCATGAGTTCTTAACAGGAAATGTGATTGCAATTAAGTCAAAAACTGACTTACAGAAATCATACATCTCATACTTTTAAGTTTCCTAAGAAGCACCGCAATGAATTTCTAGAGTTATATATTTCGGGAATTTTCATTTCTGTAAACATTAATATCTTTTCAGATCACTTTTGTGTCCCGCTAAAACTGCTATTTCCCTAAATATATCACTTAACATCGTTCTAGTCTACTTCGGTATTCTTCAGTAAAAAATAAGCGCTGTGAAAATATATCAAATTACAAAAGAACATGTAGTTGGTATACAAAAATATTCAACAATTAAATTTAGCTCGCATATAGAGTATTTTTAGAAAACGTAAACCAACGAGGAAGTATTAATTTAAAGGCTGAACTGAATTAACCACATAGAAAGTTTCGATACATTTTAGTAAATTTGAACGGCTAATACTAAAAATAGTCTTTAGAGAACTTGAAAAATTAAATGCCCCTTGATGTCATGTCTGGTAATCCATGCATGGAAATGCCGCAGCGTTAAAATGAAATGTGCACAGTTAATAAGTTGAAAAAATCCATGCAAATGGACTCGCTGCACACACAACTTAATCTCTTAGTTAACTGAATCTAAATAAGTGAGCATCTAAAAAATCCTTATTGATTCCGTAACACAAAAGGAACGGCGGTACCGTTATCCTATTACACGAAAATTTGTTCAGTAATGAACTTCCATCGTCGGAAAAACCACGTTAAAAGTATCTCGTATGTTGGTAATTTCCCGAGAGGCCACTATTCCTTATAAATTGAGCGTTGAAGTTACTATATTTGAAACTACTCCAGTTCCTTTTATTAAACTACATATGCCTGCTTTCTTCATGCATTTTTTCTAATTTAAATCTTTTTACCCGAGTTACTTAACGGCAAATGGTAGATAAAGATGTTTGAATATATTATGGCTTTTACCTTCTCACATCAAAGGAGAGGGATTTATTACATAGAAGGAACACTTGCGTTTCAATTAAAAGGTTTTCGCCACCACGTCTGGGAGGAACGGAGTGATGACTTCATTTTTGCTCATGGGCGGACACGCCACAGCCAATATTCAATCGGAATGAAACTTAGCACATATAGGAAGAGATAAACAACATATCACAGTATCAAATCCAGGGAACGCATTGGGATTGTAGAAATACATAAGAAATTAGTAAGATCTAAAGTCTCTCCGGTGGCGATACCGGCATGATTTGGAATCAAATTATGCTATCCTCAATTATGTCAAGAATTCAGCAGTTCCTGATCCGGATTCCTTATATTCAGAGGAAATTGACGGCCTAGTACATTCTAGGCATGCTTAATGGGAGGTAGATCTGGGGAAATTGCTGACCAAAGGGTTTCAATTCAACACCACGAAGGCATTCCTGGTAGAGGCGAGACATCGTGCTTGAAAATAGCCCCTTGGACACGTGACATGAAGTCAAAACAACAGGTAAGATCCGCTGGAAGTATCGCTATGCTGTCAAACCACCTTGTACTACAACTAGAAGGGATCGTAAATCATGGCTCCAACACCGTTAAACTACAATGTACAGTAGTGTGCCGCTCGATGTTAAACTGAGAATGGCTACCGAACATTGTTGGCTTCGTCTAGAGTTGAAGCTCGAGTCGTGGACAGGCATGGAATGGCACCGGTTGACTCCATGCCAAACCGTATATCGGCATGTATCGCCACCGCGAGGCCTTACAACTATTTTCTGACCTTTTTGTAATCCCTCAGTAAGTCGTCCAGATTTGATATTGTGATCATTGATCTTTCATTTCGTTCGTATACTGACTCCAGGGTGTTTCGATTTCTCTTTTGTCGTATTTAACAAATATATTTTGTATCAATCTTTAATACATTCCTTTCCCAATGTAAAATGGGATTAGTCCGTTTTTAAGGCAACAAACAGGTGCATACTTTGCTGTGGAAGCAGTTCTCCAGTAGACAGACAATTAACTGCACTTGTCTGGTGTTCATAAATTACAATTGCTGCATATGGATTGGAATTGGATGTTAGGGTTTTATGGCGCAAGGTCTACTGCATATGGAATATCCCCTTGAAGAAAAATTAATATAGAATATTTCTAAAAACGATATCAAAAAACGGTGACAGAAGTGGCATAAAAGTTTTAAATATACCAGTGAAAATATAGTCCTGTTTGAATTTCTGCATTCCGTAACTGCGATAAGTTAATTAAAATAACAATATTTTTTAAAGGAATACAATCGCAAGATTGTCCATAACGGCACTCAGTTTTTCAACCAACCTATCTATAAATTTTGTTACTTTGTTTATTGATACCAGGAAGAGGTATAACTATTCGTACAATTTAAAACATATTTTACATCAAATAAAACAGGTGATATATTTTTAACAAATGGCAGAATACGAATCCCATTTATAAATTTTATGCAAAACCAAAATCGATCCTTTACAGAAAGGAAATTTACGTTGCCAGTATCGTATCAAAGAAAGCTCAGTACATTTAGTCTTTCTGAAAATTTTAATATTTTGCTTATGACAAATTGGAAGAACGGCTGTGCATGACAACGCATTATTACAAAACATGACAAGCAATAGGCAATTTTATTTGTAGCTGTAACAGCTGGATGTGTTTCATCATTTTACAGAATCTTTTATAAAACCAGAATTTATTAACTATAACATAAGTTTAGATCACAAGCATAGCTGAAATGAACATAGATGAACCAATGGTCACTTTTAGAAGGAAACTCAATAACTTCAATATCATTCAGACCAGAGTCACGATAAAATATGCAGTTTTCAATACCATGGATATGCAATCAACTCATTACATTTGAGATATTCATAATAAAAAAAGTATAGAAATTAAAGCCCAGTTTCCTTAAAATTTTTCACAAATCCATCAGGTATTAAAAATTTTATTTTCAACTAATTGACCCTTCATAGAAAAATTTCAGGAAACAAATAGAAATCGTTAAAAATTGCAAATTGTCATCTCATCGAAGCAATATTCAAATATGTAATTTTAACAAATTAGACATTGCATTTTTCTACATTTATTGGCAAATTTATTTTGGAACAGCCACTTTTATACGCATTTTCATTGCTGATTGTTAAAAGGTAATAGAGTTTAAATACACAAAAGTAAATGACAATAGGCATAAACGCAGTTCAAACAATTTTTAAAATTTCTAGAACTTTAATTTTATATATAAACTCCAACATTTTAATCTAATAATAAACTTTTTTCAAGATAAGATAAAAAAGTAGAGTAGAAAAATATAAATGAGTTCATTAGCACAATGGAACAGAATAGGATTCGAAATGAGCGATATTTCGCTGTTAAGTTGTTTTGACCGCGTTTGACCTTGACCGTCTAACTTTCCTCAATATTTTTGTTCATGATGCAAATTATGTAATAATGTCTAAATGCAAAACAAATAGGCCCCTCAAGATAAAAAAGACCCCAAAATGCAAATAGTTATCTAATTAAGGTCCTAGTGATTAATAGCATTGTTAATACACATCCAAGTAAACATTTTTTTTAAAATGTACCAATGTAGAGCACTTAGGTTCCCGAGAAAAATGTTTAGCGGCCATTGACGACCTGACTTTCAGCTTCTCATTTTAACCCTGGAACATGGATCACAATAATCCGAAAGCAGTTTCCCTAAATACCACAAAAATTGCTTCATCCACAAAGTACTGATACTAAAGTTATTTACTTCCCTCGAAGCATATCCAGTTTAGAAGTGCGTTAGATAAAATTATCGTTATAATCAATTAAAAGCCTGGGTCCCCCATTTCAGTGAAAGAACCATACGTCAATCACCAAAAGATGTCTATACTTTCCGCTCATAATATTCAATTCTTTCCTCCGTACTTACATAAGAAAAAAGGGAAGGAAGGAGTTCATACATCAAAACTGCCCGAGATAATCGGATTATCTACTTCAAAAAATGACATTTTTGACATTCAATTTTTCATTTGCTTTGTCTCGTGGCAACCAAAACGTTCGGCACGGAATTTAATACGGTTAGAAAATGGAAGTACTTTTTAGTCAGATGTTTTGCCTATGTTAATGCTGATCTGCATAATATATTAGGAATCGAATAAGCTTACCATAAAGTTTCATATCAACAGATCCAGCATCCACTTTCTGGTGACTTGAACAAATTGTGGAAGTTATTTACTATTTAAAGATCAGTTTTATTTTCCTCTCTATTTTAAATATGGTTTTACAAAGTTCTTTACCTCCCTGGCCATTTGATCAGATACGATAGGTCAGATATAACTGGTGTTATTTTGGTGCATGAGTTCAACCCTCATTCGTCCCCACAAAGCTTCAGAATTTGAGAAAGTAATCTGATAACAAGATGAAGACTTGAGATAGTCTTGCATAATGTACGAACAAAAACTAATTGGCTCAGATGCAGTTATTTCTATTTTCTAAAAGCACAACTTTGTTTCAAGTGTGCGTCTAATGAAGGTGTTAAGTAACCGCATGAAATGTTTTCAATGTATTTGTTTACAGGTGTAAATTATTTAAAACGTTTTTTTTTTGCACATATCATAGCGTACAGATGGTACCAGTTTATTTTTCCAGATAGATGTTTTTACGCTGATAACTGATCGTCCAGAATAACTCAGTTTGGATGGCTACGGTATTTCAAATAAATGAAACTGGAAAACAATTTTCATCTATGTATTGCATGGGCACGATTTTGCTTGCCACTTTAAACAGAAATGGGAACATTCCTAGTACAATTGCAATTTTCCAAAAGGGACACTAAACCTTGTTTTTTGAGAAACAAACATTCCGAAATTTAAGAACTCTGATAGTGGGAAGTTTTATTTAATAATTACTTTCGAAAATATCCTTAGGTAAAATTCACCTTATATTGTAAATGTGTACGTTCTAACTTTTTTAAATATAGCTTCTTTCATGTTAACTCGGCCATAAAAAATGGAAAATCAACATTCATGGATTTAATGCTTTATATCTATCTTATTTAGAGAGAATGCATCAGCAGGGAACCCATCTTTCATATTGAACTGTTTAGTAAAATCAAAGTAGTCAGAATAAGTTTATCTTTTAAGAAAGCGTAATGTAGGAAATATTTAACAAAGAACTCGGTAAGGAGATATCAATTCGATTTTATTTGGGTTACGATAGTACTTTGGGTTATGAAATACGAATGACTTTCTATTTCAGATTCATTTTGTTACCAGTTGCAATAGATGCATAATCTTTGTGTGTGTAGTTTCACTAATCATGATGTATAAGTATAGCCATGATTATTGCTCGATCTTTATTTTACCTATTGTAGACAAGCCTGTTATTTATGTCAAGCCGTGGTACTGTAGATATAACTTTACTAACAGTCCCGTTCCCAGTATCGTTAAACATTGCACCAGCTTCGTAGACATAACCGCAAGATACTTGTAATAGCAGACGGTTCTTTCAGCATTGTTCCCAAGTCCTCCTCGCCAAGGCTGCATTCCTTTTTTTGCGAATAAAATTTGTAAACAGCTCCCTTCCCACGTTATCAAAGTTCATGGGAATCTCTACGAAGTGTTCTTATCGAAATCAGCGCAGATTCCTGTTTAGCAACTCTCCAATTCCTGGATTGAAATTTCGAGTCTTCCACGAGATTCATTTCTGCAACGGCCTTTCTCCACGCATTTATTACGGTAGCAGTCAATTTCAGAACCTTCCTAGCATCAATTCTCACTGATACCTCTCGATACCTATGGATGCTATTTTCAAACTCGGTTAGCTCTCGGGCTATCATTTTGTTAGAAAATTATGTAATAGGTATTCTCTTGTACCCTTTCTGTGCCTTCATGAACGCGTGTCTGTTGCAGCAGCCCACCATTGCGGCTGCAGTTGGGTGTGCAATAACTTTTGTTTACATAGTGTATTTTAGCCTCACCGTTCCTTAGATCAGTATCCTGAGTACTCTGGCTGTTCACCTTTCGACATAGTTGCCTGTATTTGTTCATTCGCCTCCAACTTGTCATCCCCACTATTTAGAAGCTGGATTCCTCACTTGAAAGATATTTTGCTCACCAAATTACATTAAAACTATACCAGCGTGGATGCAGGATTTGTTGCAATTTGTGGACGAATCCGATGATCATCGAGATGACAAATCAGGTTTGAATTTGGTTTGTTGCACAATGGTCGTTTTTCCTCCACAAGGGTTAACTTGACCAGATGACGGGTCAGGTAAGCATTCCATTCTTCCTGACTTTTGGGAGGGAAAATGTCTTTCCTAACCCTTCCTAGGCATATTATTGGATTGCAGTGTCAATATACGTTAAATTTGCCACTCATATTTGTGAATTACCTTTCAAAAGCAATCTATAATTCTTGCGGCCTTTAAGCCCTTTAAAACCAATCCCCAATTATTTTTTTGTTAAAAACAGAATGCACGGGTAGTCAAAGTTAAACGTCATAGTTTTGCTTAGCACGTTTCTGCTTCAGCGGAATAGTTTAGTTTTAATTATTTACAAGAAACACTTTGACGGCCTCGTATGCACTCTGACAAATCGATTTACCCTTCTCTATGTGCTAAAATCTAAATTTTATTAAAATTGCATGAGTCATACGGGCTTTGTATAAGGATGGGATGTTACTCTAAAACATCTAGAACTCATGTTGTAAATTAAATACTTTTTAGAGATAATGCACTTAGATTAAATACGCTTACTCAATGTAAGAGGTGACTATAAAGTATTAAAAAAGAAACACATCATTATAGAGAACATTTGTTTCAATCTGTAAAAAGTAAAGCAATGCATGCAAGTAATTAATCGTGGAATGAATCTCCATAGAGTACATTTCATTAGTGCAAGTTTCTATTCTCGAATGACAATCAGTCAATAAATTGGGATACCACTGGTAGAAAGATAATCCGAATACCAGAGCAAGAAAAATGACGCTGTTACTTGGAACAAATCTTTGAATGAACAAATCGTTTCTCTTTTGATGGTCAATATTCGTAACTTCACATGTCCACAATCCACATGCAGTTATTTCATGGAGGCACAAAATAAACAAAGGAAATCAATAATGAAATTTTTCCATAGAACTCCTTATCTGAATACTCTTAGATAAACAAAACATTCCGGTAACTTGATTAAGCTTGCAACTTTTCCCACAGGAAGCAATCTATCGTCAGAACTATAAAGAAAGAAATCCTCAGCCATATTGACCGTTCGTTAGTCAACATTTAGCTATTACCAAACTAACTTCGGCAAAAGTTCGTTATTCAATACATTTCCTCATCTACCATTGCGTTCAAAGAAAGTAATATTGCGTGCACTCGTTTGGTACGTTTTAATTCACATCGCAGAGGGGCACCCTACCTTTTAGCACTCTTCATTTTTCTTGCGTTTAGGGCTTTCCCCCTTTTTCTTGAACACGCAAACTTTCCAATGAAACCGAATTCTCCGCGGTTTCTTAGTAACATTCTATGCTGAAATCTCCACCATTATTGTTTTTAATGGTTAACCTAATTCCGTGATAAATTAGAGGCGCTTTGGTTTTGCAGGCAAAACTTTCTTTTACCGATTAATAGGTTTAGGCTCGCGATTTAGAAGTGTTAAGTCATCAATCACGCGTATCATTCAAATTCAGGAAACCCCGACCACATTTAGGGGTGGCCTCGCCATTTTTCAATTCAAGCATGCACTCAAAGGACCGGGGATTAAATATTCTCAAAAAATTTTTAACGAATTTCCCAGTTATTTAATTTAATTAAAAATTTCAATGACGGATCCCCATAGGTGTGCACAAATGGCAAACAAAGAGGTCATGTTAAGTACGTAAAAACGACATATATTCCTTTTTTCTATATCGATGATTTACTTACTGGTTCTTAAATAGCTTCAAAGTACATGTTAACACTACTGCACGCAAGTTACTTTCGGTAAAGTTTATCCAAGTTGAAATTTATGGAAACACCGTTTGAAGAGCAGACTAAGGCAATTAAAAAATATGTTAATAATAACTGAAAGTCAATCGTACCTTGATTATCGAACAAAATAATTTATGAAATTACAGAAACAAGCGAAGTTTGAATAAATATAATTATCCCACAAAATTATAGAACGAATGTCTGAGTGGTGGTAATATTTATTACTCATTCACCAAAACATATTGTGCATTACTAATTTATTTAACGTACCTATTTGAAATTTGAATGATCAATTTGTTTCAACTCGTATTCTTTTTTAAAATTTTAACACCCAATGGTAGCTAAAGTGGGTAAGCGGAGAGACCAGAGCTTAAGTGTTGTTCCGCTCTGTGCAAATTGACGAATGCCTCGAAGAACTTTTGCCACAGAATGAACTAAATTAATGTAATGAAATCCATGCCAAATTCAGGTTCCTAAATACGTTATATTTCGCAAATATTGATGAAAAAGGAGAATATAGTATTTATATTATTTTTAACAGAAAGCTTTCACGCGCAAAAGAACTTGAAAACTTTGCAATTTATACAATGATCTACCATTTGCTATAGAAATGGAACTAGAATTGCAGTTTTCATTCCAAGTCTGTATTTATGGAAATATACGCCATAAACGGATCATTTAAATACCTTATTTGCAATTGAAATTATTAGGTGCAAACAAATAGAAGATACAGAAACAAATTTTTTCCTCAGAAGATTATCAATGCTAAAAAGTGGACTATGTTAATGTCCTTCAAGTATAACAGCATTCAACCACTTAGTTGCGTTGCAACTTTGAATCAAATTATTTAAGTAGTTTCAATTTAGTATTTCAGATAAGTTATTACAGCCAAATTATCACAGTTGCAGTCATAGCTAAGAGGAAAACAGAGTGGTAAGGTAAGAGTTTCTCCTTATAAAATTTGGATAACGTTAATTCAGACTGAGTTTTGTGACATTTTAAATCTCTAAAAAGTTGGATTGCTAAAATAAATTCGGAAGTTTAACGTTGAAGGGGCATTAAAGAAAAAAGACTTTCTTGTTTCTGAGTAGTAGAGATCCATAATAAAATATCTTTTTTTATTCGAAATGTTTTATGTCCAAAATTACTTTTCGTCCTTGGTACATTCGTTCTAGCTTGATCCTCATGCTCTCAAAAGCTAACTTCCACTTCAATCTAAAAATGGCGTATACTCATCGAAAAACAGACTTCTCTCATAGTAAATGCTTAATACCAATATTATGAACTTATGAGCAACAAAACGTCACGATATTCAAATGAATTGACGAAACAAAAATACGGCAGATATAAATAAAGATATAAATAAACATTTCTAAAAGCGTCCTTCAAAGTAAGATTGCCAGAATACTACATAACGCAATAATCGGAAGTTGAATAATGCAATTTGACATTCGAAAAAGCGTTTTCCTATCGAAAATGCAGAATATATTTTCACATTCGAAGAACTTAAAGTAAAAGAAAGAATATGGGATAGTTTAAAATTCCCCTGAACTTAATATTCTGATAACAGGTAGTTGCTGTAAAGCTTTCAGTTAGATGGGGTGTGCTTTTTAGAAATAGTCCAAACTATGATTTTGCACCTATCAGTAAGGAAAATATCGCAGTTAATAAAATTATATATACGCCTACACACAATTTCTTTCTAAATATTAATCTCTCGTATTAAAGAATTTTCATTTCACTAATGCTTATACTTAACGCGCTATAACTTATACTTTCAATTCATATATGTTTAAACAAAATGGGTTGCTACAGCAAAACAAGTCCAATTTTTCAATTTCGAAACACGAACATAAAAATCTATCAGCGGCAAGTACTTTAAACGCATACGAGACATGTTATTGAATAACATTTTATCTCGCAATATATTACTAAAATTCCAGTGAAATGAAATGAAGAGAATTTGCAATGACAACACGGCAATGCTCGAACCGATGAGAAACGGTTTTGGCGATATAGTATTTATTTTTATAAACCATTCTTTCTGGACACCTGAAAAGCGAAGCATACTTACTGGACGTATTGAACGACGTTAAATCGTTATTACATACTGATGAGGGCTATCACGCGATCGGAAGATTTAGGATTTTCTCCAGTTGTAACCTAATTCCCTTCCTTTGAAAAACATTCCATTCAAAGAATTCTAGAAGATGGAATACGGAACGCGTAGTTACGCGTTTTGGAATAGCGGTTCCGAATTAGAAGTTATTCGCATAATTAGGCGGTATTTCCGGATGCGAGATGTTATCGCATGAGTGCGTCATCGCTCAGAATACTTAAAACCGGTGGTGTGTTTGAAAAGTGGAGGGAAGGTCAGTTGAGTCACACTGATCATATACTTTGCTTTCCTACGATCTCATAACCCATTCATTACAAAAAACAAGCTATTTATTAAGGTAGCTCAGAATTATCTGCCTTTCTCAAGCCAAATCGATGCTTATGGAAAGCTTTAAAATCTTTTGTCTAAATTCGTAATTATATCTTTTGTCGGGACATATTAATGTTTTATTTAATTTATTTTCATTAACTTAATGGAGAAAACATCAAACAAGGAAATGAGAAAATCACAGAAAAATTGAAATAAGACACAGCGGATGATAAAGTTAATGTAAAATACAAACCTCAACGAAATGGCACCTGACGAAATCTATTTTTGCTGCTTCAGTGTAAAAATCCACATACACGGCTAATTAGTTATTTGAGAAGAAAAGCTTAATTTTTAAAATAGAAGCAGCTCCCCGAAAGAAACCCGTACTAACAAAGAAGCTCAATTCAGATTGAAAGGCAGCCCAAGTGAGACAATTGATTCAGAGATGCATACGTAAATAGGACTATCTTTTCGAACTCTGAAATGAGTAGTTAATCATTAAAAGCCACCTCAAATTGGAAAGTTTTTCCCCATAACTTTTTTAATACGAGGTGAGTAAAAAGTGTCAAATTCCTGCTACGCCGCCATCAATATAATAATCGATAGCTTTGCAGCGAATCTGACAGAGATAGGTCGTTTCTAAAAAGGATAACTGAAACCATGCATTTGGGGGAAATAAAAACTTTTCTTGATTTGTTATTTTAGTTACTTAGCTCTTATTTCTTATTCCTTTTGATTTTTTTCTGAAAATGAAACCTTTAAAGCGCAAAACCTTCCACAATGCCGATCGATTGTGAACGTCAATCTGTCAAGGCGTCGAATGGCACAACGCGACTTTCTTCTCCCGGTTTGCTAATGTAATTTAGGCGTTCAAAAGAATAGGGACAAAGTGATAGTGCCAAGTAGAAAGGGGAAAACATAATCGAACAGACCCACACATTTCCCCCTTTCCTTTCCAAAGAAAAGTCAACGGACCTTCGGCTCAGACTTTAATTATTCAAAGAAACAAGATTTCTTAAGACGCTTCAATTCAACTGTTGTTTCTAGGCAACAAAATTAGACACACGTTTCCTGATTAGATACACTGAAAATACTATCAATGGTACAAGGTCAAAGACAGGTTTTATTGCTAGTTAGATTTTTCATTACATTGGAGAAACATCTTTTAAATTTCTTCATTGGATTTATTACAAATCGATTATCATAAATCTGTATACTTAAATGTTTCTTTTTGAAATTGCAAGCTATAGGACAGTTTTAAAAAATAGTGCATGTGGTATTCGTCGAATTTTTAGTTAGGGCGTTTATCCATTCACCAATCACTGAAGATATAGACAATGGTGATGACTTTCTAATTCTTAAAATGAAGCAAAAGCATTTGTACAGATCCAAGTCAAAACATTAGAATAATCGAAAAATTCAACTTTGAATAAAATGGTTTTTGTCTATTGTCCACAAAAAAAAATTATAACAAAACTTAATGCTCAAATCTAGAGTTTGCAGAACATTTTAACATAAAATTTATGAAAATATATAATAAATTAAAATAACAATTAATATTTGAAAATCAGAAAATTAGAACAGTTTTATGGTTCAAAATATCAGAATATCCCACGATACAAAGATTCGTCCCAAAATTCAGAAAATAATTATTTAGTAGCATCTTTTTTAACTTCATTAATAGAACTCAATCGATTTTGCATGTTAATCCCAAGAGGCTGTGTTTTTAACCCGACATACCTATATGAATTTTTTACTTGTATACAAGATTTTTTTTTTGTTGGTGTAATTTCTTGGAGTCTATTGAAAGCGAGCCGGGGTGTCTAGCGAACGAGGAGATGGAACAAGTTTCCGCTCGGCATTATATATAATATCGTGTGACGTCATACACCGAGCTGCTAGCAGCGCCGCTCCTCATTCAGGAAGGAGTGAACCCAGAGACGAAGGGAACGATACATAATTCATAGGAATGTTTGCAAAGTGATGGCACGGTAATTGACAATGATACAATAATTGACTATGCAATACAAAATCTTGTACAAGTAATGATAGAAAAATATAGTAAAATGTTACATAAAAATATGTGCATCGAATGAAAGAAAAATGCAACGTGCTACAAAATGTTTAAACATGTGGGATTTTTCCTATATTACATACTCATAACTAATCTTTTTGGAAAGTGAAAATGTCTGCCTGATTTTGTAATCCTAGGTTTTATGGCAGGTGCAGAAGCTTTTTGATCTACTGTTTGTTGCTTGGATGGTTTGTCTGATTTAAATGTGAAGATACTTTCAGTGACTGTAAGTCATCAGAAAGTGTATATGCGGGTTTCAAACGGTCAATAGATACAGTAGTGTTTTTACCATTTAAATTAACAACGAAATTTTTATCCGTACGACTTACAACTAAATGCGGTCCAGAATAAGGAGGTGTAAGCGGTGGTCGAATTTTGTCAATTCTCAAAAATACGTGTGTGCATGTGTTTAATGGTAGATGTACATAAAATTTGCTATTGCCGTGTTTTGCAGGAGCAATAGGACTAAGTTTTATCATTATTGAAATTAAATTTGACACGTAAGTTGGTGTAGCAGGTTGTTTTAGAGAATCAGTCGAAATGAGATCTGATGGTAAACGTAAAGTTGTTCCATAAACTAACTGAGAGGTTGTTGCGTTCAGGTCATTTTTAATGGCTGAGCGTAATCCTAACAATACAATTGGTAAAACTTCAGTCCATTTTGCGTTCTCATGAGCTATAATAGCGCCTTTAAGATGCCTGTGAAATCTTTCAATCATACCATTGCTTTGAGGGTGATATGATGCGGAATGAATTCTGACTGCCTAACATGTTTGTTGGTTCGCGAAATAGTCCTGATTCAAAATTTCGTCCTTGGTCTAGTGATAGTGACAGGTGTTCCGAATCGCGAGATCCATGCATGTAATATAGTAAGTGCTGTTGTCTCTGCGGACATATCTGCTGTAGGAATCACTTCTGGTCATCGAGTATCTATCTATGATTGTAAGACAGTATTTATAGCCATCGGAAGAAGCAAAAGGTCCAATGTAATCTAGATGGATGAGAAAAACGAGCATCTGGTTGAGCAAATGTGCTAAGTGGAGCTTTCGTATGATGAAATACTTTTGCTCGCTGACATTTGTCACAAGTGCGAACTTTATTTTTAATATCTTTCCTCATTCCAGGCCAAAAGAATCGTTTAGAAATTAAATTAGTTGTGACTGATATTCCGGGGTGAGAAAGAAAATGCAAGTTCTCAAAAACTAGTTGTCTGAAATTTT
The DNA here is from genome assembly GCA_933210815.1 of Meta bourneti. NCBI lineage: Eukaryota > Metazoa > Arthropoda > Arachnida > Araneae > Tetragnathidae > Meta > Meta bourneti. The sequence goes on along the minus strand of OW119934.1, from coordinate 3,414,547 downwards.
TGGGGACGAAAGGTCGAGGATTTTCAACTGATTTGTCAAAAAACAAGGAAATGTCCTCAAGAGGAAAATAATGTTTCTTCAAATTTGATGATGTGTTTTGCAGAATTAATTGCTAAGTTGAGCTTCAGCAAGTTTCTTATAGTCCAAAGCAAGTGGTTTGGAGACAGCATCAATCTCTATCCTAGATAATGCGTCAGCAATTATGTTTTGTTTACCATTGGCATTGTGTATATCTGTGGAGAACTGAGGTATGTAATCCAAGTGTGTAAGTTGGCGCGAACATTTATCGGGCTTTTGTTTGAAGGCATATATAAGAGGTTTTTGATAGGAATAGATAGAAAAATTTCTACTTTCAATCATGTGTTGAAATTTCTTAATGGATGTGTAAATAGCTAGTAATTTACGGTCGTAAGTGAACCAATTCTTTTGACTGTTAAGTTTAATTGACAAAAATGCTATAGGCTCCCACGTTCATTTGCAAATTGCATAAGTGAACTGCCTGTAGCCACATCTGATGCATCAGTCCAAAGACTTAATTGAGCACCAGGCACTGGGTGTTTAAGCAAAGTTGACTCAGCAAGTGCCTGTTTTGCGGCAGAAAATGCTTTGTCGGTTTCATCAGTCCATACAAGTGATATCTCGATTTTGGAAGACGGACGAGAGGATTTCTTTTTGTTGTTTTTCTGTCCTTCCAAAAATTTTATTAAAGGAGACAAAATGTGGGCTGCTTTTGGAATAAATCGCCTATAAAAGTCAAACAGGCCCAGAAATCTGCGAAATTGAGTAACAGTTCGTGGTTTGGGAAATTTTTGAATTGCTGCAACACTATCAGGAAGAAATGAGTCCTTCACCACAAACTGTGAAACCTAAAAAATTTAAACTAGGTGCTCCAAAAATACATTTATAGAAGGTTTAATTGTGCGACCATAATGAATCAATCTTTCAAGAGCTCGTAGGTGGGGAATACGCTCTTCATGGGTTTTACTAGCAATTAAAATGTCACCAATGAAAGCATAAACACCATCCAGATCTCTAGTGACTTCATCAATAAATCTTTGAAATGTACTAGATGCATTACATAGCCCAAATCGCATTCTAGTACTCTCAAAGAGTCCGAAAGTGGTACAAAAGACAGTTTTGTGAATATCTTGTGGACTAATGGGAATTTGATGAAATGCTTTTACTAAATCAACATGAGAGAAAATTTTGGTGCCATGCAATTCACTTGTGAAATCCACTATGCTGGGAATTGGGTATTTATCCTTGACTGTTTGGGCGTTTAAGGCACGCTAATCGCCAACTGGACGCCAGTCATCACTATCTTTTTATGGGACCATGTGTAATGGTGATGCATAGTTACTGCTAGATGGGCGTATGTGTCCTAAATCAAGCATGTATTGGAATTCAGTTTTTGCTATTTTTAACCTATCTGGTGCAATTCAACGAGGCTTAGCAAAAACCGGGGGACCAAAAGTTGCAATATAGTGCATAACATTATGTTTCAAGGGTTGATTGGCACAAGGAGATTTCGTAACATCTGGAAATTCTCTCAATAATTTGCAAAAATCATTGTTATCAGAATTTTAACAGAAAAATAGTAGAATTATCTAAAATACAATGACAATTTAATTTTGTGCATGAATCCGTCAAACCACGATTACGAATATCTGGTTTTAAATTAAAATAATGCAAAAAAATCAGCACCAAGAACAGCAGTTGTAACATTACAAATATAAAATGGAAAAACAAAATTACGTCGTAAGCCTAAATTTAAAGAAAGTAATTTTTTATCATAAACTTCAATAGGTGTTCCATTTGCTGCATTAAAAGTGTGTGAAAGTTCAAGTTTCAATTCATGTTTATTTGCTGGGATGATAGAACAGTCACTGCCAGTGTCCACAATATTTCATATTGGTGCGTTGATCAATCACAAAAAAGGCGACGCGAGGTTGTTGGCGAGGAATATGTCGCCGCTACTCCTGGCCGCTGATGTTTTCCGAAAATGAGCAGGGCTTGGAACACTTATATGCTTTCGATTGGAACTTGCAGTGGTACCAACAGATGTTTTGAGCTTTGGCAGAAGGGCTTCGATGTCAGTAACCGGAATTATTCCGCTTTCGAGAAAAACTCCTTGAACGTCGCAAATTGGCAACTTCTTTTCGAAGATCTTTAATTTCTTCCATCAAGATAGAGTGAGTGTTTGAAGCACTGGAACTAGAATTACCAATAGTGGAAACGGCACTTCTGCAGGCGTAACTTCGAGAATGCGGTCAGCTACTTCAGCTGCCTTTTGTGGCGTCAAAGGTACAATTGAAGCAAGGATTGACTGGACATTAGGAGGTAATTGTTGTAAAAATAATTCCAATAAGAGAACGTCGGTGATGTTATGGATTTCGGAACAGCTTTGCATAACACGAAGTTCAGTAGGCTTCCGATCTCTTAATTGTTCACCAGCTAACAATCTACTTATTTCTTGCGATTTCGTTTCACCAATCTGGAAATTAATTGCTCCTTGAATTGTGCATAAGGATCTGTTGAATCAGGAGATAAAATGATATCTCGAATAATTGAAGCTATTTCTGATGGCAAATGAGCAAGACAATAATTGTATTTAGTTTTATTGTCGGTGATGGGCTTCGGAACAGCCAGTTTAAAAGTAGCCTCAACCATCACAAACCATAAGGCTGGATTATTCGAAATAAAATTGGGAATTTTAACAGCAGCGGTTTCCTCCAATTTCGGTTCAGGGTAAAATGTTCACAAAATACACTCATGTCCAAATTTATCTTTACATACCAAAAATAATGATATTCCATGAAATATCCAATCGATGTAATCCATTTTTGCAGGGAATGTGTGAAAGGCAAGCCTAATTAGCATTATCCAATCAAAAGTGATCAAACGGTTTCTGATATGCAAATCAAGTCGTTACGTCATCCGACGGTGAATCAAGTGCTCTGCGCAAAGTTAATATCTGAGTGAATTTCTGCAATACAGCGTTTGATTTCAGTGTGTAAGGACTCAAAACGGTTTGTTATGGCACCGAAGTATCATTTGGAAGAATCTGGAGAACTGGCGAATTATCGGCCGTTTAGAAGCAGGGCAGACAATCATGGAAGCAGCGAGATGCGAGAATATTTCAAGATAGACAGTCTCTATGCTATGGAAACAATTTCAGAACTCTGGAACTGTTGTGAGGAGGCCTGGACAAGGTCGTAAACGAATAACAACTGCTTCTCAAGATCGATATCTGGCAATAACTGCCCGTCGTAACAGGAAGTCTACTGCTCGGCAATTAAGTTCAGAGGTTGCAGACGCCACTGGAACTGTTGTATCACGACAAACTGCACAGAAGGCTTAATGAAAAAGGCCTTTATGCCAGAAACCCAAGAGTATGTGTTTCACTGTCTTCACAACAAAAGAGGGATCGCTTTAATTGGTGCAAAGAACATCAGAACTGGAGTGAACACCAATGGACCCATGTTCTCTTTACTGATGAGTCGAGGTATAGTTTAACATCTGAGTCTAAACGTGCTTACATCTGGAGGGAGTCAGGAACGCGAAATCTTCCTTCGAACGTTATGGAACGTGACCGTTTCGGTAGTGCAGGTGATGTTATGGGGAGGAATAATGATCGATGGACGTACGCCCCTACATGTTTTCAACAGCGGATCTGTAACCGGCCAGAGATATCGGGATGAGGTCTTAGAACCTTATGTAAGACTTTTCAGAGGTGCATATGGATCTGACATTTTATTTATGGACGATAATGCTCGACCACATTGAGCAAACCTCATTGACGAATTCATTGAAAGTGAAGCCACTGAGCGAATATCGTGGCCAGTAAAATCTCCTGATCTGAAACCGATAAAGAACTTATGGGACTACCTTGGAAAAGCAGTTGCACGGAGACATCCTCCTCCTAGAGATATAAATGCCCTGAAGACCGCATTGCTGGAGGAGTGGAACTTAATTCCCCAAACTGTGGTTAATAACATTATTGTCAGCATTAAAACATGTTGTGATATGTGTGTACACGTCAGGGGAGATCACAATCCATATTAAATTCATAAGCTTTAATTTTTTTGTGAGTTATTCTTTTTTTTCTGAACTCTCCTTGTCACATATTATTGCCATTTTTATTGTTTCATGTTAGTTTTATATCATATACAGTGCTCTTAAATTTTTTCCTTTGTATTTATGTGTTATGATGTTATGTATCATTTCACATATTCATAAAATTAGTTCTCAGTTTCTGAGAAATCCGTGATTTTATGCATGTAAAAATAATTTTGGATATGAGTGTAAAAAGATTTCGTGATCAAACTGAAAGTGGGTTCCAGTAGTATCCAGTCAGAAAATGTTCGACAAGAAACTGAATACTTGGTGCCAAACTAAATAAAATGGCGGAGGCCAAATCAACTGCGTATTAGTTTTGAAGCACCATTCGAAAGTTAAAATAAGCAAAATAAATTCATACTTTGAAGTCCAGCATCCGGGTCACCATTTATGTGGTCCAGTGTGGTAAGTGCTGATGAAAGGAAATACTCGAAAATAAACCAGCATGGAATTTATTCAAACGTAAAATAGAAAGGGAGCCGGCGTGTCTAGCGGGAGAGGAGAAAGAAGTTTCCGCTCGGCATTATATACAATATCGCGTGACGTCATACACCCGAGCTGCTAGCAACGCCGCTTCTCAATCAGGAGGGAGTGAATCACTATAACTTTTATGTTACAATGTTCTGAAAACTGTAAACTTAACACAAGTTTTCAAACTTTTGAATGGGCAACATACAAAGCATTTTATTCAAAGTTGATTTCTTCGATTATTCTAATATTTTGAATCGGAGCTATAATACTAATTGATATTGTAAACTATTATATTAACGACATAAGAAAAATAATAGCTATATGCACTATAAAGGAAGCATCAGGTTCTCACCACATCGTCGCAATTTGAATTAGCAAACGGCATTCATATATACATATTTAATGTTTACAGTTTGAGCAAACTCAATTATAGACAACATTCATTTCCAAGCATGCCATTACGTGAAATGGGCAATAAATTTTGTATTTAAATTCAATTTTGCTCATAGTTTATGCGTTAACTAAGGCAGTTTTGTACAATATTTGTAAGTTAAAACGGTCGAATCAGTCTTCGTGTTGTAAAAAAAAAATCACCGTAGAATGACACATCAAACCAAATTTAGAAACTAAATCATTAATATACCCGTTTTCCATAATGTTCAGCAAACGTCTAGGAAAAACTACCTCCTATTCCATTTCATATTTACATGAAGTTTCATATTAAAATGTGCGAGGAGAAAAAGAAGCATAATTCATGTAAAAAGCTATCATTTTACTGAGAAGATTTTAATTGCATGTCAAGTAGTTATTCATTCCTAACTAGAAATAAATTGAAAAAGTTAAGTCCTTCAAAGCAAAAGAGCTATTGTTTAGATCAAGACTAAAAAATAAGAATTCGCACCCAAAAATTAATTTGCTTTGCATTTTATGAACCGAAATAGAAAGGGGAAAATCCCCGTTTTAATGAGCCTCATTTACAGTTCCCTCTGATTCATCCTTAGCGGAAGCAGAGTTAATTACGAAACACTGAAATATTCACAGCTGTTAATCAAGAGTCGCGATCACAAATGACGCAGTCGTATACCTTCGCTGTTCATTGAATCCGTTCACAGAATCAGTAATTGTCCTTCGATACCTATTTGCAATTCTGATCTCAACACAAAACAGTGGGTCAGCGCTTTGTTCTCGGCAGCTCAGCGGAAAAATAATTGCTCACGGCCAATTAAAAACTGCATGGTGATTCCAAAAATTGAGTTCCGTGTTAACATAGAAACTAATATTCATCCCGAAAAGTAGGAGGTTAGAGACTAAAGATTCTCAAGTTCCCTGACTAACAAATGACAAAATGTGCGCTGCTCACTTATTCAGGACGTAGAACAAATGAACGTGGCAGGTAATTAACATCAGTGGAGAAACACAACGAGCTATTGACGACGGTCCGATCAATCCCGAAGATTAGAGAAAGATCCGAGGACAACGCCTCGTAATTTTGAAGAACGGTCAGATAGCGAGGTCACACCTGAGCTGGCACCCCACTCTCCAGACTTCTACACCACTCCAACGTGAGGACATTTGAGGCCACGACGGTCTTTGGTTGCACGCAACGCTTCAATTGCTAATCCCTAACTCTTCCAACTGGGCTACCGTGGCCCCAGATAATCATTACCTATGATTATTCACTTTTTTGAGTTAATTTAAAGGAGATATTCGCAGTGGATGTTGTAAATATTGCGAGTAGCGCAGATGCCTATACGAGAACCGTTTATTCGGTATGATTGTAAATAATTAGTCTCCATTTAATGAAGACTGGATTTTTCAAAACACTTCCCAAGTAGAAATATTTTTAAAACAAACACTGAGGGAAATGTCTCATTTTAAAAATTTTCTTATAAATAATGTAATTATGTATTAATCTACAAAATGAAACACTTTTTTATGTAGGTAAAGTATGTTTTATGGATAGAAATATACATTTTAGGGCTCACAATCTTTACTATAATGAAATAATCACTATACAGCGCGTTATTTTATGAAGGATAATAAAGATGCATACCAAACCATTAATAAAGCAGTATACCAAGCTTTTCTAATATTTGAGATTTTATTATTTGTTAATGTGATGTTTTATTGGTTCTTTAATTAGTTGAGAATTTTGTTTACCCCATGAACCAAAATAATCTCTTAAAACGTTTAAAAACTTCTTTAGCACTTCAAATTTGATTTTGGAATAGACATTTCCTTTTATGATAAATGCGAAGAGATAAAATTCAAAACTGTGGAAGGTAATTTTGAATTAACGTCGCACTTCAAAATATACAAAATATTTATCACTCATAAAAATTCATTAAATGTATTCTCTGATGTTTCAACTTCCCATTCTAAAATGGTATTTACAAATACTATCAGGATTTTTATTTACAGCAACGAAATGCATTGCATAAATTTAAACTATTCAATTTTGTTATAATTATATTTAAAGGAATATTGTTTCGTTCGAGAACTTAAGGAAAGAAATTTGCGTTAACCCAATTCATTCGTAAGCACTCGTTCTATTTTAAAAGAATTGCCTACTTTTTTAACACTCGCTATTCGTTTTGAAATACTTACGCATCTTTAATTGGCAGAGAATATTAGGTTTCTGATTTACACATCTATAATTTCTGAGCAAAGGGAGAAATGACATAAATTAACGAAAATTATTACGTCAATCGATAAATGAGCTGAGTTACACTGATATCCCGAAATTAGTTAACTTGATTCCTGACAGTTTTAAATTATTTTTCATTTTAACGATCAAAGGAGGAAACTTTCTACAATATTTTTCGTCGTTACTTTATAAAATAATGTGTGTGTGAGCGGTTAATTAAGTATAGAAAAATTGATTCTATATCGAATCAATAGCCACATGTGGGTAATGATTACCAGTATTGAATAGTCTAGGCCTATCAAATCAACACGAGTTTAGTGTTATTTCCAGCAAATATTTGATACCCGTCTTTATTATGGGTCAGTCAAAACAAAATTCATACATTTACTAAAAGATAATACGTTTAAATTTTTTTAAAAATTTAAATTTAAAAATGCTAAATTAACTAATTATGTATGCATTAACAAAGTTGCAGTTCAGAATAGGTAAACTTTAAGCTCAACTTTCAGATACTTTTTGTCTCAAAAGCAAATGATTTCTTTAACTACAAAACAAGTGTGCGTGATTTATTTTGAATCAAATTTTCCTCATGTGAATGACAATTGAAAACAATTATTTTGGTCAAGAAAATTTAGTTGGGTATTTTATGAACTCGTATGATTTATCATTCAAGATGGTTTCTAACCACATAATTTTGTCAATAACTTAACAGTCCAATGTTGACTTTACCTATTTTATTTGTTTTTATCTAAATACTTTTATTTGCAAGTTACACATAAAAACAAATTTTTTGCGCCAATAAAGTTGATTATAATCGGAATATACAATCGGAATGACCCCAAATTCGAAATTTTGTTTAGGTCTTCTACTGCGAGCTCGTCTCATAATGTCGTAAAGTTGTTTCATCCGTTTTCGATTTCAAAATAGATTTAACGGATGCGAAATTTAAAGGAAGACTTTCGGATTTGGAGGAATAAGATGTTTTAGTGATCTCAGTGACTTCCGAATTAGTGAAGATCCAATTCCGATTGATATCAAAAATGAAGATTAGTTTATTCTGACCACGGAAGTCAAACGGCGGATGAAAATCCGTGTATTTCAAAAGGTAGCTTTGGTTATGTACAGCTCTTAAAGAACCATCAATTGGACAGACGCGGAAGTAATTGTCCATATTTGGATGTTGAGGATTGCGTCAATGTTTAACCACTAGATCAGCACTCTGCCAGGGTCGTTTGAAAAGAAAAGCGATCATTGGTTTTAAGAAACATTTCGCCTTAGTATTCACAAGTACGTCACCTTTTTTTATCGAAAAGAAATATTTGTTAAATGTGTTACGATTGTCATTTTTTAACATTGTACATTAGGGTGGGTCACCGTCGTATGGAGAAATTTTTTTTTCTGTTTTCTATCCGGCACAGCAAGAAAAGGGTGCCAAATGATGTTTTTAGCTCACATATAAAATTTGATTAGAATGAGATATCATCTTCTGCCTCCGGATTGACTTTAAAGAACACATATTTTGAAAAAAAACTTATTTTTGAGGAGTTGTCACAGCAAGATTAAAAATGTTTGAAAATGTGTCTATAAAACAAATTGAAATTGTATGAGTAGCATTTATTTATTAAAACAAAAGTTTACAAAAATGACATTTATAATATTATTATAATATTTGAAATAGCGCGAAAATCCTTCTTGCTATCGAATTTCAGCATGGCTTTTAGAGACTGGTTTTTTATGAAGCCTTCTCTCAGATTTTTTGCACAATGTAGATGAAACTTCTTTCAGTCTTGACTGCCTTTCAACAGCTTGTGTGTAACATTGCAGTCGTAGTAAAGACAGTTCTGCTTTTTGGGCGACAAACAGTTGGATGTCTTCGTCAGGTATGGATTTCAATATTGGTGGATCAGATATATTCTCCTGCCAGTTAATGAGATCGGTATAAGATGATGCATCAAATTTTACAGTAGGAAGGTGAAACAGTCAGTCTATTTTCCCGAATGCTGCGGGCTTTCAAAATGCGACGGGCTGCCAGTTCACGGATGTGCGGTTCAGAGTCGGTCAGTATTGCGATCAGTAAATTTTCAGGGTGTGCGAAGTAACTGTTTCTTTGGATTACGGAATCTATTTTGGCTTCAGTTCTGTGGGCAAATATCTTGTTGCAGCAATGAGTTTGAAGAAGTGCCATGCTCCATCTTTACAGGAAGGGTGAATTTTGATTGGAGCGTAAACCTTGACGACATACGTTGCAAGAATTACTGTTTTCAGAAGGAGATTCCATCGAAACGTACAAACGTAGAATTCGATTAGCACGAGTTAACTATCGGGCATGAGACATTTTGCCTGGGGATTTGTTTATTAAATCCTCAGGAAATGCCTGTTGAAACCGCTGAGACTATTCTGTACAAATATGTTTGGTCTCTGCTAATACCTTGAACAGAAAACTCGGATAACTGTTGATATACGGTGAAACCGAACAACGGGCCTTTTTTCACACATTTCTAGATCTTTGCCGATTCTCCCTGAAAATGTCTTGTGACCCATCTACAAATGATGTGCTGCCATCAATATGTAGAAACAAGTGTCGGAAGGGTAATTCGTTCATATGCAGTAGGCAGAAAATCCACTGTAACGTTTTATCTAACCTTTTTTCAAGCAGACGTATGACACCTCCATATTTACCAACGTTCACGTTAGTTCCATCACACCCAACTGTCATCAGACTCCATAGATATTTCTGATTCAAGGAAGAAATCAGTGATTGCTTGTTCTATGCATTCAGATGTGCCAAAAGCTGGTGCAATATAACCCAAGAACTCCGACTCTGGTTCCATTATCAATGAAATATGCTCTTCAAGAATGCTCTGTCTATACATTATTCCGTCCTTCTCTGATATAATTGAAGTTTTATCGTTCCGTACGTCGAAGTATAAAGCAGGTATTTGTAGGACTTTGTCTTCTTCCGCGACCAATTTTCGTGCTACCTTACGTTTCCAGCGAAGCTAATTTTTGTCAATAATTTCCGAAGTGGAAGTGTGAAGAACAGCTGAAGCAAAGCTGCCCCAGCCCAGTCTGATACTTCGTATCTATCACTCGTTCTTGAAAGTAAAGCTTAGTCTACTGTACTGTTTGTAGCTGTAGGCTTATCGGCAGGAGCCGCCGACGTTGAGGCTTGTGACTGGCTGGAATACATCGTCACTGTCCGATTGACTAGATTCAGATGAAGTTGACACATTAAGCTTCTCTGTGCTTTCTTTTTGAGGCTGAAACTGTGATTTTTACCTTAGCATTTTCCTTTTCAAAGTGTTCATCATTTTATTCGTTGTAACAATATCTACGGTTTCGATCACCATTCTTCTAGTGGTTCGATGGTCGATTAGGAAGCTTTTCTCTGACAGGTAGTTTTTTGTGTCTGGGACAAATGCACTCATCGATGTTCTTTCACTTGCAGGATGAAATGTCAAACAATACCCCTTTACTGGTACGCGAAACTCTTCTAATTTCTTAGTGAGATTTTAAAAGGTTTTTGCATTTCTGATGATACGCCTTCAACATCGCTTTCACTCGTTTATGTTAGACAGTAGGAATGAAAGCTCTCGACCATATTTCTTCAATTTTTGCCACGACGATGTCCTCTATTTCCTTATACGCGGGTTCTTTATTACTTTCATTATCACGTTTTATCTAATGCCGGTTCCACTCATAGAACTTCATAACATCTTCGTAGGTTGGTAACAAATTGCATATATCACTTGAATCGCGAAACGGATATTTCCACTCTGAACGAGTACGATCCATGGTAAAAATGGCGCAAACGAGCGCAACACAATCTCGCCTTATTGCAGCCGGAGCTATACTGGAAACGTGGGAGGGGCGCGCGCACGCTCAGGATGTTCCTCGACTCTCCCCCACCCACCCTTCACACCTGCAATCATGATGCATTGTCCATGTATGAAGAAACGTTTATTGGTTGGAACACTAATTGGAACTTACCTCGAAAAAAATCGAAACTTTGATATCAATCCGGAGGCAGTTAGACTTATGAGAATGTAATAATATTTCACACATGTTATTTTGAGACCATTTAGCACCTTTTTATCGCTGTGCCCCTTAAAAAAGGAGAACAAAAATAAAATGACCCACCCTATTGTACATGCCATTTAATAAACATGTTGCTCTAGCTAGGTTTCAGAATCCAGCAAGTCTTTACAAATTAACATGGGTGTCTACAGTAATCGCACAGCACTGCCATTAGAATTGATCATGAATATTTTATACTGGATGGCACTTTAATAAATAAAAATTTTAGAACATTAAACTCTTTTTTACAAAAACGGAATTGAGATAATTTTATTCCAAAGTTAGTTAATACACCGAATCGCGATTTAAGCACCCATTCACAAAACAGTACAAGCATCATTAATTAACAAATAGAAAAGGCCAAAGAGCAATAAATTAGGTGAGCATTCCAAAGGCGGGAAAAGCGCTGAATTAAGTATGAAATATAAGTGTGAGCAATGAAAGGTTATGAAGTAGGGTGATTTAAAAATGAATGATCCCTTTAATAATAGGTGGGCAACAGCAGAACTCAGGGGAGCGTCCCATACTCCCTCCAATGAGAAGAGTCGATTTATCCTGCAGTTCCCGCTTTCCTTTTCAAGTCTTAAATCACCCTACACAAATCAACACAACATTGATTTAGCGATAATGGAAAGAGGAGAACGCTTTTCCATTGGTCTTAAAAGCCATATCGACTGCAAGCTTTGGTTTGAGTTAGTATTTCGGGGTGGGAAGAAAACCCCAATGTATATGGGAAATCCGAGGGGAAATCAGAAATGAAAGAAAATCAGTATTAATGAGAAAAGCGAGGTGGATGGGATCCCCTAATTTAGTCTTGTCTCTCTATACGACTTAACTAGATAAAGACGTTGCATGGATATTTGTTTATTTACTACAGAAACGATAAATTGAATTCGGAGACTCAACGAAACTCACGAGCATTCAATTTCGATTTGGGAGACAACCGATAGAAAAAAGATCCATGCTTTAATAAACTAAACTATACGTCCATCACATTTCTATGAATTTTCTACATGTACGCTAGGACTATAAAATGCATGTGACCGACTTCTTGTAGATTATATTAAATGGGACATCACACCTCGAGAATTGACACAATTCAAAAATATCAATTTCACAGGACAGCCAAGAGATCGAAAACCTTTAAACATAATTCATTTCTCGGTTTGAAATTGGTAGATTTTGTTGATATCTTCACTAAAAATGTGTAGCGTGTTTTCTGATTTGATTTCCAGTTTGTTCTAGATTAATGAACTCGTTTTTAATTAAAATCTTCATATTCTTCTGTCACTTTTTTTCGAGAGCCAGAAGAGCTCACAAACCATTAAGATTCTATCTCCAATTGACAGAAACTTCCTTGCTTTTATTCCACGAATTTCATTTCATCCTTTAATTGGGTGGATCGAACTACAGGCGAAAATAAAATCTTCAATTACTTGAGAAATAACAAGTGCATTTTACTCAGTTATTAAAATTCAGTACAAAAAAACTATTTTGACCCATAACCGATCAGCAGACGTAAGTCAACTGTAACCATTCAAAATGTGTTTTCTTTTTAAACGTAAGATTAGTACATTGGTTTCTCATGTGACAGAAGCAGTCAGTGTATGTTACCAGAGTTTCCGATAGTTGTTGGAAGCGGAATTCATAGCATTGGAAATTCAACTGTTCAGTGAACCACCCATCGAAGTGCGTGCTGATTGAGGCAAGTGCCATCTGGAATTTGTCCGAAGAGTCATCTGGATTGTTTTATGCGTGCGTGTTCATATCACGGCCAGGTCACCAATTGTGGCAACGCAAGGAAAGATAGTGCAACGTCAGTCAACCAAAGACTTCATGGTGGAGATAAGTTGCACTGATATATTGGGCTGGCAACTAAGTTTCCGCCGTTTTGAGTCGTTCCATCTGTTGAACATAGAGTTCCGCGTTGACCGTTTGGTTCCGTTCAAGCAATTCGTAATGGATAATCCCTTCCCAGTCCCACCATACGCACATAGTTTTACGCGCGGTGTCGCTCGTTTACTGGGGCTAAGCCACTCCTTGCGCTGCTTCATATTAATGTACAGGCACCATTTTTCGTCGCCAGTAAAGAAATCGTTGCTTGCGTCCATGAGTTGAGCGGTGACGAGCAAGCAAACCAGCGGAGATTGTGGCTCGTTGATTTTTGTTGTTGTCACTTAAAGCATGCGGAACCCATGCTCCACACTTCTGAACCTTTCCCATCGAGTGAAGATGCTTCTCTATAGCAGTGTGGGAGCATTCCATTTTCTCTGCCAGTTCCCTTGTCGTTTGACGCGAATTTTCGTGCAAAAGTTGGTTTAATCGTTCTTCATCGAACTCAACTGGACGGCCAGAACGAGGTGCGTATTTGAGGTCAAAATTTCCATTTTTGAGTTTGGCATACCAATCACGAGCGGTTCTTTTAGCTATGGCACCCTCTCCATACACAGCACAAATGTCGCGAGCAGCTTTTGCGGCCTTAGAATCTTGATTAAAAGCAAAAAGGAGGTGTCGAAAATGCTCATTTTTCTCAACTTGACATTCCATTTTAATGATCTGAAAATTAACATAAATGAACTCGAACAAAAAAAAACAGATTCCGGTAGAACAAAACATCCTTTTTCGAATGATTTAAAACATTATGCCAAAAACATTTAATGACATGCGGAATGTTAAAATTAAAGAAAACGGCGGGAACTTAGTTGCCAACCTGATATATACCACTGGATTGTAAGTTAATTTTTTTAGTGGTGGCTAAGTTCCCTAAACGCACAATGATATTTAGCTTTCATTCCAGGTTAGAGAATTATCGAATCCATAGTGTTGTATTTAACATAAATGCAAATGCTTCCTTTGAGTACTAAGCTCAATCTACCCAAATATACAATCGATATTTTTAGTAAATATAATAAAGATCAAACTTTTTTATAAAAATAACTTCAGCGTTGAAATTACATAAATTGTAGGTTCTGTAAGTCTCTAGAATCTCAAATAAATATAAATTTCCAAAATGACAAAGAAACGTTGGCAAAATTTCAATAGTTCAAAAAATATAAACAATTCCATAGAAAAATATATTGTTTCAATAAACTCCAAAACGTTTCGTTTTTAGACGAATACTTTTAGCCGTGGGCTTTTATTAATTTAAACACAGCATAGATTTAATTTCTAATTTTTATTCCACGTTTGTATACAAACTTTCCGTCGTGCACTCATCACATTTGTTATGGTTCTTTAGTTACGACAATTCAGTGGCTTAAAAGTTTTATGGACGTTTTCGGAGGAAACGAGCAATTCAGATGTTTATATGCTTTAAAATTATCGTTTAACTTTTTCCGTAGTGCAAGCACGCACTTAGGGAAAACAATCATACGTGTATTCATAAAAAGAAAAATACTGACACAGCAATACCATTTCATTGATCATATTAGGTTAACCTACAATGTTGTCATGGCAGTTGTAGATGTGTGTAGCAATTAAAGTTATTTTTAAGCATTATACATAAAGCAAACTTTCAAAACCAATCTATTGACAAAACACAAACATATTTATATACATAGTAAGGTCAAGCGATGTATTGCAAACAAAATGCAGATTATGCTGCAGTTCAGAGTAGGAAAAATGGATATTGTCTCACAAACGTTGATCAGCTTCCGAATGTTTCACACCAGCTTCTGTGAAACGGAATCTCAATCGTAATTCTTAGTTTCCATTTCGAAATGACCTTGAAAGGTCAGAGCAGCCATTACCACTAATGTTCTCAGTCGGAGCTGAATAGAGAAATCATGATAAAAAGTTGAACGCATAAAGCTTTCAGAATTATGATGCCTCCAGATACATTAAAATGTTTTAGAATTGTATGATTTTCCTTGTTAAGAAATAATTGAAGCAATGAAGGTCAAGTGAATATAATATTTTAACCGATTTCCAACAGTATTTATAGCAATCGGTTAATTTATCTTGATATTATTCTCGGATCTTTATTCCTGAACAGTGACTGAACTCACATTTGCCGTCGAAAGTCTATAGAACAACTATTTTTTACCTCATATATCCCTTCCTCAGCAAAATCATTTATTCCTAAAAGATAACTCGGAAATGCATAAATACCACAACATAAAGTCATTGTTAGTTTGTTTTTCTTTGGGGTTTATGCTACACGAAGGTTAATTAGACCAGTTTGTCGTTATGCAAAACAAATTTACATCACATATCAACCCGTCCATACGTACACTATTGAATACCTATTAAAAATTTCACTCCACAAAATTTAGGTTAGTTAGTTGAATGGGTTTTTATGGCGCAATGACCACGTACGGCCAAGCTGCGCCAGACACAAGACAAAATACAGATTGATGTAAAATTTATCTTCCACAAAATGTAGGAAATAGTTATTTTTCACCTCGTGTACAGTACCAATTCATACGGTACTAACTCGCGGTGTACGGTACTAATTCATTTGTTGAAAGCAGTGTTAGCGTTAAACAATTAGAAACCATGAAAATGGCCAAGCTAATCGTTCCACTGAATGGAAACAGTCCAAGATGGTAATATAGGGAATTTAGTGTCCTAATTTTTAGCAACTTCATAGAAAGGCACTCTCAATTACATAATGATCTCGTTTATAAAGCAAGTTTAATACCAATAATATTCTAAATTTTTGAGATTATCTCAAAAATTTTCCGATCTTATCTCGTGGTTGTGGTCAACTTAGCCCACCCCTATGAAAATAACTTAGCAGTGCACCCTACCTCTGCCTTGAAGTACTTTTTAGTAAACAATGTCGCAATGTCTTTGATACGTTCTGTTAAATTGGTGACTGGAAGACATGATTATGAACACGCGCACTTTCAGAAACACCAGGTGGCACTCGCAACAATTGGTCCGTAATTCGATGGTTAAACATTTGAATTCCCAATGCGATGTCAATCAATCCCAACAATTGCTGAAGTTCTGTAATGACATACACTGCTTCTAATCATATCACGGTAAACTCTTCGTTGCAAGTCTTCACAAGGCGAGTTCACACTGGGCTGCTAAAGGTAACATGAGAGTCCACGTTTGCAATCATCCATTGCATATAGGGAAGTATGTGATAGCACGCCCGTGATCCTAGCAGTTTCTAAGATATCGCACAATAGGCAATCTATCAACTAGTGGCAGCCTCAACCGAATTCAGCCACGACTAAATTCTGGTGGGGAGAATTGTGGTGAACTTGGCAACCACTACAAAAATAATTACAATACTATGGGTAGTATATAGCAGTGTAACCTATCTCCGCCATGAAGAACTTTTTGGTAGACAAAAGTTGCACTCTATTTCAAGCGTCTTGCTCAATGGCACTTGGGATGAATTGAACCGCTTTTTTGAAGTAAGCCAATACTCAAACAAGTGTAATA
Source organism: Meta bourneti (assembly GCA_933210815.1). Taxonomy (NCBI): domain Eukaryota; kingdom Metazoa; phylum Arthropoda; class Arachnida; order Araneae; family Tetragnathidae; genus Meta; species Meta bourneti. The sequence goes on along the minus strand of OW119934.1, from coordinate 3,397,833 downwards.
TCGGAAGAAACGCTTTTAAATTTTAAGCGAGTCTTCAATAAATTCATATTAATGTATTTAATATGGCGTTCAAAACATGCAACTACTTTTGGTCCGAAAAGGGAAATATTTACTTTAAATGAACCTATATATTCCTAGACATACAAAGCTGTCTTTTCGTTTCTCGACATCGTTATAAATAAACAGTTCAAATCTAAAAAATCATCTTAAGTATAGGAACAGAAGTGCCATCTACAGGGAATAACACCATTGAACTCCAAATAAAAAATAATGAATCAATTAGTTGTCCAACTCGAAGGGAAGGTTTTGTCGTTTTATTTGTCATTTTGCCATCACTGATTCGTCTACGACTATAAAGTTGACTGAGATCTAACGCTTTAATTAGCATATGAATCATTTAAGAACTTCTACGTCCTTAATGAGATTGGAATCCGGAACTTAATCACGAGCTTTTTACGACCTCGAGGATGAATTCTGGTGCCCTGATCCTTTGACTTTAAAAATCAATCATCTACGGCTAAGAGCCTGATGATAAATAATTGCAATCCCAGTTATAAAACAGGCTCTCACAGTTCGAAACGCCCCAGATGCAAAATTTAATAAATCTTAAATGTAGTTAAGCAAACCAAGCTAAAAAGGATAAAAAAGTTAGATTTCTCGTGAGAATATCTCGAGAGAAGCGACAGCTATAATGTTCTAAATTGTAGTCAGAACAAGAAAATTTAAAACTCGCGAAATAGCGATATTATATGAGCATTATAACGAGCTTATATCGCATAACTGAGAGGATTAAGACGAAATCATTAGCACAAAGCAACGTAAATTAATTTTAAACTTCGAAAAGTTTCATTGTACGTTAAATAAAGTGAACGGCTCGGGCTTCTCACTTTATGAAATTAAAGCATTTTACTTTTAATAAAATACCATGTTTACAGAGATTATTTTTCATTCATTTCAATTTTTTTAGTTCAAAATTTTAAAGCGGTATCTTCAAAGCTCAAAATCCTTAAAACGACGAACAAAATAAATATTTATAACAAGGTGCATATTTTATACGCATAGAAAATGAAAATAGATGTAGGGGTGCCCATACATTGTTAAATACTCTTCTCTGACCTTAACAGTGAGATACCTTCGAAACAAATACCTTTTAGAAGTTTCGTTTTAGTTTCGATAACCATTCCGATACTGGGAAACTTATTCAATTATTTCGTTAAGCTATGTTGCTTACGTTTTGGATAAATGCATACATATAGTCAGAACATTTAATTACTGACTACATTCGTCCTTGTAAATTTGCGTGCATTTTCTATTTACTACTTGTGAAGCGTACTTATATTCTTCTGTGGTTAAAGTATAAATAAACGATTTCTTATTAGACTAACTTAGAGACGATGTGAATGCGTTTTCTACTTTTTTTAATTACATAGTGTATGTATCTGTTCAAATCCTTATCAACACTAATTACAATAAAAGTGCGATAAATATTTGTATATCATTTACTTTAACCAAATGTTTTAGATTTATTGCGTATAAACAAAACAGCTGGGCAAACAGAATAGACATTTCCATTTGACAATTTTAAGAAACGAAGCCAAAATATACCAATTGCAGTGTTTAAAAACTAATGAAATCGAAATTTCTCACAAAAATTAATATTGAAACAGAACTTTTCAATAATACCATCATTTTTACATTTAATCATTTCAATACAGAAAACTCTGACACCTTGAAAGTTACTACAAAAAGTGGAAGCAAAACATGAAGCATCGCGAAGTGTCAAGATTAAAAATAAGGGATCAAATTATGATACATAAAGAAAAATGGGTAGTACTTACGAATACAAAAATCTATGTAGAGAACAGTTTTTCCAAGTGGTGATGAAAAAACATCCAAACAAAGCTTTAATAAAGCCTTTAAGTATTTAAAAATGAAATCTTAAATTAAATATTGGAAATTATGGGGTTTTGTACATAACCTCACATTTCATAATACATGTCTAAATTATACATTTGATTTTATTGTAATAGATCAGACTTTATGAATATACTAGAAAACAGGCATAATGTATTCAACATAAAACACATTCTAACTGATTTCGTAGTGTTTCGATTCCTATTTTTAAACTTATTTCATAACAACGCATATTTTTTCAAACATTAAAAACCCGCAATTGGTTCTTTTTTTACCCTAATAATAATTTATTAGTTTCAAAATATATTTGACCTTTTATTATTCTTAACATTGCTTCCGAATAGTAACCATAAAGTGTCAAAACTGTGTTGAATGAAACTCAAAGGTAAAAATTTAATTACTAATTAAGTATTCAGATAGCTTTCCCCCGCACCGTAGCAAACAAATGCTCACCCTAGTACAACCATTATTAGTGCCCAGCATAGCGAAATCCACAAAATAATATAAAAAGCACAACACCAACTAAAAAGAAAGCATTTTTTCACACACCAACTGTTTCCCAAAATACTGGGGCGCTTCTATCTTCCCAGCTGTTACGAAACGTCATTAAATGCGAGCATTTGCAGAGCGGAGAAAAAACTTCCACTTGAGATTAAAGCATTGTCATTAAATACCATCATTATAGTGTCGGATGGTCTTAACTTATCAACCCAAATGAAATCATTCAAAAAACGCAATCTTTCTTCATCGGTACTTTAAGTGACACTATTTATTCCGAGGTAAAAGAATGGAATCAAAAAGACAGATCGAAACTGAATGATGTGCAATGGATGAGTTTAGGCGTGAAAGAGATTCCTCCGGAAGAAATTATCGTCCGAAAGGAAAGGGAAAAAAATGTTAAGAGACCAGTAACTCACAAAGAATCCCAAAAGCACGTTTAGATGATAACCTAGTGGATCGTGCACCGTGTACTAGATTTTGTTTCAAGTAAAAGGTTCCTAGAATATTGACCACTGAGGGAGAAAATGTGAGCACCGGAATCAAACGAGCTGGCTACTTTAATGATCAAACTCAAGAAAAAACACAGAAAAGTGAGAAAATAGGATTGATAGTGAACCTGGCTAAAGAATTGAGAAATAAAACTAGTCTAGGAGGTAGTTCCAGAGAAAATCTGAGAAGAGGCAGCGAAAAGAGCCCTGACAGTTTGTATATATAAACTAAAATATGTTCAATATTTCAAGAGCATAAAGCGCCTTCTTGAAACTTGATAATACCAGCTCAGCCATATTTCAATATTTAAAGAATGCTTTTGCAAAATAAGAGCCGACGCATGTTTATACTTGGAGTGTAAGCTTCACTTAAATCTCCCGTCCTTTTTACCCACAAGCAGAATAAGACTTCAAGAGACCGAGCAAAGAGGCCAAGAAATACAAAGCATCTTTACACTGAAAGAATCCATTTATTAGCTCTTTACTAAAAGAAAAGGAGCCTATGCATTTGCTAGGAAAACGGTCGAATCTCATCCACCACTCTTGGATTTAGTTTTTGTAGCTGTCAACTTTTCAAGCAATTATGTGTTATCAGTTCTCTGAATTACAAAATGGTATTAACCCTCCAAGTGGTTTCAACGAGATATCTCGTCCAAGATCTGACCAATTTTACTATTGACGAGATATCTTGCAATCAATGTCTAAATTCCGAATGAAGATAATGATAACGAGATCAAAATCAGGTTAGTTTTTCTAATGCTTAGTCAGAAGGGCACTGTTGAGAAATTTATTCATTTTTTTCATTACCAGAAAATAAACTAAAAAGTCTTATGTGTGGATAGTTTAGTCTCAAACACACATACAGCCATAGGCTCGATCACATAACAAAGTGATGGGTTGTTTCTTAGTAAAGTAAAAAGGTTTTTCAGGAAAAAAATTACCTTTTCTCGTTACTCGTATACAAAATAAAGCTCAGCTCTGTATGAGTGATATTTATATATTCAAGCTCTTAATTATTCCTTAATAAAATAACGGAGCTCTAAATTAATATATATTTAGTCATTGGTTCCAAAAACTGCGAAACTTGAGGCCCAAAAAGTTGAACAGGTGATCAAACCAAATTTTGATGAGAAATTCAAATATGGAAAGCATTTTCCCTTTTTCCAAGTTTTTAACGAAATGGAAATAACATTATTAAACCCCCAATTTAGTGTTTTTAATCAATAACCTCATTGTAAAATTATCATGGTAGAGCCGTGATTAAATTTTAATATATTTTTAATAATTTTAGACTTGTGGCGTGTTCGGTGACTGTATGAGGTTCAATCACGTCCGCCTCCAAGTTTAATAATTTATTAATAACATAAAATGATATTCACAATTAACCTTACGTGATCCACCATACGACCAGACTTTAACATTTTAAACTCACCCGACCCAAAGCATTTTCTCTTCCTTTTTGTAAATAAGCGCTGTTTGTGGTGCTTATGAAGCCTGCTTCTAAAACATCTAGACCCCTCTTGGCGACGTCTCATCGACCCTAATACCTCTCGCCATTTCTTTCATTTCTTGATTCTGTTCTTCGCTTAGTGTTTCTGAATTTCAAATTCATTTTACATTCAAGTGCGTGGAACTTTTCAACCAGTTTTTACAATTGGGTCGTGTTGATCATCTGTAACATTACCCAAACGCTTGTTGATGACTTTTGGAAACGTCCTTACCCTGAATGTAGAGGTCTTTTAATGTCTTTTATATGCAAGAACCTGAATGAAGTTGCGAATTTGTGTCATCAGAAATGCCTTTCCTCGTGTTTCCAACGGAGATTTACAAACGGTACTGGTAGGAACCCCAACAATCTCGTGGATTAAATGTTTAACGAATAAGATATAGCGTTAAAAGGATAAATTAAAAAATGCATAGCTTAGTAAGAAAAATATGCAAAATCTGTATGATACGCAAAAGCGATCATTATTTTTAAATCAAGATATTTAATTCATATCACGTAAAATGTATCGTGCCCCAATTTTCGTCAGCCAGTGTTAGTATTCTTACAAATAAGACGTTCAACTAACTTATATTTGTTTATTTTCAACTGAAAGCCTATAAAATATGCTGTGTGAATTCAACAGTAGTTAATCTTACAAGAAATAGTAAAATTGGTTAAGATTGTTAGAAGAAATTTGACGAAGCGAACAAGAGCAGAAAACCAGCTCATAACACTAAGATCAATACTCATTTAAAATTAACATAAATATTAACATATTTAGTAATATCGTTGTTAACTTTTTACTCTGCTTTTTCGCAATGCTTTTTTTAATTATTGAACTTCTAACGACAATAAAGTTCAGCGATTCAAAGTACAATTGAATAGCTGCGTGCAGCGGATTTAAACAATTTGCGTGGAGCAAAGTAAATACGGATGTTAGGAGTATTATAATAGGTTGCAAGGCTAATTGTTTTTTCCTAACCAACGACAAGTTATAGTAAGGTATAAAGATGAAACATCAAGTAAACGTCAGAATTAACACATTTTAAGTCAACATTTTCGAATGACACTTCATTAGCTCGATATTCATTACTTACTTTCAATAAAACCTTAGGATAATGATTCCGAGATATTTACACAAAACAAGTATTTTTCAAAAATGGAATTCAAGAGCCATATAAATGAAGACTTAACAATAAAATTTGCGTATTCCTTATCCTGCCTAAAATAAACATTAAACATGTATTTATCAAGTGCAATTGAACTTGGTCCCTTTGTTACAATTGACTCTAAATTTATGTCTTTATTTTAAAATGAAAGAGGTTCCCCATAGCTTGAAACTTTTATCGAGTCATTATAATTTATAACATTTTATGTTATTTCATTGAAATAGTTATTATCAAAATTGTAGCAATACTTAAAACTCTATTTTTCATTGCTACTTTAAAAAAATTATACAGGAAAGATTTGACACATTTTCTGTATTCATTTATCAGGAGGTACATACAGCATGAAAAATAGAATATTCTTGAGAAATCTTAAAATTATTGTCTAAAAATTGCTATTTGAAAAAATCAATTTCATATCTAGATTTTTCTCCAAGCTTCTATTTAGCCATAGACCTTAGTTTCACTTCAATTGCTACTGTGAATTAGACTTGAGGTAGTCCCCATCAGAAAAATCTTGAAAAGGATGGAATAATCAAAGTTTGGCACACAGATGAAGTTTCTTTGGAGGGAATCCGCAACAATAACAATGGATTTCTTTCTTCCTTCGAAGAGAATGAAAAGATTAAACAAATCTTAAAAGTACAAAGAAACCTTTCTCGGTACTGCTATAGAATCAAAATGTAAGATTAAGAGATTTCTCTTCGGAAAATAAGTATTTATGTAATTCGTACCACATGCAATTTAAAAATAAAACATGATTTTTAATAAGTTAATTTTTGTCCTTTCTATAAGCACATTGTCATACAAATATGTTAAAACATCTAACGTATATTACCATATACATATCAGTTTAAAATTCGACCAAAATAAGCACTGAGTGAAGAAAAATATCGAAATATCAACCTTCTGAAAACATAAATATAGATAGTGTTCATTTAAAATTGTAAATTTTATTTATTATTAAGGTTTCGTATTTGCAGAACCGTAAACCGAATTTTTTAGAAATTTGAATTAAAGTTTGACTCAGAAAATGTAGTTTTAGTTCTTGAAAATTAATTTCACTACTTGCCCAATTTCCAAAATTCATGATTTTTCAACACCTTTAAAAAAGAATTTATAAGTTTTCATGTACACTTAACTACGTTCAATTTCCTCAAGCAATGACAAATAGTTCGAATTTAAAATAGCGCAAAAATCAAAGTATATTGCGCAACAATTACACAAGTCAACATTTCAAACTTTTTCGTAACATTTGTGAAATTAGTTTTTCTGACTAATTTTGGGATGCTGAATTCAAATATGACTAAATCTCCATCATGTAGTTTTTGTGTTTTAAAAAATTACTATTGTTCAAAATATGCATTATAATGTAAACACGTCTAGGAGAAGTGGAACTAAATACTAAATTTTATTAAATTCCCCAATTTAAATCTGAACTTCAAATAATTTATTACAGCATTTAGTTTTGTCAGCTATACAATTTTAGTGTTAAAATTATAAATATCATATTTACGTATCACTGCATTTATACTCGTTACTCATACACGTTAGTTTATTTTTCTCTAGCTTGTAATGTCTTGCAAAAACCAGCAGTAATCACTTATAGGGGATCTCCATCTCCCTTGATACCTTTCCTTCATATTTTGGATATCGTGGCGGAACCTTTCTTCTCGTTCATCGTTGACTGCTCCTATGTTGTCAGGAAAACAAAACAGATGAGAATCTAGAAAAATTATTTTTAAGGACATTTGGCACACAAGGCTTTTATGGTTCTTGGAAAGGTCTTGAACGAGCTGTTGGTTATTTTAGTAGTTAGTAGTAATAATTGTCATGCATGAGCTCCTTGCTCTTCAGATCTTATGCAAAAACAGAATCACTCAGTAATTTCCTTATCTGAGGTTCTACAAAGATTCCTTCTTTGAATTTTGCATCATTTAATTTTGGAAAATTTTCCTATAAGTCCAAGAAACCTAGGCCAAATTTGTCAACATACTTCAAAGTTTTTCATCAGTCCAGGTTCGATATGAACTGGTAGAGAAAAAATATTGACCACTAAAGTGGTCATATTTTATTGCAGTTAGAATTTTCCCCATGCTTTCATAAGTCTCCTTCATTCTTACAGTAAGTGTTACTGGAATGCAAGGATTCTGATTTCTGTTGCACAAAAGGACAGCTTTTAAGCTTGATGAATCAATAGATACCATTCCTTATAATTGTTAGATACTCCTATATCCGTCATAAGCCCTGGAATATATAATCAAAAGCACAATCCATCCTACATTTCATAAAAACTAAGCAGAAACAAAACTAAATTTGTATTTCTTAACGCAAAAATGCATGTACTCTTAGCTAGAAGGTTCCACTCTTGAAGACTAGAACCTAAAAATTCAGTTTGTTGTCTTGAAAAACGTAGATCTCGAACGAGATCATTCAGCTCATTTAGAGGTATCTTCAGTCTGTCAATGAATGACTGAGATTTTTAGATGTACTGTCTGCACACATAGCAAAACTTATCTAGAACGTTAATACATCCGCGATGCTTCTTTTGTTCGAATGTTTGTCCAAATCATGCTCAGAAACGTCTCCTTTTTCCAATGAAAAACAACTCAATAGCGGTTCGGTCGAGGTTACAAAATATCTACCAGTGAAAAAGTCAGGGTTGTCACACAAAATGTCAGATGACGAAAATAAAAATATCTAGCATCGTTTTACATAAAGAGCATTTATTTTGGAAAATAGCAAATATTAAATGCTCAATATCAAAAACTTGACGTGGTGGCCATTTTTTAAAGATCTGAATCGGCACCCAAAAATTAGTTTAAAACAGCTAATATTGTTCATGTTATAAAAACCTTGTAGACCAGTGTTATTAATAAATCTTATAGAATAAATCTGTGAAAATCTAACGTGTTAACTTATATATACATGTCTAGCGTGACAAGTTTTGGATACTAAAGGTACAACCTGTTGCTATGATGTTGAATGACTATACATTAGTGAAGAATGTTTCGTTCAGTCTTAAAGGATTGAGAATTTTATTTCCGTGTTCTTTAAATCTTATACGAAAAAATCAATTCAAAGTTTCATTTCAACTTCAAGAAACTTTCCAATAAAAAAATTTCACTCAAAATCAAATAAACTTCAACTTTGTCCCCTTTAATATCTAACCTTATTTAATGGAATTCAGGTAAGATAGGAGAACGTATAATTACCCGAAAGGTAACATAGCCAAGGTAACGAATCTCTTAGCGGGAGAAATGATAATTATGGAATTTTTAAATAACCTCTTACAAACACTTTCAAACTGAAACGTAAATTAGTATAAGAGATCGAGTCTAAGTTAGTAAAGAGAAATTCTAATGAAACATGCACAGCAAAACTGACTAGCTAAAGTTAAAGCAACGATTTTAATCGTTTTGCCCTTTCTCAACTCGAATTTTTGAAATACCTTTTCGGTTAACACATTATACTTCTCCTTTACCCTTAATCCAGAATTTATAAAGTGAATATTTTTTACAAAATTTACTTTATGAATTTATTTTTCGCGATTTTATTAAAACATTAGTCCGTCTTATCCATACAGATATATCAAATAACAGAAATAATAAGTCTATAAGAATATTCAGCATGTTGCGAGAACTTAAGCATATTAACTTTTATAAATGATTCACAAAAATTTTATTCACTTACCGATACAAAAATTGCTTGCCTTAGATTTTACAGTACTAAGGAAACTACACTACAAGACTATTGTATTCAAATAGGTATTGTAGTTTTCGTCAATTCAATTAAGCTTTAAAAAAATTGATGGATGTTTTAAAATGAAAAGATTATTGGTCGCATCAGATAATATATATAAGAAACACCACTGAAATATATTTGAAAAAATATTGTAAGGATCCGAGTGATATTTCGTGGTAATAGAAAATGTATCTTATCTGGTCACTTATCTTTACATGACTAATAAACCGCGATGTCGAAACACTTGTGATTTTTGACTTATTCGCATTCACAAAAACAAATTTTGTTACACGGTATTCTATTTGTACCTCAACGGCTGAACAATCCAAGCTTTCGAATGTTCCCAAGGACAAAATCACCTCTTGGATGAGGTGATATGTAAATACTCTACCCATCTCAAACTCAAATAGAGCATTCTAGTTTGAAGACGAGATTTAAAGTGCATACTCCACGAAGTTGTTCGGAGAATTACTCCAGAATCGAGAATCTCAACTACAAATGCAGGCCACTCTTGTAACCCTCAAACAATTGTCCCGTTCGTGTTTAATGAATCATATTTTCTAAATGTAAATTTAATTAGAAAATAAGCATTCTATATTCTTTTAAAGAATTCAATCCGAAAATAGTCGATAGTAGCCAAGATATTAGAATATAAGATATAAGTGTAACGGTAAAAAGGAGTGAGTTAGTACATTAAAAATATGTTAATTAATTCACTGCTTATTCAATAATTTGAAATTTGATTCGAATCCGAGAATCTGATAGTACCAGCAAATACAGAAGTAATATCGGTATTTAAAAGTTTCGAAATGCAAGAGATAAAAACAGCTTATATAAAATTTGAATTAGAACCAACGAACACAAAAGGGGTCAGATTGATTTGGTTTGTCACTACGAACCAAATCAATACTACGATCATTTTTTGCTTCACGAGGGCTAATTGAAATGGAACCTACGGAATTAAATTTACCGACCTTTTGTATATACTTATTTTTAAACGAAACAGGTTAAATGACCCATTTGCCATTTGGATGCAGGCAACAGTGGAATTAGAGCTTGAAATAATATTCAAAACATTACAAAAAAATAACAAAAATTTAAAAATCATAAGATATTATTTTGACTTTTTATTCAGTATCATTTTTTTGGTAGGTAGGTAGTTGAATTTTTTAGATGCAAATTACTTCTTGCAACAGAGCAGCTTTTAGTGGCTTTATCTTATTCGGCACTTTTTAAGCACATTAGTAACTTAGCTCGAGCTTGCCGATGCTGCTGCCATGAGCTCCTTTTACCCGAAGTTTTTATATTATTTACTAGTAAGTTCTCCTAATTGAAACTAAATTTATTTCCTTCAAATGTCCACCTGTTGCTTCGTTGCACACCACTCATTCATTTATTCCGGCTAAATCAAGAATTTTGAAAAATATCTGCAGAGGCCATGTACGATTCACGCTATATCCTTTTAGTGTGCTCATTATTTTGCATAGCAGTGTACATGGAATGATATTAAACAATGTTGTAAAAACACACACAAAATATCAACCTTTCACGGTAAAAATAGGTATTCTGTATGAGTATGTCCGATGCAGGGAGAAGTGAAGAGAAACTACTAAATTAATTTTTTTAATATTTCAAGTAGATAGGTAATTACTTAACGCCGCACTGGAGCACACAACGGGTTGGAATAAACATTTCAGGAAAAGTCGTATAGGGTCAATTGAGGAAAAGTAATAAAACTTAAAAAGTAATTTCAAATCAAATTTTTAAAAAGGATCATTTGAGCCGCTTGGTAAATTTAGTGTCAAAGAGGATTCCGAACCACTAGGGACACCCAAGTTCAGACTCGGATTCAAGTCTGTTAACCCGAGGGCGCTAAGCACTCGAATACCACGCCGCCACAAAAGGAGTGAGATAAATCAAAATAAAACTAACTAAAGAAAACAGTTATGGATTTCGCAGTCCACAAGTCTGGACAACCCCTCCCCGACATGATTCGTCGAGTGGCCCCTCGTTAATTTTAGCCTCTCTATCTAATATAAGTGATCGATACTTTGTATATACAGCTGAATAATTCATTGGTCTCTCAAGCGAAGCTCATAAATTCATAACTGTTGTCCCTTCCGCATTAGTAATCAGACTTAATTCCGAGCGCTCTGAAACACAGTTAGCATCCCCTGGCGATAAATGGCGGATGATTTTCCGCAGTTATAGGCAGCTAAAACAGTGAGGGTGGGGGAAAGCACGCATCATGCATATTTAGCACACCGCAAACAGACGCTTCTTGCCGAACGGAAATAATAAAGAGCTGCCGAATCAGAATATTTAGGATGAGGGAATAAATGGACGCTTTCATCCGATCTCAATTTTTCAGTGTCCAGTTTTGTTCGGAAAATTGCGTGTTAGCGATGAGCAAGCACTTACGAATAAATACGATTAATAATACGGGTAGAGGGAGTTCACAAGGGCATGTTTTACGAGTTGAATATGGGCGACTTAGTAAAAATACCTTACTTTTCAAGGAGATTGGTGGTGTCCAAATTGAATTACTTCAACAGAACTGAAATTTTTTTATTTTGGGAAGTCATTGCGTAACTTTAGCTCAATACAAATATACCGTCTCGGAACTGATTCATTATCGGTTTTTCAAATGACTGAATCGTTAACTTATATTCCACGTTACTTATCGGTAGTGGAAAGTAATTCATTCCTTTTCGTGTGGTAGCTTTTTCTTAACCTACTTGTGAACTTCTAATTTCGGGCAGGATTGCCAATTTGATGGTTTTGTTAAAATAAGAAAGCTAAGTATTTAATTTTAATTATAATATAATTTTGACAAATACATTTCCTTTAAAATGGCTACAAATCATTCATGTACACAACAGTGACAACAAAACTGATGCAGACGAGCCTATGAAAAATACATAGCAACGCTTCCTATGCAGTCATTAGTTGCGTAAGCCAGAGCATATATAAAGCGAGACATCTGTGGAAGCATCTAAAGCTCTCCGCCGTGAGAATGACAAGTTATCACGATTTAAGCGACTTTCAACGCTGTTTAACAATTGGAACTCGTAAGATGGTCGTAGTATTCGGGAGATAAAGTTTGAATTTTCATGTACTACCATTTCAAGGGTGTAACCATGATTACATGAATTCTGGCAAAACCTGTAACTTAGAACAGCAGTGTGGCCGTAAAAAAAGCTCTGGGTGAACGTGACCAGTGTCGGCTGACAAGAATCATTTCATACGATAGGCGTGCAATACTGCGTTAAATAGCATTCAAAGCTGGGCCCACAACAAATATCAAGATAAGGAGTACAACGTCCCCTCAAGGGTATGGGCTTTAGGAGCCAACTCGAATACCCTTGATGAATATTCGTCACACAATTATGGCCCTGGCCCAGGAATACCGCCACTGACAATTGATGACTAGAAACGAGTAGCCTGGTCTGACGAGTAGCGTTTCCAACTGTAGGATCAGTGAGCAGAAAACCCCATGAAACCATGGATCCCACATGTCAACAGGAGATTGTACAGGCTGGTGGTGGCGTCATAATGATATGGGTTTAGCTTATCTTGCATTCAATGATTCGTCTACATATGTTTGATAGGTGAACGCTATGCGTGCTTCCTTTCTGAAGAGTTACACCCTTTCATGTCCTGCGTTCATTCTGATGGGTTTGGCTTCTTCCAATAGGACAATGCTGCCGCCACACAAGTCTAGACACGCCAAATTATGATTAGAGGAACACTCATGAGTTTGGGGTCTTACCATTCCCACCTAAGTTATCAAATCTCAATGTTATCGAACACATCTGGGATGCCATGCAACGCGCTGTAGAACACAGAAATACACCCGGGAATACATGATTGTGGACCGCACTGCACGAAGTGATATTCAATGACTACACAATACTTCCGCAAGCTCGTGGAGTCTATGCCCCGTCGTATTTTTGCAGTTCTGCGATCCTGTGGGAGACCTACAAAGTTTGGGTGTATCAGTTTTTCGGGTACTCCAGAGTAAATATACTCTAAATATACCATACATTGGGTAACATTGGCCGACCCAAGAAATAAATTAAAGTTGATAACTTAATTTCTTACTAAAATTTAATTTCGATTCAACAATCTATAATGTGTAGTGTACATTTATTAGTTTGAAAATGTTCAGTTTTAATTCGTGATTTTCAACTGAAAGCAAAGCGTTTTGTGTTCCACTAAGCACTATGCATTCATTGTAATAAGCATTGAAAAATGTATGCTGAACATTTGCAACTTGCTTCTCGAACACAAAAGAATGCTACTTCTGGAATTTCTTATTGGATACCATTTAAATTATCGATATTTTTAATAAAATAAGTCAAATTTTATTTGGTTGATTTAAAAAATATGCTGAACGTAATACTTTTTGATTTATTTTTCAGATTTAAGTTTTACCATTTTATTATTTTAAACTCATAAAATTCAGAACTTAATAAATGTTTTAAGCTACATATACTCTTGTGCATTTTTATACGGGGTCAATTGATTGTCAACATATACTCCAATTTAAAAGTTAGTTTAGAATTGAAACACAAATCTTTCATACAGTATTTTTTGGTCTGTGGTATTTCCTACTCTAAATACATTTGACATTTGAAGAAAAAATCAATTAGGAAAAGAGCTTTGTACAGTATTTTGTCTAAAGCAGATACAAACTGATGTGTCTATACAAAATTCATGAAGATATTTTCAATAGAAATAACGTAAATACCAAAAAGTGGGCTAAGGGAGAATTGAAAATTGAGTTTCCCTTACATAGATTTTATGTTGAAGGGATTGATTGCAAATTTACCTTTTAAGAGGAAAAATCTGAATAGCTATATTAGAAAAATCTAATTTTTGAAATTCCTATACGAAGATATAACGATTGAATCAGAATGGAGATGTAATACTCAGGGTTATACATAATCTTTTCAAATGTCCCATTTCAATAACTGCACCCGCTCAACTAGATTAGTAATTCCGATCTGATCATGCATGTTCGTATTAGTTCGGAATACACATGAAGACATAATCGAATTGGCCAGCAGCGAAAAGTGTTCCCGGAATAAGAAACTACCATATAACCAAAATAGTATCGTAGTACAAGATCTTAAAAATAATTTGATAAGAATAAAATATTAATGGAATTATATGTAAAACTTTAAAACACGTAGACAGCCATTTTAAGGTATTGGTTAGTATTGCTTTCTTCACGTTTCGAGGTGTTATTTTCTGAATATTTTAAACAATCTTTTGAAATTAGAGGAAAGTATTAACCCGTAAGGGTATGAACAAAAGTGAAATCATGCATTCATGCATTCTTTTATCTACATATCATTATGCGGTTCTCCTGGAATAGGGTCATGGTAGCCCAGTTGGAAGAGTCGCGGATTAGCAATCGGAGGCTTGAGTTCAAAACTCGATCCAACCAAAGACCGTCGTGTACGTAGGGGGTGGTGTACGTTAAATCTGTCGTGACCTCAAATGTCTTACTTTAGCGTGGTGTGGAAGTTTGGAGAGTGGAGTACCAGTTCAGATGTTGACCTTGCCATCTGGCCGTGGTTCAAAATGACGAGGTGCTGTCCTCAATCTTTCCCTTCGGGATTGATCCCGGACCGTCGCCAATAGCCCGTTGTATTGCTCCAGTGCGACGTAAATTCAGGAATACGTAAAACCAGGAATAATCTCAATATCTTGAAATCGAGACGACCTTTGGTAGTATGCTGACGAAGGTCAAGGGTGAACATCTGCTTATAGCCGAATCATTCGATTTTAAAATTCGTGCTGTCTTTAAGAGTCAAATTGACCCCATGTCTGAAACTAAGTGAAAAAAATAAAAAAAGAATTAATTTTTCCATTTTATTTCTTTACTGTCGGAATGGTATGGCTTGTCGCTCGACGGTCATTGTTTGCTACACGAGGGCAAATTAGACTTTTAGAGTGCCATCATTTTGTTTAAAAATACATATTCAACATGTATCTTTATAAATGGTACAAGGTGTCTAATGAACTATCTTTCTAAAGAATGATTTGTGGTTATATACGTATCAAGCTTTTGATAACCTTTTCAAAAATTAAACAATTTTCAGAATATCACATTTTTAAAATAACGTCTTGAATGGAGTTAGAAATTCGCATATATCAAGTCAAGTTGGACGAGTAAGCCATCCACCGGTAAAGACTAAAAACGCTAGACATGACTCGAAACAAAATTTGACACACGTAACTAGCCTTCAATTCAACAAGTTCCCAAGTACTTTAATGTGAAAATTCTATGAAAACAAACTGTTTTCAGGTAACATAATAGTGAAAATATAAATCCACCACTTCTTGAAAAGATTATTTTTTATTTTCTAAACCTTTGAGACAAACTGCTTTTAATTAAACGGTGTAAGCGATCAAAGTGCTTTGAAAAAGGTCTCAGCTTCCAAAAGTTGCGGCATAGTTGAAACTTCTCACTGATAGCCCTTTAAGCAATCTCCAACCGGCAGGTCTCGAAATGAAACTATTCTTAAGGGGCCATGTTGTTAAGGTACGATTTCTTGGGGTTGTCAGCAAAGAATCGGCCGAGCGAATTAATTTAACTCGCCCAGCTTCATATGAATGAGAATATATTTAATATTGCTTCAGAGATCGCACAGTTCTGGTCTGGCGAAAGCACAATTGAAGAAATCCCCACAATGGTTTTGGATAGAACTAGATGCCACACAACATTGATCGAGGTAAATTAAGAGACCGCTCAACCTTCGTTATTATATTAGTAAAGCTGAGACTGATATCGTAGTCGTCTGGAAGGAATTCTGCCAACACGGGGTAATGAGCACCATAATCACCAGCTTTGAGAACCAAGCATCCACTTCTTTAGCAGAACAATCGAAGCAGAAGTTGTCGGAATCAGAGCTCGGGCCATAAACTGAGGACTCGGTGATGATATATTTACCGTCTTAGAGTATTTTAGAACACATTTCCACCAGTTTTCAGAGCAGTGGAAGAGTGAATAGTTTAATATTACGCATTATTCGCGATACTTCCCAAATACCATTACAAGTTGGAAAACTTGAGGTATGCGAGTAATTGCGTCAACCAGGAACTCGGCAACAGAATTCAACATTTTCTGCAATTTTTTAGTGTTTAATATTTATGTTGGAAATGCGGATGCGACTTTGAATTCGTTCGTATGTTAAAATTTTATCTAAATAGTTACGATCGATATAATTACACTGGAAACACTGGAAAGTTACAAATACTGGAAAGGTTATTTTTCATTCATTCTAACACCGATTTCATTAAGATTGACTCCCATGTTTTAAGCAAATTTTCAATGAATTTCAGATCCTTGTAACATTTGTTCTCACGTTTGTGTTAAATTTAAGTTTGAACGATAAAAGCAATAATTTATACCAATACTTTGGCCTCATTAGTTTTTGTATCTTATTTGACAAGTTAAAATTAAAATAGGTCAATTTATTGATTATTTCATTACGACACTTAAGATTTTGTATGGGATTTTATTTACGTAGCTTCAACATAAGTTCAAGATTTCCTACATAGCTGTGAATGTTTTAAAAACTTTAAGAATTTTCCAATTCCTGCTTTGGTTTTTCATTCTTCAAAAAAATTAAAATTTCCTGCAGTGAAGTAATCCATATTTTTTAATGAATAAGTGAATAGAGAAACTTATCAGAGCACACATGGCCCAGTTATTTGGAACTTTAACCAAGTATCAGATTTGATAACTTGGATTGAAAAGAAATAAAAGTATTTTAAAAATTAAAAGTTTAAGGTTATACCTTTTTTATACCTTGAAATCACGGGCCCATTGAACATGATTCTGTTATACATTATAAGTGGTCTAGTACATACAATTCCCAACTTTAGCATGCGGACTCTGATTTTAAGCTAATTTTAAATTATTAAAATAAAGAGAAATGCGAAGTCAGTGAATCCCACGCATATATTTAATATATTTAATTAATTTATCAAACCGTTAAAATTTTGGTTTGTTTAGTTTGCCGATCTACGGTCATTCTTTGCTACGCGATGATTAATTACTCATTCAAATCTCGGGAGAAAATTAGTTTTACATTAAATTATTAAAAACACCCGTTTCCTATCCAAGTTGAAAATTTGTTAAACTTTGGTTGGTGAGTGTCTTGAAGGGAGGAACTCATTTAAGAAAGAAATGCATCTAGATTCAAAAGATGCGAAAAGAACAAGAGCAAACTTATATCAGGGCATAGAAATGTTTCAGCTTTGCTTTATTATTAAAATTTGGATTAGAATTATTCTGAACAATTTGTTTGAAATACAGCTTAAAACTTCTTGTTCCTGTCATTCGGAATTGATATTCAAGTATGTCTTTAAAAAAAATCTCGCCATTACTAGATACAAGACAAATCAATACTAATACAATTTTCAAAAAACAGCAAATCACACTTTAAGCCATTAAGAGTTTAACGTAGCTTTTTGTCGCGGAAAAATCGTTTTATCTCTCGCAGTACACGAAGAAAGCTGTACTTTCAAATCGATAAAAAACATCAATGTAGATGTGAAGAAATCGGATTAGAAATGAAGTGATGCAAGTCATATTGCGTACAAAAGTGTACTCGAAAAATATAGTCCCCTAAGTGATTTTATTGACTCAAATTTGATTTTATTGAACGGCTGATTCTTATCACCGGAGATTCGAAATAACTATTAGAAAATCGAAAACTACTTTCCAACACCATGGGCAAATCAGAGAAAAACACTGAAAAAATAAACTGAAAGTAATTAATGATTAATTTTCGAATAGATAATATAAGGTACGCATAAATTAATTACTGATAACATATTAGATAACTGAAGCATATTGGTGAAAAATGTTCTAAAAAAATTCCAAAAAGTGAATATACATTTGACTTGATCCTTTTGGCTCAGTTACCATAATACTAGCCTTGTCAAAATTATTTTTTATATTTTTAAAGCGACGGTATTGATTTATTAATCGGGGGTTTTACAATATTTCATTGATTTGCATTGATTTTATTAACGACGGTCACTGCTGTAAGCCCTCTGCAGAACATTTAGTTACACAAAATCTATTGACCCTCCAAGTGTTTCAACGAGATAACTCGTCGAGGATCTGGTCAAGTTTGCAAAGGACGAGATAACTCGTCGAGACAAACCTGTCCTAAAATTCCAAGAGGGATGAAGATCCAAGTAAGAAAAACTAATTATCCTGTCCCAGAACTGGTGGCAGTTTGGAACATATTTTGCACCAGGTTTCTACAGGGAAGTTTTTGACGCGAAGATAAACTAGTAGGAGGGTTAACACATTTTAAGGATAGTTGATGTCCTGTACTTCTCTACACAAAACTACAATGCAAATAAGTATGGCTATTCAGCACTTTTTGAAAATAAACGATTTCGCAAACCTGTTCTTACAAATTAGTATTTTTCCTTTACAGCTACCATATAGTGTAAAATTATAGATCATCTTAACAAAACATTTCTAAGTACACCTGGGTGCTAAATTTCAAATGCATAAAAAAAATCGTTGAGCGTGAGCTTTCTCTAAGCATTTTTATACCTTACATTCTAAACAAGTTCGTGAAGCATTTCTATATTAAACACCCAAATTAACAATTAAATTGAATCGATAATTTCTCAAACATTTAAGAGAAAACACAAATACGCAGCGCCATATTTAGTAATTGCACATCTTACATATATTTACTTTTGGGAAAGGATGCGACTAGATGTATATACCTTTTTGGACTCGAACATAACTTTTAAACCTTCGATTCGGCTATTTCAAACAATATATAACCTGCATAAAGCTGGCTATTTTAAATTGACATCAAATAAAATTTAAAAACTAGGTTGAAGAATTTAATGTTTAATCGTGTTAGAGATTTAATGGAAGTTATATAAATGTTTAATTCAAATACCGATCAAGAATGATTTATATCGCATTACTATTGAGAACTTGATACAATATCACTAAAAACGGAAGTTCTTTAACCTTTTGAGAAAGTGAACAGATAATGTTCAACTCTAATCGTATTGGGCTAATCTGTCTTTCAGAATAAAGCGTCGTGACTCAATTAGCATTTATTGAATTCAAAAACACTTTTTCCTTTTGAATTCCGGTAACTTGCATAAGTTCCACAAATATTTAAATGAATAGCTGTATGCAATTGAATACCGAGTTAATTGATTTGATGACTCAGTTTAACAAAGATTGGAATCATTACGACCAATATCCACACTTATTAATCACAGAAAATATATGTTATGTCTAACAAGGTCGATTCATTTCATATTCTCCTGAAGATGATATATATATATATATATATATAATTTGGATACTTCAATTAATTTCATAAGATTTCGTTAGCTCTAAACTTAAATAACTTCACTAAAAGGTTAAAATAAAAAGCATAGGCATAAATTAAATCACGGATGAAAACTAAAATAAATCAAGATGTTACTATCTCATTAATTACGTTTTTACAGGAAAAACGCATCCCGTTTATTTTCTTTATAAATCGATCTTATTCGAGATAGATATGCGTCGTTCAAACATGCAAGAATTTCGTGCGAGGGAGAAGCGTCTGACGTAAATCGGAATCTTTTACACCAAATTATGCAACTGTTTTCAGACTCGGACAAGACCCATAAACTGAGGTGGAGTTTATGCGTAGAGCTACTTTGCATTTGCGGTAGTATGTATCTTGTGATTAATTGAGAGTAAGTGGAACCATTTGAATACACTCTTCAGTTCCCCACTAATGAAAGGCAACGAGAAATATTAAATTGGCCGGCTTATTTCAGGAGGCAGTGGAGACGGGAAATGCAACATATCCACTGTCCAACTGGACTTCCTTCCCTACCCCTTTAGCAGAGAATATTTTACTCAAATATTTAACTCGATGCGGACGGAAGCTCCTCAATTATGTTTAAAAGCACATTGCATCATAGTAGATATCAGTAAACAGGAAAATCAGCTTGCATAATTAAGTTGCGATTTTCTCAAATAAACCTTTATGTGATTCGAGCGCGAGATTGTAGAAAACTAACCCTCTGATTCGGTCTTAAGGGACTAAGTCCACTTTGATCCAAAAGTAACCTTTTATTTGATCGCTGGGTATGGATTGTTGCTTTCTTCGATTTGCTTTTATCTGGAAGACATTATTTAAACTATTGCGGGTTCGCTGATAAAATTTTAAAGAAATGGGAGGGGAATGTTATCTGACGTTATTCAAATAAGATTGTATGTTCGAGGTGCACGAATTGAATAAATCAGCAGAATGTTATGTACAATAGAAAGAAAATTCTCAAATTACCTTCGCTGAAGATAAAAACTCAGCTTAAAATCTTTGCTTCCCAGAGCTTCTTATTGCCCATTTTGACACGCTCTGAGCATAATGATGCAAGTGACTGAAACCATAAAACTTGAGAACAGTACCAAAAAGAAACTGGATACGAGGATTATCCCAGATTTAACGCATTTTATAGTATACACTAAGACAATGAGATCGGAAGTTTAAAAATTAGTAGAGCTATTTTTATTTCTTAATTTATCATGTCTTACACCATCGTATTATAATGCACAAGACAATCCTAAAGATAGGAAAAGCATCACGTATAATCCTACAAGCTGTCTCAATTGTAATAGCTATAATAGTGATAGCCTAGACCAGTGCTTCCGAACCTTTTTCACGTCACGGCACACCTCACAAGCATAAACAATTTCACGACACTATGAAGGAACATTTTTCTCTATCAGCATGATTCATTTCTTCTTTTTCATACTAGGAATTCAATTAATAAGATCTTTCTTTCAAATATTTTTGCATTATAATACATAAACATTCCAGCTGGACATTCTTTTCAGGTAAGTCTAATACATCCAATCTTGTTTCTAAGTTTTTAACATAATTAATCAAAGCGTATCTCAAATCTTATGCTCTTACATCTCTTAACTTCAGTATTATGGTACAAAATCAGATAGACCCAACTCATTTTTAAGCGAAAATATTTAGAGAAAAACATTTCTAAATCCTAACATTCAGAGATATATCCGGAATTTTATCCGATTATCCCTTCTTTCGCTTTGAACTTGAGTAATATTAAGAATAAAGAAATTTGAAACGCGACGCAAAAAAATAAGCGCTTAAAGTTTAAGTTTGCTGCTCTATAGATATGTATTATTGAAGAGGTCAAGGGACGTTAAAAATGTTTCTGTAATCTCCATCGTAGCTAGTGGCAATAAATAAGCTTCTATAGAGTGAAGTCAAAATCCATTAAATCTTTTACAATTCAGCTTCCAGTATGAGCTTTAGAGATTAAAGCAGCAGTTTGTTACGAAATGTCATCTGCTTTATCTGCTCTAATGGTAAAAAGGCGGAAGTCAGTTTCTTTTCTATTCGGACTTATTTGCAATTACTCTGTTAGGATATAACTTAAAAAAAGTCTAATGCATCTTAAAGACTGGAATGAGTTAAGATGAATTAAGACTAAATTCTTCGTCCCAGATTCACCGCGGTTAAGTGGAAGATTATGGCTTTCATTGAAGGTGTTTTGGCAAGGACCGAGAACAAACCATGAATTAACTTTTTTTTCCACTTTGATACTCGTGATCATGCGTAGTAAGGCAGACAAAGAGCTCTTTCGTAAGTTCAGAAAACTTTGCTGGCAGAGGTTCAAGTTTCTCATTCAGTGCAGACGTGCCTTGTTTTTCTCTGAGCAGGATAATTAACTCTCCTTGCACAGGAAATAAATTTTTGTCCGATGAGATCATTTGAGCATGTTGGGAAAATAAATTCTAAATATACAGGATTCACATCAGATAAAGGAAACAATTGTCACGTGGTTGTGATCGTTTTTGAAAAATGGGAATTAATGCTTCTATTTTCATCCGAAAAAGATTTCTACAAGTCGTCTGGGGGCGAAATTAGTTTTCGATTTCACACCTCGACTAAAAATATTTTGTAAATTTATAACATCAGACATATTTTAAGATTCAAAATAAAATATTGTTTTCGAAAATGTTTCTGATCACTTACACAATCGTAACATTATGATATTGAGAAATGACGAATCGCCAAGCAATTATATCTCAACAAATCAAACTAAAGAGCAAAGTATTTTCTAGATTCACCGTTTTCTATTGCTCGTTTAATCTGTTACAAATTAAACGAGAAACAGTGTCACACTAATTAAATGTGATTACTATCCATATAGTTTGACAACTATAGCATGCAAATAAAAGCCTAGAGTAAAGAACAATCCTAAAAACTGATAGGGAAGATTTTGAAAAACTATTTATAATATAACGAAGCAAACGCGAGTCTTTCTAAAACGAACTACGCGAAATGTTCACTCTAGTTATATTCGCCAGTCTATCTATTATACATGACGCTGAAACTAAATGACTAATGCAAACTTTGTTAAGCTGAAATGGGGATCTGGTTAAGGGTTGGACAAATTTGCAAAGATAATATGTATGAGTCTACCTTATACAAGCTATCAATATACAGGGGTCAGCTAGGATCTTATGGAATGAAAGCTTAATATGTAGGACCTTTAAGCCACGAAATAAAGCTTCGATTTGCCCTTCCTAATTTCTATGCAAATTTCTAGCTGCCTGTGGGAGGTGTTAAGCCCATATGTCCAGCGTTGGGGTTACCTATACCATACATTTTAAGCTGACAGCAAGAGTGCATGTCAAATCCAAAATTCTGTCATCCACCGATAATTAAAAATCTTTATTATCTTAATGAAATCATGCGGTTTGCAGTGTTAAATTTTATCATGGCCTTGTGAATGATTTCCTTCGGCAGCAGATGGCGCGACTGACGATGGCTGCTAGCTAAGGTAGAGAAAAGCGAACCTTTAATTAAAGATTTCTGTTAAAGCAGATGGTGTAATGTGACTAGAGACGTCGATGGAAATGGAGTAGAAAGTAAACAGGGATCTTTTTAGATGTATAAAAATAAATACCAGATATTTTAAACTTAATTCATGAATGAGGATGTTTAGACTTTCATGTACGATTAGAACACGTATATTTGGTTATTTATGTATTACATAAAATGTTAACCCCATTTGAAAAGAATATTAAGCGTATCTTCAAAGTTATCCCATTTCCAATTTGTGTATGAAAAGAAGGGTGGAGGGAAAAAAATCAAATTTTGACAGTCAATTTGGAATAGTTACAAAAACTAACCCGTACCTGTTTGAAGAATAAAATCCACGGGGAAAACTTTTTAGTTCATATTTTAAGGTGCCCCGGGACTTTAAATCTTAAATTTTAGGGTAAAATCAAGAATTTAATTAATGTAACGAAAACAATGTAGCCATTGAATTCTAAAGCAATATTAATCATCTAACATTATAAAGTAAATATAAGTCATATTCACATAAATCCATAAACACGATTGATAAATAGGTTTACAATACATCACAGTTTGAAGGGTGCATCCTGAGATCCGGGCTGATTAATCGTTTCGCCTCTGCCAAAAACACATTAGGACCGCGTTCTTTCTGTTGGCCATTGCTTACCACCCCTTGGGGCAACTCTTGCTTGTTTGGAATGCAGTATTGTCCGCTAAACGTTAAGATTTTTTGTACAATTGTTTCCACCTATCCAAACAGGAACACAGCATTATAGGTCTTAGGTAAAATCACGTGATATTTTGAATGAATTATTATAGCCTGAACTAGACTAATCTTCAGAAAAAAGTCAACAAAACCATTTTTGCCGTGATAAACTTGGCTTAAACATCTCTATGTTATCTATCTAACATGTTTTTAACAGTAATATATGGAAAATTGACAATTTTAGCACTGACAAGAAAATTAATTCAATTATCCGAACATTTCAAGTATTAGAACATTAGCGACCTCATACTCAGTTGAATATTTTATGCCTAACAGACACTTCGGCTCCTACAGGATGGGGGATGAACAATGTTTGATCCGAAGAAAAAGGTAGGACAAAAGTGACTTTAACAGGAATTAGTAAACTTTAAGAGATAAATTTAAAAATTTTCATTTATATAAATGTAAATATAGAAGTTTTGACTATTGCAAATGAGAAAAGAACTCAAGAATTCGAAAACAAGATTCCCTAGCTGACCTAAGAAATAGGAAACTTCTCTGTCCACAGACTGTAAACTACCACCTACGTCAAATGGACAAGAATCATTGCCATAGGCTAATGTTATTCCCGAATTTTCAAAAAACTGAAATAAGATTAAATCTTCCATCTTTAGCTCTAACTTGCGATAATACTGGATTTTTACAGAGTATCTGCAATTAAAGCATCTTCTGTACTTCGAGATGTTTGAATAATTAGGCCAGTGTATACATTTCGTTTTTTGCTATGAATGAAAGATACATTTTATCAGCTACAAATGAAAAAATCAGTATAATTCGTTGGTATTCTGGTACATGCATTGCCGTTGATTAGAAATACAACACCAACAAAGACTTGAGTTTGCAGTAATGGAACTCATTTGAGTGATGGCACAATGTAAAAATGATTCAAAATTAGAACTGTAAAACAAAGGGAACATGCTAAAATCCGAAATTTGTGTCCACCTCTCGCAGTTACAATTGATTGCATACGGCGTGACATTGACCGCTAACTTCCTGTGAAATGTCCTTCCACGAGAATTGACTTCAAATTTGTCTACACAAAAGTTGCGTAAGATCGTTGAAGTAGTTGAGCCATGAGACTAAACACGCCACGCTTCCCATGATACTCTAGATTCTTTAAAATTTTGAGCGAAATTAAGTTTTTGAGGACTTGGGAGGCTTCTTGAAATTTAAATTTGCTAGGGTAATATAAAATTACACTAAAATGGAGCATATAAAGCAAGTTAGACTCTATTTTATTAAAATGCTTAGCGAGAGAAAATTTGACTTTTAATAAAATCCACAAAATACCTAAAAATGAGCTAAAATTTTTAAATTCAATGCTTTGGGGACACCAAAACTTTAATTTATTCATTTCAAATTTTTAACGCGTGATATGAGCTTATAGATAACATCGTTTGGCAACTATCCCAAGTTAAAAATCCAAAGAAAAATTTCATATAGATTTACTCTGGACATGCTGATTTAAATGGGCTTTATTTTTTTACATTTAAATGATTTAAATCAAGTTTAAACTAAGAAAAAGTTACTTTAAACAAAAATCCAATTTATATAAAAAATCATGATTTTTTTCATAACCTGGTTTTACTCCACCCTAATAAACATTTGAACATTGTTAAAGTAAACCTAAATTTTAACGTACATATTCGCGAAATGATGCTAAGCTTTGACTTGCTACTTTTTAATATTTATTTTTCATAAATCCCCTATAAGAGTATAAATACAACGCATCAATAACAGCAGACAAATTCTACTTTAAAACTATTGATAGTACAGGTCATTGCCGTCTTCGTCCCATTCAATGTCTCGAATGTCATATTGATCTGAACTACGCTCTAATTTAGCGTCTTCCGCTGGTGGACACAAGCCCTAAATTTGAAGATTTTTTCCCCACGCCATTAGTGTACAATGGCTAAACAGAGAGCTGAGCATGCCTTCATACATTCCACACATCCCTCAAGCCATGCGTTGAAAATACAGCACAAGTCGTTGTTTTGCCTCGGGTCGTATGATTGAGGTTGGTCCTAAAGTCAGAGTAGTAAATGTCCCTCATGGTTTCACAAAACGAATTGCCCTGTGCTAAAGCCATATTAATATTAAAATCACCAGCTAGCATAGATTTGTAATCGTTATTTCCTGTCCTCAAACTTTCATCGATGGCGTCGAAATTATAACCGGCGGTCGATCCTAGACACCAGGCGAATGTTCTTCCTTTGCATCAGGACTTGGACGAGTCTGTCCTTTTCAGGCTTTCTTTTCTTGGCCTGTTCACGTTCTTCAGGACGCCACCCCATATGTTGAATTCGTGTGAAACTGAATTTAATGGCAAATGAATCTTGGTTACATGAAATGAATTTTAGAATTTAAATAAAATAGATATCAACTGAAATGAGATTGAAAATTTAATCACAGAAAATAGACATTTTTAAAACCTCATTTTACTCTTGTAAATAGAAAATTTGAATTCTGGTTCAAATGAGTATTTGATACAAGCTTCTACATGAGCTGCATTTTTGTAATTATTCACCAATTCAAAAAATGTGCTGATTTCTATTTTCGTGAAATGTTCCATCAGTTCAAGCTTCCATTTTTCAACAAATCACAATTATTTGTAATTAATTCATGTTTGAAAAATTAGTTCTTCATTAAATTCTGTCAACGCATCAGCGGGTCAGATACATCTATTCGGAGGGACGTCTACCTGGTCTACGGGCCCAATAATCTATTCGGTTAGTTGGGTTTCATGGCACAAGAGCCGTATTTGGCCATGCTTCGCCAAACAGAATACAGACAACGTATACGTACAACAGAATACGTACACACAAAGTTTTACTGACACAGAAGAGAGAAATTCACCCAAGGAGGAATCGAACCTGCTGCGCCTACAACTCGCAGGTTGCTAAAGCAGTGAGCATACCCACAAAGCAAGGACGGTCTCGTAACCTATTCGGAGAATCGCATCTGGTCTGCGGGCAGGGTAAGTCTATTTGGGGGTATAAGTTTTGATAAATTTTTCTACAACTCGATTCTGTATTTGTACACATTTGTTATGTGTAACTCTTGCACAAAGTATTACAATAACGGTGCAACAAAATTAAATATATTTATAGCAATCAAAATTATATACAGTAGTCTTCTTTTCCGACACTAGCAAAACGCACACAACTTAACTCATTGGACTTAAAATCCTTCCTCAATTGTATTTTTTAAATACATGGATGAATGGGATTGAATTACGACATTATAAAAATATATAAATTGGTATTCACAATATAACCCCTTAAGAAACTGCACTTCAAGAATATGTGGTATTTCTCTGCCAAATCTTGTAGTACATTGACATAATGAAAGAAATTTTAAACAGTTGAATGGCATAGTATGCAATACATGCTTCTGTTGAAAACACTTTACGTAATTACTAGATTTGACTTACAGATCCTGATGGAAGCGAATATTCTGCCAGAAATATCACTGTTTCCGAATGAAAAACGCCTTTTTTCACTACAAACTAATGACTGGGAATTCCGTGCAAGAAATATTAATCGCCCTGTTCGAGCAAAATTATGACTCGAATTACTAATTACCCGTAAAATGAAGTATTTGAAAATGATCGTACAAGCAGTTATACTTATCCACAGCCCCGTGAGAATACGCAGGTTAACTCCGCGCTCCTCCTTATAATAACGCACGAGAATGAGTTTTCGCACCATCAGTTGAGGCGAAAAACAGAATGGCGCTTCAAGCATCGCTGACCCATTTCACGTTGCGCCACAAAACGAAACCAGCAATTCCAATAACCTCCAGCGCTACCCTGGAATTAAAAAGTTTTAATCTATCAAGTATCACCTCTTTATGCCACCTTGATTTGAGTAAACCACGACTTTGTTTATTATTTTAATTGTAGATATCTTAAAACATTTTACTGGCACTAATCATAATTTGTATTCTAAATCAATTTAAATACCGATACATTTACATTTTAGAAACCAACAAAAATAAAAGGTTTAGTAATGTACGGAATCTTGGTTTTCATGGATATCAACTAAATTCAAATTCTCATATCTTTATCTTAGGCATTTGATTTATTGGTTTGTCATTTTACGGTCACATTTTTGATACGTGGGATTCAGTTCGGTTCCGAACCACGAAAACCATGCCAAGATCTCGATTCAATCTTCAGGCTACTGTGCCGAGATTTAGCGCATTGGAAATCTTTAAATGCTTGTCCAATATACTTGAAGAAATTAACGAATTTAAAACTTATTCAATAAGTTAGAAAGTCTGAATCTTTAAAAGATTAAGGGGTTTTGTCCTTTAATGTGGCAACCGAGTTAAACAAAGGTAGTTTTTACGCCAATATAAATTACTTCTATCCGAATAAAGTGTGAAGACTGTTTACTAAAAACAGGTTCAAGTGGACGAGCTATCTAATTTTCTTTAGCACAACAGAACATGGATTAATAGTTTCTAGCGGATTTAAGCAGGTTATGTTCCTTCAACTGTTTCCAAAAGCTACTTACAAATGCGTCTAGGCAGTGTAATTTGGAAGCTGTCTCAAAACACATGTATAATTTATAACTCAAAAGCGCCTGAATCCGTGATGCTAGAAATTCTAGAGAGCGGAAAAACATGTCGAAAATAACAACATGGAAAGAAGAAAGGTCAACGTGCTTAGAACAGCTTTCAGACATAATTGTACATATCTTGCGTCTCATCCAATTACTTAGCAA
The DNA here is from genome assembly GCA_933210815.1 of Meta bourneti. Lineage (NCBI taxonomy): Eukaryota > Metazoa > Arthropoda > Arachnida > Araneae > Tetragnathidae > Meta > Meta bourneti. Next base: position 3,369,131 of record OW119934.1, on the reverse strand, counting down.
GAACTTTATACCTTCGAGTAATGTTAACACTGTACGGAACTATTAAATTCTTTCATCTGTGAAAGCCACCTGTGTTTACAGTTCTCCAAGTAAATCTAAAAAATATCCGCTTTAAGACTTCCAGCAAATTTTTCTTTTTTAAAGAAAAACTAACCGCTTTCTGTGTGAATGTACACAGATGTTATTTTATGGAAGACAATACTGGAGTTATTTTCTACCTCTCTAATTTTCACAAATGGGTAAAAAAGCGTTTTATTTTCTATGGACATAAAACGGTTTCAAATCTGCTTCTGATTTATTTTACGCGTTAAAAATTCGAATACCATTTTAGGAAATGGTATTCGAACTGCAAATTTCGAACTGTTTGTTACATTCGTAATATTTGAAGTGTTTTATAAAAAGTCAAATTGGTTAGTTTTGGTTGAATATGTAACACAAATTTAAATACAATGCAAGAATAATTCATGCTTGTATGCTATATGCGATTTAATTACTTTGAACATTATCAAATTGACAAAATTTCGCGTATTTCTAGTAATTGTCTTTTTTTGTGAAAGAAAAACGATCGGGGCAACATTCATTTGACTGGTTATCTAACGTAATTTAAATTTTCGGAAACTCTTATTTAAACCTCCTGGTGGTTGTCTCGACGAGGTATCTTGCCATTAGCAACACTGACCAGATCTTGATGGACGATATATCGTCACTAGAAGAACACTGACCAGATCGCGTGATCTCGTCACCATAAAAAAAAGATCGTACATTGATGACGAGATATCTCGTCATCAAGATACTGCCGATAGCAAAATTGGTCAGATCTTGATGGACAAGATATCTTGCCGAAACTACTTGGAAGATTAAGTCTGCTCGCGCGATATATTAAATACAGCAATTTTATGTATTTAATGGTTTCGCATTTCATAGCGTAAATAAATTTAAAATTATCGTTGATTACGTACTGTGTTTTCGAAAATGGTTAAATCACGATTAAGTTCGTTTTTGTTTACTTCAATGAAATAATGGTTTCTATACTCTAAAACGGATAGATCACCAGACTAAACTTGATCACAGTTATTCCACTTTAAACTTTAACAAGAAAAAATGAGAATTAAAGTATGCTATACAAACTTTTCAGACTACTCTAATGACAAGTATTATGCATTTCGTGTTCATAACCCAAGAAAACTTCAGGAAGCGTATTGAGTAAGAATCGTTCACTTTTGTGGCCAATTTTTATAAACTGAGCACTCGTGCGGTAAGACACTGAAAATTCTTTTACAATACAAATTTGAAACGATCCTATGGTATCCGATTTTAACTGAAAAGGAAACTGAAATTATCCCTTCAATCAGTTATACTATAATGTACTTAACTTACGTTTTTGCTTAAGATTAATGACTATTGAAGATTAATGACTGCTTTTCAGATCGGAGTTGCTTTATATATCCATTTGTGAGAGCACACCGGTGGTATTACTTAAAAATAGGACATTGATACGTATATCATCCACTAAAAAGACAATACGGTATTATTTCTCTTGATTGATGGGAAATGACAAGCAAAAGTGCATTGACCGTACAAAGACTCGGGAAACGGAAATTCTATTGTATTGTGCACACCTAGGAACCCGGAATTATTTTTATAGCGATATAAAAACGGAATGTTTTTTTATTGGGGAAGATATGACCCGGCCGAAAACAGCATTTTAAAAATGGAACTGTTTTCCAGAACGTGCTAATGGCACAGCAGCTAATTCAGACAATTTTTTTAAGCAAAGCAGAGGGAAAATCAAATCTTCACTTTTGGTGACCAGGAGTTTTATGTCGTGGAAAATAATTGTTATTTCAGAGCGGGCAGTCGGAGACCCTTATCAGGAATTCTGCAGCCATTCCTCTTCGCGGAACGAATTACGAGCCAGAGCTTCCTGTTTGAAGATATTTTTCCAGAAAATATGACCGTCCTAATACTATTTTTTCCACGTTTTCCAGAGCAGTTTCCAGTAGCGAAAAGTATTCTAAACATTAAACGCTCTCGGCAACGTCAGAATGAAGCGTGAAAAAGTACGCCTGGAGGGAAACGTCTCCTACTAAAAGGTATGAAAAATAGTTGTAAAAATATTCCGTTGACTGGTCCACAAGAAGTGCACCGAAATACCAGAGAAGCAATAAGTAAACTGATCCAGATTAGAAGAATATATGTACCCAGTTTGAGAAGTCCCGGGGTTATATTAAACTGAGAAGTGAATGAGGAAAAAAATGTGTTTTGCATCCGCTCGAGTTTATTTTATAAACTCCGTTTCAGGAGTTCACAATAATTTGGATACTCAAAGGATCAAACATTTGAGAGCAGAAATTCAGAACATGTGTTGGCATGGAAAGAAAGGGATGAAGATAAAAAGAAACCTTATTTAATGCACTCTTTAGATATAGGTGGGCCGATATGAAATGTAATACAAAGTACGTATATTAACAAACACATAGAATTGAGACTTGTCGCAAATAATTCAATTCTGTAATTGAAAGATAACTTCAGTTTAATGAAACTTTTATTTATATGGAAGTCAAGCTTATATAGAGAAAATTTAAGGACATAAGATCAATCTTTTCAATATAAATCTGAGTAAGGTAGGTACTTAATTAACGTCGCATTGGCCCAACACAACGGTCTATTAGCGATGGTCCGGGATCAATCCGGATATATATATAGATATCAGATATGACGTTCCTTTCATTTTAGTTTTAAAACTTCTATTATCTCTAGTTAGTTGAATTTACGTCGTACTGAAGCACAACGGGCAATTGGCGACACTCTTGAATCAATTCAAAAGATCCAATGGCAGCGTCATTGAGAACCAGTCAGATGATGCTGAGCCACTCTCCCTATCCACACAGGATTTTAAAACAATTTCTAGGGACAAATATCAGTTGGATAAAAATTACTTTCCATGACGAATCATAATTACGTTTTTAAGAGAAAATCGAAAAGTTGGATGTTTTATAAAGAAAATAATTAACAAAATAAACAAACAAGGAATGTGCAGAACATGGTCTAATGCGAGTTTAAGAAATTTCCAACTAATCAAATTTCAAAAATAAAAAAGGTCAACAACTTCTAGAGGCTAGGGCCCGGTCCCCTAACTACGTCACTGAATAGAATAGGAAAATTCTTACGAAACTCAACACTCGGAATTGTTTAAACAAGTGTTATTGCAATATAAATAGCGTTACTGGATTTTCATGTCTAGAAGATATTTATAAAGAGTTTGTAATAGCTGAAAACTATTACAAACTCTTATTACTTTACCGTCACAGGATAACATGTCAACTATAGCAACTATTCAATGAAAAGTTTGCATTATGTTGATTCTATATCCAATTAATGTATACAGTACTCGTCGGTCACATTGATAACATCCATATACTCGCAATTTGTAGATTTTTGTATTCAATGCAAAAATTTCAACTGATTATAGCAAGTGTACTCGTACGTTACAAACCTATCTACGAAGTACCGTACATCGCAGTATAGATAAACTAATAACAAAAGAAATAAGGAGAAATATACTTACTGATATAAAAGATAGCTAACCCTAAATGAGAAAATAAAAAAAAATCAAGCCAAAATTCAGATAATTGTAAAACAAGCATGGCTCAAGACTTACCTCAATCATAGTGGTCTCACGTGGGTCTAAATTTTCAACTCATACAGAGTAATATAAATACTTACATGAAATATGGAATCAGTGTGATTTCATCTTTTTTTTTGTATTGGCATCATTATAACACTATAATCCTTTTCTTTTATAAACTAGTACGTTTACAATATACCGTTATTTAATTTTTCAACTAGCTAACTACTTGCAAGAGTCGTTTTAAATTTTTTTAAAGAAAAAAGAATAGTTACCTAGTTTAAAACACCTGATGAAACCTTTTTGTTAACAAAGTACTTTGGAGTTTAAAATTAGTCTCATTTGTAAGTTTCTAGACAGAAAAAGACTGAGACTGGGAAATTGCCAATTCTAGTCATTTGGATGCTTTTAAAAGGTATTCAAACTGATCTTATATTCTTGAGTGGTTAAAGCACCCCAGTCTACAAAAACTGCCATCGTTTATAATATTATTGGTGAGACACAAATGTGTGGTTTCTTACTGCTGGAATAAAAAGCAGTTTGAGAAAACAGCATTTCTGCATTCTAAAAACGAGAAGATTTGAAGAGACAGCCTTTATTAATGATTGTTATGAAGCTCTAATAAATCAGTGAGAAGAAAAAGGTAATCCGTCCAAGCAATCGCATGCAGTCGAGATTTATTTCGCATCAGAGCAATTTGTTAATCTGGACAGGATTTATTTGTACTTTAGAGTTTCCCACGCAAAACCGACTGCTGAAGTTGAAGATAGAACTTCATCTGACATCACAAAAACAAAACTAGATTTTGTCTATACTTTATGTATTTTTCCAGTCTTTCGATATCTTCTTGTCAGTGCAGCCAACAAAAAGCGGTAATTCAATAACGCAAACACAGTAAAAATTCTTTTTACTTTCTTAGTTCACAAATTACTGCCTTAGAAGCAACGAAAAGCATACTATTATTTTCTCCTTCCACTAAAAATGGATGTACTTGCACGCTTTTAATATTTGTCTAGCAAAATGTTCATCCTAGTTACTTTATCCCAGAGTTGAACCCATTTATATTATAATCGCATTTACTCTTCAGACAAGTTTAAATTTAATTACTTTTAACTTTACTATTTTAAAACATATTTAGAAAATATGTTCGAGAAACAATTTAATAACGACGGCTCCAAGTGTTTTAAACAAACAACCAAAGCTTGGAACTTAAAAGATTTGATTATGCATGTGTCCAATGCGATCGAAATAAAATCATTCCACAGTATTACGCATTAGAAACTCGGTTTCAACACATTTTACTTTTATTAAAACTATCTCTTGAACTATGCAGTCTGTTTTGATTAACTGAACACCGTCCCTGAGGATTCCAACTGTTCAACATTCAATTATCGAGTTGGAACTCCGCTGGAGCATGATAAAATGTTCTTTGAAAATCAATAACTGTTTATCTTGTCTACTGAGCACGAGTCAAAATCAATAATGTACTTCGTGTGTGTGAACGCTCTTATACAACAGCATTTTTTACAACTGCAATTTTAATATGCAATAAGTTTGAAAATGAATTACTTACCCTTTTCACTATGTTGTGAGAAAGTGACCTGTCAAGAATGGCATCCACAAGAAAACCTTTCCAATACAAAATCGTCTCTTGGAGGACACTCGCATCAATGCGTCTCGGAATTCTGGCTCCAAAAACTGCAACGTGAATTAATTCATGCGTTTAAATTCTATTCAAATATATTACATACTTTAAAACAGCCTTACTAATACTTAACCAAATGTATTTCCGTCTCACTTTGCAATCAACCTCTAATTTTATTTCCGATGAAATCTGGTTCAGATAAAAACGTATCACGCACCACATTGCGTCCATTGAATATTAACTGAATTAAAATCGACACATGCAACTAAAAATTCCATTAGAGGTAATTTGGGATTTACCTGATCCAAGAGCCATTGGCCAAGCTGAAATCGATTTTAAAATTACATGAGGTAAACAATGGTTTCAGTGAAACAAAACCAAAATTTTTATCAGAAAAAAATAATAATTTGAGTGATATGCACATAAATTCATATTAAACTAAAAGCATTGATTTCTAGTAAGGAATTGAAAATGTTAAATGCTTCCTACGGTAGTAGATAAATTTAAAATAAGTGAGAATTAAAATTTCTGTTCTAAAATATACAAAAACAAGACCTCCGGTGATAATTTACTATGATAAGGCAGTGGCATCTATTGAATGTAGGGCACTGTACAATTCCTTACGAAATAAGGAATATTGGAACATATGTACTCCGATCTAAGATAATTCTCACAAAATTACAAAGTATATGTTTAATTATACAGAACGGAATATTAGAGAGCAAATAAATCTTAGAATATAAATTATCCATTTGAGGAGTGTGTATCACGGTAAAGTTAAACACTGAATCAAAACTTTCATGCATTTAACTTGACGAAGTTAGGTTACTAGGCCAAATTTCTCTTTTCAACACTCCAAAATGCAATGAACGGCTCGAGGGGATATTCTTTAACGAAATAAGAAAAATCAATTCTTATAACACACCCTACCCCATAGGGATAAAATATTTTCGATCAGGGCGCTGGTGGTACAAATGCATCCTTTCTGTCAGCTGTCATATCTACATTAACACAAATTCTTACGTGTCACCATTAATGGCAATCAATAGGGGAACCGATCAGAGCAGCATATCATTCCAAGCATTTACGTAAATAAAGTGCACTTACGTGAGTGAAAGGTTTCGTTTCGATGAGTTAACCACGACACCGACATTTCTGAATTCTAAAAAATGACATTTTGCACTTACCTTTGAGAATGTCTGCCCCAATAGCTTGCATAAAAATATGTGGATTTGAAAAATTCTTACTTGTAAGATTATTTAAGATATATAGTAGATTTGTTTCCATTGTTATTTCTCGTCTGGATTTATAAAATAATAGTACTACATGCAAATACCCCTCAGAAATATTTCGAATGAAGTATAGACGACTTGTGTTAAAAAGAAATTATGCATTAAGTCATGAAAGCCATAGAAAAATAAAAACTGATTAGTTATAAAAATTAGTTGATTAATTCTTTTGCTACCCAATGCAGAAAGATAAATATTAAATGCGAAGTAGCCACAATTGGATATAGAATCTTTGACCGTGTAAACTATTGAAGTTTCGTCATGAAAAAAACAAATGTTCAAAAAACGAAATATTTGGCCCAACATTCGATTTTGAAAATTACAGTTCGTAATCACACGCCTGATACAATTTCTATTACTGCAGAGACTAGTTACATTTAAATCATCATAATACATCGAAGAAAAACAGTTCAAATTATAAATAGATAATGTACATGCATTTACGATATAATTGGTACCTGGTTTAAATCTTTCCGGTTGTACCAAACAATTCAAAATTGTACTTACAAAAACACGGAAATAGAAATAAAAAAAAGTACAAGCTCATGCAATTTATTTTCTTACACAAAGCTTTAAAGAGCATTTGTTTTTTCAGAAAGAAAATCCCTTGATTGGTTTTGTTGTCTCAATTTCGTGTATGTTTGAATAGAAACAATACCACGTCACGACGTTCAAATAAACTAATGCGGTTTTGTATAAAATACTAGAAATCCATGAGTTTACAAACGCATAGATACATAATAATCCTACTTAGCGCAGTACACATTAAATTTCCTAGTTCAACTTAAGTCAAAATATTAGAATGGAAGAAATCAACTTTGAATAAAATATTTTTTGTATATCGTCCATACAAAAATTTTCATTGTTATTTCTCGTCTGGATTTATAAAATTATAGTACTGCATGCAAAACGAAAATGTATAATAAATTAAAATGATACAATTGACACTTAAAGAATAAAAAATAGAACATTGTACCTGATTCAAAAGAATAGAATATTCTAAGATGTATACAAATATCAAGTCAGGAAATAATAATTCTTTATTATTTAGTAGCATTACCTTTAGCTTTAATAACAGAACGTAATCGATTTGGCCCGTTAATTACAACTTCATTTTCGGCCAGACATGCCTATATGGATTTTACACAGGACACAAAATTCTTTGTAAGCGCAATTTCTTGGAGTCTATTCATCATTTCTCGTAAATTCTTAAATGGGGTTGAAATCCCGCGAGTTTATCATCCAGAGTTGATTGGTTGTTTGGGGGTTTTATGGCGCAAGGTCCATATTTGCTCAAGCAGCACCAAACACTAGGCAATGTGAAATAAAAAATGTGAAGGGAAAAAATAGGGCGAGGAAGAGAGAAGTGGGATGAAAGCAGGAAAAGATTGCTTGGGAATCCCGGGAGCGCGCCTTGTTTATGCAAATACGAAGTTCAGTAGATCCCGATGTCAGTCGTGGGACCCATATTTTGTGGCAAATGAACAAAATCACACGAGGAAAACCTTTCTAACTCAGGAAGCAATGCCATAGCAGCTAAATTTATTAATTTATGAATCTTTCAGAAACAAGTAGAAACATTTTTAAGTGTTCTAATGATTTGAATTACTTCTCTCGAGTGTTCTAACATTGTGAATAATTAAAATATTTTACCGCAATTTTCATTAAAACTAAACATTAACATTTTTAATGTAATTTTCATTCATTTTTACTAAAAATCCTAATTTATTAATATACTTTAGTAAATTGCAAATCGAAAAACACTGTCGTTTGTCTTTTTCTAATGCGTTGCTCTAAAATGAAGCTAAAAGATTCAAATTACGATGAAATTAACTATTCAAATATTTTGACTCGGAGCTATACAAACGGCAAAGTATCTTTTAAAAAATAGAAAAACTGAAGTGTAGCATAAAAGGCTGTTTCTTGAATGGAAAAAAATGCAGTTCGGAAGGCAAGTCATTAACAATACAATTCTATCCGATACAAAATTCAAGCAACCATCCAGAATTTGAACTTGAGACAGAATTGTCGCATGATTGCCAGCACGATTTGCGTGTAGCACGAGTCGTTATTAAGGAAGTTCGCCAACAAAGACAAAACAGCCACATGACAAAGCACTTACAAAGAACTTGCTCCAAAGAAACTCCAGTTCGGGAATGGAGAACAAGGGTCCTTAGGGTCCAAGATCTCCTAAGGCCATCAACGAGAGGGTCCTGGAGGTCCACGGGGACTATAAATTATCCACTCAAGGACGTCCCTCTCCACTTAAATAGGACGGAAAGAGGGTGAAAGAAATAGGATGTGGGAAAGGCAATTTTTAATGAAGACGAGTGGAAGCAAAGAGTAAATTAGAATTACGAGTACTCAAATTTATCTGGAGGCGAATTTCAACATCTGATATTTATTTCAAGACAAGTTGGCTTCTTTTCAGGGAGGAATGGCAGCAAGAAAATTAATTCCTCCCTGTATAGAGGAACATAAATCATACTCCCTTCTGTTTAAATGAAATTGGAGTACATTATTTAAACATTGATTTCAAGATCACTTAAGTTACTCACGCACCTCAGTCGAATTTTACGTGCGGTATTTTGTGATATCGAACATGAAGGGCTTTTGAAATTCTAATTCTTGTGACAGTAAAAAATTCTTTAGGCTTTTTAAAATCGTTCATCATTGTCTTCGTCAATTTTTTAAGAAATAACTTCCCTTTACTCTCGAACCACTAAATCGATATATACTATAATGAACCTAGAAACATTTCCCACCAACTATTAAATTTGATTTTACAATGACATTCATATTTGTTTAAAAATTGCAAAACTATGTCTCCTTGACGGTATAGAGGTGCTGCAGATAGGATGAACTGGATTCATCTCCAAATTTAAAATCACAAGAAAACTTATTTAATAAATTTAATACCTTGTTTTTTAAGGGATGAAAAATGTAGTTACCTTAATGACAGCTAAAGCACAATAGAGATTGCATTTTCAAGTTTAATTTCAATAGAAAATAAAAGAAACTAGTTGGAAATGTTCTCAGCGCTCGTCTTAAAAACCAAGACAAGGTTAGCAGACAAGGTTCATACAAATGAAGACGTAAAACGCATAAAAAAAAATTAAGAATGCATCCATGAATATACGGTTACTGCACATAAAAATTTCAATATATTTCTAGATTTTAGCACTATTGAATTTTAAAATGGAAAATTTTTCGACCTTTCAAACGGACACGATTGCACAAAAGCTATGCAATAGCAAATTATTAATTTAGGAACTGGATTTAATCACAGAACATCTGCATTTTATACTGACAAAAATCCAACACTGATTTCAGCCCGCTATTCCAAACAGACATTCAAGTTCATACATACTTGCATCCATTTCCAAAACTAAGTACATCTAAAAGACAAATTTCAATTCGTTAAACTCAAATAAAAGAACCGAAGTACCTGTATTTTTTTTTATTTTAACCTTAATCAATATAATATGTTCAAGCCTAACGTAAAGAATACGTAACAACTTAGGACACGAATGCTTGCGGAAAAATACGAGAAATTTGTTTTAAGTAAACGCACGGTGAAATATTGCAAATAACAAACTAAGGGTCGTTTTATGTAAAATAGATGCTTAAAACCTATCAAGTCTAACATATTCAAATATCAACAAACTACATCAGTCTTCCATGTATTACATAAAAGAGACTTAATGAAACATTAGTAATTACGATTTGGATATATTCAATGTCCTCAAATTCATTGTTATACTCGCAAATCGATTAATACTTATAATCATTCCAGGCCACTCAAAATTTGGCCATAAAAGTAGCAACGTTACGATACGTAGTCAAACACTTCACGCTTCTATCGACATGGAATGGAGATTGAAGTAACGGGACTTTCGGTAAATATATCAGAAATCAATGAACGCTTCTATGTGAGTCGCAGACATGCAGTGACCCGGGAAACCAGCTTTCGGTGGGACAGCGTTTGGGAGGTTGATTGTGTACCGTTAGTTACAACGGATGTGTCACGAGGCTGCTTCTTGATTCGCTTAATGATGCTCATTTTGGAATTAGTTTACATTTTCTTAGATTACACCTCGCTTCAAGAATTATTAGGTCATTAAGTATGAAATGTCCGATTTCGAACTGAAAGTTTGGTTTATTACATCTCAAGCAAGAAGCAATATAATTAATCAAAGTATGCGCCTAGACTATCGATACAGTTTTACTATCTTAACGGTAGCATGTTAATGACGGCAGCGAAGCCTGGAGAGCGAGTAGTGATAAAATGGCGAAAGGCGTTTTCTACAGCTTGTTGGGAATTAAATATTTTTTCTTGCAAGTGGTCCAATGCCTGGAAAAAATGGTACTCAGTTGGTGCAAGGTCTGGGGAATGTGGTGGGTGAGAGTTTCCAAGTCAGTTCCTGTAGTTTGAGCAACTTTATTCGTGCGACATGTGGTCGAGCATTGTCCTGCGAGAGGATTGGCCTGTCTCTATTCACCAATCTCGGCTGCTTAATCCCAAGCTCCCTCATCATTTTGTCTAATTGGTTACAGTAGACATCCACCGTAATCGATTGACCAAGTCTCATGAAGCTGTAGTGGAAAACACCAGCTCTGGACCACCAGACACCATTAGCTCTTTTTGGTGAATATTCGGTTTCGGAGTGTGTTTTTTCACTTCATCTTTATCCAACCATTTTGCCGAAAGCTTGCGATTGTCGAAAAGAATTCATTTTTCATCACACGTAACAATACGGTGTAAAAATGGTTCGCCTTTACGTCGCGACAGCAAAGAAAGGCAAGCTTCGAAACGATTTCTCTTCTGACGCTCTTTTAATTCATGCGGAACCCGTCTATCCAGCTTAACCTCACCAATTTGTTTCATATGGTTTAATATTGCTAGAATAGTAACGTCAAACCTTGGTGCTAATTCACTCATAGTTTGAGATGTATCCAAACTCGATACTTGAGGTAATCGGACATTTCATACTTAATGACCTAATACAATGCTTGCTAATACCGCAATCAACAGCGTTTCGTTGGCGTTGTCAGAGACTCGGTAAAATCGATAATATACTAGAAACGGGAAGGAGTTTCGAATAGACGGAAATAGATAACATCGAATTTTGCAAAAACTAGAAAGTCGAAAACTAAGTAAAGGAAAGTACTGCCTAAAATGCTACTTTTTGTAGGTTGTGTAAGTGATATTTTTAAAAAACTCGTGGGAGTGGGGATGGTTTAGTTGTCATTCTACCCTCAATCTTTGCTATACCGGGAACGGAGTGATATCCGTTACTATGTACTGAGATACTTTAGGTGTGATACCCTGAGGTACCCAAGTGATCTGTCCTCGCTTGTTTCACCGTCGCCTATCCTGGGTTTTGCTTTTACCCTCGTTATTGTCTTGTGTTTGGAGCAGCTTGGGCAAATATGGCGCCATAAAACCCAAAACCAACCGTGAAGTGAGAAAATATTAATTAAAAAAGGAAACATTAGTAAAGTAATAACAAGAGTTTAAAACTTCCTTGAGGTCCAATGCGATACCCACGGTTACAAGTGATTAAATGCCGTTTTGGCATTGTATATCCGTTCATTCAATTGATTACTCAGTCAATAATTTTTGACATTCACAAAATCAATCTCAATAGTTCCAACCAAACTTTTGTAGAATCGCACAAGGAAAAACTTTAATGATAATGCATATTTAGTTTTTCCTGATCTTCATCAGGGCCGTGGTGACCCGGTTGGAAGAGCAACGGATTAGCAACCGGAAGGTTGCGAATCCAGCCAAACACCGTCGTGTACAAAGGGGGCACGTTAAATCTGTCTCAAATGTCCTCACGTTGGCGTGGTGTGGAAGTTTGGAGTGCCAGCTCAGGTGTTGCCTCGTCATCTGACCGTGGTTCAAAATTACGAGGTGTCCTCGATCTTTCCCTTTGGGATTGATCCCGGACCGTCACCAATTGCCCGTTGTTTTGCTCCAAGTGGGACGTTAATTAAAATACCTACCTACCGGATCTTCATCTGATCAAAATTAACACTTTTTACTATAATTTTTTTAATATTTACTTCACTTCATGAAAACTTTAAAAATTATTCTGAATAAAATATATTGCAACATTAACGCAAACAAAACAATGGCAATCTAAATTCTAGGTATAGTCAACCTTAACAGGAATATAGGTAAATATTAAATTTTTACTAGTAGGTAATCAAATATTTACTCTGGAAATTACTTATATAGTAGAATGGAATAAGCGTGTATTAAACTTTCAATCCCAATATCCAATCTGCAAATATTTAAATCGACAAAAATTCAAGAAAATTGTACCATTTGAAGTTTTAGTGATCCAAAGATTAATTTTTAGTACAATCGAAAGTTTGTTGAGTTTTAAAGTTTCAATCTTAGAATTAATATAATATACAATGAATATAAGATTATTATGCATAAAGTGCCGTTGTACAGTTGGAGTGTCCAGTCTATCAAAGTGCCGCCGTTGATGTTGGAGTTCTGACTTAAGGATACTGCAAAATAACCAGTCAGGATCGAAAAGTGCGTCAGTTGCCAAGATGGGAATGTTAAATACATAGTATACATCGCTATTAAATACTTTCGATGTATCGCTAACTTGATTACGCAATTCTTAATTTTAGTTATACTTTCTGTTGAGATGGGACAGCACTTAAGATTGGCTTTTTTCTTTCAAATTTGAGTATTCGTATTAATTTATTCAGGGTGAAGATATTTCCAGTCTTTTATTTCCGTATCTAACAGTTCATGAACCCAACAAAACCGCGAAGTTTGATTTGGGTATAAGTTTATGGCGCAAGAGCCGGATCGGCTATCATAACGTAAGGAACGGTAATTTCCAAAGCTCATAAGTTTGCCATTCGTTTTGAGTCGCTAAGCCCAATAGTTTTGTTTGCACAAGTTTGCGTTTGATAAGCTAAACGATGGTAACTCCCAAACTTAGAAATTTAAATGAGCATGATTCAAATCAGGGAAAATTCGTGGATTGTGATTGGTGATACTAAGAAATCTGATCTACTTACCAAAATGTATTACGAAACTAATAAATCAAAGTTAAATAACAATTTTAAAGGGAATTATATTTCAGTGGTTTCCTATTTTTTAATAGTCAAAAAAGCAGTTCTCAAATTAAAATATTTGACTTTTACAAATAAATTTGGAAAAGAGATTAAATCAGGTGAAGAATATGAAGGTAAATCGATTTCATGTCAAATCGACAGTGACCATTTGCAACTCGACCCCTTACAACTTTTAAAACTTGTCCTAACATGTGACTAGAAACTAAAGACATTTCGAAAGTTGTCGCCTTCTACGTACAATAAAAATTGTAATTTATATCAATTTGAAATTTTTTTCATGATTCCAGATTCAGGGCAATGCCAATAAGAAATAAAATCACTTTTATAAAAAGAAGCTTGTATTTCCACAGAACTTCCATCCCTTGTAATTGGGTATTCAAAAGGAAGTGGATGAAAATCGTAGTTTTTTTAATTTTAAAGTAAAATCAGAAGCATAAGTGAAATCGGAAATGAATAATTTATGATACAATTCTGATCAAGTAAAAATATAACGATTAAGAGTTCCTTTATGAAGAATCAGCTTTAAATCTGGAAGTATCCCTTTAATGTTTAAAAAGGTTTTTATCGGAACGTTTGTTTAAAAGCAGGCAAATACGGATATATTTTTATAAGTTGACTATATCATCATTCCTAAGACTGAAAATAAAAGCAATATGCGAACAATTAAATGTACCTTTCGAATCAAGGTGTGGAAGCACCGTCATATTTTTTGGGTTCAACGGGTTACAGCAGATTAACGTTTTCTTTTATATTCAATTAAAAAAAATAACATTTTACAAGAGTGGCCCTAAAACAAGGAAATAGTAAGTACTCCAATGAAAGAGTATCATACGCAGTTTACAAAAGAATAATTTATTATCTTAACACGAGTTATATACAAAATATATAAAAAAGACATCAAACCATTGTTTTACATCGTAACTACAAAACCTGATCGTTGTAGGAAATCTGGGCGAAAGGTTAGTTAATCTACGTAAAGATACTAGAATACTTTTAAGTTTTGAAATACCTTAAAATAAGTTTAAGTTTACTTTTGAGGTTAAAACCGAGAAGTTTAATTGCACAGGTCGATGGGAAAAGAATCAATTTTAAAGTACTACCATCGACAGATACTGCACATTTCTCAGAGTCCATTCCAAATAATTTGACAACTAAATATACATGAAAGGTTGGATTTGTTACCACGCAACCATCTGTGTGATGTTTCAAAATGATCAAGTCTGTAAAACAAGCCACTAACGAAAAATCAATAGCAAAGATTAAAATATACATTCGTTTTCATCAACTTGGAGACTTGGTGAAAAGTTACTAATTTGGGGTTGTGGTAGTCAGCAAATGAGAGCAAATTACATTCACCAAACCACTTCCTACATTGCGTTTTGTGGCTTCAAGATATAGAATGGGTTGAATAATTATCCAAATAAAGGATACACGTTTTGTAGCTACATTTATCTCCAGCTGATAGCTATTTATATTAATACATAGTTTGGGTTGCAACATCGCTTTAAGATTGTTTGTTCACTTTTGAATTTCTGAATTATTTTAAATTTTAATTCGTTCTGAGGTTTTTTTGTTAGCAAGTCTCGAGCTATCTTCATCTAACAGGAAATATGAAAAGTTTTATATAAATGTACAATACTTTTTAAGCAAATTTTAACAATACTTATGCATTGTATATTGAATGATTTTAAATCTTCAAATGCTATTATTCATTGGTAAGAAAGGCTTTAAAAATTGATTTCAAGTGACAGGCGGCATTCAATCTTTTGACTTGATTGGACGTTCTTAAAAAGAAAGTCATCAGATATATCGCATGCGTGAATTTGGGGGGGGGGGGGGCAAAATTCAACAATTACATAAAAAGGCTAAAGCCACATTCATTGAAAAATAGTTAAACTGGAGGTTTTTCAAAACAGTTGTTGAAAAACTACGCAAGATACATGAATTAGACAAATGGTAGTTCTAACGGAATCTTTAATAAAGCATGTTTAAATTTCTCCTTCTGAATACGAAATGTTTTACCCACGTAGTAAAACCACGAACCAGATAAATGTTAAATAATACGCCACATAAGTGACACACTAATCTGAATAAAAACGTTTCTAAAAGCAGACTCCAGTCATGAAATGACGGAAGAGCGTAACATAAACTCATGACAAATCTCGTCAAGAGATTAATTTAAGACCTCGCCATGATTTCATTGTTATCTTTTATGAGTCCAATTAAGCGGCCATTGTGTGCTTTATGCGCTTTCTATTTAGAAATGTTTTTGACCCCGAGGTCAAGGCCTGGAGGGACGATAAAGAGATAATCGCCACTTTTCACCCAACTCTGAACAGAACCATTCATTCGAGACATAAAGTGGAGAACAGCTTTTGGCCTAAGGCTCGACGGTTGGCTTCATGCCAACCGTAGTAACTTAAAACGTAGGTGTAACACGATTATAAAAACCTAAATAAAAACTAAAGGTTGGAGCTAAAGAAAAATAAAGAGAAAGTGGCAGAGTGGGGAGCCCTGTTTACGATGTTATCTCGCTTTCACTTTATAACTTAAGCGTTATTCCGCTCCTTTGAGTCGGTGCTCGTAACAACCGCCACAAACGTCCAAATTCTCGATTCGCCAACTATTTGGATTTCACTTTTGAGCTCCTTCCGATGGAAGAAATCAGCGGAAAATGAGTGGACACTTTTTCACAGCACTCATCCATTTCTCTTAAAAGACGAAATGACATCGTTAACGAAACTTGAATTAAACATTTTTCATTACCTAAAGGCTGATTTCAACGCATCTGGTTTTTAAATGAACTGTACATACAAGACAGTTCAGTCTTCAAAGTAGTTCCTTCCACCCTTCTGTATGGCTGTGAAATAGATATAAAAAATATTTGAACCTTATTTTGAGCTTGCGATTGAGAAAAATAAAATATGTTGAATTACTTATTGAAATATGCAGCCTCTTATTTAATTAATATACCTTCCATTTCAAAGATTGATTGTTTCGTTCAATCGAAATGCGTTTGTTAAACAAAAGCAATTAAAGAGATAATGCAATTCGATCACAAGCCATTACTATCATGTTGTAAGACATAAGTACTTATCATAAGTTCAGGATAATTAAACTCCTTAGAATGATTTCCTCGTATTTTTCTAGAGAAATTATGTAAACTGATGGTTTTCAAATATTTATGAGTTACTACCTGTAATGGTGGAAATGTTTATTGCCCAAAACACTTTTGAACAGTTCAGTTGCATCGCACAAGTTCGATAAGATAAGCATTCAAAAGAGAATTTACATGAATAAATTAAATGCGATTTTATTCATAAATTCAAATCGTACGACTTCAAACATGCTCCGCGAACTAATTTTTCAGCACTGAAGAAAATTAGTTAAATAAAATTTTAAATTACATACGAACGTACAAAAAAGCACTTTCTACAAAAACGAATTGAAATCTTAGATAAAAACCTAACTCGTAGGATTATTACATCGTTACATTAACTCCCATTTTGCTAATTTCATGTATTCTGTTATAGTAAATTTTTTCGTTTTCATTTCTTACCGATGCGTGAAGACATTTCAGAAAAATTAACTGCATGCAGACACTTACTGAAACGATGAATGCTTTGGTAAATAAGCGAAATTTAAATTAAAATTGAATTTCGCAAACGAAAAAATAAAATTCGGAAAATTAACTAGAATGGAAACAGGAGAAACAAATTGCTGAAACACACAACAGGTGAACACAATTTTTTATCAACAAATAAATTCGTTGGATTTCCCAACCACAAGTAAAATGTTCACATAAATCCCACAACCACAAATAAAGTACGATATTAATAAATTTATTTTCCTTGCATACCAAAGCGTCACTTCTTCCCCTTAGCTTGTTTTAATGCCTTTCTCATATAAACTCGAAACAGTCATCGACCCTTGATGGATGATTATGATATGTTGGGATAAAGTTCGAAATTGAAAAATCATCGTTTACAAGGTATTAAAAATCTGCAAAGGAGGCCTATTACGAACATTTACAAAACAAATTTCTCATATTTCTCCCCTCCACAAGTCAGTATTGAATGCAAAAAAGCCCAGAAAACGATACAGCTTAATCGATTTTTTTCCCTTAGCTGAATGTCAAAAGAAAGGAGAAGGATAGTTTGGAAGAGGGAATTGAATCGGAGAGTGATTTATGAATTCTATCTTAGCTGCACAAGTGGCTGAAAGAGAGGAAGTCGGTCATTAAGAAAACATGCTGTGTACGATAGCCCCAGAAAGAAAAGCAAGAACACGGTATCCAATAAACGATACATTCCGCCTATCTACGAATATGGTACAAATAGGAATGTCAACAAAATGCGTCACCATTCCACTCCAAAGGAAATGAAGGAGTGAGAACTTGTGTGTTTCGAAGACCCAACGAGGATTAAAATGAAAACTAGAATGTACTTTAAAATGCTGGAAAGTATCTACTTTGGTCCATTCCGATCCTTCTTAGTATGTATTCAGTTTTTCAAAAATGGAATACTCCAGGTTAAGAGACAATAAGTTTTTAGGTTTGTCTTCTACCGTCCTTTTTGATACACGAGGGAAAATTTGCCATAATTTGTTTCGAAAACCCAAGCAATTAAACCATTCTATATTCCAGATACAGGTCTGATCAAAGTATATCTTACTTTTTATTGTGTTAATTATCTGCAGCTCAGACAGGACTTTTGCACATGCAATCTAGGAATCTACTGCACATGATTTCTTCCTAGATCGCGCAGCCCTTCAATGGCTGTGAGAAAGTCGTTATACTTACACGCGTATTCTGTATTCTTCGCATTTGTTTTTCAGGTAAAATGGCGGTTGCACAAGACATGCTGGAATGCGGCAATGTTGATGCAGATTTCATGAAAAAAAATCTCAAGATCGGAGGCGTATCTTGGGCCTACGGGATCTAGTTTGCCCTGAAACAAAAGCACCCATCTCACTGGAAAATACCAATCTTCATGACCAAAGACACGGCACCCAAGATACAACCTTAAGATTTGGTTTAGTTTTTCCAAAACCGATGTGTGATTCATCATGAGTACGCTGTTTAGATCCGTCAACAAGGAATATTTCCTGACTATTCCAGTCTATTAAGAAATCGTTGGATGAAAGAGTTCACAACGCACATTGGCGGCTGAAGGTCCTTCACCACAATTAATCGGCGAACTCATCGCCCTCTTCCAGAATATTTTTGTTTCTGCAGACTCGGTAATCACCTCAGACATGGTTACATTTAACTTTTGGCCAATTCTCAGGCTGAAAATAATACCAGTGGCGAAAGGACTTTTTTAGGATAAATGATGCTGATTCCGCCCTTCGCCCGAAACAAAATTAGTAGAAAAATGGAAATATATTAAAGTAACACGGATAAATTATCCTAATTAGGAACATATTAATTTTCAACGATCAATCTATTGTTTATTTAGGATTTAGTTTCAAATGTAGTCACTACCTTTACACTATATTTTAACTAATGATAAATTATATTAAATGTATAAATTTTATAAACCTGCGGGTTTAAATTACTGAGGTCATTAACACGGTAGGATTCTTTGGATGACAGGACACCGAATTGCCATCACTCATTTCACTGATTGAAATAATTAAGATCTGGTACCTGTAAATGCCCCATCCTATCAGTACCACTACTCGGCCCTGAAAAGTAACCCCTAGGAAGTAAAAACAGAATATATAGGATGATCTTTTCTAGATAGTCATGGTCCTCTACGTATGTTATTTATAATATCTATCAGTTATTATGAAAAGGGAATAATGATACTAGGCAAAAGTAACTATCACTAATTTAACCTTTCTGTGAAGCCAGAAGAATTAGAAAAATATTTTTCCAAGAAAAAAACAAGACTTAAACTAATGTTTCTGAAATGCCACACCCCTAGACATTGGTACCCGGGGCAGACGCCACTGTCGCCCTCCCTTCACTGCGCATCTGGATGATACTCAAGAAGCCAGATTTCAGAGCTAAGGAATAAACATGCGACGGGACATTTATCAGAGATCTCAAAACGAGACACTTAAAATGCTTTCAGCAGAACCACTGAATTGGTTTTGGGGGTTTTATGGCGCAAGGGAGAACAGCTGGGAAAATTGTGTTCACTTAAAAGGTGAATTTTGAAGGAGTTGGTTTGAAAATTAAACAAATGAAAAAGTTTTATTTTTCTCGACAGAGGGTCGGATACTTTTTGATCTCATCTCGTAGGTTTTATATACCCATTAACATTACCAAATTACATGGTGAATTAAAAAGCAAATTCAAATTTTAATGTGAGTAGACATCAGCTATACACACTGCACATTGTAAAGTAATAAATTATTTTAGTAAGTGCATTGTAAAAATCGTTATTCAAAAATAAATACTTAAACATCACTACAGCGCAAAATACTGCTGTTCATTGAAAACTCAACTCCAAGAAAGAATTGTTGGATTGACCGGAAATTTGGTAGACGGGTAGTTTATCATGACAAATGCAATTGATTAAAATCTAAGCTGAGTATGCAAATGGCCTAAATAGACCTAAATGCGACTCGGATGATATAAAAGGCCTCAAAAAGCAAATCCCAAACATTGTGTCCACGAATTAGGTTGGAATTGTTCTGCTAGTACGTAAACATGCGTCATCGAAAAACGATACATTATTTTTTCAAACTCCGTCAGCTGTTCATAATGGGTTGAGAGAAGGCGGTTTGCCGTATCGTGATATTGTGCACGCGTTGGGTGAAACACTAGTATAATCATGCGTACTTGGAGATAACAGACAGAAGATTCTACCCGTCGTAGTGAGGGATCTGGAGCACCTACGGCTACGTCAGAAATGAGATAGTCATTAAATATGCTATGGCGGTAATGAATCTTAGATCGACATCCACAATACCCGCACAATGGAGAATGGTGATACATCAGGCGAATGTCTGCCAGCACTATTCGCCGACAATTGTTGCAGCGAGGGCAGCGTTGCTTGGCGTCCGTTACTGCAACTTCCATTAACCGTATACCATCGATGTCAGAGGCCCAATGGTACAAAGACACTGGAACGCTGCATGGGAGCGAATCATGTTTTCTTACGAGTTGAGAGAATTTCGTGACTCGTGACAGCAAAGTTGTAGTTTGCAGATACAGTGGGGAACGACATCTGGAAGTGCATTACAGAGCGTATTAGCGGTCCTACTCTAAGCGAAATGGTTTGGGGGTGCTGTTTCATTTCTTTCACACTCTCGCCTTGTGGGGATCTCAGATACTAAGAATAGTCAGCGGTACATCACACAGGTCTTGGAGCTATCTTTACATAGCTCACAATGCTCGTTCCCATGTCGCTGGAATCGTCTAATGTTTCTTCTGTTTACAAGAACCACTCCTTCGTTGTCCTGCTCAGACTTTAGATTTGTCTCCCATCGAATACGTGTGGAATACAATTGCTCAAAAATTGATCCGCATGTGATCACCCGCACTGAAAAATTGTGGATGTGTGTTGAATATGCGTGGAACGACATTTCAGAAAGCCATCTACAGGATCTTGACCTACAGTTATGTAATTTCGATCATTTGTACATTGTACTACATACCATCGCTCAAATGAATTCCATTACAAGAACTAAAGTCTGTTCGTATTGCATTTTCAGTGTGGTATACAAAGATATAGGGAATGGAAAAACTGTATTATCTGAACTAAAAATGATATCAATGAGCAATAATTCCGCGGCTTTAAATACTTTTCATCAATCTAAAAGTATCGCAAAGGCTGCACAGTAGTTTATATTACCAAGGTTTCCAAGGTAATTTATTACACATAAATTATTTTAACTTACGGACTCTAACTGACCCGTGAAAAATTGGAGGCATGTAAATTTTAGCATAAAAGCAATATTTAGGAAATCGAAAATAAAAATGTTTAACTTCTCGGAAAAACTTAGCTAACGAACGAAAAATAATTTCGTAAATGAAAACTACTAAAAACAAAACTTATAAATCTATGAACTAGGGTAAACAGATGATACGAATGCATTGAAGCTGAATGAACGAACAAAATTATCATAAAAATTGATTTTTTCAGTAGCTGCTTAATTTTTGTAAGCCCTTATGTTTTTACAAAAATCAAAAATTCTATGGAATGGGTCAAAACCGTGATAATAACAATGTATCGAACTATAAGATATGTATACCCATGTAACAATGTTGGCTCATTATCAATCCTAGTTGATCATGATTGATGATAAACACCCTTCATATTGAATCACATGTGAATTATGGAATTCCAGACCTTCTGGAAGTGTTAAACGATGGTTTCAGTAAACCATGCATTACATAAATTCTCAAATAAAGACATGCTCTGAAGAAATACTTCTGCAGATTCTTCTCATATGGATAATTACCAACACACATGTACATAGAAACTGCATTCGATGTATACTAAGTATAAGAAAAACATTGGAGAGAGACAAGAAAAGAATGCACAGAAAGATAAGCTTAAACGGAAAATATACTCACGACTGTTAAATCAATCTGTATAACTCAAAGTCAATAGTATTTAACTTAAAAGCATAGCTCTGAATGAAATTAACTTTGGGCAATTGTTCTTACGAACCAAAAATATGAATCGTTGCTTTGTTACAATTGCAACTACAAGATTTCATTCAGAATTAGATAGCAATTTTATCTTAATTTAAAGACCACGTTTTATTTGGCAAGTTTTCATAAAAAAACGTTAGCAAATTTATTTTAAAGAGTACACCATTATATATAATTCAACAGTTAAATTCTAATACCAATATTATTTGTTAAGTTTGTTTGGAGTGTATAGAATTATATAATTCAACCAAAAATTTGACCTTTTAAATGTTTATCGTAGAACAAGAATCCTACAATGCGCATTTATTAGACTCGTATACTATTAGAGTTCGCTCTTTTAAACGTAATTGAAATTTCAAACATAATTTAAAGTAGAAATTAATATTTTAGTGATTCAAAAATCTTAATATATTAAGGATGTTTGAAATTATTCAGAGATAAACTGAAAAAAATGGTTTAGGGGTACGAGAAAATAGCTGGAAAACTTCGAAACTGCTCAGCTGATACAGATTTTCACATCGATTCGAAATAAAGTTGCCTTAATGATAATTGAAACTTTGTATTTTTAAGCAAACAACGTATTGAAAAAGAAAATCTGCTTAAAAATTATTAGCTTTTTCTTCAGCACAAATTTAAATTAAGATGTAACTATTTCAAGCATTTAAAATGTTTCCTTGCTTTATCCGTTTATCCCTAAAATGGGTACAGTTATCCATACAATGCGTTACCTCAGAAGTAAAATTCTTTTCGAAAATTCATGCAATTCGAGTATTGCTATTTCCCCCCTAAAATAATAACACGTTATACACATTGCATAACGAATATTATTTAAGAAATCAAATTAACGCTATAGTCCTAGGTAAAGAATTGGACAATTTTGCAAAATATCACATAATATGCAATTTAAGAAGTCCAACAAGAGTAATCTGCCAATGAAATATTGTTTCGATGAACTTTAAATTAGATGTTTTTCTTAAATTTGCTGCAACTGCAATCGCGTGGAATTAACATGACTTTAAATTCTAGACAAACCTGTGGAAGAAAACCAAACCACCCCTCTCTATGCATCGTTGAAAAATGAAATTCGAAGGTGTCTTTAGGTAGGGAAATAACTAATAAATTCTTATCCATAAAATTTGCCTTAGATAAATCCAAAAAATTTGCCTACATACCAAAATAGACATCAACTTCGTAGTTTTTATAATAGCAGTATCCCATTTTGACACCAAATTTCAGATCTGTATCAAAACTTAACCTCGGATTCAAAGTTTTTAGTTAATCGTTCCAACTGTTTCTGGATGGAGTATGGAAAGTTCTCAATGTTAAAATTAGTTTCCTTGACTTTTACTCATCCTTAGAAATAATCTTCCTATCACGCTCACATTTTTTATTGTGTTACTATGAAAGAAAATAAAATATGTTCAAATAATTTTTAATATGTAATATTAGTTATACAATTAGTGTTCGAAACAGATACGAATAGCAATCTTGATGTATTTTAATAG
Organism: Meta bourneti; assembly: GCA_933210815.1. Taxonomy (NCBI): domain Eukaryota; kingdom Metazoa; phylum Arthropoda; class Arachnida; order Araneae; family Tetragnathidae; genus Meta; species Meta bourneti. The sequence goes on along the minus strand of OW119934.1, from coordinate 3,345,337 downwards.
AAATCGATCCAGGACCTTTTAAAACAATGCAAAATTTAAATACTTTTCATGCTTTGAAACTTGGTATGCGATATCAAATTTAGGTATAAATTTGGGTCAAAATTAGGATTTTTGTAAAAGAAATTATGAAATTGGTTCATAATTCAATAGAAGACAACTCCTTGGGCACTCTTTATGCATATAAATTTTTAGATGTTATTTTCTATCGAAGGACATATTTTCAAAAAATATTTCAACAGTGAACGGAGGCGTGAGTGAAACGGGGTGTTTCCTTTTCCAGTTCGCTGTATATCCCAATGGAAACTAAAGTGCAATGAGATGAGACAGTTCTAAAGGATTTTGAATACGAAATAAAACTTCAGGAATTTGAGGAAATTTCCGACGTATATATCCTTCCTCTTCATCTCATACGGTAATAGCATGTCATTCTAGCTATATCCACACAGACACAATCGGAATTACAAAAACAAACGAATAACATCTGTAGCAGTTGTCAGACAGTATCGCAGCAGCCATACAAGGCAGTGGACACACGTCAACATTTATCTAAACAATGGTGACAATCGCAGATGTTCGGCCCACGTGATCACATAACGAGAATGACAAAAATGCTATCAGTAATGTTTGGCTAAATTAAGCAGCATTCAGGCAAGTCTACACACAGGATTGCATTGGATGAAATGAGCAGGAAGCCTACGTAATTATTAGCTTAACTAAATGATAAGAGTAAAAATATTCAATTAGCGAAATTAAAAGTGTTGGCTTTGATGTTGATATTTCAAGCATTTGCTGTGGTAGAGAATCCAACCGTTTACCCAATTCTTCAGGTTACTATAGATATGAAATTAGTTTATAATTCGTTTTTTTTTTCAAAGGATCAGATAATTTAAATTAGTAAATAACTCGCAGTAGGTGTGGAGTACACTCCTTTTCCAACAAAATAATTAACCTAATTTAATAATTTCTTAGTTTCCCACTGGGTTTTACCAGTCCAAAGAAACTATTTTTAAAATCCTCCAATTTAATAAACATAAATTATTCTAATTACGGGCCTGAACAACGCACTCTACTTTTAAGAGAACTTAGTCCCCAATGAGTTACAATCCTTTTCAATAAGATTTAGTACCGTGGTTAGCGTTAATGTACCCAAAGTGGTAATACATTTACGTAATTACCAATCTTTAATAGTGCACGGTGGTAAGACAGAAAATGTTTTGAAATAAACTGGAATCATACCAACATTTTAAAATAGGAAAAAACATTGAGAAAACTCAGCATTAACATATTAGAAACACTTTAAACCATACATAGCAGTATTGAAAAACATTACAACTTGTAACAAGTATTGATCGAAAAAGAGTACACAAGGAATCTTTAAATTGTTTTGGGCAGAAAAATGCACCCATCTCCCTTTACAGATAAATTGCAACGTAGCGTAAGTCGCATGAAGGCCGAGATAAATTCACAGTGTGAATTTCATTTACAGAAACATTTAATCTTGTTCACTGTTCCAGATCAACCCATGAGTAATAATTCATGGTATATAAAATATGGAGATAAAGCATTGCCTACACTGGCACAACTTAATTTTAAGCCATCCTGGCAAGAGTTCAAATTGTAAGCCAACTTCGATCAAGCTGTGACGACGAGATATTTTCCGACAAAATATTAATAAGCCTGCATTTTATTTTTGCATGACACTTCTCGCTCTAAAATGTGAAGTCAATTAATTTTTTTATTCAGTGTTCCAGAAATGCGAGCATCGATAGCGGGATGCGAAAGCCCGTCAATTGATTATCTTACCAAAATCAATAGAACGCCCACCTTTTCGTATCTCGCTACGATACACTATACACAATGTTTCGGCCCAGGGAAAGCTCTCCCGTTTTAAAACAAATGAAAGAAAAAGGAACACTTCCAACGAAAGAAATGAACACATTCTGTTCAGAAATAAAACTTTGAGTATTGATTGCACTCCAAAAAAGTGGAGATCATAAATCTGCACTCTCCGAGATGAAATACCTATGTAGAGAGAACTTCAATTCTCCATCACTCTAAAACAAGAAATAGTAAAAAATGCGCAGAGGGGCTGTCTCCACGAGGAACTTCGAAACTAAATCAAAAGAAATTTTGGCACAACAGTTTCGCCAGCATACAATTTATTCTTCCGTCCTAAGTAAGGATTTCTGGAATTTACAACCCAAGTCAAGAGTTCGTATCAATCGAGTCGAGCTCTTCCCCTTCCAAACTTAATATTCCCAAAATATCTGAGAGAGAAATGACTCTATGTGTAGTTACATTACACCAAGAACGAATACTTTGATTTTTCAAATTCGGTCTACTTAATCTGATGATTAGAATAGTTAAGGAAAACGAAACAGCTGTGATTCAAATACTCCAACAAAGCGAACAATTTTAATTTGCTTAGTAAAATGAAGTATGGGAGTTTTTGATAGATTGAAATAGTTTTTTTTATTTTTAACAGCAGCACTTGATGAATACTTGGTGAGTAGTGAATACATGCATTCACTAAAGTAAACACTCAACTCAAAAACATGGAATTACCAAGACTAACTCTTTAAATTTGAAATACGTTAGCATCAGAAAATCTAAAATCCGAAATATCTCAATCGGCAAAAACACATTTAACAATGTAAAGCAATAGTAGTAATCTGAAAATAGTCATGAAAGCTTTTGAAACAACTGTGCGACCATCTATGCAACAGAATATAATATAAATACATATCTCTTTACAGAAGGAATCGCTGGTATTGGAAGTGTTTATTCACAAGGTGATTGTTTATTACACTGGTTGAGAGATGGCAATAATACAGCTGTGATCGAAATGTATAGCAATTTATCTGAACGAATTTCGTTAAAAATCAGCGCATGGAATTTAATGTTAAATCATATTGCTTTTTGCTACACTATTTTATCCAACTTTCTAAGTGAATTTCAAGGACCATAAAGAGACAAAACAAACCAAGCTACGAATTCAGGAAAAAATATAAGTACTTTTGAAAAAGGACAGAGGTAAATGAGAGGACCGTAACTAGTGTCTACAAAATGGCGTGTAAATGGATATGTTGGTTTACTCATTGCAATTAAACAAACCCAAAGAGATCCTGTTTCCGCGTATAGTTAAAGCATAACACTCTGGAGGAACGAACACTCTCGGGTCGGGTTTGGTGGAATTGGCAAATGGATAGAGCGAGACTGGAATTCTTGGCCACCAAACTTTCTCGGAATCACAGTAGAAGACTTTTTTCCTTTAGGGATTCGCAAAAGATGGGGTCCACCACACACAGGCTAAAGGTAGACTCTCAAGATCCGAAACGTCGCATCTGTTCTGAACGTGTTGGAATAAACCAGACAAGAATTGGAAAATCGACCAGATGTTTCGTGCATGTCACCAGATCCATATGTCGATATCTATGAATAAAACTGGAAACGGTATCTGCAGAGTTGCGACCTCCATTTGGTATGTTTTTGAACACCAATTACTACTTGTAATCAGCTAGAAATGCGTTATTTTATTCAGCATGGAAACTAATTCAAGATGTCTAAAAATGTATAAAAAAATTCCTAAATTTCTATTTTTCTGAGCTTATAATTTATTGAGATTTATATTCATTGGTTATAAAGTTTGATAATTTAATGTAAAATTAAATTCTAAAATCAAATTCTGGATTGTTTTAGAAATTTTGAAATCTTATGCCACAATAATTTGATAAATAAATACAAGTTCCGATAAATAGTTTCCACCAAACCAATATATGGATAGATTCGTGAGTAGGGGAAGATGGGGATCCTGACTCAAGCGGTGCTGCGGTGAGGAGCTGCGGAGGTTGTGGGGAGCCCCTGAGCAGGATTTTAGTTGGTAATCCCACTTATCCCGAATTACGAGAGGATTGCAATACTATCTTAAAATTTAGTTGGATTATTTCAATACTATCCTAAGATTTACTTGGATTATTTGAATACCATCTTAAGATTTAGTTGGATTATTTCAATACTATCTCAAGATTTAGTTGGGTTAAAGATAAGATCTCTCAGTAATGAGCACTATACATGTATACTCAATCAAGACATGTTCATGCTCATCTTGACTCGATCCGTTATTAAAAACAGGTGTACGATAAGAAGTGTCCCTCAAGATTTGAAAATAATATCAGTGGGAATTCATAGGTGAATGCTATGAACCAATTACCTTCAACTTACGAACCGTCTGACCAGTCCCTAAATGAGGGGTGTTGCTAACATAGCGTTCAACCTAATATCATGGCGTTACACTTTTCCAATCAGGTTTGAGAGAAATTCTCTATAAAACGTAACTTTGACCACTAAGAACCATTCTGCTATCCATCCCTAGACTAACTTTCTAGATTTTAACTGCATTCTCCTTTTTCGCTTGTGAATCCTAAGTCATAAAAATGTCTCTCGAAGTATTTAAAGAAACTGATTTCCCTTTAACCGATGAACTGGCCTCGATTGCGGACTTTGCCGACCTCATTTCTGCTCAGTTAAAATGAACGGTTTGATCAATTATCGTGTACAATATGTTACAAACATTTCGAACATCGTCGTAGTCTTTTGGGTCACAGAAATCCGTACACGGGAAGGTTAAACATCAATGTCTTCAGTGCGAAGCTACTTTCAGTCGTAGACATTTTGAACAGACACTTGAAAACCCCAGAAGAGAAAACTCGACGATAGTGAGAACTTGTCAAAGAGAAAATGCAGAGAGCTAGTGTCTTCTACATCGAATGCTGTGGTATCAACGAACTGTGCGGAACCATCTGCATCGAAAGCCACAAGTTCCAGAGGTGTACCATCGAAACAACGATGCCTTGACACGTTTGATGTCGACTACATTTACCCCAGCGAAGAAACCAAAGGAGATATCCAAGTTTTCCTGCACGCAGTACAAGCTGAATTAGATCGGAGAATCCAGGATGCCGTCGTCTCGGAAAACGGCATAAAGTATTACTTAAATGATGCTGTCCAATTTACTCGTCGCGTATCTGAAGATGATGAAAGTTGGTCTATTTTCGCAGTAAATGCGAAAATGTTTTGCCTAGAGGTTCATCGAACATTCAATCAGCTATTGAGAAGGTAAGAAATATCCATTTGTTTGTAATTTTTCTTCTTAATTTGAAACTGATTTTCTCTATAAACATTTCCAAGATACATATTGTATTTCATAGTATTTACCAAGTTGGTTATTAGGGTTGAATTAATAATTTGATGTATGCATTTTTTACAAGATAAATATTGTATTTAATATCATTTATCAAGTAGTTATTAGACTTGAGTTATATGAAGCAGCGTTATTATGAGTTCCACTCTTTCTATTCTAGATGATTAATCAATCAATTAATAATTTACTTAATATATTTTTTCCAAGACACATATTGTACTTCATATTATTTACCAAGTTGCTAATTAGGGCTAAATTAATAATTTAATTCATATATTTTTTGCAAGATATTAATGATTTTTTACTGTGCAAAGGTACTATCTTCCTATGAGAGGTATGAAGGAAGACGTTCCGGATGAACTTTAGATGAAATTAAACACTTGGAATTCAAGACAGCAACTTACGAACCGACTGTTGCTGTTCTACATCCAGAGGAGCGCAACGGTCATCGCGTGAACAGTTACAGCACTTATGAGAATGAGCTCAACGTCACTGGAATAGACTCCCACGCCTCTATCCCAGATTTAGAAGTTTGAGAGACTAAATGGAATATCCCTCAACGTGTTTGGATAAGAAAATGTCATCTTCCCTCTACACATCACAAGTAATACATGCGCTAAACACGTAAATTTACTCGTCATTTCCAATGAGGGGAGCAGGCACTACTGTTGGATTAGAAATATAAGTGCTCTCTTGAAAGACCTAACGAAGTACAAAGGGAAGTCATTTTATTGTGACTTCTGTTTGCATCGATTTAGCTCCCAAGCTAATCTTGCTTCTCACATTGAAGACTCACAGACTTCAGACAGTTAAAATGCCCGATGAGTTAAACAAATGACTCGTTTCAAAATTTTCATTTTAATTTGCCGGTTCCATTTGTAATCTATGCGGACTTCGAGTGTGTTCTGGTAAAAAAGGCTACCTGTCTTCCAAATCCATCGCACTCTTACACTGTCCCCGTCGCAAATCACATCCCCTGTGGCTATGCATGTGATCGTAGGTCCTGACGAAAAATTGATGAAGGATCCTACAATATACCGTGAGCCTCATGTTGTTGACAGTTTTTAAATAGCTTAATTCAGGAAGGATAAATCCAAAGAACCTTAAAGACTGTTGCACCGATACATTTCAGAGTATGATCTTCAAAATTTCAATGCTGCGACAGATTATCATGTTTGTGAAAAGCATGAGTGCAACAGTCTTTAAGGTTCTTTGGATTTCTTCTTCCTGAATTAAGCAGATTTGAAATATGAAATGTATGCCATACATTTTGAGCGAGCTCGTATTCTTCATCAGTTCGGATTATTTCAATACTAAAAATTAATTAAAATTTATTCATTGTTTAGTTACACATCGAATACGTAGACTATGAACTTAAGACAATTTGTATATTTGGTCATTCTTATTAACAGTAAAAGTCTAAATTTAAATGAGATTCCAAATTCCGTTTTACTTCTCTGAATAAATAGAATTCAGTAGCTTATAAAATGGACAAATATTCCAACAGTGACTAATATAAAATCACAGAAAAAGGTGCCGTTTGGGAATGTTACAAGAATTATGATATCACATTAAAATATTAATCTAATCAATTAAAAACAAATACGCGTAAATGAGATAGGAATTCACAACCATTCACTAACCAGTTAGACAAGCCCAAACTAAAGGGCATTTCATTCCATACTCTGCGTCCCCTTTCACAAATACACTATTTATTATCAAATGAATAACCATACACGAATATTAAGTCCAATCGGCGAATGTTAACCATTGATTCTAAAGCAGCTTTATCGATGAAATAGTGAACACTAAGTAAAGAGTGTCCCAGAATAATCAAAGTAGTAACAAATGTTTCTGTTGAGGTCCCCTAAACTAGCAAGATTTAGAGACTACCGAGATTAAGTGAAGTCGAGAATATTTGGATTGGGAGAAAGTCATCTATTTCAAAAGGGATTTCAGGCTCTTATCGAATTTGTCGGAACGGCAGAACGGGAGCTACGGAATTTACGGTCACTGATGTTAAATTAGGCTATTATCCAGATAACTTGGGTAGTATTCTCTCTCGTTTATCATGTACGCAGATCAGGACATTTTTATACACGCCTTGTCTGATTCAAGAATTGTTTAGCTCACAAGGCAATTCCGATTGTTTGACTATAAATCTTTAGAATTTGAAATATGCATAAAAATTACGAAATCTCATACATTGGCATAAGTACAAAGTATTTTAGATTCTGTACTTTAAGCATCTAGTAGCCCTTAAAATTGCAGTCGAAGTATTACCTCGTTTAATGCAACGTAATTGTAAAATATTCTGGATATACCTTCATTTCAATTGAATATTTTATCCATTTTATTATACTTGTATTTTTAATTATATGAATTCGTTGCTTTCATTTGTCAAAATATTTAAGTATATTATATACTGCATAGCACATCTCCCTTAGCCATGTAAAATAAAATTAAAATATTGAGTGGAGGTCTTGGGATAATGTCACTTCTGGAAAATGCAACTAATTAGAAACAATTAAATTAGTTGTATTTTGGGGTAATTAGAAACAATTTAATGGCAAGAAAGCTTCATGGTACAACGAAGTAACTACAGGCTTTAAAAAAGCATCAAGAAATACAGTTCTTTGTCTATTTAAGCGGCAATGTGTTAAGTGCATTCACACAAAACACAACAATGAATCAGAAACTACACACATCATAGCAACACTATTTTGAATCTACTTATGATGGGTTCTATGATGTACTAGGAGTTAACGCACAGCTTATAATACTTGCATTAAATTTTTAGGCTTCGGCACTTTCCCCACTGTACTAAGAATCCCAGCAGGATTGGAGGCAGCGTTAACGGCTGCTATATTTTGGACTAGACACACCTATGGGGGCAATATCAAGCGATGCAAAAATGAAGTTACAGAATTGCGGCTCGCTTTTACAACACATGGAAGCAGAAAGAGAAATAATAAAAGTAGGTAATTACTGTTATTAAGTTGAGATACTTTTCGAATGAAACATTGTGAATGACCTCGGGGTTTCCTTAGCCACCACGAATAGTTCGAATAATTTCTTACTTTGCATTAAATTTAAAAACATGAGGTGCGTTAATGGTTTCAAAGTCAGTAGTGCGGGTGTTCTTAATTGAAAATATGTAATTAGATTTCAAAAAGTGTTAGCCCCGGATACATTTAAGTCCCATGGGTTAAGTTAAATACTTCTTGAAGGAATTCATACCCAATTCATTCGAGAATGAAGTAGAACATTAAAAATTGAAACCGGACAATGTGGTAAACAGAATACGACAACAAAACCTTCAGTCTGTTTACTGTTAGTTTCATGGCTTGATACTTTGTCATTTTTTTCCTGTTTTATAACTCAATTTTACTGAGTTCTGAATGAAAAGCAGCGATAAAGTATAGCTCACTTGGGTGATACACTGCAGAAAACATGCAGCACATAAATTTCATAAATGAAGAACGTCGTATATTAATTTGTCATAAGCCCTTAGCATAATAAAATATCTTACATTTGCCCTAAAATGTCATCTGGCATATGTAAAAAATACGTTAAATAAAACAGATGGTACAACCTTCGCTCGCTTATTTGACACTCAAATGGGTTTGACTTTTATCGCAATTGTCAAACGGAAACATTTTTTTCTGAAAAAAAATGGATCTGAAATTCTTACAGTTTTTAAGGATTTATCTTTTAAATTCTTGAATTCTACGCTATTGAAAAAACAGTCCAAAGACAAAATCTTGGTATCAAATTTCCAAAATGTTTGTTCTAAAGGGGTCTACCAGAAAAAATCCGTGCTATTTCATTAACTAGAAGAATCGACATTTGTTAATTTTGGGATTACTTACGTATTTGGTCGGTACCACGAGACTTTGTTTATTTAACTTTACGTTTGTTTTTCAAAGTCATGTACAACATTCTTAGATATGAAATTCTCAGCAATTGAAATTCATTTTTTTCAAAAATAGTAACTATAAACAATTTGTTGTCTAACTTCTAAAAATCCGAGTTAAAAGCTGTCAGATTTGTACTGCACGTTTTAACTAATTATGACAATTGCACCAAGTTAAGCATTGTAAATCATGACTTAGACACGTGTCTAGATTTACTTTCTGTTGCAGGTATAATTATTCTTAAAAACATTCTTTGACTAAGTAAATAAGAGACCCTGCCCACCCATTGAGAACCACATTTTTAAGAGATTCTTAAAACTCAATCCTGAGAAGCGTAAAATTTAAGCTCCGTTAAACGACTTAAACAAAGCTACTTTCTTCTAAAATATGTAGAATACAGAACACCCCTTTTACTAATGACCATTTTTGATGGTCTGGTGATAGTCAACCATAAGACTCCTTTTGTTACGAAGCGGAAATTCGAATGTTAAAATATTCATTGAGAATTTAAATAGGGATTATAACACAAAAGAAAAATCAAATACAAAAACTGCGCTTGCAAAAGACGTTGGGATGCTACTTGAAGTTGAAAATTCCTGCTTAAGATTAAACACCCAACTGCAACGCTTTCGCGCTTCCATTAGAGGACCCAGCTTTAATCTTCTGTGAAAACAAATATAATCCTTGAGTGGAAGTTGGACAATGACTGCCTTTGAAAGCTTCCTTAAATTGTAAGTTCGAAGCTATTCATTCTCTCAAGCATTTTAATTTCTCTTCAAGTAAAGAGCATGTTGCACTTTTACACGTTCATAACTACAGGCTTATTCTTCAAGACTCATACACGTAAAAGGTTTCTATTAGTAGTCTAAATGTTATCCATAATTGGAATCAGAATTTAAATTACGGATTATGCTCTTCTAATAATTTTCATTATCGGATTACATCACCCTTTTAAGAGTAATTAACACCTCAAAATGTTAACTATCCTAGAAAATCACTAACATACCGAAAAATATACCGCATTCAAAATAATTCAAGTGACAAACATTTTTCATAAAAGCAGTGCAAGCAGTTCATTAGATCTTAACAGATAAGATGTACCGAAAATTTCTACGAGATAAAACTATTTCAGCTTACAAACAAATGAGAGATTTGACAGGTATTAGAGTTCACGGCATTTTTTTACTTTGCTTAAAATTGATTTTATGGCTATAAAATTTTATCGTCACTGTGTTCTAAAGAATTCTTCACAAAAATATAAATAGTTTTGATCTTAAATGAAAAACTTGAAGTGTTTTTAACACACATATTTTGGCTGTTATTCTGATATGAATTAATATTTTTACAACTTTAATAAATAATATCTGACTGTTAAGGTTTTTATTGTGTAATGGCCATATTTTTCCAAGCTGCAGCAAACAATGTCAAGTAAATGGACATACGCACAAGGAAAGCTTTACTGACACAGAAGAGAGAAATAAACCCGGGGAGCATAAACTGATAGAAATTATAACATTGGCCAATTTTATTCATTTTACTTTTAGATTACATAGATGCATGTTTTGAGAAAATTCAAGAAACACAAGTAAAATATATTCAATTAACATCTGATGGAAGAAACTGAAGGGACCCCAGCAGTTTGAGTGCTGTATCGAGCGAAACTCATTTTGAGAATAGCAGCCTTTTACAAATCGGATTGTTTCAAAAACACGCATTAAGACTGATAGTTTTATTGGCCAAAGGCATATCAGTGTAGAGTAGTATATACCAGCGGGAAGATTATCATTATTTTAGAATCAAAAGCTCACTTGACAATTATAATTTTAGGCCACTCTTCAGTTACAATAAAAAAATGGTTTAGCAATCTCAAACAATTACCTTCTTCCAGTTCATTATGATTACATTAATTCCTTCGAGATTCTACGAAACGAACCTCTTCTCATTGTTAAAGTCCTAATTATAGCTTTGCAGGGACGTGATATCAATGTAGCAACATTCTCGATTGCAAGTATCCCAAAGGCCACTTTCTCCTACCCCTTATCATCGGCGACAATTATAAATGCGTGACATCAAAGTCCAATCTTTTCTCCCCTAATTCTGCCAAATTTCAGAGATCTCCGATTTGCATTACTTCCAGGAGTAGCAATTGCCGCAGAAGAAAATCAAACCCTGATTTTCAAGAATGTGAACACAATTTACTTTAACCCAATTTCTTCAACTACCTAGGTTATCGCAAGTACTTAAAGCACAGCAAAGAATCAAATTCGACCCCAAGGACAAATTAAAGGAAGTGGATTTTAACGGAATCGGTCGGAGTGGGGAGAAATTCGGGCAGTTTTAAGCAAAGGATGGAAGGTATCTTTAAACGCAAAACGCGATGAAAGACACAATATCGGATTTCAATTATTTCATCTGAAGATAAAAGTTCGAGTCCATTCCTGTCTGATAGCCACTTGATACATCCCTTCCCCCGGTTAAATAGAACGTTGTGTTCGTAACCTAATCTTTAAAGTGAGCTTAGTAAAAAAGATAAAAAGGAAACAAATGAGATAACTTTTTGAAACCTTTTCTACATACTCGGGGCTTTTAAAGTTGATGAAATACAGAATGAGGGGAAAGGTTCAATTCGATACCGAAGCTGCAATTTCTGGTTTCCATTTTTCATTTACTAATCATATTTAAATTCACTTGGGTAAGCAAAAGCATGGAAGTTTTTATGGTTTGTTTGGCCTCTTAAGTTTTGTTACTTACCAAATTCTTTAAACGCGTTTAGATCGGAAACTAGGCTCTGGGCAGTTAAAAATTGCATTAAAACAAGAGAATAACTTAGTAGAATAAGCTTTCGTTACTTTTCCAATGGTTCGATCTTTTAAAAGGGGTACCAGCGGCGGAATTGTCGATTTCCGGTCTGTAAACTTGTCAAACGGCAGTACATAGCCGAATCTTTACTTGATCATACTGACATAACTTTGACAACATGCAATCTACATGTTTATAAAATCTATCACACCACTTTTGTATGAAATTATATATCCCTACATTTTAGTAGGTTTCAAATCTTAGTGCAAGGAAAGAGGTCTTAAGTTAAGGATTCTTTCCAGACAACCTTGAAAATGTAATTATGTTGGGTACATATTCAGATTGTTGGTTGCTTTTGCTTTTATGGCGCAAGGGTCACATTTGATCAAGCTGCGCCAAACACAAGACGACAACACAATGAGGGAGGAAGAAAAAGCAGAAGGGTAAAAATGAAAGGGAGGAAAGATCACTTGGGTACTTCGGTGTTGTGATGCCCGTTTACACCGAAATATGTGCCACTGAGGGTGATACATATTCAGAATACCCAGCAACGCTAGTGCACTGAAGTAAGTTGTAATTAGTAAGGTTACACTGAACTTTAGACTACCGATAAAGTTGTAGACCAAATTGAGAAATAGTATTCCAAAAGTAACAATAACTTTGTGCACTGAATTTCCAGAAATAAATATTATAAAATAAATTGGAACATACATACTAATGGGTAGGCAGATTCGACGGAACAATAATCATGACAAGCGATTCCTTGTCGAAAACCAACCCCAAAGTGTTCGACGTGGCATTCGGGAGATATTCGCGTCGAAAGTTTTATGACGTCACTTCCTGTCATTTGAAATTTCAGTGCTAACACCAAGTTATATTTTTGGGCATCTCTAGGGTTGCCTGTGTCAATCGAGACATACGAAAATGCAGGACAATACGAAAACGCAAATTTGAATTAAATATCAGTTGTATGTAAGCATGTTCACCTTCGAAATGCCACGTTCCATTGAAAAACGGGCTCTTTCGGGCAGGTGGTTGGGTTGGGTTTTATGATGCAAATGGGGGGCATATTTGGCACATTGCGCCAAACAACGTCAAGTAAATGGACATCCACACACCAGGAAAGCTTTCCTGACACAGAAGAGAGAACTACACCCAGGGAGGAATCGAACACGTACCGCCTACAATTCGCAGGTTGCTAGCACAGTGGGCAAACCCACTGAGTCACGGCGGCTCCAAATTTCAACAAGGAATCGCGTATTTAAAAAATTATGTAATCGCTTCTGAGAACCTTATTACTGAACAATCAGGGTACGGTCGGTCAAAAAAGTATCTGAACACCTTGCTGTGTTATTCACGCCCCTTTGTCACAATTCATACCAAATCTGACTTAAAATAATGCCTACTATAAATAAATGTGCAGTTTATTTGCATTCGGATCCGTCTCATTTATTTAGATAACATTTCCAAAATTTCAACACCTGATTTTAACGTTATTAAAAGATTTCCCATATCATAATTACACTAAATATAAAGTTTTGTGCAAAACCAATCGTGATTGGCGGAGATAAAGGCGAAAAACGATTCGGGGCATATCTCAATACGAAGAATCGTTAAATAAAGGTCACACATGTGGAAGGTTTTTGCATATTTCCTCTTTAATGCTCTCACGAGAAGACATTTTGGAACACAAGAACCTGACAATCAACCACTCATAACTCATCAGATTTGACTAAATTAAATATTTTTTGTAGAAATTCTGGCTATTTTGATCCAGAGAATCCGAATCTGGAATAAAAACTACGCGTTGTTCTTTAAAAATTTAAGTTGATACTAAATTTAATAAAACCTACCCTTATGAGAGTATATTTATAGTAGACAACACATTATTCCAAGTCTTGACACATTTGGTTCCAAGGACGTGAAGGACAAAAGGTTTTCTGTACAAAGTTTTAAACATCAAATCTGTCGAGTGGAAACTTTCGAAAGAGACTTGATCTCGTAACACTATAGTCGGAAGCTATAGCGAGAAACGTTTGTGAATCAGAGTAGATAGCTTTGTCAGCAGTTGAATCTAATCACAGGAATTGTCGAACTATTTATCTCCGTTTCAGTACATTGCGTACCAGTGAGCGGGGTGGTTTATGAATAGGAAGCCAGAGAAACTTCACAAGGCTTCTATGTGCCATTCGTCCCGAAGCCTTAGAGGGACTCGTCAAAACCAAGTAAAAATGTCATACGACAGATTGAATGAACTCAGATGTATTGAACATACGCACATTTAAATGCCTCCTTGAGGCGAGAAGCCATTACTAAACTTAAATTAAGACCTTTTTAATCAAAAGGTTTGAAGAGCTTTTCATGTTCCATTGACCACTTCTTATTTGAAATAAGAATTTAAGGAAACGCGTGCATCTTTCGATGCGACTTGCTTGGATTCAGATTCATCTTGGTGAATGAAGTCAATAAAATAAATATTTGGTATTGAAGAAAAACAGGGAATGGAGGGACGTGTCTTCTGCGGATGAGAGCATTCTTCATTTGGCATGGGTAAAGGACCCATGAGGATTTAAAGGAACTTACGCATTCTTTCATTGCAAAATAGCGTTTTTCCACAAAGCATCCTTCCAAACTGTACCAGAAAGGTGAAGCACAAAATTCACGGTAGGAAGGAAATCTACGTCTAAAAAGAGTGGGGTGAAAATAAAATGAAAACCAAAAAAGATAGGAACGAAAAAATGTCGAAAAGCAGCCAGCTTGTGGTTCTGAATTTGACTGAGCTGTAGGAGGATTCATATATCCAACTCGAATAGAATATAGGATATTCAAATGCGGAAATATTCATATATACAATATTCTTTCCTGTCTGAACGAGGAGTGCTAAACCTGTCAGTGGCACAAGATCCGAGGAAATTCTAGGGACCTATTATATAAATGAATGTTATACTCATAGGTAATTTGTGTTCACGGAAAACATTCGCAAACTTATAACATTTGCAAAAGTTGTATTTTGAAGAGTATTTTCCTAGTTATAAAAATATTCTCCCAATCTTTAGAAAACAGCAAATTCGATTCAAATGTTTCATGAGAAAGCTATATCAAGTGTTTAAAATTGTAGTTTTATTAAGATTATTTAACTTCCTTCATTAGTTAATACATTCTTTTCTTATTCATTGGTTTCATCGAAATATTCACTCAATGTTTTTTCCCATCACGCATCTAACGAGACTAAATTCTGATAAAGATCAAAATTGAAATAATAGTTTCAACTTTATTTGTATGTCTTCAAAACTATTCGTAAAAATTAATTCCAAGTTAATTTAACTTTAAAATGGATTTAGTTAACAAATTCAAACATAGTATTTTGGTCTCAAATTTATTATGAATACAATTTAGAAACTTTAGTAAATCCTGATTTTTAACATGCCCCAGTGGTTAAATAGTAAAAAAATCCTTAAAAGTAATGTACGTTAACTTTAAAATCAAAATTGTAAAATTTTAAATTGTGATATTTTTACCTACGTTTTGCCAAACGCTAACATTAAATTAATTCAAGAAAATTACCGGTACTTCAAATTAGCTCACTAAACTAAAAATAATCGATGCCTATGAATTTGTGATAGAAAACTGTATGCGAGACTAGAAACCTCAGCTAAAGTGCGTTTAATACGTTAAGAGAGGTATCAGTGAATAAATGTGTTAAAATTGTTCGTAAAAATCCAGCCCTTGTATAACTTTTTCAAGAATGCATTCATCTCTGATACTTATACGTAAAAATAAGAAAATACCCCTTTGAACTTTTTATATTTTATTGACCACTTTTCCCATTTGAGAAATAACAATAAAGGAATCTCCTAGACATGAAAATATCAGATTTCAGTAGAATTCTGAGAACATTCAAAATGTAGTTTATTGTCGAGCTAAAAAGAAAAGCGCGACTTTGAGCTTTCCAAAAGTACAATGTTCTATGTTCACAACGAAAAGAATAGGCATGTTCTTATATAACAGATTTTTATAGCAGCCAGTCCAGAGAGCGGCCTCTTCACAACTCGGAAGATCAGTCTGGGGACAGTCCGCCTAAGGAATTCTGAACACTAATGGCTAAAGGGGCGGGCAATAAGACTTCCGCACACTACAGTCAGGAGCGTTGGAAGCACGCTTCAAACGAGATTCTACATTTCAACGGAGCTCGCAAGGAGTTTGAAAAATTAGGCTAACACGAATAAAAGTATCGTGTAATAGCCAGGTTGGCCTACGGTCATCTTGCTGCTACCATAATAGGAAAATGGGAATTCAACTTTTTCACTGTCAAAACAGCGGAAAAACTCGAATATGGAAATAAATTTCATCAATTTGCATCAATCCAACGATTTAATCCGCATAACAAATCAATTGCAGTTGTGCTCTAAAAACGATTGTTCTCAACTTCAGTCTGAAATGGTTCCCCCCCCCCCCCTTTATATGAATATAAAAATAAATTATATTCCCAAGCTACTCAAAATAGGGGGAGTCGTTCGAAAGTCTTTTCCTTTTACCTCGAAATGAAAGCTGGTTGCTAAATACGATGGAGCAAAAACAATTATTTCGGAGAACACAATAGCGCATTCATAAAATCACGCAGGTAACTCAATTGCTTTTTAAGTTCGGAGCTTAAGTGGACGCAACAATCGTTCAGTGCTCTTATTAGCATAAAAGCGCAGTAGTTCTCGGAATTCGATAATATATTAACACTTGAAAATTAGTAAAGAACAGAGGATACATTGTCACACTTTTCAAATACCATTTTAATTAACAATTTTAATAGTAAAATAAATTAATCACAAATTTAGCGAGTATTTCCATATGTAATCATGTTTCAAACCATTCATGTATTACCGAATCATTTGTAAGCGTTTTGTGATGAGATGTTCGGATTTCAGAAAATCTTTTAAAAATTTCGACTATACTCGATTATTTCAGAAATATACGAATCATGAAATGTTTTGTACACACAAGACGGGAAAACAGAATTAGAATGCAGTAAATGATAATTTTTTTAATTATATACACGCCAGTCTCGTCCATTTTTCAATTTAGAACAAAAAGATTTCACTAGCCGCAATATCTACATTTTTGTATTTAAACTATTTTTCCGCCGTTGTATTCTTCAAAAACTGATATAGTTGCACTCTGGCGAAACACATTTTACTTTTTCATAGTGATCAGTCGTTGAATTGTAAATTCAAGAAGTATCATTGAAAAGAGCGGAGAGGAAGACTACAAGACTCGTGTATAATACATTTTACCTCGGCGATATTTCCGGACGGGAATTCGATTTATATTTTCCACAACTTTCTCTATGACTGAAAGAGCTCCAACTGATCTGCTGGCAGTTTCTTTCCTTTCTTGAACCCCGAATGCACTTGCCTATAGCGCAACTATTCCAGGTGATATTGTTTCGATCCTCGAGAACTTATCCGAGGCGCACATACTATATGTAGGTTTTCCACAGAAAAACAAATTTAAAGTAAAAGAAATACATCTCTTCAACAGAAAACGAAACAAATTTAATCGGCGGTGGCAATTTTGCGCAAATATGTTGAGCTCCCTTTTTTCTGGCCAACAGAACTCGCGAAGGGCTGCTTTCAGATGATTTGCTGGAAATCATGTTCAATAAACCTTACTCTACGAGGAAAAGTGAGTCTTTAGACAGGAAACATTAGAAAAGACACCTCCAGCTAGAATAGTATCGACATCTATTAATGTCCGCTGCCTTGGATTGAGGACGAATAGAAATGCAAGATATAGAACTGTTGCCACGTAACGAGGGAAATGTGGAAGTACTTGGATTTAATTAAACGGAAACGTGTGTGTATGTATTAAGTGAAGTGCTGTATGAAATGAACTGTAGGAAAATAGATGAACTACAACTAATTAGACATTCACTCGTCTGAGAAATGCTGATCTTATTCTAGGAACTTATTCTAATGCTCTTAGTATTTTAAAGCCGATCTATACTTAGACGTAAAGACCAGTGGATCTTACTGAATCTCACAAAACTATCTCATGTTTGCAGATGTTTTCTCAGACATTTTATTTCTATATCAGACCAGAGATCTCCAGTTATACTAGTTTTGCATTTCAATTAAATAATGAATGCAATTCACTCATTTTTAGTAGTGCATAAATATTATTACATAATGAAATAAGTCTATCAACTATGAGTTCATATTCAAGAAAAACAGAAATGCAGTTGTTAACCCTCCTGGCGGTTGTCTCGACGCGGTATCTCGTCGTTAGAAAAACAGACCCACATCTTGTCACCATAATAAAATTGGCAATATCGTGATGACGAGATATCTCGTCATTAGCAAAATTGGTCAGATCTTGATGGACGAGATATGTGGTCGAAATCACTTGAAAGGTTAATGACCAACTCAGATGGGATTAAAACTTTTAAGGGGGTGGGTAGATTTTTCTGTTTACTGCCAAAAAGTTACAAATATAAACTTTTTTCCACTTAATAAATATTGATGAAGCTCTTAAATAAAAAGTTAACGATGACGTCGAAAAAATTACACGCTTGAGTCATAAACATAAAGTATACATTAAAGTAATGATAAAATCCTCATTGTAAACAAATGCATAAATTTAAAAGAACACGGCAGTATAACTTATTACATTACTTTTTCTAAGATTTATAAAACACAGAAATCATTTCGAACTTCATAAAAATGCAGAATTGAAAATTTTAAATGCAATAATTCCCAACATCAGTCGTTTTTCAAAGGATTTCAATTTTAATCCCAGGCACTATCACATTTTTCATCTATCTTGCACAAATTAAAAAAAGCAATAAATGCTTTAAAGCAGACTCATTACTAATGAGAAAAGAGGTTTTCGTGATGAAAAACATACTTTTTTAATTTTAAAAATATGCAATCAGATATTTAGCAACAAAAACACGTAGAAGCGCTTTCCACCTCTTCGTACTGCCGGTCAAAAAGTATCCGAACACTTGTTATTCCCCCGTCTCCGGAGTTGCACAAAAAGTGTCATTAGATTTGGAACAATGTCTACTATAAAGAAATGTATACTTCATTTGCATAAGGGTTTGTCTTCATATTACCATTTTTATCAAATCAATATTATTAAGGATAACTTATTTTTCGTTAGATTCCGATTTTCTGGATCAAAACGGCCAGAATTCATGAAATACATTTTAGTCAAATCTAGGATGAGTTAGTTAAATTGTTGAAATTTAGAGCTCCTAAGGTTAAATGAGTGTTTGTCTTTTCCTTGCGTATTCCAAATTAATCGGAAGATCGAAGTAATTTTTAAGTCATTAAACTGAAATAATCCTCTCAAAATGTTTTTTTTTCATTTTAAAGCAATATTTTCTAATTATGATTAATAAATTTATAAGTGAAAAAATCATAATTGAAACGTATAAATTTCGAGTGCATAGAATCAATGTCTCATTGTGAGTGTCCCATAAATTTATTAACTTAAACCGCGAGTCTAAGGAAGAGAAAATCAGAGCGAAACCCCGAATCTTACCATTTTCCATTCATAGCACGTGAAATAGGATATTTCCCTTGTGGATTTAACAGAAAGTTTATGACTTCAGCAGGGGTCATGAATCCCTCTTGTTTACACAGCTAGGCAAACTTTAAGTCTCAACCATGGAAGGATTTCTTTAGCAAGACATAAGCACGTCTTTATTCCGGGCCCTTAACATAGGCCAGAAGTTGTTCAGCTGGAAAGCGATGACTGTCTGCAGAAATTCTTCCCAAAAATACGTGATGTCGCATATTTCTTAAAATCAAATCGCTGAAAAATGTCTAATAAGGTCGAGGTCTCTAATAGGATCAGCACCTCAGAGGGCTCTGTTCCCAAATAAACAAGTTCTACACGTAGAGACTGCTTTTTCACGGGAGCAACTTAATATATTTCAGATAAAATACGCGATGTTATCGTAAGTCAGAAAGTAAACGAAATTCGCGGAATGCCAAAACCTGTTTAAAGATAAATGCAGAGTGCACAGGACTTGTTATGAGGGAGAAAAATTTTAGACGGGCGCCCGTAGTTCCCAAAGTATTTTTCCTTATATACCTACAAATTATGTTTATAATTTCCACACTAAATTTTTTAGATTATATCACAAATTTTAAATTCACATATAATCTTTTTTAACTAGTTTTTAATTTTTGGTCATTTTCACAAAGCGTTGCTGTTTAATAAATATTTTTGTATGTCGCATTGCGACCTGATTAAGCTCAGACAAAAAAGATGCTGCAAAAAGTGTGAAGGATATTTTCTGAGAATATTCCTGTTTTAAACAAACCCATAAAATACTTCAAAACCATTTTATGAGTTTGTATTTAGTGCTAACCAAACAAAAATCTGTCATTCAAAAGAGCATATTTCGTGTTTAAGTAGATAAGTTTTAACTAAAACTGATCAAAACTGTAGGCTGTTAATCCTTTCAATTTTCTTAACCTTAAAACATTGCACATCTTAAAATTAAGAAAACAAATATAAACTATCAATCCTAAGGCGTCAGCTTTTCACATATTATTTGATACCCTAGATAAACAAAACGATCTTTACACATAAAACTGGTAAAAATGTAGACTCTTTACCCCAACAAATAAGCATTCTTAATTTCCAATTAGTTTGCAACTCAAAAAATTGTCAAGGAGCGTCAGTCATTTCCGAGTTAGGCTTGGAGAAAGTCCCTGATGTCACTACAAGTAGGACTATCCAGTTGAACATGGTTGAAGATACATTCCTTTACATGATAGGGAGGTTACTGTTATCAAAATACAGATAAGACATTGAAATGTACTGTGCATAATTTGATCTATAGGGTCGAAACCCTATAATCATGATAAGCTTAGCGAAAAATGAACGTAGACACTAACCTAGGCGACCATATTCAGTCGTAAACATTAAGAAACGAAACTGATGTCCACCTGATTGGTTTGGTTTACAAGTGTACGGTAAGTTTTGTCAAACAAAGACTACTACTTTAAGTCAATTCTCCCCCAAGAGAACCCAGAATTTTTTATACTATGAACCAGAAAGCTAACTACTCTGCCATCAGATCATTTTTAACGACATCGAACTTCAATTTCAAATCGATACTATCCCCAAACCACGGCTTCACAAAATTCATAAAATCACTTTTTATCAGATCAGTCAACTTAAATATTTGCATAATAAATAGAAGCAAACTTCTGTCGAAAAAACAAATTTTGAAGCACACAACTACAGTGGAGGAACGAAATACCGTGTTCACTTTAGTAGTGCAAGAAATTATTAAACTGCATTACAGCTTTGACTGTATTTTGAAAAAACCTGTAAACAAAAAAACAATTATATGAAATAGCGAGTATTCTCCCCTCAAAATAAAAAAATCTCTACCAACAAAAACGTAAAAGTACTCTATATTTACCACCTGGGTTATATAAAAAACGAAGACTGGAATATTTTCCGAAATTTTACGAGGAAATTGAATTAATTAAACGGCAAAGCAAGTGAACAGCTATAGGTATTGGATATCAAGACACGTTTGTTTTGTTGATCGATAAAGTTTAATTAAAGTGAAGTGGAATTTTAATTTCCAAGAGGGATGCACAGTGAGCCTTGAAACCGATAACAGAAGATAGTTTTATAATAAAACTAGTTCCCAAGTTAAAACGGTCGATCGAGGGGAACTCTAAATAATCAATCATCCGTTTCTAATAGGTAAATGACGCTTAAATATCTACCTTCGTATCTTCTACGTTTGAAATACCTGTTATTTGACACCTACATTTATTCTCGCGAACTTCTGGACAAGCTTCAAGGTCATCTTTGGTAAACCTGCCTGCTCAGAACTAATTATTCATTTGGGTTTACATTAAACTGGTTGTTTTTCTTCAAAGTTTTAGCTTGCATTATAATTTTTTTAAATCATCGACAATGTTAAGAACATTTTTCTATCATCATTCAATGGTATTTTAACATTCTGCAATATTTCAATGACTTAATTTAAGCAAAATTGATCTAATCTGAAATCAACGAACTAATTTACGAAAAATATATAACGAATATATACGAAATAACACATATATGAAATAACTTAACCGACAGCATAAACGGAAGTTATAGAACTAATAAAAAATATAGACCTTAAACAAAACTTCATATAAAAAGCAATTTTCAAACATCAAAAATAAAATGTTTTTCTGTAATTTTGTTAGATTTGATAAGAAATGAATTTCAAAAGGGGCAATTTATAATGTGATTGAAATTACTAAATCGCATATTCTGTGCGAGAATCTAAGGGCTGAAGGAATTTTAAATAACTTACTTCATTTTTCCTTATGAGAATTTTAAGTGTGAAACAAGAAAATTCTTTTTAAGAATCCGTTTATCCCAAACCATAAGCATGTCCCGAAACATCTCCACTGCCATTTAGCAAACTCCTCTGAAAAGTAATCTTCACTCTTTGGAAACCTTAAAGTTTGTCAGAAAAACAAGCGCAGCATTTTTCACGCTAAACTTTTGGGAACAAGAAAACGATAGGAAGTCGTATAAACGACGGATATATACGACGTATAACGACACATGCTTATTACAAACAAGCCCAAGCAAGTGGGAAAAGGAACATGTGCCGGCAGAAAGCAATCAACATAGAGGCAAACGATCGAGCAAGGAAGCAATTTACTTTCTACAAGGAAGAGCGGAAAAATGACAACTTCAGTCGAAGCATGAATCGCGAGCCAAATACAAATGAATCAATACCGGGGTGCCGAGATCAGGGGAGGCTGATAACAGGTAATGCGCCTCAGTGAATCATAGTTTATACTCCGCTTAGCACGCAGATCCTTCATACCTTCCATCTCCAAGAACCAGAAAGATTCATCTATCTATATATTTGAGGTGACAGCCAGAACGTGCAATCGCACAGGGATGGAATTTGGGCGAGACTTTTTCCCCGCATTGTTATGAAGTGATAATCGCTTTTGTTGTTTTCGATTTTCCGCTCTTTCTAAAGAGTAAGGCAAGAGTGTAAAGTACATTTCGAATTCTACCCGACGATTCAAAAACATTTCCCACTCGCTTTACAGAAACTTCTTCGTTCAGAATTATGTGGCTAGAATACATTCCAAACATTTCTGACTGAGGTCGTCTGGTAGATTGTTATGCTTCACATTTACCAAATAAACTTCCAGTTTATTCGGTAAGACGCGATTTTGAATTTAAAATACAAATTCTGCGTTACTTCAATGTTTCCAAAAGATGCCCCCCTTCACGAATTCATTAAACGTACTTGGGATTTGAGGAGATTGTGCTATTGATTCTCTTGGAAGATGCGGTGGTTATTCGTACTCAACTGAGTTAATTTTCATTTGACTAATAAATGTAAAAGTTTTAATTTTTTTTTTCAATTCTCAGAAGGAACCAAATGTCGCTGTTTTTACGTACCCCACT
The DNA here is from genome assembly GCA_933210815.1 of Meta bourneti. Taxonomy (NCBI): domain Eukaryota; kingdom Metazoa; phylum Arthropoda; class Arachnida; order Araneae; family Tetragnathidae; genus Meta; species Meta bourneti. The sequence continues at coordinate 3,321,958 of OW119934.1, read as the reverse complement.
TTATGGCATTCTTAGAAGCAAATACATACTTTGTTGTGACCTTTATCAGTCGAATTGACATTGTGGTCAAATACGAACCTTGGGGATCGGCTTCATCGAGTGCAAACTAAACATTTGGTTTGCAGTAGATTATCTAGTGATAGGGCAAAATCTATTTGATGGACATTTCATATATCTTGCAGGATTGGCAATATTCTACTGCAATCTTTTGCTGAAATGACTTTCAGAACCTGATAAAGTGCCTTTAAAATTAAAAAAGTATTAATACACCTGAAGGTTTAAAGCTTGATATTCCATTTTGGGTTGGTTGGTTTTATGGGGCTATATCTGGCCAAGCTGTACTATGCAAGGTTCTTCTGCCAAGTAAACACACACAATGAAAGTTTTTACTAATACAGAAGAAAGAACCACAAGAATCGAACCTATGCCACCTACAGTTCATGCTGCTTGCGCAGTGGGAAAACCCACTGAGTGGCGGATTTCAATTCTGGGATTTATTTAATTTCTTTATCCTTTATTTCATTCAAATATTTAGAACACAAGTCATAAAAATAATCTGTAATATTAAAAAACTAAAAAGTAGATTATTTATAAAAGGTAAAAACAATCTTTAAAATTGAAAATTAATTTAGTTTAATCAATAAATTTTAAAATATATTTTTATATTTAACGTATTTCTTAGTTAATTTTCTAAAAGATTCGTTTTAAGTGTGCAGTTTTTCAATTTGGCATAAATTAACATGAAGAGTTGTATTGACTGTAATTAAACTATCAATCACACATGTATTCATGCATGTTGTACTAAATCGATAATGATCAAATATAAAATTCAAATATTTTGAAAAGTAGCGACTAAATGGCGAGTAACATAAATTGTGAGTTTTGTATTCAACGGAAAAGATAAAAACGCAGTTATACAATATACAAAACAATTAGACAAAAATATAATTGAAATCTAGGATCCTACTATTTTTTACTACGTTTTTAGTTTCCACTGAATATGTCTAAGAAAAGAAATAATGGATCCAATGTCAAGGATTCTTTTAAAAGATCGAGGGATTTCAAAGTGAGGACTTGCACGAAAAATAAAAATATAACTAAAGAGGACCGACAAGTATATCTGATTACTTCGCTCTTAAAAGCATTCTTTGTTCGTAAACCTGACACTAAACGTGAAGGAGTGCGGCATAAATTCAGCCAGAGATAAATGTAAAAGACATGAATTACAACACGGCATTATATTTCGGCGCTGTAAAAACGAGCGAACAAAACAAGTCGTTTTCGGCATAAAAGAATCCGTTAAAATGCAGACATTCAGCGATAAACATTGCTAATTGCATGCTTGTCTGGTATTCGAGGCTCCCCTCAGAAAGCCTATTCAGAATGAAAGGGAAAAAAAACGACTTTTTCGAATCCAGTTCCCACATTTGGAAACACCCCCGGTACAGATAGGGAGGGGAAACAGATAGGGAGGGGAATACTTCCTGTCTGTCTTCCATGGCACGAAAAACGCTCCATAGGTCGAGAGGGTCACATAGCTCTCTTTCCCGTCGGCCACGGTAGTTCGAGTGGAAACAATTCGCTCCAGAGGTTTTCTACAACACATTGAAACGAGGGGTGAAACGGTTTTTTAATTATGCATGAGCATGGCCAGCGAAGTTTTCAGGTGGAAGTCGAGGTACTTAGGACACGGTTCTAAGAGAATCACATCTCTGAAAAATAAACTTTAAAATTGGAAGGGAGGAAATTATGGAACTCGAATATCGAGAGACAATTGGTTATCCGAGCGCTCTCTTACGAACCATTTAATTCCAATCTTGATTTTCCGACTGATAAAATTTGGGATAATTGTCTTTTCTACCGTTACAGCTGGTTTTTGTATTCCCCATCGCTAGCGAACCGTTTGTTTATTTGCATCTTCTGAATTCGAGTAGTCGCTATTCTGAGATTGATTTTGAGTTAAGTGGGGGAGATAAATCAAACATTCTACATAGCCAATTAAACACATTTTGTTTGTGCGCCATGCGTAATTAGACGTTAGCGTCAAATTTAACATCTTCAATGAGGGCTTTTTGATGTCCATGAAGCAGAGTTTTCAGAAGAATGTGCCCCATAAAATAGCTGGTTTCGCTTGAAACTAGCTGACAAATTGTGATTGACACTATGTTCCACAAGTGCGCTTTCTGCTCGAGTGATACTTAAATTAGGTAAACAAAAGTGATTCCCCTTGTAAGAATAGACTTTCCATTCCACCGGTTCAATTCACGACCGAGTGAACAAGAGCTCGGATCTCGCCAATACAACTGATTATAGAGGACGCAGTAGAGCAGTAGTCAAAAACGGCGACTTATTAATTGTTCTTGTATGAATGAATCGATTTAATCCTGGCTGTATGAGAAAATTGATAATAGGGGAGAGTCAAAGTGTTAGGCAAGCAAAAGGGAAAAAAGGGGAATTCTCCTGGAGTTGATTAAAATCCTCACCATAATGGATGAAGGGAGACTCCTGAACCCTTCCTTTGTTTATGTCATTGAATTTAATTAATGAATTCTATTATGTTCACTTTTATCTTGAAACACCCGCGGCTCAAGGATTTCAAAAGTGGAATGGATACCCCGTGTCCTCTGGTTTCCAATGTTGTTGATCGGGGGGTACATGAGTGGGGGAACAGAGGGTGGGGTGTCAATGAAAAACCCGTACTGTTGAAGGACCATTGAACGTGAAAGATAGTTGAAGATTCACATTTTTTGAATTATGTTCGAGACAGATAGCGAATGTTTCCCGCGGTTCTTATTTAAAGGGATTAGATACGTGCCACGGAAAGAGAAATGGTTGTCTTGGCTCATTTTTTTACACTTTCGCATGATATAAAAGTATGTTTCGGATTAAATTCCTTTATATTGAAACTTTTAAGTTTCGGTTGTTCCAAATCACATAGAGCAAATTCGATTCGTACACGAATTTCGCCCATTCTAAAAACCGCAGCGGGCTGCATTTGTTTTTGCAAAGGAAAAAGGAACATTATAAATAGCGATTTGAAAACGTTGTAATGGATCAAAATTTCAAAAACGGGGTTTCATATTTTACGCGCTCTTGCTTTGCGCCTGAGTAGAAGCATACTGAGCGTGTTTCTTGGAAATACATTAATACTTTCCAGACAATGTAAATGATCAGAAACTGTTAAAGAACAGTGTTTGATTAAGTTCAGAAATAAATCCAACGTCATAGCTGGGTTAATTCTAAGATAGAATTCCTTTAAAAGTAAATACACTCCTTACAAATTCCTGCCCTTCCCCTGCTTTCTATCAAAAAGAGCTTGGGTGCGCACCTAATGAGGTAAAGTACAAATGCTTACAGCTTACCTGAGCAAATCACTTAAAATTGTAAAGAAAATAAATTTTTATAGGAAATTTTCTTATAATAAAAATGCACAAAACTCTCGTAGTCTTTTTATTCACATACTTTATTGTTTATTTGTATACTCTTTCCATAACTATTTGAACCTTTCTTATTTTTAATTTTAAAAAATCTAAGAGCTAAAAAATCTTTAGCATTACAAAAATCTCACTTTCAAAACTCCTATTTGTCATGATTGTGAAATTGTTTCAAGTAAACTGCGGCTACCACATCGCTAATATAAAAAAAATTCATTTTCGTCCTTTATGACAACTAAAAGCTGTTTAAAATGTAAATATGGAAAATAGTAAAACAGTTTGAATTTACGTTTATTTCTTCATCTTCCTTACACGAGATGCAATCACCTAACATAAAATAGAGCTTGCCATGTTTGGTTCATTCGATTGCAGTTCACGAATTCATCCCCCCCCCCTACAGGGATCTTATTTTATAAAAAGCAAAAGAAAAACTTCAGTAGCCCCAAATGTCTCAACGTCTCATGAGATCCCATTACTACTCGCCGATTAATACCACAATACACACATTCGTCGACAGCGTATGAGAAATGACTAGTTTTATATAGGCACAAAACACACATTATCAGAAATTGGAAACCCCATGCTAGTCAAAACCGCAAAGCATTACTTTCGAGTTCCTAAGAAAGCTTTACGACATCAAAGGAACGATTCTTCCAATAATCATTTCCCCCGTCCGAAAACGATACAACGTAAAAGCCAAAGAAAAATAAATTAAGAGACAATCAAAGGGAGTGTGTTGTCCATAATATGCTAAATGGATCCACCTTATTTCGTTAACGCCCAACAGTCTTTGTGTGCTGTCATAAAACGTCGCGACCGTTTTATTTGTCCTGATGTCATTGTTCTGCCTACTTCCGTTTCTTTTACATGAGTTCTTCAGAACCGTGTCCTTTGTTGTCCGGTTGCACAACTATCCCTCATCGCAGTGCAAATGTTTCCGGCGGATTAACATTCTTTGTATTCTTACCTGCCTGGAGTGACGTTCACTATGGAGTGGAAGAATGGACTGCAGAGAGAAATGCACATTAATGGAAAATACTCGAGGCTCGAATCAGTGCAGTAGCCTCCAGTAGGTGACTTTGGAATTCCAAAATTAGCCGAGTGATGCCATTTAGCAGCATTCTCCGTTGAAAATGGGATCAATGTGAACTTAATATCTATCCAAAGTATTATTGGTATGCGCGTGTCAGCTGCCTACATTCCTAATTTTAGCTAAGCTCGAACTCTATTTACATCAGTTATTACGTAGTCGCGGAAAAAACGAACCACCCCTTTATTTCGAGCACTATTCATAGTAGAGCATATTCAAAGATATCATTCAATAGGGAATAACGTCCTCTACAAATTCAAATGCAAAAAAATTGCATAAGGGGACGTCTTCATATCTAATTTCGCACAAGATTTCCAATGGAATCACCATGTTTTGATGCCTTAATCAGATTCCGCATCGTTAAATTAGTCTAAATATGAAATTTCACGACTTTATTATCTTTATATCCGAATATATTCAATGTTAAAGTTGTTGTCAATTTAAGGGATCGTCTCCATATTGAAAATTGCTATTCATAGATCGAGATTAATTGTAATTATAGCTGCCCGAATTTCAAATTTAAACTTTTCAAACGTATTTGTCAGCTTGCAAACGATCCGAGAAATACTATCCGAGGTTTGTCAAACGATTTTTAAACTTTTGGTTGCCCACTAAAATCGCAATAATGAGGAACATTTATTGTAACGCAAAAACTAACCATTGGAATGAGCTGAAATTTTGCATGGTCTTATTAGAAGTCCTTATGAATAGATTCCCATCAATATAGTAAGTATCCAATTCATAATTTTTTCAAACATTAATTTAAAAATTATTATTGCATACTAAAAACTATTTTTTAAATAAAATATTAGATGGATTTTGTTTAGGTTCTTTAACAGTAACATGGTACAAAATATGAGCGCTATAGAAATATTATTTAAGATATCCATAAAAGTCTAAGAAACTGATTTAACATTAGAGCTCCAATCATTCTGTACTCATAACTTCGAAATGGTAAGACCCAATGGCATGAAATTTGGTATCTGAAGATAATTTTGTTATAGATTCGAAATTGGTGTGCAGAAATAAGACGTTAGTTTGTGTCAAACGCCATCTTTGAATTTTCCTTACTGTTCAAATTGCTCGAATGAAGAGGTGTTTTTTCCTTGATTTCAATTCAGCACTGAAACAAAATGTGGAGGGTAGCAATAACTAACAATTTTCAAACGTGCTTTGTCAATACGTGTCAAGGATTTATTTTAAAATAGCAGCGTTAATGAGTTTAAAAAACTCTTCCTATATCTGATGTAAATAGTAACTTGAAGTTATGCAGTACGATGCAAGCACACAAACGCCAGTTGACTCAAACAAAATTTCTCGAATTTGTTTCAATTCTAGGAAATTCACTTTCATTTCGGGGGCCACCGGGGCCCAGTGGGTCTGCCTACTGCGCTAGCAGCCTGCGAGTTGTAGGCGGGGCGTGTTCGATTCCTCCCTGGGTGTATTTCTCTCAACGATCAGTAAAACTTTCATTGCGTGTAAATGGCCATTATTTGATGTTGTTTCACGTCTGCTAGGAGCGACTTGGCCAAATATGGCCCTTGCGCCATAACACCCAACCAACCAGTTTCCTTTCCAATTTTGTTCTGAAATACAAGTCTTGAAATCACGTGATCATACTTCGATGTCTCCGAGTTTGCGAAATGCATAAAACAGTGCATACAAATTATGTAAAAATTTGAATGATTTTCTCTCTCTTTTCAATTCCCAATGTATAAATTTAGTTAACTGGACAGACTTAAATTTGCAACGAATGCAATTCATGACAGTTAAAATGAGCTAGAAACAAATTTGGTAAAATGGACTGAAAAATTTAGAATTATTAACGTTTGTTTGTAAAATTTCTGATAAGAATTAGAATTTATGCTAGTTTCAATGTCAAACAAGTTTAATAAAATTCTGTCACGAAGTATTCTTAAACATCCCAGAATTTTGACAAAAAATAGCATCAGGTTAAATGAAAACAAGGGTTAGATATGAATCAAACATTACACATCCTAAATTTAGTGAGAAAAAAGAAATAAGCCGTGACCAGGCAAAAATAAATTTACGCCTTGTGAAATGTGCTTTAAAAAAAATTCGATTTAATGTACTTTTTCAATGATAAACACACAGCATATATGAAGAATAATTGATAAAGCTCTCGTATCGCATTTAAAATAAATAAAAACTCTTCCGAGAGAATCCATTTTTTGCCTTTAAATAAAATACACATCTCTATTTGACTTCGAGAAAACGGTCGATATTCTTCGATGTAGTAGGAATAATTTATGAATGAAAAGCTATAGCGCTTGATTCAATATCAGAAGTAGTTTTTCCCTTCTTATTTATGAAAAGTGCAGTATGCATGAAAATCACGACACTGCTATTTATTTTCAGTCAAATGAAACATGATCCGAAAGAAAAAATCGAAGCATTTTAGAACTATTTGGAATCAATTCATGTTTGGCACAGCTACTGAATCAATTTCAGTTGGAAGGAGTAATCGTCTTTAACTAGTCAGCAAAAATTTTAATTCAATTCAAAAAATAAATATATAAATGCACAAAGCGTGCACAAGAACTTGATTTACTATCGCAAAAATTGAACATTTTCTAAAGCTGGAGAAGCCTATTCACGTTAGGCACATTGCAATAACCTAGATAAATAAAACCGAATATGCGAAAAAAAATTTGATTCAACACAATTGATTCTTGTTGTTTTTATAACGATGGAGTGCAAAGATGAAACTTCTTTTAAGATGGTTTGGTTGGGTTTCAGGTTTTATGTGCAAGGGCCATATTTGGCCACGCTACGCCAAACACAAGACAGACGACATCAATAATGGACAAGGAATGTTTTACTAACACAGAAGAGAGAAATACACCCAGGGAGGAATCGAATGTGCGCCGCCTACAACTCGCATGTTGCTAACGTAGTGGCATACCACTACGGCCCCACTTCTTTTAAGAATTAGTTCAGATTTTTCAAAAAAATTTATTTTTAGAAAATTTTATTTGAACATCAAATAAAATTAGCATTCGTTATAAGTCAAACCCATTTCAGGCATGTAAAGCATATTACCAAAAGTATTTGGACATGCAAGTAAAGACGGGTTCGCATGAACATATGCAGAACAAGCATGGTGACAGACTTCAGTTGGAAGCTATCGTGACGCATAACGCACTAGGATCGAAGGGTGCCAGAATGCTACTTGCGAATCGATTAGTTTTCTCGTTTCCTCAAAAGGAACTTTTTTCCAATGGCAGGCAAAAAACAAAAGTTAGTAATGCACAAAACAATTTGATAAAAATAAGTCAAAAGAAATTGGAAAATTAACTGCCCATCTATCCTCTAGCCTCCCAGGATCGGTCGCAAAGGTCTCGCCCAGAGAACTAACACCATCACACTCCTGTGCCTAGTGTCGTGAGACACTATAAGTTGAAATAAGTGTGGTTGGAATGCATAAGAGCATGCCAGAGGTCTATCCAAAACGGTTAGAGCATATTACACCTATACATTGTTACATCTATACCATCATACTATGTTATATACAACATGCAAAAAAAGTCAGTCTTGGGATAATCAAGTCCTGATGATTCCCTGAATCTCACCATGCCAATACTTGACTCTCGAGCCCTTGTTACTAGCAATGTTCCCGAGTCCCGCCTAAAGAATGCAGTACAAATTTGCAGGTGGTAAATGTCCATTTCTTGGCACAATTTTTAGGCGGTACAGTTGTTTAGCCAAACAATCGTGACCAGTCTGCTTCTACCTTTGGTGCATCTGGAATGTATTAATGGTTAATAAGCTAAGGTTTACTTGTGTTTCTAGTTCTCTTGGTAGAAAAGGTTTCCATTTGTTTCTTGATATTTATTTTTATTGAATTATGCGAGATGGCCTGCTTTGTGTATCTGAACTGCAATGCCCCTCTTTGCAAAGCAATCCGCTTGTTCATTACCAAACTTCCCCAGTGTGCTGGAATCTACTGTAGAACAACTGTTGTTTTGTAGTTTCAGGGTATAGATGAGTGACTGACATTTAAGTATTCTACGTGTCTTGTATTTTGTAGAGCCTCTTGCTCCTCAAAATTAATTGTGGTCGGTATAACTTAAAGATGAAAGATTTATTCTGCACCCAGGGATAAAAGACTAAACAACTGGCACACTTAGTAAGAAAACTGCAACAAAATCATACCTCGTTAGCACTAGAAGTGCATTTCGCGGTATTCACAGAAATTGCCATCGTTTATCATAAGAGCTTGGCTGTATACATGCCCCACATTATGAGATGTTGAATTCTCTGAAACTATGTAGCTCAAAGACGTCTATCTACACAGATCGAATTTAGCTTTCGCGCCGTGGTGGCATAAAATGATGCCTCCGCAAGCTTTCATACAAAACCGGTATTATTTCAAAAAGTCAAATAAAATAGGTTGTTTCCTCTGAGTTAGCGCTGCCCTTAATATATCGAAATAATCAATGATCCCTTTGAACTAGGTATTAGAAGACGAAAATGTTTAATTAGTCTCCAACAGGTTACTGGTAAGTTAAAATTTTATGGTGCAAGTTCAGAACTATACAAGCTGCATGAAGGTTATAGCAGGCTATGTGGATGTCGAATCATACGTAGACTATTCCAATGATAATGAACATGTAAACCGTTTCTACGAAAGCACTTTGTGACTGTTGTATCGACCGTAAAATTGGTGTGGGGATGTTATGCTATTGTAGTGCCCTCAAATCAGAACTAACATCTGTGCATACAGGCAATTATTTACTTCTATAGTATTTTGCCACAAGCTAGTCTTTCAGTAATGCCTGGCTCTATATCACTAACACTCTCGGTTTGAAGAGAAAGGTACAAAAGTTTGAATACCCTAGATTTCAATGCGGCCGTTAACATTTGGGATCAATCCCAAATGAATGAGTGGAAAGCCCTTTACTTAGAATTCGCAAAGAAAATCACACCAGATAGTGCTAAGAATTACAACTAGAAGATTCGAGGCACTTCACAATGCACTGTAACCAGTATGTGCCCAAAAGTTAATATAAGCCTAATAGTTATCCATAATATTTCTTAGAATAACTCTACATAAAGTTTTTAATGGGATTGATGACAAAATTTATACTTGATACATATTTTTTCTCGATAACTTTGAAACGATTTTCATGTTCAGTCTTTTTTAATGGTTTTGAGAAACAAAAATCAACCATGAACCAATTTCTTTTTTTAAAATATGGGGAATCAATGCTCATAAAAAATGACACTTTCGTGTGAATAAAGAGTGCTAAACACCCCACGTTTAAAAACTGAATGAGACTTCTGAAAATCCTCTTATTCTCTTGCCTTGAACTAATTATTTGTAAACATGTTTTCAATTGTACCATCAAAAGAGTTATAAAATCCAAGGTCCTATATCAATCAAAATCCATGAAAATATATTAGTAGCTGTGTGCCTGTTATTAAAAACCGAGTGACAGAACACTTAAGGTGGTCCTATCGTTTCATTTGTGCAATATTCGTATTTTTAATAATCCCCGAAATACGCTGTCAAAATTTGCATTTTGTGTAGAAAAAATAATTTGCCCTTTCAATCGAGGTACTCCAATTCCTTTGGCAATAGAATTTTTTTAATTAACTAAATTTAGAAAATAATCTCAATACTAGTGGCATGCTTGCTAATACTATGTAATGAATTTTATGAATGGTACATCAGTTATTAAAATGGTTGTACAAACCACATGTCCACACAAAAAGTTGGTATTACTTCTACCGTACCAACTCTCGAAAACTGACTGTAGACATTTGAATGCAAAACCTATCCGTTAAAAAACTATTTGTAACTAAGCGGTTTGATAGGACAATTAGTTTCAAAGGGCCCAATCATAGTATAAGCGAGTTTAATCTCATCATTATTGTCAACAATGATGGTTTACAATCACAAGGACCACAGGCTGAAGTGTACAATATGCCACTTTGTGGCTTACTCGAGAAATGGACTAATGACATGCCCATTAAGTCTCGTAAGTTTCTAGTGTCACTCTTTTCCACTAAATAAACCTCGAAAAATGCGTCAAGTTCTCAATTTCGAAGCTTAGTAGTTAGAAACAAAATGAAAAAAAGTCGAGCAGAGTAACTGAAAGCGAGCTATCAGAGAAAGAATGGTATTATCTATTCTCCTCTGAATACAACAGGTACGTATCCAAATTCTTCATCAAGGTCATTAGGAGCCCCATTACGAGATCTATTAAACACTGCGATGCTCATAAACTTTTCTTTCAGCAGATTTCATTTTTGACTTTTTATCCATCATCTTACTTCCAAAAAAGGAAAACGCAGAGTTAACGACTTACTCACGATTGGAAGAAAGAACATTCTTTTGCGTACATTCCTTTTCTACCCCTTATCCGATCAAATAATATTTAATGACTAAGTTCAAGGAAACCCTAATGAATGCGTTTTGTTTCTTTCATAATTACTATTTAGTTTTGTGGCGCTGGGGCGCAGAAAAATGGGAAGTCCGAGAAAGGTATGCTTAAAAATTAAGTCCTTTTCATCCTAACGATCTCAACCGTTGGGAATCGTTACTTTCTGGGGCTCTTGTCCGGAAGTAATTAGAAATGATATTGAATCTTTTTCCTGACGGAGGCACGCAGATGTCGCTGAGTACAATTGAAACGAATCTTCAAATGATCCAGCTCGTTTCTGCACAATTCGATTGAGATTCAATCAAAAATTTAGATAACTCCAAGTTTTACCATCAGCTCTTCATTTAAAAGTCTGAAAAGTAGCTTCCATAACAACCGAACGATTCTTTGTCCTTCAGGTAGATCAAGAAACTAATTCCTACATTTAGGTCCACAATTTTTAACGTTTGATATGAATTCATTTGGAGTAGTTCCTATATGGTCGAACTTACGCGCTATGAAAGTTAATCGGACCTCAAAGAGGAGTAGGGATCACACAAGGTTTGGTTTTATAGGCAAAGTCCAGAACGTAGCAAATTGCACCAAACATAAGACACAACATCGAAGTGAATCAGTGAAAAGATAATACAAAGCCGTGACCTAAATGTTACTAAAAGAGCGTATGAAAACCAGTATAAAGTAATAAGTTCATTGATAATCAAAAAATAAATTTTAAGTATAACAGTAATAAAAGACATGATGTAAAAAAACACTACATACAATTACAATGTAAGAGGTCAATGGTAAGTAAAAAAAATCGAATGGATTTATTTGATTTGGGGCACACAAGAAGGAATGACGCCATGGATTAAGCGATGCCGATTATTGATGAGATGGAACCGATACTTTAGAATTTGACATAAAGATACTCAGATGAGCAGGCTGGACTTTGTATCTAAATAGATTACAAGTGAGAAAGGGGTTGGTTTTTATAGCACAAAGGTCATATTTGGCCAAGCACAACTTAAAAAGGAATGTGTAGAATGAACTGTGACGTTGAATTGTTACCAGTGAGTCAAAAATTATCTCGCCCTTGTTGGTTGTTTTATCAGGCGAAACTTACTCCAGCTCTTGTTGCTCAATGGTAATGATTGGGTTTTATGGAGCAAGGGGTTATATTTCGACAAGCTGCGCCAAACAAGTAATGGACATACACACAAGTAAAGTTTTAATGATACAGAAGAGAAAAATACACCCACGTAAGTTACAGGAATCGCCGCTTACAACTCGCAGATAGTTAGAGCAGTGGGAAAAACCATTGAACCGAGGCGGCCCAATGGTAATTAATGAAAGGAATAATTTGTATTCAATTAACATTTATTAAACACAATAGAAAACACTTAATGAAAAAACTATAAATTATAAGCAGAAGTACACGTCCAGCTGTTGCTTCAAGTGCTAGTTATGCATGCTGTGACGGGAAAGACTCTGCTTTGTGGCTCATATAGGTTTATGGGGTAATGTACGCTGTAAGCTCATTTAAGAGAACACTGAATTGAGTCATTGTCTGATTTCCCACATATCCGAGAAAAAATTTAACAGTTGAATATTTAGTGAGGTAATTCCTACAAATGACAATAAGTGAGGACGGTTCATATCAGAAACAGTGTGTTTGTGAAAGGAGTTTATCTCAAAGATTCTTAAAGTATACGGATCTCAATCATTCTTTACTTAATTCCTATGATTAAGACAAAAACTTCAAATTACTAAATTGTCTCATTCTCCACAGATAAAAGGCTAATTTGTGGATCAACTGAGAACGAAATTATGAATTGTCTTTGCGCAAGTTTCGCATTACATTGGAACTCCATTTGCCTTCCAACAAGTCAATGGTCTGAAAATAATTACAGAACGATTCGACAGAAAAATCTGTAACACAAAATTATTTCTTCCAATTTAAGTTGCAATGGTACACATCTAAAATCGCTCGTTACAATTTTTCTAAGATGAGAATTCTAAAATGCAGAAGTTTTCTCCTTTGGGTGGAACTCCAAGGGGTGTCTCGGAAATGAGTGTTTCCAAATTGACGAGGGGATAAAATAAGATTTTTGCGGATTGGTGATAACTTTTGGATTGGCTAAGTAAAGTGTCGCCAATTGCCCCAGACCAAAAGTTATCTGCAAGACGCGGCAGCCCCACACATAAGTGAATATCCTCTTTACCAAGGAATCATCTATACGATAAGTTATCCAATTCATCTCGGAACTAGGAGTTATGGCTCGAAAAAGCGCCCTTATTCAAATTTGTATCTAGTGTTGCTTTCCTAAAGAAAACGCGAGGCTTTATTTTATAACAAAGGTCGGGGTGGGGAAGGCTTTGTTATATCGAATAGGGGGAGCGTGGGGCTTTTATAATGGAGGTGTGCAGTCAAAGCGATCAGAATTCACTGCTCCAGGAAAGAGATACAGCTCAGGAAAGGAAATTTTGCGCGGGAGCCAAGACATTTTAAACAATTTACGTTTCGAAATGTGAAAGTTGTAGAGTTCGTTTATGGGCTGCAGTATAGCAGCACAGCTAAAAAAATATGATTTTTGGAGAAAAAAGTGTCAATGAGGAAAACTACATTCTTTCCCCGGCAGCAAACCAGCAAATCTTACTTCAGTACTGGACGCTAAATGGCAAGAGTTTTACAGCATATTATGTGTTTGGATAGTAATGAAATTTATACCCGTTTTACCTCAAAAATGTAATTTTTTGAGTTGTACCACGGTTGCAGCGCATGAGCTAAATCTTTGTGAAAAAATTGTAGAACAATTCTTGATTTGATTTGAGCGCTTTGTTCAAGCTTCGTAGAATCGTTTGTTAATCGAAAAAAATACAATGTTCATCCTGAGCTGCGCCATTTTTCTAGAGTGTCGATGTACACAATATACATTGAAGAAACCTAAATAGTGACAGGTACAGGGACATTAACTTTCTAATGAGTTTAATTACGAGTGTAAGAAGAGAGCTAACATGTTAAAGTTAATGTTTCATCTGATTACGTGAAACTAGTAACATGCTCTATGATTTTTTTATTCTCTCGTTCTGCCTCGGAAAGAATGGGAACACACCGTGGTTAGCGAGGTGTTGAAAGTACACGAATGAAACGTCAGAAATTTGAAAAATCGAAGTGACTCATGGATCTTGTAAGCTCTAACTTGGCTACACTAAACAAGTCTGAATGTAAGATTATGTCCAACCTGCGAGAAGTAGTTAGGATTCTAATGGAAGGGAAGTGACTGTGACTGCAATTACTATAGTAAATTTCTTTGCATTTTAAGAAAAACTTGTTTTAATCTTGACTTCTCGTTAATCCTAAAAGTTCTGTTACTCTTGAATTTTACTCTAAATACAAAATACTGAAATACTTGATTACAAATTTAAGAATTTCATTGCTTTTGTGATCATATTTTAAAAGTATCCATCAAAATTTCATTCGTAATGGATAACTCATTTAATATCGGATTGATTTCGGCTTATTTAAATTTCACTACGAATTTGATACAGGGTATAAATTTGATACAGGGTACAAAATGTATAATTTCACACAAAAATATATTTATAGATGAAATCTAATTGGTTCTAACGCAGGTTACCTCGTTGTACTATCTGCTTTGTCCAACAATCAGATTATGAAAAGATCAAATACAATTTCTCATTTGATATATAAACGGTGTATAAAAATTAGGTTAAACAGTTAAGTAGCATGCAAGGAAACTCGAATATATTACGACTCAACGAGAAACGATTCCAGCTAAAACAAAGGTAGAATGGCTTTTCTAATAAATGTACTGCAAGTGGAATCTGATATAGGACCAAAATATAGTACTAATGTTCCAATGATATAGTACTAATCAAACGAATCTGTCGTAGAAATCCGCAATTTCCTTTACTCGACACAACGGTAAAAAATAAAATTCACTTTACCATTAAGACCACTCAATTCAACAAACAGAACTCACCCTTTAGAATATCTCCACAAATGTCGACCCGTTGTTATAAACTAATAGTGAAACAGGAATATCCTGAATGATCGACGACCCGCCGTATTCTGAGCGTTAATTCCACAAAAATCCTATTTCCCGTAATCTGAAAATCCACGAATACTTTCCAACAGGTAGCTTTACTTGTTTGTAAAACATCGTAGAGGTTTTGATAGCAGAAACTTACGCAACACATCCTTTGATAAATTGCACATGAAATAAAATCACTTACCATTTTATTCTAAAAGTGAACACAACAATCTGCATTGAAAACCTTCCAAGCTAATCCTTACTTTGATAGTTTTATTTAATCGAAAGAACGATTCGCATTCCCAAACCTCGCGGTCGGTTGCTGGGTTTTATGGAGTAGGATCCGAGAAAGGAGAAGCTGAGTCACCCAAATCTCGCAGGATCAAAAACAAATGCCAAATATGAAACGAAGAGAAATTCAATCGTCGATCGGTATGTTGAACAAATAATGATTAAAAAATTTCCCTCGCCTTTAAAAATTAATCCGTAATTCTTAATCTAGCGCAAAGTGTAATGAATCCTTAACTCCTAAGCAATCGGTAGAGAACCAAAACTCCTTTCTTCAATTAACTTTCATTACAAACCACAAAAATGACGTGCGATGGTTTATCTTTGTGCTGTTTCTTCTGGTAACTAGTTGATTTAAGACAGACCAACATGCTGTCCTTATCTTTAGTTGTGACTAATTAGGAAAGTCACGTTCTATGTAAAGGAATACAAAAAATCATATTAACAGATTATATAACCGATTCGATTTGTGGAAACGCTTGGTCGACTGCCTTATAAACTAACAAAAAGGGCCACTCAATTCATGTTACAACGATGGATGATCTCTTCAATGCCATGAGAAACCGAAACAAGAGCCCTTTCGGTTCTATCAATGCCACATTTGTCCTAGATCAGCCGTTAAACAAATACAATTGGTGTGGAAACTATATAATCCCTTAAAATGAAAAAATGTGATCCAAATAAAATTTTACACACTCTAAAATCTATATAACTCAAATTTCGCATTGATCACGCAAACAACACTAATGTGTTAGGCATCGACGACACTTAGGTGTATTCTAAGATTTTTGACAACCCAACATTGGCTTTACCCGACAAAAACACAAAAAGGTGAGGAAATCTACATAACAAGAACAATTTATTTCAACACAAGGACAAAAACTACAAGATTTTGCTACGATAAAAAAAGCGAAACCCTTAGAATAAAAAAAATGCAACGTTTGGAAAATATCGAATACAAAATTCAATCGAAAAGAAAAATTCAGAGTTCAAACGTCAATAAGTTAGGTCATCATTTTCGAAGTTACAAGAGCACACAAAAATCCTAACAATCTTTTCTTCCCAAAACTTAGTTTCAATCTACGCTATCCCATAAGAAAGAAAACTTACATTTTGCCGTGAGGAATCAACTTCGGATACTTGTCTTCAAATCTAATCCAGTGATGGGTCAGCGCGCGAGATTTGTCCCGCATGTCAAAGTCGCCGTAAACAAGTCCAGCCTTTAACAAGTCGTCAAAAGAAACATCCTTCCCGTAATAACACGTCAAGTACGCGGAGTGCTGCCTCGTCAGAGCAGCACACGCTCCTTATTATTCCAAACGCCAAAACGTTTCGCCGCGGCCACCTACGTTCGCGGCCCACCCAAATCTGACGTTCTTTCCGCCAATAGCTGCCATCCGAAGGGCGCCCTGGCAACCCTGCGCGGCACACGTTTGGCGGCATGCTCTTCCGCTCGGCGCGTTTTTGTCCACTTTCAGAGTGATTTATTAGTTCGCGTAATACGAGATAGAACGGAACGGACGTTTTTCGGTCAGACAAGCTGGTTCTTTGTCGTCATACGTGTTGACAAGTGAACATGTATGGCACATTTTCAAACTGATTTTGTGTTTTCAATTGATCAAAGAGGTAACGAACGCGAGCAGGTTTCGGAAACAAGATGGTTTCTGAACTCGAGCAGACAAGATATTTTCGTAATAATGTGTGTGCGCTGCGAAAATACCATAAATGAAAATGAGCTTTTCGTTCAATTGTTTTCGGATCAAGTGTGACTAGGTCCCTTTCACACGTCAACCTCTTCATCGTCAAGTAGTGACAACGGGCAGTTACAAGAAATGGTTTTACAAAGGGGAAATACTCTCGGAAATCGAACCTGTATCTCCTATGGATGCAGTTTCGATGTGGGTTGTTAGGTATTTTAATTAACGTCACACTGGAGCGACAGGCTACTGGTGACTGTCCGGGATCAATCCCAAAGATCCGAGGACAACACCACGTAATTTGAACCACGGTCAGATGACGAGGCAACACCTGAGCTGGCACTCTCCAAACACCACGCCAACGTGAGGGCATTTGAGGCCACGGCAGAACCCTACGGTCTTTCACTGCACCTAGTTTTGAACTCGCAACCCTCCGGTTGCCAGTCCGTTGCTCTTCCAACCGGGCGGCCCCTTTCACAAGGTTGAATTCAGAGCGCACTTTAATATTAGGAAACATCTAAAACAGATGTTTGACTCAAATTAACAATTCGCCAATCGATCGGATTGGTTTTCAAATGAATTGGCTGTGCTCTTGGAATTAGGTCGCACCAGTTCGCACATTCTGAATACTCAATCGAAAACATTCACACTCGACTTCATTCAACAGGCTACGATCCTTGGAATTTCGTAGCTCAGGTGTTGCCTCGTCATCTGACCGTGGTTCAAAATTACGTGGTGTTGTCCTCGGATCTTTCCCTTTGGGATTGATCCCGGACCGTCACCAATAGCCCATTGTGTTGCTCCAGTGTGACGTTAATTGAAAATTGCCCCCCCCTTGGAATTTCGTTTACAAATTACTAACGTCGCCAGTTATTTTACACTTGCGTTTATATCTGAAGAAAATTCGCGCAATAGTTTACAATGGATGTATCAGTTAAAAATCCCGAATGATGCGCACAATTGATTTGAAACGTCAAAAAATGCTTACAATTAATGAGATACTGGAGCAACACAATGTACTATTGACGACGGATTTATCCTGAAGGAAAAGATCCTAGAACGTCTCGTAACTGTGAACCACGGTCAGATGACATCACCTGAGCTGCACCCTACTCTCCAAAAGTCTAAACCACGCCAACATGTGAGACTACGACAGATTTAACACTACAGCTCCCACGTACACGACGGTCTTTGGAGTTTCGAACTCGTTCACTTAGGATTGAAGAAATGAACTCGCTCAAATTTCCAAGCAGCACGTGCTTTAATGTGCTCCCTCCCTCTCGAAGGCAAAAAACGAATCCATAAATCCCATAACTACATGCCTTTTTGTGTTCATTGTTAGTCCGGAAGAGGAGGCAAAACCGTTTCGAAATCATCGGGGCGATTAAAGGCATCCATCCTATTTTTAAGTGATTAGTGGCGGATTTTTAAGGATTCGACAATATGTTGCTCTCTCCAGCTACAAAGGACTAAGCTATCACACAAGCAATGCAATGTTTCGCTCAATCGAGAAGTGGAATTCGACAATGGGCGATTTGACGTGATAGTTTACTGTGTTTCGAATGATATCAGCCAATAAAATGTTTTACGCTGACCAACATTTGGATTTACGTTATTTTTGCACAAGAGTTAACTTATTCCTAACCTCAATCTCGGTCGAGCCGTCTTATACACTGGTGCACTTTAAATCTGTCTTGACCTCAAATGTCTTCACGTTGGCGTGATGTGGAAGTTTGGAGAGTGGGGTGCCAGCTGAGGTGTGACCCCGCCATCAGACCGTGGTTCAAAATTACGTGGTGTTGTCCTCGGATCTTTGGGGTTTGATCCCGGACCGTCGTCAATAGCTCGTTGTGTTGCTCCAGTGCGACGTGGATTCAATTACCTACCTGTAAAAAAAGTAGGTAGGTAGTAATTAGCGTCGTCCTGGAGCAACACAATGGGATATTGGCGACAGTCAATCCCCAAGGGAAAGATCAAGGACAACGCCTCGTAATTTTGAATCAGGTCAGAGGACGAGAACATCTGTAACATAAGGAATTGAGAAGATTTTTGGGGCTCTTTCACAGGATGCTTCAAACTCTGTTTTATAAACAAGATCCGTGAATTTTGAGCGGTGTGTACTGAATAGAAGAGTAGATAGGACCGAAGCGTGATGTGAAATCGAGTGCTTAGTTTCGTTTCTATTTTTAGTTATGGTGACTTGCGCACAAATTCGTGATAAAGAAAAGTTCAGCTACAAATTTATTCAACATCATCAAAAAATGCCTTTAACGTTCATCCAAAACAATGCGCAAAACTTATAAATGTACATGTTTAAATGTACATTTATGACAATAAATATATGTTTTCATGCACTAAAAATTTTCATTTTTCATAGTAGATTAGACTGTTATATATATATCTCATTCAACCGAAACTTATTTGTTTTGCAAAATTGTAATTTTCTTTAGTAAGAATTTGGTATGGTTTCTGGCAGGTAATATTTTTTACATGGTAAAATGGATTCTTGCCTTTTTCGTTTCACTGTTCAACTTGTGGGCCATTTAAATTGTGCTTGCGCCATGAACCCAAATGAAACCTATCCTATTTAAATCGTATCCTCTCACTCTTCAATCCAGTCGAAATATTTGAATTTCTAATTAACAATGAATCAGGATCTGACTATTATCCAGGTTTTTCAATTCTTCGAAGCTCTTCCTCTATTCCTTCTGTGCCATTTCCATTGTGCTTGCGCCATGAACCCAAATGAAACCTATCCTATTTAAATCGTAACCTCTCACTCTTCAATCCAGTCGAAATATTTGAATTTCTAATTAACAATGAATCAGGATCTGACTATTATCCAGGTTTTTCAATTCTTCGAAGCTCTTCCTCTATTCCTTCTGTGCCATTTCCATTGTGCTTGCGCCATGAACCCAAATGAAACCTATCCTATTTAAATCGTAACCTCTCACTCTTCAATCCAGTCGAAATATTTGAATTTCTAATTAACAATGAATCAGGATCTGACTATTATCCAGGTTTTTCAATTCTTCGAAGCTCTTCCTCTATTCCTTCAGAATTTAGCTGAAGCGTAAAAGTTGTGTGAATGTCGTTGGAAGATAGTTAAGGCATCGATTGTGTCACATGACTGACATACTTGCTTCAAATCCTTTTTCCTGTGGGTATTTTATTTCCGAAATGCCTCAATAACTTTCGGAGATCTAATGAACTTAAGATTTTTAAATGCTTCATTTGCACCCGAAGTACTAATGAAATCGAACGAAGGGATATACTGTAGCCTTAAGGAGGATCCATAAATATGCCATCTGTGCATATTCGATTCTTTAATTACGAGGGCTTTTCATAGCTCTAAATTATAAAATGAAAGTTTATATCCTGATTAATCTCATTTGGGTACTCAGGCTTTATGCACTCAGGACACAAGATCCTCCGTGAAAGTACTTGATTGAAATCCGTTTGAAAATGCGACATTTTTTTTCTTAGTTCCTTTTTCTGTTAATCCCGAAATACTAAAGGCCCATGAATACATAAATCTCCGAAAGTTTAGAACCACTTTAAAGATATGAGTCGCAATGAGCTACATCCAGCTTGATCTTTGGATGGCAGAACACAAATCATTCGTGTAGATTGAGGAGAATCAATTCCAGACTTTTGGGCTGCAATCTCTTTCAGAATGGATCATTTCTCAGATCTTACAACCCGAGTGAAACCTACTCGTAATAGAATTTATACTTTTTATAAATGCTCGCCTTGTGTATTTGTTATTTTACACCGTCAACTTCAAAGCTCAATGCAATGTTTCTCTTTATTACGCGGGGCCGCGGTAGCCCAGTCGGAAGAGTAGCGCATTAGCAACAGGAGGGTTTCGAGTTCAAAACACGATCCAATCAAAAGACTACCGTGTACGTGGGGGCTGGTGCACGTTAAATCTGTCGATGCCTCGAATGTCTTCACGTTGGCGTGATGTGGAAGTTTATAGTGGGGTCCGGCTCAAGTGCTGACCTCATCTGACAGTGATTCAAAATGACGTGGTGGGGTTCTCGGATTCTGCCCATCGGGATGGGCCGTCTTCTGAACCGTCGCCAATGGCCAGATGTGTTGCTCCAGTACGACGTTAATTCAGCTACCTACCTTTTTATTTCTCAATAGAAGGGAATTTCGATTTAAAATATCACTTTTTCTCTTTTCGGTTGTCATCTGACCGTGGTTCAAAAGCACGTGGTGTTGTCCTCTGATCTTTCCCTTCGTGGGTTAATCCCGGACCGTCGCCAATAGCCCTTTGTGTTGTTACAGTGCGACGTTAATTCAAATACCTATATAGCATCTCTTCGCAATATCTGAATTCTACTATATTAATAACAACATGAATTATTATCCACTCTGTATGTGTGGGGTGACTCGTGGGACTTTCTCACTGCCTTAGCAACCTTGTAGGTGGTGAGCTTTCGAGCCAAGGATGTCTACTGTGTCAGTAAAACTTTCTTTAAGTGTGCATTTCCATTTACTTGACGTTGTTGTTCAAATATAGCCTTTGCGCCATGAAAAACTGAATTAATCATGATGTATGTGGTGAAAGAATGTATGCATTTGTCGAATCTTTCAGTTGAATCAGATTTGTGACTTTTGATAGTACCATCATCTTCAGGAAGGTGAAGAGTCCACTGATATTGACACTAATCTTATTACACTATATTTGGATATCATTTCTGCACAGTATGTTTAATCTTCTATCTCACTTGGCAAGTCTCATGCATTCCCCTTTATATGGCACGCTCTTTTGATCTTATTCGATTGTTTTTTAAGAATGAGGAAGCTACACTCTCACGATACTTGAAATCAGATTGAGTATTGTTATATAACACTCGCTCAATCACGGCGAGACATGCCTAATGTACTCAAATTGAACGAAGTATACATTCTTTCAGACCGTCTGTTTAAACCTCTCCGAATTTACTTACTGCAAAACAGACAGTGGAATGTATCTTTGAAACCTAAGTGGTGACTGAGCTGTTTCAAAGTAAACGTTTTCATGCGTATCAGAGAAATGCAAATACGTAATCAATCTGCCTTGGGACGGATTTTAAATCCCATTAATTTTTCAGGATCCCTAGAATGATCTATTTAATTCTGTTGTGATATAAAATAGTGAAATTAAAACAGAGGAAACCTTATGGATGCAGGGTGTTTTACAATATTAGAAGTATATTGAAAGTATAGCTGGCATTGTAATTCCAAAGAAGAATTTTTGACTATTTTCATGGAATATTAACGATCCAGTTTATTTCTAAAAATCTATTTCTTACCATCTAAAAAATCTCAATTCAATGATTGACTGCATTGTACGAGTCAATTCTCGTATTTAAAACGGAGGTGATTCTTATTATATGCACAGCATTTTGATCAATGCATAAAAAATGTGTCATGTTTAAGATATCTACGTTGAAAAGTCGATTTTTGACTAAAATTTCATAATTCATTTTATTCCATATTCTTAATATTTAGATTTTTTCTTTTCAAAACTGTTTTTATTTTGTCTGTACGGTGAATAGAAGCGGAGATAAAGCAATTTGAATAGATCTTTACAACTGTTTTTTAATTCTTTTTCAGATCCTTAAATGCATTTGTCTCTGATTGGGATTTTGAGCAAAATGTTTGCACGAGAAACGCGGTAACTAAAAACGTACTATATATTTTTGAATGAAATTTGGTGTACTGATTTTGATATTTGTTTTGGAGGGCATGAACTAGATATAAGAGTTATCATGAAAAGGAAAACTTTTTAGAGATTTCAGTGTTGTGGCATAAGGAAAAATCTCAAAAATTTATGTTTTTTCTACATTATTCCCAATATTTTATGAGTGGAAAGGAATATTGCATATATTTTAGTTCAGGCCCTAGCTTATATATTTAGGAGACTTCATACAAAGTTTCAGACAAATGTACTCATAAGTTTGTCAGTAATGTTTTTCGTTAACATCATTTTTTTACCTAAATTTTCCAATTTTTGATAATTTTTTAACAAATTATAATAATTTATAGTGATTTTTTTATGTATTTTTATAAGTTTTTTTACCTTAAAAAATAGTATAATTTTAACATTAAAAAAAGGACTCCGAAAGCGTAATCTGATACCTTAAAGCCATTTGAATTATAAAATTTTATAATGAACGCATGACCAGCATTTTTTGAAGTGTAAATCTCATACCTGGATCCATGTTAATGTGATCTATCGTCTACTGATTTTAGAGATTATTTTTCAGTAATGGGATACCGGATAAAAAAACGAAACAGAATCTGAAAAATTGTGTTTACCTTTCTTATCTACTCAAACGATTATCTGATTGGAATGGATTGCTCTCTTCTGTAGAAGTTCTCCAACTTCAATTAGACTGTTGATGCAAAACAAATAGTTGAACCGACTGACTGAACAAATCAGAAAAATTATTTAATTATTTTTCAGAGTAAGTGTATCTGAATGCCTGCTTAAGAGACGAAAATATTGAAATTTAAATTTGTGCAGTGTTACATTTAAAGCCTTGATAGGATGCGTCTCATATAGTGTGCACACTGGATGTGGCCAACTTTTGAGCGTTCCGTCGCCTGATTTTATGCACAAAATAGCAGAAATTCATCATTATTTCTTCCTGAAAAAGAGGCTTCCGTTCGGTGCGTAGCGTTTTACGAAGCGTCAAATTTATAAAGCAGTTCCTAGAATCTTACTTTCACATTTTATAGGAAGCTCATTGTGCTGTCACGTCCTGAGAGATTCTTTCCTTAAAAGGAAAAGAGCTTTCACTTGATGGGTTCTGACACTGTGACGCTTTTTTTCTGAATGTGGTGAATTTAAAATCTGGAATGTATGAAACACAAAATGATATTTTGATTTTGATATTTTTAGAAAACGTTTCACTATGGTGAATGTATATTTTCCCTCATATTAAACCAAGTTAAAAGTATTTCGCGCTTACTCTCGCCAAATATGATATATGATAGCATGTGTTGACTACCGATCCAATATGCAAGAACCTGAATTTTAACCTAAAATATCGTATATTAAACTAAACTGGTTTCCATAAATTAATCTGAAAGTCATGATCATTAAAAATCTAATCGGCAGAATTGTATGAAATGGGGTGTAAATAATGAATGATGAATTGAATAATAAGTTATAGATTAGTCTAAAAGTAGTAATACAAGATTTATTTTTAATCGGAATGTTTGACTACACAGAAACTAATTTAAAATAGGATACCTAAATTTCATGTGTAGGCAGCATCAATATGAAGTGTGGTCCCCTCTAACAGATATGCAGGACAGACAGCGATATTCCATGTTCATTATGATGGTGTCGATTAACTCAGTAAGAAGCAATGGCCATTGTTCCTTCAAAGAGGTGGAAAGCCTCTCATGGGTTAGATGGGAAAATTTGAATGCAGCAACACGTCTATATAAAGCATCCCGGACATGCTCAATCGGATTAAGGTCAGGGGATTTATTTGTCCGTTCCAAACGTACAATGGTCTCGTCGTAAAGGTACTGTTCCACTAGGCGAGCTCTGTGGGTGAGCATTGTTATCTTGCGGGATAAAAGAATCGCCTATTGCAAAAAGGACGTACAATTGGATCAAGATCTTGACTCTATGTGCATTAAGTTTACTACTTGGCAGCCCATAGACGTCTGTGCACCTACCTAAGCATATGCCACTCAAAACACACACAGTCTCCACCATACCGACTCTTTCGCGGATGTTACTTTGATAGTTCTCGATTCTCTCTGGAATCATTCTACACTTGAATCTGGATTCGTCACTGAAGGGGATTTGACATCAAGTAAAGAGTCGATTGACTTTCTAGAGCAGCTGACTTGCATGCGTGCCCAACTGAACGGTTCCCTCCGGTGGCATGAGTTGAGGGGTACACACATTGCTGGTCATCTAGCATACAGACCAAGCCTTCTACGAACAGTTGAAACCGATATCAGCCTTCCAGTACCTACAGCAGGAGCAGGTCTGAACTGGGTTGGTGTAGAGGTCCTTTGCCTTTGTGCGGTTAACTGCAGATATCGATTATCGTCAACAGTTGAAGCTCTAGGCTGTCCTTGGCTGTACTATCTAGATGCTGAATCTGTTCATACAAATACATTCCACAGTCTATGGATTACCGGACTCACCTTCAACCATCTTTCCGCATCTGTTTGACTCTGACCTGCCTTCAGTCGGCCAATGGCTTGCCTTCGCAACTTTTGTGATGAATGAATCGAACTCATTCCTGCAAAATGGCTATTTCCTATTTTTTCATCCAAATTCCAAATAAGAAACCAAGGTGTATTTTAAAACTACAAAACTAAACAACTTAAAGGCAAGAGCAGTAATCTACGTATATTGATTCTGAGTGAAAAAGTACTAGCTTCATGGGTCAGATTGCAAATTGGGAAATGTTTAAAATAAGTTTATAGCTTTTGCCCACACATCATGGCCCCAAATCCTTTCTCACTGTGTAACTGATGTGGGTAACCAATGACGACTTCAAAGCTGTTTAAAATCCTTTTAATAATTACGTTTGCCAGGAATATATGTTGAGAATTTACATGTCCAATGTTTGAACTTCCATACAGGCTTTATTTCGATTTCTGTTGAGACATTTCACAATGAAGAAAGTATGTGTAAGTGCGTAATGGAGTTAGAAACCTGATGATACATCGAGAGCAACGCTTTGATAAGTGTGTTCTTTAATAAATATAAATTATTATAATATAAGTTATATGCAGTGAAAGAATAACGGGCAATGAGAATTCGAATTACAGTACTCAATATTTACACGAAAAAATAAGTTGGTACCAAAATATTAGCAAACTAAACAGGTCAATTTCAATTATATACAAGTATTCCAATCTAATAAATACTTACACAGACAGGTAGGAGATAGATCGGAGATAAAATTTTAATTTTTCGTAGTTTTCGTTACAAAAATTGTCATTGTTATGAGAACAAAAAGCCAATCAATGAACATGCACTAAGGAATCCTTTTCTAAGGAATCAAGTATTCTAAATAATTATTTTTCTCTGACAAATCTAAGATAAATAAAATTCATGAAAATATTAATTGGACATCTGTCCTAGATAAAATTTTGGATACAGCTCCATTTGTGTCCATCAAATCGTTGGACATGCCCTATGCTTTAAATCACTCCAATAATATGTTGGACATGTCTTATGCTTCAACTGACTGAAAACTCTGCATTTTAAGTAAGTTACCAGAAATACAATTTTCAAGTGATTCTTTCAAAAATACAAGTGTTTCATTAAATATCCTATGTTCCTCAGATTAATTTTATGTTTTAGCCCATATTTGAGAGTATTTGTTATTTTATAGTACTTTTTCTCTGGGTGAATATCCTTTTAATATATCAAATATTCTTAATTTTCCTTATATTTAGACTCGATTTCTCGGCTTGCTAAAGAGAGCCACTCTCTCAAGTGAGGCCCATGAAAATCGAGTGTATTTATAACGTTACCTAATCTGTCTATTTTCTGCCATTTCCCCCTTTTTTTACGGCGAGAATTCCTCTACATCGTTATTTAGTGCTCAACACAATCTCATAAGAATTCTTGGGAATCGATCCTAAGGAATACATCTTACGATAAAAATGTGTTCGGAAACAAAAGACAATGAGCCTCTCTTTCATTGGAAGCAAGGAAGGAACTGGAGAGAAGCGTCTTAAATATCGTTGTGTCACAAGTATTGAACGTTTGAATGAGTAGTATCAAATAAAATCGGAAAACCCATGTTGATTTTTACAGTGTTAAGTAGAAACCTCAGAGCTAACGTCGGTGGACAAAACCCATTTGCTGCATTTGACTAGCGTTAAATCATCCAATAAGGTAAAGTGATTTCTAGGAAAGGGAGGTTCAGCTGGCATTGACTAACCTAAGAAAAAAATTGACAAATTGAATGAATATTTCCAAATATATATCAAAGGAATGAATATTTCCAAAGCTTATATGGAATAGATATACTAATGGTCAGGGAATGAAACTGAAGAAATAAAATAGGTTATTCCTTTTAAGAATAAAGTAATTGATGAAATGCAAAAGTTATTAGAAAGTAAAGTAAATGGGATGTTTCTCATAAGTAGGAACACAAGTATGAGCCTCATTAAAATGTTATTGTTCAAATGAATGATTTCATACTATACAATAGAAGCCGAGATGACATACGAGGGCTGATCAAAAAGATTTCTACCTTTAAACAGAAAATAAATCTACTCTACATATTTAGTTCAAACAGTCTCCTTTTAGAGAGCTTTTTTGAGTCGACACGCATCTCTCAGGGGTTATTCTGTTGCTGGAAGCATTTTTCAATGCTACTTTTTGTGTACTCCATAAGATGCTTCGGTGAATTTTTTATTTCGTCTGTGAACCCTTGCACTGAGTGTCATCTTCAGTCTGAAAATTGGACAAAGATCACATGGAACCGTGACTGAGAAGAAGGAGTGGCAAACCTGTGAAAAGCCATATTTACCCCCCAAAAATATTGGATATGAGATGAGTGCTCCGAAGAATTGTGAGTCCAGTCTGAGTCTCTTTTATCGAACAACTTCTCACACATGGATAACAGTCAGGTGACATTACTTGTTGACAGTTTGGCCCAAAGGAGGGTACTTGTGATGGACTATGTACCCCGGTTGTCAAAACACTGTTAACCAGAGCTTCGTTACTGCCATGAAGACTGGCATTTTCTTTGACCGAGCTGTTTTATTGTAAACTGGAGGTTCAAGCCGGTGTAATGAGACCTGGTAAAAAAAATTGACCGTAGAGCGATAAACCAAAACGTAAAACCAGAATCCGATCATGAGTTTTTTCATGAAATCAGAAGGCCGTGGTAGCCCAGTTGGAAGAGCGACGGATTAGTAACCGGAGGGTTGCGAAACTAGGTCTAGCCAAAGATTGTCTTGTACACGAGGACTGGTGCGCGTTAAATCTGTCGTGGCCTCAAATGTCCTCAAGTTGGCGTGGTGTGGAAGTTTGGAGAGTTTATATGCTGTCTCGCCATCTGACCGTGGTTCAAATGACGAGGCGTTGTCTTTGGATCTTTGGGATCTCTTGGGGATGGATCCCGGACCGTCGCCAATAGCCCGTTGTGTTGCTCCAGTGCGATGTGAATTCAACTACCTACTAACCGATCAAGACGTCATTTTTCATAACAATTCTTCACACAAAGTCCCAACCAAGGAATTCAATCTTGAAATGACCAGCAACGTGATTTCCAACATCTGTTTGAGGCAGCTCAATCTCCTTTTATGACGGTCTAATTATCCCTCGTTTAGCAAACATAGACCGTACAGTGACAAACCAAACCACCTGACATGAAAGCCATCGAACCATTGTTGGCATACCTCCCCTTCCGAAGTTATTCACGCAATATCCAAATGGAACGGTATAAAATTGTATCTAGAATATGCGAAGGCTGTGTTTTCTGAGACGTATAAAACCTGAAAAGAGAGAAAAAGGTGAACTGATTGGAGCACATTCGAACGGTGTTTGATAAAGCTGTTTTGTGACCTTATATTCCTGAGAACAACTTGTAACACACCCTGAAAACTTGATTTTTTTCATTTAAACTTCCAAATAGCTTGACTGTTTCCCGAATTAGTATTGTGTTGCTGTAATAGTTATAGGGAAGAGAGGTTTTCTAAATTGTAGCCCAGGGTGAAGTATATGAGATGGATTTTGAGCGTAAACAAACCACCAGTAGGTAGTTAATTAGCATCACACTGGAGCCACACAACGGGCTATTGGGGATGGTCTGGGATCTATCTCGAAGGGAAAGATCCGAAGACAACGCCTCGTAATTTTTAACCACGTTCAAATGACGAAGTCAACACCTGAGCTGGCACCCCCTCTCCATACTTCCACACCACGCCAACGTGAGGACATTTTGGGCTCCGACAGATTTAACGTGCACCAGCCCCGCGTACACGATGGTCTTTGGTTGGATCGAGTTTCGAGCTCTCAACCCTCCGGTTGCTAATCCGCTACTCTTCAAACCGGACTACCCTTAAAACAAACCACAGGAAGATGAGAATTTTATACCAGTAACCCAATACGCATTACGTACAGAAACCCTCCCCAACTCTACCACAAAAACATCAGCGCCTTCTCCATTTAACTTCACCGAAAAGCCTCAAACAATACGATATCAACAGTCTCAGCGTCTTTTGTGACTACTTGCTCTATAGCAACTGAATATTAGCATCCCCATATAGCACAATGAAGTATGAAAAAGATTGTTATCCTCATAGACCATAGATTATATTGAACGATGAAAACGAATATTGAGAAGAATCCTAGTTGAACCTTGCGCACTTTGGCCAAATATGGCCCTTGCGCCAAAAAAACCGGAAACCAACCTAGTTTAACCCTCCAGGTAGTTATCTCGACGAGGTACCACGTCATTAGCAAAACTGACCATATCTTGATGGACGAGATATCTCGTCATCAGAAGAAAACTGACAACTGATCTCGTCAATATCAAAACCTGAAACTATCTCGATATCATCAAAAAATTGGCAATATCTTGATGGCGATATTAATACTAATAAAATTGATCAGAACTTGATGGACGAGATCCAAACTACTTGGATGGTTAATCAACCTAACGATTGGACGTTTTCAACTGGAGAAAGCTGCCTTAAGTTTTGAAAACAAGCAAATCGCTAATGATGCTCTCCGAAAACGAAATCAAAAGCACCCTGCAGGACTCTGGTTTCTTGCCAGATTACACAATTCGCTCATAGACGCATTCTTGAAGAAAAGCAACCATTCCAATTGATCCAAAAGAGAAAATTGCTCTGAAGTTTTAATGCCCGTCAAAATGTAAGATGTGATGGATGTGAAGAAAGAGAAAAACCAACTGGAAAAGATCTCGGTTACTCAGAGGACTTGAAAGCGAAAGTTTAAGATCAGTGAAAAGGAAAAGAAGAATTAGGTTCCTTTTTTTGGATAAAAACAGATTTTTAAAAGTTGGAGAAAAGATTGCAAAATAAAAGATTTATTGAAACAACGTCTAGCATGGAATGTGGTGGAAGGATTGAATGTTCAAAACAATCATTATACATTGAAAGGTAGAATGCCTGAAATAAATATTGAATTCAGAAAGACATTTTATAAAATGCACAGAACTAAATATCATTAACGTTTTTACTTCTTTTTCATGAAGGCAGAGTGGTTAGCGCTAGTGTTTCAGGAAGATTTCTTGAACATCATGGGTTATTCTAATCAATATGTCTCAACCAGTGCGATTTTTTTGTCCTCTCAGACCGTTGGTTTTTAGTACGGAGGCTCGTTGTTGAGTACTCATCGGTAACTCATAAGGTAAAATTATCCGACTTAACGTCGCATGATGTGCATTAAAATATCAGATTACAGTGAATACGTTTTAACCTACTAAGCTCATATTTATACTACAAAAATTAAATTACTCATTTCTACAGCATATGCAAGCATGGTTTGAATTCAATATTCCCCAGGCATAAAAATTGTAAATTTAACCCTCCTCTACGCTTCGAAATCTGCCCTGTAGTAATCAGCCTCTGGTACAAAAACCTTTTTACCAATTTTCAACAGTGATGTGCAATAGACATCACTGTTGCAGTGCAGTGATATATATATATATATATATATATATATATATATATATATATATATATATATATATATATATATATATATATATATATTATATTTTGACGATGGATATCGACAGGTGTTTAAACGATAAACACGAGTCGTGATTTTACATAATGCTTTAATTTTCACATTCAGTAAATCAACAGTAAATGAGTGTATAGTTAACTGAAAAGTAAACAGTTACAAAACAGTTAATTGATATTTTATAAACATGATAGAGAGAGATTTACCAATATGTGTGTAAATTTAAAAGCAAAATCTCCAAACCCGTATTTAAACAAAACTTTTGTATTGATTTGAATGCGAGGTACTCTTGAGAATGAAGCAAATTGCAGATTTATACAAAGTTCGAGATAAGTCTGTTTACTCTAGATAAAGACTGAAACTTGATATGAACTTTTGGAACCGATTCAAAAAATTGTAAAACCACTCAAGCGCATATTTAGCACACCTGATCATAGACTAAATCTGGTATCTATTCAAAAGGTAAGAGAACTTTATACAATGAGTACAAAAGGAGGACTTGGGGAATTACATTGGACACAATTACAGATTAAAAATTCTCGAAGTGTGATGATGTGAAAGTACAGAAGGTGAAAGCGCGGTTATAAGTGATACATCCTTATTGTCACTAAGTGTTGTAATATTCATATCTTTTAAGCTATTTTATTCCCAAATCAAGCTTTTATATAGACTAACTATAACCGTATAGTTTTCTACTCTTTTTTTAAATCTCCATATGCCATTAAATCATTTATATACACTGCTGGCCACCGTAAATGCAACACCCTGAAGGAAGCATGCAAATAATATGAAATTTACAACATGCATTAGCGGAGGTGAGATATGCAAATGATTAGAATTTCAGCGCAGACGCACATCACGCGCGCCTGTGGCGCCACTTCAAAGCGCTATTTAAGGCTTGAAGATTTCGACGATTTCAAGTACGGCAATTGTGGTTTTCTTGTGGTTTTTTCAAAAAAACGATCAATTATGCCTCGTAGAAAACAGCGATCATCTTTTGATCAAGTATCCGAGTTCGACAGAGGAAGGATAGTGGCCTACCGAGATTGTGGATTATCTTTCAGGGAAATCGGTAGTCGTGTTGGACGAAACCAAACAACTGTAATGCGGATATGTGATCGTTGGATGCAGGAGGGTACGACGGACCGACGTGTTCGATCGCATCCACCTCAGTGCACCACTTCACGTGATGACAGGCATATTGTGCGTATGGCAGTGGCGGATCGCTCAGCCACATCACGAACCATAGCACAGCACATTCAGTCTGTACCGCATCATCCAGTGTCTGCGCGTACCATTCGACGACGTTTACAGCAGAGTGGTCTGTCCGCAAGACGTCCATTGCTTCGTCTACCCTTGACGCAGAACCACAGACGTTTCCGCCGCCAATGGTGCGATGAAAGAAGGATGTGGACGGCAGAATGGAATGAAATTGTCTTTACTGACGAGTCACGCTTCTGTCTGCAACACCACGATGGTCGGATTCGAGTCTGGAGACACCGTGGAGAGAGGATGCTGAACAGTTGCGTTATGCACCGCCACACTGGTCCTGCACCGGGTATTATGGTATGGGGCGGTATTGGATATCACTCTCGCACTCCTCTAGTACGCATTGCCGGTACTTTAAACAGCCAGCGCTACATCTCCGAGGTGTTGGAGCCAGTTGTCCTTCCTTACCTTCAGGGCTTGCCCACAGCCATATTTCAACAGTATAATGCGCGACCACACGTGGCACGCATTGCCCAAGGGTTCTTCGTCAATCGCCAGATTGAATTGCTTCCCTGGCCAGCTCGCTCTCCGGATCTTTCACCGATAGAAAACATGTGGTCCATGGTTGCTCAACGATTGACCCAGAATACATCCCCAGCTGCCACACCAGATCAACTTTGGCAATGTGTGGAAGCTGCTTGGTCTGCTGTACCCCAAGAACACATCCAAAGTCTCTTTGAATCAATGCCGAGGCGTGTGGCAACGGTGATCTCCAACAATGGCGGCTACTCTGGCTACTGATTTTGGCAGGAAGCACACTTCACAGAAGTCTATAAATTCAATCATTTGATACTTGGTCAACATGTTATCTACAAAATAAATTTTGTTGTGATATCTCTTGTCTTT
Source organism: Meta bourneti (assembly GCA_933210815.1). Classification (NCBI taxonomy): domain Eukaryota; kingdom Metazoa; phylum Arthropoda; class Arachnida; order Araneae; family Tetragnathidae; genus Meta; species Meta bourneti. The sequence continues at coordinate 3,289,176 of OW119934.1, read as the reverse complement.
CTTGGTGTTGCAATTTGGGTGGCCAGCAGTGTATTTGACCTGGTGTGGAAATTTGGAGAGTGGGGTGACAGCTCAGGTATTGTCCTCGGATTGATCCTTGACCCTCGCTAATGGCCCGTTGTGTTGCTCCAATGCCACGTTAACTCAATTTCCTTCCTAAATCATTCATAATGTCTTATATCATAATCAGAGTAGGAAATTCAGCACACAGAACCAAATATTTTTACCAAATGTACTTTGTTATCTACTTAATTATATGACATAGTTTCTGTATATTAGTATAATATTAGTATTCATTATATATACAAAATATTAAAACATTGGACCAATCGTTACGGTACTTTTAACGAAACCTTGCTAATACGAGCAGTTGAAGTTAGAATTGAGAATTGGAAAGGGACTTATTGGTTGTCTTCATTTCTAGGTTTATTATATTATGCAGTATTATATGTATCTTTGGTAGAAAAAGGAGCAATGTCTAATTTCACTGATTTTGAGTTGTCTTTAAATCACTTCAAGGTAAAGAAAGTTATATTAGGAAAAGTGTCATTGTCCTTCTGAGAGCACATTATGAAAATATCAATACATTGAAAAGTACTTATTGTTTGCTTATTAAAAACTAAAAAAATAATTACTAAATAAGGTGCTGCAAAAATCCTGCAAAATTTACATTAGCCCTTTTACTTAATTAGTACAGAATTATTTGCATTTCTGTGTGTAATATATACAGATTAGTTATCGTTGGTTTTCTATTTATATTTCATTTTATTCTGTTGTTAACTTGTGGCAATGATCCATGTTTTAGAATTGGAATGTTAGATTTTTGTAGAAGTGTAGATATCATGGAATGATATTGATGTGTATTTTGTGTATGTTACGTCCATTAAATGTGTTTCTCTAACCTAGCTTTCTCCGATTTACTTTCCCTCAGTTTCAGCGATGAACGTATAACATCGATAGATATTCTGGAACCTTTCAAGAACGTTATTTTTTATTTAATTTGAGTAGAAATGGTGCCTTGTTGTGTTCTTAAGTATCAGCGTTAAAGAAACAATTAAAAATTATGTGTTTTATAACATTATTCTCTTTCTCGGAGTTGGGCCTCGCTGATGGTAAGAAGCAAATTGTACACAATGAACCCCTTCTTAACTCCAGTTATTGTTACTTATGGTATATATTGGCATAATACGCAGTTTTATATGAATATGGAATCATTTCCGAGTGCTCGTATGCTCTATTAACACTCCGTGTAACCCGAAACTCAAAATAATCAATCTATAAACAAATTATGAACTAAAAAGGGAAAATGGGGATAGTTGTGAGTTTTGGTAATACTAGCACTTAAGCAGTTCTTTGATACATTATATGCTTTGTTAAAATAATTTATATATTTAAATAAGGTATAATGACAGCTAAAAATTGCTTCGAATTTACATTGTTTGAAAGAAAATAATTTTTGCATGGAAGAGTTTGAAAACATTTATTTACTGTTCACAGAAGAGTAACTCATTAAAAATAATATTAATGGCAGCTATTACTCATCATATAATGAACCAAAAGGAATATAGTATTAACCATGCTGCTGTATAAAGTGTGTTTACTTTGAATTGCTAATTTGCATTTGATTAGCATTTGTGCTCTTAGAATTACAATACCGTATTGGGCTTGAATTTGTAACTATTAATTACCATTTACAGAAATGATGCATTTATCCTCACTAATTCGACATAACTAGTAACCATTTCACACATATCGTTTTTTACAGTTAACTATTCCGTGAAATAAATATGGTATGAACATTTGTGTCGCTGTTAACGGGGGGTTTGAGTAAATGTAACCAACACAGTACTAAAATAAACGATTAATTGAACAGTTTATACGAAATTTACGTCCAAGTTAAGTTAAACATTGTCTTAAACGTTTCATCATGTAGAATAATTAGTGCTGAAATGTTCGCGTGACATCATTATGGCAATACTTTTGAATTTTAGCCAACTCACATTTGTATTTACTCCCTAGATACGTCCTTTACTTTCTTTTGAAATTAATAATTATTTAAATAATTATTTATTATTTATATTGTTTAATTACTATTCATATTAATTAACTATTGTTTGTATCAATTAATTTTTATTTATATTAATTAATTGTTATTTATATTAATGCATTTATTTAGTTTGTTGCGTACAAGACTTCATCGAGAAATGTTAAGAGCATGCTATGACAAAAAATAATAATTCATTTTTTAAAGCAAAACGAGCATAATTTGTATTCTTTTATTAAGCATTTAACCCTTTTAAAGAGCCGTGTGCCAAAATCCCTGTTTTTTTTAACTTTGGGTGAAGACCTATCACCTTATAAATGTGTTTTCCCCATCAGAAAATTTAGTTTTTAATAGGTGGTGGATCCCCTTTCGGTCTTCTCGCCCATCTCCTCGATTATCAGAATTTCAAATGAGAGAATATTTATATACCTAGGAACCTTAATGCACCTAGAATATATATAAACCTACATTTAACCGTTTAAAAGAGGTAGAACGCCAGACATCTCAACGCACCTAAAATGGGGCCGTCTTGGCTCAGTAGGTATGCCCACTGCTCTAGCAACCTGAAAATTGTATGTGGCGCAGGTTCGATTCCTGTCCGGTGCGATTCTTCCCTGGGTATATTTCTCTCTTCTGTGTCAGTAAAGCTTTCACTGTGTTAGTTGGTCTATTTACTTGATATTGTATGCCTTGTGTCTGGCGTAGCATGGCCAAATATGGCTCTTGTGTCATATTTGGCCATACAAAACCAACCAACCAATCTAAAAGAGTTAAAATAAAATTCATTTCATTCCCATATTTTGAACTATTCACGAATGCGATTAAATCTGAAGTGATTATAGTGGAAGTTTCAAAAATCGTTACTCCGAAAATTGAAGGATAAAAACGTACCTTAAATGTGTAGCACTTATTAAACTTACAAAGCTAATCTTTCTCCTTAAATCAACTCCCTTCGCGATGTAAATCTCTGTTCAATTGCACTTTCAGAAATCGATAAATACATTTTAATTTGAATAATATATTGTCAGGACGTTTCAAAAGCAATTTCAGCTCCAATCACTTCCACGAAAAACACACGCTAATCTATTATTAATTTTTTACCCAACACAATCGGCCCGCATACATGTGGACCCCATTCTCTACCGCAGAACGTTCGAGGGCAGCCACCGATGCGGCAAAAAGTATCATAAGGTGAGATGTTTCGACAATGATCCGTGTAACGCTTTTTAACTCCATCATCAGAGGATACGAACACCATACGTAACGGTTTTGGATGAGCGAGCGATTTGCGGATCACGAAATCCATGTCAGACCTCGGAACCCATTCAATTCCAATGGAGTTCACACTCTCGATTCCGTCATGATGGCCATTAGGACCTAATTATAGTAACCACGCCGCGAGAAAGAAACAGCTTGCACCACTACGCTTGACACCGCACATACGTGCATCGTATTACCTCTTGTTTTTTCTTCGGGCTTGTTTATTTTCGGAAGCTTCTTTTCTGCTTTTGTTTCCGTCTTCCTTCTACGCACGGAACTGGGGAACTCTTTTCGAGATGCTCTTTTTGCGGATCGAATTGGCAAAAGGGCGAATAAAAAGAACGATCGCCGAGAGAAAAAGTTGGGCGAAAATTTATGCATTAAAAAGATTTTGCACTTTTTTAATGGGTGTGCGTTACATCAGTTCCTTCGGGCTTACAGAGGAAGAAATAGTTTGCCATTTGGATTGGAAAGCGGACGCCCGGGCTTAAGTTCTTTAGACAGATTCGCATCGCAATGTTTCGAGACAAAGAAAACATGTATTCATCGTTCCCCGCTTATCGTTCATTTCAAGCAATGCAGTTTTCATACCCTATTGATTACTATTTTGTATCACTAATACGTAAAAGTTTCTTCTACCTACATCGCATTTCAATCTAAAAAATTTGCTTAATGGGCTCGAATTACTATCAAATGTCTGATTTAAAAGTAAATCTTGTTTCTAGAAACAAATTAGGATTAAAGATAAGGTGGTGAGAGAGAACAATTCAGGCAACGGAAGGATATGATTGCTGTAACGTAACTTTGTAGTTAACATTGGTACTAAATCATAATTTTAACCACCGACGGTACTCAACCGATAGAAATTACACTTGTTCAACTTAACACATTATTAACGATTACCAACTATTGTAATTGGATATTTTATAAGCAGTAAAGGCTCAACTAAAAAAAAGGTTTAACCCTCCTGATGATTGTATCGAGAGGTGTCTCATCATCAAAACTGATCAGATCTTGATGGATGAGATATCTCGTCATTAGAAAAAACTGATCTGATCTTGATCTCATCATCATTACAAAAATCAGCAATATTTTGATGACAAGATATCTCGTCATTAGCGAAATCGGTCAGATCTTGACGAACGAGATATCTTGTTGGAATCACTTGGAGGGTTAAAACTCATTAAAAATCAAGGCTGAATAATCTTCGAGTAGAAGATAGATATTTGTCAGATTACCCCTACAAGACCATTTTTTATTCTAGATCTGATTACGATAAGAAAGCTTTGAATAGGTATTTTGTGATATATCAAAATATTATATTTCTATATGAGAAATGACACTATGCTAAAAACAATTGTCAACTGCTTCGTGGTGAGAAAACCGAAATTTAAATATATAATTTTAAATTGTATCAACATTGTATAATTCTAATTTTCAGCATATTAAACTTTATAGGCTGAAAAATTATAGATATTTTTGCAGCTCAACATACACTCACTGCCAAAAGTTAAGCACGGTGAGGAAAATGTTAATTTCCGGAAGAATCTGAATGTGAGAGGCTGCATTTCGCTGCAGAGGTAGATGGAAGTATGCATATATGTTCTGTAACAGCCAATCACGGTTTCGTGTCAAGAAATATGCAAAAAAAGGCAGTCGTATAAGAAGCCAGCATTGTGAAGGGTTAGAGGAGTTTCATGTAAGTGCTGATAAAAAGTGTTTAGAACTTTCGTACGATTAGTTTTCAAGACTTCTATGGCTTCCAAAAGACGAATGGCAGATAGTGCGTTCTGTGGGACGCCTTGAAGCAATCAATCACAGATGTTGCTCTTTTCTTCGGCGTTCATCATTCCGTCATTTCACGATTATGGAAACAATTCCAAACCAGCCAAACAGTTGTCCGAACACCTGTGGCCGGTCACCCAAGGGTTACGACCCCCGCGGAAGATCGATATATTGCTGTTTTAGCCAAGCGGAATCGAAGAGCGATCTCCACACGTGTGACATCTATGGTTGCAGCGTCCATTGGTAAGATGATACCTTTACTACCGTTCGCCGAAGGCTACACATGAATGGACTGTACGCCCGGGTACCACGAGTTTGTGTTCCTCTATCCGTCCAATCCAGAGGGGCACGATTAAAGTGGTGTCGGCAACATGTGAATTGGACTGTGTCTGATTGGGCCAACGTTATGTTCACGGACGAGTCGAGATTTGCCCTGGAGCCAGATGACAAGCATGTAAGGGTCTGGATAGAACAAGGCACACGCAATCGGCCCCAGAACATCATCGAGCATCACACATTCCGAGGTGGAAGCATCATGGTGTGGGCAGGGATTTCGTTGGGATATCGCACCGACTTGCATATCTATAGACGGGGTTTTGTGACGGCTGTCCGGTATCGGGATGAAGTCCTAGAACCCACTGTGAGATTGTACGCTGCAGCAGTTGGTCCTGCTTTCGTTTTAATGGATATAATGCGCGTCCCCATCGAACCAACATCGTCGACGACTACCTGGAGAGTGAGGGGATTGCGCGTATGGATTGGCCGGCGTACTCGCCCGACCTTAATCCCATTGAAAATCTTTGGGATGCCTTCGGCCGTGCTGTGTCTGCACGTTTCCCATCCCCAATAACTCTCACAGAGTTGCAAACTGCTCTACAGGAGGAATGGCGATTACTTGACTCTGGTGTGGTTGATCACCTCATGGAAAGCGTGGTCACACGCTGTAAACTTTGTATGAGGATGAGGGGTGGTCACATACTCTATTAATGTTTGGTTTGTTTGTTTGTTTTGGATTTAAACATCATTTTGTTAATGACTCCATATGACTTCATATTATAATTTATGAAAATTCAATATTGTTTTCATCTTTGTATGTAATTCTTTGTTTTGTTTCATGCATAAACATATTTTTTCTACTTTCCTGCCGCATTTTTTGTCAATCAAAGCTGTACTTGTCGATTTTTTCGCATTTTACCACTTCGTGCTTAACTTTTGGCAGTGAGGGTATTTTTATATCTGCTCTAGTGTATTACGTAAATGAGATTTTTTTATTTGGAGCTTTGGCGAGCTCCTGAACGTTCGAATTCCGTCATGCTTTTTAATTTAAAAAATGATTTTTAAACGCAGTGAGGCCTCAAAATAATCCATCAAAATTGTTACTTCTAGCCCTTTTCGGAATAATTTATACTTGAGATCATGTATATAAGTTCCAATGTGAACTTACACTTTTCAAGTAATATTTCTAAAAACGAACATTTCTCAATCCATTCAAAAATGTGTTAGCCACATCTACATCGGTATTTGCTCCAGTAACGTCTTGATCATATTTTTGATATGAATATCACTAACGAATTTGTGATAAAAAGTAGTGATGGGCAGAATCGAGTACTTTTGAGAATCGAATACTTGGTATTCGAGTACTTTTAAGTATCGAGTAAGTATTCGAATACATATACAAAAACGATAAATCGATAGTAAAAATCAAACTACGATATATAATACTTATTTAAAAATATAACAGCTAGTTATTATTGTGTTGTTCTTGGTATAGTGGTTAGAGGACTGGATTTGTTGTTACAAGTGGGATTGTTGTTTTAATACGAATGATAATTTTTGACAAGAAAATTAAATTTATTCTTTTTTTTTATATTTTGATCAAGCTGTGATTATAAAGAAGGAATTTATATTTCACAAACTCAAATTTTTTTCTGAATTATATTTATTTTATTTTATTTTCGAATTATTTATATAAATTTTTTAAAAATCATTTCAGTATAATTACTATTATCAATCTATTTGAACTAGACAAATTGTATTTTGAACAAAAATTAATCCCATGTGCAAATTGCTGAATTTTCTGGTCTCGCATATATTTTCTGCAATTATGAGTATGTTGTGTCAAGTATTTTTTATCTTGATTTACAAATCATGACTTAAATCTTAGTTTTCGTAGGAAAGATTTGATTTTCTACCATATTTTGAGGAAATCGTTAATCACATTTAACAAAGAACGTAGCCAGAATTTTATTTTGGAGCGAGCCCCGAAGATAAGAATGAAGCTTTTTATACAAAACTCTTTAAGGACACTTTTAAAAAAGTTTGTATAAATGTAAAAAGTATTTTGTATTCTTTTGATACCAGGATCTGAAACTTCAAAATTATTTCTCTAAATTTATCATAAAAAGTGACACATCTCGTTTGACCCAAGTACAAAAATGGTTCCGTAAATATTTACAAAATATAAATTACATTAAATAATCAAAACTTGATCCTGGAAATTTACTTTTAATTTTTGCAACCACTGTTTGGAGTACGAAAATGTGAGAAGAGGTAGAGCCAAAGCAGAAAAAAATATTCATAATCATTTTACTATCGTAATAAAGATTTTGTCAGATATTTTTAAAGAGAATTTTAGTTATTGTTAGATATTTTAAAGAAAATAACAGCCATCGTAAGAATGAAATAAGGTTATTTTACATGAAAATGAAAAGCATATCAAGCATTATGTATCTTATTTGCAGATATATTTTAAATGTCATAAATAAAGCTTGAAAATTAAATTAAATTTTAAAACATTAAGTTTAAATAATTGAAATTAAAAAAATATAGTTGAAACTAAAATTCAAAAATTAAAAACTGCCAGCTTGATTTTCAAAAATAAAAGGCAAAGCATTGTGTAATTTACTGATAATTAAGCCTGCCTTTCGGGAAATTGCTTCCAGAAAATTTCAAATCCAATCCCTTAATCGATGGAATTTTTCGACACTTCACGTGCATTTTCAGGACATGTAAAATAGGAAAAAGCAAAATCAAGACAAGAAACATAACACTAACGAGAACCATGGATACCCATGCAATGTGACACTGCTATTTAAGATGAATACTCTGGTATTCGAATGCACAAAGTGAGTACTTTTGGCATCCGAATACCTTGGATCCGAGTACTTTTGTAACCGAATACTTGTATCCGAATACTCTTGTATTCGAATACCTTGGTTCCGAGTACTTTGGTATTCGAATACTTTGGAAAAGAATCGAGTACGATTACTTTTAATTATCGAGTACATGAGTACCCTTTGTATTCGAATACTCCCATCACTAATAAAAAGTAAAAACATAATGTATTTACATATGAAATCAGACACAAGTTTGAGGGTTAATGGTTTTGACGAATAAATATCCTAAGTTTAAATTTCAATGAATAATACTAATCAATATATAGGCACCCAGTGTTATTCCAATTGGATTTAATCCCATCTCCCCATCTTCAGGCTAAGCTGAAAATTTCAATGTCACCGTTATAATTATGCTTATATTTAAGAGAAACGCGACTCAATTGACATTAAATATCGAGATTTAACTGCCACAAGATATCTAATCCATTTTAGAATGCCATGGTTATCAGTGTTTCATTTCATGTCTTATGGACAACCTAAAAGTCACGTACTTTATGCATTTAACTAAATAAGCAGATCAGACTCTCTAAGTTTTAAGGAATAAATTGTTCGGATTGTAAAATTGTAGGGAAATATGCAATTACATCTATCGTACTGGAACCAAGCTAATGTTTAGTTACATCAATATATGACATGATAGAAATATTCTTCAGAAATTCACTTGCCTTACTTTTATAAGTCAAAATATTTCACGAACCTTCGGTCGACTATTATTTTGTATGTAATCTTACAAAATGTATTATTGCGTTTGTTTCTTTTTCGTCTATCTATAAAATAGTACAAAGCTTTCATTGTGTAACTATAAAAGATTCTATAGGATATTGAAAGGTCTTACATGCTACATTTCGAGGAAATGTTACGAAAAATCACTTCGTAATCGTTGAGAATCGCATCGTATTGTACAAGAGCCGCTCATGCTGCTTTTGAGATTCAAGTTCAGCGTGAGTACATATTTGTTTCAAATAACTCGAATGCATCAAAATGCAGGTAGGATTTTTATGCATTCGGAATCACTTTCTAAGAGAACTAGGGAAGAGCAGCATTTATTTCTTTGAAATATGTTCTAGTATTCTGTTAGGTGTTCTGTTAGATTCCAATCTTTATTCAAGAAACTTATTAAAGTGATAGAAATGAAATCATCAAGGAAAATTTGTTTCAAAATCTGTACTAGATGTACACGAATATTAAATTTTCTACCTATAGGTACTTTTTGTGCGAACTGTATCTGTATTTATTATGTTATAAGAAACGAAAATTTGTAAAAGCAAAAACGAAGATAAAAAGGAAAGGGAATCGTCGAAATTTTAAGGTTGGTAAGGTAGGCAGGTATTTAATTAACATCGCACTGGAGCAACACAACGGGCTATTGGCGACTGTCCGGGATCGAACCCGGATCCGAGGACAACACCATGTAATTTTGAACCACGGTCAGATGACGAGGTCACACCTGAGCTTGCACCACACTCTCCAAACTTCCAATTTTACGGTTGGAACGAAAATTTCATAGTTTGTTTCGTTGCTCGCATTTTCAAATGTTTCAATGTAATTTGAGTCAGTTAAATGAAAACAGTTTCGAATAAGGTGTTCTTTTGTTAGGTTCAACTCGCTTCTTACCCTTTGCGGCCGCTGTAGCCCCGTTGGAAGAGTAACGGATTAGCAATAGGAGGATTGCGAGTTCGAAACTAGGTCCAGCCAAAGACCGTCCTATATACGGGAGATGGTGCATGTTAAATCTGTCCTGGCCCTTAATGTCCTCGCGTTGGTGTGGTGTGGAAGTTGGAGAGTGGGGTGCCAGTTCAGGTGTGGAACTCGCCATCTGAACATGGTTGAAAATTACGTGGTGTTGTCCTCTGATCTTTCCCTTGGGGATTGATTCCGTCGCCAATAGCCAGTTGTGTTGCTCCAGTGCGACGTTAATTAATTACCATTACCATCTTTTACTTTTTCTGAGTTTTAAAAAGCAGATTACAATAATAGTTGGTTGATTGATTTGGTTTTATGTGATGCGAGGGACATAATTGGCTAATCGCAATAATGATTAGAACCATCCACCAACGGAATGATGATAGTGAGTGGAAAATTACTTTATCAATAAATATAAAAATATTTCATTTACACTCAATGAACAGGTCTGTATATTCCCATGGCCCACAGGGATATTCATTTTTAACACTAAAAAAGGGTGTAAAGTACCGAACCCAACTATAGTATAAGCTCCATCGTGTAACATACGAGTTAACATACTCCTGTAAGATTTGAGATAGTCTTTGTGAAAACAATATTTGATATGACATAATAGAACTTAATATTTTATTTGTATATTTGTGAAGGAGTTTTGTTTATTCGGAATAATGTCAAATGCAGTTATGATTTCATGACCAAAGTTGGATCTTTCATCACTTATCTCTGGCTTCTGGAGGCTGTAATACTCCAGTCATTGAAGTCCATATTAGCTGTTGGCTTTTATCAGATTGTCCCAGTGTGCATTATTAACCTTCCGAGACATCTCATCTATCAAGATCTGATTAATTTTGCTTATGACGAGATAACTCGTCATCAAGATATTACCGCTTTTTGTGGATTAAGATCTGATCGCGTTTTTTTCTAATAACGCGATATCTCGTCCTTCAAGATCTAGTTAGTTTCATTAATGACGAGATACCTCGTCGAAGCAACCACCAGGAGGGTTAGGAATAATGCATCATTCAAGAGAGCAATTAGTTCATCAGAATGGAGTTATAAGAAAGTATACATTTTCGAATAGGCCACCCATTGCGTATTGTTTACATAAGTATATGTATTCATAAAGGAGGCTTCGATTTGTCTTCATTTTTTGCTGAGATTTATTCCAAAGTTTCGTCTTCGGATAAGAGCAGTCTGAAACAAGATAGATCGTGAATAAAAGAACCCAAACTTGGTTCAAGAGGTAAAAAACAAATAATTTTCTTGAGTCTAATGTTAAAAAAGTGAAGTTTTTAGCTGATAAATGATTCAAAGAAGTCGATGAATCACGTTTTAAGTTGCCAACTTCTCTCTCTTCACGAAGTCCACTCTTCGTTAATTATTCTCATCAACGCTAATCAATCTCCGAGACAAATCTTCCAAAAAGGCAGCTTTCTTTTCTTAAAATCTTTGTTTTAAGAATCTCTTCCCTTGCAAAATTTTAAGAGATCGATTCATTAGAGCTGATATTAATTATACCACTACGAAGAGCCTTTCTTAGCCTTTTGCCTTTGTGTAAACTTTACCTCTGAACTCATTAGCTTAAGTACCGTTGCCTATTTTAATTCCACCATAATTAAAATGTATTTTGTCCCGCTTTCCCTTCACGCTTGGCGTTTGAGTAATAAATTTAAAACCGCTAATGAAAAGTTTTTTGCCCCAAATCCTCCGTAATAGCACGATGCCAATGTATAATCATTTACTTAGTATTTACTAACCACCATGTATGGCAAAGTCTTTTATCTCATACCGTGACATCATCTTCGTGAATGGGCTCTGACATTTCATCCGTTGGTAGAAGCTTTTGGTTTAATTGCGTCATTTTTATTGTTCACTTTCCTAAAGTCTCAGATGGAAACCACTCTCACGTATTACAATAAATATTGATTGATAATTTTATCAGCATCAGGTAATTAACTCCTGACTTAAGGGTGAGAAAAAGTATCTCTTCTCGATATGGAATTTAGATTAAATTATCCAACTATAGAGCGACAGTGAAGCTTATATCAACTGAAAGGCATCGTGGAAATAACCGAAAGGATTATATCTCATGAAAAATAACAGCAAAATAGTTTTAATCATTTATCTGTCACTGAAACAAAATAAAACACAAAATGTCTTGCATATTTATAAATTAAAAACTCGTCAGTTTCGAAAGATAGCTGTTAGCATACTGAGCAGCATGATTGAGTAGTCCAGTTTTGGAAACCAAATAGTTCGAATTTCTGGAATTTCGTTTTTTGGTGGTTTTGCGTTTAATAAGCCGGTTTTCACGTTTCCTGAGCAACCGAGGGGCTTATTCCTCCCATAACCATAACTCCTATTCTATCCTTTTTCACTCAAGAATTGTGAGTCTCGGCTTATAGACCGCAGGGACTATCAAAAATGAAATTCTCAAAAAATTCAAGTCATTTCCTTTTCAAACTTCACGATTCAATGGGGTTTGGACTTGAGCAAAGATATCGCTTCCTCGACTTAGGACTATAGTTGTCAGATATCCTATATGCTAAAGTATCGTAATAATAGAGTGCCAGGCAGTATGCATAAACAAAATATAAGCATGCAGATATGCATTTAAAAATGTAAGTAGGAATATATACACATATATTTTGTATTTCACTTTCTAATGACAGTGATCACATCCAATGTGTCATCCTAGATATTTGTTATAAGCTAACTGTCGTTCAATAGTTACTACGTAATACTTGCGTAATTTACTTTGTAAAAATCTGTTTCCTCTGTTAGCTTTGAATTTCTTAAAGATATTCAAAATTTCTTTTGTATGTAACTAAATTTTAATAAAATTGAGCTTTCATTCGCTCATTCATTTTCTGAAGTCGAAAAATATAATCAGATGAACCACTCAACAAATAAAGCTTATCTGTTGTCCCCCATCTCCAAAACAATCAAATAAATGAGAAATTTTAGCGTCTGGCATTTTTAGAGGAGAAAGAAACATCACTTACTATGTCAAGGACTAAGCATGGTCATGAAGTCATCGCGTAAAAAACATTTTTTTTTATCTCATCTGAATTCCTAAATATTCATCTCGATACCATTTACAATAATTTTTTTGTTAATTTCGAATTCTTGTGTTGAACCTCATCACTCCAAATCACTTCAAATATGCAAAATGTCTTTTAATTTTACGAACTTTTTCCGGCTCGAATAGTTTTCGTTGCGTTACTACACTGCTGGCCACCGTAAATGCAACACCCTGAAGGAAGCATGCAAACAATATGAAATTTACAACATGCATTAGCGGAGGTGAGATATGCAAATGATTAGAATTTCAGCGCAGACGCACATCACGCGCGCCTGTGGCGCCACTTCAAAGCGCTATTTAAGGCTTGGAGATTTCGACGATTTCAAGTACGGCAATTGTGTTTTTCTTGTGGTTTTTCAAAAAAACGATCAATTATGCCTCGTAGAAAACAGCGATCATCTTTTGATCAAGTATCCGAGTTCGACAGAGGAAGGATAGTGGCCTACCGAGATTGTGGATTATCTTTCAGGGAAATCGGTAGTCGTGTTGGACGAAACCAAACAACTGTAATGCGGATATGTGATCGTTGGATGCAGAAGGGTACGACGGACCGACGTGTTCGATCGCATCCACCTCAGTGCACCACTTCACGTGATGACAGGCATATTGTGCGTATGGCAGTGACGGATCGCTCAGCCACATCACGAACCATAGCACAGCACATTCAGTCTGTACCGCATCATCCAGTGTCTGCGCGTACCATTCGACGCCGTTTACAGCAGAGTGGTCTGTCCGCAAGACGTCCATTGCTTCGTCTACCCTTGACGCAGAACCACAGACGTTTCCGCCGCCAATGGTGCGATGAAAGAAGGATGTGGACGGCAGAATGGAATGAAATTGTCTTTACTGACGAGTCACGCTTCTGTCTGCAACACCACGATGGTCGGATTCGAGTCTGGAGACACCGTGGAGAGAGGATGCTGAACAGCTGCGTTATGCACCGCCACACTGGTCCTGCACCGGGTATTATGGTATGGGGCGGTATTGGATATCACTCTCGCACTCCTCTAGTACGCATTGCTGGTACTTTAAACAGCCAGCGCTACATCTCCGAGGTGTTGGAGCCAGTTGTCCTTCCTTACCTTCAGGGCTTGCCCACAGCCATATTTCAACAGGATAATGCACGACCACACGTGGCACGCATTGTCCAAGGGTTCTTCGTCAATCGCCAGATTGAATTGCTTCCCTGGCCAGCTCGCTCTCCGAATCTTTCGCCGATAGAAAACATGTGGTCCATGATTGCTCAACGATTGACCCAGAATACATCCCCAGCTGCCACACCAGATCAACTTTGGCAACGTGTGGAAGCTGCTTGGTCTGCTGTACCCCAAGAACACATCCAAAGTCTCTTTGAATCAATGCCGAGGCGTGTGGCAGCGGTGATCTCCAACAATGGCGGCTACTCTGGCCACTGATTTTGGCAGGAACCACACTTCACAGAAGTCTATAAATTTAATCATTTGATACTTGGTCAACATATTATCTACAAAATAAATTTTGTTGTGATATCTCTTGTCTTTCTTGGTGTTGCAATTTGGGTGGCCAGCAGTGTATATATACATATATTATATATATATATATTATATATATATTATTTATATATATGTATATATATATATACTATATATATATACAGGGTGAGTCTAAATTGTTTTTGCAAAATAGGAGGGTTGATAGTACCCATCCAGACGAGCAATAATTACCATGGGACATAGGGTCGCATTCCACTCTGAGAGGCAGAAAAGAGTAAAATTATAATTTCAACATGAACTTACAACAGCGTTGGGAAAGCGAATGAACGATACCAAAAGTTGCACAATCTGATTTATTGATCAGAGAAAAACTCACAGCAAGTGCTCAAAGTGGCGGTCACGCGTGTCGTTGCACAGTTCACACCGGCGAAGGAATGACTGGCGCAACACCTCGAAGATTCCTGGTGTTGTGTTAAAAGTTTGTCTGCGGCAACACCGATTCTAGCTACGAGATCTTCAGCCGAGTCCACAGCCGTCTGGTACACTAAAGATTTCATGTGCCCCCAGAAGAAAAAGTCCAGTGGGTTGAGTTCCGGTGAGCGAGGAGGCCAAGTCACAGGTCCGCCACGTCCGAACCATCGTGCGGGATATGTGCTTAGGAGATATGCTACGTAGGCAGGTACAAAATGACGTCAGAGACGATGACTTGTTCATGCTCGACGCGTTTCGACTTTACTCTTTTCTGCCTCTCAGTGTGGAATGCGACCCTATGTTCCATGTTAATTATTGCTCGTCTGGATGGGTACTATCACCCCTCTTATATTGTAAAAACAACTTAGACTTACCCTATATATATATATATATATATATATGTATATATATATATATGTATATATATATATATATGTATGTATATATATATATATATATGTATATATATATATATGTATATATATATATATGTATATATATATATATATGTATGTATATATATATATATATGTATATATATATATATATATATATATATATATACTGCTGGCCATCCAAATTGCAACACCAAGAAAGACAGGAGATATCACAACAAAATTTATCTTGTAGATAACATGTTGACCAAGTATCAAATGATTAAATTTATAGACTTCTGTGAAGTGTGGTTCCTGCCAAAATCAGTAGCCAGAGTAGCCGCCATTGTTGGAGATCACCGCTGCCACACGCCTCGGCATTGATTCAAAGAGACTTTGGATGTGTTCTTGGGGTACAGCAGACCAAGCAGCTTCCACACGTTGCCAAAGTTGATCTGGTGTGGCAGCTGGGGATGTATTCTGCGTCAATCGTTGAGCTACCATGGACCACATGTTTTCTATCGGCGATAGATCAGGAGAGCGAGCTGGCCAGGGAAGCAATTCAATCTGGCGATTGACGAAGAACCCTTGGACAATGCGTGCCACGTGTGGTCGCGCATTATCCTGTTGAAATATGGCTGTGGGCAAGCCCTGAAGGTAAGGAAGGACAACTGGCTCCAACACCTCGGAGATGTAGCGCTGGCTGTTTAAAGTACCGGCAATGCGTACTAGAGGAGTGCGAGAGTGATATCCAATACCGCCCCATACCATAATACCCGGTGCAGGACCAGTGTGGCGGTGCATAACGCAGCTGTTCAGCATCCTCTCTCCACGGTGTCTCCAGACTCGAATCCGACCATCGTGGTGTTGCAGACAGAAGCGTGACTCGTCAGTAAAGACAATTTCATTCCATTCTGCCGTCCACATCCTTCTTTCATCGCACCATTGGCGGCGGAAACGTCTGTGGTTCTGCGTCAAGGGTAGACGAAGCAATGGACGTCTTGCGGACAGACCACTCTGCTGTAAACGGCGTCGAATGGTACGCGCAGACACTGGATGATGCGGTACAGACTGAATGTGCTGTGCTATGGTTCGTGATGTGGCTGAGCGATCCGTCACTGCCATACGCACAATATGACTGTCATCACGTGAAGTGGTGCACTGAGGTGGATGCGATCGAACACGTCGGTCCGTCGTACCCTCCTGCATCCAACGATCACATATCCGCATTACAGTTGTTTGGTTTCGTCCAACACGACTACCGATTTCCCTGAAAGATAATCCACAATCTCGGTAGGCCACTATCTTTCCTCTGTCGAACTCGGATACTTGATCAAAAGATGATCGCTGTTTTCTACGAGGCATAATTGATCGTTTTTTTGAAAAAACCACAAGAAAAACACAATTGCCGTACTTGAAATCGTCGAAATCTCCAAGCCTTAAATAGCGCTTTGAAGTGGCGCCACAGGCGCGCGTGATGTGCGTCTGCGCTGAAATTCTAATCATTTGCATATCTCACCTCCGCTAATGCATGTTGTAAATTTCATATCATTTGCATGCTTCCTTCAGGGTGTTGCATTTACGGTGGCCAGCAGTGTATAATATATGTATATATATAATATATATATGTATATATATATAATATATATTTATTTATTTATGTGTGTGTTGTTGCCCTCTTGACTTCCAGGATTTTTCAATCTGACACTCCAGTGAAAACGTTCGGAGACCTCTGCTCCGAAAGAAGCCTTCTAGTGTCGTGGGAAAGGAAGGGCCCAACCCTATGGGATCATGTTTCCTCAACTTGTTTGCTTTCAGTTGGCAAATGGACAAGGGGAATGCGTAGGGACTGTATTTGGGAATCATTTATCCCCAATGAATCGGAGCACTACTCTTCTTCCTCCGATTGCTTAGTACTTTTTTATTGACAGGGATAAAGGTGCAGTTTGTTAGCACTAACTAATCCGTAAGCTGAACAGTCGCTCGAGGAAAACAAAGCATTTGGTAGGCTTCCTGTCAGATTAACACGCAGGACACTGCTGTAGGAGGATGTATAATAAGTAAGCCGGAGAGGGGAGTTTTATGTAGAAGAACGCTGTGCTCCGTAGAACCATTCTGATGGCAATCATTAAAGGAGTTTATGTACTGCGACTCGGATTTCGTTGCATTTGGAGGCTTGTAGTCGTGTGAAATGCCTTTTTACTTCTTTTTGAAGGAGCAGACTTGAGAACGCTGTGTTTTGATGCTCACGTTTCGGAGGTGTTTATTTCCTTCCAGACCTAAGTGTCCATGAATCATTGAATGTGTTATTAATGTTCCTAAATCTGAAAGAAATAGAAATTGTGGCGTTGATAACTCTCCTGGTGGTTGTCTCGACGAGGTCGATCTGATCGACGAGATACCTCGTCGTTGGAACAAACTGACCAGATCTTCATGGACGATATATCTCGTCGTTAGAAGAAAACCGACCAGATCTTGATCTCGTCATCGAAAGCTCAGAAATATCTTGATGTCGAGATATCTCGTCATTAGCAAAATTGATCAGATCTTGATGGACGAGATATCTCGTCGAAACCACTTGGAGAGAAAAAGTGCAGGAGACGAGCACGAAATGTAAACACTTTTGTTTTTCACATTTAGAGAAACGAAAATGTGTGAAATATACAACAAAATGTTTCATAATTGAAACGTTTATTAGTTTCCGATGAGGATGAAACCAACACCCGCATCACAAAAACCAGTATCGTGTACGTTTAATATGTAATCAAATTTGCTTCATAGTATGAAGTACGAACTACCGTGTTAAACTTGGTCATTAATCTTGGCCGGGCTGTAGGAATCTGGGTGCAGGCATGAATGCTTCGAATCCACTCTTATTCGTAGGTCCTTGTCCAGGTAGCCCTGGTGTAATACAAAATGACCGCAGAGCGACAAAACCAAACCATAAAGCTTCAAAACAGCTACCACTAAATCAACACTCGAGTGTTAGTTGTTCAGGATTGTTAAATATTCGATATTTCTATGCAGCATGTAAAAATGGTCCGCTTGAAAAGACCGAATTGGAGATGCTGGACTAGCACGGCAGTGCAGTGTATACAAGACCCACTTATCTAACTGCTTCTGGAACAAGTTTTAATGTCAGCCCCGGTATCAAATCGCCCCCGTATTAAATTAAATACATGCATTCCAAGTACCTAGTGCTTAACCCTCCAAGTGGATACTTGTCCATCAAGATTTGACCAATTAAGCTAAAGACGAGATATATCGTCACCAAGATACTGTCGATTTTTTGATGATGACGAGATCAAGATCTGATCAGTTTTCTTCTAGTGACGAGAGATCTCGTCCATCAAGATATGGTCAGTTTTGCTAGTCACTACCAGGAGTTAACTTCCAGAAATGTAAAATACTCTCCTTTTTCCGAATAGTTTTATTATACATATAGTGAAAAAATTTGTAATTTTTAAAATTAGTACCAACGGCAGCATATTACTTAAGGTTTTCCATTCCCGTCTGCTCTAAGACACGGAATACTGCCCACCCCCAGAGTGTAGTTAATGTGAAGATAATACCTGCTAATTCCTATGAGAATTGAGTGTTACCTACAAGTTAAACGATTTCAGCGCACACGTTGGCACATCTCGGGCTACACAAATAAAGTCTCATAAATATGAATTATTTTTAATATAATCATGTCTAGACGTATAAATTACTTTCTATACGACAGAGATCTGACGAAGGAGAATTTAGATTGCAATTGTATATTCATACCCCTATCTTTGGAAACTTTCCGGTTAATTAAACCCTAATAATTCACGTTGAAAGCAAATATAATTGAAGTAATAACTAATTTCAGTTTCAAGGAAACTGAATTTGTAATTGCATTTCATGAAGTTTTTGAATCTATAATATTGTATTTACTCATGCAAAAATGTATAAAAACTGAAAAACTTCACTTTAAAGTTGAGAAATTACTTGTAAAAGATAACAAGGGTAGATGCACATTCTTAAGCATGTTGAAGAAACCAATGTACTTCGAGCTCATGTGCTTGCCATGCTTCATTATACTCTTATATAATATTTATATATTTTAATAGAGCTATCGAGTAATCCTTGCAGGTAGTAAATCCGAAGAATATTTCATTCGACAAACAGTAAGTACATGCTGAAATAAATGACAATAATGGTACTCTGTTTTAGTTATAGAAACTTTCATCCATCAATCCTACCAAGTATATCGACTACGATTTTATACTCACTGTGGTTGTTGAAACTTTGATCGTGTATTACAGTAAAACTTGCCCTATAAATCAGTAGAGAAATAATCCTATGTGAAAGGATATCTTTCTTTTGTTTCCACCGACAAAATGCTTTGATTCATGTATACTGTTAAAATCGTAGGCGCTGACTAAAGTCTTCCAAATTAGAGTAAAGATTACATGAACAACATGTTACAACAATGCATTTTATTGTCTGCTTTTGTGGAAGGTTGCTTAGAGAAAAGAGTATTTCTTTGTATTTTATTTCATAGTTAATTTTAAACATACTGTTTGAGTTTAAAATCTGTATAACTCATTACATTATAATTCGTAGAACTTTCTGAATACCTAGAAAGCTAAGTAATGGCGACAAAGGCCAGACTAGTTCCAAAAAAGGAGACCTAATTCTTTCAAAAAGTATTTAAACCTTATTTCACCAGTGACACACTTATTTGAATGTATCGGGTGCCTTGATTTAGCGTAATTATTCAGATTTTTGTTATAGGAATTCCAAGGCTTACGAGAGATGTTTCCAACCACCGTTTCAAATTTTAATTTTTTCTCAGAACCATTTCAAAATAACAATTTGTTTCATGTATAACGTTAGCGTATTTTTGTAGGTTAATTTGACGCCAATTGCAATTTACGCAGGGTATCATTTTGAACATCTGAAATGTTCACAGAAATTTTCATTTCTAACTGATACATCTTCCGTGTCAGGACAAAAGGGGTCAAGTCTGATTTTTGATGAATCCAAAGGAGTCATTAATTAAAAAAAATATACAATAATGTGTTTAAAATCAAAACTTGATGAATCTACGAATCTAAATTGCAATTATTTGTATCATGGCATGCTTCTCTTTCATCTTGAATATTTGTGAGAAAGAGCGAAGCATTCAACTTAAGATTCTGAGAAGCAGCCATTTTGACCTAACCCCTTTTCCCCTGACACGGAAGATAAATAGTATGAATAAACTTTAGTGTAGACCTCTATAGATTAGGATATGTAAGTAGAACTAAAACAACACACAAAAATTGCAGTACAGTTCGTTTAAAAATACTTTCTACAGTTTATACCAGTCAATACACAATGATTTAAGACGACTGCATGAATATAAATGTCTTTTTAGTACATTACGCTCATTTATGTTTTTATATGACGTTAGTTGTAATTGTGTTCCCCATCAATCATTTTTTGACAAATTTAACTTGGCATACTAGATCCCCATTCTTGATCATGTGCCATGATAAATGCGTATTATTTCTTTAGTTTTTTCGGGGAATAATATTCTAGAAGGGGACCAAGGGATTCTAACCCCTAGGAGTTGGCACCCTCGGGCTATGTTAATCTTTGTATTCTGTTTTCCTATTTTTTAACATCTCCTGACAGCAAAAACGGATCACAGCTTTTGTTTGTTTTTATTGAGAATTCGCGTTGACCATTTCAAAGAAGAACGGTGAACAGCTTGAACGTGAGTGGAATGGTCTTCATAGCTCCAACATCTTCCATCCGAGTCAACAACTAAACTTCACATGTCACCGATCACAGTGTCTCTGGAAGCAAATTCACTTTATTGTTTGACTCTACATCGTAGAGGAAGAATAAAGAGTATATATATATATATATATATATATATATATATATATATATATATATATATATATATATATATACACTACTGTTTGTGAAAATTGCAACACCATGAACGAATCATGCAAATTAAACGAAATTTGCAGGAAATGCAAAACAGGTTAGGATATGCAAATGATTAGAGTTACAAAGCTATCACGAATGTGTGGGCCGAGAAACACCCTCTAAACTTCCAAGTGAGCCGTGTATAAAAAGAACTGTAAAGGTGGGTTAAAATGTGTGTATCGTCGTTTGACTGCTGTAAATGATTGATTAGAAGTCAATATGCCTCGCCAAAAACGCAGAGTGCCATAATAGCAAGTAACGGATTTCGAACGGGGCCGCATGATCGGCCTCCGTGAGGGTGGACTTCGTATCGTGAAATCGCCACTCTCACGGGGCGTAATGCCGCAACAGTGATGAGTGTGTGGAAGAGATGGACCATGGAGAATTGGACAAGTCGAAGCCCCGGCAGTGGGCCACGCAATATGACGTCACCACGGGATGACAGACACCTCATCCGCCTGGCGGTGACGGACAGTACAGCGTCCTCTCGTGCATTGACACAACATTGGAGCACGTCTACAGGTGTGTCATTGTCTGCCCCCACGGTTCGTCGACGTCTGCTGCGCCATGGGCTACGTGTAAGGATTCCCCTGGGCAGGATTCCCTTGACGCTGAACCACCGACTCCTCCGGCTACAATGGGCTCACCAACACAGCCAATGGCGTGCCGATTGGCAACAAGTCGTCTTCTCAGATGAGTTCCGCTACAATATGGACTATAACGATGGACACGTACTCGTCAGACGCTACAGAGGTGAACGCCTTCTCCCGGAGTGTCTTATTCAGCGTCATACTGGACGAACGCCTGGCGTTATGGTCTGGGGCGCTATTGGATACCATGGGCGATTCCGCCTACTCCAAATTGTGGGGACACTGAACAGAGGTGCTACATCAGGGAAGTTGTGGAGCCCGACGTCCTACCCCTCCTCCAACGCATTCCCTGAGCTATATTTCAGCAATACAATGCCCGTCCACATATTGCTCGGAATGTGCAAGCCTTCTTCAGTGTACGACAGGTTCCGCTTCTTCCATGACCTGCACGCACGTTCCCCGGATATGCCGCCCATTGAACATGTCTGGGATTATATCGGACGGCGACTCGCTCATACCTCTCGTCGGGCAGAGAGCACGGCTGAACTTTGGCATCAGATAGAGGCCATCTGGAATGCCATTCCTCAGCATGGCATTCAGAATCTGTATGATTTGATGCCACGACGTGTACAGGCTCTCATCGCTGCGCGTGGCGGCTGCACAAGATATTGATTTTCGGCATTATTTTTGATGTATTGTTCTATAAATATGATCGTTTATTTAAACCACTATAAGTAATCTGTGGAATAAATTTCATTTATTTCTGATGATACTTTCTAGTGTTGCAATTTTCACAAACAGTAGTGTATAGGGTGAGTCTCAATTGTTTTTACAAAATAAGAGGGGTGATAGTACCCATCCAGATGAGCAATAATTACCATGGAACATAGGGTCGCATTCCACTCTGAGGCAGAAAAGAGTAAAATTAGAATTTCAACATGAACTTACAACAGTGTTGGGAAAGCGAATGAACGATACCAAAAGTTGCACAATATGATTTATTGATCAAAGAAAAGCTCACAGCAAGTGCTCAAAGTGGCGGCAAAAAAATATGTGCGAAAATGCAAGCTGAGGCGGAAAACGCAGAATTGGCAAACTTAGAAGTTGGTTCTCAGTCTTCTGAGAGTAAAGAACAGATACGAATAAAGGAGTCTATAGGTGCATCAAAGTAAGCTTTTTTGTCAAAGAATATGTACCAGTAACTATTGTGCGTAGTTATTAGAGTGTGCTGTTTGTGGATCGTTCGATTTTTAAAAAACACTTCGTCCTTTTGAAACACGGATTTTGCACGTGATGGAGCAGTACACAAATTCCGAGATATCAGACTTGCATCTAACGTACCCGGCACCCTTTTAAATCTGTCTAGGGTACTTTAAATGATCCTGGATATATTGATCAATGAACAAAAGTATTTAAAAAAATTCTTCAAGGAATAGTTGATTTAATTTATTTTCCTAGTAAAAATGTCAAGGATTTCGTAGTACAGCTCCTATTAAAAAATTGAATGAAAGAAGTGTGGTGAATGATTTTCAAATTTAATGAAGACAGAAAATAGAACTAAATCTAAGCCTACAAACTATCTAATAAATCTAAATCTAAAATCTACCTAATCTATCTAATAAATCTAAATCTAAAATCTACCTAATCTATCTAATAAATCTAAATCTAAAATCTACCTAATCTATCTAATAAATCTAAATCTAAAATCTACCTAATCTATCTAATAAATCTAAATCTAAAATCTACCTAATCTATCTAATAAATCTAAATCTAAAATCTACCTAATCTATCTAATAAATCTAAATTTACAAACGTAGATCACTAAACCTAACCTAGAAAATTGAACATAAATAGAAGAAAGCTCTTGGAAAAATACACACACTGAATCCTTTTTACGCGGTTCTATGCTCTTAAGTGCAACATCTTTACGCAAAATACAGGAATTCATAGCCCGGATGAATTTGTTAAAGTAAAGAATTAACCGGCCAATGTGGAGTCGTCCACCGAACCGTACTTTATGCTAAAATTCAATAAGCAATTAGTACTTTCATTAAATATACCACGAAATCTTTTGCAATGTATTCAATAGTATAATTATAGCTCTTGTTATAGAGTTTAATTAGAAGCTCATGATTAAATCGTAGGCTGTTTTTCCTTTCGTTTTCCTCTTGGACTAAACCGCATGCTTTGATCTTCTTCATTAAGAGGACAGCCGAAAACTCGGTAGAGCCATGTATCCGCAGAGGGGTAGGGATTTGAAGAGCAGGGGAAGGGAGGGGTCGCAAGAGAAAGAGATGGAAGAACATGTGAGCGATGATGTCAAGACGAGTGGGACAGTAAAACTGCCAGAAAGAATATTCATGTTGAACGCTTCAAGCAGGATTTCGAGCACATATTCAGCCAAGAAGAAATGGAGAATATTATAAAAGACCGTTTCCCTTTTACATTATTCTGTTTGGGTGAAAGTTGCCGAAGGTGTTTTACTTGGAATTCTATTTTTATTTTAAGTGCCTATTCCAATGAGAAATTTCGGAGATGGCAAATGCGTTCAGCTAATGCTGCTATTCGAATACCAATGAGTTAAAGCATTTTCAACTGGTATTATCTGCACACATTTTGTTTCTGTATTATAAAAGAAACTGGCATATCGTCGGAATGTATGAAATGATTGTAATCTGTAATAAATTGCAATCATTTCAGTACATTCAGAAGATTAATGTACTGAAATTATTGTAATTCAAGATTCATTTAAGAACAGTACTACAGCCAAGTGTAATACTGTTCAGAATTTGAAAATTAGAAATGTTATAGTTCATTACTTTTTTCACAATGCCGTATTTTAAAGAACTGTTCGGTTATAAAATATGGAGCAAACGTTTTTACTCATATGAACAAAATTGTTTCAATTGTTTTACTTAAATTTACCAATATAAAAAATGGAACAAATTTTGTTGTGATAATCACTAAAATATATATTGCCTCCTTATAAGAATAAACTGCACCAAATGTCCAGAATGGTTTTGTAATCTACAAAGTGTTGAAAGTATAAATTCATCGCATTGTAAAATACTAAATGTAACCATTTTGATAGGACTATGCACCTAACATTTTTCAAGACCAACAATAAACATGAATAAGAGATCTCGAGTTCGTTGAAGGAAAACATTTTAATTCCGTTTGATTAGCAGCTCGAAGTAGTCTTAACCGAAATATCTTGATGACATATCTCGTCATTAGCAAAATTGGTCAGATCTTGATGAACGAGAAATCTCGTATTAGATATTCACACAAAACAGTGGAACTAAGCGACTGACTAAAACGCATTTATAAAATTGTTTTAATGATGTTTTCAAAGCTTTCATAATTCAAGAAATAAAGCTCTATTTTCATGTCTTCTTGCTAACAGAATAGTTCTTAAACTCATAATTCTTTTTTGATTGTGTAATAAATCGGAGCAAAATATCTCATTTTATCTTTCGTAGAGAAAAAACGGCCGATAGATATTTGTTCCAATACAGAACAGGTATAAATAAAAAACCGCAAAAAATTCGACATTACCGCACATACAGAAGAAAAGTTTAAGAAATGAATAGATCAATCTAATTATTGTTTTTCAAAAACAAATTAGTACTTATTAGAAGGGCTATTTTATCATAATTCAAAATTTATTTAAGTTTAAATTAACATGTACCCCAGCTGCGTACAAACAGATAAACTCTCTTTGCGCGTCGTTCATAGAACAAATTCAAAGAAACCATTCGATAGGGAATAACATTTTCGTCTGCATAAATTTATATAAGGGGCCATTTTCACATATTTAACTGTACACAACCTTCTTAGTTCAGCCCCTCTTGACGCATTATTTCAGATCTATCTCAAAATTTAACCTCATATATCAAGTTTCCAGTCTGGTCAAGCCATTTCTGAATTACGAGTTTGGAAAGTTAGGAGTTTCTAGTAGTAAATTAGTTTCCCAAACTTTTATTTACATCTTCCGAAATAATCTATCATGCTTCTACTATTAAAGAATCCAGTTAAAATCTACGTAATGCTTCTTTTTTTCAAGTTAATTTTTAGTATAGTATATTATGCAATTAGTATTAAAAAAGGTTATGAATAGCAACCTTCATATATTTTGATGAAAAAGCGATTCAGCTGGAAAATTTCAGCTTCCTTCGTTGTAGAAGTTAGTAATTTATTTTCTAAGAAATGAATAATAATTCAAAATATTAAGCTTAGGGAAATAAAAAATTATGGTACGTACCAATAAATTTATCTAACCTTAATGCAACATTGATGCATATGAATTTAAAGGTGTTATTTCCTTTCTAAACGTATCTTTGGGTTTGTTTTGCTTTGAAAGGTGGCAAGGATAAAAAGGGGGTAATTTTTCCCCGCAGCTGTACACCAAGTTAAAGTGAGATGCTTCAGATTTTCTACGTAAACCTGTTATTTTATAATATCTGGATGTGTGATGTAATGTTTGGTTTGTGGTATTTTGGTTCTGTTGTGCGTAAAATTAATTCTGACCTGGCCACTATACGCCAAATTGAAAAAGTTCATACTCTTCGCATAATGGGTAAATGGAAGGAATAAAGAGGACAAATCGTTAGTTGAAAAATATTTTTCCCCGGATACCTCTGAATCAATAACAGAACACAAATATTTTTAACCCTCCTGGTGGTTGTCTCGACGAGGTATCTCGTCATTAGCAAAACCGATCAGTTATTGATGTACGAGATATTTCGAGATTTTAGAAGAAAACTGACCAAGTCTTGATCTCGTCGTCGGCAATATCTTGATGACGAGAAAAATCGGCAATATTTTGGTGACGAAATATTTCGTCATTAGCAAAATTGGTCAGATCTTGATGGGTGAGATATCTCTTCGTAACCACTTGGAGGTTTAAAAGTATTTATATTGCTTCCGAGTAACGAGTTCAAAAATATGCTGAGGAGAATTGAGAATTAAATATTTAGATATAAAATAAAATTTAATAATATAACAGACAGCTCCTAGTTATGGACGCGATACGTGAAAATATATTGACTGGTTTCAAGCATAAAATTTCTGCAGTACATTTTG
Organism: Meta bourneti; assembly: GCA_933210815.1. Classification (NCBI taxonomy): domain Eukaryota; kingdom Metazoa; phylum Arthropoda; class Arachnida; order Araneae; family Tetragnathidae; genus Meta; species Meta bourneti. Next base: position 3,262,196 of record OW119934.1, on the reverse strand, counting down.
AAACGAGTCATGTTAGCTCGAAGTTTCATAAACTGTCTGTATACGAACTTTATTGTTTTGTTTCTTGTAAATATTAAAGGCTTGTATTTTGTTGAAAATGTACTCCTGGTTATTTTCAATTTATTTCATTAAGCTTTTTTATACTTATTAAATCAAAAATGTATCGTTCTGCCGTTGCATTTTTCCATCATGATTATAGGTATTTCTTTTCATAATAATGTTTTAGCACGTTAAGCCTTTTACGATAATGTCTTTTCAAAGTCTTGGCCACAAAAACATAAAATCTTAGCACATTTAGGAGTATTTTACTAGAGTCCTATTATGGAACTTTTAATCGTGAAATAATTTAGTAAAATAAATCGAGCAACAATGAATATTTTGTTTGAAATACACAAGGCTCTCTAATAGCCTGAAACATGTCTTCATACCAACCAAATTATAGTGCCAAGAGCTGATTATAAAATCATCTTATAAAAATAACTCTCTTGTGCAGACTCCTTCACAATTGAATGTGCTCACCAGGTGCTTTCGAAGACTGCCGAGCAGTGATGTAATTTGAGGTGATATGGACTTATTAAACAATGGTAACGATTAAAATGCACTTTATCTAGCACATAAAATCTCCTAATGCACTTAACATTCAAGAGGATAATGGAACAATTAAACTATATGAATTTGTTTCAATTGATAAACTTTTACTTTTGCTTTCTTTGAATATAAGTATTGAGAACAAGGAAGTATTAAAGTATAAGTTTTTTAAAAATTCTATCAATGAATTTTTATACTTATATCAAGTTTATACAATATATGCAAGTTTCTATATTATATGCAAATTTAGAATATTTATTATTCACTCTAATTCTTCGACCAATCATGTATGAAATTATCATCACCTACAAGAGTAGCTTTTCTGAAAAATAGCTAATGCTTTATAAAAGTAGTTAATGCTGTTTGTAACAACCCTTATTAATTCTCAATTTTCACTTTTGTATGCTCTTAAGGCGATAATTTTTCTAAGATTAAATGTTCTTATCAACAAATGTGCACCATATTTGATCATTTCAACATAAATTCACCATGTACAATGAATTATAAATGGGAAATTAAGTGGATCTTTTATAGGTTTTTACAATGCCTTATTATGAATGAAAATTCATTCAATATGCTAATGAAATTTGATTTGAAACGATTTGAAAATGCAATTAATTACTAGCTCATATTATATTTGTTGTTTCTTATCCTACTTGTTCTGAACGAGCTAGACCAAGTTCATGCTTTTATGCACTTTCAAAAAGTCCCAAGACGAGCATAGAATTAATATATATACTCATCTCGGACAGACCCAAACGAGCAAGGAGGTGACGCGGAGAGGCTTGCTCTATATTGCATTTATGACAGGTCGGGAAAACTTTTATACTATGATCAAATGAAATTGATCTCAAATGGCCAGTTTAGGGATGGCAGTCTGCTGTGACCTATCACCCTCGAATTTGAGGGCACCTCCGGGATCTTTTCTCTGGTACTAGCTATAGGTAGGAGGAATTTTCCCAAGAGGTATTATTCTGAAGCTTCTTTTTCGGAAAAAATTTATAGTAAAGAATAGTTGATCATAGTTCATTACTTAGTCCAAATTCACTAGTGATACATGATGTAGGGGACCATTTGTATCTTTGAACACATGACATATTTTCCTCTTAGTTCCAACCAACTGATCCTTTTCTTCAACTACAGAGACTCTTGCATCGAAGAACAGCATGCTGTTTATCTACACATTCAAAATTTATTTTTATTTGAAAATAATTTCAATTTCATTAATATAAGTGTAAGTTCAAAACATTTATTGAAACATTATTATATTTATTATTTATTACATGATGGAGTACATAAAAAGTACATGGTACCTTTGAGCGGACCCTCTTATACTTTTGAACACACTATTTAAATTTTTTAGGTAAATAGATAATTGAATTTGCTTCGCACTGGATCAACACAAATGACTATTTAATATTTTGGAGGATAATAAATAAATAACACCAGAAAAAGGCATACGTAGGTATTTTTATTTGAAATTATTTATAATTATATTTTAGTAGATATAAAAAAAGAGTACACACCAAGTTATAAAAATTGAACAAAATAATGCTTTTATATTTATTATTTGAAATTGTATTTGCTGTTGCAAAAATTATAGAATAAACTAATTGAACAAATAAAGAACGAACTAATGTTAAACATTGAATTGGTCAATCCAATCTATTCGTCGAAACAGAACCTTCAAACTTGTTTATTGTATACCAGTCTATAAGATTGATTCACAGCTTCAACCAACTGCTAATAAGCATAATTCGTCTTACAGTTAAATGTACACACAATTTTAGAAAGAATATAAAAATTCAGAGGAAAAAAGAAAGTCTGTAAGATTGATTTGAAACTCCATCCAACCGTTAAAATGTACATAATTTATTTTACAACTATATGCACAATTTCGGAATGCTAGAAACGAATAATTTTTAGAAAAGGAAAAGAATACAAATGTAGAATATTAATATGACTGAAAGGATTTTAAATTATATATGGATGAACTTTGGTAAACTGTGTTGTTACCTTCACCAGTTTAGGTTTGCGAAAGAAGCGGATCATTTCAGTAAAGACAATTTGGCAAGCATTATTCAATTGAACTATGCATTTTGAGATCTGTAGTCGGTATTGTAACAATGCTCAATGTTATTTCTATGAACATCTTAATACACGCACATATCTATGTAGAATTGAGCATTGACCCTCGTGGTCTCGGTGAGGTATCTTCTCATTAGCAAAACGGACCAGATCTTGATGGACGAGATATCTAATCATTGGAAGAAAACTGACCTGATCTTGATCTCGTCATCATAAAAAAATTGGAAATATATTGATGACGAGATATATCGTCATTAGCAAAATTCTCTTCGAGAATTCGAGATCTTGATGTCTCGGACAAGATATCTCGTCGAAACCACTTGGAAGGTTAAGTGTTATATAGTAACTTATATTTTTCTCACGTTCCTAGGGAGTAACGTTTTAGAGTGCGAATCCATCAACGTGTATAAAAGTGTAGAGAACATACAATCAAATATAATTTTAACGTTCCCCAAATTGAAAATTTAGGTCAAATAAAAACCACACCTTTTCAGAACATGATTTCTTTTGTCTACTTTCAGGATGAAACAGATTGTATTCCATTTCTCATTATACATGTAATTCAGTAGCTCACCGGGCAACTTAAAAGTTTAGAAGGCAAAGAAAACATAATTCTATGTATTCAGTAAAAGGTTTTAATCTGTATCAATAAACTTTTATTTCTATCCACACTTCACCAAATTCACCCGCAGTTGCTAACAACACTTCTGTAACCAAGGTCTGGTTTGAAAAAAGAAATTCGTAACTGGGAAAATAATTATGGGTTTGGTATACCTGCAATGCATTGACTCCATTATTTTTCTTCAGATTTGTGTCAAAACTTATACTTTACCAAACAAAACACTTCTTTTTCACGATAACACTTTTCTCTAAAGCTTTATTCGTTCGACTAGCAAAACTAATGCGTGTATTCGTCGTCTAGAAGTGTATTTGCAAAGGATGTGAAACTTGTAATAACTTTACTTAAAAAAAACACAGAAACTTGTGCGACCGGAAAACTGAGAAGTAATACTAGTTTTGCTGCAATGGTAATTCTAAATCTTTGTTTCTTTAATTACGATAGAAAAGCAGTATTTTATTCAACTATATGTGTGTAACCTTTAGAATTACTACTCGCTTATAAAAGATTCTAAGATTCTCAAATATATCCTGTCTTACAGAAATATGTCTACAAGTATTTTCTGACTCTTATAAAAGCGTAATAATTCATTTTACATTATGTTTGAAATAGGCTCAGTAGTATTTCACGTCAGTATATAATATTAGTATAGAACCAGAATAAAATATACATTAATGAGCATAGAAATAAAAAGTGCTACGCAAATTTTGTCAGTGATTTATAATTTAAAATAAATTTTAATCAAATGTTACCTGATAAAAAAATTTCATTTGAAAGTTTAAATTTTTAATCTCCAAGAAAATTTGATTGATTCCTAACGAATTTATTTTAAATAATCCAGCTTTACTTGTATGGAAACTGCATTTTCATTTTACGACACTTTACTCCACATTTCGATTGGAAACAAGTACTTAGAATATCGATAATGGAAATTCCTATCCTTGTCTTGTTTACTTTCTGAATTAAATGTAAACAATAGCTCTTCACGTAAAATTCTTATTGCTTTTAATTCATAACGATTCTTGCAACGCATTGCATACCTTATGGATCCGAAAATCTAAATACAGTGAAACTTCGATTAATGGTCACTCTTTTAACCTTCAGTTTCTGTTAACCGTTAGTCCATTATTTAAAGTTAATTAAATATTAAAAGTTATTAGTACATACACACATACATACATACTGTGCTCTATGTACAGTAACCAGATTGCCGCGAAAAATGTACCGAATGCTGAAGACATAACGCCAGCAGAAGTAACAGAGAGGTTGGGATGTGACAAATTGGACGGAGGCATTGACATTTTGAACGACGATGAAATTGTTTCCAGTATGATTGACACCGAAGAAGAAATTGACGAAGAGTGTTATATTTTGAATGAAAAAACTACGTTAAGCCATACAGAAGCAGAAACAATGTTATCAAAATGCATTGAGTGGTTTGAGAGGCAAGAAGAGGCAAACGCAGCGTAGATACTTCTACGTAAAGTACGGAACATTGCCTCTCAGAAAGCACGAGCCTCGAAGAAACAAAAGAAAAGGACAGACTATTTTAAAATTTGAATATGTATGTACGTCTAGAGCGTAAGTTCATGTAACAATATGTACTATACTTAATGTAAATTGTATGTTATTTGTTTTTGTAAAATAAAATACATGTTCAGTGTATTTTCAGTTCGTAAAAGTGCATTTTTTTATCATTTGTTCATATGCAATGGATGGGTTGTTGTTTAAGGTTTTTCTGTTATCTGTCTATTCGATTAACCGTCACGGTCATGGTCCCGGTCCCGACCCTGACGGTTAATCGAAATTTCACTGTACTTGAAATTAGTTAACGAACTAGTTGGAAAATAAGCAATGAATGACAGTGAAGAGACCAGCAGTTGGCTCTTACGACTTCAATTTCTATCTATGACTGCTGTCGGTTAACTGTCTAGTGAGACCAAATTTCCATAGCCATAATGCAATATGTCCTCAGGCTCAATATCTGTGTCCTATTTATATAGTGTTCAGCTGGATAATATTCCCATAAGAGGAGAGAAATAAGTTATAAAGAAAACTAATGGTTCTACAAACAGTTAAGGAAAATTATAACACAAGAGTCTTATTTGAGTATTTTTGGAAAAGGGCTAGATGTGGTATGAGCGTGTAAAAGGGTTTTAGGTTTCATTTTTTTTTTTTGAGTTTTGAAAAATATACACTTCAAATATCACTTCAATATATAGATAGCTTGTGTATTTGTATGGATATATGATAAAAAATAATTGTTAATCGAAAAGATTGGACGACATTGATTCCAGAAACACATGTACATGCATTATGCGTGACGAGTGAATCATTTGAAGCGGTCTCCTTTTATGTTATGTGTCTATTGTTCTAAAATGGGTAAAAAAATATAGACTCCTAATGCCACATGACGTTTTCACTGTCTTGAGCACATATCTCCATATTCCTTAGCATGTGTAATAAATAGTCAGTTGTGATTAGCAATTTCTTTCTCTAATAAATACTTTTTTAAATGTATATAATTACTATTTCTATCTGAATAATTTTGCTTAATATATCTGCTATATTAACTGTTCATTTTAAAACTCGGAATCGCAACCAAAATACTTGTAACGTGTAACTACCCAGTAATATTAATCTTTCTGGCTTGCAGTAAATAAATAAGGGGCCTTATGATTGAGAAATTCAATCAACAGAGAGGTGTCAATTTTTATGGATGCAATAATCCTCAACTCATTCGCTCTGGTTGAATTTTTTTAGTTGTTTTTATATTGCAGACGAACATGCTTTTGTGTTTCCAATTTATACTCAGTCTGATTTCTTTTATTTGCTACAAGACGCTTGATATTCTTATTACATTCATTTCGAAAGTTTTTACTTTGGTTTTAATACTAATGCACTGGTGTTATTGTTTTATCTTGAGCCTGGAGCAGTTTGCTATTGCCCTAAAACCCTAACTATTCATTCTTGTCTGATATCGAATTCATATCTGGTGAACTCATGTAATATACCAAGACAGACTTAAGAAACCCAATACTTTTCTATGTATAAGGTCCAAATCTCTATTTTGACATTACAAATATTCATTTTTAAACTCGGACATCCTGAAATTAAGTCTTGGCTACGCTACAGAGGAAATTTCAACTCATAAAGCAAAGCTCTTTGAATTAGAATTCCAAGTAACAAGGAAACAAACGAAGTTAAAATGTGCAACTCCACATTAAAACTAATAAAAATTTGATAATATATAAAGTTGTTATATGAGTTGATATAACTGATTTTAGTATAAATTATATATACATGCATCCATTCCTATGAGGAAACCTACATTTACAGAAACAGACATATTTAATGCAACGTAAAAGATCAATGTCTGCTTCGATTACATAGCTAAGGAACGTTAAAACATAGGGCTGCTTTATTTCTTTGCTATGTTACACTAGAGGAAACTATTTGCTCGAGAACGGAAATAACTCTTACTATAGGGATTTTTTATTTGTGAAAATCTTTCATCTTCATATTCTGCAGCGTATTGCATGAGGGCTTTTTCCATTAGTGATTCTAATGAAATTTTGCAGGAACTCCCTATATTTTCTTTCAGAATTCTTCTGCAGAATGCAGGAATACTTATCAAAATATGATGGAGCATACGGTTCTAAAAAGGAAACGCATTTTTCATAAAATTGACTCTACATTCCAACTCAAAGAAAAGAAAGCTACATGTGTTGATAAATATTTTGTTTCCTTTCCGTAGACCTTTTCAACGGTGGTATTATCTGTCCAGATAGATTAAATTTTACGTTAATTAAATTTTATGGTGAAGTGTTCATTTTAATTAACTCTGGTTTTTAGATTTTTTAAAACATGAATACCTATTTTCACGTTTTTATTGTTTGATATAATTCGTTTATGTTAATGCAAGCACATAAATATGGCTTGTATTTTAATTCATTAAATGACTTTTTTATGTCATGATGTAATAAATAAAACATACATTTTTATAAAATTACTTTTGTTAAAGGTGGTTTATATTATTATTAGAATAGAATGTCTAACGTTTAAAAATGTATTAAACGTGTTAGGTGCCAAGTCAAGGCCGATATTTTTAAGCTGAATGTAATTTTAGCAATAAAAATACACGAATTTTTATATTCAACTCTCAAATGAAAGTAGAGTTCAAAAGGAAGCAATTCTTTTATTAATTTAAGTATCTTGTGAACTTTTTCTCGTTCTGACGCGTTGAATGGTGTTTAAAACAACCCTATGGTGCTAGTTATGGTCAAGTTGAGTAATCTAGTCAGGGTTACACATATTTTATCGAGTCTCCGATTCTAAGAACAATGTGCGAAAAGTTTTAGGAAGTAAAGATATTCTTTTTAAATTCTAACGAGTTGCATTAAAGTTTACAGTAACATTTTTGGAGATAAGATTATATAGCGTTCAGATTCTTTAACTGTCTAATGCTTACGGATGTGTAGCATTGCTTTAGATTCTTAAATGAGGTCTGTACATACAAATGTTACGAAGAGCGGAAATATTTAATATTACAAGTGCTTACCTTCGAAGGTGAGAATCACCGAGACAGATAAAATTGTGATATAATTCAATATTTTAAAGACGTAAATTGCATTTTTGTTATGATAATGGGATATTACTATATCGAAATAGTTTTCGAAAGAACTGCTAAACTCACCATCTTAGCCTAAATTATTGTTATTGAATAAAAAGATTTAGTAGTTATATAAAACTAATTTACTTCATGCACCAAGAATATATAAATGTGATGGCAACTCTAAAAGCAAACTCTAACCACTGCAAATTAAGCGGTTTTTACTTGTGAAAATAAAACATTAAACTTGTTAACTTGCCACCTTGTGAAACGAGTGCTGAAAACTGTCTTACTCTCTGCTTACAAATTGCCGTCTATGGAACAAAGCCACTTTACAACCCGCGAGAATATTTGAAAGGATTTCTGTTCCATGTAATGTAACGGAAAAGAAACTATAGTCTGGAGCATTCTCTCCTTAACATCTCGCAAACACCTTAAAACGCGTCCTTTAACAATGAAAGAGGGTTATTTTGAAAACCCTTGGATACCCTCAAATCTAAACTGGACAGTAAATTCATTTGTATGTCCAAAGCTTGATACAAATGTCCATTCCGTTCCGCTAACTCTCCTGAATCCCAATTCCTATCGTTAGTGTGTGTATTTTCCGCCAGAGAAAGATGGCGGACATTAAAAACATCAGTCTTCGTACGTGCATGAAAATAGAAATATTCTCGAAGAACTTCCTTCCTTTATCCTTCTTTTATCTATTCTTTAAACACTCTATGACCGTCTTTGTCTTTATATTCTATCAGTGTTTTCTTTCATGGATCTATTTGAAGTATAAATTACTCTGCGAGTTAGATTTTCTGCGCAGTTCGGCTTTTTGTTATTTCTACATTCCAGGAATTGAGGGTCGTCCGCATTTTGAAATATTATCATTCAACGTTCCTTTCTTTTGCCACGTGCTGCGCTCGTTTTTTGTTTTGTTTCATATCTGTAAAAACGTAAAACTGAATCCTTAAATATTTAAAATACAACGAAGACGAAATTAAATAACAAAACTTTCATCCCTTTTGTGATGAGCAAAAAACATTCGAGCATGTCGCAACCGTTGTGTGGATTTGGTGATGGTTAATTATCTGGCTATCTGTTTGACGAAAGTTTAAATAGGGGCCACGTCACGAAAATAAAATCAATTTGTAATTTTTGGATTATGGGCAATATTACTTTCTTTCCATTGTCTTAAATAAATATTCATTTTGAAGTTCAGTAAAACATCTTAGGACTGAATTTATTTTCTCAGTATACCTTTATTAGAATATTAAGTATATAGACGCCATCCAATATTTTAATCTTCTCGTATGAGAATACAATGTTGGAATCTATCTTTCATGCCATGCTCTTTTAATCTAGCTCTGCCCACTGTTATTATATCAATGGAAGGCTTTGTTATGATTTATATACAATTAATGATATAAATGTATGGGTTTGTCCGCAGAATTAACTTGCAACGTTAGGTAAACATTCATTAACTAGCAAGCTGCTTGAAGAAAAAGAAATTGACTTTAACAAGCGAAACGTTACTGTGCCGTAAGCATTCAAATAACTTAAACTAAAGTGGGGTATTAAATTTTGACAAACTGTTAACTTTTTATACATTCTATATAGAGAATGCTTTAGTTTGTATAATCCTACACAGTAATTCTTTTCCTACTCTTAAGGCCATTTTTTACAACATTAATGTGTGTGTGTTTAAAATCCTTTTCATTTAACTTTGAGCGTATTGCCAACAAAGTCTTCGAAACTCCAACTTTTGCACTTCTTTACAACAACATTCAATCGAAAGGGGAAAATGCGCAACAAAATTAATTAGTCCAAATAAAAAATACATTTTTATTCCGCTAACGAGAGGTATCCAGCAGATTCCATGCTTATAACTTCCATACGTTTTCAAAGTAAACACAGGTAGTTAAAAGGTGTGGAAAATTATAATTAAATGACTACAACGTTTATTTTTCTATCTTTCACTGACAGTTTAGTACTCTATCTATATCTAGAAGAAATAAACACCTTTTAATTCTGAATTTGTATCGAATTGTGTTTACTTTAGCAAATGATTTTTAAGAGGGAATAAAACGTATTGAAATGTTAAAGAAAATTTGAATATTTAGCAAGCAAGACTTTTTATGAAATAATTCTTCCACGATGCTTCTATTGTTCTCTACCAGTTTGTCTATAAATATATTTTTATTCGTGACATTCATTACCATCTGATGTGAGCCTGATGTTTTGCATCCTACATATATGGTATTTCGTATATTAAATTAAATAAATTTCTTTAATAAAATTACAAAATCATTTTAAGGTAAAAAGTTAAAAGATTAATTGTATATATATGGGTATGACTTCATTTTATACTTTCCGGAAATAAGTATACATGAAGTTTTTTAATTGTGAAAAGCATTTTAAAGAAGAGATTTCACGAGATAATAAAAGAAACTTTAATCTATCGTGTGAATTTATGCACTCGTTGAGCCTGAGAAAAAGAAGGGAAAGTATTTACTTTATTTGAAAAATAGCGGGCTTGAAAACCGTTTCAAACAAAATTAGTTTTTCATAATTTGCAGACGTGTCTGCTTCTTAAAAGCCGACACACTATTACACTTAACTTGTTTGATTATATTTGATCTTAATCTAACACTTCATTTGCAATTAAATGGCGTGAGGTCTAAATCTGTGATTTATTTTTCAATTTATTCAGAATTATTTCTTTCTGTTTGTGTTTTTAACCTGAGTTTAGAAAAGTCTCGTAATTAGTAGTAAGGCGTATTGAATTCTTTGCCATTCTTTGAACTCCAAGAAAATGAGTACTTTCAACACAAATGAATTGAAGTTAAATCAATGTAAAATGTGTTTGCTTAACAACGAAATACAACAAATTAAAAAATTGTTTTGGATATGCGAATGCTGGATAAAATAATATCACAAATTTAATTCAAGGAATTTATTTTAAAAATTATTTTCGTAAAATTGTTCAATTTCTTGCATTTCAGAGGCATTTTCACTCATAAGTTGTTTAATTCTCCACATAGAACGGCAGTATTATTTATTTTTCCACAAATATAAAAGTTCAAGTGATGTTTCCGGAGGCTTTTGTAGCGTTCAATGATTAAAATCCGGGATACTTTTTCAAAAAGATATATAATGCTTAAAAAAACCTCGAAAACTACAGCTATAAGAACAGATTATTTTTGCAAACGAACAAAAAAACGTCCACAGCATTTGATTTTATGATATGACACATGATTGCGCAGTTCTAAATCTGTTATTCTTAAGTTCTAAATATTACTATTGTTAGGATTTCTGCTGTAGGTCACCTGCAGTCATATATGTCTACAGGTAGATAGCGAGAAGATCATGATGTTTAAGAGAGGATAAAATATTTTGTTGTCAGTGGCGCTCTTATTTGCACCATGTGATAAATTATGCGTTTCGAGCGTGGAACATCAAGTGCACACTGTTGTGAATGCGGTATTGCTCAAAATGAACAATTCTCACCAGTGGGTCGTATATTTATAAGTTGCATCTTCGTATAACATCAAATTGTTCTGATAACAGGAAACTCAAAATAAGTACAAACCTATCATTGCATACACCAGTAAGCGTCATATTATCTTGTCAAATTGAAAATGAAGTTAGCTTATGAGATATTATTGTTTCCGTTTTAGAATTTCATGCATATCAGACAATATATTTTGGAAGTGCAATATCATAAATGTCAAAATTTTGCCATCGTGGTACAAGTGATTTTTAATACCAGTTTTCAAATAAGCACAAGGTATTCCATTAATGATTGTGTTTGCGTAAGCTGAGAGGGTGTTATTTCGTATGAGAAGGATCATTTAAAAAGCATTTAATAAACTATTAATGTTAAACCATCAATATCAAAATATATTTTTGATGAGTAAGATCAGTTTACCAGCATTAAATACGTTATAAAAACAAAGTATCACAAAAATAAAATATTCAATTCTATAGAACCTTAGAGACTGTATTATGTTTGTATTTTCCCACGAGAAACATTTATCTTAGATACAGAACAACTTAATGCGGGTATGTAAGCATGTGTTAACACTAACAAGATTTTTAGGTTGAACTAACATTTAGTGTAGTGAACGGAAAGATTTGGCCGCTAAGTAGTAATTAAACTAACACGGTAATTTTTCACGTAACATTCTAACTACAGAAAACTTCCAACTACGTTCATAGGTAATGACAATGTTTTTAAAATGCTTTTTCTTTTATTTTCCTGCGATCAATTTTTGATGCTTACATATATAGTTATGATAGTGTAGTTAGTAAAATTAATAATAATAACACGGTTTTCCATAAATATATTAATATTAGATTCCGCAATATTTACGTTAGTTGAGAAAAATTCTTCCTCATATAAAATGAAAATGTGCACAATGTCTTATTTATGTTCCAAAACAACATTTTAGAATTATAATGATTTATGCATATTTTAATATTAATACAGGAGAGATTTTAAACACCCGACAAATTGTGTTTGCTATAAAAATAATTTTAGGCAGCGCTGTTTTTTATTATTAAAATGTGCTCGATATTGCATTGAAATCAAGCTACTGAATTCTAAATTTTTAATAGCCTAGATTTAAAAAAATTGCTTTCTATGGAAACTTAGAATTATTGTACTTAAGAGATAAGTATGGTTTAAGTAATTAAAAAAAACAAAATTAATTTAATGGAAGAGTAAAATTATGAGCTACTTTTTAAACGAAAATTAGCAAACCCTGATCGATTTCTTATGAAATAAGTACAACAAACTATATTATTAATACTATTTCTGGTTCACAGGAAAGATTCTTTTAATTCAACTGTTCGAGTGTATCTGGATTTGGGGTATGACTGCTACTACTTTATTTAATTAAAACACAAGAAAATGTTGATCTCTATACGAGATTTAACGTTTTATTACGACTTGTATGTTTATAAAAATGAAACAATTAAATACAAATTTAGGGTTATCTGCCCTCCATGCACATTTCCTAACTGTTTGTCTTAAAAATTTCGTTCTGCTTTTAAATATCTGCTTTTACAGTGTATTCAGGCTACGAATCTTTGTTTATCTTAGATTATTAAAATAGCCTTAAAAATTGGTACAAAAACATGTTAGAAAGAATATTTCAATCAATAAATGTTTTAGAATGCAATTTCATACTGAATTTGTGGTCGCGCAAGGTTTGGTACACAATTATTGTAATGAAATCAACGTGTTTAAGAATTGCTATGACTCCACACATAACTCTTATAAAAACCTTTTAGCATCCTCTTGTAAAATGTAAGTTATTTTCTCACAAAAGGCTATTAAAAATGGATGTGATACTATTTGATGGAATACGTACACTGCTGGCCACCGTAAATGCAACACCCTGAAGGAAGCATGCAAATAATATGAAATTTACAACATGCATTGGCGGAGGTGAGATATGCAAATGATTAGAATTTCAGCGCAGACGCACATCACGCGCGCCTGTGGCGCCACTTCAAAGCGCTATTTAAGGCTTGGAGATTTCGACGATTTCAAGTACGGCAATTGTGTTTTTCTTGTGGTTTTTTCAAAAAAAACGATCAATTATGCCTCGTAGAAAACAGCGATCATCTTTTGATCAAGTATCCGAGTTCGACAGAGGAAGGATAGTGGCCTACCGAGATTGTGGATTATCTTTCAGGGAAATCGGTAGTCGTGTTGGACGAAACCAAACAACTGTAACGCGGATATGTGATCGTTGGATGCAAGAGGGTACGAAGGACCGACGTGTTCGATCGCATCCACCTCAGTGCACCACTTCACGTGCACCACTTCACGTGGCAGTGACGGATCGCTCAGCCACATCACGAACCATAGCACAGCACATTCAGTCTGTACCGCATCATCCAGTGTCTGCGCGTACCATACGACGCCGTTTACAGCAGGGTGGTCTGTCCGCAAGACGTCCATTGCTTCGTCTACCCTTGACGCAGAACCACAGACGTTTCCGCCGCCAATGGTGCGATGAAAGAAGGATGTGGACGGCAGAATGGAATGAAATTGTCTTTACTGACGAGTCACGCTTCTGTCTGCAACACCACGATGGTCGGATTCGAGTCTGGAGACACCGTGGAGAGAGGATGCTGAACAGCTGCGTTATGCACCGCCACACTGGTCCTGCACCGGGTATTATGGTATGGGGCGGTATTGGATATCACTCTCGCACTCCTCTAGTACGCATTGCCGGTACTTTAAACAGCCAGCGCTACATCTCCGAGGTGTTGGAGCCAGTTGTCCTTCCTTACCTTCAGGGCTTGCCCACAGCCATATTTCAACAGGATAATGCGCGACCACACGTGGCACGCATTGTCCAAGGGTTCTTCGTCAATCGCCAGATTGAATTGCTTCCCTGGCCAGCTCGCTCTCCGGATCTTTCGCCGATAGAAAACATGTGGTCCATGGTTGCTCAACGATTGACCCAGAATACATCCCCAGCTGCCACACCAGATCAACTTTGGCAACGTGTGGAAGCTGCTTGGTCTGCTGTACCCCAAGAACACATCCAAAGTCTCTTTGAATCAATGCCGAGGCGTGTGGCAGCGGTGATATCCAACAATGGCGGCTACTCTGGCTACTGATTTTGGCAGGAACCACACTTCACAGAAGTCTATAAATTTAATCATTTGATACTTGGTCAACATGTTATCTACAAAATAAATTTTGTTGTGATATCTCTTGTCTTTCTTGGTGTTGCAATTTGGGTGGCCAGCAGTGTATTAATGTGAAACAACAATTGAAACATAAAAATAAAACTTTTATAAATTCCAATTGCATGTACTAATGTTAAAATCTCTACTGGAAGCACTTTTCCTTGTCAATTTTAACCTTACGCTTTCTTCAATTGTTTTAGAACGGCATGTTAAGTGATGGTACTAGAAAATACTCACTTTAACTGAAAGCTAAAAGCATATATTAAAATCTTTCTCAGAATACAATGGTACTCAATTTCACCCCGAGCAACAAAATGCTAATATCACTTCACGATATATAAACACCACCTAAGCATTTATCATTTAATGGAATTAAAGGAAGTGGTTGCAATCCTAGAGTTTCCTGCACAATTTTTTAATTAAAAGGGCGTGCAGAAGGAAATAATTCAATGCGGAGTATCCAAACGTATGTATTACCAAGTAATTATTACAGTGAGCATTCATAAATAAGCAATAAGACGCTGCAGGGAAACAAACCGCACGCGACTGTTTGTGAAGGAAGATCTTAATGCCTCATTCCTTCAAATGTTTGATAACAGCTGGACTTATTTCATAATTTAGAACCTTTGTGCTGAGTGAAAGCGATGAATTTCGAGAAAAATTGAATTCTTCGAGCACATTTCAAAGATACTTTTCCCGCAGTTATATCTTAGGCGGATGAAATCGGCATTGTTTGAAGTCTCTTGGCGGCTTTAATAGAATAGAACGATGCGCATGTGATGCGCTTTAATTTTCTTTAGAGAAGAAAATAAGTTGGCTGGAGTCAGAAGAAAAATCAGCAACGTTTTACAATTAAGTTGATTAAAAGTAATCGAACGATTTCACAGAAATGGGTCGATACGCTTTTCTGATTGTCTTAACGTTGAAGAAAATAAATATAGCTATGATTAAAATTATATACAAAGTTGTGCACTTACAAACAAGAAACAGAATAGAAATTTGAATATTTATATAACAAAATATATAAAATAAGCCCAAATAAAGCTTTTTAAAAGTGTCATTAAACAACTAAAAAAAACAAAATAATTAAATTTCAAGACATGGTACTACTGTAATGGTATAGAGAGCCATCTCTTAGAACAGCCGCTAATAGCGGTGCAACATGGTTTGTAAGCACAGCGATATATCCAACAGATTATTTGACCTGTTGCTTTGGTTTTCATGTCACAAGTGCCCAAGGAGCTATTTACAAGCACACGATAACGTTAGGCGACACATCGCTCTCCTTTCCCAGTAGTGCCTCCGCAGTCCTTGGTCATAGAGATATTCAGATTTGTCTCCCATTGAACTATATGGCTATGCTTGGCCATCAATTGCACCAACCCTGGATTATAAGGAATCTAGCAACAGCTACAGAATGCTTGGCACAGGATAGCATAAGGACTCCTTATGACTCCATGCCACACCATTTATTGCCATGTATCTCCTTCACTCCTCCAGAGGGGCTTTACAGCCTTACTAATTTATAACTTTTCTGGTGTAATTCTACTACAGTAAAGAGTTATCTAGAATTGACATTGTGATAATTTCGTTGTCTTTTCACGTACATTCGTTTTTAAGTTTCATTCCGATTGAACATTGATTTCGGGGCACTGCAATTTGTTAAGGCACGGTGAACATGTAAATTTAAAATTATCATATATAGTTAGAATATCTTCAAAATGGAAACTAATATCCAGGTCAATAAGGGTGGTTTAGTTTGGTTTAATTTTGTCTAGTTATTGTTTGCGACACGAGGGCTAATTAAACCAGGACCTATTGCTTAAAGTAGGTCACGTTATGCTATGCACCTAGGTTTGGGAATTTATGTGGTCTGTAACGTAACTGATAAGTTAAAAATTATAAAAATCCATATTTTTTACAATTTTCGATGCACAAGACAATTAATTTTAATAATGTATTAATTTCTGCCCGTTTATTACAATAATTTACTTGCTTTATAATTGTAAAAATGTACCGTATAATATACTGCATTCTTAAGTATTTCCATCCCAGCTCATAAAATTATTCATTAGCTACTCCACAAGTATTTAGATTTTAGCATATCGTTAGTTAAAATAGGAGTTACTTCAATATCAATATAAACAATGAATCTTACTGATAGTAATTTTTTCTATATAACTACCTAATCTCACACAACAAATCTTATTCGTTTATAAATATTTGTAAATGCAATAAGGAGAAATCGATTTTGACATAAAATTAAAATAATTGTCTTTATCTTGCAACTTTGTGGAGTATTTAAGTAAAGGAGGAAAGATAAAAACATAAACATTGTATGAGTATTTTAAAATGTTTACAATAAAATCTCTAATTAACAAAAGATTGTCAACCCATGAACTATGAAATAAGTATTTTGTTAAATGTACAATATTATGATGAATCAATCAATCCTACCTACTCCAAATATGCTCATAACTCATAAACTCACAAGTGTAAATGTTATATCATCTACTGTAGTCATTGGTGCACATAAATGAAGTAATTAAATTGAATTAAAATTGGATGAATTAAGCAATCGAGAAACCTCTAAAGGGGGCTCTGTAAACTGAAAGGGTCTCAGTGCTTTGGCCGCTTCCATAATCAGCTAAAAGAACGCTGACTCTCTTCCAGATGAAACTGAGTCATTTGGATTTCCATATCGAGCCTAATGTAGAGTGAAGAGGCCGGTAAGTGAGCCGAAGAATGACACCAAATATGGCTTGAAATATTCCCAACTTTAATTTCGGGAAGTGGGCTTTAAGTTCCTAAACAATTTAGAAAGTGATAAAGAGCACTATTAGTGAAACTTAGATGAAAAATGATGTCTTCAAAGCACTTGCTGGGGAGGAAATGTGCTTGGAGTTTTATGTTGTTAAGCGCAATCTACGAATTATAGGAAAGTGAAGGAGCGGCAGAAAAACAGTACAACTTTGCGTACGAGTGAGTTGCAAACTACCTCTCATGATGTTTAACGAAGTACGGCAGGAAATGATCCCGTTTTCAATTCAGGAAATGAAAAAGCTCGTACGAATTTCTTTCTTAATCCTCTGAGGGGACACTTTTACGAGAATTCTTACTGGCAAAAAAGTGACTCTTCAAAAAATTAAACCACTGACAATTTAGAGTAAGTGGAATCAATTTGAAAATTTGTGTTGCGCATGCACCACAGGAAATGTGTTCGGTGTTTACGGTGTTTTTAAAGGTGCACCATCTTGACTGTAAGTAGTGTCGAACTTTTAAATTCACCCGAGAGATGCGAAAATGCAAATTAGTTTTCCTCTTTTATGTCTGTTTTTCTACAAATGTTCTTTGGGCAGCATTTGGTAAACAAATTTAAGCGTGGAAAGGAAAGTAGATTGAATGATTGATGTCTATATGGCTGAATTCTCGAGTACTAGAACAGAGACATGCAAATAATTGAAAAACTTCGGTATTCCAAATACAATAAATATATGCGTGATAAATAATATATACGCATGACTTCAATAAAGTACATCATAATAGGTATTTTAAAGATATAATTGAAGAACATAAAACCTTATTTCTCTCTACACCAGATTTTTTAAAATAAAAATTATATTTCCTTTCTCTCAGATAGAAAGCCAAAATGAAGAAAACAATTTTGCTGAAGAGAAGCGAAAACGTTTGATAAAATACAATATATAATGTAACTAGTAATGGCAGATTAAACGTTAAATATCGAAATAACTTTGGTATTTAAGTTAGCAGTTTAAAAAGTATAGCACATGTAAATATGAACAACACTTTTTATAAGACAAGTATTACCTAACCTTCAAAATTAGGCTAATAATATTAATTTTTTTAAGGTATTTATAAGTTTAAATTCCTAAATAGTAAACATTATAATAATAGAATTAGCTGTAATAAAAGGTGTTTCATACAAACATTGAACAATAAAAATTATTTTAAATAGCAAGACCATTTTATAAATTTATTGAAATCTAAATTCTATTTCGAACATGAATATGACATGATATATGATTGAAAAATAGATTTGATTTTTACAGAAATTGAAATAAAGGCACACTTTCAGCAATCTAGAACAATCAAAATATTTTTTTTTAAATTCCTCCATTGCTTGCATAAAAAGACGAGTAACAATTGATAAATTTTTAAGCTAAATTAAATTCTGAAATATTCAGTAGTGGATACTTCAATTGAATCGATATTGATTGCTTTGTTACAGGAGTTTGGACAACTTATTATGGAAGTAGAAATTTTGAAAAATGTTTCCCTTGGATCTTCTAATGAGCCCAATTGAGAATCATTTCCATTAAATTGCGCATGCCTTTCTTTAATGAATCCAATTGAAAATAATATGCATTTAAATTTTGAAGTCGTGTTTATTTGGAATAAAAAGGAACTATTCACATTGTGGAAACTGGAGTTCATCTTTGGCAATTGTTCTTTCGTGGGGAGGCTTTTTAGAAACGGATTTAGGACGAAGAAAGACAAAAAAGAATTCGGTGTTTTTTCAAAAGGACAAGTGCCATAAATACGGATTAAAAGAAGATTCTTTATTCGTTGTTTATTTTAGCAAATTAAAATGGCTTAAGAAAACATTTTTTTTCGGTTCCAAAGAAAGCGGTTAAGTAAGTGTTAAAAGTACATGGTTGAAAAAAATGTGTCAAATTTTTATCTTACAGAAGTAATGAGTTGACTGAATTTGGAATCATTTTTAATGCAAAATTTAAAACTTTGTATGATTTCATTAAAAAGGTAATCCTATTATCTTAAAAATATGATAAAATAAAATGAAATGTATTTTGTTCTTAAGATGTATTCAAAAATTGAGAGAAGAAAAGATGATTCGTGAGAAAGTTAAATTAAGATGTTTTTTAAGTGGGCAATGATAACGCACATTTGAGTTCTCATAAAATTCAGATTAGTATTGTAAATGTACCCCTAAGCAATTCACTGGTTTAATCTTCAGATAGTTCATATTTCAGCGAATGTCGAAAACCTTTCTTTAGTTTGCATAACAGAGTAACTGCACTGATTTCGAATTGTCTCACTTTTAAATAGGATTAAATTACCTGAATTGAAAAAGATTGGTGTTTTTATGTTGAAATTATAGCATGACACTAAAATGTCTAACTCTTAATTTGAGGTGAAGACGGTACCGGAAAAAAGTACTTTTCTAAATTCTTGTAAATTTTCATGAATCTATTCAAACACGTAGTTTGCTTTTTACGAAGTAAAAATTATAATCTGTATTTATAAAACACGTACCCAGGACTCATGTACACATGTAATAGTTAAGTTATGAAAAAGCTAAAATAAACTAAAACGTTAAAGCAATTTTCTTTCTACTTAATCTTTTAATTTGATAAAATATGGTGTTAATTCCCTATTTTGTTTCCGTTTAAAATGAGTGCATCTTTCTTAACTACGAATTGTGTGTATTCAGATGATTCTCATTCTCTACAATAGATGTCGACTTGCGGAATTGTGTATTTACCATCCTTTGTTTGGATCTTTCCCTTTGGGATTCATCCCAGATCGTTGCCTATAGCCCGTTATGTTACTCTAGTGCGATGTTAATTAACTACCTACCTATCATCCTCTGTTATTTGGGTTTATAAAATATGTATAAACCCAAGGGAAACAAACTCGCAGCAAAAGAAGTTAATTTATTTCACTATTGACTTCTGATACAGATACTATAGATCACATTTATTTTACTACAGATAATTGGAACATAACTTCATTTATCGGAACCTAAAAGGTAAGTAGTTGCTTATCCCGGATGATGTACAGCAAGGAATGCAGCATCTAATTTTAATGTCGAAAATTCTTTCATCGAATATTGAAGGTAAGTGAGAGTCCTAAGTGAATTATGTTGGATTCCTAAGTGATTTGTACATGCAATAATGATTTTATTTTGCAGATCTGTGCTTTAAATTTTTTTAGTTCCATGTTCCATTTAAAATTTTCTTGAAACATAAACTTAAAAAATGTCTTTTATAGGTATTTCCTAAAATAATAATTTTTTGGAATTTTCTCAATTTGTGTTGATAAATTATTTAATGTATGAAAATGTTATTCGAATAGTGGTACAATTCCACTGTTTATAAAGTTGCCGATAACCTCATTTTTTCGCTATCACACTTATTTTTCTTGAACCCAAACAATAAACTAAATTTAATCTCTGGCAACTAAATAAAATCTTATTTTTTAATTTCTGAATTTTTTTACTCATCTTTAAAGTCCAATGTCTTGAAATTGAATCGATAAAAAAAACCACACAGTAAAATCTTTATTTGCTAGTTATGATACACCCGTTTCTGAGACCATTTACAGAGAAGTTGAAAGTCCATTTTGAGAATAAACTATTTAACCTTTTCAATGCATTTTACCGAAGTTTTGCCATCTGTGAGAAGGTAGAAATACAAGTTCGCACTGTGCAAGGTAATATTAAAACATTTTGAGACACCGACTATTCTTAAAATGACTCAGTTTCTAATATAAGCTATGTAATCTTATTCTTATAAATGTTGTACGAAGTATTTAATCTTTACTCCACTTGCCAACATCGATGGTATAAACTATAATGAAATTCAATTATCATCACTTTTATTTTGATGTATGCTGTTTTGAAAGCTATAAAATGTGGATAGTTTTCATTTTATTTGCAGTCTTTTTTACAATCACGTAAGATGTTAATTACGTATAGTTCATGTGTTAGTTAAATAAGCTTCTAGCCTAGAAAGAAGTCATTTCTTCAATTTCCTTGAATAAACTGATGCAAGGGAATCAAATTGATATATTTTATTAAAGAATATCTACTAGCAGACACTATAAGGCTTTTCACTGCATTGGCTAATATTTTCAGATGTATTTAAATAATTTGAAGGTGTATTTAGATGAACGTGTGGATTAAATAAATTATACAATAAATTATACATAGAAAATAAGTAGGTAGATATTTAATTAAGGTCGCATTGGGGGCAACACTACGGGGTATTGCCAACGATCACGAATCCATCTCGAGGAGAAGGATCTGAGGACTACACCTCGTAATTTTGAACCACGGTCAGAGGACGAGGTCACCCCTCAGCTGGCATCCCACTTTCCAAGCGTTCACACCACATCAACGTGAAGACATTTGGGGCCACGACAGATTTAACATGCAAAAACCACAGCGTTCACGACGGTCTTTGATTGGGCCGAGTTTCGAACTCAACCCTCCGACTGCTAATCCGTTACTCTTCCAACCGGGCTACCGCGGCACTAGAAAATAAGTATTCGTGATCTCTCGTGTACTTTAAAGCAATAACTAGCAACGACAAAAATCTTAAAAATCCATATTTCGATACTAATCAAACATTCAATGCCAAAGAGATTATGAATGAGATTATGAATAAGCCATATGCACTTGAATGTACATTTTGGGTATGAAACATTGGTTACAGCGTATTAAAGGTCAGGAATAAGTAGTTTTATTTTATTCCTTGATAGATTCATTTGCTTTTCATAAAGCAGCCAATATCAGTCACAGCATGAAATGTCAATATCCAGTTCCATTGCTCCTCACGTAGATTCATTTCCCCCAAATCATCTGCAGCTGCAACCATTTGAAACGCTAATTCCATAAATGATATTGAATGCTGCCTCCCTTTATATTACATGAAAGGAGTTCCCTCCCACTCGCGACAAAAACTCACCTCAATTATTTTCTCAGAATATCTAGGAGAATGTTTCGGTAGGTAAGAAGTGTCGGTATAATTCAAGCTCCAGATTCTCTATATTTGTTGCATTTATCATCGTGGAGGTGCAAGCGTGTTAATTTAACTTATACTTTGGACATTACTTCAGCTTCATGCTATTTAAAGAGACCCTAGGAAAGGCTCAGAAAGTATTCATTTGTTGTAACACCGATTTCGTTTTATTTAGCACAAGCAGCGGAGGATATCTTTAAGAGAACAAATTTGAAAATACTTTAACTTATGTTCAGTAATTGATGGAGTAAGGGAACATAGTCAATAAGGGAACAAGTAAAATAAAGCTTCAATTTTTTTTCTGATAAGCAAGTAAAATACGAAATGTAGTAGTTATGTAATCCGAAAAAATAAATCAAGATCAAGTTAAATTTGAGAATTAAAAGGTTATAGAGAGGGTATTTTTGGTAAAAAATATATTCCAAAACAATGGTGGGAAGATACTTGGGAGGAATTTCAATGCCTCTTGAAACAAAAGAGCGTTCGAATATTCAGTGGGATCAGCTCTTCAGTACTGAAATAGAAATACGTAGAACCGTATGCATATACTGCACTTTGAAGTGCCAGAAAAACTCGTACATCAGTCTAATACTCGTACGCTTTTCACGTAGCTTGGGACTGTAGAAATATAATGGGGTATGGACTCAACGCGTAAGTATCCTGTAGACATTGAACATCATACTTCCTACAGAGTGGTCCATGATTCTATTGTATTCCGAGATATATGATTTCTGTGTTCCACAGCATGCTGCATGGCACCCCAGATGTGTTTGATAACGTTGAGATCTGGTAATTTAGGTGGGAATAGCTAGACCCCCAACTCAGATGAGTGTTCCACTAATTATAATTTGGCGTGTCTAGACTTGTGTCGTATCAGGGCTTCCAATGGATGCCAGCTAAACAAACACAATATCATTATGTAACCAACGCTAGTTTATACAATCCCGTTGACATGCGGTATCCATGGCTTTATGGGGTTTTTCCACACCGAAACAACTGGAAACGAATAGCGTTTCCAGTTGTCAAGAGTTCAATGGCGGTGTTCTCTAGCCCAGGTGAAACGCATAGCTGTGACGAGTATTCATGAAGGGTGCTCCAGTTGGGTGTCGACTTCTAAAGCCCGAACGTTGCACAGTCCACACGCGGCAAGCCGACACTGGCCACGTTCACCCAGTCACGGCGACACTGCTATCGTAATGTACAGGTTTTTGCCAGAATTCTTCGTGTGGTCACGGTACACCCTTGAAATGGTATTACGTGAAAATCAAAATTTTACCTCCGAAATGTCCCATCTCAGAAGCTCCGACAACTAAACTGAGTTGAAAATCCCTTAAATTGTAATAACTTGCCATTCTCACTGCAGAAAGAGCACTAGATGCTTCTAGAGATGTCTATCGCCTTATATATGCACTGGCAGACGCAACCAATTACGTTCATAGATGGCGTTGTCGCTACCTGACCAGACTTTTTGCTGAGAAGCCTTTTGTAGTTGATCCTACATCGTTGCCAGTGGACTGTGTTTATATTATTCGGCGCCGGCGAGGCGCATAAATTTGTTGCGCTTCGAGATGTGTATACTTTCTTCCGGAGGCGAAAGCAGACGCTCGTGAGATCGGTTCAAGTATAGAACATTAAAACCTTTTGTGGACTATCTATGCTTTTCGTTTGACATGTCGGGAGCCATATGTAAGTTTCTATTATTAAATTATTTTTGATATAATTAGCTATACTTTACTCTCTCCAAAAAGTAACTAGGAAACAAATTCCAAGTATTAAGAAGCAGATAAAAAAGACTGGTAGTTTTTTAACGTTGACGATCTGCTATATAAAATGGCGTCCGGCACAGGACTTGGAATTTGTTATTGATAATTTGTTATTGTAAATTTGTTGTTGATAAGAAATTAATTCATTTGCTTTAATTTTATGATGGAGAGTTTAAAGAAAATGCGTACTCCTCTAAGAAGTGGTTTCACTAGAATCGCTAATGCGTTATATCAATGTTTAGAAGAGGAGGAACGTGATATTGATGAAATTGAAATTTTAATAGCTCAGTTAAACGAAAAATGGTTGGAACTTGAATCGAAAGAAAAAGAAATTATTGCTTTGTTGTCAGATATAGATGAGTGTTCTCAAGAAAGTTTTAATCAGGCTTACGAAGTTTTTGAAGAGTATAAGGAAAGATATATACGACTTAAAACTAAAGTTAAGAAAAGTATTAATGACGATGTTAAAAGCACTAATGACGATAATTCAAGCGTGCTTAAAGAAACAGTATCGAAACGAAAGTTCCAACTTCCTAAAATTGAGCTTAAGAAGTTCAATGGTGATGTTAAGGAATGGCTTGGTTTCTGGGGTCAGTTTCGGAAAATTCACGAAGACTTGGACATCGCTCCAGAGGATAAATTACAATATTTGTCCCAGTCTACTGTAGAAGGATCGCGTGCCAGAGATATTGTAGATTCCTTTCCCGCATCTGCTGAGAATTATGAGCAAGGAGTTGAATGTCTAAAAGCTAGATTCGGAAGAGAAGATTTACTCATAGAAGTATATGTGAGAGAATTGCTAAACTTAATTTTGAACAATTCTTTACATCAAGCTAAAGTTACACATCTCGCCAAATTGTATGATAAAATTGAAGCACACCTCCGTGCCCTTGTAACATTAGGTGTAACTTCCGATAAGTATGCTTCTATGCTGTATCCCTTAGTTGAAAGCTGTTTACCAGAAGACATGATTCGAGTATGGGAAAGAAGTATTAGTTTATCAAATGAAACTAAGAAAATGCCAAATAAACTGACCGCTCTTATGAGTTTTCTAAAATCAGAAGTTGAAGGGGAAGAACGAATTTCAATAGCGAAAGAGGGGTTTGGTTTAGAGGCAAAACGTAAAAGGAAATATTCCTATTCCACATCTCCTAATAATGATAAACAATTTCCAACCGCAATCGGACTTTTTGACAATGCTGAGACTCGTCGAAATAAACAAGCACTGTGCTCATTTTGTGAGAAAGCGCATGATTCACAAGCTTGTAGAATCGCGTTAAAAATGAGTTGGGATGATAAAAGAAAATTCTCAGCAAAAAAGGGTTGTTGCTTTTTATGCCTAAAAATCGGTCATAGAGCTCGTGATTGCAGGTGCAAGATTAATTGTGAAAAGTGTAGGAGTAGACATTACGCTATAATGTGTAATGAAGGTAAATTTAAAGAACCTAAATCGGAAGCGAACGCTGGTGAAAGTGATAGTCAAAATATGATCAATGATGCAGTTTTAAGCAATCGCACATGTTGTACAGTTCTTTTACAAACATTGTATGTACGATTACGAGGTGCAGGAAATAAGGGGAAAATAGTTCGTGCACTCGTCGACTCTGGGAGTCAACGATCTTATTTGAGTAAACGTGTAGCGAAAGAAATGAAATATGATTTTATTAAAGAAGAAAGTGTTATTTATAATTTATTTGGGGGCAGAGAACATCCCGAGAAACATTTTAAATACAGAGTATTCATTAGCAGTTTGAAAGGTGATTATAATTGTAACTTTGAGGTCCTCGACCAGCAAACCATTTGTTCGGCTGTACCCATTCCAACATTAAAACCATTCGCTGAGGAGCTTGAATATCATAATATTACTGTAACTGATCAATTAATCTCTGAACAAGAAGAATCGTTAGAAATTGATCTATTAATCGGGGCTGATGTTGCGGGTAAACTCTTTAATGGAAAGATTATTCATCTGCCGTGTGGACTTGTTGCTGTAGGAACATATTTAGGTTGGACCTTGATGGGAAAGATGCCATATCAAACTTCTGATGACAATTCTACGATGGTAGTTACAAATATGTTAGTTAAGGATGTAGCTATTACCGAACTCTGGAATCTTGATATCATTGGAATAATTGATCCGGCCACACAAAAGGCCAGAGAGGAAAGAGATTTTCAAACAAAGATGCGATTTCAACATTCTGTGTCCGTGAACAGTGAAGGGCGCTATGAAATTGTTTTGCCCTGGTATGAAGATCACCTACCGTTACCCACCAATAAGGATTTAGCCATGAAGCGTTTAGAATCTACAACGCAGAAACTTCGCTCACAAAACCTGCTTACATTGTACGAGGAGGTTTTCGACAATTGGCGCGATTTAGGTATAATCGAAGAAGTCAAACAAAGTGAGGTTATTGATGATGGACACTATTTGCCACACCGACCAGTTATAAAGGAAAATAGTTCCACCCCAATAAGACCAGTATTCGACGCTTCTGCGAGAGTAAAGCATTCTCCGTCTCTAAATCAGTGCTTAGAATGTGGTCCGAATTTAATAGAGTTAATACCTTCCATTCTTTTAAGATTTCGGGAGGGTAAATTTGCAGCCATAGCAGACATAGAAAAGGCATTTTTACAAATTAGTGTAAAACCCGATGATCGAGATTATCTTAGATTCTTTTGGTGGAAGGATGTGAATAAAAAGGAGCTAAAAATATTTCGTCATACCCGAGTAGTGTTTGGTGTGAAAAGTAGCCCTTTTCTTTTAGCAGCTGTAATAGAATTTCATTTGCAGAAATATATAGAAAATTCTCACTATGATAAAAATATGTTGCATAAACTTATTCACTCTTTCTATGTAGATAACGTTGTTACCAGTTTTGAAGATGAGCTTGAAATGACATTGTTTATTGAAGAATCTCAAAAAGTAATGAATGAAGGGAAGTTTAATCTCCGAGGTTGGTTACGTACTGGGGATAACTTACAAACAGGTATTGAGTCACCGGTATTGGGATTATTATGGGATTACCAGAAAGATCTTTTAACTGTGAACCTGACATGGTTGGAAAGTTTCAAATTAATGGAAGTAACTAAGAGGACTATTTTGTCTATAGCCCACAGAGTATATGACCCGATTGGTCTTGTAAGCCCTGTTCTCTTGCTTCCTAAGCTATTGTTGCAAAGCTTATGGAAAATGGGAATTTCTTGGGATACTGAAGTTGATGAAAATACGAAAGAAAAGTTTCTAAGTTGGTTCAGAGATCTGAGTCTTAAAAGAAATTTCTATACCCCGATGGATACACACTAACAGAGATAACAAAAATTTGTGTAGCATTCACACCTTCTGCGATGCCAGTAGTAATGCATATGCTGCTGCAGTGTTCGCGAGAATTCAGACTTCTTATGGAGTTGAAGTTCATTTATTAGCTTCTAAGTCCAGAGTAGCTCCTGTGAAATCAATCACGATTCCACGTCTTGAGTTGATAGCTGCAACGGTGGGAGCGAGACTCTGCACTTCAGTTTTAGAAGGTTTGCAATGGCAAAATGTTAAATTATATTTTTGGACTGATTCAACCACTGTTTTGACCTGGATCCAAAAGGAAGAAATCTGGACTGTTTTTGTGTTGAACCGAGTACGAGAAATCAGGAAATTAACAAACCCGAATGCATGGAAACATGTATCAGGAACCGATAATCCTGCTGACCTTCCATCCAGAGGCTGTACTGCCAAACAACTTTTGTCAGTTAGATGGTGGGAGGGACCCGCATGGTTAAAGAGAAATGAAGGTGAATGGCCAACACCACAATTGGAATATAATCAGGAAAACATTATTCATGAAATCAGAAAAGGTGCTGTAACTAACACACATGTAAATCTAGAAACAGAGGAAATCTTCCATAGAATATCTTCGTATGTCAAACTTGTTAGAGCAATTGCTTGGATTTATAAATTTTTCTCTAATGCAAAATTGAAAACATCACGTTACTTTGGGGATCTAACTTCAAAAGAAATAAATCATGCAGAATTAGTTTTGTTAAAAATTATCCAACGCGAAGCATTTCCTGTTGGCGTAAATGATCAACAAATAAAGCCTCTTTATCCTGTACTCGACGAAAAGGGGTTATCAAAACATAGAATAGTGCATATGCTTATAGACAATAAGCATAAAGAACTAGGACATCCTGGAGTCCAAATATTGATGAACCAGCTCAGAGAAAATTATTGGATATTGCGTAGCAGAAAAACGATTAGACAAGTTATATTGAAATGTGTCCGATGCAAACAATTCACTGTGACCCATCCAGAACCAAGAGCCTCTTCCTTACCTGAAGATAGAGTAAGAGAAGCTACGATATTCGAAGTCTTGGGTGTAGATCTCGCCGGACCGCTGTATTTGAAAGATGGGACAAAATCCTGGATAGTTCTGTTCACTTGTGCAGTATATCGCGCAGTGCACATGGAATTAATAACATCCTTGATAGCGGAAGCCTTCCTGCAGTCACTAAGAAGATTTATAACTCGTAGAGGGCGACCCACTATTATTTATTGTGATAATGGCAGTAATTTCGTTAAAGCTCACAGCGAACTTTGCAAAGTGGACTGGCTTAAAATAAAGTCTGAATCCATGATGAAGAAGATAACTTGGAAATTCAGAAACGATAGAAAGTGGCGTACCGGATATCGATAGTATAGATGTCGATAGATAGATAGATGTATAGATGTTTATATTATTCGGCGCCGGCGAGGCGCATAAATTTGTTGCGCTTCGAGATGTGTATACTTTCTTCGGGAGGCGAAAGCAGACGCTCGTGAGATCGGTTCAAGTATAGAACATTAAAACCTTTTGTGGACTATCTATGCTTTTCGTTTGACATGTCGGGAGCCATATGTAAGTTTCTATTATTAAATTATTTTTGATATAATTAGCTATACTTTACTCTCTCCAAAAAGTAACTAGGAAACAAATTCCAAGTATTAAGAAGCAGATAAAAAAGACTGGTAGTTTTTTAACGTTGACGATCTGCTATAGGCGTTGCTATGTTTTTTGCATAGGATTGTCTGTACCAGTTTTTCCTTCATTTCAGTGTATAACTGTGTAAGTAAAGAAATTACGAAACACTTTCCTCCTTTTTTTTTACACCTGCAATCAAAATTCATTTCTAGATCAGTGGACCACCGTGGCTCAATGGGTTTCCCGATGCTCCAGCAACCTGCGAGGTGTGTGTAGGCGTTTCAGTTTCAATTCTTCCCTAGGTGTATTTATCTCTGTTTTCAGTAAAGCTCTCTTTGTGGGTGTATGTCCATTTACTAGACGTTGTTTGGCAGCCAAACAGGGTCTTTTCTCTGTAAACCCCCTCAAAACACAACCTTTTCTAGGTTCCTTTCCTAGACAGATTAACTTTTAATTCAGCGTCATTACATTCCTCTCTCAAGAGTATATGCTCTAACCCCTCAATTTGATCACCGTCCCCCATGCTCTGCTACCACATACTTTTATCCCTCTTCTGACTTTAAATTCAATGTATGCCTCATCCCTGGGTCCGTCTTCATTATGATCTATTCGATTATATGTTAATAAATCAGTATTTTAATCAATCACAAGGCACACTCCGATTAAATGTGACGCATATTGAATTTATATCTATATATTTTAAAGTAAAATAGCAGGCATTTTTATAAGTAATATAAAAATAATAACGGGTATTACTTTAGTATAGGTGGTACTAAATTTTCCATATTTATAAAGGACTGTCTGACGAAAAAAGGCATGTTGGGTAACAGCAAGTTACGTCACTTTCTTTTCTCTGATTGTGTCGCTTATTTTTTCTAAATTATAATCGACAGTAAAAGTTTGTTCTAAAATGACAGCGTCAATTTGAGATTCCGGAGCTTCTATTCGACGAAACGCGGGTCTAGAACGTTACCATTCCCGAGTGAAAAATAGCCTTTGTTGAACTGACTTTTTGGGAGAATTTTCCTCATGTCTTATTCATAGCATTTGATTAAAACACGTATTGAAAGTCCACTCAAGCATCCATTTAAACTGTTTACACTTAAAAATTTCATTTCGCCCTAGTTAGCCTCATTACTTAGCATCTTCATAATATTACTCCGAAATCTGTGGCGTAGATCATATTGCATGAAAGTATGTCTTCGCACTGTTAATTACTATGTTACGTGACTTGATTTTGCAGGAGGCTTTCTGGAATAATTAAATTTAAACTGAGTGCGTACTAGTTTGTATCATATTCAGCTTACAACACTTTCTAACTCTAGAACAGGATACGGTTCCGTATAACGTATTTAATCTTGTTAATAACGGAATGTGTATGGGGCTTGATTCTATAAATAATTGTGTGATTCGGGCTTTGTATTGCTGGAACTTAGTTTCAGCGAAATGAAATGGAAATAGTGCTTTCGAATTTTGTTTTCTTAATTAGTATAAATTTGGAACAATTTCGGATATGACTTTTGTACTGAACATAAATTGAAAAACGCAGGATCATTTTTTCAAGTGAAAAACTACACTCATGCTCATAAATTAAGGATATTTGAGAATCACAGAAAAAAGTGCACTAGAGCAAGAATTTCTGATGGAATAGAACCGCACATCTCTTCTGGAATAACGCTTTGTATTGCTGGAACTTAGTTTCAGCGAAATGAAATGGAAATAGTTCTTTCGAATTTTGTTTTCTTAATTAGTATAAATTTGGAACAATTTCGGATATGACTTTTGTACTGAACATAAATTGAAAAACGCAGGATCGTTTTTTCAAGTGGAATGCATGAATCAAGTGGAAAACTACACTCATGCTCATAAATTAAGGATATTTGAGAATCACAGAAAAAAGTGCACTAGAGCAAGAATTTCTGATGGAATAGAACCGCACATCTCTTCTGGAATAACGTGCTTGTGTTTCAAGCTGAAGTAAGCAACAAGATGACGCTGAAAGTACGTCATAAGGTACAGAGCAGTCCGTGGAGTGTATAAAACGAATCGTTGCTGTGACGATGTGTAGTTCACAACCGGCGTGTAAGCCTGAGATTGCCATAGACGAATAGCTATGACTCAGAAGACACACATGGATGATTTTTTACGTGGCAGAGTTATCAGTCGTTTGGAATATGGCCGCACGCAGATGGAAGTATCCCAGAAACTGGAAATCGCAGTGTCATATCGAAGCTGTGGCAGCGGTTCCAAGAGGATGGAAACGTAAATTGACGCTGCAGCACAGATAGCCCCGGGTTACAACGCCGCAAGACGACCGGTATTTGGCAATAACTGCCAAAAAAACAGACAGAGTACAGCCATCAGACCTGTCCTGACAGCCTCCACGGGTACCACAGTTTCGAGGCATACCGTGTACAGACGGTTGGGAGAATATGACCTATATGCCTGCAGGCCTGCCAGATGTGTTCCACTCACAGCAGCTCACTGCCGGTGCTGGTTAGCCTGGTGCAGAGAACATGTTAACTGGACACCAGCACAGTGTGTTGTTTACTGACGAATCCAGGTTATCCCTGTATTCTGACTCACGTCGTATCTTCACATGGAGAGCATCAGGGACCCGTTACAACCAAGCAAATGTCATTGAACACCATCGTACGGTGGCGCTGGACTTCTGGTGGCATTATCCTGGGTTCTCGAACAGTTCTCCATGTCCAAAGCGGAACCATGGCAGGCCAGATTTATCGGGATATCATTCTGCAACAACACGTTCATCTGTTCAGGGGGCAATGAGCGCAGATTTTCTCTTTATGGATGACAACGCTCGTTCTCATCGTGCAACCATCGTGGACAAATGCCTTGAAGAAGAGGATATCACCCGTTTGGAATGGCCGGCTTTCTCTCCCTATTTGAACCCGATTGAGCATGCATGGGACGTGCTCAGCGACGGGTTGCAGCACGTCATCCACCTCCTAGGTCTATTCCGGAATTTCGCATAGCATTGATTCAAGAGTGGGATGGCTACCCCAAGAGCTGGATAATTTGATGCTCTGCATGACCAGACGTTGTACTGACTATCTTGCAGCACATGGCAAACATACGGCCTATTAACCTTCATACAAACCGTGTACTGTTTAGTTCTTCTACACGGGACATGTATTCTCCATTTGCTCCAGGGTGCATTCCTCTTATTTTATTGGGTAATGTGGTACATGTACCATTTTTCGTTCTGTCCCTTTTTTGTATTAAACAGGCTTTATGTTTACAGCAATTTACAGTCATTATCCTTAATTTATGAGCATGCATGTACATACATTCAATATTTGTTAATTAAAAAACGCTAATTTATCTGTTATGGATATTCCTTGAATATTCATACACTTCTACTCTTAGATCCTTTTTAACTTCGTTCATCAATTGATTATGGAATTGTTTTGAGTACCCATTCCAAGCACTTGGTGCAAAAGTAACCTAAGGGAACAGTAGACTTTCAAAAATCCCCCAAATCGATCGAAATATCGATTTAATTTTAGATTTAAAAATTAATTGATATCAAATACTGTGGATAGCTAAAGAAATTTTCAATTGCGATAATTTTTGAAGGAATTACATATAGAACGACATCAAAGATGTAAGAGAAAAGTAAAGTAAGTCTACGTCAAAAACACGTTTTTTCCTATTGAGATTTTTTGATATTCTTCTGATTTCAACATGTTCCCTGCGCATCTGGTTTTATTCATTTACTTGAAATTGTTTTGGAATAATACTAAATAACTATTGTATATATCTAAGTGCAAATGTGAAATCCATCATGCTTCCAAAATTAGAAATTTTGATTAAAAAAACAACTGCTCTCAACACCAAAAAATATCAAATTCCAACTTATGATTTCGAGATTCTGATCAAGCAACCGGATGCTTTTTTACTATTCAGCTTTTTGTATTTAAAATTAAATTAAATGTCTGCAAGTATGAGGAAGAAAACTCAAATCAAAATTGTTCAGTTATCGTTG
Organism: Meta bourneti; assembly: GCA_933210815.1. Classification (NCBI taxonomy): domain Eukaryota; kingdom Metazoa; phylum Arthropoda; class Arachnida; order Araneae; family Tetragnathidae; genus Meta; species Meta bourneti. The sequence goes on along the minus strand of OW119934.1, from coordinate 3,229,082 downwards.
TATTGAAAATTCCGCTAACAGAACACGAGATTGAAACTCATCATTTAGATGGACCGCGGTAGCCCGGTTGGAAGAGTAACGGATTAGCAACCGAAGGGTTGCGAGTTCGAATCCAACCAAAGACCGTCGTGTACAAGGGGGGCTGGTGCATGTTAAATCTTTCATGGCCTCAAATGTCCTCACGTTGGTGCTCAGTTGTTGCCTCGTCATCTGACAGTAGTTCGAAATTACGTGGTGTTGTCTTCGGATCTTTCCTTTGGGATTGAACCTTCGCCAATAGTCCGTTGTGTTGCTCCAGAGACGTTAATTAAAATACCTGCATTATTTTGATGTTTTAACTTTTTACAGGGTTATTTTACATTAATATCATACAGTGAAATGATGAATACAAATAAGGAGTCTGCTTTAAACTATGAAATTATGCATTCCTTTTTAAGTAACTAAGCAACAAAAGTCAAATGGATAGACAAAAGCGATATTTTTGATGTTTATAACATTTAATAAGGACCGCGGTAGCCAGTTGGAAAAGTAACGGATTGGCTACCGGAGGGTTGCGAGTTCGAATCTCGGTCAATCCAAAGACCTTCGTGTACGTTGGGGCTAGTGCAGGTTATTTGTGTCGTGGCCTTAAATGTCCTAACATTGATGTGGCGTGGAAGTTTGGAGAGTAGGGTACCAGCTTAGGTGTGACCTAGTGATCTGACCGTGGTTCAAAATTATGAGGTGTTGTCCTCTGGTCTTACCCTTCGGGATTGATCTCGGACGGTCACCAATAGTCCGTTGTGTTGCTCCAATGTGCGCGATATTAATTAACTACTTAACTATCATTTAATATTTTACCGACACTGTACAAAAATGTCTAGGTCGAACGTAGAAAAATACATTTTGTTATTTTAAGACTTTAAGATGAGTTAGAATTTTATTGATGTGTATAACATTTAAATATCCTAAAATACATTCAACACCCATTAAATTATTTGAAAGTCTGATAGGATATATTAAACTATTATAGAAGTGAATTTTAACAAAACTTCTTATTTTTAGAAGAGCCATTACATACCAAATGTTCTGATTTGCATTGCTTTATTCTCGAGAAGGTTCACATTTCAACTGCAAAAATCTCCAATAAGAGTTTATTTACAGTGTTCGCTACAAAGCAAAAAGTAAAAACTATTCAGGAAATTCATTTCGTTTTCTTGTATGTTTCAAATAGTCTGCAGACTTTCCACTCGCAGTTTCAAGACAATAAAAGATGCAGGTTCCTCTAACAAAAAACGAAACATTTCCTCTACTTCATTTGGTATAAAATAATGCTAGTATCGTAAAATAATAAGAACGTTTTGAGAGTATTGAATTGTAGTTGATCAATCCAAAAATAAAATAGAGTAATTGAATGGGGTCTGTTCCCTTATTTCTTATAATGTCAAAAGGAGATACATTAAGGTACCCCTTACTTAAACATTTAACATACTTCTTAAAAGCAATGACAAAAGACACTTACCGCGAGTTCTACGTAATCTTGTACGTTTCGTTACATATTCTGAGTTAAATGTTGTTAGAATTTATTCGTCATTAAAACTTAATAAATTATACGATGGTAGGTACTTAATTAACGTCGTAATGGAGCAACACAACGGGCTATTAGCGACGGTCTGGGATCCACCCCAAAGCAGGCAACCTTAGAGATGTTTTGTTTCTTTATCCGGTAGTGAAATGAACTCGTCGTGGCCAGTCTTTTCTTGTAGGGGTGAAGCTTCAGCTCACTGTTAATTACCAACATAAACGGCGAGTTCAAAACTTTTGAGGCACACTTTATTAAAATAACTTATTAATTTTTAAAACTGAATAATTTCAGTAAGTGCCAAAAATAATTTTAGCCTACAAACCCTAAAATCCATTTTTGCAATTCTTTAATTTGCTTTATAAACTGGAAATATGTTCATAAAGTGGGAAGAACATGTTACAACTCCGTATCAGGAGAACAAATGAATACCGGAAAAATATATTTAAAAGATAAATTTTCATGCGTATTTTTATAAAAATTGCTAATTTTGTACATTGTTCACAGATATTTATTACACTTTCCATGTTTATCTGCCACGGTGTCTACATTTTGTCTTGTGCTGCATGACTTCTACATAGTTCTCTCGAATATATTAGACATTTTTATATTATTATATCACTAGCTTAGTGATAATTCACTTCAGAAATTACATGTCTATTAGTATGTTTTCCAATTTTAATAATTAAACACATTTCAAATAGCTAATAATCTATGGTATAAGAACTGGGAATCGATATTCGTCCCCATCTCATTTCTATCTGTAATCTGGTGCAACCTAGTCCCAGATAGCTGGACCGTTGTCCAAGCAACTGTTTATTACAGCTTTTCATGAGCAGCAACTCGGGATTCTTTCTAGCAGCCCTCCTACAAGGCTCAGCCACTAAGCCTTTCGAAACAAGGAGAGAATCTCTTTTGCTTCTCTTTCCTTCTTATTAAGAGCTCCTCTCTTGTTTTAGATCTTCCTCTTGTACATAATTCACATTTGCCACTCCTCAAAATCCCGAGACACGTAATCTCGATTTCGGAAAGATTCTTCCTTCGCTTTTGTTTCGATTTGTTTTGTGGATTCGCCAGCTGCGGGACCGCAATACGACACGTTGGAGATCATTTTGTATTACGACGCTTAATCTGTTGTGAAAGATGTCATTCACTTCACTTTCCATTGGCAACAAAAAAGAACAATAATTTCAATGCCGAAACGTGTTCTGGTAGCAGATTGGAAGGCCCGAAATCCTTCGATTTGAACCAGAAATAGAACATTAGACTTATTTGTGATTCATGGTATTATATTTTTTGAATTCCACCATTTGTATCATCTATAACCCTTGAAAGTATTCATCAACCTTTTTATTTAGAACCAGCAAATAATATTTTGAGAGAAAATGAATTAACTAAAAAGCTTTGTTTAATAATCATGAGCCATGGAGTCGTTTTTATCCAACACGATTAAAACGGATTTTCGAGTTAAGTATTTTTGAAGTAAATTTTGTGCACAAAAATTTTTACATCTCCGCCATGATAGTACTATCATAATTTCAATGTAAATGTGGAACAGGGTTTCTTTAATTCGAAAATATCAAACCTAGTGCTTTAAATATTTATCCGTGAAATATGTACCTGAGCTTGTATTTAATGGGATAGCTAAATTAAAAACCCATTAGTTATCAAAAACACTAGTCTACAAATTGAAAAATAATTTTCATAACAGAAACCACAATAATTGAATTTTATGCGTTTGACGACGCTGAATCTGGAAATGAAGTCAGTTTTTCTCCATCATGTATCACTTTTTTGTTATACAACCTTGGGTAATTGCTAGAAAAGTAAAAAATTTGCAAAGTGACTAAGTTTATCAGTATATGAAATTATACAAAATGTTAAATAAATTTGCAATACTCATAATTTATTTAGCTTATTATATGAAAAAAATCTTGTAGAATATAACTATAAGAGATAAAATGTACCTACAATGTGTTATAACTGGAGTTGGAGAACACAAATTACTTCTTTCTGTGTACGGTAAGGTCCTCTCTTTGGAGAAACCAACAGTAGTCACCTCATCATTGATTCATCCCATCTAACTTGCTAACGCTGCTCAATTTGCAATATGTCCTGGTGGAAGCGTTCTCTATGCTCGTCACTCACTGCACCCAAATTTGGTGGGAAAAAGTCCAGATGAGAATGCAAAAAATGAATTTTTAATGACATCCGGCAGCCTTAATTTTTATAGTTCAACGAAAGATTTTGTACTAAAAGATCCCAATTGTGTGCTTTTTATTGCCAAACCATGGACTAGATCCTTAAATGACTTCCATGCAGCTAGCTCTACATTTTTCAACTTGCTGTCAAAATTATTATTATTGAGTAATCTTCTAATCTGAGGTCCAACGAATATACCTTCTTTTAATTTGGCTTCACTTAACCTTGGAAACACTTGGCTTAAATATTTAAATCCTTTTGTTGTTCTTTATGCAGTGCTTTCACAAAATTCTTCATCAACCCCAATTTGATATGTAAAGATGGCAAAATTACATGCTGAGGGTTGACTAATGGAACATACTTAATATTTTCCCCCAGGAGTGAAGGTGTCTCTTTTGGGCCAGTCTTTAACCACATAATGTTCACTTGCTGCACGACTGTCCCACAAACATAAGAAGCAGCAGTATTTTGTAAAGCCACCTTGAAGGGCTAGAAGAAGACCGATAACTTTGAGGTCGCCACAGATACGACATAAATTAGCATCGTAATTCCCTGCTTTTAAAATCAATGATATACTTTCATATGTCTCTTTCATTCCTTCATTCCAACAGCATGCGCTATTGGTATGGAGTGATGGATGTTTGCATTATGCAGTAGTACTGCCTTTAAGCTGGTTTTGGACGAGTCTATGAATAACCGCCAATCATCAGTTTTATAAGGAATACTCAGAGCAGACATCAAACCTTGTATATTGAAGCAGGAACACAGCAGATCTGTGTTAGTGAATTATTGCATTAATTCTTTATTTCTGTTTTTGAAATATGAAACTTTGGTATCATTATGCAATAAATTCCACTCCTTTAAGCGTGAACCTAGAACTTCTGCTTGTTGTTTTGATAAATTCAAGTCGCGAACCAAATCGTTCAGTTCCACTTGTGAAATGAGATGTTGTTCACTATTTGATTTTTCTGGTATGAAATCAACGTTTTTTGAAGCTTGTGCCACCGCAGTATTTTCAGAGCAATCCTCTTCAGGATCAGAAATTTCCTGCCACGAAGCTGGGGCTGTAGGAATAGGTAAACCATCTACATGAGCAACTGGTCTCATAGCCGATGGAACATTTGGGTACACAATATTACTTTTATTTCTTGCAGAGAAACCACTGACACTTGTTAAACAGAAGTAGCAGTCGTCATAATGATTTTTCGGTTCACTCCAAATCATAGGTATAGCAAAAGGCCCCCCCCAAATACGTTTTTTCCCCTTTTAACCACTTCGTGAGCTCCACATAACACCTAATACACGTTAGATGCGGCGCCCACAATTTATCCTGATCTCCGAGTGGACAACTGAAATAATGTGTATAAGCAGTTTTCATCAATTTTGACTCATTATTTATTGGTTCCGGGTGGGTGACTCTTTGTTTTTTTAGATAGCAGATCGTTTCTATTATGTGCCAAAAATGACATAATAGGGATCTTTAAAGTTATATAAATAAAAAATGTGACGTGGTAGAAAATTTTTGATTACATTTTCTGTTTCAGCATTAAAAATACTTTATAAAACACTCATTGACTTATCTGTTACGAAAATCGTGTAGACCAGTGTAATTATATGTAGGTAGTTAATTAACGTTGCACTACAGCAACACAAAGGGATATTGGCGACGGCTCGGGATCAATCCCGAAGGAAAGATCCGAGAATAGCACCTCGTCATTTTGAACCACGATCAGATGACGAGATTAACACCTGAGCTGAAAACACTTCCACACCACTCGGGCTCGGGATAAATAATTATTATGTAATAATAAATAACTTTTTGAAAACGCATTTAATTCGTGTACTTGTGTAAAGAGCAGCTACAGAGGAAACTACAAGAATTGAACACAGTTAAAATGTAGAACCAAAGAAAAATAAACGAACCACCCTTGTTCATTCGAGTAGCTTGAACAGAAGAGAAAATTCAAAGATGGCATTCGACAGGGAATAACGCCTTCTATAAATTCATATTCATAAAATTTACATAAGGAGACGTCTTCATATTAAATTTAGCTCTTACATCGTAATTCCCAAATGCAATCCCCTATTTTGACACAAAATTTTGAATCTATATCAAAATTTGACTGCAGATACCAAATTTCATATCATTTGATCCTAACTTTTCAGAATTATGAGTGTAGGAAGTTTAAACTCCTAATGTTAAATCAGTTTAAGACCTTGTTCAGATCTTCCGAAATAATTTTCCTATAGCTCTGATATTTTATACTAAGGTTACTAATAAACAACCAAAACTAAATCTAATTGTTTTATTTGAAAAATAGTATTCGTATGAACATTAATTATTGAATTAATATTCTAAAAATGTATGAATAGAATTTTGATAAATTTTATGGGAAATCGATTCAAAAGGACTTTTATAATAGACACTACATCTTTAGACATCATTTAATAGTTAATTTAACCATTTAATAATTGCTACAATTAACCGTTTATGTCGATTTCTAAGTCAATAACTACCTTAAATTCAAGCATGCGCATTAGTACCGCCTACATATGTGCACCAAACCACGACTCCCTAGCTTCATTTATTTACGCACGAAAAATTATGGTCGGATATTTTTTAACAAATCTCGTACTTATCCCAGATAGGCCTCGTTTGAAAGGATACACGAAATTATTCAATATACCGAAAAAGAAGGATGTAATTAAACTTTTAAAAATAGCTTTTTGAGCTGACTCAGTCTTTTAAAAATATTTTTGTGAGCGATTGTAATGAACACCGTCAATCCTCGTTTTGTTGTCAAAAATATTTTGAGTGAATTTAGGATAGGTTTGAATATGACCCAACTACAAGATTAGTTTTAGCTTTTGAAATTTGGGAACAATTGGTAAAATTATTTGTTAAGCGGAACTTACTTTCAAATTAAATAAAAATTTCTGTTGAATTAAACTGTACTTTTGCTAAACGAACTTAAGCATAATTTTGATTGCTATATTTCGTCAAAATTTTCATTCATATTTCTGTACTGAAAATCTTAATTTCTAAAGTGAAGCAATGACTTTCAGGTGTATATCTGCAAACGATTCTTAATTTAAATAAGCTTTTATTGAAAACTTTGCATCTTTTGAATCACTAAAACTTGATTTAGATGAATTATAAGAATTTAAGATGAGAAATATATCTTAATATTTTAAATGCAGTCTAAAAGTATTTTAATAAGTTTTCGGTTCAAGGCTTCATTTAAAAGCTGGCTATTGGTTTGAAAATAAAAAGGATTTAGTTTTTGACAGATATGTAAAGTGTATGTGTGTTGCAACGTCTCTAGCAACAAGCTCGGGTTCAGAGGTCAACACCACTGACCACGGGCCAAAAACCCAGAAACATCCATCGGGGTGGTCTTCCATGGTGGTCTAATTGCTGTCCAGATAGTTTGTAGGGGTGCACGACGCCTCCTGTTATTGAACCCAGTGAAATCTGGGGACACAGAAGAGAACTGTTGGAGAGCTCGAGCTGAGCAGATGTGTTTTTTGTGGTGGTCGTTCGAGCCAGTCTTTAGAGTAGATTCCGTTTTCCCTGTTCGCAGCACCCGCTACCTAGGGATATAATTTCCTGATTGTATAGAGTGTAGATACTACACTGGTGTTCAGAATTAAGAGAATTTGCATATTTTGTCAAATTTCTCGAAAAGTACTGAACGAAGGGTAAAACTAATGCTACCAAACAAAGACGCAAATCTTTAGTGTAGAATGCGTAAGGTACACGTGCGTGTGGGCGATGCATTTACAGGAACAGGCTTTCTAAGCACACGTGACAGTTTCCGCGCTTCGTTCGCTCGCACACCTTGGCGAATCTCGAAGTTTTTTCGCAACATTCGATGAAATTCAAATGCAACAGTTAAAAATATTAACCACCAACGTTTGGATGATGGAATGAGGTGGCGAATTGACGGGAGAATGGAAGCAGGGCAGTCTCAAGAGCAGATTGCTAGAGACTTGAATGTAACGCCCAGCGTCGTGTCCATCTTATGGAAACAGTTTAAGGATACCGAATCCGCAGATAGAAAACATCGACATTGGACCAGTGATCAGTGGGGGACCGTTTTATTCAGTGTTGAGTCCCGGTTCAGCCTAACCACTGATTCTCGGCGTACGTTCATCTGGAGAGAACCAGGGACGCTACAAGCCCTACAACATCCGAGAAAGAGGCAGCGGAGGTTTGATGATCTTGGCAGGCATCATGTTGGATGGGCGTCTAGACCTCCATGTCTTTGACAGAGGCTCTGTGACTGTTGTGAGGTATAGGGATGAGATCTTGGAGCCCTATGTTCGCCTTTTCAGTGGTGCAGTTGGCTCTGATTTTATTTTTATGGACTACAACGCTGGTCCACATAGGGCTCATCTGGTCGACGAATATCTGGAAAGTGAGGATATTCGCCGGATGGATTGGCCATCCAGATCTCCAGACCTAAACCCTATAGAGCATATCTTTGAAGATCTTGGGAGAGCTATTGCAACTAGCCTTCCCCCTCCCAGAACCATGAAGGACCTGTAAACAGCGTTGATGGAGGAGTGGGACCGACAGCCACAAGGACTCATAAACTGCCTCGTTTCCAGTATGAATTCACGTTGTGAAAGCTACGTTACAGTTCTACAACTGTAAGAGGGGACCATACCCCCTATTAACCCATTTTTGTGTCGATATTGTAACCTCTGTTTTAGACCTTCCTGCGCTGATGAGTCTTACGCACGATCATGAGTGTACTATAACTGTTCTGTGGTTGTTTTTTTGTATTATTTCAACCTATGTACATAACTACTTTCATTAAAGTATGTCCAATAGTTCTGGGGATAATCGCCCAAAAGTGAAAATTCTCTTAATTCTGAACACCAGTGTATGTTTAACGTAAATAACGTTACTTATTTGTAATTCAGACTGTCGCTGTGTTCATTGGCACACCACTCGGCCTACTACGTTACAGTATGTAACTTTTAAATCGAATCATGTGAACATAATCATTTCTAGTTCAAGTCACATGTTGGTGGTCTTGCATTCTAGCTCACACACGTCTTATTCCATCTCAAGATGGAGAATTTCACCATGAAAATTTACTCATATGCAACGTTCTGTGTGCAAACGTTAGCGTAATAATGCCTGTTACCAACTTTAAAAAATAACCAAGGAGTAAAGGAAACTTATATCCTACGTTTATATAAATATGTAACGTGTAGTGAAAATATTACTATACATTTTCGATAGATCAACCAGAAAAAATGTTTTAATAAGTTTTAACAAAGATTACTGCGCAACTTAATTTTAGTTGATATTTATAATACTTTTAGAAAAATATTGTTCTAAAGTAAGGAATTAAGAAAACTTATTTATTGGGTAAATTTTTAATTCGCCGTTTAAGTATTTCATTTAGAAGACAAAGTTTAGAATAAACGAAAGATAATTTAACTATCGCAGCTAACAAATTATTTAAGGAAAAGTCCGCAGTTTTCGTAGTAAATATGCATAAACTAATGTGTGTACTTTCTCCTTAACTCAGATTTCCTTAGCATCTTATACGTTATAATAATAATTATTATGATATAGATGGAATTATCGTAACGCATTTCTAGTACTGTGAACAATTAATTATCTTTTCAAAACAGCATGGCAATCGACCTACCATTCCTCATATATATATATATATATATATATATATATATATCAAATTAACTAACAATGCTTGGACTAAAATTATGTTTACTCAAAATAATCTCCTTTCCAGTAGAAATTATCATTTAACTGCAGTTATATCTAATTTTCAGTGAGGTATGAGGTATTTTCCCTAATCTAAGAGTAGGATTGGATACCCAATCACGTTAGCAAATTTAATAATGTAATAAATAAGTGACATCCCTAACTAGTATCTCCCTTTAATGCATCGTTCCATATACAAGTGCTATAGTATCCTATTAAATTTCCCAAATCGGAATGTTATTTAACACTGGGATATAGTTTCAAAGCAATTGCGTGCAAAAAACAGCATATGCTCCATATAAGCAACGTTAAGCACCAAACCAACTTATTGATTTTGAATAAAATAAGTCCATTCTGAAAAAATAATTCAGAACATTATGGCTCATTTCTATTTCAGAAAGAGAAGACATTTTCAATGTAATTTTAGAAAATAGTTATAAGCATTATCCATTCATCTACATTCCTACGTGGCTTATTCAAGACAATAATTGTTATTGATAGAACAACGTGTGGTGGCTTGAACAGTGCCACCACTTTCAACAGCCCTTTGGTGAGAAATCGTGTACTACGCTTTACTTCTTTGCTTGTATTCTGCTTTTGTGTTTAGTGTCGTTGTAATATGTATGTGCTGTGATGTTTGTAAAATAAAAACCTTCTGAATATGCCATATTCAAACGTAAGTTTAGGGCAAATAAATATATACCTAAGCTGTCATGCAAAAACGGCATTAGTACATATATGGAATATATCATGTGCAGAAGTAAAGAAGTTGAAATTTTTTAAAATATTCGTTTCCAAATATTCAAACGAACAAAAATAGAAAAGTTTATAGGTTTCTGTAGCATATTTCTAAGTTGTATTGCTTTACAGAATTAACTCACTTATATAGTTCTACCATCTTAATATTTGCAGCATCTATAATTGATTTTTAGTGACAGCAGCTGTTACAAGTTCATGCTCCGCATTTAGCATTAAACTGCTCTGAAATTTAGATATTGTTTACAATTTCAAAACAAATATCAAATGGCAAAAAAAATATTCAAAACTGGATTAGATTTAATAATTGTGTTTCGTCATTTTTTCTAACCCAGTTCTGTGAGATACGGAATTCATACTGATAAAATGCCTTGTTCTTATCTTCTATATAAAGATACTCCCGTTTCTTGTCTAGGGATCAAATTGTAAATTTCAGCACTCATTTCTATAAGCTTCATATTACGTGAATGTCGTATCAAATGAAGTTAAATTACCTAAAAATGCAATATTCATTTTTAAATGAGAAACACTGTATTTAAATATGCATAAACATCATGTTATCAGAGTCAAGCTGACATGATCTAATTAGGATTGGATGAATATTTTCCACTGTAGTGGCTACTATAATTAAATTTCCAAGATTTCTTAATTCTTTTTATACAGAAATAATTTCTTTGAAATTAAGATTTTTCTAACGTGTCAACATGGGGGATTGAATGTAAAAGAATTGTAGAATTTTCAATGCAAGTTTTGACTGCTAGCACCATTGTTTAGTGCTCATAATTTGACTTACCTAATGGATAGCATTTCGAGTTTAAAATCTTGAAATATTCCGAGCTAATCCAGTCATTTTCAGAACATCCGCTTGAATAAGCGCAGTTGATGAATTGATTTCGGCTGCTTTTAATCTAGATTGAGAGTTAAATGTAATCTCTCCATCTGCTAATTAGTCGGGAATTTAAGAGAAATGTGCTCAGATAAGAAAACAAAATTCCTGGGACAGCAGAGCGGACTTGAATATGATTATGGAACGTGTTTGATGAAAATTGTCTCTTCAACTAACCGCTTCGATGATTGGAGGGCATTTGGACATTTTTGTTGACCGTCGTAATAAAAGTGTAGTAAAACCTGAAACGAGAAATTAATTTTAGTTGAGTTTATTAACTTCGTATATGCATAAAAATACTCACATATAAATACGAAAAATATGCTTGTCAAATTTTTATTACTATGTCCGTTTTATGTAATTTTAAACTAAAATAAATTGTTTCTGCGTTTCCTGTCTGAAAGTATCACACTACTACGACTTGGCATATTTTCACGAAATTTGAAAATCTTGCATACTTAGAGCAACTTAACTATTCACTGTCATATTCAGTTGCAATGGAAAAGTGGGGTTTGTAGCCTTAACCAGCACCCAACAATAATAACACCATAGCAAATAGTAATTGTATCCAGCTTCAACCAATGTCTCTCAGAGAATTATTGACTTTGCAATCGTTTTTGTCCACAGATGTGACTACAGGGCATCCCTTTTTCCCGAAAGCTCTTTTTCCTTTCAAGAACCCCCATTTCTAGTAAATATCTGGTTCTAGAATTTGAAGCGTTAGCACGAATCGTAATTCAGCGTTGAATGAATTTAATGTCTTTCATTCTCTAATACTTTCAGTGCTCACTCTTTTTCCATTTGCACATACCCTGGCCCTAGTTCCTCTCAGAATCTTCTCATAAAGGGGGCAATGCACTGAAAATTTAAAATTACTCCATTAACCACATTGATCGCATCGTTTGTCATTTTAGTTTATTTGACATTTATTTCTAAAGAAAGAGACTATTATGTGCCAATGCAGACCAACAAACCAAATAAAATCAATTTATTTATTATAACAAGCAAAACAAGTATCCATAAACTAGTCAGGTTAAAGCAATGATGGATGGAGATTTAGCTGTAAAATATTTGAAGTTGCGAAAGTACAATGTTCAGTAAAATAATTTAGTTGATGCATATGATAAGGATGCAGATGGGGCAAGAAAATAAGTGTCCTCCAAGAAATTGTTTTTAATTGAAATTGCCCCATTGAGAAGTCCTATAAATTTGAAAATGCATTTATTTATTTTCGGATATGAATAAAAAAATAAAAAGCAATGAAAAGTTTATTTCTTTTGTTCGTTGCAGATAATTTGAAATATTTTGAAAACAAATAAAGCAAAGTAACTCACTAATCGTGGCGATTGCGTAAGTGCTCCAAAATGTTGGTTTAAAATATATTTCCAAAATACTCCTTCTCATAAAGGTGTACGGGCGTTTAATAACAATGATTTTATGTATCCAAATCAGGTAACTCGACAAAAAACTCGAGAAAGTCAAAGCAACGCACTTTTGGGACAGGTAAATTAATTATGCTTCCGGTTCGTAAAATTCAAATGCACTTTCATGTCAATTTTCAATATAACGGGCATTTTTTTCCTGCATAAAATGTGCAAAACTAAAGATTTGTTTTTTTTGTGTGTTTTAAAGTAACGCAATTAAACTGACTAAAACAAAACGACCTTTCGAGAGAGATTTTACGAAATTACGGAAAGTTGGTTGGTTGATTTTGGGTTTTATGGCGCAAGGGCCATATTTGGCCCTGCTTCGCCAGACACGACATACAATATCAAGTAATAGACACACACACACAATGAAAGTCTTACTGACACAGAAGTGAGAAATACACCCAAGGAGGTATGCAGAAATTACGGAATACTACTACAAAATAACAGGGAATTTTGTTGTATATCAGTTACAATTAAGTGAAAATTCAACGCATATAATAGAACATTGATACAGCTCTGTTTAGATGAGATTCAAATCGCAAACGGAGGAATGTATTTTTATGGCATAATTTTCTATGAGAGCATTGTGTAATTCATTAATAAAAATATAATGCCTTGCCGCACTTACAAATGCATATTAATTTAAAAAATCACTGCGAGTATTGTATCTGTTTATAAGTTGGATCTTGGAATTGGAAATTGGATCTCTGGCTTTCCACCTCTGCCTTTCACAAGCTGTACGGTCCGCGGTAGCCTGGTTGGAAACGGATGTTCTGCAACTTGGAGACTGTATGACTTGTAGCTCGTCTCGACCTTCTTGGTTAATGTGATCTTTCCTAGGATTCTTTCTCACGTTGACGTGGTGTGGAAGTTTGGAGAGTGAGATGACAGCTCAGGTGTGACCTCGTCATGTGACCGTGGTTCAAAATGACTTGGTGTTGTCCTCCCTTAGGGTTTCATCCGTCACCAATAGTGTGTTGCTCCAGTGAGACGTTAATTAAAATACAATACCTAGGTCTCTCAAGCAATCGATGTGGTTTTGAGTCATTATATGTCTCGTGTGGTATTCGGTATGCTCAGATGGTTAAAGTGTATTATTTTCCATTTATGTACTTAAGAAATTTCAATATCCATCTCATTCAAATGACAATGACTAGAAACACCACTTTGGAGTATAAGAAACCTTTCTCCAGTGGGACCGAATGAATTGGCTTTCATTTACGACTTTAAATTCAATAAGCTTCTGTACAAATTTGATAAAGGGCGAAATCCACTGTAGCTAATGAAAATCAGGGAATAATTTCTGATTCTCCGGTCCCTGGAGTGAAGCTTACATTCTCTGAAAGCTAACGAATTGGAAAGGCTGTGGACATATTTCTTTATCTTTCACTTAAGCTTTTAGGGAATGAAAGCCGTGTTTGCAACTTGCTAGAACATTTAATTTTTCGGATTTATATATCTGATAAAATACCCGTAAGCTATTCTTTATCTGTGAAGCTTGTTTAGGCCGTCTTTGATACTGTTAGCAACAGTTTCTCATTGGGACTTTAATCATTACAGGTTCTTACAGAGAATTGGACTATGGAGGATTTTGACGAACTAATGAGGTTGCGATTCGGTTTTGCTTACACTTTAATTCATAAGCTCCTTTCGTAGGTTTAATGTTCCCTATTTAGATACGCATACATGACTAATTTCTTTTTGATGTTTAGGGAAGGAAATTGAATATTTGTGAATAAATTATGTGTGTTGTGGGGAGCAGGGAAATATCTTCAGAATTAATCTAGATATTAAATATGATTTGAATACGGAAAAATCCAGGTATTCAGAAATTTTTAAAAATTAACAACTTTCATTAAAAACAAAACATAAATTTAGAAAAATTGTTAAAATTAAACAAGACAGTGATGGATGTATTTAGAGGAAATTAATCATGATAGTAACGCTTAAGTTTAACCAATAATTTAGATTAATCAAGAGAATTATAATATAATATCCAGCCAGAGTTACTTTAAGCCAAGGCAAATCACTCGATGTTTATCAAGTCCTTGCCAAACGGCCTTTATAAATGAGGCCCATTACATAGTGAATTTAAATGTAATTACTTAATTTTTAAAATTAAAGCGATGTTTCAATTTCAAAATTAGCATAAACCCTTCTGCAGTCGTATCCCGGACCGTCGCTAATAGCCCGTTGTGTTGCTCCGGTGTGACGTTAATTAAAATACTTACCTATCAATTTAATTTTCTATTCAATGTAATAATCTCATTAACACACTTCTTAATAATAAATACCCTTACTCTTTTACAGATTTATTTTTGAGGTAGGTAGGGGGTACTTTAATTAACATCAGACTGGAGCAACAAAACGGTCTAGTGGTGACGGTCCGGGATCAATCCCAAAGGGAAAAATACGCGAGGACACCTCGTAATTTTGAATCACGGTCAGATGAGATTTATTTTTGAAAGATTTAATAATACTAAAAATTATTTAACAGATGATTACCCCTAATGGCTTAGTTTGGGGGACATACTTGTTGACCATCAATTCTAAAAGATAGCAGGAGAATCGAACTTTATTAATTCTAAAAAATATCAGGAATGGAACTCTTTTAACTCTTAAACGCAGGAATTGAATACTTTTTAAATATATTTTTGATCTTTAGTTTTAAAGAATAGCCCATTGTGTTGCTCCAGAGAGTGTGACATTGATTAAATACCTACCTACCTTTAATTTTAAAGCAGTAATCAAACACTATAATTTTATGTAATTGAACACTCTCACCGTGGCACTTTCATCATTTTATTAATATACTAAATTTAGGATTTATAACTGTGTTCCGTAGTATTAAAATTTTTGAGGTGTTATACATGGAATTTGATGGCGATCTTCGTGCGAGGTTTCGCTGACTACTCTCGCTGAAGTTTCTTCAAAGATTTAGTAAAGCTAGTACTTTCTTATGTGCTTTTTATGGTCCAGTATTGTGTTTGGTTTGTTAGTATTGTGTTTAGTTTTTGTATTTGTACTCGTTTTGATTTTGTGGTAATTTTGATAGTCTATTTTAACTCATGCATGGACTTTTCGCCTGATTTGACTTTTTGTCTAATTTGCCTTTCTACTTTTCTTCATTGTGGCGTTCTTTTTAGGGGGGGGGGGGCGCTGCCCACACGCAGCAAACCCCATCTTGTGTTGTTTGTTCAGGCTCTTCTCTGATGACGCCCTCATCCACCAGCACCATTTCATTTTTTGAAATATTCTTAAAATTTCCCTTTGGTTTTCTTTAATTGAATTATTTTGCTTGCCATGCTATGTATGCGGCTTCGACGCACATGCATGGACAGTTATGACTTCGGGCTTCTGTTTGACTAATGTTTATACCCCGTTTCTTTTAGCTTTTAGCGTTTTCACTCTTTACTTGTTTGCATTTTTTAGCTCTTTCGCTTTTTAAATGTTTTGAATTTTTGATTATATTACAAATAAAACCCGTGCTTCTTTAGAATAAACAAAATTGTCGAGGCCTCCGATCGACTATCCCAAAGTACCCTGCTGCAAAGTATTGGGCAGAGTGATGTACAAGGCCAAAATAATAAGAAAAATATGTATTGCATATTTGCAATGCTATATTAGAAGTTAATAAAAATATCATTTATTCTCGTAATGAATACGATTTGTATTTTTCGGTTGAGGGTGCTATAAATGGGTTCCTGTCAGATCACTCGAAATAGGACAACTGAATCACTAACAGTTGAACTCTGGATATCGACTATATGTCTTCCATATTTCTCGTTGTCAGATGAGTGCCTGTTACTGCAAAGGAACCGTCTAGCACCATAAGACCATCTGGTTGAGTCTTTCTAGATGGCTTCCACTATAAAGAATTATCGTATCCGAAAGTTTGCAGATGGTGAAATTCCAGGCCCCAAAAGGGATTCCAGAAAGCTGGGTGTACACTTTTATCTCACGGCAGTAGTATCCCGTTAATCCCATTCGTAACTTTAGATTCGGTGATTATTACAGAATAAATTCGACTTGAAATTTGTTATACAAAGTGTTTAGAGATAATGAAATTCTCTTCAGCGTATAGTGTTTTATACAGAAAGTACTTCGAATTAATTATCACTTACACGATATAGGAAAAGCATCTGCTCTTGCAAAAAGTTAACGACTGGTAGTTAAGGTAGTTAATTATTGCTGCAGTGGAGCAACACAACGAACTATTGGCGACAGTCAGGGATCTATCCCGAAGGGAAAGATCCGAGGATAACACATAATCATTTTGAACTATGGTCAGATGATGAGGTCAACACCTGTCCCACTTTCCATACCTCCACACCGCACCAACGTGAGGACATTTGAGGCCACGGCAGATTTAGCATGCACCAGACCCCGTGTACACGACGGTCTTTGGCCGAGTTTCGAACTCGAAATCCTTCGGCTTCTAATCTGTTACTCTTCCAACTGGGCTACCGCGGCCCTTACAAAGAGGCAATATGACGCTATTCTATAATAACACTGCTTCTGTGATGACTGCTAATTTCTGTCGTAAAAAATTATGTCTGTAGATTCCAGAAGTTATTACATTCACTGATTGCAGAAACAAAGGATACATCTGCCCCACTACACCATTTTCTCCCTGTTTCCTACACTCAAATCTCTTTTTATTGAAACCACGAAAATAGTATTGCAAATGCATACCAGGAATTGCATAAACATATCAGTAAAAATAATCCATAAATTATGTTGCTGAAGACTCACCTCTAGGTAATAACTCTCCTTGTCATACAACTGACATTCATTTGATGAGATTAGATTTCTTTATTCGTAAGTCTTCTCTTAACTCGCGAAAAATGATCGAAAAAAAATCCAATACATTATTCATCACGGTGAAGAAAACTTTAAACTAAGACCCTTTCATAAGAAAGTGAGATGGAAATGCGAATTCGTAATCACAGAAGAGGGATCAGGTCTTTTGACAAAAGTAAAACTAAAGGAAATTTATACAAAGGCGAAATGAAATATCCGTAGTTTAATGTAATAAACGTTTCTTGGAAAACGCGTCGTTAAATGAAACGAATGCGCGTCACGTGCATAAAAGTGAGAATAAACAATCTTTTCTTTTGATGCTGATTTGACTTGAAAGTCACGTGTTTGGCATACCAAATTGAGAAAAATTCACTTTTGAAGAAACGCATCATTTCAAATTCGTGGTCCTGTCATCCATTATTACTACAGGAAGTAATCAGTACACTTTTAAAAGAGATTGACCATCCAATAATAATGATTAGTGGAACCAAGCAAATTACATTAGACAAAAATATTAGGCATAAAAATACTCTTACTTCAAGAAGTGGGACAAGCAATATGAGGACCTAATTATCTCATGATTATTTTGAATAAAATTATATTTTCCAATAAGTAAAAATATGTATCTTAATATTAGATATATTAACATTAATCTTCTAAATAAGAGATCTGCTATTAATATTAGATGGTATTTCATTAAAGTCGCACTGGAGCAACAGAATGGGTTATTGCCGAGGGGATCAAACCCAAAGGAAAAGATCCAAGGACAACGCCGTAATTTGGAACGACGGTCAGAATAACACCTGAGAACCAAACACTTCCAAGTCAACATGAGGACATTTGAGACAGATTTAACGTGCCCCCTTTGTACACGACGGTCTTTTGGTTGGATTCGCAATCCTCCGGTTGCTAATCCGTTACTCTTCCAACGGCTATACCACGGCCAGATATTAATATTAGAATAATACTGTTATAGTGCAAAACTAATGGTTGGTTCCTACGGCGGCCATATTTAGCCCAGCTACGCTAAACAAAAGCAGGTAAATGGACGGACAGAGTAAGAAAGTTTTTCTGACACAGAAGAGAGAGAGAAATACACCCAGGGTGGAAGTGAACCTGACAGGAATCAAATTCGCACCGCCCACAACTCGCAGGTGGCTAGTGCAGTGCCAAACTCACTGAGCCACGATGACCCCGTAAAAATAATGAATTATGTGCAAAGGCTTAACATGAAGCATATAAACTTGAATAACTGAAAATCAGAATCGTATTTCATACCAAAATTAATTTTCGTTTGTTACTTTATTCTTACGGTGTGGTTTTGTGAGAGTATTTCTGTCAGTCTAAGAGCATTAATAAAATTAGAATTTGCATTATGAGATTCAAGGAAGATAACAAGCAACTAAAGTTTTCCGTGTTTATTTAGTTGTAATCAAATATCGTGCTTCGGAATTTTAAGAGAATAGAAATACACTGAATGCATGCCTTCTAATCCAAATTTATGTTTATAATGACATCGAAAAAGTAAACAAAGAGAACATGGATAATACTGAGGTCTTACGTATAAACGTTGATAAGGACAATTAAACTTTCCTCAAACGGTTAAACAATTATAAACCTAAAACTAGAATATATACTCACTGATAATCACAATACGTAGAAATGATTCCAAGCATTTCTGAGCACGAAGCAGGTGTAGTGTGTAGAACCTTCTCCTAGGACTTACAAATGCCATTTTTTTATACTGACCTCTACAGTAAAGATAAATAATAAATAGTTTTAAAGCGTCTAAAACCTAACGTATAAGGGGACTAGAAGACTACCGTAGTTAAAAAATCAGGAACAATGAAATTTAGAAAAATGAATTTAAAAGTGTGTATAATTAATGTTTTTTGAAACATTACAAGTACAAGATATTTAATTTATTTAATCTCAGAAAAAACTTGTATTACAGTTGTAATATTTATATTAAATTGAACTTTTGAGATAGTATGGAATTTGAACTAAAATATCAAAACTTGTCTTTTAAATATACATACCTTTTTTAATTGCAAACTGCTTTGAAATTTTAAAATTATTTTTTTATTAATTGTTAGTAGTATGATTATTTAATTCACGAATCTCATACTACTAGCATGCACATATTTCATTAAAAGATACCCCCATTTTTTAAGAGTAACATTTGAAAAGTTTATATCGGCCTAATCTACATATATGTATCTTTTGTTAATGTTTTAAAAATGCACAAATTTCATCTAAATAGACCATTCAGATTTTACCTTAAACCTGTCCACTCAATTTATTTGTACCTATTCACAGATTAAGAAAAACAATCGATATTTTAGCAATAATTTGGTTAAAAAGTGAAAATCTCTGCAAGCTTTTCCTGCTTAAGACACATTTTTCAGCAAGACATTTTAAAATGAACATTTTAGTTTATAGAACTAGATATTTAGACACCCTATTGGCTATTGAATGCCACTCACCCCCAAAACATGAAATAATTCTGCTTCTAATTCTATGAAACTTTCAAATCCGAAGTATGCTTAGAAAGACCGACGAATTAACTCTCCAAGTGGTTTCGACGAGGTATCTCGTTCATCAAGACCTGGTTAGTTTTGATAATGACGAGATACCTCGTCAAGATAACCACCATGAGGGTTAAGTGAAGGAAACACCCCCAAACCAGTGGAATAAAACTCAGCATGAGGGATCGAATGTAGAGTACTCTTTATTATTGTAGAATTTATCACAAACGTCATAAATTAGTACGTTGGCAAGCCACCTCTGGCGATGATACATGCCGATATATGGCATGACAAGGAGTCAAATGGAATCCTTATGCTATTCCGTGGTGAATTATGCTATACATTCTGTAACTGCTGCTCCAGATTCCCTATATTCCGAGGGTGACGGCCTCAAATGAGGCATAGATCTGTTGTGACAGAAAAAAGGTTTCAATACCACACTAGTTCACTTCTAGGAAATAAACTCCTAGATATAACTACATTCCGTCCTAAGAGAGACAAGCCGTGTGTGGTCGGGTGTAATAGAGATGGTCAATTGGGCACGTGATATGAAAGGCAAATAAAAAAGCTTATGAGAACTGGCGGACATAACGCTGTGCTGTCAAACTACCTCGTACCAGTACTTGAGGGGACCGATTGTTGTAAGTGCCTTACATCATTGCACTAGGAGTTAGAGTGGTATGCTGCTTCACAGTAAACTGAGGACGGCAGAGCTGGTTAGGTCTTCGCCACAAGAGCATCTGCATTAAGGGGAAACAAGATACCCTGCCATTCTATGCCGGCCGACTCGTGGACACTGTAACATTTTAACCGCAGGTCTCAGTTTATTGTCGTGCCGCACATCCCTGTAACTCCTAGAGTGTGTTGGTGTGCAGAGTTATCAATTAGGACAGCTGGTCCCCTCTAGTAGTGGTAGGAGGTAGTTTGACAGCACAGAGATAAGTCAAGCATATCCTAAAACCTATTTTGGCTTTCATGTCACGTGCCAAAGAGCATCTTTAATAGCACGATAACGTCCGGCCACAGACAGCTAGCTCTAACTTTAAAAGCATTCTCAATTGTTTGATAGTACAAAAACGCATTCTCAACTATTTTACCCAAAAGCAATGATTTTATCCCAATTTTTGTAAACAGATATTCGAGTCTTAAATTTATAAAATATATGTACTCTATTGTTCTCTATTGTAAAATATATGTACTCCATATTCTCTATTGTTCTCATAACACTAGCTTTCTTGAGTCTTAAATCACGTATTTGCGAGTTCTGGTTGTGAAGCAAAATTACTCTCAGTGTAATCTTACAAGTTCACACACATCTTAATTTATAAACAAAGAATTCCTATTATATTCTTGTTCAATGAACTATCTTAAACAGTTTTTACTCAAAGGTAAAATTAGTTTTAATCTCAAACTTGCAAAGAGGCTAGTATCAGAAAAGATTGGTGTTGGGTTTTCATTGATATTATAAAATCCTATATCAGCGTGAATCAAATTTTACCTTACCTCAAAAAAGGTTATTATTCTTACAAAAGATGACTAAAATAATATTAGTGACACTTTCGGGTTTTGATCTGGAACGAAAAAAACGAAAAGGGATCTTGATTCAAAAGACATAATTAAATCAACTGAAAAAATTCTCCCTGTTTGCGTAAGATTTACTTTTCAAATAATTCCGTGAAATGTCAGATCGAGCTTGAAAAATTAATCTAAAGTAATTTCACGCAAGCTAACTTAAAATCTATGGTAGTTTTTTATAAATCTCGACATGAAATATCAACATATATGTTCCGAACTTTAAAATTAAAACTTTTTTTCTATAAACCTCGTTTTTTGCAAGGAAAAATTATTGTAATTAATTTTCCCTTTGAATGTGGACTCACTTTTAATCCCTATATATTCTTTCAACATCTTGGAAAGTATGAAATAAAATAAACCATAATTTTAAATTCTGTTCTAATTAAATCCAATTTTTAATTTTTTAAAACTTTCTAAAGTAAGCTTAACATTTACTTTTTCAAAAAATGACTAAACTTCGATTCTCTCCATCGAATAATGAATTTAAACAAAAAATGCAGGGGCTGTGTTTAAAATTCTGATTTGTTAATCATATTGTCAGATTCAATTGTTTTTGTTTAAAAGCAAATGAGTAAAACTACCAGCTAAAACACTTTGGATTCGCAAGTAGGGTGTGATTAATGACTTATAAAACAAATGTGAATTTGTTTATACATTTTATAGTTTTTGCAATCTTTACACCATGTATATATATATATATATATATATATATATATACATGGTGTAAAGATTGCAAAAACTATAAAATGTATAAACAAATTCACATTTGTTTTATAAGTCATTAATATAGATATTATATATTAATATAGATATAGAATTGTGATAAAAATCTTTAATAAGATTATATATATATATATATATATATATATATATATATATATATATATAATCTTATTAAAGATTTTTATCACAATTCTATAATAAAATTCTCATAACGCGTAAGTTATATTCACAGTTCAAAATTAAATATTCTTAGCGAATTACTTCCCCCCACTGTATGCAATACTTAACAATATCTATCTATCTATTTATCTATATATACTATATTATTCTCATACAGATATTTCCTCACACATTTGGAGTTTACTCTTCCCTAGTCTATCAATGATCATTGCATATCTGAATATTTCAGAACTTTCAAATATTGCTGCAACAAACTCATTGGTTAGTTGGTTTATCTGCAACTGAAAGGTACAATGGAGAATTAGTATTGATTCCGAACTAGACATTTACTTCATTTAACGGGTTCAGAATGAAACTAAATAAGTTTCGTAGATATTTTAAACTAAATACAAATGTAATTGCAAGACAAATTCTGGTGAAATTGTCAGATGTAACTACATCCTGGCTGGAAATTTTAAGCTCATAATTCTGGTTTGGTAAATTAATTGATAACTCCTCGAAAACTCATTTACTACTAATTAGAACCAAACTACGTTCTCAATCGCTTAAAAATTCGAGGTTTAATAAAATTGAATGCTAATCAAAACCATCTAATGCCGTATTTGAGGAATCAAAATCTAGGACCATACGTTAATTTAAGAAAATGATATTATCAGTGAATACGCTTTAGCATAATTTATCTGTACAGGGATATCTTAGCAAAAAATAAACTAATCCTTTGAATGGCATGTCTGATTCCATTCCATTACTTTATTAGAATCACAGTGTGAAGAATAAGTCAAAAGACCAGGCTAATACACACACCGAAGCAACTAAACTTTATGTAAAAGACATGAATTGGAAGCAGTGTTCTTGCGTCACGAAACAAACAGCAGAGAATGTGTGATATTTCCCACGCAGAGGACTTGAACACGTACAAACTCAGCAGAGGTCACGCAATCTGTTGGGATGGGAATATAACTCAAACTTCTTTTACAGAAACTGATATTAAAGTCACCGGTTTATAAAACGTCTGAAAAACGATGCTTAGATCATAAAACGTAATATTTTGTACTTGATAATATTGAGATATGAATATAATATATCTTTAAAGGAAAGATAAATTAAGATAATGTCTAGAAGTTGAAAATGCTTCTTGTAAACTTTTTATTTTTGACATAAGGGCAGAAAAATTCAGGAATAAATTTATGAAGGGGTCTTCAATTTGTTTTTGCGTCGAATATTTTCTTTACAATTTACTATTTCTAACAAAATGCATTTGAAAATTATAATTATTAAAAATTTTAATTCTGAAAGTAGGCTCAATATTGTCTGCCGTATTAAGCGTGCATTGCTCTGTCTACTTTTCTCATAACATTTTCAAAACAAAAGAAGGTTCATACAGATTTTGTTTATAACAAAGAGAACACTATCCCGCATTACTAATCTACATATAAATAATAACTGAATGAACGGTAGTTTTCTATTTATTTAATATACCAATTACATCTTCTAATGGGCCGTGGTAGCCTAGTTGGAAGAGTAACAGAATGGCAACCGGAGGATTTCGAGAGAAACTCGTTCAATCAAAGACCGTCGTGTACACGGGGCTGGTGCATGTTAAATCTGTAGATCCAAGGTAGAGGATCCTCACACCTTGGTGTGGAAGTTTGGAGAGTGGGGTGCCAGTTCATATGTTACCTCGTCACCTGACCGTGGTTGAAAATTTCGTGGTGTTGTCCTCAGAGTTTTCCATTCTGGATTGATCCCGGACCGTCTCCAATAGCCCATTGTGTCCAGTGCGACGTTAATTAGCTACTTACCTGAATTCAAATAAAATGTATTTAGGTTCTTTATCTTAAGATGCTGAATACGAGTTGCGATAACTTTATTAAGAATCATAGAGCTATTTTATTACTTGATGTTTAACTAATTAGCTTATGCAATGCGTAAGGTTGGAATATTTAAGGATTTTGTTAAGATGCTGGTAAAGATTAAGGTAGAAAACACTACCCTACTCGTTTCTTTTAATTTAGAATGATGAAAACGGATTCTTCTTCCTCTGGAATTTTCTTTCTTTCCTTTTTATCGGGCAAACTTCACATCAGGAAGCGCTTGTCGACAAAAGTTTTGCTGAGAATTAGCATATTTAGCAATCCCGCAGTCTGATTTGTATACTTTTGCTATTCCCAAAATGGCAGAAAAATAAAACTACCTAGAATGAGGTAAATCTGAACGCGTTGTGGTGGAAACAAAGAAACTGGTAAGCCTTAATTTAGTCTGCCATTGTTTCATTTTACTGTTAACTTCCCCGTTTATCATTCCGAGATTAAAGCCTCAAATTGCTAGATATCACTCTGAAAAGTATAGTTTAAATAATAAATTATTAGTAGCAGTTAAATTAGATGTATTTTTGTAAATTGAAAATTCTACGCATCGAAGGTAATTAAAATTTAAGGATTTTCTATCACATTTAAAATAGATGACTTTTATATTTCTCTATTAGAACGAATAATTTGAAAAAAATTTACAATTTGGATACTTAAAATTTCGAATTTTCTCATGATACAGCTTCTTTGGATAAGTGATGTCATGCATCGGATAATACAGGTTTAAATAACAATGATGCGAAAATATCAAATAACTAGATTTTGCATTCACACACACACACATGCAACCTTTATAAATGGAAACATATATATGTACAGTTCAGTTATATGTAAATTATTAATATGGCTACTCACAAAAACAGAGCATAAGGTTTACTGTGAAGAGTACATAATTTATATTTGAAGGTCACCTCTCAATTCCGAATATTATCCTAACTTTCATTTTTAACGATATTAAGTTAAAATTTTTGTTAAAATGATATTCTCAATAATTACGGAACAAATTTAAAGAGAATTGCATACGCATGATATCCCATACTTAGTATGGTTACTATATCAATTGTCCAAACTATTTAACACATGACGACTAGACTTCGTGTCTCTTTTCATAATTATGTTGAAGCGTTTGATTGATCCTGGTGGTTGTCTCGATGAGGTATCGCCTCATTATCAAAGCTAACCAGATCTTGATGGACGAGATTCTCGTCATTTGAAGAAAAAACTGACCTAATCTTAATCTCGTCATCACATCAAAAGAATAGCAATGTCTTAATATCGAGATATATCGTCATCACCTAAATTGGTCCGATTTTGAAGGACGAGATCTTGATGGACGAGGAACTACTTGGTGGGTAAAATACTGATTTTGGTTTTCACCGAAAGGCAAGCGTCAACAAATTTAATATTGTCCCTAATGTATTATTTAATATTATCCCTACGCAAATCAAAACTTAAGTTATCAATTCCTCTATCAACGAAACCTAAACAAACATTCCAGAATACCCTTCATGTTCCCAGAAAGAAAGGTATAGAAATAAGAGTTTGTGAACTCATTTGTGGGATAAAATAAATCATCCTCTACCAAACATTCCACTATAGCATTGCTTAGGTGGTGGTAATATATCGAAGAACTCAGAGACACTCTACTATTTTTGAAAGAAGGGAGATGTTAACGATTTGGATGCAGGTGTCCCCCTCGTAGGTCGGAGATTAAACAGAAAATGCTAATTGAAGTGAAGCGGCACCTCCGCAAACCAGCTTTTGATTCAATCCATTCCAAGTGGTGAAGGTTTCTTCGAAATAGTAAATTGAAGATTAGAAAGGAAACTTTTAGAAAAGAAATATCGTAATTTTAATTGCATAAAGAATGAATTTAAAATACGAGTTAATGGCGATTTATAAAACAAGCGGTTGTCGTGAATATATCGTTCACAGCTTTCAGGATAAATTAGAAATTGATCATTTTGTTTGAAATTCATAAATGAACTCAATTAAAGTACGAATAACTTTATCCTTTTCGCTTTTTGATTTTGAATACTCTAGTCCTCTTGGTGGTTGTCTCGATGATGTATCTCATCATCAGCAAAACTGACCAGATCTCAATGGACATTATCTCGTGATTAGAAGAAAATTGACCAGACCTTGATCTCGTCATAAAAAATAGCTCTTCAAAACCACTTGGAGGGCTAACAGGTGTAATTGTTCCTATCAAGTTCTTTTTATTGTAAGAAAATATGCATCCATGTTCAGAAGAATAAAACTATTTACAGCTATAGGATATCATAAACAAATGATAGAATTCAATTGTATACAAGTATGTCTATTAACCAACGATAAAATTGCACTTCAAGAACCTTTCGAAGCTTAATACTTAAATTTTGTAGAATTCGATAAAATGTATTTTTGAGATTTGCTGAAACACTTCATGAAGGCACCCGTTGAAGTTACATAACGAATGAATAAGAAATATTTGTTGACGGATACCGTATTCATTGTGCAAGGGAGAAATTATAAAATTATAATTTTAATGGTGTATTGTAGTTTAATCTTCAGTCCTTAACCCTCCTCTTGGTTGTCTCGACGAGGTATCGGCAAAATTGACCAGATCTTGATGAACGAGATATCTCGTCATTAGAAAAAACGACCTGATCTTGTCATCATAAAAAATGGCAATATCTCCATTATTCGGAGTTCAACCGTCATTAGCAAGAGGTATCATTAGCAAAACTGGTCAGAAATTTATGGACTAGATAGCTTGTCGAAACTACTTGGAGGGTTAAATTGATAAAACCAAAATGTAAACTTTAAATTTAAGGAAATTAAGCTTTCGAAAATAAAACGTTTTCATATATTATCAATTGTGAAATCAATGCAAGCTGGTTTGTAGTTAATCAATTCTAGTATAGTTCACAGCTTGTATGTATAGTATATGATTCTACGTATAGTATATGGATCTGAATAATTTTAAGCTATTAAACAGAAAACAATTGATTGTAGGTTTATATAAGTAATTCAATCTCAGGACGAATTAATTATAAGTTTATCAATGTTAACGGAATGATTTCAGGATATAATTAAGTATGTATCCTCATTAAAGTATTTATTTTAACTTTAAAATCATTCATATAAATGATTTGCTTTTATTTACTTCTTTAACCCTCCAAGTGGTTTTGACGAGGCATCTCGTTCCCAATCTAACCAATTTTGCTAAAGACGAGATACCTCGTCATTAAGAGATTGCCAATTTTTTATGATGACCCGCCCAAGATCTGATCAGTTTTCCTAATGATGATATATCCTTCATCGAGACAACCACCAGGAGGGTTAATAACACTTATTTTGAAATTATTTCGTGTGCACATTTTAGATAAACTCAATGCCTCATTTCGCCTACAGAGAATTAATAAAGTAGATTTATAATAATAAATAATTGCTGAACTATTTAGTGCACCCAAAAAATGAAAATCCCAACTCGTCCCTCCGATCTGTACCACAATAAATTCGACCCAGATCATAGTGGTCATAGAAATTTATGGTTTCGCCGATTCTCCCCGATACAAAGGCTCTCAGCTGCAATCCCGAGTTTATGAAAATCCCCTTCAAAATGGAATAACAGCATTTGATCCTTTGCATCCTTCCTTCCTGTCATGTGTATATTCCGAAGATAGATGTCCTCGGACTGCAATATTTCATTAACAATGATCATGAGCAAATCCTGTCGCGCTTGATTTTTGTGTCATCGTTTGGAAATGGAGCGGCTCGACAAGGAAAAGACTTTCTTTCATAAGAAATTTCACAAAAAGAACAACAGTGTCCAGAAATTTTAAATCTCAATTTCATTCGCTAAACGTTATGGATGAAGTCTTAATATCTTTTCTACAGATGAGGGTTTGACTGTGATATTTGTTATTACATCGTATGTGTGGGATATAATAAACCGCGTTTACAGATCACTGGTTATGTGTAAGTGAATACGTATTGGTATATTTTGACAAGAATCTGTTTTGGTCTGATGTATCATCTTTAGAGATAATTTTGTCTTCCAAAACATGTTCAGATATGCATAGACTTTCATTTTTTTAACTTGTGATTCATTAATTTTCCTATTTTTATGACAATTAAATAAACATTTCTTAGATAGAAATTTTAATTGAAAATACAATGTTGTAATATCCCTACGCAGAGTAAAAACATGTCAACGTTTACATTTATCAAAATGTTTTTAAAAATTTGCTATCTTTACTGTTAATATTTCTTACATTTACTTACAGTATACAATTGGAATAAACGAATTGTGTTAAGTCAAACTACTCGTGTCCTATGTGTTAGAGCAACAGGACACCCTGTATTTAAAGGGATTTTATTTTATTATTTCAACGCACGCATAGTTAGCTCCTGTCATTTTCTAGATTTTTCGGATGTATAATCAAATATAAGTAATAATTGAATTTTCGTCCTTCGTAGTTTAATACTAATGGAACCCACACCATGAAACGATGTTATAAAAAAGGTTTCATTTGTGATAACAAAAATACAATTAGATTATAAAGCCATGCTTGTATATATAGTAATTAACATGAGCTATTTAAACAAAATTTCATGTTTAGTTGCTTAGCTGATTAATGCACTAGAAGAGTTAAGTTAGGTAGTCATGCAATTTAATTAGTGTTTTATAAATATCTCCTCTAAACTCATAAGTGTAAACGAAGTCCCAAGTTAAGAATATTTTGAGAATGCTTACTATTCCATTCAAATCTAAAATTGTGCTAATTTAATTTCAAATTTTATTATAAATGTAGGTACTCCCATAAAATCGTGAAAGATGCTATCGTAGGAAAAAATGGTATAAGATGAGTTCAGAATTTCTTCATAATTAACATAATCTGATCATTCCACTAAAACATCATACTGCAAGTGGATTTGATTGAATTACAAATGAAATTCAACTTTAAAAAACGAGTTAGTTAAATTTTTAGACTTATTTAATCTTTACCTTTTTGTATAGGTTCTGTACTTCCACATTAGGATTCAAAGACACAAACATTAAAATCAAAGGACTAAACGGAGGACTAATATAGATAAATTCTTAACGCAATCTTAAATTTCTCTTTGTTTAAAAGCAATATTTATTTACTCTGACTCTTCCGATGACTGCAGACAGCTCAATAATATCAATAGAATCTGTTTTGACATTATATTCACAAAATTAATAATTTCCCGGATATTTTAGTGAATCAAATGTTAAAATTTTAATTAACGTTTGGAAATCAGTAACTTCTATTTTGCTTAGTTGAATTGAGAAAAACTGTTTTATGTTAATGAATATCTAATAATTAACCAAGTACTTTATCAGAAAATGTAATTTTTGGAAAACGAAATTTCAATGCAAAAGAGTTTTGTTAACAAAAGAATCCGAATGTGTGACTGAAACATGCAGGCATATCAATACATTGGAATAATTACGTATTCAAACCATAACAAAATTTCTCTTCTATTGCAGACATTAGATTTGAATGAATAATACAGAAGTAAAATAATTTTTATGAAAATACCAAGATTTATTAATTTATAAACTAAAACTATCTCAGAATAAATTCAAGATAGATACTCGTTGTTTTCAAGAACCCTTGAAATAAATACATAATGTATAATTTGAGATTTCATTTTTAAGCGTTATCTGTAGTTTTAAAAATTCTCGGAATTGGAAACTTAATAGAATTAACAAATAGAATATGTGTTAGCTTATAAATTAAGAAACATTTCTGCTTTCTCATATTTATGTTCTGCTCATCCATTTAAAGTCTTTTTCCTAGAAAATATTCTTCAAAATCTAATAGGAGTCCGTTTACTTTTCTATGAATGAAATCAACCTCTCAATGCGTTATTGAGTGTTATTTTAAAATTCCATTAATTTTCGTATTGATTTGAAGTTCAAAAACCCAAAGATATAATTCACTTATTAATTACTTTTGTTTGCACACACCTTGCCATACGTACTGTGTGGTCATAAAATAACTTTTATCGACCGCGATGTTCAACGAATCGGAATGAAACTTGAAATTTAGAGATTTCAAGGTTATATAAAAAACAAAAGACTTGAGCTTTCATGGTTACAGATACAGTTAGCAAATTTCGAAAATTTCGAATAGCAACAAGCACTTTTTTTTATCCCGATGTGGTCGCCACAGTAAAAAATCAAAAATGGTGTTGAAATTTTACTTTTAGCTCTAAAAACGACTGGCCAAGAACACTGTCAAAGATGAGTGTGAATGACAGAAGATGAAAGAAAGGCAACAAACAGCAGTGATAATGCATGCAATTGGCATAAATCACAAGCACGTATCATAAATCGACAATTGGCAACCACCATTTTTGATACGCCATCGCAACCAGTTATTGTTAGTAGCATTTACGGCTGGATGGTTAGTCAGTAGGGTGTCTTCGACTGGAGAATAAAATGAGTTTCCACTAAACAGCATGGTGAACGTTTCTTAGAACAGAACTTCGGTGAAAGTATTAACTTTTGCCATTTTCCGTTTCCGTGGCCATCACTGTCTCTTGACCCAACACCAATGAATTTCTGACTATAGGGAATATTTGAAAATCATTAGTGTACAAGGAGATTCCTAGAATTGTGTCTGACTTGAAAGAAGCCATTAAACGAGAGGTTCTGCATATATATATCTTGTTCAATGTTACATGCGTCAGTGATGTCCACAACATCCCTTATGCAATGTGACATCACCTGTAATGGTGGCCACGTGGAGCATTTGTAATAAAGGTAAAGTGTCTTTCTTTCCTATTTTGTCGTTCACACTCATCTTTGACAGTGGTCTTGCAGAGTCGTTTTCAGAGCGAAAGGCAAAATTTCAACGCTATTTTTGGTTTTATACGGTGCTGATCACATTGCGATAAAAAGTGTGTGTTGCTTTTCGAAATTTTCTAAATTTCTTAACTGTATCCGTAACCGTGAGAGTTCGACTCTTGTTATTTACATAACTCCCAAGCGAGCATACTTGAAATCTCCTAATCTTAAGTTTCATTCCGATTCGTAGAAAATTGAGATAGCCAGGGGATCGTATATAGGGGAAGCTACTTTATAACCATCCTGTGTACATATGGAGAAATCCCCAAACACTGATCTTTGGCACTCTATTTCTACTCGGTATTCACTTTTCGGTCGTGTTCCTGGCCACAAAGTTATTAATTTAGCGTCATTTAATTCCTATCTCAGGCATCTCTGACGAAACCCATAAGTTCGCTGATCGTTCACCTTTCCCACGTTCTACTTGTCGTTTCGCACGCACTTTTCTCATTCTTCTGTCGATCACTTCCCTGCAGCTTGGATGTTGTAATCCTGGGCCAGTTATTCGTAATTTATGCCCATAATGTCGTCACCATATCAGTTCTTAAATTTTAACCACAGGGCTCACATGACTGCTTCGTTTAGATAGGACATATATCGATGGTTTTTTTTCCAACTGACCGTATAAACTAATTTCTTATTTATATATGCCATATATAAATTTATGCATATAGCTTAGTTTCAATTAATCAATCTGTAAATTTTGAGTTTTCATTTGTCGTAAAACAGACTATCAGTTCAGTATTTTTACCAATCAACAGATTTTAACGAGTACAGGTCAACAGAAAATCAGTCGATTGGGTACTTTCAGACTTTAGGGTACTTAGGGACAAAGACTTACCAGAGTTGAGGACCATGGTAGTCAGTTAGTAGAGTCACGGATTAGCAACCGAGGGTTGGGGGTTCGAAATTCGATCCAATCGAATACCGTCGTTTGGTCGGGGATGGTGTACGTTAAAACTGTCGTGGCATCAAATGTCCTCACGATCGTGTGATGTGGAAGCTTGGAGAGTGGTGTGTCAGCTCAGGTGTTCCCCTCGTCACCTGACCGTGGTTCAAAATGACGATCTGTTGTCCACGATCTTTCCCTTCGGGATTGATCCCGGACCGTCGCCAATAGCCCATAGTGTTGCTCCAGTGTGACGTAAATTCAACTGCCTACCCATCAGAGATAATTTTGGCTACACGTTTTTAATGTCCAACAACTGACCTCTTTGGCCTTCGACGCTACAAGGGACGAACTGGCGTCTATTTGTGAAGGATCACCCGTTAAACCGCCAGTATTCTTAACAGGGACCAACATCCATGCGTTTACAAACCGGGATGTAAACCCGAGACCTACTACATGGTAGACAAAAACTATGACCACTGCACACAAACATGCCATTTGATTTCTTTTGCATTTCAGTAAAAGCAAAGCGTTATTCTAGTGAAGGGTCTTCCTTTCAATAAAAGAAACTTCCGCAGAAGAAAGCAATTTGTAAACTGAAATATTTGGACGAATTTAAAAAAAAACTTTCACGCGCTATTAGATATGTGAGCACCACTACCAACTTTTGGTAGAACTAAATACAGCTCATATATTGTCCACCATTAAACACAGGGCCCATAAAACAAGAGTATTTAAATTAATGAGTCTAGAAATGGTACCTTCTCACGAGATTCTATGTTTGCACGCGATTTTTCATCGGTTATTTGGGAGGAAACTTTCCACAAACAGTGAAAAACTAAGAAAAATCTCTAAACAAGGCAAAAAGCTAAGAATTTGAATTTACTTCTATCGCAAGTATTTGCTTATTGTCTTTTATTTAAGAATTTCTAACCAATATATTAAATGTAAGAGAAATTCATCAAATTTTAAGCATTTTTAGTTTCGGAAGGGCATGATAGTACATAATAGTATATAATATAATTAAATTATTAAGCATAAATACTCATGTTTTTAATAAAAGTCAATAGACTAATAATTTAATACAATTCTAAATTTTTTAAAGAAAATTATGTAAAGGATGTTTTATTAATTTTGTCGCTTTTAGACATCACTGCATTATATTCTGAAAAACATGTTTAAGGTGTGTGTTTCGACTCTTAAAAATATATCCTGCATCATATAACATGATTTGTAAAAACTGAGCACTACCACGATTTGTGCTTCTACCCTTTGCAACTTTCAGGCTTGTCGAGTGCTTTTAACGATTATGCACTCGGCTGTATTATGCATGACACCAGATTCACAGAAGTAAACTTGTTTTGAAAAAAGGCAGTTATTTATGTAATACTAATGGAATACATATTTTCCAAAATAATGTGAAAATAGCAAATCATAAGGATGACGATCCCGAACTTGAGTGGACGACCTGTTGAATACAAGGAGTTGGCTGTTCTGCATCTCTAAAACTACCGTTGATAGAACAAAACATGCTTTTTTTCAATCAGCACGTCAGATGTACTCATGTCTAAAGGAACCAAAATTGAATGTATTGTTTTGGTAAAGCACTGACGTATAAGAGATGTTTATGCTGCATATAACACAATCTACAGCTTCTATGGCTAAACCTACAGGATGTTTGAGAGCGCCTCAAATGCACCCAAGAAAATGACACCATTCCAAGTCACATGTTTTCTTTGACTTGTGTAATACTTTTAATCATACAAATACATTACAACGAAGGCTAAAATACCTAAGGGATTGCAAAAGAAAAGGAAAACAAGATTAAAAAAATTAGAAATGTGGGATTTAAATGAATAATATCATACAAGTCTCCTAGATCTACCACAAAAGACAATGAAAAATTAGCAGATAGCCTCTAAATTAATGGGACAGGACGTGTTTAGTTTAAGGCAATAGACGTCAGTCAAGGCAATTTTTTGAGCAATGAACGTTTTTTTCGGATTGTAGCAGCCACAACCGACATTTCGGGTTTTGGTCGTTTCTGAAAACAGAAACGACCCATATTTGTTTTTTTTTGTGTGTGCTATCGGTTATTGAGACTCACACACATTGGCACTCGGTAGAACGTTTGATGCCCGTAAGATGAGAAGGGTTTTGTCTCTATGGATTGGGGCAATAATTCTCCACATCTATGTTGCTTCTCCTTGGGTAAACCATTGCATGAGCACGATGCGGACTGTACAGAGTGCACAGGTGCAAGGATTTCGCTGGCATTGTAACCTCATGCATATGTTGATTGATTACGAAGAGAGACACCGGGGGACTTCCATCAAACGTTATGACTCCTTCATTCAAATCTCATTCAAGATGGTCGTTAGTAATGGTACGGAATTATGTGACACCGTATCGCACGGTATTAACGCAAATGGAATTTCCTCCCTACCATCGCAATGCGCAGTGGGTTGTAGAACAGGACACTCAAGTGGCCGATATTGTTTCTTCACAAATCACTTCTGAAAAGCCTTCGGGAAGCTCAATCATATTTCAGTAATGCGAGAACAATAAAAAATAGCATTGAATTGCCTGTGACTCATTGGATAGATTTAGATTGCGTCTGTTAAAAATTATAGAATCCGACTTCTCTCTCTCATTATTTTAGGAAAGAGGGTCGCCCAGTTGATAGAGATTAGCAACCGTAGGATTAGGAGTTAAAAATGTGGTCCAACCAAAGACCGTCGTATACGTGGAGGCTGGTGCACGTTAGTTCTGTCGTGGCCTCAAATGTTCTCACGTTGGCGTGGCGTGGAAGTTTGGAGAGTGGGCTGAGGTGTTGACATCGTCATCTGACCGTGATTCAAAATTACGAGATGTGTTTGGATCTTTCTCATCGGGATTGATCCCGGACCGTCGCCAATAGCCCGTTGTGTTGCTCCAGTGAGACGGGAATTCAACTACCTACCTATTTAAGGAAAAATATTACCGGAAATGTATTTTAAGTTAATCACATACACGCAGACAACGGTTATACACAGGGGGAGTCAAAAAGATATTACAGCATATATGGGATTGATATGTTTTATTATTTATTTAACAAATCGTTTTTTGCAACAGTAATTACAAGTAATAATTTTGTAACTGTAATTGAAAGTATTAATTTTGTAACAGAAACTGCAAGTAAAACGATTACACTTCTTCAACATTTTCTCCTTAGTTCGCAATGCAGATATGCAGTCAGTTCATCAAAGAATCTAAAGATCGTCTACACATTATGTATGTTATGTTTCATCTTTCTAGTTTCTTCCAAGTCGTGTTGCACAATTCAGTCTGAAACAGAATACAATTTGTATATTATCTTGCCCATATAAGTGGTAACATCTTTTTGAGTCGCTGTATATTGACAATATATAAGTATCGTAGAGGTGTAAGAATATTAATTTTTTATAGAATTTTTGCTCTCTACAATACGCGTGTCAATTACTTTCTTAACTGAAATATTACAATTTCTTTTGAGCGATTTTTCGAAAGTTTTCAGAGCACCGAAGATACACAATGTAAAATAACCCCGGACTTGACTGGCCATATCTTTTACGGAGTGCCTACTGCTCTGCAGCTTATCATCAGATAAAGATAAAATATACTTCTTAATAATTTAGGATCTGGCCGTAGAAGCATTCCACAGAGCGTTTGTAATGTGCTCGTTCCAGACTAATTTTGGGTCTAGGACAAGTCCTAAATATTTTACTTGCAAACCCAGTTGACAGGTGTGCCAAAGAGAGAAACCGAGTCATATCTAAATAGTTTCCGAGTTTCAAATTGAAAACACAGTTACAGCGGAGAAGTATCTCCTGGGGAAAGCACGCATGCGCACTTGGAATCATTAATTTTAATCCAATGAGTTACTCAGAGCTAAAGATCCCTTGTACAGCTGCATTCTGGAGAAGTGGGGAATGTTAGGAGATTGTGTGATAACTGCGGTTACAATAGATTCAGACACAGAAGAAGCTATTTTCTCCTTATCTATGGAGGACAAATCGAGATCTCCAATTCCCCTTTCTATCGATGAAGGTATCGAAAAAAGCTACCATGGAAACGGAGACTAATATGGAGCTAAAAAGTTCTCTACACCAGAGGTTTAGAAAAATGTAGCAACAGAAGGGTCCCTTGGTGCAAGTATTCGCCAGTGGTGATGGCATGAAGAAGTCATTACAACCGTATCAACCATTTTACTACAGGGAAAGCTTCTTTATTAAGCTATAAAGCAGCAATACTTAGTTCTTTTGGGGATACGATCATATATCAATGAATTAAATGTTAGTCTTCAATGAATTTGTGATCTTCCAATAATCACAATGAACATTTTTCTCATTCGTTCTTGTTTTCAAATACAGAATTTTTAAGTAAACGTACGTAATAAGATCTATAAGTTTCCAGTGCAAGGGTATTAAAGGTAGTACAACAGAATCAGTGGGCAAACCCACTGGGTCACGATATTAAAGAGGCAATACGAATCAAATATTAATTTTATTTTCAATGTAATCTATTTTAATACAGTTTTAGACAGCTTATTAATCCCCTGTTCTATACAACGAAAAAATCCGAATTTGTGTTCTTAAATAGCCTAAAACTGCAGAAATATATTTGTTAATTGTAAATTTTTTCCCACGAAGATCCTACTTGAATTTTGAAAACAAAAATGTTAGCTTAAAATTGTGAAAGTTTCTCACGTTGAAACATTTAAAAATATTGTGCAACAGTACTTCTCTGGTAGAGTGCTACTGATTTTAGAGCCGAATATTTCGAAATGCAGTGCAATAAAACATAAAGTGAGGGCTGACCGAATTCAAGCTGTCAATTCTTGTTCTAAACTTGAAAATATTTGGACCTTTCTACGTATTTTCTGGATATAATCTCCCCAAAACTGTTTGAACGAGATGTTGCCATACAATTTAGTGTGTTGCTTGGCGTAAAGTACATTTGAGACTCATTCATTTACTCTATTGGCAGGAAGGTTACTGAGTTACGTTACGCATTCTGTTTCTGTAATTATATATAAACACGCATGTAATAAACATGTACACTTGAGCAGATTGGCATTACTGAAAGTAGACGCTATGACGCGTCATAGTGTTAACTGATTATTTGTGAAGCGAATCAGTTTTAGACGATTGCTGTACATCGACTGATAGTTACAAATTTTGTTTTGCGAAAACACTATTTAACCCTCCAAGTGATTTCGACGAGATATCTCGTCCATCAAGATCTGATAAATTTTGCAAATGACGAGATATCTCGTCATCAAGATATTGGCGAGTTTTCGATTCAAGATCTGGTCAGTTATCTCCTAAAGACGAGTTATCTCGTCCATCAAGGTCTGGTCATTTTTGTGAGTTTAATGAGATACCTCGTCGGGGCAACCACCAGGAGGGCTAAATGTTCCGATTTACTACCCTTCTTTTTCTCTATTGACCTTAAGATTATTTAATTTTCGAAAACCAGAATTTAAATAAAGTTTTTAGCCTATGTATTTTACAATATATCTTTTGGTGCCATTTGTTTGATTTGTTACTCTTATTAACAAGCATAAAATTCAATTTATACGCTGAACATAACGTATGATCCTTTTCGTTACAAAATTCTTGTAAAATTCAATTTTATATAAAATTGGAGGATTTATGCATTTTAGGCATAATTTATGATTACCCTGCCTAACACGTTTCTTATCTTTGTATTTACACTTCGATTACGTATTTGACGTTTATTATATAGACAGGAGCACCGCCCTCTTTCTATTGTGCCATATTCACCTGAGATTTCTGCTTTGATGAAGATGATTGAGCAGTTTTGAGTTTTCTTAATAAATAACAAGACAACGGGTATTCTATCGTGTTTTCAGGTACATCGAGTACCTGTATTTATTTATTATTTCGATATTATTGATAGAGAAGAGGCTAGGAAAACCCCTTCTTTTCATTTCACCTGCTGTTGAAGATAGATGGGCTTGCTGCTGACAGTAATTACAGTAAGGATTAAAGCGTTTTCTCTGATGTAAGGGTTCTTTTCTGTTCCCTACGTTTTGTCACTTATTCTCATCAGAATTTTGTGCTCCTCAAAGGATTCTGCTGTAATGTTTAAGGGTTCTCGGATTACCTCATCCAATAAAGGGGCTCATGACCGCACTTAAATTGTTCTGGGACAAAGAAAGAACGTTGGATACAAAGCTAGTAATCCGGCTACGCGAGGAAAGGAAGTTTGGTTGCTGATGTATGAACTTTTCAAGAATATATTCCATTTGCGATTTTCTTTCCCGAAAACTGAATGATTATCCATACAATACATAATAGTGTGCGTAACAGTGAATGTTTACACAGAAAATTGTCAATCCAGTTCATTAAAATGTTGGACAGTTTATCCAGTTGAGATTTGAATAATTTGCCAACTTCAATAAGGACGGACTTCATACCAAAATGAACTGTGATAAGTGCAATTTAATGCTTCATTTAACGAAGTATTTCATTGCTTTTAAGAACATCTGTAAATGATTATATAATCCAGGTTTCTCTCTCTCTCTCTAATTTCCTGTTTAAAAATATTCTTGAACCAATTAATTGAATATAACGGGTTCTAGTGTTCTATTATCGTTTTTACATTAGGACTCTTAATGAAATATTAAACCGTTATCGATAAACGATGCTATGATAGCTGTTGTAGAAAAGACTTTATAAATTATTATTTTAAAATAATATAAATTCAAAAATAAATCCTGTTTTTCGAAAATAAGAAGCAAGTTCAAAATGAAACCTTTTATTATCTGAACTTTATTAACTAAAATTTAAAAATCGATTTAAGTTAAACATTTAAATTAAAAATAAACAATTCAAACTTTAAATCAAATATTTAATTGTTAGTCAAATTTAACCAAGCATACAAGTTCTCAAATTTGCAGTTTTATTTAAGAAAAGAAGCGAAAGTTTTTCGAACGTCAACCTTAAGAAAAGCAGTCTATAGAATTGGATAACAAAGGTATCTCTTACATGATTATACCTTCTATTTTTCGTCTGTAAAGTAAGAAAGAAAACTAATCGAAAGACGAGGGATGGCAGTTTTTTATATTTCTTTCTCACTAGCAGTTCGATTATATTATTACCGTAACACACCAA
Organism: Meta bourneti; assembly: GCA_933210815.1. Lineage (NCBI taxonomy): Eukaryota > Metazoa > Arthropoda > Arachnida > Araneae > Tetragnathidae > Meta > Meta bourneti. The sequence goes on along the minus strand of OW119934.1, from coordinate 3,189,910 downwards.
AAGAAAGTAAACTAACCCGAAGAAGGCTTTGATTCGTAACTAAGAAGCCCTAAATGGGAGTTCGGGAATGGGCCATGGAGATAGCTCATTATAAGAAGTAGTGCAGTTTGAAATCCCACCCCCATCGAGAAAGAGTGCGCGTTAGCCATGGCTTTACAAGCAATCGTCACCAAATCACATCCTCTACTTGTCCTCGTGGTCCATTTCTTATCCCAATTTGTCCAACTCACATTCAGAAGTTCGGACAATGGTTTAGTCATTTTTTCCCGTAATAGCAAACATGGTTTCGGCTGTCTTTATTTTGTTTTTGAATGCCCCCTTAGTGTTGTTGGTCAGATTGCAAGTCTTGGAAGTATGGACTTTACACGAAAGCCAGCCAATAAGTTGTTCTACAATGACGACTTGCGGGTTAGGATTTCCGAAGATTGGTTGCTTAACAGGGTATTTCGAGAACGGGATAAATTTAATCAATATGATCGTATGCTTGCATGTCACTATTCCGAAATGCCGTATGAATAATCACAGATATGGAAAATAAAAACACATTCACGGTTAGCTAGAAAGGCAAATGTTAACTAAGTTTATTTGCGTTATTTACAAACAAAATTGTAAAAAATTAATAAATGTTGGTATATTGATAAAATTCTCATATTATTTATTGTATTTATAATGCATGAATAGTGTCATTTTAAATTTTGTTAAAGGTTAATTCAACATAATGTAGTTGATTCATGTGTGATATATTTCAATATTAACACCGATATAATATTAATCCTAAGGTTTTCATAAGATTGGAAATTTAGGGGAAATATATTTTCAACCTTTTAATCCTGAGTCGGATAAAGTCGTATGTTTTAAATACATAAAAAGTTTCGACAGTATAAATAAATATTAATTATATAGTACTGTCTATAAGTTTGGAAACAACCTGCACATTCCGAAAATACTCGATATATGACATTTTTAAGATGTTTCTGTACTTATAAGTCATGCTTGAGAATAAAACAGAATTTGCTACAATAGTTAACCATACTTATTTATTTAACACGTAAAAATTTTGATGTAAATAAACGTTTCATAACTTGGCTAGGCAGGCAGTTTCAAAAAGAGCGACACAAAATTGAGGAAATTAGGTAGGAGGTCGAATTTACGTCCATTGGAGCAACACAACGGGTTATTGGTGAAGATCTGGGATCAATCCCGAAAGGGAAAAACCGAGGACAACACCTCGTCATTTTGAACTACAGTCAAATGACGAGGTCAACACCTGAGCTAGCACCGCACTCTCCGAATTTCCACACCACGCCAAATTTGACCAGAAAATTCAACTAAATCAGCTCGAAACATAAATCAACTGTGAGATGCTCTCATAATGAATTCTCATGGAAAGAAATACTGGTAAATATTGTAAAATTGCTTGTTAGAATTACTCGAGTATGCAAAACTGTGATCAAAGCACTTGTGAATATGTTGAATGAATTCAAGATATAGACTCAAAATAATGCTTTTTTCCCCATTTGTTACGTACTAAATAAAATTATCTTCAAATTTACCGAGGACACCTCTTAATTTTGAACCAAGGTCAGATGACGTTACTTTCAATGAGATTTTGATCCGAAAAGAAAGGGAATGTAGTAGTCCTTCAGGGTAACTTTAGTCCATTTCCAAGTTTTCTATCCTATTGAATTTCATACATTATACTCCATGCTAGTATCAAGTTAAATTAAATAAATACAATACAATAAGATGTGGTCACCATGTTTCTTAAAATAATATAAAAAATACGAAATATAAGGTAGGCTAAAGTTGAATTTAGACAATGAGTAACATTGGCCCACTCTTAAAGTTTTGCATTTAGTAAATATTCAAACCACATTTTTATTTAATTATTGCATTTCAATCTACTAAATTGAAAGAATTTTGAATTGTAATATGTATAATGTACCAGTAGAAAAATATTGCATTACAATATTTCAACATTCATCACAATATTTTTCAACATTCATTACAATATTTCAACATTCATTACAATATTTCAACATTCATTACACTATTTCAACATTGCATTTACAACTTATTTTATTATTTTAGATGGTTAATTGAACTGTGCGATTTACTGGTCTTCCTTGCACAGCGAATTCATCCATTTATGTCATCAGTCTACCCTTTAGGTAATGAATCATTTCAGTAATGCAACACACCCTGTCACAAGGATGGAATAGGCATGGACTGTTTCCAAAACTATTACAGTTCATCTGACTTCTATGGAGTCTGTATGGGATGAGATGGAGCAGCACGTCTAGAAGATGAATTTTTGTCTAATTTAGAGTAATTAGAAGGACTTTTAAAAAAATTGTTAATTCACAGGAATTGAGAGAAAATTTATGCACCTTCTAGTACCAATTCTGCGTCGAATTAGAGTAAAAGTTCTAACAGTATACTAGTGGGGTGTCTTCAATAAAATGCCTTCTGAATGGATTTAATTACTGAGTTTATATTTATAACTCTCTTTTTAACAAAAGAAAGTAGATAAGTTAAAAACTTTCTTGTGGTAAAGAATAGTTATTTTGGTAACATACCTTTATGCAAGTATCAATGAATATTTCCAATTCTAGAACCTAGTTTTGTTTCTATAGATTTTTTCGTAGTACATGTAAAACAAACTAAAAAATGTAATGTAAATGTAAGAAACAAGTGGTGATTTAAAAAATCACGACTTCAAAAAATATTTAAATTGCAAAGAGATTGTTTTTAGAACTTAATCCATAGTTTAAGTGAAATAAAAAATAATTCCTCTTCAGTTTACTATTTAATATTTAGCATAACCTTTTGTTTTCAACCTTGAGGATGCATTTTAGAGTTGATTGAACGGAAAGTAAAAATTGTGTATTCAAACGAAAAGTAAAAATGTCCAATAAAGGGAAACAAAAATGTTTCCTACATTCAATGAAACAAAATTTTTGCGAATGAATGGTTTCTTTATATTACATTTTGTTTCTTCTATAATGTACTGTAAAGCGTTTGTACGCAAATACTTTTTATATTATTCATGAAAAAGTTACTAAAATGGAATGCCATAGCGAGCCTGAAATTAGTGAAAAAGTTGTTACCTTTAACTCAATCAATCCATTTTATAAAGAATATCGAGGAAAGCAAATTTCGTTTCATGTCTAGAGAACGTATATTTTTATGAATATTTAAAATAAGATGGGGTTCCACAGAAAATATGCTGTAGTCTTTTTCTCTACTCCTTTGTCAAAATTTAAAATATGCTTTTCTACAAAATAAATTATAGAATTGGAGAAGCTTGTACCTTATAATAATTTCTTGAAAAAACTTTTCGAAACGTTATTACGCGCATAATCACTGCTGAAAACCTTTCAAAAGGAATTATTTTAATAAAAATTCTTGTGTTCGGCAGTAAAGTTATAAATTCCAATAATGAAACAAGGTAATAAAGTTTATGTATATCAATTTTTATTTGTAATCCGATGACCACATTAATAAAAATCCAATCGAGTATAACAAAACAGAATGCGAAGGTACAAGGAAAATAAATTTCCCATAAAATAATCCCATGCATAATTTTCAAATGTTAGTGGTGATATACAATGCAAATTTTGGAATAATGGGTTAAGTTAAAAAAAAGCTTCATGCCCCATCATTATTCTTGTGATTTCTTTAAATAAACAACTCATAAGAAGTGAAAACCCGAAGCACTCGAAAGTAACTAACTGAAATACACCCTCCGTGATATAAAGGAAATCTTTCTATGATTGGATGTTTGAAAATTCCTAGCTTCGACATTTTACCTTGGAATGTCACATTTAAATTGCAATAATTTCGTCTTTGGCGTCTCTCATTACATGGAGATTAATGTTGCAAGCGGCCTTGTCAAAGCTTGACATATTTGGTTCCTCTCTTTCAGGAAGAATAAATATTTTGAAAGGCGTTACCGCCTCTCAAATTTTCCGATTTGGACATCACGGCGGGATAATTTCCGAAATTGAATCCAACGTTAGACATCCGTCCATGCGAGAGAACTTCTCAGATATTACACGATTCGAAACTAATTTCGGAAAATTCATCGATGCATGATCAGAAATAGTGCCTTGTCAGTCTGAAGCTCGCTTAATAGTCTGCTGTGATTAATAGTTTATATTTGAGGATTTTCAGACTTATATTAATTGCAGTATCTTCGACGGTAATTTCCTGCTACCATGCACCAGTCGCTTTATCAAGCATACGGGAGAGAAAACCAGTGCTTATTTCCTCAACGTAAAACACATCTGATTAACATTTGATATAGAGTTGAAACTCGACGAAAGTTCTTTGTTCCATGCAATGCGAAAGGGAATAGCTTGGATTTCTAATTTGTTTCCAAACAGGGGAGAATATAGTATATCAAGAGTGATATTTAGTTCGTTTATTTCAGATAGGAAACCTGTGCAGCTAGATTTAGGTAAGTAACATCACAAACGTTGTTACACAAAGAGTTTAGGAAAAGATTTATCATACTCAGTATTACTAAGACTAAAATCCTAACAACTTTCCCAAAACTTAAGGCCTTAAATACTGCATCACATTTAGCGATACTAGTTCTTATTTATCATTACCTTTCATAAGCCATGTGGCTCTTATTTCTTTAAGGTATCCGACTACCTTCGGATAGGATTTTTGAAATAATTTGAAATTTGACCTTTTTGTGTACTATATTACAGAATATGGCTGAAAACTTAGAGAATAACAATAAAAATAATATATATATATTTTTAATTTGAACCCCCAAAAGAGGTGAAAATAGGCAAAAACTAGCACCAAAGCAAAACATGAAAAAAAAAAATTAAATTAGGATATTCTTATTTTGTAAATTTTATTTTGAAGATTGAAACCTCCTTTAGGGAATGTACCACTCACATCATTGTAAACCAGTTCTTTTAAAAACTGGAGGTTCAAGTTCAACCAAGAAGAAAATCTTCCATAAATTATAGCAGCGCATAACTTTTATCATTAAAAATAAAAAAACCTAATTAATGCACAATCGCAAAAGTGGTTCATTCCTTTTATCAACTCTTTGTGAAAGTATTCTTACCAAATTTCATAACATTTGAAGCATAACTTTTTGAGTTTTCATGTTTTGCGTAAAAGCAAAGTTCTAAAATGTCAATTTAAAGAGAGAGCTAAAAACAAAAATCAATAATGAATCTTACCTTTAAATGGAAAATGAAGCTCTAAAATGATCCTGATTTATAAAGATCACCTTCTACAGAGGTTAAATCAACTACTTTTTTTCCTAATGGCCCTCAAAACCTTCCTGCGCTTTTTTGAAACGGGTGTTGCATGGAGCTTGTAATCACTGATTCTAATGTGATCCAAACTTTTGTAACCTTTTAAAGTGAAGTAACCAAGATTTTCAATGTTCATCTTGCTTAAAACATTGGTGCAACCCTCAAATCCATCATTATATTGGATTACTGCATCATAAGCCCCTAATTTTACAGTTTTTAGGCTGACGAAACCTCCTTCGAAACTCTCTGCCAAATAACACCATTGAAACTTTCATTGGCATTTTGAGTTTTGCCATGCAGACACTTTTACAAAAGTTCTCTGGTGCAAAGCTCTAAATACACTGGTTTGACTACATTTAAAATATAGTTGGACAAACCAGAATGATTGAGTTTTTCGGGTTCTTTCCCTTCGCTTACAGGTCGCTGGTAATAGCACCAACTGTCTACACCAGTGGTTCCCAAAGTGGTTCCTACGGACCCCCAGCGGTCCTTGGAACCACTGAGGGGGTCCGTGGCAAATTAAAATTAATTTGGGGGTACGTGGACAACGTCAGGGGGTCCGCGGAAGGTTTAATATAAAGTAAAATAATTGTGACCCATTTTCATTATTATGAAAGTTAAAAATAAATAGTAATAAATAAATTGGTAGCCATTTCTACGTCCTGAGTAAAATATAAATATGGATAGGTACATAAAGTACAAGTAATGTGTTGTGTTGAGCAACTCACCGGTTTCTCAAGGTTCGAATAAAAGAATTTGAGTAAACAAATAGTCATAGTCATAAATACTTAGTAAAAAATGCGTACCTATACAATATGTGACACGTACTTAAAATTTTACCCTTATATCTTAAATTTGTGCCCTTTATTCCATTACGAGTGAGCAGAAGAAAAAATGCAGAAAATATAGTGTTGAATATTTAAAATATGGCTTTATTCCGTTACCAGGAAATAGCACTCTACCTATGTGCCTTCTATGCAATAAAACTTTGTCAAACGAATCAATGAAACCTTCTGAGCTTAAGGAACATTTGACAAAAGTCCATAGCGACAAAAAAGATAAAGATTTAACTTTTTTTTTAAAACAATCAAGAAAAACAGTCTAAGAAAAATATTTGCAAACACCGTCATTGCAACAACTCTTCGCGACAACATTTAAGCGAGACGACGATGGACTACGTGCTTCTTATAACATTTTTTACTGATTGCAAAGTCCGGAAAGCCGCACACCATTGGTGAAGAACTTATTCTACCAGCTGTAAGTGGAGGTAATACGCACCGTGCTGCATAAACCAGCTTCCGATATTACAAGAATTCCACTGAGTAATAATACAGTACAAAGAAGGATTGACGAAATGGCTCAGGACGTAGAAAATTATTTAAGTGGGTACTTAAAAACACCTGAATTCTTTATACAGCTTGACGAGTCAACCTTGCCAGGAAACGAAGCTTTACTTTTAGGTTATGTGAAATTTGTAAAAGAAAAAATTTCCCAAGAATTGTTATTTGCCAAATGTTTGGAAACTGATACGAAAGGTAAAACAATATTTAATGAACTAAAAAAAATGTTCGATGTTATACCCTTGAATAATATCCTCTCCGTTGCTACTGACGGTGCTCCGGCAATGATAGGACGACACCGAGGCTTTCTGGCATACTTAAAACAAGCTATACCGAATGTATTATCTGTACATTGAGTCATTCATCGACAACATTTAGTCGCAAAAAATCTTAGTGAACGCTTGCATGGCTCACTAGATTACGTCATTAGAGCAGTTAATAAAATCAAGAGGAATGCCTTAAATTAGAGATTATTTGCTCAACTTTGTTTGGAAAATGATGAAGATTATGATCGTTTACTCCTTAACACAGAAGTTCGTTGGTTATCTAAAGGTGCATGTTTGGATCGATTTTATGCACTCTTCAATTCAGTGTTGGAATTCCTGGAAAGCAAAGACAATGATTTGTGGTCAATTTAATTACTTCAAAAAATGACAGCTTACATGACTGACTTATTTGCCAAATTTAACGAAACCAATTTGAAATTATAAGGTGATCAATGCAACTTAATCAAAACTAAAAGTATAACTGCGTTTGTTGCAAAATTTTTTCTGTACAAACAAATCTTGGGGAGAGGAGAATGCTCCGTTTCCAAATCTTTCAAAATTGCAAAAACGAGATGAAGAATTACTTGCTTATTGTCAACAACGGCTCTTTATTCTGACCTCAGACAGAGATTTGAAGACATTCTTCACTTGGGCATCCCCGATTGGGTGTTGGACCCATTTGCAAGTAGACCCACAAACTCAGATGAATCCATACTAATACAGGAGCAACTTATTGAATTATCCATAAATGAGGAGCTGAAGCCAGTGTTTGAACAAGGATACCACAAATTCTGGTTACAAAAACAGATGCCAATTTTATATCCTGCATTATGGGCCACTGTACAGAAGCTGTTGATTGCTTTCCCGTCTTCCTATTTAGTAGAACGTGGATTCAGTGCAGTTACGAGCCTCATCACGAAAAAAAGAAATCCACTGCAAATTAGTGCTCGTGGAGACTTACGAATGTTACTCACAAACATCGAGCCGAACATAAATAATCTCACATCATCTCATCAGGTTCACCAATCTCATTGAAAAATAATATGTTTTTCTATTTTAAAGCAAGTTATAATTGTAATAAATACTACTTTAAATATCAAAATGTTTTATTTATATTTTATTTTTACGTCGCCATTCACCATTCAAGACATCAAAGTTAAATTTGTAATTTTGCTATTATGCACAGTTGTGTAGTTATTTCACAGGAGGTTCATGGTCAGGTTTTTCCTATGAGAAGGGGTCCGTGGACATAATAAGTTTGGGAACCACTGGTCTACACCAATGGGGCACTGGCCATGCATCGGTTTCTTTGGTGATGAAGCACAATGAAACAAAGCTGCAACTACATTTTGCTGCATCATTTGTAAGTTGCCCACGTTAGAGCGAATCGCAATAACATAATAATTTTGTAGTCTGTCGATAAAGACATCTGATAACTTACCTTTACCAGACAGACCTTTGGTTTTGCTTTTCAATTTTCGCAAACGTGTACCCACCCGCGTTTGAATGTGCCCAATGCATTCCAGTTTCGAAACACTTTTTCCCCATATGTGTTTTGGACGTACAAATAGCCTTTAGAATCACCATCACCGTAGTATTTCGTGTATTTCAGCTTTCGAGTGCTCGCAGACCTCTTGAAAATTCTGTCGACACCAACATTTTCCATCTTTGCTGAGGACCCTTCAAAATTGCATTGGCATATATGGTCAGCTTTCTGCGATTCAAATGATGGGTTTCTCTTTAGTTTCTGTAATCTTTTGCAAATTCTGGTACTTTTCCGTTAGCCCGGCGCAAGCGAAAAATCGCCAAATAATGTAGAATTCCGCCAAATTTCTTACAACCATAAGGGGAATGTTCGTTTGGGGCCATGTGCTCTATTCTCTGAATTCATTACTATTTATTAATATTTGTTTATAGTTATTATTTATTATTTATTAATATTTGTTTATAGTTATTATTATTTATTACTTATTATTATTATTTATTATTTATTAATATTTGTTTATAGTTATTATTATTTATTACTTATTATTATTTATTAATATTTGTTTATGCTATTTATTAATATTTGTTTATAGTTAAACTTGTTTTGCTTGCTATTTATTAATATTTGTTTATAGTTAAACTTGTTTTGCTTACTATTAATTAATATTTGTTTATAGTTATTATTTATTTATTATTTATTATTATTTATTAATATTTGTTTATACTATTTATTAATATTTGTTTATAGTTGAACTTGTTTTGCTTACTTAATATTTGTTTATAGTTGAACGTTTTCGACTTTTATTCCGTTGACTGTTTTGTCATTCGCTTCGCTTGGCGACTTGGCTCGCGTTTGGTTCACAATTGGCGACATTTGCGCCCGGCTAACGGAAAAGTACCCAAATTCTGCAGTACGAGGACATGACTTCTAAATCGAGAACCTTTCCCGTATCAATTGAAAGGGCAGCAACACAACCATTCAAAGAAGTGTACCCTCTACGCTGCCACGTTCCATGTACAGACACGCCGCATTCACTGTCTTCTCCCTTTGAACCAACTTCATCAGCTGCTTTTAACATTGAAGATTCAGCAACCTCGGACACAACTTTCAAAAGTTTCTCTTCATGGATGTTATACGCAGCTTTAGAAATTGGTGGCAAATTCAGCGTGGTGCACAGTTTATACTGAAGAAAATCTCTTTCCAATCTGCCTCATCGCATAAACGTTTCTAGAGTTCACTTCAGGTTCATTTTTCTTCTTTTTGGAGGAGGCAAAGCCTTTTACAAAGTCACAATTGCGACATTTCAAAGAGAAGTCTGAGCACAATCCATACCTGGAGTCTTCAACTAAAAGCATACCAGAAGCAAAGCATTTGGGACATGGAAGCACCAAAAATATATTTATTAAAGTTTCCAGGTCGAAAATCCGATTACCACACAGTTCCTCATTCAAAACTTCAAATTTTGAAGAGCTAGATGCTTGCAGCTTTGAAGCACTGGCTGTGCACACTGGATCTTCACGACTGTTAGTCTTCAGTGTTTTAGAGTGTTCATTACCTTCGAAGTGGTGTTTCTTCTTCCTGGCAATACTCTTTCCCATATTTTAAAGAAAAATCACTTGATACAAAAAGAATTATCAAGTTGTAAGAACTTTTTGAACGCCCGATCGAAAATCACGAGTTCAAATTGTGTACAAACTGAAACTCAAGTTTGATGCCAGACAGTGAAGTTAAACATGATTGCCAGATGTATTTTTGCGAAGAAAGTAGTTTTTTAATTAATAAAAAATCCACACTTCAGAGCAAATTTTAACGCTTTAATTTGTTAAAATATTAAAATAAGAATAAACAAAGTTTTACGTTCACTTCCTGTTTGTAGAAAGTTACTTCCGGTTTTAAAAAGTGTCGACTAAGTAGTATTAAAAGGCCTGTAGCTTACGTTCTATGCCCCCAAGGTAGGAACAAAATTTAAACAGATTTGGAAAGATAAGAAATCGGGCTTTCATATTATATGAAATTTGGAAAATCGCAATTTCCGCCGAAAAAATCGTGTTTTCGGATACCTCAAAAAGGATTTAGTCACACATATTCTCTCTCCCTAACATTTAAGTATTAGAGTTTCCTTTATCCGTTTAAAATGTAACTGCTTCAGCAAGTTTAATTTGAAAACGTAAAAATAATCCGAAAAGTTGAAACATAATTTTACTTTCGGAGAAAGATTAATCAACACATTTGTTTTATGTGTAATTAACTCATATAAATCATCATTGAATTTCAAAATTCCTAAAATTTCTTGCTTTATCATCGTTTCCTGCTCCATAAATTATCGTATTTCATTAGGACACAAAAATATACGCAGATGTCATTTCCAAATGCTGTTGACAAGTGTCTGGTTTTCTAAGCTAGTATTTTACAGGATTCGTACAAAAGGTTTATGAATAGGTCTTTGATTTTCAGACATGTGGGGGGTACTACTTTAAAGTTTTAAATCGACCATTTTAAGAAAAAGGCAGACTTCTAAATCGGGAAATTGAGCTTGCAAAGCACATTTCTAGTGAAAATCGTTCACAGTAAAATATCAAACAAGAAATCGAAAAGTACTAGTAATAAAATTGGCACGATTTCGTTGAAACACGGATTTTTTGAATACACGAGCATTAAAATAGATTACAGAGCTGAAAACTGAAGAAACTCTAGATTTAGAAGCCACAAGCATTAAAGTGGTGTAAGTCGCTGAGGGTCACGAGAAAGGAAGATATTCTTTTTTTCAAGAATTCTCGAAAACTTCATAACAGAGTGATGTGGGGAGAACCTTTATATCTCTGAAATGCTATTATGAAACTTAAAACGAAAATGTCTTTTCTCTCTCCTTCACAGAAAACAGACACAAGTGTGTTTCCTTTTACGTTTTTGCAGAAAATGAAAACAGCTTGAGGAGTCTTTTTGATGGGAGAGTCTGTTCTTTCTTTCAAATAAAAAGCACTTTACTTAAACTAAGATTTGTTTCTACCCACTCTCTTTATATTCTAGCATTCATTGGGGATGTTAGAAGTAATCCGCTATGTTTTATTTTCTTTCACGCAAGCACAAGATTTGAAAATAAACATGCAAAAAAACAGATAAATAAATAAAAAAAGTTTGGATTTTTAACTTCTTTTCCATTGTGTAACCCTTTTCTTTAACACTTGTCCCTGACATTTATTTAGTATAATACGAATATTTTTCAGTTCAGAGCAGTCTGTCAGTGCTTATTAGATATAAGTTGTACTCTTCATACTAACCCGTCATAATGAATAAATTAGACGTAGATTCTGCGTCCCTAGATTCACTTTACAATTCTGTGGTTTTTGAAGGTTTTCATTTTTATTCTTTTTACATTGCCTTTAGCTGTATATGCTATTCCTAATATTATAGTATTATTATTATATGATCAGGTTAACATCAAGTATTTTATTTGTAATGAACAAGATCTATAGTTAGTTTTCCTAACAAATATGCTTCAATGAGCTGGTACAAGTTAATGAATCGAAAGTCCGCTATGGATCAAACCATGAACAGGATACAAAAGTTGTCTATGGACCATACCCATGAGCGGGAAAAATAAGTTCTCAGGCAAGCTCGTTTGACGCGACCTGAGAGAATATCAAAAAACCGCTAGTTCCCACCATTCCGCCGGACGTTAAAGTATTCATATTCTGAAAATCAAAAATACAACAATTAATCACAATTTACACACAGTAAACTACAAAGAAATACAACATTAAAAATATCTTAAATTGTATAATTTATGTTGTAATTTCCCTTAATTAACATTGGGAATAAATATACACTGCTGGCCACCGTAAATGCAACACCCTGAAGGAAGCATGCAAATAATATGAAATTTACAACATGCATTAGCGGAGGTGAGATATGCAAATGATTAGAATTTCAGCGCAGACGCACATCACGCGCGCCTGTGGCGCCACTTCAAAGCGCTATTTAAGGCTTGGAGATTTCGACGATTTCAAGTACGGCAATTGTGTTTTTCTTGTGGTTTTTTCAAAAAAACGATCAATTATGCCTCGTAGAAAACAGCGATCATCTTTTGATCAAGTATCCGAGTTCGACAGAGGAAGGATAGTGGCCTACCGAGATTGTAGATTTGATTATCTTTCAGGGAAATCGGTAGTCGTGTTGGACGAAACCAAACAACTGTAATGCGGATATGTGATCGTTGGATGCAGGAGGGTACGACGGACCGACGTGTTCGATCGCATCCACCTCAGTGCACCACTTCACGTGATGGCAGGCATATTGTGCGTATGGCAGTGACGGATCGCTCAGCCACATCACGAACCATAGCACAGCACATTCAGTCTGTACCGCATCATCCAGTGTCTGCGCGTACCATTCGACGCCGTTTACAGCAGAGTGGTCTGTCCGCAAGACGTCCATTGCTTCGTCTACCCTTGACGCAGAACCACAGACGTTTCCGCCGCCAATGGTGCGATAAAAGAAGGATGTGGACGGCAGAATGGAATGAAATTGTCTTTACTGACGAGTCACGCTTCTGTCTGCAACACCACGATGGTCGGATTCGAGTCTGGAGACACCGTGGAGAGAGGATGCTGAACAGCTGCGTTATGCACCGCCACACTGGTCCTGCACCGGGTATTATGGTATGAGGCGGTATTGGATATCACTCTCGCACTCCTCTAATACGCATTGCCGGTACTTTAAACAGCCAGCGCTACATCTCCGAGGTGTTGGAGCCAGTTGTCCTTCCTTACCTTCAGGGCTTGCCCACAGCCATATTTCAACAGGATAATGCGCGACCACACGTGGCACGCATTGTCCAAGGGTTCTTCGTCAATCGCCAGATTGAATTGCTTCCCTGGCCAGCTCGCTCTCCGGATCTTTCGCCGATAGAAAACATGTGGTCCATGGTTGCTCAACGATTGACCCAGAATACATCCCCAGCTGCCACACCAGATCAACTTTGGCAACGTGTGGAAGCTGCTTTGTCTGCTGTACCCCAAGAACACATCCAAAGTCTCTTTGAATCAATGCCGAGGCGTGTGGCAGCGGTGTAGATAACATGTTGACCAAGTACCAAATGATCAAATTTATAGACTTCTGTGAAGTGTGGTTCCTGCCAAAATAAGTAACCAGAGTAGCCGCCATTGTTGGAGATCACCGCTGCCACACGCCTCGGCATTGATTCAAAGAGACTTTGGATGTGTTCTTGGGGTACAGCAGACCAAGCAGCTTCCACACGTTGCCAAAGTTGATCTGGTGTGGCAGCTGGGGATGTATTCTGGGTCAATCGTTGAGCAACCATGGACCACATGTTTTCTATCGGCGAAAGATCCAGAGAGCGAGCTGGCCAGGGAAGCAATTCAATCTGGCGATTGACGAAGAACCCTTGGACAATGCGTGCCACGTGTGGTCGCGCATTATCCTGTTGAAATATGGCTGTGGGCAAGCCCTGAAGGTAAGGAAGGACAACTGGCTCCAACATCTCGGAGATGTAGCGCTGGCTGTTTAAAGTACCGGCAATGCGTACTAGAGGAGTGCGAGAGTGATATCCAATACCGCCCCATACCATAATACCCGGTGCAGGACCAGTGTGGCGGTGCATAACGCAGCTGTTCAGCATCCTCTCTCCACGGTGTCTCCAGACTCGAATCCGACCATCGTGGTGTTGCAGACAGAAGCGTGACTCGTCAGTAAAGACAATTTCATTCCATTCTGCCGTCCACATCCTTCTTTCATCGCACCATTGGCGGTGGAAATGTCTGTGGTTCTGCGTCAAGGGTAGACGAAGCAATGGACGTCTTGCGGACAGACCACTCTGCTGTAAACGGCGTCGAATGGTACGCGCAGACACTGGATGATGCGGTACAGACTGAATGTGCTGTGATGTGGTGATGTGGCTGAGCGATCCGTCACTGCCATACGCACAATATGCCTGTCATCACGTGAAATGGTGCACTGAGGTGGATGCGATCGAACACGTCGGTCCGTCGTACCCTCCTGCATCCAACGATCACATATCCGCATTACAGTTGTTTGGTTTCGTCCAACACGACTACCGATTTCCCTGAAAGATAATCCACAATCTCGGTAGGCCACTATCCTTCCTCTGTCGAACTCGGATACTTGATCAAAAGATGATCGCTGTTTTCTACGAGGCATAATTGATCGGTTTTTTTTGAAAAAACCACAAGAAAAACACAATTGCCGTACTTGAAATCGTCGAAATCTCCAAGCCTTAAATAGCGCTTTGAAGTGGCGCCACAGGCGCGCGTGATGTGCGTCTGCGCTGAAATTCTAATCAATTTCATATCTCACCTCCGCTAATGCATGTTGTAAATTTCATATTATTTGCATGCTTCCTTCAGGGTGTGCATTTACGGTGGCCAGCAGTGTATTAGGTAATTTATAAATTCAAAATGCACGACCTTTCGGTAGCCTTGCAAATAAAAATAGCAATGTAAATTTTGTAGAAAATTCCTTTTCTCTGTCCTCTGTATTTAATTAAAAATGGTCCACACAAGTCCAACCCATTGTTGTAAAATGGAGGACTAGGAGACACTCATTCGAGAGGATGATCCCCTATTATTTGATGTTAAATTTTTGGATTCAATCTATAACATTGGAGACACTGGTCAACTACAGATAGAGCTAAATTACGACCATTAACTGATCAAAACAGTTGACGAACAGTGTTTAGTAAACTTAGAGGCCTGATACGTAAATTGCGCTTATGAATATATTCCACAATCATTCTAGTTAATTTATGACCAGCAGGCAATATTATACGATGTTTCTCATCATAATTCCAATTAGCTTTACTCAGCCTAGCTCCCACTCGATGTAAACCCTTTGTATCTAAAAAAGGATGCAAAAACTTTAACTTACTTTCTCAAGGGATCAACAAACCTTTCTTTATATATATTAGAGATATTTCTTCCCAAAAATGAATTGCCTGTATCCTCTCTATTGGAATATTTCGTGACGACGTGAGAAATTCCTGAGTTTGAATCATTCCTGATATTCGACCATTTGTATTTTTACAATTTCTAAGAAACCTGTAAATAAAACTTAAGATTCTAATTAGTTTTGTCGACAGCACTGTTCATGGGATCAGTAAGAGGGATTGTTGCCTCTCTGAAAAGGAATGGTGGACCCTTCCATCATCTGATTCGAAACTAGCTCCTCAGCATGCATTCCCCTGGAAATTATGTTCGTAAGATTATTAGTTGTTGAAACGTGTCCCTACTTATACTGCTCGCTAGTCGTTGAATTTCAGATACACGGTTGCTGACGATGGTCTTTAATTGAAGTTTGTTTATCCATGCAATGGCTATCGTAGAGTCTGACCACAGATACACTTGCTTAATTTCTAACCTGAGAGCAGTTCGAACTTTATTCACCAACTGTGCAAGACGACAAGTAGCCAGTTCAAGTCTAGGTATAGCAATTGTTTTCAAAGGGACAATACGTGATTTGTTGCATAGTAATTAGAAATGAACTGGTTCTCCGCCCAGCTACAGTTTGGATATAGCAGGATTCTGAAGCATCAGCAAATCCGTGCAATTAATTATTTGGGAAAAACACATCTAGGTATTTGGAAATGTTCGATCGTCTGGAGTGTAGCCAAAAATTTTGCCCATGTTGGGCTATGGGAATGGGCAATTTGTCAAACTAAGGAATTTAGTTTGACAAATTTTTTCAAAAGTTTTTCCTAAATTTTTGCAAAAATACTTAAGCAATTTTTATAACTGGTCCTATAAGTCTTAAAAGATCATAAATCCTGGCAATGGTAGATAACACTTTTCGTTTGGTATATTCATTACTTGATACTTGAAACGCAAAGGAATGACTTGGTGTTTCAAGGCACACCCAAAGCCTTTATTGTTATATCATCAGCTGTATGCTGAAAACTAATTTTGATTTACTTTTTCATGGATTAATTCCGGACTTCTCGTAAACCACTTATGAAGGTTCATTTAAGAAAGTTCAATTAAATCCCTTCGGATGTCTTTCACTGTATCAAGTTCTGAAGCTTCGGAAAGCACGTCGTCCATGTAAAAATCAGATAACACAATAGAAGAAGCAAGGGGAAAGTTCTTTTCTTCATCTCGGGCTAATTGCTGAACAGTTCTGATGGCCAGATAAAGGGCACTAGCCGTACCATAAGAAAGAGGATTAAGATTGCATATTTCAACAGGATCATTGACACTTTCCTTCCATAGAATTCGTTGAAAGTGATATTGAGATGGGTCTCTATCAAAATATGACGGTACATTTTTCCAATGTCCGTTGTGAAAGCATAAACGTCTGTGAAATCTTAGAATTATTGCGAACAAGTCCTCTTGAATCCTTCCTCCCTAAACCTTAATATCATTGAGAGATTTTCCATTAGATGTTTGGGAACTAGCATTAAGCACAACGCGCATTTGATGCTACTTTTGTCTACACATCGTAGTGAGGCAAATAGGCGGAAGAGGTTTCATCTGTCGTCTCTGCCATATGATCTAACATTTTATACTCACCCATAAATTCAGTATAGAAAGCTTTAATTTTATGTTCGCTGCAATTCATTACTTATTGGGGGATTGATTTCCTCAATATTTTCAATCTCCCAAAATGCCCTCAAAGTATCCGAGTTGCCAGTGTTTATAGTTAAAAACAATATGAAAACTTAGGTTTTAGATTTGAACTTCCAAAGCTACCTAACACTAAATAACCAAAGCAACTATCCTGCAAAATAAGCTTATCTTCTAAATGAATTTGATCAGACTTCAACAAATAAAAAACAGTTCAGCTCTGATCAACATGTCTATCATTTGCGGGATATAAAATTCCGGATCCGCAAGGGGTAACATTTCTGGTACTTTTATTTTAGACATATCCACATAGCTAAACGGTGCGACATCCGTAATTTGAGGAACAATGAGTAAGTCAAGTCTATTTAGGATTGCAAATCTTACACTTGAGCTCTTGCGATTTAACATTTAGAGAGCAATCGTTTAAACCACTAATTGGAATGAAAATTATTTCCTTTTTCAGTCCTAATGCCAGAGCATATGAGGTTGCGATAAACTTGATTGCTATGCGCTATCCAATTTTGCATGTAATGGTTTTTATTATTGCAATAATCCTTAATATAAACAATTACTGTGTTAATCAAAACAACATTCCTTGGAGTGCCTGTAGCCATTAATGATGTTTGAGGAGAAATGCTCTCTTCACTTTGACAATTCAAGGGTTGATGAGAATTTATACACTGCGATCTGCTAATCGCCAGTAGTTTTGTGTAATAACGTATTATGCGTAGTTTTAACAGCCAAAACACGATTTTTTCGATTAAGAAAAAATATTTCGATCGAGAATAATTATTTTTGTTGTAAACAGGAAGTTTCGGTAATCAATACATTTTTATGCGTTGAAGATTTGCTTTTCGCTAATCCTTCAAGAACGTGCGTTCGTTCTTCCAAAATTGTGAGCAAGTCATCAAGTAATGAAATTCGTTCTTTTTTACTGTTTGTTCTTTATATATTTTTTGTAATAATATAGTCAAAATCAAAACATCAGATAAATCATTTATTATGTTTAAAAACCTTTAACCATCTTAAATTACGTTTCACCCTCTCCAAGAAATGCCTCAACTAAGGAGATTCACGTGTTAATTTTTCATAATTTAACAAATTGTTTATGTGAGCATCTACAACTGTTCGTTTATTTTCATATCTTATTTCTAGGGCTGAGAACAATTAATCAAAATTATCTTCACATGTTTCCGCTTGCTTAGCTTCCTTTTTAAGTGAAGCTATCAAGTAGTATAACCTTTTGCAGACCTTTTGTTTTTCTAATTATTGACAAATTGACTTATTCCATATTTTGAAATTCCTCATATTTTCCCTAAAATTGAGGGTAGGGAATTGTTTCAATTTAACACTTGGTTGTTGATATCCTTCGAT
Source organism: Meta bourneti (assembly GCA_933210815.1). Lineage (NCBI taxonomy): Eukaryota > Metazoa > Arthropoda > Arachnida > Araneae > Tetragnathidae > Meta > Meta bourneti. Next base: position 3,171,562 of record OW119934.1, on the reverse strand, counting down.
TGCTTTTTCATTTGATTCAAAATTGGAGGGGGGATATTTTAATTAACGTCACACTGGAGCAACACAACGGGCTATTGGTGACGGTCCGGGATCAATCCCAAAGGGAAAGATCCGAGGACAACACCACGTAATTTTGAACCACGGTCAGATGACGAGGGATTCAAAATTAGAAAAAAGTATTTCTAAGCTTACACAACACATCCAAATTTTCTCTCTCTCTCTCTCTATATATATAGGCCACCACCAAAATTCAAATAAGAGAACCCGAACAAAAGCAAAATGCAAGTAATAACAAGAACAAAAAAGATGAAACAAAATAATATAATAAAAATGATCCTTTAGACGAACAGCCCTGAGGTCTGTAGAGAACAAATAGAGGGAAATAATAAGTAAAACTACCTTAAAAATAGATTTTTAACTTTTAAAGAAAACTGTTGGGGAAATCGTTATTACCAAACGAACAAAATCAATATTGATTCCCCCAAAAGTTTTCTTAAAAGTTTTTTCCATAATCTCGCCTTAACTCTTTCAACATCATTTTAAAATGTTTTATTTTATTTTATTTTTTGTCTCACCACTAGATGGCGCCATACTTCTTTTTCATTATTATTTTTTCACTATTGCTCTCTTTAATTCCATCAAATTTATCCCTATCACTTTTATAATTTCTTGTTACAAATTACCTTTTCCCCTACTCTTCACATGTACAAATTCATTCTTGCTATCCCTTAGCCATTCGTTTGCTATTTTTAAGTGTGACATTTTAAGTGTATCTCTTTTCATTTACTCTACCTCTCACAGACTAGATGCTCGAGGATAAACAATTTGCGAGGTTCCCCGTCGATAACCCTGACATCTTTGTCAACGGGAAGATAAGGCTATTCACGCGCGGGGCCCTTTGTAGCACAGAAAAGAGGGGATGGAAATCGTAATGGGCTTTGGCTATTCTTCAACGGTTTGAGATCTGAAAGAATCCGAGCCCTTCGTAACGAGGAAATTTGAAACTTGGTCCCCGTATATATATATATATATATATATATATATATATATATAAACATATACGGGGACTATGTGTATATATATATGACATAATAACAAAATTATAAGCCTGCAGTAGTGACGAGAGTGGCAAGGGGGGGGCGGTGTGTACGGCAACCGGCGAGAATGATCCATTGGTATGGAGTGTAATGTAGATTCTACAAATGGGGAGGCAGGAAGTTGCATAGCAATAATTTATTTACTTCAGTAGACAAGTAGTAACAGAATAATGCGTGGAGGTGTTGAGGGTACGATGTTTTGGACGGCTCTGAGGGCTCCTTAGCCGAAGGGGCTCGTGAAAAGAAAGAATAGTTTACAATGAACTCGCTAGAGGGATAAGGATTGAGAGAACGATTATTGGACCAGGGAATCTATCAAGAAAGTTCGTTGGTGGAAGTCGGTGGTTTAACGAAGCAGTAATATGATCTTACACAGGCGATTTGAAAGCAGGAGTCCGTGGGAGGTCAAAGTTAATGAAGGCTTGAGTTCAAAAGTGAAAGGGGTTGGCATATATATTTGGGTTATGTTTTAAAGATCAGCATTCCATCTGCCACTCCCTGTGTGTAATACAGGAAATGAAGAAGCGCCGCCAAGTCTAGACAGACTGGCTTAGGACGATTTTCCGAGATTCCAGAGACAGTTGCAGAACGATGACGCGAGAAGGGGATGGCGTACGGCCATGTCTAACGAATACCCGATGAAGTGAAATTGTTAACTATTTTTAATCTGTAAATATTCCCCTTTATTTGTAAATAAACATCTTTAATTGTTAATTATGTCGCTTTTATCCCTTTTGCTAAAGTAGAGATTCTGTATGCAAACTCATCTTAAAGTGTCCAAAGTATTCTACATGAGGGCTGGGTGCTTTTCCGAGCGGAACCCCTCCCTAGACACACCCGTCGCAAAGAATACCAGAAGTGACAGAAAACAGAAGTGGCCACGACGTTAATTAAGCAGACTTCGAGTGATGAATTATCTTACAGAACTGATGTGGTGTTTGAAACCGAAAGCAATTTGATTGGATTACATCGTTGTGAAATCGTCTACACTGTGACAAAACCATATTGGATTACCTAGCTGAGAGACCGTCTAAACTGTGAGTACGAAATTTCCTTTTTGTGAAAAGTTGTTTTGTTATCCTTGATCATGGCAAAAACTTTTGATGATATTCCCAGGATTCGCGAAACATAAAATCAGCCTCTACCAAAAATATCACACTTTTTCATTCTTTGGTATTTGAAACAGACAATGGAAGACTTAACACATCAGTTTTGAGAAAATTTTCTGGCCTTTCATCCGACTGTGATCTAAAGTTGAAAAAAGAAACAGTTCTTGAAAAATTCTCTTTGCCCGATCTTATTTCAATTGCCAACATTCTACGCCTTGAAGTAACAGCTGATATTAACAAATTAACTGATCGAATCTTGTTTGGATTATCTAATTTAGACCTAGATCAAAGTCGCAATCCAATTCTGACGCTGACGAAAGTGAAGACGAAACAAATTCTCGTCCCAACAAAACGGTTGAAATAGTTTCTCATGATGATTCATTCAAAAACGGAACTATTATCTATCAACAACCCGTTAATCAAAACATAAGTAGTTCTGGCTTATCCTCTCCCATGCTTAAACGAAACGAAGAACAGTCTTTTTCTTCAAACGAATCTATAATTCACGCTCCGCGAAAAAGTATTCCATTTCCTGTTGCAACAAATTCTTTTCAAGAGTGTTTGCCTATACCTACTGAAGGTGGAGTGTTTTTTTCATTGAAAGATATTATTGAAACTTCGCGTATTTAACGGAAGAGATACATATTTTATTGATTTATTTTTGGATGAGAGGAGAAATGCTTACTTTTTATAATATCACCTCTGATCAACAAAAAATTTTGTTTTCTAAGAAAGCATTAGGGGCTGATCCTGCCAAACTGTATGTATCAACTTTGAAACAAATTTTTACTTTTGATAAATTGAAAGAACAATTACTTTTGGAATTTAGTTCTCAGGTATCATCGATTGACATTCATAAAATTTTAAGTTTCCGTAAACTTGAAATTACTGAGTCACTTTCTGAATATTTAATTGCAATGAGACAAATTGCTAGTCGTTCAAATATTGATGAAACCTCCCTCATCAAATATGTAATTGCCGGTATTCCTGAAAATAATAACAAATTGCTTTTGTATGGTGCAAAAAATCTTTTGGAATTTAAAGATATATGAGAAAATTTCTGTTCGGGGAAAACGACCAAACACCTTTCAAAATAGTCAACCTCAGTATTTCGATACTCCGAAGCCTCGTTTTAACGAACCAAAAAATAATTCGTGGAAAATAGAACACTCGCACAACAAGAATGCACGTCTACGACCTACGACAAATGAAAATAGATGTTATAATTGTGTTAAAACGGTACACAAATCTTTTGATTGTCCTGATAATTTAAAAGACAAGAAATGTTTAAAATGCAATTCTTTTAATGGACACATTGCAAGAGACTGTCCCAAAACCGTGAAGTAAAGACTATTGTAGTTGCGGATTCCCGAAAACTTCAAAAGAATGTTATCCTCAACGATTCAGAACACATTGCCTTAATTGACACAGGTAGCGAGGTGACAATGATCAACAAAGAATTATACGACACGCTCGAAAACACTGCATTGATTACAGACAATATATCATTAATGGGTATAAGTGGCGATACAATTACTCCTATTGAGTATTTCAATGTCCAAATTCGTATTGATGATATACTAATTATATTGACAAATGTTTACGTTCTTACAGACATATGCAATAATTTTGTGATTGGAATGGACATTCTCGATCAAGTAAATTTTAATTTTACAAACGGTACCATAAGAGTATATAACAAAATATCATGTGCAAACACTGTTCAAATTTGCAGAAACGAAACAAAACCTCGAGAAAACATCGATTCAGATTCCAATACCATGATGATGTGCATGGCTCATGCAGTTAATTTGGACCCAATAGAGGTCTCTCACATCAAAGATCAAGAACACAGACGTCATATTGTAAACTTAGTAATTACAAACCAAACAAAACAGAAACGGCAGATTTGAAAATGAACACAATTTTAAACGATGAAATTCCTAAATCAACTTCAGCTGATGATGCTCTCGAAAAGCTCAAACTTCAGCAAACCATTTTTGGAAACCCTAGTCGAATAATTTCTGACAGAGGTAGTGCTTTTACCTCCAAAGAATTCGAAACTCATTGTAAAGAAGATATCGAACATTTGCTAATAACAACCGGAGTACCCAGAGGCAATGGCCAAGTTGAACGTTATCACAAAACTCTTATCCCACTTTTGACAAAATTGTCCATAAACGAACCCACTAAATGATTCAAACACGTCGCAACAGTACAACGCATAAACAACAGTACCACATCCAAAGGCACTAAATTTACACCTTTTGAACTCTTAGTTGGCGTAAAAATGAAAACTAAAGATGACATCCAAATCAAACTAATTTTAGAAGAATATCTACAAGCTACGATGAACGATAAACTCATTTTTCGCGATGAAGCCAAACATAACATCTTAAAAATTCAAGCAGAAAATACACGACAGTACAGCACACGAAGATAACCAGCACATTCATACAACATCGGCGACAAAGTAGCAATCAAACGAACACAGTTTAGAACTGGCCTTAAACTCCGTCCAAAATTTTATGGTCCATACCAAATTGTTAAAGCTCTCCCAAACGACTCGTACGAAGTCAAGAAAATTGGTCAACACGATGGACCCAACCAAACTGCAACTGCATCCGACCACATGAAAGCCTGGTTCAATTAAAAACATTGAACCACATTCACAAAACTGAATTGTACAATTTATATATTTTTTTTCAAACAACTTTTGTATTTTTGGGTTATCGATTTTTACGATGCAGAACTCCACGACGTACATGATTGAAGACAACGACGAATGCAGCTTCTACTCAAGACGGCCACACGAAGAAAACCCGCAGTAACGATGTTTACCACTGCACACGACGAAACGATGCTTTTCAGCAGAACGCTGCACGAAGACGCTGAAATCAACCCACCGTTGTACAAAAGTGCTGCATTGAAAAAAATGTGCAAGAGCATCCCAAACATGCCCAACTCTGACATTTTTCTTTCGCTTTCTTTCTCTTATCCTTTTATATTTTTTATGTAGTGATGATGCCATACTCCCATTTCGTGTATAGCCGGAGGACCTGGTTATATCAAGATGGACGAGTGTGGGTTATGTTTTAAAGATCAGCATTCCGTCTGCCACTCCCTGTGTGTTATAGAGGAAATGAAGAAGCGCCGCCAAGTCTAGACAGACTGTCTTAGGAAGATTTTCCGAGAGATTCCAGAGACAGTTGCAGAACGATGACGCGAGAAGAGGATTGCGTACGGCCATGTCTAACGAATACCTGACGAAGTGAAATTGTTAACTATTTTTAATCTGTAAATATTCCCCCTTTATTTGTAAATAAACGTCTTTAATTGTTAATTATGTCACTTTTATCCCTTTAGCTAAAGTAGAGATTCTGTATGCAAACTCATCCTAAAGTGTCCAAAGTATTCTACACACACACACACACATATATATATATATATATATATATATATATATATATGAAACGATACCTAAAAATAACCCCCTAAGTACAATTTTCACTACAGATCACCCCTTAGCGGTTCCCTTTTATCCCAGTCTTTGTCTCCCTATCTAAGTGGTCAATATCTTGCCTTTCACTTTTGAACTCAAGCCGTCTCGTTAACTGGACCTCCCACGGACCTCGTGACTCCCTTTCACCTTTGAACTCAAGCCGCCTCGTTAGCTTAGACCTCCCAAGGACTCTCCTGCTTTCAAATCGCATATGTAAGATCACATTCCCCCTTCGTAAAACCACCGACTTCTACCAATGAAATTTCGTGTTAAATCCCCTGGTCCAATAATATTTTTCTTAATCCTAATCCCTCTAGCGAGATCTTTGTAAACTATTTATTTTTTCACGAGTCTCTTGGGCTAAGGAGCCCTCAGAGCCGTTCCAAACTCCAAACCCTCAACAACCTCATGATGTAATTACTTGTCTACTGAAATAATAAAGAATTGTTATGGAATCTGCATTACACTCAATATCAATGGATCATTCTCTCCGGTTGCCTTACACCACTCTTGCCACTCTCGTCACGACTGCAGGCTTATAAGATCTGTTATTATGACATATATATATATTCAAATATATTCAATATATCTGATTTCAATGTGGATATCTGATTTTAGCCTTTACTCGAATTTGCCCATTGGCATCCGAAGGATTTCAGTCTTTTACAAAGTTTTGAAGCCTTTTTATTCTGGATTGAATAGATCCTCTTTTCCACTTAAGCGTCAGATCATCTGAAACTGTCTTTCGTTTATAAACATCAATATACGACTGATCCATAAGTTAGCTTTTTTTGTTTTACTTCTCCGGCTAAGTAAAGACCAGATTCTAGACAGTCGGTGGAGGCATCACATTACCATTAAAAGGATAAAACGTTATGTTAGAACGTCCAGTGTATATGGTAGACTTATGCTGTAATATGTAGATCCGGTCCACTCAATTTGTTGGACCGTTGGATTAAATAATGACCTAGTGAACAAGTTAGTGGTTCAGAGTATTTCCTGATCTAGAAATAAACTCAAGTTCCGAGTTTGCATTGTACTCAAGTAAACCTAAGACGAACAGAACCTACTTATTGTTGACTGAAGATGTCCCCTTGTTCCTTTTGTGTATATATATATATATATATATATATATATATATATATATAATGTCTATCGAGATTAATCTTTAATATGAACAAGAAGTACAGAAAATAATTTTGTCGTGTGTGTGTGCTATGGTTATTTTCTCCAATTTAACCGAACTTTATGCAATGCCGTTGGGAGTGTCGCTATTTTATGCCAATTTCGAAAGCTCGTATCCTTGAAATCTTCTACTCATGGTAGACTTTGACTCTAGAATTGTCAAATCGTACGCCATTAGTTGATTTGACATTGATTGTTTAGTAGTCCATTTCACTAAACTCCTATTATCTCTGCTGATTGTGCATTTTGATCGGCTAGTACTTTACCTAATCTGTCTCTTCCTGGAATCTTGTAATGATTTAAAGATGTCAGGGTAGATATGTTAACTTTGTTTACAATTTCTTTGATGGAATCATGGGATGATTCCGTCATCATATCAAGAATGGAATATTAAAGGTTTCTGTTCCGATTACTTGTTTAGCTCGAGTCATCCCGTAGTAAAACTACATTTGGCCCACAAAATTCAAATCTTCTCGGTGTGTAGATAGCAGGTATGAAAATGCAAGAAAATGTATATTTTAATACTTGAAACAGTTTCATTTCAAAGTTATCTATCTTTTGAAGGATAACTGCATAAGTTAGTATTTCTTATTTGGGGGTTTGAATCTAACTTTGTATAAAATAATTATATATACGAATGCGCAATCAATTCAAAGGGTTTACAAATCTGGTAAAATATGCGTAATGCATTGTTTTAAATTCTTTATATTATTTATCATTGTTGGAAACTATCCTGCTTGAATGGCTTGAGTCTTAAAATCAATGGGTTAATGGACGTTAAAAAAATAATAATTTAAAAATAAATATATTCTTCCAAATAAATTTAAAATATAAATACAATTGCGTGAATTATGTCTACTTAATCTTATTTATTTAATTTTATACTTCTTAATCAAACTTACAAAATATTAAAAATAAAGCATACCAAACATTAAAACGTAAAGTAACAGAAATGCAGACCAGCAAACGCCAAAATGTCAAAAATGCAGACTAGCAAAAAGCCAAATGGCTAAAATGCCAAAATACTGGGGGTATAAAAATAGTCAAGTAGAAGCCAGAAAGCAGAACTGTCCATGTATGCGCGCTGAAACTGCAGACATAGCATGGATAGCAATGTAATTCAATATTACAAAACAAAGCAAAGAGAAATTAAGGAATTCAAACTTAAGACCAAGAAAATTTCGAAAAAATGAAGAAGTGTTGGTGGATCAGGGCTGATGATCCTCCCTGATGACGCCCTGAACCACCAACACTTCTTCATTTTTTCGAAATTTTCTTGATATTCTTAGGTTTAAATTCCTAAATTTCTCTTTGTTTTGTAATATTGAATTATATATATATATATATATATATATAGAGAGAGAGAGAGAGAGACCATCACCACAAATCAAAAAGGAGAAACCAAATAAAAACAAAAACAAAATGCAAATAATAACAAGAACAAAAGAGAACAAAAAATGGAGCAAATTAACAATTATAATATTGGCCTGGCCTCACATAAGTACAGAAAAACTCAAAGCATCGCATTTTCAAGTGAAAACCTGGCCTTGCTCCCCTTGAAAAAGTAGGCAGGCTCACTTAACATTTACATATTTTATTTCATCTTGTTTCTCGGGGAAATCTATTCTATTCTTAGCGTAGTTTTACTTATTATATATATACATATAGGATGGTATATATATATATATATATATATATATATATATATATATATATATATATATATATATATATATATATATATATATATACACAGATATCTTAAATACTAAATTGATTCCACCGGGTTGCTCCCGCCTCCGATAATTCGGGGTTGAGTTTCCGCTCAGATATATACAATACATATAAATTGAAATCTTAAAATAATTATCATTTTTGTATTTATTTTCCTTTGCAGCCAATATTGGTAATATTTAAAACCGCTATCTGCAATCATTCAGAGGTGGTAGAGATCGCTGTTTTCATTTAACCGCATCTCAAGTAATCAATTATTAAAGCATTTGCGTTAATTCATCGTGCATTTACTTTTTAAAATGTTCACACATCAAACTAGTGACTGATAAACTAAAGTTATATGCATCCTAAAACTAATTTTTACGTATGAATTAATTCAAGTATTATTTAAGGCTAATTGAGATTTTTTTAATTATGAGTTATAAATAAGTGTCAAGATCCCTAACCGACAGTTGAGGACTAATCCCATTTCCCTTTTCTCCTTGCAGCTCATATTAAAAAGAAAACACAGTCCAACAAATAATCGCCAAGCTGTCCTCGTTTAAAATATATTTTTATAAAGCCGTGTATCTTTTCTTCCCAAAGACCCCATCCGGATCCTGGGTTTCCTTTCATGCCAATCCTCCGGACAAGTGAAAATTGAGACCGCAGCCAGTCAATAAAGTGTTGCCAAGATTTCATATATGTTTTTGCAATAACTCACGGATCTGGTGGGCACTCCCCTCCCCTAGCTCATGAATGCACCCCAGCGCCAATATTTTATTGCGAGGGGGAAACTCAATATTCCGAGATTGATGCAGCAAGCTTGTTCGCATTGTGGGCTTCTTCCTACACGTGTACCTCGCACGGAGATTCCAGATTTAGTGAAGCCAGGAGGGAGTGCATAGAATGCAAAATGATCTTCTAGATCAAATCCCGTAATCGACCGCTGTCGCTGTTTCGACGTCTGGGTAATCATTTCCCACCCTCCTCGACTATCGGACTGTCCAGGAAAGAAAGCAATCGATTGCCGAACTTTTGATGAATTTACGGTGCATGGAGAAAAGGTTCGAAGAATGGTCAATCGGGTACAGGAGCCTGGGAAATGTGAAAATTTTTGTTGTGTAATGTGCAATAAAAAGTTTATAAATATTTTCAGTGTGCGCATAAGAAAGGTGTATAACAATTGCATAAAGGTAAAGGAAAGGAAAATATATGTACAATATTTGTGCAAATTAACCCCCTCCGTCTCAAAACATTATCTCATCGCCGACATAAGAAACTTTGAGACTCGGAAATGATAACAAATTTCTTTCTGTTATTAACCCTCCAAATGGTTTCGACGAGATATCTCGTCCATCAAAATACGGTCAATTTTACTAATGACGAGAAATCTCGTCAAGACAAAACTGCCCTATTACTCCAAAGGGAGTGAAGATCCAAGTAGAAAAAACAAATTTCCCTTGCCTAGAACTGGTGACTATTTCAAAGAGTTTTTTATATCAGGCTGGCGAGTATAGGTCAGTTTTTCACACAAAGATAAACCACCAGGAGAGTTAAAAACTGGTTTTCCATGGGTCTGGATTCAGCTGAATGGGGAAGCAGGTATTAATGGGGGATATACATTGATGTTTTGAAGGTAAAAAGCTGTCATTTCAATGTACCTGAATAGGGTGCTCCAGGAATGGAGAGTTTACACATTTGGGATGCATATTTTTATTTTATGAGGAGCCCCATCTAACTTGGTTACTGAAACTCGGAGTGAAATGTGGGGAATTCGAGAACTCCTTGGATTTTAGATTGCCGAGGAGTGTGACCTGTTCTTATATATCCACTTTAAAAATCCAATTGCGCGTGCACAAATAGCTTAAAAAAGGAGTATGGAAATAGGATGTACTCGTATACTACAATGAAAAACTGAAAAGCAGTATGGGCAAAAGGTGGAGCAATTGATGTTGGAAAAATATTAAAGAGCTATTTTCCCTTGGCTTATGTTTGACGATTGTTTTTTCCTGAATCTTGCAACTATTAAGAGAACTTTATTATTCTTCCCTATTCATACTGAAATTAAAATGAACCAATTTGTAAGCCCTTTCATCTCATTCTTGTTTATTTTGTGTTTAGAGGCACAAGAACAAAAGCAACTTCATATTGTGATTGACTACTCACTAATGCATTTTCTCTTCTCGTATCGATCGTTTTCGGTGTTGACGAGCAACCCATATTGCCCCCTTAAGCTACACTGGGGTCTTTCTATGACTTCTTAACATCTACTATTATTCACGTATATTAAATATTCGGGATACAAAAATAATAATCCTAATTAATATGTTATCAAAATTTATATATATTTCATAACTTACACATTTTTTCTTGAAATTAAGTTTATCAAAAAGAAAAACATCAAGAAAAGGGACAAGTTGAGTTTGATATCTAAGAAAAACAATAGCTTTAGAGTAGTGAATGCTAAGAAATAATAGAAAATGTTACTTATTAAAATTATTGTTACTAAAACCTTATTGCCTAAGCAGAAAAGTACAAGGAATTGAAAACGATAAAAAGTGTTGTTGTTATGAGAAATCGACCGAAATTATCGTATTTTGTGACAAGGAAATTGGAAAAATCTTTCAAAAGAAGTGTATTGAATACAAAAGTTTAGAACGTGAAGGAAAATGTCATAGAGACAATAGGTTTAGTTACGAGTGCCAGTTTGTATTACTAAATTTATTTAGATTTGATATACATAATCAATTCACAATAAAAGCGTCTGGATATAAGTAATTTTCACTAAATTACACACGTCTGCAATAAAAAAGTTGTTTTTATTTCTTTGTGTGATTTTAATATAATTTTGAATGCAGAATTCGAAAATGTAAGCACTTTGCTCCACCACGTCAGAACTTTTCGCAATAAAGAACACATTAATATTTGAAATTATACACTCTTCATTTAAGATCCTTGATGTACAACTATTGCGAAGATAATATTTGACAGTTGCATAATATTAAATTATACAATTTAAGGATTGCAAATAATTTAATAGATAAGACTGTCAATGCAGTTAGTAGTGGTATCAAAGTGCAACTATGAGTCAGTGTAGTAAGTGCCAACTGCAACTAAGCAGCAAGCATGCCCGAATACGAACCGTCCTTGCGATTGCTTGTACCAATCCGTTTTATTCCCTGGGTAAGTTAAGAAACAGTTTCACTATCACCCTAGCAGTGGACTTGTGTTAATAACAATTTTTTTAGTGATGATTCTTTGTCTTAGTTTCTTAAAAATTCTGAATTTAATATTGTGTTGAGTAGTGTTTCTTTATGTGGTAGAAAGAAAAATGTCTTCTAGTGGTTGTGTAAACAGTCCAAATTATTTTTGTTATATATATTTAAAAATTGTTATTCAGAAGCAGAGGCAGAACTGGTCGAGTTAGAAAAAGGCTTACTACGCATGTTTTGGAGTGGAAACATGTTTTACTACGCACGTTTTGATGTGAACATAATACACTGGTAAGTGAAATTGGTTGGTAACTACTGATACTGTCCGTTGATTTGTTGGTTTTGGGAATTGGAATGATCTCAGCTTGTTTTGGATATAAAAAAACCCCAAAGAAGTGAGCAAGTGGAGAGAGAATAACAAATTTATGGACGATATTAATCAATTTAAATTCCCTTTTAGACATGAAAAGCAACAGTGATATTGGCAAAAAGAATATAGAAATGATAATTTAAAAATATTAGTTTTCACCAAATGCAGTGAATATGTAACTTGAAACCGGTTTTGCACGAAACTGTGACGTGATAGAAATATCATTGATTATGTTTGCAAGTAAAATATCCAAAAAGTTTTAAACATCTTTTCTGGAGCTAAATTTTCCAAGCCTGAGCTGCTCACAAAATGATAATTAGTGGAGTAAAAAATAATGCGAATTTAACCTATTTTTAGTGTTTTTTCCTTTTAAAGTGGTCGTAAATATTCAAAATGTATTATGTAGCAAAATTCTTTTAATGGTAGAGAGTGCTATGACGAGTGCTTTCATGCTTACTAATATTACTCATTTTGAGTATGAAATATCCTCAAAAGTAGCACATATGTAGACTATCAGCGTAAATACAATACATGAGAGAGGCTTTATAAATTATGATTAAATAATATTAAATGATGAACTTATGTCCACGATACCCTTTAATTACTATATATTATTACTTGGTTTAGGTTCAGAAAATTTTTGTATCTTCAGAAAAGCACGAATAACTTCTCTTTACATAATTTAAAAGGATCAGAAATGCAGATTACCACATTTCTCAAGGTAATTTTATATACGTTTTCTGGGTAACCCATTTATGAAACTCAAGTCTGACTAGGATAAAAATTTTAAATATTTTATTATTAATGGTTGCAATTTTGAGAAAATATTAACTGGCATCAAGAAATGCTTAGCTTATTAAAGAATACGAAAGAAAGTGGGAAAAGTCTCATGGGGAACGTTAAGTCATTAAAGCTGATTGCATGACAAAACATATTTTGCATTTGGATTTTCAGATTTAGTTAATTCTATAATAGATAAAAGTATTAGTTCATTATGTAACAAATGTCCGATTACCTCAAGTACCAAGTTTGATACCCGATATCTGATATTTCACTTTGACAGTTCTTTGGGTTTTTTTTTTATTGTGAAGGTATACCATCAGCCTTTCAGACGCACGTTTTGGTTTGTGATTATCTCTCGAATTGCCTTTTGCCAGATTAAATTTTGTAAACCATGAATAAGTCAAAAATTCGCGTTATTTTCGAATATGAGTTCCGTCGTGGAACTAATGCAGCTCAGACAACTCGAAGTGTCAATGAAGTGTTTGGTAAGTATGTGGCTAATGAACGCACAATACGTCGATGGTTTGAGAAGGTCCGATCTGGCAATTTTGATCTTCAAAATGAACCATGTGGGCGACCTGAGAGCAAGGTGGATAATGATGAGCTGAAAGCTGCAGTGGAAGCGGATACATCTCAAACTACGCGTGAATTAGCAACAAGGTTTAACGTTACTATTACAACAATATTAAACCGTTCGAAACAAATCGGTAAGGTTGAGAAGCTGGTTCCGCATGAATTACACGAGCGTCAGAAGAGAAATCGTTTCAAAGCTTGCCTTTATTGCTGTCGCGACATAAAGGCGAACCATTTTTACACTGTGTTGTTGCGTGTGATGAAAAATTGATTCTTTTCGACAATTGCAAGCATTCGGCACAATGGTTGAATAAAGATGAAGTGCCAAAACGCACTCTGAAACTGAATATTCACCAAAAAAGCTAATGGGGTCTGTTTGGTGGTCCAGCGCTGGTGTTTTCCACTACAGCTTCATGAGACCTGGTCAATCGATTACGGTGGATGTCTACTGTAACCAATTATACAAAATGATGAGGGAGCTTGGGATTAAGCAGCCGAGATTGGTGAATAGAGACAGGCCAATCGCAGGACAATGTTCGACCACATGTCGCACGAATAAAGTTGCTCAAATTACAGGAACTGGACTTGGAAATTCTCTGTCACCCACCGCATTCCCCAGACCTTGCACCAACTGACTACCATTTCTTCCAGGCATTGGACCATTTCTTGCAAGGAAAAATATTCAATTCCCAACAAGCTGTAGAAAATGCCTTACGAGATTTTATCACCACTCGCTCTCCAGGCTTCTTCGCTGTCGGCATTAACAAGCTACCGTTAAGATGGCAAAACTGCATCGATAATTTAGGCGCATACTTTGATTAAATGTACTGCTTCTTGCCTGAGATATAATAAACCAAGCTTTCAGTTCGAAATTGGACATTTCCTACTTAATGACCTCATAAAACATTTATTCATTGTTTGACAAATCACTCAAACCAATAGTGTTTTGTGTAGCAGAGAACACAGGATTTAAAGCTTAATAAAATAACCGTTTTAAGCAGATTAAAATATAAATATTTCTCGTACTTAAAAGTCATGTTGATTTTGACAAATTTATAAATTAGTTAAAGTCAATATGGAATTTTGTTTGCCATGAATTTATAAATTTATTACAGAACAAATAGCTTTAAAAATTATCACATTTAATGAGTTTCAAATAGTTTCATAATAAATAGCTTAACTATCACTTAAAAATAGAAATGGATATAAATTTCCACACATTTGTGGGAGGCATATAAAATTATAACTTTCTGATTTGAGGTATTTTGAAATGTATAACTTTGAGAAGATTTTGTTTCGTTGAATTGAAACATGTATTTAGGAAATCATCAGATTTTATAATTGCACAATACATAATTTCTTCACATCTTTGCTAAACAAAATTAATCTAGTGTACAGAAAATGTCAAAAATGAAGGAAAACATCCGAGTCCAGATAATAGTTTAACTTGTGAGAGTTTATGTATTTACAGAATCGATAACGCTTTCCTAGGTCAAAGTGAAAATGTCGGCAAGGCCATCTTTTCCAAGCCTTTCAATACTACATCGAAAGAGTGCGCAGGAGCTCAAACCATAACTTGGAAAATAACATCGATCACATTTCGCGTTATGTATCTATCTGCATTGATTGAAGTATCTGTGTAATTTGACATAAAACTGATTCGTGTCCAATAAGACCGTGGTCATCTGGCTCTATCGGCAGTTCTATTCTATAATGTTGTGGGGAGGGAGGGTCCTGGTATTGCTCAAAATTAACCTATCATTAAATTTCTACCTCATCAAAACAAAGTATGAGGTCACAATATTTCTTATTTTGTATAGTTTTGTAAATTTGAGTATGAGTGAGGTAAGATCGCAGACTTGCAACAAAATCGGCTCTTGTGAATTCAGGGAACAAAATACACTGCTGGCCACCCAAATTGCAACACCAAGAAAGACAAGAGATATCACAACAAAATTTATTTTGTAGATAACATGTTGATCAAGTATCAAATGATTAAATTTATAGACTTCTGTGAAGTGTGGTTCCTGCCAAAATCAGTAGCCAGAGTAGCCGCCATTGTTGGAGATCACCGCTGCCACACGCCTCGGCATTGATTCAAAGAGACTTTGGATGTGTTCTTGGGGTACAGCAGACCAAGCAGCTTCCACACGTTGCCAAAGTTGATCTGGTGTGGCAGCTGGGGATGTATTCTGGGTCAATCGTTGAGCAACCATGGACCACATGTTTTCTATCGGCGAAAGATCCGGAGAGCGAGCTGGCCAGGGAAGCAATTCAATCTGGCGATTGACGAAGAACCCTTGGACAATGCGTGCCACGTGTGGTCGCGCATTATCCTGTTGAAATATGGCTGTGGGCAAGCCCTGAAGGTAAGGAAGGACAACTGGCTCCAACACCTCGGAGATGTAGCGCTGGCTGTTTAAAGTACCGGCAATGCGTACTAGAGGAGTGCGAGAGTGATATCCAATACCGCCCCATACCATAATACCCGGTGCAGGACCAGTGTGGCGGTGCATAACGCAGCTGTTCAGCATCCTCTCTCCACGGTGTCTCCAGACTCGAATCCGACCATCGTGGTGTTGCAGACAGAAGCGTGACTCGTCAATAAAGACAATTTCATTCCATTCTGCCGTCCACATCCTTCTTTCATCGCACCATTGGCGGCGGAAACGTCTGTGGTTCTGCGTCAAGGGTAGACGAAGCAATGGACGTCTTGCGGACAGACCACTCTGCTGTAAACGGCGTCGAATGGTACGCGCAGACACTGGATGATGCGGTACAGACTGAATGTGCTGTGCTATGGTTCGTGATGTGGCTGAGCGATCCGTCACTGCCATACGCACAATATGCCTGTCATCACGTGAAGTGGTGCACTGAGGTGGATGCGATCGAACACGTCGGTCCGTCGTACCCTCCTGCATCCAACGATCACATATCCGCATTACAGTTGTTTGGTTTCGTCCAACACGACTACCGATTTCCCTGAAAGATAATCCACAATCTCGGTAGGCCACTATCCTTCCTCTGTCGAACTCGGATACTTGATCAAAAGATGATCGCTGTTTTCTACGAGGCATAATTGATCGTTTTTTTGAAAAAACCACAAGAAAAACACAATTGCCGTACTTGAAATCGTCGAAATCTCCAAGCCTTAAATAGCGCTTTGAAGTGGCGCCACAGGCGCGCGTGATGTGCGTCTGCGCTGAAATTCTAATCATTTGCATATCTCACCTCCGCTAATGCATGTTGTAAATTTCATATTATTTGCATGCTTCCTTCAGGGTGTTGCATTTACGGTGGCCAGCAGTGTATCTGATAATTTTTTCAATTCAAAAGTACATTATTTCATTACCAAAATATGTAAGTAATCTTGTTAATAATTAAAAAGAAATAATTCAGAAAAGACTTGAAAAAGACGCCATTGCACAATCTCTACCTTAAGGTTGGAGGTAAGGAGGTTTGGAAACACATACTATGAATAAAAAATATAAATTTGAATAAAGTGGTTAATAAGTACTAAAGTTTTAGTACTTTAATGTCCTTTTATTACATTTTCTACCACAATCATTACATTACCTATCTCAATTATAGGTCTGGGATGAATAAGTGTTTACCCCAGATTTCGACAAACTCGAATTTCCAAACTGTCTTCTCACCTAAGGCAAATCCTATTTCTGCAGGTTTTTTTTACACAATCAACAAGTCATTTTACATTCTTCTCTCCTAGGTAATCTTGATAAACAGCAATAAAAAGAGACATGAATTTGATTGCACACTCATATCGCCTCCCCTTGAGCTCATTTGTGAAACAAGAGAAAAGGTAGTACTGAATTGTCTTACCACTTGTTTCCAATGAACCCAATGCAATTTTTTCGTGGAAGTGTTACTTCTACTACACTATAAATGCGCTATGCTCCACGGATACCGATTTTTCCAGAATTTCTACGAGAAACAACGTGCTTTAATGTTTCTTCGGACCACGTCGCCTTAAGAAACTCGGGATATTTCCGAGAATAAACTTTTGACATGATGAAATCAGCTTAACAAAGTAGGAAACTTAATTATTTAGTAACTTCAAAACTTGTTCACAGAAGTCTACCTACCAAAATACGTCAACAATATCATTGCTTTTGAACAATTGAATAACAATAGAAATACTAAAATACGTCTTTCGAGGAAAAATAAAACAAACATCAGTGTGTCATCTTACGCTGGCGATAGGTGCACCATCTCTTTCAAATGTTAGTGAAAGACGACGCACTCATCTATTTGATAATGAAAATGGCAATATGGTCTCGACATATCCACAGTTTACTTCAATAGGTACCTAACAATTCCTCAACAAACAACTCAAATAAAGACTCCTAAGGATATGTTGAAGTCAAATACAAGTTTTAAAATTATAAGAAAGTTTTTTTTGAACTTACAATTCTTCAAACGATGATAAAAACTGTAGCTTAAATATAAATACGACACAACTTTCATCACTAAATCTTCTGAAATTACTAAATATAAAACCAGAGAATTTTGATTATTTCAGTACTTTCATAGTAGCCTAAAGTATGGAGGGCTTCATGCATAAAAAAACTCTAAAATTCTGAAATCTTTTACTAAATTTGATTCCGAGACTATTAATTGCAAACATTTTTCCACAGAAGTGAATGTGATTTTCCATCCTGGTTTATTTAGTTCATAATATAATTACCAGTTACTAATCACTAAACCCTTTATGTGTGTTGTATGTTAATGCAAACCTTTTAATTCACAACTTCAAATTCCATGTATAGGCACTATCAGTTTCCTGCTTTTATTCTCAAATCAGATGAATAAAAGAAGCCAAAATGAATATGAACGTGGTGTTATTAAAGCGAGAGAGATGTATGTTGAAAGCAGATGCCGAACACAAGGACAATTGAGTGTTTTCCGAATATCACGAGTGTAAAAAAGCAGAGATGCTTCTTCCGTTTCTCAATTTATGCGAGAGAGGCGGCGAACAAAATCTCCGAATGTAATCTGCAGCAGGGATGTGAAGGAAAAGGTTAAAAGGTAAGATCTCATCATATGAGCATAGGGGAATGGAATTACCAGCTGCAAAACTATTCCTGGAAACAAAATCCGCGCATTTATAGCAGATTGTTTTTCTTCTATTTCGGAAAAGACAAGTGTTTTTTGTTGCTGCGTCGTATTAATGCGGGGAGAAGGGGGGCGACATAAAAGCTGTCGGCAGGCTCGTTAGTAAGCTTTGAGTAGAGTTCGAACGTGGCCGGGATTGGATACTACGGTTCAGACCCTCAGGTCACGTGCTAAGTACGACCCGTTCACTTAGCTCTTCGGCTCTATCCCAGCTATGACAGCTTTTGGATAACGAAAAGCTGCTTCCAACTGTGCCTAGGGCCGAGGATTACTTGCAAGTATTAGCAAGATGCAATACGGAAAGGACTTGAAAAATATGAAGAAATAAAATACATTCTTTCTCAACAAAAGGCTTTGGAAATCTCACGTGTCTCCATAAAAGTAAATCAAACAGGTTAATAGTTGATTTCTTTTTGTTTCTCAAAAGTCTATACTTCTTGGTACCTCGTTAATGTATCCAATGGGGCTCGCTAGTCATTAATGTATACATCATAAATACGGCTTTGTAGTCGAAGGATTAGATAACTTCTTCCTTCAGCAATTTTCATTTTTTGTTGAAAGGTTTTAAAGCATACACAATATAAGACGTGATTTTTTTCTAATGAATTAGGATTTTTATGAAAGGAAGTTGTTTTTGTTCTGGGGACATAATCGGAGAAATGAATCATCTCCCGATAAGACGTCATTAATTTTTCTCAACAAAGGCAGTCAACTTCTTATTTAATACCCGGGAATTATGCTCGCGCATATTTTAAAAACCGATAGGAAGCTCCTGAGTGGATATTAAGAGTGCATTAATACTAGTTATTTATGACGGTTCAAATCAATTCAGGAACTTTTGACTGGTTCTTTGAAAAGTTTAAAGAAATAAAGTACCGAAGGTGGGCATTTTCTATTTTAATTTGCCATTAATAAAATGTAACATCTGTTGTTAATGAAAGTAGCTCTTTCTTTAGCTCTATAACAAATATGTTATCTCTCTCACTATGAGGTTATAATTATCAAAAAATAGCTTAGCATATTTCTTATGCGCTTTCTTTAAACTCAATAATCCTGATACTTCCACAGAATATCTCAATAGTCTATTCATTTCGCTACAAAATTAAACATGTGAATTATTTGGAAAAACCACGCCTTCAATAAAAGACATTGAGTGGAAATAATCTTAAAAATAACGTGTAATAGGGGCTCATGTGTCCAAATTAGTTTGTTTCACTTATATCAGGTTTCGAGAGGGAATGTTTTAGCACGTCATGCATATAAACTCCGCTAAGGAATTGTGCAACGTATTCGCATTTTGGGACCCCGGTCCATTTGTTATCATACAACAGCAGGTTGTAGTTCCAACAAAGTAATTGAGGTCATAAAAACTAATCAAGTAAATTTGAAAACTAAATGCTAAGTAACAGTTTTTACAGGTCATCGATATGAAGTCGGTGTTAGACAGCACATTTGCATTTTGGGATTACTGGTCCTCTTACTGTTGTGCAATGAAAGACTGTGGTTACCGGTAAGTTGGTTGTTTTGGAGTTTTATGGCGCAAGGGCCATATTTGGCCAACCTGCGCCAAACACTAGACAGACAATGTTAAGTAATTATGAGAAGGATGGAGAGAAGGGAAAAATCGCTTGGATATCAACATCCTGGGGTGGCGATCCCCATGTTTACCAGATGCAGTAAACCCCAACGGTGGTTACCGGAGACAAAACAGTATAATCAAACAATTGAGAACAGAAAAATTCTACGAAAGTTACAAATAAAATAGTACAACTAGAACGAACTAATTTTATATTAGCTATCTTACAACCTCAAAGAAAACAATTTTATTTGGGTGTCATTTATACGAGATTTTATTTTCCAAAGACTTTTCGAGTTTTATTTCCACATTTAATGCAGAAAAGATACTTTTAAATAATCTAATTTTAAATCTAACTATTTAGAACGGATATTTAAATAGTTTTGGCTGCCTTCGAAATATCAGGGTAATGAAAGTATGAAGAAATAATTTCACAAGAGCTTTAGCTAGGTCCATGTTCATGCATATTGACTAGACGGTAAATGCATCCAAAGAATGGTATGTGAAAAATTACAGTCACTGCAAATGTGTACCATTACACATTCCCTTACCTCGCAAGGGGAAACTAAAATAAGATCGTCGAAAGAGAAACGAAGAAAAATGAAAAGAAACCTCTTCGCTTTCACTCTTTATTTGATCAAAAAACGTGTTATGATCTCTAGAAACTTTCATATCGTGTCTTCCCTACTTGGGCAAACTGTCGCCTGCATTTTTCAAACAGTGATCGAAGCGAGAGAATATTTTTAAGCTGCTGCAGTCGAGGAGCTGGCAGCTCTTTTTGAACGAAAGATCTGTCACTTTCCCTTCAGTATTATATGAAAGACTATGATCGGAAAAACACATTACTTGTCAAACTGATGCTTCTAGCAAACTAGGGTAAAGTATTTTTCATAACATAGTCTCATTCAAGTATCTTCCGAAGTACACAGAAGCTGGAGACATTTTTTGATAGAAAAAGTTATATCAAATGCACTGCTGGTGCGTCTCTATTTGCTGATGTCCTGGGATTTGGAACGGGCAATAACATTCCAATTTTTCTGTCTATAGCACTGGAACTGATTACAAGCGCTGTTTGTCTGACTTGCTAATAAATTCTGATATTTTGTCTTTCGAATTTTAGATTGCATTTTTATATATTAGGTTTGGTTTGTCACTAAGCTGTCTTTTTTTACTACACGAGAGTTCATTGGAACTGGTTTTTAAATATTTAATTTTTATTCAATGTACGGGGGTAGTTAGAATCCACCACACAATCCTTTGTCGAAAAAGTTTCCGTTTCTCTATTGAATTTGGAGATGCATACTACATGAGTACTTACAAAGCGGATGCTTTAACGCGCACATTCGGATTTGCGTCTGGTGATTTACGATTTACTCTCACGTAGGATAGTTTGGTGGTTTTTACTCTCAAATTTGAAGGTCGGAAGGTCATAAAACTTTCAGAATGCCCCGAAAAATCGAAAAAATCGTTTTCGGCTTAGTTTCCCACATGGAATTGCGTGAGATGATTACTGTGTGGTTGATTCTAACCAACCTGTATACTCATGGTTTTCATTTTTCATTCAGGATAAAAGACAGAAATCAGTCCTTGTTATATTCCAATATTTTTGTAAATTTGTGCAAAACATTTTCAGATATTTTGAGAAAGTTTGTTTAATGGAAAAGAAGAGACATCGAAGTTGCGTTATGTGAGTGAAGGGAGTAAAGATTGCACAAATAAAGTTTTATCTTGTTTTAATTGAATATGATTTTCACGTGCACTAGAACTGAATTTTACGTTCCATGCTGAGAGGATGGAATGAAAATATATAACTGTCTGGAAAATGTCTTAAAAACCCAGTGCAAAGAATTTTCTTTGACTCACGCACAACCATATCAAGTTTTTACTCTATACAAAATTAATTGAAAAGGATAAGAATATTTTTACTGGCACGAAACGTATCCCGAATTTCTTGTACGCTATGCTTTAAAATAAAGCATAAGAAAAATAGTTGCTGATAACAAAATAAAACCTGAATGGTCCAATACTGGGTAATAATTAAAACGAAAACTGAAATAAACTTAATTTCCTTATTTTAGAAGAATGGTAGGTATGGTAGGTATTTTAATTAACGTCACACTAGAGCAATACAACGGGCTATTATTATATTATTAGACGAATGAGTTATTCTTTCAGAGCATTGCTTAAATTGATCTTCAGAAACAGAAAAATAGAAAAATGAGTAATTTTAATAAAGGAGTACCGATTTTTCTTTAATCCTGACAGAGTGGAATTTTAAAACTACATTAAACTTTTACAAAATATTCACTCTATTGTCTCCAACCCAAAACATGCAGATAAGGTCAAAAATAATCTACATGATACAAGAGCTTGAGCGCTCTTTTATAATTCATCTTCCTTTTCTGAATACGATACTTTCCTTTCTGAACACTGAATAATTATTGAATATGAAGCGATTGAAGGGTAGGTATAGGTGAAAAATCAAAAACATAAAAAATGCGATACTCGAATCGTCGCCTACTCAGGCTTCCGTTTCACAAGGTAGAACGGCTCGAGGCGATAAACAAATATTGTTAAAGTTTTAAAGCGAAAAAGAAAATGAGTAGACGGGAAGAACCAACTCCCGTTCAAATTGCTTAAGAACTAACAGAGTTGAAGGAAGCGCATGGGCATACAAGCTGTTGTTGTGGACAGAATTGCGTTGCTGAAAAAATTAATTTTGCATCACTATTTGTTTTATTTTTAGCATAAATATATTGTTTAACCCCCTGAGAGCTTCCCACGCATAATTCCAACTTACAATCTGTAATATTCTCTGCATGACTTCTAACCAGTTTTGGCCTTTTTGACAAATAGAGAACCTTTCTAAGAATTATTTTCTAAGGAAAGAAGAAAGAATTTTTTCAAAGGATTCGATTCTAAGGAAAGAACCAAAGGAATCTTTTCAAGGGTTTCACTTCACAGGAAAGAAGCAATAGAATAATACCGAAGAATTATATTCTAAGGAGAAAAGATCAATAGAATCTTTTCAAAGGATTCAGAATCTACAAGGAAAGGAACAATGAAATCCTTCCAAGGGATTCAATTCTCAGCAAATGACCACTAGATTCTTCCTAAGGGTTGACAATCCATGGATTCTTTCACCCGATAGTTGTGGTTATTTAGTTATGTGTGTGTTGTAGGGTAAGAGCAACACTGCACTACTCGGATTCTCTCAGAGGGAAATACAGTGATCTGAATAATAGTTATTTTTATTAAAGATCACGAAAACGGATTATTTACTGTATAAGAAATAACACATACAGAAGAAAAAACAAAATTCGTTTCATAGATTTATAATTAATTAATATCGGATGCTGGTAATATAGCATGCATGTGATAATACCAGGTGTGTTTGGTAGGAACCAAAGGATTTAAAAAAATTGGGGCTATAGAAATTAGCTTTCATTATGAGATATGAGTCTAACTTTTGAAATTAAGTTCCTGAAAAATTTAGATTTTGGTTTATATATAGGTTTTACACTGCACCCTTCAATTGTTAACTTTCTGATCAATTCAATCAACTTCATATTTTGTTACAGAATCAAATTAGCACTCTCTTGTAGCATAATTTTAATGTCGACAGACAAGATAATCATGTATAGTTGCTATTGCTGAATCAGTAATGTTGTTATCAAAGATATTAAATACATATTTTAACAAAGATATTAAATACATATTTTAACAAAGATGCTAATGTATGCAATGAACCACAAAATACTTAACAACTAATGTATAACCATTAGTAAATAACATACACGCAGTTGAGATTGTAATATGTCTTATATTCTTAATATATTTAAAATCTGGGAGTTCTGTATCACTCAAAGTTAATTCAAATATACCATTTATTTTCATAGTAATTATGCATTATTAACCAAATCTTTTATGTTACTGATGATCTTTCGTTCATTAGTTTCTGGTAATTGCATTTTTATTCGCATACAATTCTACAGATGTTTGTCAGGAATTTTAAATCTGTAATGAAGCAATTTTCAAGTTTGCTAAACTCAATTATTTTTAAATGCTATTTCAATTACTTCATGCGCATAAATATAGGACATAACACGTTTCTAAGTGAAGAAAATATTTGTAAATTCATCTAAATGTGTGTATCTAAGTGTTTATTAATGGGAGTGTTTGTATAATTTAGAGTAAAATGTTATGCGAAAGATTTATTCTCTTCCTAATCGAGGCAAAACACATTTACTGTATTTGTAATAGCCATATTTGTAATTTGTGTGAATACGATTTTTGATGCGATTGGTAGAGCTAGAATAAGAGATTAAAATTGGTTACATTAATATGCCATATGCATAAGAACAATGCATAAAAGCAGAAAAAACAGTATTTCTAATTATTTCAATAAAGTAACGAAAATATTTTAGGTTGTTAAGCAGTTGTTTGCTATTTATAAATGTTTTACTTTTAATGATTTGAAAAATAACAGATTTAATGGAAAGAGTATTCGATATGTAACAAAAGTTGAATAAAAAATAGTTACTTAGATACAAAGAACTTAACCGTCCGTTTAAGTAACTGATGTTGTACCGTATGAAGCTGTACTACAGATTTTAATGCAAAACTTTAAAGATTTACTTAAATCTCATAAGATGATCATGAAATGGTTTTAAAATGCACATACGAAAAAATATACTAAGATCAAACATTCTTCATCAACCCCCTACTTTTCCTTTATACCTTTTTCTATTTTCTTTTCATAGAAATGAAGTAAGTTTCCCAGTTGATGCTTAATCTAGTCAAAGAATTTTGGATTTACTTTTCAGTTTAAACACTCCACTGCCTTTTCCTGAAATGGAAACGGAAGCCGATTTCGAGCACACCATGTCACTTAAATCTCCTTCGCCAACAAAAATTAAAACTTCATTCGTCGCCTTTGAGAGGTTCGGGAGAAAAAATAGTACTATTTAAATTTTTTTTACTCTGCAGGTTTTGGTTTGTTACTTTTACGCTTTTCATTGTCTCGTTTCCCCTTCCTCCCGATACGGGTAAGTGTTTTGTTTGACACTTGAGTGTGCCGATAATTGAAGATGCCAGTTTAAAGAGAATAAAGGGGAGAAGAAAGTGTGTGTGGCACACGCCTGACTTACCCTTGAATCAGAACTCATTTGCATTACCTCTTGGATCTTTATTGATGTCTGCACCTGAAGGAGGGAGCTTAGTAGCTTTCGAGAAAGACCTTGATTTTTTGTTCCACGTTTCTCTCCTAAGGCAAGGAGAAAAAATCTTTTATTTCTTGCACCATTTAAATTCTTTGAAAAGTAATTGTGATCAGCTATATTTAACTCAAGCCCTTATGCAAAATTAGACCTCTTCGCCACGCTAACTAATGGAGCCTAACTATTTGCGAATAGTATTTATTCTCATTTAATATATGCTTTAAATAGTAGTGCTTTTCGTAGCTTGATAAAGAAATGTTTGTCCTCAAGTGTAAAATAATTACGATCAAAGTTCAGGTTAGATTTGTGATTACATTTCTTAATGAGAATTATATTTCTCTCCTGAAAAATCGTGGCTACATTATTATTCCCATTAATTCATATACTTTTTTTTGTCTCAACCGTCCTGGTGATTGTCTCGACGAGGTATCTCGTCATTAGAAGAAAACTGACCAGATCTTGACCTCGCCATTAGAAGAAAACTAGCCAGATCTTGACCTCGTCATAAAAAATCATTTGCTTATGACGAGATATCTCGTCATAAGCAAAATTGGCCAGATATTGATAGACAAGATATCTCGTCGAAACTACTTGGAGGGTTAAGTTACTAAATAGAAGAATCATTCCCGGTTGCACCAAGGAACCAGTGGCTACAAAAAATACTCTTGATGTGAGTGATATTCCGTAACTATTAGAATTTGAAAAGTAGAATTGTTTTTCAAAATTCGTCTCCGCTTGCAAATTAAACGGACACAGAACAGATAAAGTAATTCGAAACTCTGGAGATGAAAAGCCGATTTATAGGCTGACAATGGATAGAAGATGACGCAAAATAGCTCACTGTTGGTTAAGTGTTTACAAATATATAATTGAAATATATTTCCCTTCAGTAATACATGTGAAAGCCATTTTAATGACTGTTCCAAGGCCAAACACGAGTACTTATAGGATATACTAACAAAGTGTTCGATCAAAACAAGGACTTTAGAAACGAGGAAACAGTTGGAATATGTCTCCAAAAACAAGAATAATTATTCGTAACCTGGTGCAAAACTATTTTTTAAGTGAAAATAAATGTATTTCATGCGGTAGTTTCTACGGTCCCAGCTCGTTTTCCCCCAACTTACCATAAATAAAAACGCATGTTCATATTTGAAGATATTCTTCACCATTCGCAAACCTGCGGAGCATTTATAAAACTTTAAGAAATCTAGCCTTTAATTTTCTTTGCTTCTGTGGAAGAAATATTTTTTCTTTGCGTGTTTGTTTTTTATGGATGAAGCTGGCGTTGTTCCACCCCACCCCATGACTTGGTTTTTCCTCCGTTTTTCACAATATTTTTCTTTGTTTCTATCTTTAGTCTGTTAAGAAATAAACTCTAAGACAACTGCTTCTATTTACTCATACCTCGCTTTTCAAGATTTCCCCTGAAATTCCTCAGAATTTTGGGAGATTTCTTTTTTTTTCATCCATATTTTTATGATCTGTTGTTTCATATTTCCCCAAGTGTTTTTCTGTTGTCTGGAAGTTGTTCTTTCTTCTGGAAACAGTAGCAGCGATTAAAGCATTATCTAATAAGACTCAAGAAATATCCTGGCTGCGTAAGCTAGGGCTCGACGACCTGTAATGGCCAGTACAATATAAAAAGTAATAAAACCAGCATCTAATAGACAACGGAATAGCATTCGAGGAAGAAAAACAGCTACCAAGAAAGTTTCTGTCAATTGGAAATGATTGGTATACCTGTAAAAGATTATAAAATAGGCGTGATGAATAATATAGCGCATCTTCGCGAAAAGTGAAACAACTCAAATTGAATATTTAATTTTAAACGATTTTTTTAAAATTCGAACAAATCATGCAATCAAGTCAAGAAATTTACTTTTTAGGTCGTTCGTCTCGATCCATTATGCCCTCAAACAATGACCGTAGGACAGGCCAACCAATTACCAGGACATTTGAGACACATTTTGATTAAAAAATGAACGAATTCTACTTTGATTCAGGAGTAAAATGTGTTGAAATGTTTTGAATACTTTGGCCTTTTGTAGAATTTACTTTTGCCGCATTTTCTCGAGGAAGTGCGGCGCATTAGCATGACAACATTTGTGCATGGCAGCATTTTTGGGGAGTTAATAATTCTATAATTGGGGAGTTAATAATAAGTATGAGTACAATTGTTAGTGAGTAGACCAACAGATCTCCTAGAACTGAAATTGAGCTCATGATTTTAAGTAAGCTTCCAAACTTTCAAAATAAAGTTTCGATTGATTGAATGCCTTTTTTATAATGTCTGAGTGGGTTAAAGAGTGATAAGTATGCTAGACATCAGAACTCTGAAAAGCCTCTGATTTTAGACTAACGGGGGTTTGGATTACCACAGAAACCTAGAGAATACCTTTACTTTAACGTTTTTTAATCTATTTATATATTGACACCCTGATTCGTCTATTCCTAAAAAAGTCAAAATACATATATGATGTTTTCTTACAATTACAGAACTATTAAAAAACTGAGTGGTTAATCAATTAATTGCTCACGACTATCAAATGCTTTTGTCGCAAGAAATGTTTCTTGTCGAATCAAGAAAAACCGAAGTAGTATGATGTGCGGGTTTCTTGTTTTGAGAGTTTAAATTTTATCATTGTTTTGACGTAATTAAAACAAAAACACATAATATACCTGAAGGCAAACAAGAGGTAATTTTTTTGACCACTTTAAGCTCTATGGTCTAATGAAAAATGTAGGTATACCTGAAACTGGGATTGGAGGCAAACTATTCTTCCTTATATCTCAAAAACTAAGTAATTGAGCTATCGAGTTATTGCATCCAAGTGACAATGTATGATGTCTAAAGAAGTGTTTTAATCTAATCAATAATATAATTGTGTAAAAAGGTAAGCTTAAACGCCTTCATTTTGAATGTGCAATTCTAATGTACCAAGGTCCTGTCTTCTCAATATTGACTTGGGTTAAGAGGTGTTTTCTGCTTGGTGTTTCTGGTTTGTTGTCTGACCCAGTTGAAGATGTGTTTCTGAGGATAAATAAAAGTTTCTGTGAGAGTGAAATTTATAGTGGTCAATAGGGTCAGGGGTTTGCCAAAATCAAAGAAAATATGATTTCTTCACACCTTTTACCCCCTATGATTGGTCGTTCTTGTGAAGTGCAAGAATATGAAATGTTCATTTTTCCAAAAAATTATTTTTAACGCCTACTAAAGTAGTTTAAATGAAAGAAAAGAGCAAAACTGGCGAACTCTCATTCCTATTTCAGGAGAGATTACTATTAAAACGAAAAAAAAATGCTGTTCAGTGAAACGTATTTAAATTATAGTCTGTTAAGTAAAAAACTCTTTAAATTCAGCATTTCTAAGAATAAAATTTTCTTCGAGAACTGTTTTTAAAAAATATCTCATCATTAGCAAATTAAAATGAAAAATTTCATATTTAATCCTTTTATTCGACTTAAAAGCTAGATTAGAAGCTCAAACACGTAAAATTAATAAGATAAATAAAAAGAAACGAAATAAGTAAAGAACTACATCCTTTTTTTAATATTTTAGTTTCAATATTTTTTCTTGTATTTTTTATAAAGAGATAATAGGAGTGTATAATTGGTTCTAAGTAGCAGTCACTGATTGAGTTTGCAGACCCAGTGTACAAGGTCAACGAATATTTAAGAACTTTTTCTACACAATAGATTGCTTTTCACTATTTATAACAGATTAACAATCAGCTTACACCATCAGAATTTTATAATTTTTGAGATATGAATCAAAAGTTTTTTGGAATTAATTGCATTTATATAAAAGTTTTTATTTCAGAATAGAATCAACAATTTTTCTGTCAATGTAATTTTGACTGTTAGTCAGTATTTTAATATAGGGTAGTTAAAAAATAAATTACTGAGTGGAGGAACACATATTTATCGGAATGCTTTGTTAACTTCTACTTAATGGATTTGTTCCTTAGAGACCTTTTCCTTTTTGGAAATATAAGTCACTTTGTTTTAACTTATATCATTATTAAAATTTCCGTTGATATTTATAAAGAGCTGTGCTTTTTAAAAATAATTTCACCGTATTTAAAAATGATATTAAATTCCATGATTCTTGGAAGCAAAGTTTATTTTGTTTACTTTTAGTTTTGTTTAAAATAATAGTTATCAATCACATCAATTTTTTCCCCGATATAGTTATAAGTACATTATGTATTTTGTATAAAATTTTAAACTGAAACTAATATCAGTGTTCATTTTTATAGCAAACCTAACTTCTTAAATCAAGGGATTAATTGTGAAAGATGGGAAAGAAGTGCGATCGAAATTCCTTTGGATTTCGTATCAGCACTCCTTTTTCACTCATTTTCAGATTTTCCCAAAGAAAAATTTCCTCAAGTTGAGATTGTGCAAGATTTCTCTCCAGAGAGTAAACTGACACACAATGTGTTTATAAATGAAATATGGGCTGATAAAAGAAGACCGCATTTTCAGTGAAGCCAGCTCAGTAGTCCTGATTTCAATTGTAACGGGCTCAGATGAGAGTGGATTGGTTGGCTTCATATTTGACCATGCTGTTCCAGACACACAGCATCAAATAATAAACGCACACAATGAAAGTTTTACTAACACAGAAGAGAGAAATACACCCAGAGAGGAATGCACCTGACAGGAATCGAACCTGCGCTCCTACAACTCGAAGATTGCTTCAGGAGAGAGTGACACTGACGCTGTTGAACATTAGTATAATTTAAATGTCGTAACCTTAGCATATCTTAATATTCCTGCAAGCTCTGTGTACAGAAATCATAGTTGCTGCCAACATCTTTGCTGGCTGATAAATATACCCACTCATTCTTATGGGTTACAACTCACAGGTGACCTCTTACTGGTTGACCTTCCTGAGTTTTGGAGCATTCTGCAAAGAGTCTGGCGCTGATATCTTGAAATATTCTGAAGGTCTCGTTGGGGGATTCACATAGATAAACTTACAAGTAAAACTTAAACAAATGTATGTTCTTACATTAAGTTCCCTCAACATTGCCAGACCACCTTCCGAGAAATTGGTGTTCGTGTTGAACAAAATCAAGCAACAGCGATATGAATATGGAATCTGTGGGTACAGGAGGGACGAACTGACCGACGTGAACGATTGCAGAAGCCTCATCACACCACCGAACGAGAGGACAAATATTTTGTGCCAATGTCTATTACGGATCGTACAGCAACATCAAAAACCCTAGATCAAGAATTAGGGACATCAACAACAGTTATCAGCACGTACAATTCGACGTCGTCTGCAGCAGCGGGGAATTTTTTCATGGAGTCCATTGCTCCGACCACCTCCTTACCTTTGACTCTACATCTCAAGCTTTTGCGACTGAAATAATGCGTTCTGTCAACAGCCCTTCTTGCTCGTACACTCAACAGTCACAATAACATCTCTGAAGTTTTGGAGTTTGTTGTCCTCCATTATCTTCGGGGCTTGCTTGAGGCCAGTTTTCAACAGGACAATACGCGACCGCTCATGGAGTGCAATGTATAACAATTCCTCAATGCCCACCAGGGTTCACTTCTTCCCTGACTCGTCCGTTCACCAGATCTGTTGCTCACCGAACACGTCCGGTCGATGATCGCTCAACGACTGGCACATTACAGACCAACCATCGCTACGCCAGATGAATATTGGCAACGTGTGGAAGCAGTATAGGCTGACATATTCTAATAACACATCCAAAGCCTCTTTCTTTCAATGCAGAGACGTGTAGCTGCAGTTATTGCTGTCCATTTCAGCTATACAAAATACGGATTTGTTCGCGTTCCGGAAGTCGACTGAATTGGAGCTATAATTTCTACCTTTTCATCCTTGTGCCTTATGTTATTTGTATAATAAATATAGATTTGATATATCTCTTGTCCTTCGTGATGCTGCATTTTCGATGGTCAGCAGTGTATAAATTCTGCTATTCAATTGACTTTGATATCAAACCTAGTAAGTTTAACAATCATGCCTTTTCGCTTAGCTTTACAAGACCAGTTTATTTTTGATCAAAAGATCTATAATTTAATATAATAAAGGGAACGCTTCCTCCTCCAGGAGAAAACAGATTTTTTACCCACTTTCATTCCGAAGCAAATAAAAAATAACACAATTTCCGCGTTATGGCATTCATTCATGTTATTTCTCAATATTTAAAATATACAACATGCTAATTAATATTCTTAAACCAAAACAAGACCGTCATATGTTGTTGCTCAATATATAATCGAGTCAAAGTAACGTTTTTGATATTATACTGTCCCCACACTGTTAAAATAGAACACTTCGTAACAATGGAGTTGAAAGCACAAAACAGCTTCAGTGAAAAGAAGCGCCGGTTTCTTTTCATTTCTTCTATTCCTTAAAATAAACGAGTATTCCAGTCTTCAAAAGAATAATTAATAGGCATATGACAAACTCCCGTGTTTCTTTTCAAAAGGAAGTAATTATGTTCAACAATATATCGTCCCTGTGAAAAGTAATTTATTTATTTTTTATTAGATCGTATCGGTGCTCTTAAATTACGAATATTGTTTCGATCATGCGTGATCAGTATATTAATTTTGCTTTGGCTGCGCGACGTCGTTTTAAAAATGTGTAATTGCAACGGGTAGATTCACCTTGAGTTAATGAAGATCAAAACGGGGAATTAAAATCTATTCAAGGACAGAGAATTCGGAGTTGGCCCAATAAATTATTTGTAAGATCAGATATTTTAATACACTGATAAAATGGTTTAGAAATTTCAGATTTGCGAATGGTTAAAAAATTGCCATATCCCTCTGCCAATATATTGCTTAGACCACATTTTAATTTCCGAGAGCTTGCATGCCCGAATTGTCAAATTTTAAATCATACTGTGTCTTTCTAAAGTAGAACTAATGTTTTTAATGCAGGCACATCAACGGTGTCCAATGTACATTAATTAAAACAGCATAAAATATGAGAATTGTTAAAAATCAAACTATTCAGATCTAATTATAATGAAAAGGCCCAAACAGTGATTAAATCTTTCAAATTTTAACAGATAAAAAATGAAATACAAATGCAAAGTATTTAATCATTTCGGTAATCCAATATGTGTTGTAGTATTTAGTCGCTGTCGAATAATCACGATGATTTATGTAAATCAACCTTCGATGTTGTTTTAATATTCTCTTGTACTTACAATTCAAAATGCATTGACCTTTTATTCACACTTAGCTATACACTAGCTGAACGGAACTTGATTTCCAAAATCCTGAGCGAAAAACTATTCTCAAATCTGAATTCATTTGTGGGATCTACATCATATCTAAAAAGACATTTCTTTGATTTTCAGGAAAAAAGATTTGGAAAAATCGTTAAATTTGTACTGATGAAAGGCTTGCAGTATTTCTTTTTTACATTATCGTAGTATGAAAGATGTTATTTCGAAAGCCGCGAGCTTAAGTCTCCGCAAGTACCTTGGTAGTTTACCAACCGTTTTTACGGTAGCTCTGGTTCCGATGTCTTACCGGAGAAAGCAGTATTAATAGCGGCTTCTCAACAAGATGATATAACGGTCAATAAATCTGACCGTAAGCTTTACGGCAGCTAAATATTTCACTAGTAAGTGCAGAAAAGCGACCAATCAATTACGAGGATGAATGCTGGCGCACAAGTGGTCCACAAAGAAGTCTCGGCTCCTGCCTACTCAGTGAAACTTTCAACTTCGTGCTTCATAGAAAATAAAACACATAAAGTAGGCTCTATTAATGTCGCCATTATGTGTGGTGGTCGGAATTAAACAATTACCCTATAAAGCTCCGTTTCAGTTCACCAGTAATAAATATTTATTAAATTTTATCCCTCTGTCCTCTAAATCCTTAAAAATATCCTCTCCATTTCATTTTGACACCATATCATTACAAGTATTTTATTATTTTTGCTTGCTGTGATTCTATTTATAAGAGAATGAGATATGTTTTTAAGTAAGGTGGCTTTATGTTTGATTTTGGTGCTTTCTATAAAATGATCAAAAAGTTTTATTTCTTTATGATAAAAACTAAGAAGTGGAACTCTAAAAATAATCATGAAAACTTAGTTCTCAAATTCAAGTATTTAAAATTTATAAATTATAAATGCACAGTTGGTCATTGAAAATGCAACACCAAGAAAGAGTGGTTGGATTGACCCAGAATTTGGCAGACGGGTAGTTTATCATAACAAGTGCAAATAATTGAAATCTCAGCTGATAATACTAATAGGATGAGCGCGCAATGCGGGCCTAAATGTGATTCCCAATTTATAATTGAAGGCCCCAAAGGGCAAATCCAAATCATTGTGTCAGTAAACGCCATTGTTATTGCTCTGCTAGTAAGTGAACATGCATCGTTGGAGAATGAGATAGCATTATGAACAGTTGACGGGATTTCGTAGAGGATGAACTATTGCGTTAAGGAAAGTATGCTTGTCTTATGATATTGCTGCATGCGGTGGGCAAAACACTAGTACAATTATGAATACGTGGAGGCTCTACGGATCGTTGAGAGAAATCTGGAGCACCTATGGCTACGTCAGAAAGGGAAGACAGTCACTTGCTATGCATGTCAAGGACGAGGAACCCCAGCAACGCGAACAGCGATTAGCAACTCCAATCAGGAGATCCCTTCCATGACCGTTAGTTGGAACGGATACACTTTTCATCAAAAAGAAAACGAACACTCTTGAACGTAAGAGGAAGAAGGAAGGATGTTGCTTTTTCGAACTATCTTAACTTAATTTTGATTTCTGTAAATACCTGTATATAGTTTTATTTCCAATCAAATTAAATAATTTAAAATGTACTGAGTAATTTAGTTCTGTCCCTTATTTCCTCTCCAGCAAGACACAAGTCTATCAAGACCGCGACGAATCGTACAACAATGGAGGATGTTGATACATCAGGCGATGTCTACCAGCACTATTTGCCGCGAGGACTCACAACTCAGTGTCCGTTTCTGCGACGAGTCTAAATCCATGACGAATCTCATGATACAGGAAGGCCGGATCCTTGTTCTCAGATACAGTGGGGAACGGTATCTGGAACCGTCGTAGTGGTCCCCTACTCCAAGCGTAATGGTCTGGGATGCAATTTCATTTATTTTCTCGCCCTACACGGATCACAGGTACTATAAACAGTCAACGGTACATCACAGAAGTTTTGGAATTAGAAGTCCTACTCCTGACACAGACCGTCCCTGGAGCCATCTTTTGACAAAACAATACTCATCCCCATATTACACATATTGTCCTACGATTATTTTGTGACCAACAAGTACCGCTTGCATTTTTGCTCTGCTGCTCGATTTGCCCCATCGAACACATGTGGAATATAATTACTCGAAACTTGATCAATGTTATCACCCGTAGTCACAAATGACGAACTGTGGTTGAGCGTTGAATATGCATGGAAGGACATTTCAGGCATCCGTCCGGTATATTTATTGATCAATGTCACGCAGTGTGCAAGCAGTTACAACTGCTAAAGGTGGACACACAAATTACTGAATTTAGCATGTTCCTTTTTGACTTACAGTTCTGTAATTTCAATTATTTATTCATTGTACCATATATCATCGCTCAAATAAATTTCATTACTGTAACTCAAGTCTGTCGGTGTGTTTGTAATGAATAGCAGTGTATATAGTATTGGAGAAAGAAGAAAGGATAATTTCAAATTTATGTCAGTTAATCATATGCTTCACATGCCTACTTGGATTTCCAGATTGTGTTTTGATATTGAATTACAAAATAAACATCGAATTCAAAATAAACATTCTTAAGATTATAAAGAAATTTTTGGTATGAAGAGAACCCCCTATTATGTTATGAATTTACATTCATAAGGGAATTTGAATTAAAAATAAAAGTTGAAAGTCAAACCATGCAAGTACCGTAAGATACACTTGATTTTAAAATGTAAATACTATTTCTTTTGTAATTCATAAACAAAGTTACTAATTGTTTTCAATTACATCTATATTTAGAAGCATACTGAAACGCAATACTAGTTTACTTTGCTTAGATTTATTAATATTGAATAAAGACCATGCCTTTAAACTAAATATAATTATGATACAAAACATTATTTCACAAAAAAGAGTTTAAAGATTGAAGATGATATTTAGCAAGAAAGGACGAATAGTTTTTAACCAAGGAATGGCCCGATGAAGGAAATCAAATCACAAAAATGAATCGTAATTTTTAGAACAGTAAAATTCATATTAAAAACGGGGATCATAAAATAACTTGCAGCTTGAAAATGAATCTAATTTGAACTAATTATGTTTCCCTTGCACTATCCTAGACGCTCCTGATGAGATGAATATGCTACACGAATTTTTTAATGCGAAACAAAAGTGCCGCTTAAATATTGGGAAGCAAAATAAAGCAATATATTTTACATGTCATTAAATTAATCGGAGTTCATTTCGCCACAAATCCTTTAAGAAAACCTTGCCCCAATGACTCTCATTTTGAAGTGTATAGCGCGTTTCGGGCCATAAACTGAATAATGCAGTACAAATATCACTCCCATTAATCCTAAACAAAAGACACATTAACTTCCAGATTGTTAACGGTAAACACTGGCAGTCACGAAAGTTAATTTCTAGTCTCCCATGTATTGCAACCCTTACTTAAAGCCCATTAGTCGAATCTAGATTTATCTCTAAAGCTTAGTTCTCAACTTTCTTTCGCAGAAAAAGGCAGAAATTAAGCAGATTTTCTATTTCGAGTTCCTTTTTCGTTTTGTGTGTTATACTCTGAATGGCTATAACTGTCGCTTTTAAGCAGGGAACAACCCCCGACAACTTTTATTGGACGTTGCTTTTTGCGCAGACTTCTTTCTGGAAAGTTTCTGCAGAGCTCTTTCCTTCTTAAGTGATGTCAGACGCAATTAATGGATATAAAAATTGAAGAAAACACTTCACTTAAAAGAGGAGTTAACTAACTATAGTGTAAGTTTTGCTGATCGAGAAAGACTGAAAAACTAGAAGCGGGCAAAAAAAGTGTTGACGGTTGATATTTCCTAAACTGAACCTTAATGTGTTCAATTAAAACATGTTTCACAAAATTTCTTTTTTAGCGCAAATGATTTAATTCATCAGAAAGATGTTTTCATCTTATTAAGCACAAAACACACATATTTCTTGTTTAACTAATCATTTAATTATCGCTTAATATTTTCTCATTATTGAATCCGCCATAACTCAAGGTCAAACTGCATTTGGCAACATTATTTTATAGTCTAGGACTGTACTTCATTTTCTCTAGCTTTATTTAAATGCTAAAGGATTACTTTAGAAAACTTGCTCTTAGGTATACATTTTGTCCCATTCTTAATTGCTTTTAGTCTTTCTTTTTAGATACTTAGTGTTAAATGGTGAGTATAATTTAGCAACGGATCCTTAAAGAAATTTAAGTAAATTTTTGTCAAATGATGCAAATATTGCCACCTGTAGTGTGTATGCTGCTTTAGTTAAAAAATTACTAATATATAAATTACCTCATTCCTTTTAAAGCTAAATCTAGTACTTTTAATTTTAATGTATCCATTTAACGCAAGGACGAAATCGCCGCGCTACCAATAATTTTATTTCTCTATATCAGTTGAGTTTTTTTTACTGCATTCTCTTTGTACCTGCTAAACAGAGTAGATAAACATGCGTCAAAATAATAACCGTTCATAATTTCAACCATAAAAGTGTTCCATAGATAATCAAAGGTATTGTTGAATGGCAAAAATTGCCTTTTTAAAAAGTATTCATTTTTACATTTTTATTTAAAAAGCAATGCTCTCTGAAGCAACGTGGTTATGAAATAGAATAAGTATTTGTTACATTTACTAAAAATAAATTTGCCCTTTTTCAGGAAATTAAAATTTGGATTTTGAAACATCGCATTTTTCAATTCCATAACCTTTAAGAGAAATTACCAACCGTATTTTAGGAACTTGGTGGACGAATTACATACAGAAAACGCATTTTTAAAGTTACTGCTTAGTGATTCTTGCTTAGAGAGGTTCATGATACACTATGTTGAATGGTCTTCCATTTGGAGCTAGGATGTAAAGATTCTCGGCTTTTCCAACTCTTGAACAACCCACATACCGTTGACTGTGGGTTAAACACGGTTTAATGAGATCGAGTCCTACAACTTTCAGAGATTGGCCTTGTGCCTTGTTGATGCTCATGGCGAAACTTAAACGAACAGGGAATTGAAGTCTTTTAAATTGGGAAACCGAAGGGATGATTGAGATCCTAGGAATGAATCTTCTCCTGCGGCATGTCCAGTCATGATGGTGGCTTCAATAATATTCGGCATCAGTTTCTTGATAGAGAGTCATGTTCCATTGCAGAGTGAAGGTGGATGCAGATTTCTGAGAAGCATAAACGGTGCCCCAACCTTCAGCTCTAATATGTGCGAGGGTACTCCAGATGGCTCCAATGTGTTCAAAAACTCTATTGTGTAGTTCACAGCCTCATCTGTGTCACATGTAGTGTCGATAGATTTGGAAATTTGAACACTACCGGGCAATTGTAAAAGTTGCTTATTGATGACATTGACATCTTCGTTTCGTGGGGCAAGAATTGCTCTTTGGCACAGCCATGCGTGATCAGTAAAGTGTTGCGCCACATTTGGAAACACCGCCTCTTTCAGCTCTCGTTGAGTTTTCACAATCCTTCCAATGCTTCGTATTGCTATACATCCATCTTGATTATCCGAAGTAACGGCACCATTTCCTAATTGAAGTAGGTTATCTGCAAATTGCTGGACAGAGGGATCACCGTTGACATGAACTCGCATGTTTGTTGATAGTCCAAATGTATGAATGCCATTCCAAATGTAAGATGATTTTAAGCATGTCTGCATTTCATCCACCCTGATTCCACGGGGAATAACCGGAAGTGTCTGTAAAAAGTTGCCAGCCAACACAATAGTGACGTCTCCCATTCTGGCATTGTTACGTCTGATGTCTTTCAACGTGACATCAAGTGCTTCGAATGTAGCTTTGTGGGACATAGTATATTTATCCCAGACAGTGAGCTTGCAATCCTGTAGAACCTTTGCCTTTCCTGAATTTCTTGAAATGTTGCATGTAGGAGTCCCCGCGTTTGCCAGATTTAAGGGTAACTTGAAAGCGAGTGAGCTGTCATCCCTCCTGTCAATAGAGTTGCGGCAATGCCTGATGAAGCAACAGCCAGGGCAATCTCGTTTCTCTGTCGCACTTTAGCCAAAAGGAGAGTGACGAGAAAAGTCTTCCCTGTACCGCCAGGAGCATCCAAAAAGTCCTCGCTTCTGCCACTCTGTCGCTTACATATGATACTTAACTTCTCCAAAAATCTTTGCCTTTGTGATGAGACTCAACAGTGTTTTTTGCTTTTGATGAAAGACTCTTGCCAACAAATCATGACGATCCTGCGGTTTTTGCCCAACAAATTTTTCTTGCTGTATCTCTGTCCAGTTTGGATTGCATGTAAAGGTGATGAAGAGGTCCGGTCTAGCATAGTTTCTCACGTAGGTCATAGCATCTTGAGTACGCTCGTGCATTTACCTGGCACCCCAGTAGAGCTGAAAGGCAAGATCATCAACTGGCCAATGTCTGCAACATTTCCATCGTTCATGAACACATCCCTCAAATGTGCATACTGCCCCACTCTCAGCGTCCTCTGATTTAGTCATATGTACAACAGCCTTTCCGATTCAAACTTGGCATACATGTCAACGATAAATTAATGGAACAGGTCTTAGCTTCTCTGCAAAATGTTGAAATTTGAAGAGCGTATCATCATCCTGTGAGCGTAAAACTGCATAGCAGAAATCTTAGTTAGCGGCATTCCTGTAATTGGGTTTGTTTGTCGCAGTTTAAAATTATATCCGTCCTCCCCTGCCAAAACATGAGTGGATGTTGTAGCGCATCGTAGGAACTGTGCATATCGGGAATTCTCTTGATGGTGCCCCTTCTTTCTTCTAAAACTATGTCTCTTGCTCCATGTTATTCTCCCACCATGATTAAAGCCACTTCTCCTGTTGTTGGTGCATTGAACCGCCTCTCTTTTTACCATGTGGGGTTTTGTCCGTTAAGATTACCATTTTGAATTCAGGGCTGATCTCATCCATGGCCGATTTGAAGCTGTGGATATAAGAGTAGTGATGATCCAGCATGTATTGTAACTGAAGTAGTAGGTCTCGTCTTGTCTGCGGAACGTATTTGCAATGCTGCTCTGCTTGTGTACCATCTCCAACAAAATATATTGGCAGAAATTTAGGCTCTTCGTTTGGTAGAGGGTGTAGACTCCCGATGCGGTGATAAACTTGACCCTGAACCTTAAATGTAAGCATGCATTCGGACTCTCTAATTTCTTTTGTCGTGCCGAAAGAGGTCATCTGGAAACAGGAATTGTACCTTCTAGTATTTGTCAGGAAATGTTTAGCTTCTGCTGAATCTCCAATCAGTAAAGTACCTAGGAGCTTGGCTGAATCCATTAACCGTGGCAGTTGAACCTTTCCTCCGTTGCGGCAAATACCTGGGACATCGCCTTTCCACTTCTTTGCTTCACAGTGTTGACATGTTACAGACATTGATCCAATGAAGCACGAAGGATCCGATACATAATCTGCTGTTGGGTCGTAATTAAAAGCTGCATTCTCTAAATTTCTACATATGCGCATTCGAGCAGCACTTCTTCCGGTTCTAACTTGTTGTAGTATTGTTTCTCTTTCTGGTGTGTATTCAGCTTCTCTTCTTCTTTGTTCTCTTTCTGTGTCCTCTCGCTGTTTTGTTCCTCTTTCTGGGGTGGATTCAGCCTCTCTTCTTTGATTTCTTTCTCTGTTATCGCTCTATTTTGTTCGTAGACGTTTCTTTTTTCTGGGAGGCTGTGGCATTTTTAAATACAACGCAAAACCAAAATAATGTAGTTATTTACCTGAAATAAAAATGAGAATAAAATTACAGAAATTATACAAATTCAAAAGTAAGTAACCACTACTGAAATAAAAATGTGATCGAATCTTTAAATATAACGCTATACTTTTAAAAAGTCTTGTTATGTTACCTACTGATTCCGACAAACAACCTAAATGAATCACAATGTCAGCGAAATCAAAACCAAATTAAACAGTAATAAACACTCTTACTTCATCTCATG
Organism: Meta bourneti; assembly: GCA_933210815.1. Taxonomy (NCBI): domain Eukaryota; kingdom Metazoa; phylum Arthropoda; class Arachnida; order Araneae; family Tetragnathidae; genus Meta; species Meta bourneti. Next base: position 3,130,898 of record OW119934.1, on the reverse strand, counting down.
TTATTTATTAACACAAACATTATACTATTTGCGAAAAATACCCAAACAAAAGTTTAATATATTTAGGGTTAATAGCTTTTACTCACTATTGATGATAATCCATCTCTTTGCCTAAAATAAAAATGAGATTATACAAATTCAAAATTAGGTTATGAAATAACCACTACTGAAATAAAAATCGTGATTCCAGAGCGCTTTGAATACGTTCGATGGTAAACAGTTTCAAAACATTCCGCTGTTTCAAAGGAAACAAAGAGTCTTGGCTTATTGCCAAGAGCAGAAGCTGTGTGATCTCTTTCACACTGTTGCCAGTCTTAGAAAACCAAATAATACAAAAATATGCCAATAAATTAATTATAAAATTTTCTAGATTAAATTTTAAAATTCGGGCTCCGAGGGACATTCAGTCACCTTTAGGACTACTTGTGTGCCCAATTTCATGGCTGTAAGTGCTATAGATTCGTCTGGACACCGCACACACACAGACGCACACAAACACTTCATTTTATAATAGTAGAGATTAAAAGCATTATATCTTCAGAATTCGATTATATTCTACTTTTGTTTTTCACATTTATTAATGACTGCTTGGTTCAGTCTAAAAGCACAAAACAGATATGCCATGAGGCTTAATGTATTTTTATTATAATAGATAATTGCATACCAATTTTCTCAAACCCACCTACACTCGATAGTGAACAATAGTGATTTATTTCGCGGTCAATTATATCCGTAAGTTTCTAGGAATGAGTCTGCTCCTGGGAAGAAGCTGACTGCTTTGCCATTATGAACACAAATAGAACACTTAAGTGCAAGTAGTTAGACCTTTTTACCCTTCTCAATTTTCTTTTATAGCTGCTAAGGTATTCTGAGAAGTACATCCGTAAAATATATTTTGGAGAAAAGAATACAATTACTATGAGATGAGGCAATAAATGGTAGTGGAGTGGTAAGAAGGTCAGTCACAGTTTGCAGTGTGAATCAGTGGTTTCGGAATACTGGAAAAAGCAGAATAGTTCATATTTTTGCAAGAATAAGCTGAAGGTAAAGGAGACTATATATTTCCTAGGAATTTAAATTATGCTGAAGAGTATGACGTTTAAGCCGAAGAAAAAGCCCTCAGTCTTTTTTGATGCTCAGTTGCACATTGATGCTGTAGTTTGAACGAAAGAGGAGATGGTAATTTTCCTTAAGGTCAGTCGTGGTAGTGATATATTGAGTGGAAGGCTTTAGATCCGGAGTTTAAAAGCGCTGTAAATTTCAATATCGAAATTCATTAATTTCAGTCTTAAATTTCTGTTTCTCGTAATTTATCTATCCATTAATGACGTTCCTTTTTCTTTGTGTATTTTCGTTATATTTTTGTCCAAAACATTTTCTCGAAGAATAATCGAACATTGCTGGAGACGGTTTTGTTTTATAACACACACAAAAATAAATGTTTAATTTCATTGGTTATCCCTAACGACTTATTTTCCAAATATGGTTTATTAATTAACTATTTTATTAGACTTTAAAAGGAGATGTGATTTGTAAATTACTTTATGGGATTTTTTAAACGTTATCCTTAAAATATAAATTAGTAATACAATATAAGTTGACTGACAAGCAAAGGTGACATTTTATTGTATAACGAATTATATAAATGCAAGAAGTGTATCTTGTTATTGAATTGAGTTATTTGAGTAATGTGTGATTTTGCAGTACTATTTTAGTAAAATTTCGTTACCTACGAACTTTGAAATAGTCCGAGTAAGTATTCCATGAAATAGAAAGTAAAGTGTCATTAATTAATAAGATTATTGAAGTGACAAAAGTCGTGTGCCCTAATTCAGATTTATTTTAATTTAGTTCAATTTAGTAACAGATTTTCTGTTGCATAATATTAAATTTCAGTATCTCATTGATTGTGTTCTGTTTGTGTCATCTACTTCGTACAATTACTAACTTTATTATATCTAGAAACCTGGTGCACAACATTAGAAGTACAGTGTCATATACGGGAACAGATTGTTTCCATTGCACTATCACATGGAGGTTGACTTGATAAATGCACATTTACAACACTAGAGATGTTCCCTTGTTTTTGATTATCTGACCTTGGATTGGCTGCCAAGATGTTTTGTCGCATCAAATTTTGCTGACTGTACAAACAGTCAAGGGTCCACGCCTTCTGATTCCCGAATTCTCTGATTACCATGTTATTATGTTCTGATAGCGCCTTTTCCTACACCATTGTTGCCATTACAGTAGGAGGAAGCGAATTTGAAGCCAATAATTCTGAAGACGCTACTTCGATTTTATACGTAGTTCAATAGGTAATCATTATACAAATTCTTCCCACAGTGCCATCTACTGAAAAATAGTGTAACTACTTTTGCAGTGTACGGAGAATTGTACACACATGCTGTTCCAATTTCTTTACTTTATGACCTTTAGAACTCGCTCCCCAGCCCTGTGAATAAGGATACTTTATAATAGTTTTAATGGCCTTGGATTCAAGAAATTGTAATCCTTATGCTTATAACAAATTTAAAACAATTATAAAATGTAACAGTTTTTTAAATTCATTACATTTGACAGCATTTCATACGAATTAATTAAGAGTTACATTTCAAACGAAAGGGTGACTCTAAACTGATTTTAGAAATCTGAAATCTCTACATTTCAGAGAAAATAACATCCTCGTTATGAAATCCCTTTTCGTGACACTAACGAGATTTTCCAGGAGTACAGTACGAGGCATAGGAATTAAAGCCTGGATATTCACCCAAATTCACCTAAACATGTGGAATTAGCGGCGTAAACAATCCGATAAGTCCCTTTAACTGAAAATGTCACTCACCTTGGATGAAATCATTTGAATACGGAAAGTAGAATTAGGAAATATAAACTGCCCTCTGAAAGCAAAATGCAATTTAGTAAATCAAGTCATGTCTGTATGATCGTTTACGAATTTCACGCAAAGATTTTACTATGATACCGTTAATGAAAGACAAATCCAAATTTAGGAGCTCTCTGATTTTTTTATAAATGCTATCAATAACGCAAATCTGCAATGAAAAAGTTGTCTTTGTAGGTGATTTTAATGAAATTTTAAATGCAGATTTCGAAATCGTAAGAGTATTGAGTATTTTTTCAGAACCATGCCAGGATCCTTCACAATAGGGATATATATTTATATATATATATATATATCTATATCTATATATCTATCTATCTATCTATATATATATACATATATATATATATATATATAATAAAAACAATCAAATTACAGAATATACAAAACATCAAAACGTAAAACAATAGAAATGCAGACCAGCAAAACGCCAAAAGATCAAAAAGTCAAAATATTAGAAATGCAGACCAGCAAAATGCCAAAAGATCAAAAAGATCAGATAAGTAAAAAGCCAAAAAACCAAAAAAGTTGGGGGTAAAAAATAGTCAAGCAGAATCCAGAAAGCAGAAGGCAGAACTGTCCATGTATGCGCGCTAAAGCTGCAGACACAACATGGAAAGTAAAATAATTCAAAATTACAAACCAAAACAAAGAGAAATCCAAAAATTTTAAAATCAAGAAATTTAAGAAAATTTTGAAAAAAATGATGGAAGTGTTGGTGGATCAGGGCGTCATCAGGGAGGAGTCTCACCCAGTCAACACAAGCTGTAAGCTGTCTAATAGGGATATATATATATATATATATATATATATATATATATATATATATATATATATATATATATATATATCCCTATTAGACAGCTTACAGCTTTCCTAGCGGCAAAACGAGGAAGTTAAAAAAATAACTCGAAAACTAAAGGAGATCGGCCAAAAGGTACAATTAAAAAAATATGCTCAATACTATAAATAAAAGTTTTATGGAGTTACCTGTAATATTCGCGGAGATATTTGCGATTGAAATTTGAGCTATTCCATGCCTTGAAAAAGGGGTCTTCCTGAAATTCAAAAACTTGTTCTCCGGTGCTATACAGTTTTTTTGAGTTAAGCAACGACGAATTTAAATTCAAACAACAAAGTAAAAAAATATAAATAAAAAGACATCTGAAAAACGCACTCCGGAAAATAAAAATAACCTGACGATCCGAAATCACAATTTTCGCGCAACAACTAAAATACACAATTAAAACCTCTCGGCTATACAGCCACGAACAAAGATTTACTATTTAATAGTAGAATACCAGCAGACTAGTAGAATACCAGCAGAAGACATACTGGCGTACGCTTTAGCCCATCCCTACAGCAGTACTAGACAAATCAGCAACCAGAGTGGCTTAGTACAAAGCCAAGTATGGCAAATACTGCACGACAATGGTGCTCATCCCTACCATGCAATTCCGTAGCAAAGATTGTTACCGCAAGACAAACAGCGACGCTTTGACTGGTGCAATTAGGCATTGAACGAATTGGAGGTTAGGCCAGAATTTTTTTCCAACATAATATGGTCGGACGAGGCTAAGTTCCACCGGGATGCTGAACCGACACAACACCCATTTCTGGGCACTAGAATATCCCTCATGGGGAGTTTCCGTCAGACAGCAGGTGCAGTGGTCCACGAATGTGTGGTGCGGTATTTGGAAGGATCGTCTAATAGAACCCGCGTTATATGACGGTTCACTAAATGGACCGAAATACCTCCAGCTGTTACGGGATGTGTTACCTGACTTTATCGATGATATTCCTCTGGCGTTCTTGTCTTCCCCGTGGTTCCAACATGATGGCGCCCCGCCGCACAAACCGCACGCAGTGCGACAGTTTCTTAACAATAGATTTGTCCAACAGATAATCGACTACGGTGGCTGTGTTGAATGGCCTCCACGATCACCAGATCTTACCCCACTCGATTTCTTCCTCTGGGGTTACATCAAAGATCGGGTGTATGAAGCTCCGTCGACAAGTATGCTGGATCTGCGCCAGCGTATCATCGATAGCTGCGCTACTGTCACACCGCAGATGATAAGGAATATGCATGCCGGCGTGCTTGATCGAATACACATGTGTATTGTGGTCGATGGTGACCTTTTTGAACACACTCGCCATATTTTTGTTTGGCAATAAATTTCTTGCTTTTGGTCATCTGTGTCTTACTTTTCCAATGTACCACACTGAATAACGCGCATTTGTTTCTGACATTTTCGCATCTGCTCAGAGTTTATCAGGATAAAATTATTAAACAGTAAATCTTCATTCGAGGCTGTATAGCCGAGAGTTGTTGCTCGAAATTTGTGATTTCGGATCGTCAGTTTTTTTTATTTTCCGGAGTGCGTTTTTCTATATATTGTATTTTTTTATTTATATTTTTTTTACTTTCTTTGTTGTTTGAATTTAAATTCGTCGTTACTTAACTCAGAAAAACTGTATAACACCGGAGAACGCGTTTTTAAATTCCTGGACGACCCCTTTTTCAAGGCATCGAATAGTTCAAATTTCAATCGCGAATATTTCCGCCAATTTTACATATAACTCCATGAAACTTTTCCTGTATTTTTATTATGGTATTGCACACATTTTTCTAATTGAACTTTTTGGCTGATCTCCTTTAGTTTTCGAGTTATTTTTTAAACTTCCTTATTTCGCCGCTAGGAGCGCTGTAAGCTGTCTCAATAAATTCAGCATGGTCACTTTACTATAAGTAGACGTTATTTCCTTGACTATACTAGAAGCTGTTTCAAATATAAAGGGCTTAAAGGGACTTTACAGGTCACTCTGTATATGAAACAATACCTAAAACTAACCCCCTAAGCACAATTATCACTACAGTTAAGTCCCTTAAGCGGTCCCTTTTGTTCCCTATCTAAGTGGTCAGTATATTTTGCCACCCCTTTCACCTTTGAACTCAAGCCGTCTCGTTAACTTGGACCTCCCACGGACTCTCCTGCTCTCAAATCGCATATGTAAGATCACATTCCTCCTTCGTTGAACCACCGATTTCTACCAATGAACTTTCTTGTTAGATCTTCTGGTTCAATATATTTCTCTTAATCCTAATCCCTTAGCGAGATCATTGAAAACTATTCATTTTTTCCCGAGCCTCTTGGGCTAATTAGCCCTCAGAGCCGTTCCAAACTCCAAACCCTCTACAACCTCCACGCCTTATGTTACTTCTTGTCTATTGAAGTAATAAAGAATTGTTATATAATAGTTTCTGCCTCTCCGTTTGTGGAACCTTCATTATATTCAATACAAATGGATCATTCTCTCCCATTGCCTTACACCACTCTTGCCACTCTCGTCACGACTGCAGGCTTATGAGATGTGTTATTATGACATATATATATAGACCATCACCAAAATCAAATAAGAGAACCCAAATAAAAACAAAAAACAAATGCAAGTAATAACAAGAACAAAAGGTGAAGCGAATAACAACAATAATATTGACCCTTTAGATGAACAGCGCTGAAAGCCGCAGAGAACAAATAAAGGGAAATAATGAGTAAAGCTACCCTGAGAATAGATTTCCCGAGAAACAAGATAAAATAAAATATGTAAATGTTGAGTGAGCCCACTTACTTAATCAAGGGGAGCAAAGCAAGGAGTCACTTAAAAGGGATGCTTTTTTTTCCGTACTTGTGTGAGGCCGGGCCGAAGAGCGAAGAGATCAACACAAGTTACCCCAGAAAACTCAAATTACTACCAGAAAGAAAAATCATAAAAAATATTACCTATTACAGTAGTATGTGGGTTTCTATACCGTTTTTTCCAAGATGGCCGCCGTTTGATAAGGAGTTGACTGCTGGTAAGGAGTTGGGGAGGATTGCTGATAAGGAGAGGGTGATGCCTTGAGGTGGTGACGTCATTGTAAAGATGGCGTTGTTGTGTTGGAGTTGCCATGGTAATGAATCAGTAGTAGCTCCATCTGGTGGGGAAATGAGAAACCCTATTATTTTGAATTAAAAAAAGGAATTTCGTGGATTCGAACTGGGGACCATGGGATCTGTCGTTCAGTGCGCTATCCGTTAGGCTGTAAGAGAGTTAGCTATGGGTGGTGAATTAATGTAGTGTTTGCTTTTTTTCTTAATACTAGGAATGCGTTATGGGACTTGGTTTTATTTGATGATTTTTTATTTTCCAATTAGTTGTAAGTGTGTTGGACTGGTGGCGCCATCTAGTGATTTTAAAAGAAGTTAATCTAAGGAACTTTCTTATTTTTGTTATTCATTCTGGGAAGGTGCTATGTTTAGAAAATGGTTTGAACAATTGTGGTACAGCCATCTGGTGGTGGAAGAAGTAACAATTAGTTTTAAAAGATTTATTTTCTAGCTCTAGACTTGTAGCGTGATACTTTAGACTGGAGAATTTTTTTTTTTAAAAGAAAATTATGAGGGTGGATTTGAACTCATCAAAAGGTAATCGCGGCCGCCCCGTTTTACACAAGCACTTTAACCGTTCGATCACCTACTTTGTATAATACATATAGAATACTAACTCGTGAATTTACAGCTTAAGGGAGTGAAAGTATGTGTTTTTTTTCCTTGAGAATAGTGCCCTTATGAAGAATGAATATGAATATAAAAACAAATAAAGTTGAATTTATAAACCTTAGCTATATAACAAGTTTATTACCAAGATTTTAAAGTATGCGAATTGTATGTAATGACAGGAAAAGTATCAGAATATAGAAGACTCTGGAACTTGTGACAATATGACTAAGGATTTATGTGTAGGTTAATTAAGATAACAGAAGGAGTTAAACACGTAGTCACCGATAGGATACAAGCTTAAGTAAATGAGAAAGCTTTTAAACGCATTGCTATTTAGGAGAATGGTGTTGTTTTTCTGATTGTGAGAAAAGCAAATGAAACTACATCATGCCAATGAATCACATATGACATGCCCGAACTGGAACTTTCTATAGGGGTTTTAGCTATGAAATAGTGACGAAGGGATTATCTTAATACTCTAACGTTGGAACTCGGAACATAAGTAATTGAGGCCAACCAATATATGCGAAGATTTTAAGCGTATGAACACTACATGTAAGATAGAATTTATAATACGGAAACCTTTTTTATATTTTAATGAATTTATATACAACATGAGCTTGAAGAAAATGTGAATGTTTAAGGGTGAATGTTTTGTAGAGAAAATTATTATTACAATTTGAGGGGAGGACTTTGAGATATGAATAGGACACACAGGCATAACGGTGTATGAAACATTACATTTTTAGGTAAATAAGAAGTAACTAACCAAAGATTTATAGTATACATATTATAAGCGATGGCAAGGAACCGTATAAGATTGATATTATTAGAAGCCTCTGGAACTTGTGAGAATATGACTAAGGATTGTTTTTGCACGTGTAAGTTAATTAAGATAACAGAAGGAACGGAGTTAAACACTGAGTCACAGATAACGATAGAAACTATTTGATAATAAGAGGCTTTTTAAAGCATAGTTGGAGCATCTTGGGTCTTTGAATTACTTTGCATCTTGTTTTGGGGTTTTTCTGCCCTTTTTTACTGTTTTTAAATAAATCATGGATTCTAAGGACATTAGACCTGCAAAGAAAATGCGTGCAGACAAAGAACTGTGTTTGCAGAAATATTGTAAAGGTTCTTTATGTTATGAGTATGGTAAACTGTTTACAGATCGTGAAGGTTGGGCATATTTTCGTCGATTGGAAAACGAATTAACGTACTTAAAGAAAGAGGAAACTACTATTGAAATTTATGGTAAAAAATGTACTGTGCCTCGGCAACTTGTAGCATACGGAGACGTAGGAATAAGCTATGCCTTTAGCGGATCTTGTATTGCAGCCAAGCCTTGGTCTCCTTTACTATTGGAAATAAAGGCAGAAGTGGAACGAATAATTGGCACAAGATTTAATTTTGTGTTGGTGAACCGTTATAAAGATGGTAAGGACTGTATAGGTGCCCATAAAGACAATGAGAAGGACTTGGATCTTAATGCACCCATAGCGTCTGATTCATTTGGACAGAAAAGGCAATTTGTGTTTTCTAGAAAGTACTACAATTCTCTAAAAATTGTTCTGGAAAATGGAAGCTTGCTTGTGATGAAGTATCCAACAAACCAATTTTGGTTTTACAGCTTGCCCCGTGGTAATGCATTAAGGCCTAGAATAAACTTAACGTTTCGTAAAATTCTTGTATAAAGCAGCGATAAACCACTTATGTGCCCCCCGAACTAGAACTCAGTGTCGTACACTAGACGATATTTGGACAACGTTGCAATTTATCTTTGCCTTTCTGAATAGTATTTTTATAAATGCTTATATCTTGTTGGTTTTAAATAAATTTTTTTAGCCTGTCTTACCACATATACTGTACTTAGGACTTTTTTATTACATAATTTTATAAATTGTTTTTAAAATGCAAGATCTGAAATGAAATTTTTCTTTGCTATAAAGATTTATGTTTTTAAGTTAGATGTTTTTACTCAAAAATTAATTATACATTAAATGTTATAGCACATATTTTAAATGCAGAAATTTTGTTTTAAGTATTGTACACACTTAAGTAAGAGTAAACTTTTGAAAACTTTACAAGACCCGTACCATGAACGTACACATTTTGAATAAGTTGTAATTGTATTGAAATCATTTATGCTATAAAATCTAAACCAACTGTTATTTTTTAATTAATCTTTCCTTGCATATTTTTTAAATAAATCTTCCTAAATTTTAGTGATTTAATTTTTATTATACAGATTTACAAACTGTTTTTGGATGAAATATAAGGATTTATATTTTTAAAAATTAGATGCTTTTACTCTTAATTATATATTAGATACTATTACACATATTATTACACATATATTTTTTGAAGATTTTTAAAAAACGTTTAACAATTGAAAATATATATACTTTAAATATTATTACAAACATTTAAATGCAATTTGCTTTTTATTTTTAATTTTACAATTAAGACATTTTTTAAAAGTTTGATTCTTAAAGTGTGTTTTATGCATAGTAAAAAAAACAATACTAAAAAAACATGTAAGAGTAAAAATATTTTATACATTAATTTGAAACTTTGCAAGACCCATACCATGTTTTCTTGCACATTTGAAGTCGTCAAAAATAGTTTATTAAAACCATTTGTCCTTGAAGTTCTAAATTAAATGTCCTTTTTCTTTTATGCTTTTGCAAACCACACATTTTACTAAATATGAACTTCCTTTTATTTGAAAACCTTATGCATATTGTGCAGTTTAAATTGCAGAGCAAAATTCCAATACTGTACGAAGCTATAAAGTATTTTACAAGATACTTCATATTGTTATCTTAATTTACATCTAATTCATTACTACCTTAAAGTGGATAGCATGTGAGTTTTCTGTTTTTAAAAATAATGTGTGCACATCTGTACTGCTAAGCAAATTAACTTTTGCCTTTTCTTGATATTTAATGCATAATCTAAATATTTACGCACACCGCTGATAGTTTTACACATGAGTAAAATTAAATAATAACTGAAATTTTAAATATTAGTGTGTGAATTTTAAAATGAACAAATATTGCTGACATATTGGATTAAATCTGAATTCTATGTATTCTCAAAACAACACTGCAAGAAAAAACAGAGACACTTCTTAAACAGATTGAAGGAAGTCACATGGAAACAAAGTAAATTAGAACACTTTTTAATAGAAAAAAACATTGATTCATATATTTTACAAAACTAATACATTGTAGTAAAAAAGAACTTATTTTTACATACTTGCATTTTTTAAGAGACACATGTTTACGACGAGCCAATTATTAAATGCCATCACCTCAGCTTTGAGGCAATGCAAATTATTTTTGTGATGACCACATGATAGTTTTTGGATCTTTTTGTTGCTACTTAGTGCACATAGTACATCGAATTTGGGACACCCGTATTGTTCCAAGTTGATATTCGGAATATTCAATGCATCTAGGCGTTTCTTTTCCACACAACCACCTTTGTAAGCAACTAGGTACTGAGTGGCACTCTTGGTCTGCTCGTACAATTCTAAAAGCTTAGAGTCTAAACTTTCTAAAGGAGACGCACTTTCCCATGCCACGGGACAGAAAGGGGGACCACATATGTAATTTTAAACATATCGAACAGTTTTTTTATCTTTTGCACTCAGTTTATGCTTATAAGGCGATAAGTTAAAACGAATACTTGAAGCTACTTGTGATTTTATGGCGATGTATCCGTATTCACGTACTAAGAAACCCTCTTGAGTCTGAAATCCGTCAAAATCCACAATTCCACAAATATTGAACATTGCTATTGAAATGTGCTAGCTGTTCTTGGAAAAAGAATTGTAAACTAGAGGCACAAAGAACTGGACTATATACACTTACTAATCAGTGAATAACACCATAAACTTACTAATCAGTAAAGTTAAAATTTATCTTAGTCTTATCTTTTGTGAGTAACTATGAGCGCATAAGTGAAGAATGTACTCAGAAAACATGTGCTTGTGATAATGCGCCAAGTAAAATTGTGTGTTGTAATGCAAGAAGATTTTAACGAAAGGATATACTTAAATGTGCATGTGATTTTTCTTTTTACTCTACCACTAGTATCTTAGACAAGTATCAGATTTTAAAAAAAATGACGAAGAGAAACTTTTCAACACAATCTGTACTATAATTTTACACTTAAGAGTAACAGAGCATAATATAATTTTAAGGAAAATGAGTAATCAGTATGCAAATTTGAAGCCTAAATTTCCAAGCATGTCTATGCTCAATAAACGCCTATCTACGTTTAGAGATAGGCCACGCACAGATGTTGACATTAGGGACTTGGCCGAAAATGGATTGTATTATACGGGTGTCTCGGACGGGGTTAGGTGTTATTGGTGTGGAGGAGGGCTTGAAAATTGGCAAAAGGAGGATATAGTCAGACACGAACACATAAAGTTTTATCCAAAATGTTTGGTAGCCCAACAAGGACCGATTGTTGACCCTAGATTAAAAGGAACACCCATAGATGAGATTGTACAGGTGTTGGATGAAACAAACAATAATGCCAATGTTTTTATAAAACCTGATGTAAAACTTTACTGCTCATACAATGACAAGGACGAACGACTTTGTAAAATTTGCATGGAATCGGAAATGGATGCTACTTTACAGCCTTGCGGTCATTTGGTTACATGCATGAGATGTACGAAGAGTCTCTCAACGTGTCCTATGTGCCGAACCAATATTTTACGTAAAATTAAAACGTACATTTGTTACTAAACAGTCTATTTATTAGTACATGTAGTAGATGCAATTTCAAGTGATTTATTGAACACAGTGTGGAAGAATTGTAAAAGGGTGGTTTTAAGTTGAATGTCATGAAATTAACACTTGTACTACAGCAAAAAAAGATTAATAAGGGAGTTTAAGACTTTTCTAAAAATCATAAGACTTTTATCAAGAACTTGTGGAAAAAATCTTGTAGGAAAGACCTTTTTACCCCTTATAAATATATTGACTATTTTTTTTTATTATTTGTTTGTTCATTACATGTTAAACCTATTTACTAAAGAGGAATTTTAAAATGCCTTAAAAAAGGAGTTACTAAATGCTTTAGGAAAAATGTGTAAATGTACTTTAATGCAAGAAAAAGAACGCTTGAAATAAATATTCATCTAGCTATTATTTTTAGTACTTATCAATCATCTTGGTGTATTGTTTATTTTCTAAATTAAACCTTTCGTACTTTTAAATCTTAAAACAAAAAGAAAGAAAAAGTAACCATCTAGAAAGTAAACACCAAATTAGAAAAAAACATTTTAACAGATCATTTCTCATTAATTTTTTTATCTTTGTCTTTTATTTTTGAAAAAACATTGTCATACAAAATTAGTATAATGTTGTGTAGAATATTTTTTGACAACACTGTATTGAAGAAAAAAATAATTTATTGAAAAAAGAATCAACAGTTTATATATATTTGTAACAACATATCTTACAGGTCTTTTACATACATCTCTCTAACAGTATTGAAAATATCTGTGGTATTCAAACTCTCAAAAACATTTTCCTCCATTATTATGTAATAAAAGTTTAACAGTTTATTGCTCTGTCTTACAAAATTAATAGCAAACTCTTTCCAGTTAACAACACATAAAGCAAGGGCGAAAAATTCGCAAAAGCGTTCGTCAACGCTCATCGTCATACATTTATGTACAGATTGATTGACAATTTCATTCTTACAACCTAAACAGTCAAAAAGAATATTTATATTTTTTGACACAATATCCTTTAGGCACTTGCAGAGAGAAGCTATGACTTCTCTCTCCAACAATCAGATTTAATGGTATCACTGCAGTAAGGTTTGTAACTTTCACCAGGAAAACATTTTTTGATTTCCAGTTTCACATAATATGGCAACAAATACGTCAAAAGCGATATCTTCAATACATCTAACACATTGCCGTAGATTTCACACAGTTTAAAATACTGATCAGAATTCATAAACACACAGTTGGGCGAGAACTGAAAAGTATAATTTCTTTTCTGAAATACACGTTGTAAAACTAAGTGCATTTCCCCCACATCAAACACTTTAGAAAGGCAGACTTCTTTTTCTATAACTTGAACGTTGGAGGCAGTTGCAAAAGCGAAAAATGTGCTCAACTTTTGCATTAGAATGTACCATGTTTTTGGATGCAGGGAAACACAGTCCTTCGTTGGTTTCAAGACATTGTTTTCATGCAAAGCAAATTTACGTATGTGGACACGTGTGGAACCGTTGAAGTTATTGATTAGCACGAATAAATAGTCACCAAGGTGAAACACATTGTCAGGAAGTGATTGCATCGTCAAACTTAAGCTTTCCCTTGGAAACACCTGATCGTTGAAATACATTCTTTCACACACTTTGGGTCGATTTGTAAAACGCATCATTTTCAGAACTTTGAGGTACACGTTTTCAATAAAGCTTCAACTTAACCAAGAGATAAAGGCGAGTTCATTAACGTTGCTTGAAATTTCAGTTTATCGGTTTTTATTGTTATCAACTCTAGAATCATATGACGTAGAACGACTTTATCTCTGCAAAAAACTGAATCAAGTGGTGAGTTGCATTAACTTTGCTTGAAATTTCGGTTTATCGGCTTTTATTATTATTATCAAATCTAGAATCATATAATCTCTTGGTAGATTCTAGATTTGATAATAATAATAAAAGCCGATAAACCGAAATTTCAAGCAAAGTTAATGCAACTCACCACTTGATTCAGTTTTTTGCAGAGATAAAGTCGTTCTACGTCATATGATTCTAGAGTTGATAACAATAAAAACCGATAAACTGAAATTTCAAGCAACGTTAATGAACTCGCCTTTATCTCTTGGTTAAGTTGAAGCTTTATTGAAAACGTGTACCTCAAAGTTCTGAAAATGATGCGTTTTACAAATCGACCCAAAGTGTGTGAAAGAATGTATTTCAACGATCAGGTGTTTCCAAGGGAAAGCTTAAGTTTGACGATGCAATCACTTCCTGACAATGTGTTTCACCTTGGTGACTATTTATTCGTGCTAATCAATAACTTCAACGGTTCCACACGTGTCCACATACGTAAATTTGCTTTGCATGAAAACAATGTCTTGAAACCAACGAAGGACTGTGTTTCCCTGCATCCAAAAACATGGTACATTCTAATGCAAAAGTTGAGCACATTTTTCGCTTTTGCAACTGCCTCCAACGTTCAAGTTATAGAAAAAGAAGTCTGCCTTTCTAAAGTGTTTGATGTGGGGGAAATGCACTTAGTTTTACAACGTGTATTTCAGAAAAGAAATTATACTTTTCAGTTCTCGCCCAACTGTGTGTTTATGAATTCTGATCAGTATTTTAAACTGTGTGAAATCTACGGCAATGTGTTAGATGTATTGAAGATATCGCTTTTGACGTATTTGTTGCCATATTATGTGAAACTGGAAATCAAAAAATGTTTTCCTGGTGAAAGTTACAAACCTTACTGCAGTGATTCCATTAAATCTGATTGTTGGAGAGAAGTCATAGCTTATCTCTGCAAGTGCCTAAAGGATATTGTGTCAAAAAATATAAATATTCTTTTTGACTGTTTAGGCTGTAAGAATGAAATTGTCAATCAATCTGTACATAAATGTATGACGATGAGCGTTGACGAACGCTTTTGCGAATTTTTCGCCCTTGCTTTATGTGCTGTTAACTGGAAAGAGTTTGCTATTAATTTTGTAAGACAGAGCAATAAACTGTTAAACTTTTATTACATAATAATGGAGGAAAATGTTTTTGAGAATTTGAATAGCACAGATATTTTCAATACTGTTAGAGAGATGTATGTAAAAGACCTGTAAGATATGTTGTTACAAATATATGTAAACTGTTGATTCTCTTTTCAATAAATGATTTTTTTTTCTTCAATTCAGTGTTTTCAAAAAAAATATTCTACACAACAAATATACTAATTTTGTATGACAATGTTTATTCAACAACAAAAAAGGCAAAGGTAAAAAATTATAAGAAAATATTTTTAAAAAATCTTTTTTTTTAATTTGGCGTTTACTATTCTAGATGGTTACTTTTCCTTTCTTTTTGTTTTAAGATTTAAAAGTACGAAAGGTTTAATTTAGAAAATAAACAATACACCAAGATGATTGATAAGTACTAAAAATAATAACAAGATGAATATTTATTTCAAGCGTTCTTTTTCTTGCATTAAAGTACATTTACACATTTTTCCTAAAGCATTTAGTAACTCCTTTTTTAAGGCATTTTAAAATTCCTCTTTAGTAAATAGGTTTAACATGTAATGAACAAACAACAAATAATAATAAAAATAGTCAATATATTTATAAGGGGTAAAAAGGTCTTTCCTACAAGATTTTTTCCACAAGTCCTTGATAAAAGTCTTATGATTTTTAGAAAAGTCTTAAACTTCCTTATTAGTCTTTTTTTTGCTGTAGTACAAGTGTTAATTTCATGACATTCAACTCAAAACCACCCTTTTACAATTCTTCCACACTGTGTTCACTTGAAATTGCATCTACTACATGTACTAATAAATAGACTGTTTAGTAACAAATGTACGTTTTAAAATTTTACGTAAAATATTGGTTCGGCACATAGGACACGTTGAGAGACTCTTCGTACATCTCATGCATGTAACCAGATGACCGCAAGGCTGTAAAGTAGCATCCATTTCCGATTCCATGCAAATTTTACAAAGTCGTTCGTCCTTGTCATTGTATGAGCAGTAAAGTTTTACATCAGGTTTTATAAAAACATTGGCATTATTGTTTGTTTCATCCAACACCTGCACAATTTCATCTATGGGTGTTCCTTTTAATCTAGGGTCAACAATCGGTCCTTGTTGGGCTACCAAACATTTTGGATAAAACTTTATGTGTTCGTGTCTGACTATATCCTCCTTTTGCCAATTTTCAAGCCCTCCTCCACACCAATAGCACCTAACCCCGTCCGAGACACCCGTATAATACAATCCATTTTCGGCCAAGTCCTAATGCCAACATCTGTGCGTGGCCAATCTCTAAACGTAGATAGGCGTTTATTGAGCATAGACATGTTTGGAACTTTAGGCTTCAAATTTGCATACTGATTACTCATTTTCCTTAAAATTATATTATGCTCTGTTACTCTTAAGTGTAAAATTATAGTACAGATTGTGTTGAAAAGTTTCTCTTCGTCATTTTTTAAAAAACAAAATCCGATACTTGTCTAAGATACTAGTGGTAGAGTAAAAAGAAAAATCACATGCACATTTAAGTATATCCTTTCGTTAAAATCTTCTTGCATTACAACACACAATTTTACTTGGCGCATTATCACAAGCACATGTTTTCTGAGTACATTCTTCACTTATGCGCTCATAGTTACTCACAAAAGATAAGACTAAGATAAATTTTAACTTTACTGATTAGTAAGTGTATGGTGTTATTCACTGATTAGCAAGTGTATATAGTCCAGTTCTTCGTGCCTCTAGTTTACAATTCTTTTTCCAAGAACAGCTAGCATATTTCAATAGCAATGTTTAATATTTGTGCAATTGTGGATTTTGACGTATTTCAGACTCAAGAGGGTTTCTTAGTACGTGAATACGGATACATCGCCATAAAATCGCAAGTAGCTTCAAGTATTCGTTTTAACTTATCGCCTTATAAGCATAAACTGAGTGCAAAAGATAAAAAAACTGTTCGATATGTTTAAAATTACATATGTGGTCCCCCTTTCTGTCCCATGGCATGGGAAAGTGTGTCTCCTTTAGAAAGTTTAGACTCTAAGCTTTTAGAATTACGAGCAGACCAAGAGTGCCACTCAGTACCTAGTTGCTTACAAAGGTGGTTGTGTGGAAAAGAAACGCCTAGATGCATTGAATATTCCGAATATCAACTTGGAACAATATGGTTGTCCCAAATTCGATGTACTATGTGCACTAAGTAGCAACAAAAAGATCCAAAAACTATCATGTGGTCATCACAAAAATAATTTGCATTGCCCCAAAGCTGAGGTGATGGCATTTAATAATTGGCTCGTCGTAAACATGTGTCTCTTAAAAAATGCAAGTATGTAAAAAATAAGTTCTTTTTTACTACAATGTATTAGTTTTGTAAAATATATGAATCAATGTTTTTTTCTATTAAAAAGTGTTCTAATTTACTTTGTTTCCATGTGACTTCCTTCAATCTGTTTAAGAAGTGTCTCTGTTTTTTCTTGCAGTGTTGTTTTGAGAATACATAGAATTCAGATTTAATCCAATATGTCAGCAATATTTGTTCACTTTAAAATTCACACTAATATTTAAAATTTCAGTTATTATTTAATTTTACTCATGTGTAAAACTATCAGCGGTGTGCGTAAATATTTAGATTATGCATTAAATATCAAGAAAAGGCAGAAGTTAATTTGCTTAGCAGTACAGATGTGCACACATTATTTTTAAAAACAGACAACTCACATGCTATCCACTTTAAGGTAGTAATGAATTAGATGTAAATTAAGAGAACAATATGAAATATCTTGTAAAATACTTTATAGCTTCGTACAGTATTGGAATTTTGCTCTGCAATTTAAACTGCACAATATGCATAAGGTTTTCAAATAAAAGGAAGTTCATATTTAGTAAAATGTGTGGTTTGCAAAAGCATAAAAGAAAAAGGACATTTAATTTAGAACTTCAAGGACAAATGGTTTTAATAAACTATTTTTGACGACTTCAAATGTGCAAGAAAACATGGTATGGGTCTTGCAAAGTTTCAAATTAATGTATAAAATATTTTTACTCTTACATGTTTTTTTAGTATTGTTTTTTTTACTATGCATAAAACACACTTTAAGAATCAAACTTTTAAAAAAATGTCTTAATTGTAAAATTAAAAATAAAAAGCAAATTGCATTTAAATGTTTGTAATAATATTTAAAGTATATATATTTTCAATTGTTAAACGTTTTTTAAAAATCTTCAAAAAATATATGTGTAATAATATGTGTAATAGTATCTAATATATAATTAAGAGTAAAAGCATCTAATTTTTAAAAATATAAATCCTTATATTTCATCCAAAAACAGTTTGTAAATCTGTATAATAAAAATTAAATCACTAAAATTTAGGAAGATTTATTTAAAAAATATGCAAGGAAAGATTAATTAAAAAATAACAGTTGGTTTAGATTTTATAGCATAAATGATTTCAATACAATTACAACTTATTCAAAATGTGTACGTTCATAGTACGGGACTTGTAAAGTTTTCAAAAGTTTACTCTTACTTAAAAAAAAGTGTGTACAATACTTAAAAACAAAATTTCTGTATTAAAAATATGTGCTATAACATCTAATGTATAATTAATTTTTGAGTAAAAACATCTAACTTAAAAACATAAATCTTTATAGCAAAGAAAAATTTCATTTCAGATCTTGCATTTTAAAAACAATTTATAAAATTATGTAATAAAAAAGTCCTAAATACAGTATATGTGGTAAGACACGCTAAAAAAAATTATTTAAAACCAACAAGATATAAGCATTTATAAAAATACTATTCAGAAAGGCAAAGATAAATTGCAACATTGTACAAATATCGTCTAGTGTTCGACACTGAGTTCTAGTTCGGGGGCACATAAGTGGTTTATCGCTGCTTTATACAAGAATTTTACGAAACGTTAAGTTTATTCTAGGTCATAATGCATTCCCACGGGGCAAGCTGTGAAACCAATATTGGTTTGTTGGATACTTCATCACAAGCAAGCTTCCATTTTCCAGAACAATTTTTAAAGAATTGTAGTTCTTTCTAGAAAACACAAATTGCCTTTTCTGTCCAAATGAAACAGACGCTATGGGTGCATTAAGATCCAAGTCCTTCTCGTTGTCTTTATGGGCACCTATGCAGTCCTTACCATCTTTATAACGGTTCACCAACACAAAATTAAATCTTGTGCCAATTATTTGTTCCACTTCTGCCTTTATTTCCAATAGTAAAGGAGACCAAGGCTTGGCTGCAATACAAGATCCGCTAAAGGCATAGCTTATTCCTACGTCTCCGTATGCTACAAGTTGCCGAGGCACAGTACATTTTTTACCGTAAATTTCAATAGTAGTTTCCTCTTTCTTCAAGTACGTTAATTCGTTTTCCAATCGACGAAAATATGTCCAGCCTTCACGATCTGTAAACAATTTACCATATTCATAACATAAAGAATCTTTACAATATTTCTGCAAACACAGTTCTTTGTCTGCACGCATTTTCTTTGCAGGTCTAATGTCCTTAGAATCCATGATTTATTTAAAAACAGTAAAAAAGGGCAGAAAACCCCCAAAACAAGATGCAAAGTAATTCAAAGACCCAAGATGCTCCAACTATGCTTTAAAAAGCCTCTTATTATCAAATAGTTTCTATCGTTATCTGTGACTCGGTGTTTAACTCCGTTCCTTCTGTTATCTTAATTAACTTACACGTGCAAAAACAATCCTTAGTCATATTCTCACAAGTTCCAGAGGCTTCTAATAATATCAATCTTATACGGTTCCTTGCCATCGCTTATAATATGTATACTATAAATCTTTGGTTAGTTACTTCTTATTTACCTAAAAATGTAATGTTTCATACACCGTTATGCCTGTGTGTCCTATTCATATCTCAAAGTCCTCCCCTCAAATTGTAATAATAATTTTCCCTACAAAACATTCACCCTTAAACATTCACATTTTCTTCAAGCTCATGTTGTATATAAATTCATTAAAATATAAAAAATGTTTCCGTATTATAAATTCTATCTTACATGTAGTGTTCATACGCTTAAAATCTTCGCATATATTGGTTGGCCTCAATTACTTATGTTCCGAGTTCCAACGTTAGAGTATTAAGATAATCCCTTCGTCACTATTTCATAGCTAAAACCCCTATAGAAAGTTCCAGTTCGGGCATGTCATATGTGATTCATTGGCATGATGTAGTTTCATTTGCTTTTCTCACAATCAGAAAAACAACACCATTCTCCTAAATAGCAATGCGTTTAAAAGCTTTCTCATTTACTTAAGCTTGTATCCTATCGGTGACTACGTGTTTAACTCCTTCTGTTATCTTAATTAACCTACACATAAATCCTTAGTCATATTGTCACAAGTTCCAGAGTCTTCTATATTCTGATACTTTTCCTGTCATTACATACAATTCGCATACTTTAAAATCTTGGTAATAAACTTGTTATATAGCTAAGGTTTATAAATTCAACTTTATTTGTTTTTATATTCATATTCATTCTTCATAAGGGCACTATTCTCAAGGAAAAAAAAACACATACTTTCACTCCCTTAAGCTGTAAATTCACGAGTTAGTATTCTATATGTATTATACAAAGTAGGTGATCGAACGGTTAAAGTGCTTGTGTAAAACGGGGCGGCCGCGATTACCTTTTGATGAGTTCAAATCCACCCTCATAATTTTCTTTTAAAAAAAAAAATTCTCCAGTCTAAAGTATCACGCTACAAGTCTAGAGCTAGGAAATAAATCTTTTAAAACTAATTGTTACTTCTTCCACCACCAGATGGCTGTACCACAATTGTTCAAACCATTTTCTAAACATAGCACCTTCCCAGAATGAATAACAAAAATAAGAAAGTTCCTTAGATTAACTTCTTTTAAAATCACTAGATGGCGCCACCAGTCCAACACACTTACAACTAATTGGAAAATAAAAAATCATCAAATAAAACCAAGTCCCATAACGCATTCCTAGTATTAAGAAAAAAAGCAAACACTACATTAATTCACCACCTATAGTTAACTCTCTTACAGCCTAACGGATAGCGCACTGTACTACAGATCCCATGTTTCCCAGTTCGAATCCACGAAATTCCTTTTTAATTCAAAATAATAGGGTTTCTCATTTCCCCACCAGATGGAGCTACTACTGATTCATTACCATGGCAACACAACAACGCCATCTTTACAACGACGTCACCACCTCAAAGCCCCCTTATCAGCAATCCTCCCCAACACCTTATCAGCAGTCAACTTCTTATCAAACGGCGGCCATCTTGGAAAAAACGGTATAGAAACCCACATACTACTTATTACCAAGGTTAGGAAGGAAAAATGAATAGAACAGCCAAAGGAATTACCTTACCGAATGCTGTGGCGCAAGCCAGGAGAGTAAAACTAATTCTAGATAGGACGGATCTGGCAGTGTTTTACTCTCCTGGCTTGCACGGCAACATTCCGTTAGGTAATTCCTTTGGCTGTTCAATTGATTTTTCCTTCCTAACCTTAGTAATAGGTAATAATTTTTATGATTTTTCTTTCTGGTAGTAATTTGAGTTTTCCGGGGTAACTTGTGTTGTTCTCTTCGGCCGGACCTTACACAAGTACAAAAAAAACTCAAAGCATCCCTTTTAAGTGACTCCTGACTTTGCTCCCCTTGATTAAGTTATCGGGCTCACTCAACATTTACATATTTTATTTTATCTTGTTTCTCGAGGAAACCTATTCTTAGGGTAGCTATACTTATATATATATATATATATATATATATGTGGTACCGGCTTATGACACCCGCTGTGAGTGGCGCTTCGGTCGCCATCTACCCCTACGAGACCTGATGCTGCTGGCCAACGCTAGAATAGCAGACAGTGTTCCACTGTGTACGACGTAGGACTAACGACGACCGACAATGTTAAACGATGAAGTAATCAATGTATATAGTCTATGTTAAATGTTCCATGTAATCGTCCGTCTTAATATATGTTTGTATTTAGAATTGAGTCCGAGTGCTTTTTGAATACCAGAATTCCTGGACTGCGGTGTTCTTCTACATATATATATATATATATATATATATATATATATATATATATATATATGTCAGCATGTTAGCATGTTTTTTAACCTTATGAAAAGTACAACTAATAATTTAGCGCCTGGCAAGAAGGACTTCCTTTCATGTGGTAAGTCCTGTGCTCGGTACATGGGGGTTTTGGGGGACCCCCATGGATCGAAATCAAGTTACCCTACTGGTAACAATTTCGAATCTACGAATAAACTTAAATTTTATAAATGTAGAGATAAACGTTGTAAAACTTGCCCTCAACTGAATAGTTCCACCATAATGGATGATTCTAGCTCCGACGACTCTGCTTTGCCTGCATGTAAAGTCTCAAATGTCATCTACTATTTAAAATGCAGCCTTTGTGGTATGGGTTATATAGGTCAAACCAGTAACTCCTTGAACTTACGAATTAATCTTCACCGCTCTAATATTAAAAATTATAACTCCCATTCCCCATTTAACTTAGAGTTCCATCATTTCTCATTACATGGCTTTAATAATGCAATTATTACTATACTTGAAATTATAAACAATACTGAATTACGACTGGCTAAAGAAAATATTTACATCTTAAAATATAAAACACTTGCTCCTTATGGTTTAAATGATTTATTTCAAAATTCACAAGTTAATTTAGGTAACTGTAACACATATACTTTATTCCACACTTCAAGAATCAAAACGAATAGAGGTTGTAGGGGTAGCGGTATTAATAAAAATTTTATTGGAAGTTTTAACTTTAAACCCTTAAAAAAATTTATTTTTCCTTGAATGACAAAACTTGTCTCAAATTAAAAAATTTTTTCACAACACTAGACTCTCTTAATCCGCATTTTCTACTTTTACTACATGATATTTACAAAGCTCGACTTTCTAAAATTAATATGAAAAAAACTATTAATAATGATAATTTAATTTACATGAAAATAGGATTCAAACACCCAATCTTTGATAAATTTAATTTCAATAAAATTATAAATAATTTAATTAATATTTTTCCTATAAAATTTCATACTATAAAAAATGCTTTAAATATGATATACCATTGGGTAGAAAAATATTTAATTATAATCATTTTTGCAGTAAGGTTAATTTATATAGGGATAACTGTGAATGCTTTTGCAACGATATAAATTATAGGCCTTATTTAAATGATAGTCTAGGATATATTGCAACTGGAAATCTTGGAATTATTGATAATGAACAATTAAGGGAATTAATGTATAAAGGTACTAAATTCAGACCTATTTATAATATTAAAAAAAGTTTTATACTTAAAAGTTTCCTCGAAGACATTGATAATTTTTGTATTTTGACTTCTACTAAATTTAATACCCCAATTTAGCTCTTCACAGAATGGAAATGGAAACTTTATAATGACTTTAAAATTTTTATAAATGAAAATCCCCCACTTTCTGGAAAAAACACTGATTACTATAAAGCAATAATGCTAGCTATAAAAGACTTACAAAATAAATTCATAATAACACCGGTTGATAAAGCATCAGGTAACTATGCTATTATCTGTAAAAAACTATACTTAAATTTGCTAGATACTGAGCTTAAAAATTCTGATACCTATAAGTTCTGCAAATCCACATATACTACTATTGTTAAAAAAATTATTTCTTCAAATAAAAGGTTAAAAATTTCTAATCATCACATTATTTTACCTTACATAACTGTTGTACCTAAATTTCATAAAAATCCTATGAAATTCCGATTTATTACTTGTGGTACAAATTCTTATATGATTAAACCCGGTATCTTACTTTGTAAATATCTAAAAATTATCCTTAATGCCATTATTGAAGAAGGTTTCACTTGGATTACTAGTGATAATAATAACGTTTTAAATTATATAAATAAAAATATTATTAATAATATACTAACCTACGACTTTAAAGACCTATTTACTAGCATACCATTGGGCAAACTTAAAGATGTGCTTAACTACTATTATCATGACTTTAAAAATCTGATTACTATTGATTTTGAGGATTGGGAATTTTTGGTAAACTTCTGTATCTATAATAATTTTATTTTTAACGGTGAGCATTTATTTATTCAAGTTAAGGGTATACCCCAAGGTTCCAATTTTTCTTCCATTCTTGCTAATTTATTTCTTCATTATTATGAAAAAAATTTTTGCCTACAAATTAATTCTGCCTTTAGATATATTGATGATTTAATTGTTTTCAATGATACCAATTTTGCTAACCTTTGGAATTCGATTTACCCTGATGAATTATATTTATTGAAAACCAATTCAGATAACAATAAAGCAGTCTTTCTAGACTTGAATATATACACTTTAAATAATAAAACTGATATTAATATTTATGATAAGAGAGATGACTTTGAATTTCCGGTTTTTAAATTAATATATTGGGATTCTAATATTTCTAAAAAAATTTATTATAATACAATTGCTGGTCAACTGATACGTTTCAATAAAATTTCCAACTCTAAATCTAACTTTCTTTTGCAATGTAATAATCTCATTAACACACTTCTTAATAATAAATACCCTCACTCTTTTTATAGGATTATTTTTGAAAGATTTAAGATAACTAATATTATTTAATAGTTTATTTCGGAGACTTTCCTGTTGACTCAATTGTTGTATCAATTTTATCAATTTAAAAAACTGGATTTGAACACTATTTTTTCGACTTCCGATTCCGATGTTCGGAATTCCGAGTCGGAATTTCGAACCGGAGTTCCGTGTCGGAATTGCGGTTCCGATTTCTGATATACGGCGTTGTGAATGGTATTTGTTGGCGGTCCTCATGTAGTTTGCGGCGGGTTGTTGTCGAGCTTAGGTCAATCTATGTGGGTAAGTTTGTTTTCTCCTTTTTTAATTTAATTTTAATTTTAATTTTAATTTTGTATTACATTTATCTTTGGTTTCTGTCCTTGGTTGTCTCTGGTTTTGTTTTTCTAATTTTTGTTTTTCTAATTTATTTTCTTATGGTGTTTGGAGGGGTGTGTGAGCTACTTTTGGTGTTCTGCCGCTCACACGCAGAAAACACCATATTGTGTTGACTGGGTGAGGCTCCTCCCTGATGACGCCCTGATCCACCAACACTTCCATCATTTTTTTTTCAAAATTTTCTTAAATTTCTTGATTTCAAAATTTTTGGATTTCTCTTTGTTTTGGATAGTAATTTTGAATTATATATATATATATATATATATATATATATACATATAGCTATACTTATACCAGGAGAGTAGCTATACTTATATATATATATATATATATATATATATATATATTTCATGTTAGTTATTTAAAAATTCCGAACTTAGTACAGAGGTTTGTGGTTGTGTAGTGTTTCTACGTGGTAGAAAGAAAAATAGCTTTTAGAGGTTGTGTAAGCAGTCCAAATTATTTTTGTTATATATATGGAAAAATGTTTTTCAGGAGCAGAGGCAGAACCTAACTGAGTTAGTGAAAAAGGTCTACTACGTCTGTTTTGATGTTAAACTCGGTGATAAAAAAACAGTGGACTCCCACATAAAATCCGTTCTGTCTGTGTAAAGAAGTCTTGTTTTTGGTTTTCGAATTATTTTGAGGGAACAAAAGAAATACACACAGGGGTGACTGTTATATTTGCTCATGTAAAATATACTGCTGTAACTAAAAGAGTAAGAATATAATTTTCTAACACAATCTTCAGTCTGCTATTAGATCTGTTCCACATGGACCTTATATTTCAATCCCAACGTATCTGGATTCTATGTTTCCGAGTTCGAAGAGATTTCTGATAGTGATGAAGAATTCATTTCTTAAGCACTCAAGTAATAAGCTACAACCCTTAATTTAAGCAAACTAAATGATTAGTAAGAGATTTTAGACTTCCTAAGGATGAAGCAGAATTTATTGATTCTCGATACGAAGTATCCATGTTTATTCTGCGAGTAGGGCTGCTGAACAAAGGATATACATTCAATTCAAAAGAAATGGCCCCTCAGATAAACCTTACAACTTGCTACCAAGAACGTAATATAGCTGTGCTTGTTTAACTCAGAGAAAGTGAACCAATAGCCCATTGTGTTGCTCCAGTGTGACGTTAATTAAAATACCTACCTACCTCAGAGAAAGTGCTGTTACAACTCCTTCATATCAAGCTTCGACTGATGAAATAGTTAGTCAAGGCCTTATATAATTATGAAAACTACTTTTTGTATCTAGTAGTACGTTTTCAGCCGTATTCTGCGATATTGAAAGAGGGAATATCTGCTGGACCAAATATTAAAAAACTTACCTATGGTCAGAGTTCAAAGCGGTCAATAACGTCAGGGAGTGGACGCTTGGATTTCATTCAAGGTATTGAGGATCAGGGCGAAAGGTTCCTCCAAGATATTAAGAACATGAAAAGGAGGTACCACGGACACTGAAATGTTAGCTTGATGGCGGATTATCGTTGGGTGATTCTCCGAGATGGACCCGAAGTTATACAAAGGTCGTGCCACTAAACGCTATTTTGGATATTAGAAAAATACAATGTGGGTAAACACAACACATGTTATACAAGATATTAATCAATTTATACTGTTTCCCCATGTTCCAATTTCAGATGCTACAAAGAATAGCTGGAACGAGACGGGGAATAGGGAAGAAATTTCGAAAGCTGCTGTACAAAACAGTGACAGAAAGAATGTTGAGTCATGGTGCAGTGGTCTGGTGTCATAACCCAACTCAACGAACTGTAAGAAAGCTTAATGGGATACAACGAAAATTTCTGATCTCAATTACAGGCAGTTACAGAACAGCACCCACTTTGGCCCTTCAAACAATTGCGGGAATTCCACCACTACATCTTTCACTTCAAAAAGAAGCAGTGTGCGTCAAAATGAGAATGAGAATAAGTACAAAGCTTGGAAATGCAAATTATGACAAAGATGACTACGAGGAAAGGGCAATAGGTTTGTCTGTACATCCAGCTAAAACTCTTTCATATGAACAATAAACCCAGCAGTGGGAGTACCTCACTCCGGCATAAGCTACTTCACCGATGGCTCCAAAATGGAAAATAGAGTGGGAAATGTTTTTTGTTCTATGCAAGAAGGGAGTATAACCCAGCAATGGTTCACGAGAATGCAGGACAGCAACTCCGTTTTCCAGGCGGAACTGTATGGGATTTTAGCAGCCATAAAAGCGGCAGAAGCAAGAGCAGATAAAAATGTAAATATCTGGTCAGACAGCCGAGCTGGTCTCCTGGCACTTAGAAATCCAAAAACGCCGAGTCCACTGGCACGAAGAATACAATGTTTATTAAATAACAACAAGGAAATTTGTCTAGGCTGGATTAAAGCCCATGCAGGCCATGAAGGAAACGAAGAAGCAGATAGGTTAGCAAAAGAGGCAACCACAACGGAGTGCATTGATGAAGGGGTGAAATGGCCCAGAAGTCATTGCAGGAGGGAAACCACTAACTGGCTACTTGGTGCATGGCAGAAAGAATGGGATGAAGGAGAAACAGGTAGGATGGTACATGATGTGTTGCCTAGAGTGTCACTAAAATTGGCAAGTTGGACCAGGGAAGAGACACTCTCCTTCACAGGGCATGGTCCGTTCCATCCTACCTAACGAGGTTTAAAAAAATCAATTCAGAAAATTGCTCCTGTGGTGAAATCGGCACACCTCTACATTACATCACATTCTGCCCCCTTACAGCATCATGGCATATGAGGACGCCTGCCGACCACCTTCAAATCGCATGGCTCAGGAACATTGCTAATACCAAGGGCTCGAGGATCAAAATTATTAACATGATGAGATTCATTGAGAATCATCAGGACTTGATCATCCAAAGAGACTGAAAAACCTACTTTTTTTTCTTCTCTCATGTTGTATATATGTATATAGTGTAACTTAGTATAATATAGATGTAATTACTGTATAGATATAATAATGTATAAATGTAATGTGCTCTAAATTCTGGATAGACATGTCACCTCGGTGGCATGCTCTATTCATCCCAACCACATTTATTTAAACTGGTACAGTGTCTCACGACACTAGGCACGGGAATGTGTGTTGGTGTTAGTTAGTTAGTTTCCCCTTTAGGCATGAAAAAAGCAACGGTGATATTGATAAAAAAAGAATGCAGAAATGATAATTTGAATAATATTACATCGTTGAAACACATTAAATGGGTAGCTTGAAACAGGATTTGTGTGAAAATTTGACTTGATGGAAATATTTGAGAAACATTTTTATTATGTTTGTGTCTAAGTAAAGATATCCAAAAATGTTTCAAATAACTCTTTTGAAGTTCAGTTTTGCAGGCCTGTGTAATATACACTCATGTCCAAAAGTTAAGCATAATTGCTGTTTATGTAAATATTTCAAAAAATCTACATCGGAATGGAAGGAAACGCGATATGCGGGTGTAATAGGGTTATAGAAGAAAACAATGCAAAACAAGGATAATAATGACTTTTATTATCTAAAGAAAAGGTTTGAAAGAAAAGGTTCACAATACGAGTGTCAACTTTAGTGAAACAGAACGATTAAAACAATGTGATGCTGAAGTTTAATACGGTGTGGGAACCTCTGGTAGCCACGCATGCTGCACAACGATTTCCCTACTTTCGATGAGGGTATAGATGAGTTGTGTGCTCAAAGAGTTCCAAGCCTCACGGAGAGCAGTTTCAATTCCGGAACGTATCTTGGTGGGTGGTGGAGGGCTGCAATATGTCTCCCGAGCATATCCCACACATGCTGTATAGGATTCAGATTAGGAGAGTTGGCAGGCCACAGCATGCGGTGGATATGGAACCAGGACCGACAGCACCTCGAAACAGGCGAACGGTAGGCTCAAGGACTTCGTCTCTGTATCTTTGAACGGTAACAGACCCCGTGTCAAAGATGTGGAGGTCTGTGCGGCCGTCCAGCATGATGCCTGCGCAGACCATGACTCCCCTGAAGGAAAACGATGTCTTTCCGTGATGTTTCCCGGGTAAAAACGAGTTCCGCGTTCTCTCCAGATCGTGGTACGACGAGAATCAGTTTGCAGACTAAATCTGGACTCGTCACTGAACATGACATTACCCCACTCTTGTCGACTTCACTGCCGATGTTCCAAACACCACGCGTTTCTGTGCAAACGTCAGGTGGATGCAAACTGCTGGTCGTCTGGCATAGAGACCAAGGTGTCTGAGTCTCCTGTAAACAGTTTGTCTCGAAACTGTGACTCCCGTGGCGGCTGTCAGGGCTGAACCCAGCTGTCTGGCAGAACGGTTCCTCTGACGTCGCGCAGTTATGGCCAAATATCGGTCTTGCCAAGCGGTTGTTACCCTTGGACGACCTGGTACT
Source organism: Meta bourneti (assembly GCA_933210815.1). NCBI lineage: Eukaryota > Metazoa > Arthropoda > Arachnida > Araneae > Tetragnathidae > Meta > Meta bourneti. The sequence goes on along the minus strand of OW119934.1, from coordinate 3,101,285 downwards.
GGTCGTCGGATAATATCTCTAGGGGTTTCAAGCCTCTGTCACAGTCTGAAGATCACACACTGAGGCTCATTCAGAATTCGAGACGATCGATTTAGGATCGACCGGTTTCCAGCATTCCAATAATTCGTCCCTTCACAAACATGTCCAGTTGGCCTCTTTGTGACATCTTTCGTCCTTATTGATTGCTAACAACTCTCCGTACCACAGCAATTACGAAATTTCTATCTAAACTAGCCATGCCGCTCGAGGCCTTTTTATACTCATTCTGACGTGCGACGGTGCTTTGCGCATGTCGACGTCGACTGAACTGTTTTACATATACACAATGTTTTACCTTCGTCCTACGATTCTTCACAAGTGATTTTGAATCATTGTATCCATATTTACTCCGATTTTTTCTCATTTTACGAATTATGCTTAACTTTTGGACTTGAGTGTAGAGTTATTTTCTTCAGAAAGTCTCGTATAATGCCCAGTGAAGCACACAGAAATCACAAACTTTGTATTAATTTTAAAAATCGATATTATATATAGGATAAGAATTCTGCAAACTATTTTGAACAAATAAATGTAAAACTTTGGATGTGGCTCCCCTGAGTTAGAAATAAGATTAGCTTCAGCGATTCATTGATTTGATCCTAAGTCAGTATTATTAACTCATTTATCCCCTAAGCAAAACGTGGATTGATTGTGTTCGCATACGTGGAGTTGCATTGACTATTGATAAACGCCATTTCCAGTTTATTTTTGAAGCTTCTGATATTCTGGAAATCGTTTAATTCCAAAAAAAGCTGAGAACATGTTGGGAAAGATAGAACACCGATTCTATTGAAGAATATTTAAAAAAAAGAAGCGACATTGTAGAAGAAAGAAATAAAAAACGGAAAATGTTTAATAAATAAACATTTATTTTTCAAATAAGACTAGGAGTTAATGTGAATAATTTAAAAGAGAACAACGAAATATTTAAAACACAAATGACTCAGCCATAAATATGTGTGCACTTTTGTACTTCTGCTTGTATTCTGCCCAAAGGTCAAGTTGAAGGTAGTGAGATGATTCAAGTGAAGGAAGAAAAAAGCGAGTCGTAGTTACAGGCAATGAACACTGGGGAGTCAATTTAACCCCGTCAATACTTAAGGCTGAAGGAAGCAAAAAATAATTCAAGTGACAGTTATGACAATTATCAATTTCAAATCCATCTCCATTGTTGAAAGAATACAAAAATATTGATTTTCATTTCAATATTATAAAGTGTTTGGAGCTTTGTATTGATTTAAGAGAGGTTTCTTGCTTCTTATTTGCTTTTATTTAAATAAGTTTCTTATAACAACTTTTTATTAAAAAGATTAGTTTTAATACTTTATAAGAACCAATTTTTAGGAGACTTTTATATCACCTATCGGATTTTTAGTCTTGCTACAAAGTGGCTTTTACTAAATGAATTTCGTAAAGAGTTATACAAACGTTGTGTAAAAAATTAAATGACTTTACTAGAGTTAAATGTTTCTTATTTTTACTTTGTATTGTTAACGTAAAAAATCGTAAATTACTCAACTGTATTATTTTTTCAATTAACACCCTTTTTCATCAGGAAACTGAGAAGTTTAGATTGTTTTTGAACCGGAAAGATCGATGAAGCATTTGGGAACACTTTTTGTTATGATATGTTATTTACTCGGAAAAGGTTACGTTGCAGAGTCAACTAAATATAACATTGTACACGCTGTTCCTATAACAGTTTTTAGAGAAATATGTGTTTAAAATAAAAGTTAGAAGGAACTCCAAGTCTTCGATTTACTGATAAAGGAATTTATAATTAAATGAAAAACTATTTTAAATTGATAAACCCAAATATATAAAAATGCGTACTAAAATCTGGAAAAGAGTTGAACTCTTTCTCTCCCTCTTAAAGTTAAAATTCAAATATTTCACTTCCTGTTGAAATATGATGTATGAGAGACTGGAGTTTTCCATGTTTTAATACTACAGAAATAGAATCTATTTGTAGTAGATTATTTTCTTCCCCAGCAGTTTTTCACACATTTATTATTAATCTTCCTAGAATCGAGATTTTTATGAACATATAAACAGCCTTCTACAGATGAAATTAGACTTTTATCTAGTCAATCTAACTGTTTTTAAAAATACCACTTTAATTTAACTTTGGAAAAGAAAGTTGTAGCAAAATATTTACAAATGTTTCTCCTTAGACCGATCAAGTTAAATAAATACTGCTGGTGCATTTGTTCTCTATCTTAGAAACGGAAATTATAATGAACATATATTTCATATACTTTTAAAAGTAATAATTTAGAATTTCTACATTTGTGATAAATGTTTAAATAGTGTATCTTGCATAAAATTGCTTTTTTCTAAAAGTCATCTTATTTGGGTATATTTGTTTATTTAATGTTGAGTGTGACATTCAGACAACTTTTTGCAATCGGAATTAAAATTATATCCCCGCACCTTACTTATTAATAATTCTCATGTTTGCTGAGTGTCAGTTAAGAAATCACTTTTCTACCTACCTGTCCTTCATTTACATAGGGAAAATGAACTCTTTCCCACTAAACTTTTGTGCTTACATTCTGAGGGAAATCGCAGATAACTTCATCGCTACTTTAATGACTAAGGTAGACGTTTTTCCTCCCAAATACATCAGCTAACGAAGCTAATTTGTGAGATGGATGTTATTGCTGCTTTCCAGAGCTGTTTACTTTTCAAAGTTGTTTCTTAAGACTTACTTTAAGGATGAGCTGACACCCACGACTTTGGAATCGGAGCGAAATTTAATTAAATTGCACTAAAATCATTTTCTCCACAGACCGCATCAAATTATAACGACTTTATTAACACCAGCAGGATTTTTTCGCCACTATTTATTATGATCCCTCTTTCAACGAAAGAATCCAGGACCATTTGTTACAAAATTAAGAATTGTAGGGAGCGTTTATATCTTTATTATAATTATGCGCAAATAAAATTAAGAAACATTTTATGTCCTAAGCAGAAGTAACGTTCCATTGAAAATTTACTGCATTCAGAAACCATGGCATCTTATTTAATTCTTAGAATTATGTAACTCGAGTTTATTTAATTTTTAATTATTTAAGTTTCTGAAATGCTTAACGTCAAAAAGTAATCTAGACATCAGATAGTGCTCTATGGATGTACTTCATTTCCTCAGATACATTTTGTTAAATAATTGCCTAATCAATTGATATTCTAACAATTATAGTGTTTTCCAATTACAGAGCTATAACAACCAGTGTAGAAACACCTGTAGCAACCGGGTTGTGCTTTTATATTTGATAATATAAAGACATTGTTTGAGAATATAATCTCTGTGATCCTAACAGTATAAGTGTCACGTCATTTCCGAGTAGTGTAGTTCTCCCTTCTGTGAACCCCTCAAAAGGTGAAGGGGCTCAAAAAGTATTTTCGATTCCAAAAGTTACTATAAATTACATTTCAACAATTCTGTAGCTTCAATGCTTCAAAAGCATTATTTCCTATAGACCTATAACTGTCTTTCGAAAGTTCTGCTTCGAGGACAGCAATATGTGATAAATATGATTTTCATTGCATTTGACGCGAATGAACTACTTAGTTTTCTCCTAAACTTCTTAGTAGCCGTTATCCTCTTTTCAGCTATTCGAGAAGTAGCTGTTCTGTTTGGGATGAGGTTCAACCAGCCCGTCACAAGAAACAGTGGGCGAAAAGTAAATCAGTTGCAGTGAATAGCTTCACTCAAGCACGGAGATCAGATACGGCTCTCCAAATATTTTTATGAGGCCAGTTGACCAGCTATCAATAGGTTGAAGCTGCTCAGATACGGCCCTACAAATAATTTTTATCATCCCCATTGAAGAAATATGACCTTTCGAATAGGTTTAAGCAGTCCACAATCCAGATGCGGTCCTCAGGACAGGTTTAACCGTCCCGAAGGCCAAATACTATACGGCCCTCCGGACAGGTTTACCAGACCCACGGGCTGGATACGGCCCTCCAAATATTTTTATCAGGACAGTTGACCAGGTATGGCTTTTCGAATATGCTTAAGTGGCCCGCAGTCCGGATACAGCCCTCCGAATATTTTTATCAGGCCATTTGACCAGGTGTGACTTTCCTAATAGGTTTAAGTGTCTCGCAGTCCGGATACGCCCCTCCGGAAAGGCTTATCAGAAGCGCAGAACATATAGTCCTCATAAAATTTTGTTTATTGTTTCTCACTGTAACTTTCCAATTCTTCAAAATTAGAAACATTGTCTTCTGATTGCAGTTTCATATCAAGTTTCTTATTTAGTTTTAAGTTCTTTAATTAAATTTCTTATTTAATTTTAAGTTCTTTAATTAAATTTTTTATTTAATTTTAAGTTCTCTAATTAAATTTCTTATTTAATGAAAAACCGGATTTTTTGGATCAGCATCGGTAGTCATTGAGTGAATCAGTGTATGGAAAATGTGAAGTTTGGACGGCTTAACCTTTTGAGTCTATCTTACGGTGCGTGAACTTAAAATCATTGTAACGCTGCGCTGCAAATGCAATAATTGAACTCGGTTTTCATTAATTTGAGAACGGAGGCAACGTATTAAAATGGAGCAAACAAACGCAACTAAGCCATATGTGGAGTAATATTTTCCAGTGCTTTAAATAAGTAGCTTTATTTGCAGTTGCTGGAACTAATGACCCAGAAATAAGTTAATATCGAGATTAGAAGGTCGTGGATTGACCTAAAATGTCATTAGAGCATTTAGAGCTACACTATACACTTCTAGACCTAAGGTTCCCGACTACATGTGTTTTGACTTGGAAAAGCAAAGTACCGCCGAGAAAAAACGTGTATACACCTGTCTTAAAGTTTAATGTTCTGTATCAGCGAAATATTCTAATAGGTTTCATAATTAAAAACTATGTTGTGCAATTTGCTTAACGTGCATAGTTGATGCTTTTATTCGTTGGTTTTAAAATAACATGACGTTTTCAGTAAAGTATCTGATTATTGATTCGTTTTTCAGTTTTTAAATAATTCAATGTTGCAAGTAACTTTATGTTGAGGGAAAAAATAAAATATTATTTTTATGGATCGCTCTCCTTGCATGGTTAGAGGGAATAAGTCAATCTCATGCATGTAATTCTCAACCAATCACTTGTTGAATACATCTAAGTTATGCACACATGCGCCAGTAAAAGCAAGACTCCTGCTATCATGTAAAACTTCGATCCTCTTTTCGAGCGAATTATAAGACAGATAGGGCATGAACTTTGTGAGCTCTATGAAGTTGTTGATTTTACACCAGAAATTACTAAATGGTGAACCTCAGACTCCTTTTGCGGATCTTGATGAAATAGGAATAAACAAAAGTAATGTTTCCTTTTGTTTGACGGGCTGCAGACATCTAGCAGGCAGACCTTCACCCAACCTTCCTTAAACATTCTCTCCTCATTCAAGGTTGACCTTGACAATTCTCTTCTGTCTAGAAGCAGTCATTTTCTAGTCGTTGTATCAGTAACGCGCTTCTGAATTCTTTTTCATTGAGGCCCTGTCCACATCATAGAGGAGAGATAAGGATAGAGAGAGCGCATCGCCATTAAGAGGGATAAAAACGTTAATGCACGAGTAACTTTACGTGCAAGCTTAATTTAGATGTCTCTTCACATCACCATATAACGTAAACAGTCTTGGCGATAACTTCGCCTGCGTAATGTAAACATATCGGGATTTCACCTTTTCGAACCAAATAAGCACAAGAATAAACGAATTGTACTTATTTTGTTACAAATACGGCCTTTGTAATTAAACAGATAGTTTCAAATTAGAATATTTGCTGTACGATTTTGCACCATTGTTTCATAAAAATAAAGTTTCTTAGCATACCAATTTTGCTACTTTAAAATGTTTCCAAAGCAACTAAAGATTTCAACAAAATCTGGTGCAGAGCAGAAAATTCAGTCTGATTAATGATTTTAGATTCTTTGTTTTGTGAATATTGAAAATGTTTTGATGTTAAAACTTGTAATTCGTGGCCCCCATGAAAGCCACCAGAAAGAATGCATAATTAGATTTAGAACCAGATTTTGTTTTTCAAATATAATATTTTCACTGTGAATAACTTTTACGGCTTTGGGACAAGGCGTTTCGTCAATTGAAATTTATAGTTCTTATTTCCTTATGTAATAAAGTGTAAGCTTACAAAATGAAAAAGTATTCAAATAAAAGATAAACATTTCACTGAACAGGATATGTAAATTTTCAAAGCCATACAAAGTTTCATGAAAAAACCTACTCAATCGCTTAGACATCATATATATATATATATATATATATATATATATATATATATATATATATATATATATATATAATTCAAAATTACAAACCAAAACAAAGAGAAAGTTTTTTTTGGTTTGTAATCTTGAATTATTTTACTATCCATGTTGTGTCTGCAGCTTTAGCGCGCATACATGGACAGTTCTGCCTTCTGCTTTCTGGATTCTGCTTGACTATTTTTTACCCCCAACTTTTTTGGCTTTTTACTTGTCTGCTTTTTGATCTTTTGGCATTTTGCTGGTCTGCATATCTAATATTTTGACTTTTTGATCTTTTGGCATCTTGCTGGTCTGCATTTCTATTATTTTACGTTTTAATGTTTTGCATATCTTGTAATTTGATTGTTTTTTATTATATATATATATATATATATATATATATATATATATATATATGTGTGTGTATATATATATTCCATGAAACATGAGACACTCAAGAGAAAATGTTTTTAGAAAATTTTAGCTCAGCTTTTCTTTAGTTTTTTTCTAGACAGTTTAAAGAACAGAGAAGCAAAGAATACACAGATAAAAATTAAATAAGGAAATTATGACTAAAATATACAGAAAAGCATCGTCTTATGAAAAAAATACCAAAGAAAAAACAATGAATTATATACAGAATAATAGTTTTTCCGTTTTAAAATTTAATGCAAAAGTACATATGTATTGTTTCCAAATACACTGCTGGCCACCCAAATTGCAACACCAAGAAAGACAAGAGATATCACAATAAAATTTATTTTGTAGATAACATGTTGACCAAGTATCAAATGATTGAATTTATAGACTTCTGTGAAGTGTGGTTCCTGCCAAAATCAGTAGCCAGAGTAGCCGCCATTGTTGGAGATCACCGCTGCCACACGCCTCGGCATTGATTCAAAGAGACTTTGGATGTGTTCTTGGGGTACAGCAGACCAAGCAGCTTCCACACGTTGCCAAAGTTGATCTGGTGTGGCAGCTGGGGATGTATTCTGGGTCAATCGTTGAGCAACCATGGACCACATGTTTTCTATCGGCGAAAGATCCGGAGAGCGAGCTGGCCAGGGAAGCAATTCAATCTGGCGATTGACGAAGAACCCTTGGACAATGCGTGCCACGTGTGGTCGCGCATTATCCTGTTGAAATATGGCTGTGGGCAAGCCCTGAAGGTAAGGAAGGACAACTGGCTCCAACACCTCGGAGATGTAGCGCTGGCTGTTTAAAGTACCGGCAATGCGTACTAGAGGAGTGCGAGAGTGATATCCAATACCGCCCCATACCATAATACCCGGTGCAGGACCAGTGTGGCGGTGCATAACGCAGCTGTTCAGCATCCTCTCTCCACGGTGTCTCCAGACTCGAATCCGACCATCGTGGTGTTGCAGACAGAAGCGTGACTCGTCAGTAAAGACAATTTCATTCCATTCTGCCGTCCACATCCTTCTTTCATCGCACCATTGGCGGCGGAAACGTCTGTGGTTCTGCGTCAAGGGTAGACGAAGCAATGGACGTCTTGCGGACAGACCACTCTGCTGTAAACGGCGTCGAATGGTACGCGCAGACACTGGATGATGCGGTACAAACTGAATGTGCTGTGCTATGGTTCGTGATGTGGCTGAGCGATCCGTCACTGCCATACGCACAATATGCCTGTCATCACGTGAAGTGGTGCACTGAGGTGGATGCGATCGAACATGTCGGTCCGTCGTACCCTCCTGCATCCAACGATCACATATCCGCATTACAGTTGTTTGGTTTCGTCCAACACGACTACCGATTTCCCTGAAAGATAATCCACAATCTCGGTAGGCCACTATCCTTCCTCTGTCGAACTCGGATACTTGATCAAAAGATGATCGCTGTTTTCTACGAGGCATAATTGATCGTTTTTTTGAAAAAACCACAAGAAAAACACAATTGCCGTACTTGAAATCGTCGAAATCTCCAAGCCTTAAATAGCGCTTTGAAGTGGCGCCACAGGCGCGCGTGATGTGCGTCTGCGCTGAAATTCTAATCATTTGCATATCTCACCTCCGCTAATGCATGTTGTAAATTTCATATTATTTGCATGCTTCCTTCAGGGTGTTGCATTTACGGTGGCCAGCAGTGTAGAATAAAACAATCTGCAAATCAAAATTCAAATAAAAAGCTATGAGGAGCAAATTCACTTGTAATATATTAGCAATATTAATCTTAAATAAGCGAACTGCACAATCTGCGTACAAGAAACTACCAACAACTTTATAAACTTTATTTGTTTATTGTAGCGGAAGGCGCCAAGATTCGCCAACCTGCATTTGTGCGTCTAACGTAAAACATTCGATTTTTTCGCAAGATGTATAATTTGAATGGCTCCAAAACATTTTCTATCAGCTTACAGATATTGAAATTGTTCTCACGAAATCAAATAATGCAAAAAATAAATAATGCAAATAATGCAAAAAATAAGGAATAAACATTGATTATACTCTGATGTGATACTCTTTTAAAAATGGTTTAAATAGTAAAAAGAGCAGTTAAGCAAATACTAAGATACCTGTGAAATGATCCTTTAGTGTATGCAAGCATTTGTTTTCTCTAAAATTGCCGAGTGAAATTGCCGCCCCTATGCTACATCCCATAGAGAACGGTCTCCGAGTAGGAGTCCGTAAGCCACGTGATTGTACTCATACACCATGTTGGAAACCCCTATGCGCTCTCTATCTTTATCTCTCCTCTAAGGTTCACATGGACTTTTTCTAACACGCGTTTCATAAGAATTTTCGAGCCTTACCATGTGAACGCCGCTTGAGAGTTTTTCGAGGTCACTTTCCATTATGCATTAAATTGTGCTTTTTATTCCCTAATCCAAGTTTCTATCTTTTGAATGGTTAAAGACAGAGTCAAAATTTCAACGGACTTCAAATCAGCGTAAAATGTTACAACGGATCGATACCAAAAGCATGATTTTCTTTGAAAAAATTATTTTTTGTCAATAATCGCAACTAATCCTTTTGCAGATTCTTTTATACTAAGCGTAAGCGGAAGTATTGCCTTGTGTTTAAAGGGAATGCCACTTTAATAATATATTTTGTTGCCCCTTAACAACTGTTTTAATTTTACAGCCATTAAAAATAGGATGAAAATCTTTCTTTCTCAACCTAAAATTGATTTCCCTGTGTTCACAAGAGCCTGGATTTGGTTAACATAGAAATGTATAAAAATGACAAATAAAATGCCTAAAATAATCTAAAAATTATTCAAAATGCCGTACAAATTTGATATTCTTTCGATTTGTGAGAAACATCCGTTCCCTAATTGAATTGTGAATAAAGTGTTTTTGAACTTAAAATCTTTATACATAAATAAATGCAATATAATCGCAATATAATATAAAGAAGTGACAACCTAAACAGGTAAATCTTTCGTAACGTATAGTATACGATGCGTTCCGCTGCAATGCCATCAACTTCGATTGTCAATTTTTGCACGTAAACTTTTCAAAATTTTTCAAATGACGGGATTATTTTGGACATTGGAACCGGTATGAGCCAGCGGATCACAGAGAAACAGTGCTTTATGTAGTGATTTGTATGTAGTAATTGTGGTATTATTAAACATTTTCATTAACTCTAAAATTCTAAAGTATTCGTTTTTTTACAATCAAGACTAGAGTAAAACCCTGTAACCTTCACTCTCCAGTGTCGATTATTCACCCACTAATAAAAAATAGTAAGAAGGATTTGTTTTGTGTTAAACCGTGATCACGGATTTTTTGGGCCCAAGAAGCTAGCAAATGAGTCATTTGTAATGTGTTTTATCGTAAAAGCGAAACTACGCATGAAAAATTGGAACATTTCTATAAAATTTTGATTAAAATGAAACTAACTGGAAAATGACAAACAATTTCCTTACAATTTTAAAATTGACAATGTAAAATAAAAATACGTATATCCCCCAAAAACTACATTTCTAGAACCAGGAAATTGGATACGAAATTTCTGTTTATATGACATTGTCTACGAAGTACTATCAAAAAGATGACACGCAAACAAAATCCAGCACTTCTTTTTATGTTATTTTTGCAGGTTTTATCGTGTTTCCTACAATCTATAGCTAATTTCTATTTAATTTTAGTTCAAATAAATCTCTATATTTTTTAAAACCTATCTCTAAACTTTTAATGTATCAGCACAAACAACACATATATAATAATAATTAGTTTTTTAATTTTTAAACACAATTTTCCCTGAGTTCCGACTATCCCAAAACAAAAACTAACCCTACAACCTACCCTTTTCAGGTTTTTTTTTTTATCACAAATGGAACAACGACTGGGAAATATTTCGACTCAAATTGGATTAAAACCCACGATGAAACGTGAAAATTATGTTAAAACCAAAAAACAGTACACATCGAAAACCAAGAGATTGCAGATAGAATTTGCGTCTACACGTACATACAATGTTAAAATTTCGATTAAAGTAGTAATAACGCTAACTGCAAGATTAAAATATAAATTCTATGAAAAATAAGCTCACAGTAAATTAAGTTCAGTAAATCAGAAGTTCATTTTCAAAAGTGATATCGAGTTCAATGTAACATGAGGATGTGAAAAATGAATGAAAATTGAAATTTTTCTTACGCATTTGAAGTTGAGGACAAATAAAAAATAACTTTAAAGTTTGACTTTTAAATTCAATATTTATTTTTAGCTTTATTATAGACGTTTGCCCACATGAAAACTAGAACGGACAGTTGTCGGTGTATGTTATTCTCAGAAATAAAATTACCCACTATCCCCTTTAGTTTCAAACTATCACATTTTTACAAGTTTTGTGTGAAAACGGTAAATTTCTTCAATAAATCGAATACGATTAAATTTTCTGATCCCATTTTTAATGGCCATAAATATAAAGCAGTGGATTAAGACAAAATACTCCAATCAAGTTATATCTTTTCTATAAAAACGAGATGAATACTCCCTTTTGTGTTCGTAATGAATATATTCGTCAAATGCGGCCAAATGCGTATCGCGAAAATATTAATTACAGTTCAAAAATTATTTATTTAAAAAAAATCACAATTTAGGTCTCGATGTGATGTAAAATGTTTCGCAGATTTCAAATCTGTTGAAATTTTCACTCTATCGTTAACGATCGCGAAGATAGAAACTTGGAGTAGAGGAATAAAGAAGCCGTAACGCACGTCGAAACGCGTGTCATGTGTACGGTGAAGTTGGTTCCTATGTATCTTCAAAAGCCTTCTAATCGCTAGAACGACCGGAGGTTGTTGAAGCACCGAAGCTGTCTAGCGGGTGGATTCTCGCGATTTCTGCATGTGAACACTCCAGTAGAACTCTTTGTACGCTGACAAGATATGAAGCTTTCAACTGATAAGGTAGGTTACCATGGGGTTAATTCAATATAGCAGGTAAGTCGTACAGGCCACTAGGTTACCACCAAGTTACCACGAAGGAGGCACTGTATGCTTTGACAATGTGAAAAAACGCTGTAGATGCTTCTATTTCAGTTTTAAGTGAATAACTTGGAAAAATAAGGTGTATAAGTGAAATAAATGTAAAAAATAATGAATATAATGCAATATAATATATATAATGGGTGAAATAATAGAGAAAAAAATTTTCATAACTGTATTAACGCTTTGATATCGAACATATCTGCTTCGAAATTGTTGAAGACATTTCAATTAGAAGAGACATCTAAGACAAGCAGCAAATAAAATTTCATAAATACGCTAGTTAGGAGTAACACTCTGAGTTGAACCAAGTTAAGAAATAATCGAATCGAATCCATGGGCGTACACACAGGGAGAAGGCTTAAGCCTCCACCTCTAAGCAGGCAAATATGTTATTTTTTAATTAGTGTGCTATGCACTCTATTTCATATATGTTAACTTATTTTATGAGTTGGGTACTCCTGAAAAAATATGTAAATTTCATGACACCTAAAAATGCCTTATTTTGGGGGTTGAGACCTATGAAACCCCAAAACAGCTTTAAAGTCTAAAAAAGATCTCAAATGACTTGAAATGTACAAAAACCTTTTAATACCAAAAAATTATCATAATCTTCTGTATTTTCCTGAGAACTTATCAAAAAATTAAATTTAAAATGAATGCATTGTGGGTATAGTTAAGTTGCTAAAAGTTAGATATAAATGTTTATATGAAAATCAATAATTAATTGCATTTATTTGTTAATCAATCTTATGATTAATAATTGATGAATGAAAATTAATAAAGTAGTGATTGGTATAATTTAACCTCCTTTTTTTCACAAATAATTTCTATTAATTCCTCCAAAAGAAAGAGTATGATACCTAGGTAGCCTTTCCCCGAATGAAATGCTGATTGGTTTCGAGTTCGCGAGCATGTGCAATGTCAGACCATAGATCACGTGACCGATAAGTAGACAGTAATGTAGCCGGGTCGTGAACTCTCGGTTGCGCTATCCGGGTAAGCAAGTAAGTGGATAGTGCAGCTGTTTCCACAACACTACTACACTGACCGCTAGTGCTAGCTGCTACTGAACCTATCCCCGTGGAAACGCACCTATTCAAGGTATATAATTAAAGAATGTATCCCAGAGGCAAGAGAATTGTTAGAGAGCAGGTCTTCACAGAGGTCAAGAGAGGTCCGAGCCTGTTATATTTCTTAGGTCCCTTGGAATGTGATTCCCAGTCGATATGGCTTTGCTGAGCCCTTCTCACAGATCTTAGTTTTTTAGAGTTGAAAAGTTGTTGAGACTTTTAGACGTATTCATCATCTCGTTTTCCATTACATGAAATACTTAAGCTTGGGGTTGAAAATCCTACTCATTTTATACATGTTTTAGCAACCGTATTGCTATTATGCGCATAAGATGATTTTATGCAGCATCGCGGATATAACTCTGAAGCTTTTGTTTCAGTTAAGGTCAATCGTCTGTTAAGGACTATTCAGATTTTCTTTAGAAAGGAATTGCAGTGAACATCGGTTTTCAAGGGACTTGAATTGAAGCTACAAAGAAAACGAAATCGAGTGTCAAATGCAGAAGTTTTCGATGAAAAGTCGACTTGCTGTCAGATGACATATCTAATGAATGTTTTCCCTTTCCTAACCTAAAGTACGCTTATGGTAGCTATGATTTACATCATACAGTTCACCCATTCCAGTGGGAAATTTAAATCCGAACTTCCTGAATCCGGATTTAAACAAATTACTGACTTGAATAATAGGAAATTCTCGATTATTGATTTTTTCTGCAGCCTTAGAATAATTAAGCTTCAAATATTTTCAATTATATAAACCCTTGTGTACAAATCGAAATAAATGGATTCCAGGAAAATTTCATTTTAATGGACTCAAGATTCATATACACTTTAGCATCAATAGTTGTGGATTAACTCCAAATAGTAAATGCATATACTTAAAAGACTTAGATAAACTGTTCTTAGAATTAGATAAACTGATGCACCCTCCTTTGTCGTGTGTGCCTCTGCATTTCGAAAAACTTATTTCGGATTATGAGACATTTTTGGAGATAACTCATAGATTAGGAGCCATTTTTGAAGATAACTCAGATTTTCATTCCAAAACAACAAATTGTTTTGGAATGAAAATCTATGAGTTATCTTCAAAAATGGCTCATAATCCGAAATACGTTTTCCGAAACGCAAAGACGCGCTGTACAGAAGAGGGGCATCCTGTTTCAGCATGTAATTGCTTTTGAAAACAAAGAATGTCAACTTTCCCCATTTATGATATAAATGATTTTATTGTCATTTAAAGAATTAAAAATTATAATTGGATTGCAGTATCGTAATAACCCCTTAATCTACCAGTCTAAGCAAATAGTTATCTCCCCGTTTTGTCCTATAAGTGGGGAATACTGGAGTACTTTCCTTTTTAATAATTTTGACAAAAGTTATAATTTTTTAAAATCAAGAATGAGCATCATGTGAACATGTAGTGAACATCATGTGAGCTTGTAGCGAGTATCAAGAGTGTGTGCATTTAATAGAGCGCCAACGAACACAAATGTGCGTGATATCGTATTCACTTTCAATCGTTGTGAGCCCTATTGCAGAATCCCATCCATCGAAAAATCATGACAATAGAGGCATTCATCTTCGTGGAACCAACCCGTTCTGCCCCCACGGGGATAGTGCTCCAGTCGTATTTTTAGGTAAACTTCACATGAAACGCGAATAAAAACAGGATAGAAATATCGTAATGTAGTACAATAAATTAGAGTAGGGCAAATAACTCTTCTACGTACGGATGGTAAAAGGTCCGATACACAAATAAAAGGCAAAAAATTGCGTCTTACTCAAATAACGGATAAAGGCTTGAGGAATAGTTATTAACTGTTGTCTGGTAGAGGTCTCTTTAACCCTCTAAGTGGTTCTGACGAGATAACTCGTCCACCAAGATATGACCAATTTTGTTAATGACGAGATATATCGTCATCAAGATATTGCCGATTTTTTATGATGGCGAGATCACGATCTGGTTTGTTTCATTCCAATGACGAGATATCTCGTCCATCAGTATCTGGTCAGTTTTCTTCTAATGACCGGATGCCACGTCGAGACAACCACCAGGAGAGTTGAATAGTTTCGAGAACTTTTAGATCATCCCAACTGATAGACAGATGAACACTACAGCTCTCATCCTGTTTACCATGTACTTTTCTTTATTAGAGCACAGAAGAGTGGAATTGTGCTTTATTTAAAAATATGCGACATCTATTTCAGTACACGTGATTTCATCGTTATCTTTAAGTCATTGAGAGAGCACGTTATTTTACGAATTCTTAATGAATCTTAGGATCAGCAAGCTGCCATTGGAATGCTTACAATTGAAAAGTGAGGAATTCGATCCCTTCCTTCACACTTGATCGCTCCGATTTCTATTAAAGTATCCAGCCCTCCCTTCCAATTTTTCAAAAAGGAAACGAGCTTTTCAATCTATTTCATCCGAAAGTAACAGTCCTCATTTTTGAAGATAATGCCGTAGAACGGGTTTTTCTCTGAAATCAAAGAGAAAAGGCGGAGGGGAAATGGGGGAAAAAGGAAGGAAATTCTCATAATCCGCACCTACTAAGTCAAGTCTTTATTCTAAAACCCGGCTCCTAATCACCTTTCCCATTGCAGAAGGTAACTTGAAATAAGTTAAATATTTACACTCTATTTCCTTTTCTTCTGTCGAATCGAATCCTTGCTTTGCCACTCACTCCACCCCTCTTGATTTTCCTCTACCCCTATCTTGCTTTGCGGATCGATATTTTGTTGAAAACCCCGCTAGATATGCCGTGTTTCCAAAACATTCATCATATTTGTACTGGAAAATGATGTGTCCATTCTCCAGCGTGGAGGGTAATTCATAAAACAGAAGCAATAGCACTGACGGATGATAAATGGCAGCTGAAAAAAACTCTCCCTTGCTTTTTTTCGTCGCTCCAGACACATTTTTTGTTATCTTTCATTTCCTTCCCGTTACGTCATTGTATTTTTCAAACCCACAAAAGGATTTTCTCAGGATGATAATAAAAAACAGCTCGCGTAAGAAAATAAGAAGCATCTTCGGGAATTCTATCACCTTAATGACAACCATGATTCATAACAATGACATTCCGTTCAAAAGTGATCGACAAAATCAAGGTTCGTATCTTCTAAAAAACAAAATCACACAAAAAGATTCTATTAAAATTTAATTTTGTTTAAAGGGATGCTGATAAAAAATAATCTTTTTTTATGAACTGTAATTTCGATATAGGATTTTGTTTTTTGCTTTAAAAGACTTTTAATAGCGTTTTGTATTTTTTTGTCTCATAGTGTTAAGTTAAATCGCTAACATTCAGCATTCCCGTTGTATTTTAAAAGTATGCTCCCATCAAATTTAGGGTAAGGTTTTAGACAAATCGAATATAAAATATACAACATATATATATACAAAATATATTTCATAGGAAGGAAAGAGAGATGCCAAATTTATTATTTAAATCCACCATTATGGTTTTTAAAAAAGTACTTACCCTTTTGCAGTGACTTTGTAATAGTTAGGCTTTATAACATTTATAATCACTACAATATAGGGAATTCAATGTTTGCTTAAGTCAAAATGATAAGTCACCAGGTTTTGCTCTCTTAAAATTGTTAGTTTATGTTTTTATCTTTCATTTGCAAATACGTTTAATTTTAAAAATGTTCAAAATGATATATTCATCGAAGTTTTACAATTCAACTATATTAATGTTTTGATATTATAAAGGGATATGGAGTAAATACATTTAAATGTTTCATACTTTAAGGATACAAAAAGTGGGTAGTATCAAGTACTCGCGACTGTAGGTTATGTACATATATTTTATCTAAAATGTATCTAAGTATTTTGCTTTTAGAAAAAATATGGAACTTTCAAATGTTATTAAGTTCTTTAGGTGATTTTTTCCTTTAATCGCCATTCATTAAACCAATAGAATGATAAATACTCTAAGATTACCTTGAGACTGAAAAATTATAAATGCATCATAAAGTAATTTGACAATTATACATCAGTCTTACAAACATTTATTGAAATTGAAATTTTCTTCGCGTAACGTCATAAGTTATAACATATTGAGTCTGAAATGTGAACATTTGTGCAATATTTAAACATAGCATAGTAAAATTTTGTTTTATATTTTCAGTAAGCACAACTAAAATGTATACTTTGACTAATACATAAAGTTTACGTTTTTTAACTATTCCTGGAAGCGTACGAGTACTGTTGATACAAATAACTATAAGAACGAATTTTTTTTATTTATGAAAATAAATATTTTTATAACAATTAATTTACTTTAAAAATCATGCATAGAGAAATGTTTGAAATGAAAATGCTTTTTTCCAATTCTATATTTATAGATGAATTTTGTTAAGGGCATTGAAATCATATTTGATAATCTTTATAATCCTTATTCCATTAAATGCAAGTTAAATTTATTATTAAGTTGTGTGTTTCTGATATTTCTCTCTCAGGTTTTCTCTAATTTCATTTTTTTTAGTATTGTTGATTTTATATCATATGATTTGGACGATGATGACCTAGATGTAATTCATAATATGTTTTAAATTGCTGCATGCAAAACTAGATGGTTTCAGCTTTCGCAAGAGATAACGAATTTTACCAATCCATGAAAGATGTGAAATAACTCAGAGTTGTAGCAGTTCTGCGTGACGACAGTAAAGAGAAATAGCTGTCATGTAATGGTGGTAATATCATTAGGGGGCTTTCATCTGAAGTGAAGGAGCATTAGCACTTAAGGGATTCGTTGAATACCGTAAATGTGTTAGGAAGAATTGTCAAACATTGCCTTGAATTGCAGTAAAAGATTTTGAGTATACGGGTTTGTGAGAGAATTTTGTGGGCCGGTTTAACCCTTTTAGGGATAGAGGGACGTCCCAGCCCCTTGAAATAGATAAGGTTAGGTCTATAAATATTCAATGTATATTATAGCTGTTATAAGGTATATAAATTTTCTCCTATTTCAGATTCTGATGTCTTGTAGTGGTCTAGATGAGCGATGAGACAAAGCACCGCTTTAAAAAACTCAAAGAAAATAAATGTTTGTTATGTGCATAAATATTCACATAAAGTGTAGTTCTTCGGCCATAATTTATTATGGAAAAACTTGAGCACAGTGCCTTTCTAAGGGTTAAAGATCCATGCGAGCACAAGAGCTTATTTGACTGTTGATATCATACTAAAATACTGATCTTAATTCGGAAGGGGTGTAATACTTCTAAAGAATGCTTTTCATTTTGATCATGGATAAGAGGTTTTTGGTTTGATGAGGAAAAGTTATTTTGTGAGAATGGCGTATCGAAAATATTCCGAATAATTTCTTGCGTGTAAAGGAAGTTAAATGTAATCAAAAATGAGTGAAATTTATTTCTTTGTCCTTAATCACTAATGAAATATACATTTTGATATAAAAATAAGTATATTGTGATAAATTCTTTAGGTGTAAATAGTAGATATTTTTTTTCAAATCGACTATTTTAGCTTTTACTTTTTTTAGTACAAATCAAAAATTCCTAATTTGATAAATGTTTAATTCGCTTATGAATGTTAATTAATTTTTCTCTAGATTCAGGGTTTAATTCATTCAAGAAATCCCGTTATATATTTTTGCAATTCTTTTAAAATCAGGTGTCCAATATTATATGCCTATACCCCATGTTACTGAAAACTGTAAATAGTTATTAAAAATTATAAATTATTGCCGAGACTAGCAAATGATAGTCATTAAATATGAAAATGGCGAATATTTTCGTACCACCAGTCAGTAATTAATGTTTGTTTAGAACTTTAATTATTTTTGTCCGTAAGGAAATGTTGTGTTTAGTTTTATCAAATACGGACCCTCATATATGTTATGAGAGTAAATTCCCACTGCCAACTAATTGAAACTCGGTATTTACATTATTAAACAATGCAATTAGACTGTAGATATTCTAATAACAGCTGTCGATCCATGCATATTAGGAGTATTGATTTCTCTACTGAGGTAATTATAACACTTTTAATCCTCCATTTTAATTAAAACCGAAGCCTCGCTTCAACAGTTTACTGTTTGTAAATTCTTTTTTTGTTGTTGGAGAGGGAGTTCTTTTATTTAGCATGAGAAATTAACGTCAAAATTTCACGGAGAACCAACTTGGTAATTTGCAAATTAAGTAGTCTTTTTTTCTCTCGTTGCTCAGAAAGGATTTTCACATTCTTTCCCCACACAAAGCAAATTATTGTTAATCGTGGACAGTCTGCAATTGCAACGTGTTTCTTTTATAAAGCTTGAAATTTTCTTTAATGCTTCTTTCTTATTCTTACATAACTCAACAGAATTAAACTGTCACTAAACTGGATGAAACAGTTCACGGGGTTCCGATTCAGGCCTACCGAAAGAGATCATCATCACTATAGCTTGATAGTTCTGAAGATCTGAAGGTGCATGGAATAATTTCACCAATTTTTCCGAGGTTTTCAGTTCAATTTAACAATATAGGTGAAGTTTTGGAGAAAACGCACATGGAATGAGCAAATGAGTTTAGTACTCTCACATATTGAACTGTTAAGGGGAATTTAAGAATTTCCTTACTTGGCAATAATTTTAAATTCGCCTGTAAAAGTAGTATATCACTCTATTTTAAATAATACGATATTCATGCATTTGTAGACTTTATTTCAGTAATTATAAAAACATTCGTGTAAAACTAAATGAAAGTTAAGTAAATAAATTTCTTATAAACATCACACTTTTTAACTAGGATATTTAAGAATGATCGAGGATCATCAATGTTGTAGTGATAGCAACTAATATTGGATGTCCTTTCCAAATTGAGTTGCAATAATGGATGGTTTAATATTTATGCTCGTGTAAACTGTTACTTGTATACTTATTAACTGTAGATTGTTTAAACTAGTGAATGCATTTTTAATTATTCCTTATATTTAACGCAACTATAATATAGAATGAAAAGTACTTTACTTTTTAAAATTCAGAGATATATTTTTTGCAGAGATATATTGAATGCATTTTTAATTATTCCTTATATTTAACGCAACTATAATATAGAATGAAAAGTACTTTACTTTTTAAAATTCAGAGATATATTTTTACTAAATTGCTCGTTGGTGTGATCTTTGTGTGAAAATACTTCATGTAAAAGTAATAATATACTTATAAAATAAACGACTATAATGATTGGCGACGAAGGTGGAATCAAGCCTACAGGATTATTTTTTGAAATTATTGCAATGATTAATTTTGAAATAACACCGATATCGGGTGTCTGAGACTATTATTGAATCAATTTAGGAATTTGATGCGAGTACATCTTGGAATCTTTATGCCGAGCAATTAAAATTCTTTCTAGAAGCAAATAGAACTAGGGAACCGAAAAAGAAACTTGCACATACAGTTGGTGGTGGTTGGCACGTGGTTTAAAGACTGGTTGTCATCGCTCGCTTGTTCTTTCGGAAACTTTGCCCTACATAACATGCAGAGAACTGGTAAAACTTTTGAGAAGCCCCACTTGTGCCCCAAATCTTCAGAAATTTATCGAAAATTCCAATTTAATAAATGAGTGCAGAATTCAAGCGAAAGCATAACTGACTACGTGACAGCAGAAGATCGCAATTTCGAAAATACACACACTCACTGCTACACCAATTTTTTTGCGGCCTGAGAGATAAAGTTTAACCAAGTCGTATCAGAACTTACCTTCAAAGAAGTTATTATAAAATCTATTTGCTGAAACTGCTGCTTCTCAAGTTAAGAAAATTCAAGTAGAAGGTTTGCGTTCCAGTATCTCTTTGGACTACTGACCAATATCAAACATTCAAAAAATGATAGAGCCTTAGCTTCAATCATAAATGGTTCGTTCTACAAAAATTCTATATACCACTCTTGTCAAATGAAAGGACACCTTAAGAAATTTTGACTCGCGAAGAGCACAGGACAAAAATTTTCGCAATCTCCATAATATTGAAGTTCAAAATATCGAACTGGATTCTGCATGTTACGTGTGTTAAAACTTCTCAAAAGGATACAAATTACCTTTCAAAGAAAACGTGATACTACTCATAGAAGACGATTCCTAATTGTTTCAATTGTATTAAACTCTACTTTTTTCACTCTTCTTACTTCTTGTTCCCCAAGCACTTAACGTTACTTATCTTTAATCAATAAATTATAAACGTTCTTATTAATTATGAAGTGGAGGTTCGCTGAAATTCAGTAAGTACTCCGTAATATGATACGTTAGTTCCGTTCCATACTCATAGAATGCATAATATACAAGATGGAAGTGGATTCGTTTTATTCGATAATTTCATACGACCCTTATGTTAGTTTATGTCCCAAACAGAAACCGCTCATTCACAGATTCCTTTGATCATTTGACAAATTCTAAAAAGAATTCTATCCCTTTCTTGGGTATATGTGTTCAAGTTCAACACAAGCACAACAGTTGTGTCTTTTGATCTCCAGAGGTATACGCAAGACATTTTTATATGAATGGTTCCACCCACTTGGAATTAAAATTTCTGGCTTGAATTCAGTTTCGGAAGATAGTCTATTTCTCAAGTCCATGACTAATTCAAAGAAGTGTTGAAGTTTTGTTGACTGAAAAATTGGCCGTATTTCCTATTCCTCTACGTGTATAAAAAATCGGGATGGTTAGTTGTTTTGGGGGTTTTATTGCGCAAGGGCGATATTTGGCCATGCTGCACCAGACACGGCATACAATATCAAGTAATAGACACACACAATGAAAGTTTTACTGACACAGAAGAGAGAAATACACCCAGGGAGGAATGCACTTAACAGGAATTGAACCTGCGCCACTTCAACTCGAAGGTTGCTAGCGCAGTGGGCATATCCGCTGAGCCACGACGCCCCTAGAAAATCGCGAAGATTACAAAGAGATCCGGCAGTGTCCACAGTTCTCAAGTGAGGGGGTGGCCAGAAGAGAAACCTGCATATCTGAGTTTCAAACATATTATATTAAGAGAAATGAACTCTGTTTACAAAAACTGCCTTATATGGAGAAACAGAAGTTATTCTCAACGTATGACGTACGCGGATTTTAGAAGAACATCAGCTTGTGCATCCAGGAATCGAACGAGTGAAACCACTTGCTCCTTCCTATGGGCTGTGGCCTTCCATAGATATTGATAGCTATGTTAAGGGATGTGTTACATGTTAAGAAACTCGACACTTCACCAAGAGCTCCGATTAATCCCTGGGAAATATCACAAGCACCCTTTGATCCAGATTGCACGATGATTACGCAGGATCGTCCCAAGGACAAAATGTCCTTATTGTAGTAGACTCCTTTTAGAATGGATCGAAATAAAATGTATGGCGTCACTTACTGCAGAAGCTACGATTGATGTTTTAAGAGCAATATTCAGCCTCCATGGAATACCTAATGTTGTGGTGTCTGGTAATGGACCCAATTTTAATCAGGAGAATATTTAGGCGAATGCTATTCGCCGAGTTCTGATTTCTCTAGGTAGACTTGTTAGAAATAGTTAAGCTGAAAGAATGATGCAAACAACAAATCTTTCACTGAAAAAATTGAATAATGGTTTAGCTAATTTCTTCGTTCTTTCTGCAAATCCCACATTACACCTTCCTATTCTACAAGATTAATTTATGCAGAGTTTCTAATGAATTGAAGATTAAAAACCTGTTTAGATCCTGATCTCACTAATGAAAGAAGAGAAAATCAGGAGGTTTATGCAAACCCAACATTAGATAATCATTGTATGCGATCTTTCCAGTCAGGAGACTCCTTGTACATTAGGGTGGTCTGAAATTTTTTTTTCGAAATCGCTTTTACAAAAGGGCAGAAAAGTTGCCTCTTACCTTTAAATAAATGCCTGTATTTTTTATTTAGCGTCTTTAGCTTTCTACTGAGCGTTAAATAATGACAAAATGGGCTAAAAATGGGGAAAATGCACTTTTCAATGCGTTTTTTTAAATAATATTATTTTAATTTGTAATACCTAATAGATATATTTTAGAGAGTTCAAAAATATGTAAGGCCCTTTGTCTACGTTAATTATGTCCTTTGTACCCACAAAGATGGAAATAATTGCATCAGATATCAATAACTATATTGCTCGACCTTTAGAGATTTCCGCACACGCTTCGTTTTTCATTAATAACACTTGGAATCAATGCTGCAACTGCAAACACTTGAGTAACTAACAACAACCCTCTACCAAAAGTACAAATACCTTTTACAAGTCAATGCTGAGAGCAATGCATTTGAATTTGAGTTGTCATCAGGGCTATTTGTTCTGTGAACTATTAAGATAAAAATTAGCTATTTCAAAGCTGTAATTACGAGATACCAAGTAGAATACCCTATTTTTACAATCCACGTAAACTCGTACCTTCAGTTTTGCCAACAATCGAGGTCATTTTTGAATAATAATAAATTAGGACGAAATAATAAATTAAAACAAAATAAGTTAAACATAAAACATTTGCAAGGATGTGTGATCAATACGGTATTTCGGACAGAACTGCAGCAGCTTTAACATCAGCAGTCTTACAAGTTGTGGAAGTAATCGAAGACGGTTGTACAAACATTATCTGTGATCAACAGGATTTAAGCGTAAATCAAGGATGTTTATACAGCATTTCAAAGCTACATTGTCTAGACAATGTTCTTCTAATTTAATTAATAATCAACCTGCAGAATTATCACAGGCTCGATGGCTGACAACAGCACATCGCATCCGAAGATATTGCATGTCCTGTAAGAATCCGTCATTGAACTTTACAAATTATTTCAGAACTTATTTTATTATTTTAAAAGCACCAATGTGGTTTACGATCAAGTGTAATCCTTCCTGCAAAGATGGAGCTCTGAATGGTTTAAAAACGATACATGAATCTCGTTATTTAAGTGACGAACTAAAAGCTGTTATTCATCTACTCATTCAACGAAATTCATATTTCCTTTGCCCCTAGAATATGCTCGATACAATGATCAGTGATAAACACCGCCATATTCGAGAACTAGGACTGAGGAGAATGCTGAGTGCTAGAATGAGTATGATTAAAGCAAAAAGAATTTTTTTTAATTCCATAATTAAACTTCGATGTGATTGCTTACACCGAACGGATTAACTGGCAACAGCGATTTAGTATCACCTCCTATTTCCTTGTCACTCACAGGCGGTCGAGAGATGTGCGTAAAATTGGTGACTTTTCTTTTATAATTTCTTAACTGCAACTATAATGTGGAATGAGAGGACTTCATCTTTCAAATGTAGATATGTATCGTACTTTTTACTGAGCGCTCGTTGCTTATATTTTGTGTGATCCGTCTAAACAAATATTTGTTAAACTATTTGCGAAATAAACGACTATAATTGCTAGATCAAAACTACTACGGTGCTAATGGACTACAAATGTGCTAGTGGAATTTCTTTGCACATCTATCTATTTTTGTTGTTTAAAAACCACGAGTTAAACCAATTGTTTGAATATACCCCTTATGATCCTTAAAACACTGCTACTTGCACAAACATTACGTTACAAGTAACGTTCAAATGAGCTACAGCTTGAGAATCGACTGTTGTCATAAATTAAATGCTTACAGGAATCATTCTAATTTGTTTCTTTTTTTAACTATTTTAAGCTTTAGTCAAAGCGTGCGTTTTTGAAAAGGGGCTCATCAAAAACCTAAATGCGATTTGTGTCTTAAAAGCAACTGAAAAACACGTAAACGAAATTATCCCAGGTGAAAAAGTAGGAACTCGCAAGCATTAAAACTATTAAAATGGAATATGAAAAAAGATGGTTAAATGAAAGTATTCTGTAGTAGTTAGTACTAGAGTAGTTTTACGTTAAAGAATTTTATATTATGAAAACACTGTCTCAGGCAATAATGACATAACAAATATTAGGTAGTAGGTGACAGTCAGTTCTGAATTTTGATTTAAATCAAAATTGTTTCTCAGAGAGCAAATAAGCTTTACTTTTTTTACTTCCCATAGAAATTTTTCCTATAATTTATTGCTGTACTCGAATTATATGTGTAGACGTTATAATGCTTTTATTTACATCCATAACACAAGTTTGCAATAAAAAAGCATTTTTAAAGAAACCATTAAATTATTTTCTTTGGGTGTGATACTATCCAGCACGGTTTTCATCTCCTTTCTTCCAACATGTTTAATGCTCGTACGCATTCCCTATATAGAATGACGTTTTAAAAACTTAAAATCCAGATCAAACTAAAGATTAACCCTCTGAGCGTCACGAGATTCCAGTAGTCAGTTTGTAGTGTAAGTATTGTTTTTACCCTATATTACTCTAATTTAATGACTAAATAATTTCATCTATTGGTTGAAAGAATCCTGGGAAACAATCTATTGATCAAATTCAAAACAGATTAGAATTTATACAGGCAGGTTTGCTGAACGGACGTATACGTTTGCGCCACACAGAGGATTAAATTTAAATGGTAATTTCGTAATTGCAGAAGCTGAAATAGCCGATGGAAACAATCTGCATTAATATTTATTAAAGTTACAAAGAATGAGCTCATCTTCCCAGTAACATCGATTTATTTTTTATTTGAATTCTATATCTGTTCCGATTGATTTATGGGCCTCAGAAGTGCAATTATAGCGACTGAACATCAAAAGATGCTGATGTGTGTTAACTTTATGTCTTCCTCGAACAGAAAAGAGTAACTATGAATGCAAAACAGCTATTAGGGTGGAAAATACCTTGGAGAACCACGGAGGAAAAGGATATCAAAATGTTGAAACGCACAGAAAATTAGTAGAATAGTAACCTAAGTGAATTCAGATCGTTTTCAGATAAAAACTCTCACTAACGATCCTAGTAAGTTAAACAGAAAACGGATAATCCTTGTTGTTTACGTTCTTATTTTGACCAGAAAACGGCATTTTAACTTCAGTTTCGGCTGCTTCAAATAAACACGCAAGAGATAATCATTTCGACTACTCGACTGTGTTCTCAAAATGTCCCAGACCTATCTCCAAGAGAGGAGAGGAGAATCTTTTCAAACCTTCACCTATTGTAAACTAAATGTTTCTCCTTCAAACAGTGAAGGAAAAAGGTTCGTTTAACCCTTATCGATCGATGGGTACCGTTGAAGAACAACTAATCAATACCGAAACACAATAGTTTACTTTAAAACTAAGAAATTCTTTTGTTCACGTGACCTGGGGACATAACGGGGGCTGTTGAATCCGTGTATTGTAGCAAAAAAGCCGTATACAATGCTAAATAAATGAACATCAGTTCACCAATAATTCATAGTTAGTATCTATTCTAACTTGAAGATGCGTTAACGTATAGACCATTATTTCTGTTTCAAATTTCTTACGTCACAATTTTGTGTCATGTACCACGGACGAAATGTGTGTATATATATGTATCAAAAATGCAAACTAATATATAAATTTAGTTTGTAAGGGGTGAAATAATTATTCTGTTTAATGCACCGTTCAATGTTTAACTGAATTCAAAGAAATGCACACAATTATTAATTTACAGCGAAATTTACATCCGAATCTTACGCCATTGATCTATCTCAACTCACAGTGCTATGAATTGATAGATTAAAGTAGTCTGACCTTGTTGTATAGAATCTATTCCGAGTTCTATAAATGAGGCAATACATTAAGACTCCGGGATTTTGATTGTTACTTTCAATTAAATTAAATTAATTATTATCCTGACCAATAAACATTTGGGACACAAATTTACGAATATTTAAGGCTTGTTCTTAAGGTATGCTGTTACTCAACAGTATTATGTAGTGAAATAAATGATGTGCTTCACCGCATTTGGAACCACCCGACGAATGTAATTCCATTACATCGAAGAATTTAGGGAATGTTTCAGGGGTAGTCAACAAGTAGCTAACTAATGGATTTTGAAGGGGACTGATCAAAGTTGGGTCCGAGGCGAAAACCTTTGTATACATATTTTGTATTCATGCTACGCCAACGCTTGGTCTCTTTGTTGTATATTGCAAGTCTTGAGTCCTCTGAGCGAGTTTGGTAGTTTTACTTGTATACTGTCACTTTCTAGATCATTAGTTTCACATGGCATTCAGTAGCTTTAATGCTTAAACAGCAGTCGTGCGCCTTAATTTAGATCTGATTCACGACTTGCACTTAGTCGACCTTTAAGTACAGATTCTACATCACTTGTAGATGCAGATAGACCTTTAGAAACTACTTGAATAGGTAAAGATTGTTGATGCTATGTAAACTTACCAATCTAGGGGGTTTGCAGAGAACTATTTATTTCGCTTGGAAGGTAATTTTAAACTGTTCAAGTAATGGGGCGAATAGAAAGTGCTTTCTGCGCCACAATGCATAGATTAAAAGGTGCATTAAAAAGCTCTCATTTTCCATCTATGCCGTTGAATTTTTTGTTTGTGCTTTCCGGAGTTTTAATCAGTTGTGCAGATCACTAGTTGTCAGAGAGGTGAATCTGTCACAAGCAAATTTTTGTTATGTCATTCTACGTCATACAGAATTTCGCCAATAACCTTAACTTTAATTGAAGGTCTGTTGATAATAAATTCTAAGTGGTTAATATATGCTTTTATATCGAGAATATTACCTCACTCACACTTTGAAGTGCGGTATGCAAGGATACTTGCTCCTGTCTTTGGGTTGCTTCTAAGAAGTCGCTAATATTTAGATTTCCCATGGTCTTCTTGAGTACCATTACCGAAAAGAGAATATTACCTCACTCACACTTTGAAGTGCACCTTACGGTATGCAAGGATACTTGCTCCTGTCTTTGGGTTGCTTCTAAGAAGTCGCTAATATTTAGATTTCCCATGGTCTTCTTGAGTACCATTACCGAAAAGAGAATATTACCTCACTCACACTTTGAAGTGCACCTTACGGTATGCAAGGATACTTGCTCCTGTCTTTGGGTTGCTTCTAAGAAGTCGCTAATATTTAGATTTCCCATGGTCTTCTTGAGTACCATTACCGAAAAGAGAATTAGGCTCCTAGCGCTTATTCATTTCTGTTTCAGTAACCAAGTAGAAGTGCTTGAAGTAGACATACCGCGCAACTTTGCTTGATAAGTTCAGAAGGCTTATCATCGCTTTCTTTTCCGCAAAATGAATCTCATACTCATCAATATAACGAGATATTTAACTCCTAGACTATTGCAACTCCTCTCGCACTTGTTTTTCGCTTTCATGATTTGTTGAAGATGTGGTACACCCAGTTTCCTTCTTGAATCAAATTCACCTAAAATATTGACTCCTTAAGCATTCTTTACCCTTAATAGTCTCGTTTCTGCTCTACCAACTCTGGTTTAGTTTCCTAAATAATCACACTATCTTTACTTCAACTTTATAATCTGTTGCATATTCTACGATTGAAAAGTAACTTCTAAACTGTACCATCAGATAAATAAGCATGTCCCCTGATTTTGTTGTCCTCTAATGTCAAGTATTTTCAATTCCGTTCAAATTTCATCAGTCTTCTATCCTACCATTCCATAACCTTGTAATAAAAGCACTCTGCCATAAATTCAGAAATCCAGCCATATTGATAGCTAAATAAATTAGATAACATTAATTTTTAGTAAAAATATTTACCTGGAAGAAGCTTGTTCTTACGGTTCTCCCAACTTGCCATCAATTTCGTAAACTAGGAATGTATCCATTTTGGAGCATAAATTAAGAACTTTAAATGGAAATGAGAAATACAAGACCATATACAAGACCACTTACTCAGTTTAGAGTAGAAAAGTTAACATTCTTTTTGACATATAATTCCCAGAATTCAGTTGAATTCGTGTGATTCTATATATCCTAATAATTTAATTTAAAAAGCATATTCTGATATTACGATTGTAATCTTGAAGATTTAGATGGGTAAATACTAGTTCAAATTTGGAGATATCTGTACATCCTACAGATTTTAGATTTCATGTTAATAGGTTCGAAAGTTACGACTGCTGTCAGAACAAAAGAGTCCTATCTGGTATTATTACTTCTAAATGCATCACAATTCTATGTATTTGTAATAATGCTTAATATTTTCAATACTAAATTATTCATCTTGTAAAATAAATTACTTTAAAAATAAATTTCCGTTTTAGATTTATCACCAATTTCTTAAATAATTTTTCTATTGGAGATGTGTCTAATATCTCGGGTAATATGACTCCCAGCTTTAAAACTTCACAAGAAGTAGAGCTTAGTTATGAAAATTGAGCCTTGAAGTGTGTCGATTCTGTTTGTTTCGATCTAATTCAATGGATTTGGAATGCTTATTCATTAATTTTTCTAAAGCAATTTAATTTAATTCTTCAGTGTCATACAACTTGTTCCATATCTTATTGCTGACGGTCACGTTCCATGGACGAAAGCCCATTTATTGTACGATTTTTGACATTTTATAAATTCTATATTTGCTAAATTCCTTATTTTTAAATGAGGAAGCTGTCACTGAGGAATTCCTTCTTCAATTTAAATTTCTGTTTTATGTTTAAAGCTGACTGATGCCTTTATCCGTGTAATTGTAATTGGCTGCTTTGGAAATTGAACATTTAAGACACGTTACATAACAACTTGTATTTATTTTGATTATTGGATAAATGTTTAGCATATTTATCTTTGGTGTGACTTTTATTAATGAATTACTACTTAAACTACATTTCACGTAACAGTTGGTTGGTAGTTGAATTTGCATATCACCGGAGCAACACAACGGCTATTAAGAAAATAGAGAAACAAGAATTATATCAATTAAAACCCACATGAAACTATAGAGAAATAACTCTTAACTTAACATATAAGACATGTACGTAAAGTAAGATAATGATTATTATAATGACTCTTAAGTAAAATAATGATGTGTTTGATTTTTTGTGCTAATAGCTTTTATATAATTTTTCTTTATTGGTGGATACTTGCTTTCGTAATAAGGCAGGAATGCGTAAATATTTATAAACTTTTCATTTGGTCCTTGTTCAAGATATAACCCATACTTGGTATAGATAATAGTTTAACATGCACATTAGAAGTGCAACGGATCATTAGCAACCCTACATTTATCGACCAACTAATTCATTCGTTTGATCTATCGGAAGCCGTGTGAAAGATGATATTTTGATCGTCCAGATAATGAATCAATAACTTAATTATATGAGTAGAGATTCTGTCAAATCTGACATAAATGATAAGTTTATCCTAAATGCAGTTTTATTAATGGAGGCTTGAAATTTATCGCAAGAATTAATGTTTTTACCTAAAACAGAGATATGATTATTTTCTGCTACTTGATATTTAGCAATAATTACTTTTATAGGAAATAATTAGTAAATATATTAACTTCGATCAAGTACTAGTTGAATAATCTGGTATAATATTCTATACTCTTCTTCAAAAGGAAGACCGAAATTTAGAAATTTACGTCTTTGAAATTTCATTTGTAGTCCGCAGATTTCACAATTAATACAATTTGCATCCAACTTCATAACATGAACTATAAGAGGCTGCTGGGATAGTTTGGAGATATTTCTAGTTATGATCAATCTGCATAAGAACTCTGAGCTTATTTTAATTCTTGAATATTTATTATTCCAGTCTCTATGTTAATATAAACTGTATCGAAAGGGAAATTACCAAAATTCTAATTTTATCTTAAATATTGAGGATATTCAATTTCTATTAGGTCATCCATTTATAAGATTTTAAAAACTCGTGTGATTTTGAAATTTTTTAATTCACCAGTTCTTTTGGAGTTTGGGAGTCACTAGCAAGTTGGAGTTTTATTTCCATCGTACACAATAATAAAAATTTAGTGTTAAAATGCATTTCAATACATACTGCTCATAAAAAAATGTTTACAGAAACTCATTTTTTATAGCTATTGAAATATATACTGTTGACTCAAAATAATGTGGGTTCACGTTTACAAGTGTTTTCTGGTAATTAACTTTATGAAATTAAGGGGAAATTTGTTTTTAATAAAGGCAGTACGTATAAAAGTGAGATTAAAACTAGGTGTGTGTTGAGCCATTACATATTTTCTACACCAATCATCAGTTGACATAACATTTTCTACCCAGAAAATGTATGCATAAACATTTTGAGGTCTTCTATCTGACAAAAACTAACGTTGTAAGAGGTACAAAATATTTTTATTAGAATTTTTTCCAAACTGTGTTATCTAATATTACTCAATTTTTAAATCACTTAGTTGCATACTTAATGACTAAATATCTTATCAATGAAATTAAAACAGCCGTTTTTCCAAGAAATGTTGAAAGGCAAGAGCCAACTCAATTCAACTTTTGTTCAAAGCAACAAAATTAAATCAGGTATAAATTGAATGAGGTTTAATGAATTTTAGTTAATTTGTTGAGAACCAATTTTACTGTTGAGTTTGAAACCAATGGGCGTGTATATTTAAAGACAGAAGGAAAGATGAATTCGATGTAATGATTTGGTAAAGCTTGTGTAGTGAAGTAAAGGCAGAAAAATAATGATGTGGCATAAAGAAAATACAATTTAAAAAATGCGATCATCAAATATCTTAAAGTATCTAAATTTGCAATAGCGGAAATAATGTGTGTGTGTGTGTCCGAGAATTCTGATTCCATTTATTCAGAATTTATGCTGTTCAGTAGTACAAGTGATGAACCAAACCTGCCTTATACATTTAAATTTCTATACTTTTTCCAATAGTGACCAACCAATAAGGTTAAAGAATCATGAAGAGGTAAATGCGAATCACTAACATCCCTAAAGCGAATCTAATAAAATATTGGAATTTCAAATACTTTTTGTTTTGGCATACCATGACGATTAACTAAACAATATAATAAAAAATCATCCAAATTACCTATCCTCATTCTTACAGTACGTTTCCAATTCGATAAAGTGAAACCCATTTTAATATGAAGTACATCTGGAATATACAGTTGTTACCCAGTGTTTGTGGCAAGGAAAATAATCCTCAATTTTGAATCCCGATTGAAGGTGGTGTGGTTTTAAAATGAAGCTTGACTAATCTTATCCCCTTAAGCATTTAACCATTTTTGGGACACTTCTCCGACGTCTCAATGCCCAATTAACTCCGTTTAGCTCCCGGCTATTCGTTCGCAACACACACTTCCGAATAAGAAGAAACAGCAGATCCGTCGAGATAAATCGTAAATTTTTTCCAGGATAGAGGATGTTTGGTTTTCACTTAGTGGAGCGTTCGACAGCTCTCATGTTTAAATTCCTTTAGGTATGCGTTAATCGCATTTTCTTTCTAAAGCGAACTTAGTTGAATCTTGAAGTTTGCAGATTGATTAAATTCGAATTTGTTTAAATTAGAGTGCTTGGTGTCTTTCTTAATGTACCAGATCAGTCTTCATTAAAGAAGCCTCCCCGTTACTTGTATTTGAGTTTCCGTGTTGACTCAAGACGCCTTCAGAATCCGAAGGTAGCTTGAGGAGCTCTGTTATTATACCGCGCTCTCCCCAACTTCCATTTAATTAGAAACGTAAATATTTCCCGCCCCTTTACGACGTTATTTTCAATCTCTCCTGTCACATCCGATTCTAAGGGAGCGACATTTTTTCTCAGCCTAATTCCTTTATTCATGGGTGATGTTTAATTGTTTTTAACTCGATCGATTCTTTCTTCTGCCAACTTTTAGGGTCTCCAAGAGAGACAAATTATCTCACCCCCACTTTTATCTAAATATTTACCTCCTCACTCGAAGCGCGGGAATAGAAAACAGACTTTTATAAATAAAACTCTGGCTTGGCAATTCTCCGGGGCTTGTAATGCAGCTCCAGTGACGGTTTGTTTTCTTTTCTCATTATATTTACTTGTACCAGAAAATTTAACTCGGATTTTTACATCATTTATAATCGAATATGCGAGTACACGAACAGACGCTTTGAGCAATAAGCGCGTCTCGATTTAGAAAGGGAAATAACGTTGAAATAATACTAGAAATTGATCAGAGGATTTTCCTTTTAATTCTTGATGCTGTAAAAGGGGACCTTAACTCTTATGTTTCTAGAATAAAGAAATTTTTTACTGAAGTGTTACACATTTGGGCGAACATTGTATAGGGTGATTCGAAATTTCCTGGACAAACTTTAAAGGATGCATCGAAATAAAATATTTTTTTGTCAAAGAATGCATGTACTCAACTGCTGCGTGTAGATCTATAGGCTTTTGCAAAACGTTCTTTCTAAACTTTGGCATTCTCACGTGATGGAGCGTTACCCGAATTCTAAGATGGCTGACGCGCATCAAATGTAAGAGCCTTCCAATGAAATCGTAAGAGCTGCTTCAAGATTGTACAGTGAACACTTCCCAATACGTAAATTTCTCTCCATCTCGCGTAGAATGTTTTCCGTTTCTGGAGTGATTCGACTGCTTGGCAGACCCGCGGCATGCCTGCTGATATGCAATGTTCCGGTTTCACGCAGCTAGTGGCACAAACGCTCAAATGTTTGACGATTTAGCACTCAGCTATTGGGGAAGCGTTCTTGGTATAATTTATGAGCAGCTCTTCTGTTTCCATTGACAGTCCCACACGTTAGACCCATGACAGCCATTTCGGAATTCGTGTGGCGTCCATCACTTCTGAAATTCGCGTTTCGAATGACGTAGTTTAAAAAACAATACGTTTTTCCAAAGCGCCAAACAGTGCCCTCTAGAACCTACGCTCAACGGTTGGGATATTATTCGACAAAAATGGTGTAATAGCATCACTGTATTTTTAACAATACAAAATGTCATAATTTAAACATGATAAAATTCATTTTATGCTTAGTGATTTTATAATCATTTGAAAAACAATTATTTGCGAAACACTTAGTTCTTATAAAAACATTCTTGCTAAATATTTTAGGACAGTTGAAAAGTAAAATATACGCGTTGCTTTTACTGAAGGTGTTCGAATACAGTGCCAGGAGCGGAATTTCGTTTATTACATTACCTAAATAAACGCATATAGTGAAGCAAGCTCCCATGCGGACTTTGGTGACAGGCTGATTAAAATGTCCGTTGCTATTACTCACAGATCAGCTACAAATAGTCAGGATTCCAGCTTTCGGTATTGATTATCATTGGCTTGAATTTCAAACTAACAGGAATCCATTCGATGTTACTGAAATTGCTCTATAAGCCCATTTCTATGATATAATCACTAGTCCAAAGAGCTCATAAATGATGGATCCGAAAGAACCGATAAAAATTAAGTTTTCAAGTAAGAGAGGAATTCTAATGTTCAAAAGAATGCCGATTTTAGAACTCTTTGGAGAATGCATTTGACATTCTGTAAGTTTTTGAAAATTTCAAAAAACTCATTTAACATAAAAATTTTTTATTAATACGTAATTTCATGCGGATAATATTTCTACGTCACCAGGTATATCGCCAGGAACTGTAAATTATTTTTTGTTAAACCTTTAACCCTCCAAGTGGTTTCAATGAGATATCTCGTCCATCGAGACCCGACCAATTTTGCTAATGACGAGATATCTCGTCATCAAGGCACTGCCAATTTTTTATGATGACTAGATCAAGATCTGGTCAATTTTCTTCTAATGACGAAATCTTGATTTTTGCAAATGACGAGAAACCTCGTCGAGACAACCACCAGGAGGGTTAAAAGTAAAGAGTCTGCAATTATTGCAACTATACGCTCGTACTATTCTAAACAGTATCTTTATTTTATTCAATAAAAATACATTTAGAATAGTTTT
Organism: Meta bourneti; assembly: GCA_933210815.1. Taxonomy (NCBI): domain Eukaryota; kingdom Metazoa; phylum Arthropoda; class Arachnida; order Araneae; family Tetragnathidae; genus Meta; species Meta bourneti. Next base: position 3,066,681 of record OW119934.1, on the reverse strand, counting down.
CACATTTTCTTCCATGTATTTATACTATCCATATAGATACCAAAATTGAGACGTGACTTGAATTGCTCAACTAGAGGCAATACCATCATTACGCACACTCTCCCCATGCAAAATTGTTTCAATGCACCCCTTAGGGTTGAATATAAATCCCAGGTACTCTACTTAATAATGTAAATGATACTAATATGTAGACAATGAGACATCCATTACAATAATATTATATGGAAAATACAATTATGCCACACTTGAGGAATTTTGTCTGCATAGTAAGAGTAAGGATACTTCATTTACCTGAAAAAGAGGGAAAAACGTGAATGCAAATGTACTGCAATGGTTATAAGCAGAAAGTCTCAACAGAGCTACTGCTAGTGGCTTATTTCTCGATTTCGTTATCATTCGCACGCAATTCAAAGTCACTGCTTTCAGTCAAACCTCTATAATTAATAACAAACTGTAACAAACGATATAGAAACTTACAACTCATCAATTTAAAAAAGTATTACATTATTACAATGGTGTAATTACAAATGCATGAAATTTTAACTGCCTGAGAATTGATATAAGACCTGCATTAGTGGGATTTCCTGCTTTATACACTAATAATGAGAAAATTTAGTTTTCTTTTTTCGTGTCGAAGATAATGAGCTTTGATGCATTTATATTTGATCCCGAAATTTTACAATCATATGCAGCTATATATAATTTTGAATGGACAAAGTAATGCCAAATTAATTCATTATAAGTCGTCAGTATATTTACACCTGAAAGAACATGTAAATATGTCTCATGAACAATAAACGTTCTCTTTCATAGCATATGAATAATTTTGTCGCAGAGAAACTCTCAAATCAGAAGTAATTGAATAAAATTTGAAAGATTAATGCAAGTTTATTATATTCGACAAAGCAAATTTGGTTATTTGTCTACTTCCTATACATCTTTCTCTTTCAATCAAATCCTAAATATTATTTGGCTGAAATTCTGAACGCCATTGTGCTGTAGATTGAATTCTATGCCTTGTTTGGAGTCATAAGTGAGCAAAGTTTCGACCTTTTCAAACTACACAGTTCACGCATATGTGCACATTTGCTTAGGGTAAATAACACCTTCCAGTAAACATAGATTGCTGTCATTGATCTGTTGTGAGTGTATTTTGTGTGCAGAAAACCGGAAACCGAATGTAGTTGAAGTCATGCAAGGATCACATTAGTCAACATCCGAGCACTAACAGATGAGGCACTTAGTCCTCCTTTTTTGGCCGACTTTTATTTTATTTTAGTTCGCTGGAAAGTGCTCATTTCCCGCTCGATAATGGAACTTCAAGAGCATAAAGTCGTCTGTACTTTTACTTATGTGGATTTCCAGGGCAATTCTATGTATTCGAAAGGCAATCAACTCAAAGAAGCAATTTTGTATACAATCGAAAGGATTCTCAAGAAAATCATCTTGAAACAAATGTAGGTGTTCTTTCTTTAATATGCATCAATGATTTCGTGTAATTCACAAAACATAACTTTAGCGTTCAAGGGTTTTGGTTGGCGATCGGTTATATTTTATTATTTTACACTCATGATAAATATTTATTCCAAAAAATATATATATTTTACTGAATATTAAAGGTGTTAATATATTACATGTATAATACCACAACTAAAAATAGAATTATCCAAACATTTTGTGAATTGAATTGACTACAGAATAATATATATTGCCCCAAATATATTTGTAAAGACAATATTGTATCTGGTGTGGCATAATTATGGTACTGTTGCAACTCATGGGTAATCTCACCCGAATAGATATTGTAGCATGTACTTTACTTCACAAATAAGACAGATTCAGAAAGCCTACAACGAATATACACTTTTGGCCATTGAAAATGCAACACCATGAAGAAACATCCATCAACTTTGAAATTTGAACGATGCATAGATCATGGAAAAATATACAAATGATTACACTGCAGCATACATCAAATCATGTGCTCCAGTAACGCCCCTATAAGAAGCAGTATAAAGGGAAAGCTGAAGAGCTGGTTTTAAGTATTTTGAAATTATGTTTTCTCGCTGTTTCTGTGTGTATAGGAAGCTTAATTATGCATCGTCCAAAAATACGGCAGTCATACGAGCACGTTTCTGAGTTTCACAGAGGAAAAATTGTGGCTTGCTGAGACTGCTGTATATCCTTCCAAGAAATTAGTGCTAGTGTTGGATAAGATCATGCTACAGTGATGTGAATATGGAATAGGTGGGTGCAGGAGAATGAACTGACCGACGTGAACGATTGCGATGTCGTTTGAAGCCGGTGTAATTTTTTCAAGGCATCCATTCCTGTGACTACCTTTGACTCTATACTATAAGTGCAAAAGAATGGAAGGACATCGTCTTTTCAGACGAATCACGATTCTGTCTACAGCACCACGATAGTCGCATCCGAGTCTGGCGGCACCATGGTGACAGACTGCATGACTCTTGCATTGTGAATCGCCATACCAGTCCGTTACCTGGCGTTATGATATCGGGCGCCATTGGATTCTACTCCCGCACCCGTCTAGTGCACATTCCTGGTACAATCAACAGCCACTGCTTCATCTCTGAAGTTTTGAAGCCTTCTGTCCACCCTTATCTGCAGGATTTGCCTGTGGTCAGTTTTCAACAGGATCATATGTGATCGCAAGTGGCATGCAACGTACAACACCTCAAGGTCCACCAGGTTTCCTTTCTTCCGTGTCCCTCTCGTTCACCAGATAGGTCGCCCATCGAACACGTCTGGTTGACGATCGCCCAGCAATTTGGCAACGTGTGGAAGAAGCATGGACTAACATACCCCAAAGTAAGGATTTGTAAGGTAGACGAAAATTAAAACGTGACCAGAAGATATTTAAACAGACCAAGTATAGACAAAGCTATGTTTATCCTTGGAAATATACCATTTTTAATTTATAATATTATCATTATTCATTTCTGTTCTTATTTTACAGAATAAATAAAATAATTAATTCAGATGAAATGTATAATGTGTGTGTGTGTGGATCGGGTTATAAATTTGCAAGAGAAAAAGCAAAACAAAACATTATAACTATTGAAAAAAGTATTTTTTTTATGTGATTAGAATGCAAGGGTATATTTAGAATGATACTTTGAGCTTACCCCTCGAAATAACCACAATTGATTGATTGGCTAAGAAGGATTCTTTGAAGCATTACTATGTTTTAAGGTAACTATCTTATTTGCATATTCAGAAAATATTTACGTTTATTCTACAATTTATTGAAACCTCGAAATTGCCAATACTCTTGATTAATCCGTACCTAATTGCAGAATTTGTATTACTACTACGTAAAAGTTGAAAACATTTTAATGCTCTGTAAGATTTATTTATAAAAGTCAGATTTATATGGCAATTTTATTTTTTATTTAAAATGTACAAAATTCAGTAAATGTGTCGTTCAGTGTGATGGATATGTTAATGTATTTGCCTTATATGCCTAAACGTGAATATTATACATTGTTCAAACACGAATGCTGTGGAAAGGCGACACGTACGAACAAAGTTTCTAGAAATGCAATTAGGTGCCGAAAATGTTTTATTCGTCCATTTCTTATTTATTTTAAGGAATTCTAGAAAACTCACTGAAAATGTTGAAGCACGGTGTAGAGGGTTACAGCAATTAGTTTAGGCAATAACGTAACATTATTACTTAAAATAATAAACTACTAGTTTTAGTTTTCAAATCGATTAGCCTAAGTTCTTGGAATGCGATTCGCAATGGGAAGTGTTTTTAATCCCGTTGCTAATCTTCCTGTTCGTATCATCGAATTGTAGTTACCTCTTTCTTGAATATGCTCTATAAGAGGAAGTTCATTTCTCACTCTTAATCTCGGGTAATTAAACCGCTTAATTTAATTCCCGCTAATTAGTTCGTGAGGACATGAGTGTGTACACAAATTCCATCCTCGTTTGTCACTCTAAGTAACGCCACATCATTCGTTATCCAAGTAGAGCTCTCAGCATTTTTACCGTTTGCATAATCTTAAGCAAAAGACAACGAAGATTAGCGCTCCAACAATAACTTATTGAGTCCGTTGTAATGAGAGCTGGTGCGTTATTTCATCGAAATAAATCCTTTAATTTATTGCTTTGCTCTTACTCGCCGCAAAGTGAAAAATGTATTTCAAGCAGTTATGGATTCAATTTCAATTTTCTCTCGGAATCCATTCGTATATTGACTGAACTGCAGGGAGTTGAGATGTGGTGTCCAAAGTAAACACCCGCTTTCCCTCTATTTGTAATCTTTTGCGCTTGGAAAATACTTCATTCCAAATATTTTCCATGGAAATGATTTTGAAGGTTCTCACTGTAAACGTTAGTAGTTGTGTTGAGTGCATAAAGGTGTTTAAAGTCGACTCACTTTCAAAATGTTAAATTGCTAACAAATTATGTGTTGCTTTGAGAGCTACAAGAATAAAAATAAAAATCGGTATAAATCAAAAACTATTCAGTCGATTTGAAGGAAATTTGGTAAAAATCTTTTTATCTTATGCTGCAAAAAGCAATCAAAATATGGGATAAATCATATACATTTAAATTGAGACATACAAAGAACAAATGTCAAAAATACATATAAATTGAATAGGACAAAATAACTCAAAAAGGGCAGTGATATTCTCCCATTGACAAAGATATCCCATGCCCTAAATGGAGTTTGTAGTCAACAAATCCTAAACTCCCTTGCAAGGCCCAGGGAGTTAGGTTGAGAGCAGCAACACGTCTCCCAAGACCATCCCATACATGCTCAATGGGATTCAGGTCGAAAGAGTATTCTGGCCTATCCATACTAACGATTGGCTTATTTTCATAGTACGATCGTGTAAAGCACGTTATATGGGGACGAACATTATATGTTTTCAGAATAAATGTATCGCCGATTATACCTACATACGGACTAACAATAGGTTCAGAATCTCATCTATGTAGCGGTGATCATTCATGGTTACCACGTGAGTTTGCTCTTGTTCGTTCACCTAAAAATATGCTTCCTCAAATGGCACTTCTACTACTATACCTATCCCTTTCGTAGACATGCGAGGAGTGATTATCTGGACTCATCCGTGAATACTACGGTCCTCCATCGATAATTATTCCAATTGTCCGGTTCTCGGAGGCTTTAGTTACCTCGGCTTAATAGTTGAGAGATGCTAAACGTTAAAATATTTTAAATGAATTACGGCTTCATGGAGTTGAAAAATCGCTTGGACCCCTTTATATCACCATAGGCAGTATTTCTGTACACCTTAACGTTATCTTAAGGCTTTTCAAAATTGAGGATTCATTTTGTATTTTAGTTGTGATCAAAATACATTTCATCGACTTAGAGCAGATACTTTTTAACTGAGAAAATTATTTTTAGTGTATAGCTGTTTAAAGACTAGCTATGAGTTTTATGTTGAAATAAAAGTTAGAAACGTTTTGATAGTGTTATCAATCTTTTAAACAGATTAAAACATGACAATACATTTCTCATAAAAATAAGTAATGGTGTTTCGGAAAAAAATGTCAGTTTATGAGTTTATACTCTAAGCCGACGATGTATTCCTTCAATCATTGTCAAGAGCCAGTTGAGGGCGTTCTATGATATGGTTCTGAGTATCTAGAGTCATATCATAGAACGCTTCGACGCATATTACGTAGTTTATTCTATGTATATTAAGACTGTTATGTAATACACTGGTGTGCAAAACTTAAGCAACCACTGTTTTTTCCGTAACTCCGCAAGAAATCACCTTGGATAGTTGTAATTCAGAATACAGAGACAGTATTTTGTACTTAACGGATGAAGAAAGCATACTAGCGCAAAAATGAATAGAACGCATACAGTATGGAATCAAACAAAAAAGGCTTTATCGAAAGAGTAGCGTTGGTACAAATGATTGTCTGCCCAAGAGGGAGAACAACAAACAAATGCCCCTTAGTAAGGGATATGACCTCCATTAACTGCAATGGTTGCTTGGCACCGTCTCTCCATACTCAACACCAGATTATCCAACAGTTGTTGAGGTAAAATGGCCCATTCCTCAATGAGCACCTGCTTCAGTTATTGGGCGTTCTCCGGAGGATATAATTGTGCCGAAAGGCGTCTCCCCAAAGCATCCCACACATGTTATATGGGATTTAAATCAGGGGAGTACGCTGGCCAATCCATTCTAGTGACATCTTCACTTTCCAGCAGCTCCTCAACAGCAAGAGTCCGATGTGGCCTGGCGTTATCGTCCATAAAAACGAAGTCTGCACCAATGGCACCTCGGAAGAGACGTACGTGGGGGAGGATCACTTGTCGACAATAGCGATCTCCAGTAACAGTACCTCTGTCGAAAATTTGGAGCTCAGTCCGCCCGTTCATCATGATGCCTCCCCAGACGAGCACGCCAGGACCACCGTAAAGGTCTCTTTCCCTGATGTTAGTGGGATAAAACTGTGTCCCTACCTCTCTCTATATCAACTGGCGTTGAGAATCGCTTGTGACACTGAAACGACTATCATTTGTAAAGAGGACGTGACTCCATTGATGAGATGTCCAGTCTTTGTGTTCCTTACACCAATTCAAACGGCGCCGCCGATGGGCAGCTGTCAATGGGATGCAGCGTTCAGGCAACGCCACCTATATACAAGGCCGAAGTACAGGTTTCGTGACGTAGCCGAACTTGGGCCATGTAGAATCCATACGTAATTTTCCCAACACTCGCTGCTGTAAATGAAGAGACTACACTTCTCCAAATTACTCTCAAAAAAGGTTTTTTTAGCCCAATCTATAAAAAAAAGTACACTAAAATCTAGAGTAGGGCATTTTTCTTTATATTAAGATACGAGTTCCTCGGTAATTGTTTTATATACGTTTGAAAACCTTATATTAAAACACAAATATTTTAATAGCTTATTAAATTTGATTTAGTGACATCAGCTGATTAAAGAGCAAAGTATATTAAATTTTTTAGATAACATTTCAAACGTGAAATTTCGGCAAGTTTCAATCTGTTTTGGAAACTAAGATCAACGTTATATAAATTTGATAATAGTGTCATTTTAGTGAATTTTAACTAAAACAAACAAGTTTTCTATTTTAATCAGTATGGAAAAGAAAAAGTCTTCTGATACTTAAATATAAAGGAACTTTAAAAAAATAAGTATGAAAACACAAAGTTTCAAATAAGTTGTTTATTTACACAAGCAAAATATAATGCAGAAACTGCATTACAAATCAATTGCTGTCACATTTAAATAATGTTTCATAGAAGAAAGAATACAAATAATTTATATAGAAGGACTAAATGATTTTATATACATGCAGATCTTTATATACACCCTTCAGAAAAAGTAACAAAATAGTGTCCTGAGGTTAACATGGAATAAATTGAATTATTATAAAATGAAAATATGCTTATATTTAACTGTGTTTTAAAGACGTTTTAAGACTGAAAAGGCATTAGAATGGTATACATATAGTATATAAAGTTATAAATACATATTTATATTTCAAAATGATTTGATTGGGAAATTGTTGCAATTATTATTTTTGCAACGTTTGAAGTTTGCGCTTTTTTCTCAAAAAAGTTGCACCTTCTTTTTGTTTAATCAAGTTATCGTTTTTATTTTTGCACAAATTTTTTAATAATATATTTGAAGCAGACCAAATTATGCATTTCATTACATTGTCTCCTAAATGATTACAAGGGCAACCATCTGTTTCAATGAATATTTCATTGGAACACAAAATCCTAAACCGACAAGAACAGAACGTTGGTTATTCATTTTTAAAAATCCAGTTTCTTTCGAACGTGTAACTAACTTATCAATTATTATGTAAGTATATAAAATTATATTTATTATATCCTCACATGGATACTTCAATTGTCCTCTGTCCAGGTTTTTAATTAATTTAAATCTATCATCAATTTCTAAATCATCGTCCATTAAAATTATATTTCTGCAAAAATAACAATTTTTCAGTCTTTTGAGAGCTATATGACAACAATAACCTGCTACATAAGTTAAAAGAGGACACATAGTTTGATAATTAGTTAAATCTTCAACTGTAATTAACAGTAATTTTTCTAAATGGTCAATGTCACACAAACAAATATTTTCTTGCAATTGACTTACTGACTGATCATCATCTGGTTCTCTCATTAAAATACTTGACAGACTCTGTACTCTTAACTTGTTTTCAGTCTCAAAAATTTGTGTTATAGAAATGTTATAATTTGAACCTGCTAATCGCCTATATTTTCCAAAGCGATCTTCTAGCACATCTGTTTGAAGCTTACCTGTTAAAATATACTCATGCTTTAATTCTTCAACACAATACCTTGTCATTTCAATAACTGCATATGTAGTATGCTTTAAAGCCATTTGAGTTTCTCGTGTGAAAGTACCGCTTCCTAATTTTAAACCCTCCCATGTTGTCAACCAATTCAAAAGGGAATCTAAAAATTTCATTTTGTGATCATCCTTCAGGGTAAGGGGTTCTTGAAATACATTACGTTTGAGCTTTCCCTTAAAGGGCGTTCGCACATTCATAATATCAAACCAATGACAGATAACTTCAATGAACATTGAAGTGCCTACATAATCTGCAATGTGTTTTTCTTCACCCGCAATTCGTAAGCCTTCTACAACAAATATATTAAAAATTTGCAGTGCAAATTTTACATTCTGCCGTTCTAAATTACTTGGATTTAATCCTTTGAGCGTTAAACCATAGCCATATTTTATAAAGTTTCTCTCTTCATAGTTATAAAGTTGTTGAAGAGAAGCTATGGATGCTGTTTTAACATCTGATGCATCAATATTTTCTAAAGAAAATGATGGAAAGCATAAACATTTATTTTTTTGGTTCAACCAGTTATTTCGTACACATTTAAGTAAATGCACTGGGTCAACAATATAAAATAATGGGCGTTTTGGATCAACAGGATGTGGATACACGATACTAACTTTGGGAGGGGATGCAAAATTTGGAATGGCTTTTCGATTAATAGCATTATTATCTGTAATTATGCAACATACAGTAAAGCCTATTTTTTCTAAGCCAGTTATCACTTTATAAATATACTTATACAACAAATCTGCAGTCAATTTCTTCATAGGAAGAACATGCACTACATCTTTGTAACTTGATTTTAAACTCTGAATCATAAATACATGGGCACTTGTAGCAGCATCTTCACTATCAAATGCTAAACCTAATATATTTCCACCTTTGTAATCTAAAAAGGGTTTAATGTGGATTTCATCCAATAATAAAACAACATTTTTATCACTTTCATGTAAAAAGTTAAATTTTTGTGCAGCATATAACAAAAAATTGCAATCAGTTTGTTCGGTTTTAGGATTGACATTATATTTTGTGCAAATTTTTGCCAATGTTGATGGATGGGGAACAGTAATTATGCCAGAATGTCGTAAAAACCTATAACAATGTGGAGAAATGGAATATACTAAACAGCATAATATTAAAAACTCATGAGAATATTTCCTATGATTTTTATGTGATGCTGACAGATTTAGTTGCTCTAATAGAAAATTTACCACATTTTTCTGTTCATCATTCGCTAAATGTAATAATTCTTGAAACAATTCATTTAAGGCACTTACCTTATACTCAAAATTCTCTAATTCAGGTGGTGAACCTGTTAACCACTCTACAATATTACATACTTCATGCACATATTTCACTATGAATGGCAAAGTAATACCCTTTATGTTGTCAATAGCTGTATTTTTTACGAACACTGATAATAATAAATGTTCATCAATTTTCACTGATGATGTAATTTTAGGCACAGGATCTGGATCAATGTTCACAATAAGCACTTGATTGTCTTTTTGAATAATATTCCAACAAGGCGGTAGGCTTGCATTCTTGAATGTGTTCAAAAGTTCATCAAGATCATTAAAAAGAAACTGTTTATCATAATCCTGTGATGTTTTAAAACTTTCTGCAATAGCAGTCTGCATGTGGTCATTTTCTAACCTCGAATACTTTTTTCGAGGACTCTCACGAACACATTTTTTTGAAGACAAATATTGTGGGCAGTTGGGGAAGATTGTCGGCACAGCATTTTCTTGTAAACGAGGTTGCTTCAATGGCACTTCAATCCTTTTTCCAGTGGAAGGATCATAACAGGAACTAACTCGACGTATGAAAGCTTCTTGAAAATGTACTTCACAAACCTAGAAATATGATTTTTTTAAATTTCAGGATTTAAAAATTGTTTTATTGTTTAAATATAAAAAATAAGGAATTTGTTAATAACAGAAAAGCATTCATTTTTGGACTTGAGTATACATGTATTCTGCAAATTTGTACTCAGCTAAGCATTTTATTTATAAATCATTTTACATGCTAAAACTCTCTTCTCAGTTTTTAAATAATTTTAGTACATATATGTAATGTATACATGATATGGATATCTTTATACTATCATATATCTTCCAACCTTTAATGATAATATTACTATCATTAAAATAAATTTGTTTATGCTTATCTTATTTATGTACACTCTTATATTTCAAATTATATTTATATGACAACATGTTATATATTTTAGCATATACATATCAATTTCATATACCTTCCAGCTTATTTTTTGTTTACGCAAATTATATTTATGCAAATTATATTTTTTGACAGTGAAAATAACCTTGCAAAATAAAGTGACATTTTATTTTTTTCCGGAGATCAAAAATTGATTGCATTAAACAATGAGGAAAATATATTTTAAATTTAATTATAAATTTGCTTATAACTAAGTGAGAGGGAGATACTTGCAAAATTATCACGATACAAATGATTTTCGTATGATTATTTTCTAAAAGAAATAAAGATAACTACTTACTTTTGAATGTTCAGTAACTTGGAAATCCCTAGGAATTGCAGCTAACCATTGTGACCGAAGATCTTCATTCTTTGGAAATCCAAATACTGAAATGCGTGGCGTGCCAATATAATTTTCACGGCATTTGGGTATACAACACTTGTTCACCATGATAACTCAAGTTGCTTTAACGTAAATTACAAGTGAAAAAATTAAACAAATATAAACCACGTGTCAAGAACGGCTGTGATAAGGCTTAGCTTCTTGATGCATATAAGGACGAGGTGACGAGATCGCGATGGCCCAAGTTGTGTGACGTCAGAACCTGTTCTACAACTGGTTGATGGGCCTTGTTTATAGGAGGTTTTGGTTCAGGATGGCGGGCGAATATGCCACCTTTATGAAGACGTCTGGCCACAATAAACCGCGACACTTGTCGTCCCGTTGCCGTACGCAGCTGCTAAGCCAGGTTGCCCACTGACTGGTATCGATCTCTTTTCGCCTGCAGGACGATATATCGGTCATCCATTTGCATTGTTTTTCTTGGCCGACCACCACCAACCTTTCTTACAGCTGTACCTGTGGTTTGGAAGGCTTTCCAAGATCGTGAAACGACACTTTTGTCTTAACTCTTGGGCTGCACTCGTCACACTACGCCCCTCCTCGAGCTTGGCGATCATTCTACCACGTGTAAAGTCGTCCAGATGGTATCTTCTAGCCATATTGCACGTACGAAATCACTTGAACTTGTAGCGAATGCTTTTAATAGCGCCTTTCGTCCTGCTTTTTATTGTAGTCTTGCACTGCGCGCTCTGACTGCACGCGTTTTGAGTGCCCTCACGTCACCTGTAACGTCGTGTTCCTTATATTTGCATATGAATCACCTTTCTACTGAATTGGGTGTTCATTGTATCGATCGCAACAAGCCCTTTTCTACAATTTCATGGCTGTCTGCTTAAAAATTACGTCGTTGCTTAAGTTTTGCACGCCAGTGTACATATTCTCTCAATTAATATTCTGATACCTAGAGTGTTTTATGTGGGTGGTGAGAGACATCAAAAAATTTAAAAGTAACATTTTCTATGAGCGAAGCATATTCATATAAAGAGAAAGATCTTCACACGCAACGTTTTTCTTTATTAAAAACCTTGTCTAGCATAGTGCTTTTCGGAATAGTTTGCATAAGTTGTTCGATTCTTAATGACTGTTACCACTATTTAACATGGAAATAATTTAGCTTCTTCCAGTGTACGATATATTCTTACGAAAACTATATCACGGTAAGAATAAGTATTTTATGGACATGCTTTAATAGAATTCTGGAATATTTTCTAATTTGAAAGAGCAATATACTACAATGTCTACTAATAGTTTGAAATCAGGCAACCATTTTTATTAATTAGAAGTGTTTATATTGCTTTTATAATGTTTATAAGTTCTCTATGCATTTAATACCTTTTATGGAAGATAATTTTTCATAAAACTAAAGTATTATCCTTTCTTATTGTTTTACATCTATTTTCAGAACTTTCGCATATTTCCATTTTCTATTCCATCTTTTCTATTATAATAGGCATTGTTGAACATTTAGGGAATTATAAATACCTAATTTCTAGAATATTTTAACATACTTCATACGAATTAAATTCGATTCTAATACATATTTCTCTACCAATCTCCTGTCTCCAAATAGTTCAAAACAAATTCATGGTACTAGTAGTCAGATATTTCTTGAAACTATCAGAACTCATCATATTCAAACTTAAAGAATTCGAATGTGATTACTTCGTGAAAATTTAATGTTTCTTAAATTTATTTAAAAACTACTTTCTATTTATTGGTATATTTTTTATTTCTATTTATTCATTTTTGAAAAGAAGGGAGTAATAAACAAGCTTGAATCTCGAGATAATTTCTTTGAGCAGCATACCTTTTCATGAGAAAATGAACGTATCTTTACATTCCGAAGACAACTGGAACATTTCCATTGCCATCTACGCAAGCATAGACATGCAGAAGTACCTTTTAGTGTTTTATAAGAGTTTCTTATGCCTCCACAAGTCGCAGCTGAAAGTGCTGTTGCCCACTATTTGAAGTGTCTAAGCTTAAGTAGTGCACGTAGTTAAAATTTCAAAAATGTCAAATAGAAAATATTTCTTTTTTAGAATCGATGGCGGATCTGCGTGGTAAAAGGTTTACAAGTGATGGAGAAGCCATTTCTGCTGGTTCAGACTGGGACAACTCAGATTATAATTTAGTGATATTGAAAAGCCAAAATATATTGAAGATAAGTTGATTATATTGAAAAATTATTTTTTGATTCTACCTCTTTGATACCAGTGGTTTTGCCGTAACTCAGTGGTTTTGCCGTAACTCAGTGGTTTTGCCGTAACTCAGTGGTTTTGCCGTGCGCTAGCAGCAAGCGATCTGTATGTGGCGCAGGTTGGATTACCTTGGATGCATTTCTATCTTCTGTGTCAGTAAAACTTTCCTTTTATATGTGTATGTCCATTTTACTAGATAGAAAAAGCATTTCTTGGCTCAGCCTAGCTGGTACTTGCGCCATAAAAAATCCGACCAATTTCCTTAAGACCTTGGGACAGAAATTTTTGGGTCTTACTACGTATGTGTCAGCTTTTGTTTCTTGGAACCAAAATAATAATAAAATAGCTTCAAAGGCACCGAGAGATATGGACTGTTGATAAATTGTGACACGGATTTCGTGTGTATTTTAGAGGATTGTGACTCTATACAGCATCTTATGTAGTAGTAACAATATGAAATCAGTTGGGTTTTCATTCATTGGAAGATATAGTTCTTGGTGCTTAAGTAGAGTAAACTTTTTGGGATTTACCTAAAAGAGCAAGCATTTTGTGTTCACTTGTAAGGATTGTAATAACTAACTTGGGTGAATGATAGAATTTATAACCTTATTCCAAACTGTCGAGAGTACTTTAATGCCAGTAATATGGAAGTATTGAGGAAATGTGGAACAAATGAAGGCTCGGAGTTTAACTATGGAACCAAAAATTATGAATTTAAAAATAAATTTAATGTAGTATCTCATGTAAAAAACTATTTAGCCCCGGTAAATGTGCTAGGACGTTTTTAAGACCATGGTGATCTAATCTTGAATCTGAATATAAAAAAGCATAACACGATCACACAGCTTCTGTGGTAATAGGGATCAAATAATTGATTCTAGTGTAACCATTTGAAGGATATTATGCTTATGAAACGTTTTCCCCCTAATCATTATAGGTGACGACTTTATATAAATTCCTTTTCGCTTAGAAAATGTTGCTATTTTTAATTGTTTTGTAAAGAGGGCCTTTTCTGTCTTACCACCCATTTAGAGGACTGAATATAAAATGTGATTATTTACACTCATTAGCAATCTTAATGTACCTAAAATATTTATAAATCTAGCTTTAACCATTTTGAGGAAGGTGAGGAACAGAATTATTCAGAAGTCAACACAAGTTACCTCAATAGAGTTGCTTCTCTGATCAAGAAACATAAATGCTTGTCAACATATACCAAATCAATTTTTGATCTTCGTCACTAATAAATCCTTGAATAAAACTCGATACTGAAATCGGGTAGAACATGACATTTTGGAACATTTCTGCTTAAGCTTTTTATTAATAAATAAATTAATACACTAATGGCCATCGAAAATACAACACAACACCGTGAAAGAAGCTTGCAATAGACTTGAAATTTGCTCGATGTGTTCATAGAAAGAAATGCAAATGATTAGCAGTGCAGCATATATGCAAATCATGTGCTCTAATAACGCCCCAGTAAGCAGTATTAAAAGGAAGAACAAAGAGCCGGTTTTAATTATTGGCATTGTACTTTCTTGCTGTTTCTATGTATAAGAACCTTGATTATGTCTCGTCGAAAAACACGGCAGTCTTGCGAGCACGTTTCTGAGTTTGACAGAGGAAGAATTGTGGCTTATGGAAACTACGCATTATCCTTTCAAGAAATATATTCTTGTGTTAGAAGAAATTAAGCCGCAGCGATGCGAATATGGAATCGGTGGGTGCAGGAGAGACGGATTGATCATGCTAACGATTGATGCAGCCTCATCAAACCATCGAACAAGACAGACATCTTGTGCACATGACTATTACTTATTGTATTTCAACATCACGAACCCTAGCTGATTGGGTTAATTAGGGTGTATGATAACTCTAATTGTAAGTGTCAGCACTTACAATTAGAGGCTCCCAATTAGTGTGCATCAGCGGAGAATTTTTTCAAATCGTTAATTGTTGCTACTACCTTTGACTACACCACAAGCGTCTGCGGCTGCAGTGGTGCGTAGAATACCACACAAGGACATTCGAATAATATGACATCGTCTTTTTAGACGAATCTCTTCTGTCTACAGCACCATGATGGTCCCATCTCAGCTGGTGGCACCGAAACATTACTCTTACATTGTGCATCGTCATAGCAGTGCGTTAACTGGCGTTATGATATGGGGCGCCATTGGATTCAATTCCCGCACCCACCTAGTAAACATTGACGGTACACTGAACATCCACCGCAACATCTCTGAAATTTGGGAGCCTTTTGCCTTCCCTTATCTTCAGGACTTGCCGCACATGGCATGTGACGTAGAACGATTCCTTAATGTCCACTAGATTTCACTGCTTCCATGGCCAGCCTGTTCACCAGATCGGTCACCCATACAACGCATCTGATCGATGACCACTCAATGACTGGCACACCAGACCACACATGGCTACGCTAGATGGATTTTGACAACACGTGAAAGCAGTATGTACTGACATACCCCAAACACACATCCAAAGCCTCTTTTTTTCAATGCCGAGACGTGTAGAAATAGTTATTGCCTCCCATGGCGGCTGCACAATATATTGATTTCTTTGTGTTAAGCAAGTCGGACGGAGCTGTAATTTCAATCATTTCCCTTTTGGTCCTTTTGTTATTTGTGTAATAAATATGGCTTCGATATCTCTAGTTCTTCATGGTATTACATTTCTATGGCCAGCAGTGTACGATAATCAATAATTTTAATTAATGAAATAAGTAAGGTATTTTTCATTTAACAAATCAAGCATTGCACTTTTTCGCTTTATGCTATCAGCATCATCCTTCTAGCATATAGATATAAGAAAACTTGAAACTTTTAAAATAGTACAAAGTTAAACACCATGTCACTGGGTCAACATAAGCTGTAGGTTGACGGACTTAATTTGTTCTACTTTCTAATAACTAATAGTTAGAGAAAATAAAAATTTAAATTGTCAAAAAAAATGTTATGAGCTTTTAATTTTTCGACTAGAAAAGTAAATTTGCGAAAAGGATGCAATATTCAAAGTATAATTATGAATTAAATTTAATTAAAAATGCAGTTCATTTTTCAATAACAAGAGCTAAATAAAGAATCGCTTATTCAATTTCACTTATAAGTTCAATCTCTTTTGCGCACCATCTTTCATTTATATCAATCCTCTTCGTAACGGAAACATTAAATCTAAAAATATTGCTCAAATAATTGTGAGTAACCACATTTAAAGTTGTTTTTCGATACTAATGAAACGATATTTCTACAATCGCAATCCCTTGACATAGTAATATGTACTTCATCGCAATGTAATTCTATGGAGGTACATGCTTGAAGTAATTTTAATTAAACCCGAGTTGCTTCATTGAGTGCAAAACGTAAATCCGCTTGTGAAAAAACAAGAAAATTTGAGATTCTCATTAAAGTGATTAAATTTCACTGCGGGTTATTGCCGGTGACTCCAAACCAATCTGACAAAACATTAAATGCTTATGATTTATTCATTTTTCATTACTTTTAATGCATTCATCACTCGCGCTTTGGGGAATTTATCCATTACAGAAGTATTTAAAATATTGTAATTAGTTATGATAAAAATCTCTATCACAACAGTTATATATATTTGGAAAAATGAAATCAGAATGTATACATTAGTATCTTCCTAAGCATAATTGAGAAGGAATAAAACCAATCGGACACTAATTTTGAACAAACAATAATCGAATAGAATGTATAAAATGCCAAGAGTGTTATTGAACAAAGACGTCGGATTGATTGAAGTGTAGAATAATTGGATTGTGCAAATCAAACTAGTCAAAGGAAAGTCTGCAAAGCTTCTCAAAACGAAAAAGTTAGATGGCAGCTATGAAAATTTGCAAATTCTCAGTAGGTCCAGAATAGTGCATAAATTGCTCTACGTCATACCTATATTTACCTGGTAAACCTACGTTGAAGTTATAGTATTGTCAGGAGAAAAATGTTTAGTTAAACTTTTACCGGAGTTACAGGCAACTGGTCCAGAAGTATGTCCTACTCAATCTGTTAACGAGCTAGATCGGGGTAAGGGTTGAAGTAAGGGAGAAGTTGAACTAACGTCTCACTGGAGCAACACAACGGGCTATTGGCGACAGTCCAAGATCAATACTGAAAGGAAAGACCCGAGGACAACACCACGAAATTTTGAACCAAGGTCAAATGACGAGACAACACCTGAGCTGGCCAACACTCTCCAAACTTTCACACCACTCCAACGTGAGGACATTTGAGGCCACGACGGATTTAACGCGCACAAGCCCCCACGTATACGACGGTCTTTTCGAACTCGCAACCCTCCGGTTGCTAATCCGCTGCTCTTCCAACCGGGCTACCACGGCCCCAGATTGGAGTCAGGAGAATCGTATATAGTGAAAAAGAGTCATCTTTTCCCTAGTATGCGTGTGATTTTATATTCAGTTCATGAACTGTGGAGACTTGATAATCCTTATCTGGAAGAAACCATATTTTTTATGATAGAAACGAACAGGAGCGATTAGATCACGTGTTACATCTTCGGCAGACGTACATGAACCTTATACCTAACCTTTTAAAAGTCCAGTCCTGTAAATGACACCACCATTTGAAGAAAGGTTTCTTTCAAGTTCGTATGAGGGTGAAGGCAACTTTCATCAACACAGGGCATGAAATTGGAATAAAACCTGCATATCATGGTTATCTGTATTTATGGAGTTACGATCTTAGACTCACGATGTATGTAGTTGGAGGAATATGAGATAGTTTTTTAAGTCCTATACCATACGTTTGGTTGGTTGATTTTGAGGGTTTTATGGCGCAAGGATCATATTTGGCCATACAGACACGAGATACAATATTAAGTAATAGACAGAATGAAAGTTTTACTGACACAGATGAGAGAAATACACCCAGGGAGGAATGCACCCGACAGGAATCGAGCCTACAACTCGAAGGTTGCTAGCGCAGTGGACATATCCACGACGGCCCCACTATGCGTTTGAAAAATTTTAGAACGCTGGATTTATCTTAGAATACTAAGTTGTATTCGCACATAAATTTGATCTAATAGATATTTTGTATTCTCGGTAACACTGATTCTATACATTCTTTTCCGTGGTAGTATTAACTTTTAGGAAGATATTTCGTTTGCTATGAGTCCCGAGAGATGTGTGAGCAGAAAACCGAACAGTGAGCAAAACAGAGTTACTCCCTGACAAATCCATCGAAAATTATTGGCAGTCAAGCTTTAAAATAAATCCTTCGAAATATTGCATATTTAAACCATTCTATTCCGTTGCGATGAAAACATAGTTTTTATACAACCGTGAAGGGATTTTCTGTTTAGAAATATGGATTCGGATTAAAAGGATTATCTCTATATATCCTTTATTTCCAGTCCATCCAAATTTTAAAGAAATGCAAGCCTTTGATTAATGTAAATTGTTTAGTTTGCATCCACATAGTATTAATTGCCATTGTAATCTCTATAAATCAATCTGACCCTCTATTCCTTCAATCTGAACAAGAAATTTCCTTTTAAAAAATTTTTTATCAATATTCAAGTCTGAATAGCTGTACCTCTGATAAACATAAAAAGTAGTTAAAATCGGGAAATTGAACGCATAACAGTACAAATATAAAATTGTTTCGAATTTCCTTATAATTATTTAGATTTTTGTAATGTTAAAAGGAAAGTGTCTTACTCTAACTACTGCATGGCGTTTCTACATTCCTTGTTCTAGCCCATTGTAAAAATCTGTTTCAATGTGTGTGTGTGTGAATGTTCCCAGGAATTCCCTTGTATAGAAATTCTCTTCATTTAAACTCTCTACCTAGTAGTATGACGAAATTAAACTCAAATTATCTTAAAACCCGATCGTTCCTCTGGCTATAATTTTCTCTGCTGTCCAGGAGGCAAACACTTGAGCGTTAAATTAACCTTATCAGTAAATCTATCAGCTGTATATACCTTCAATTTAGTCGCTGTTTTGCACTCTTGTCACGTTACGGCTGATAGACATCCTTTGTCATCACACAAAAGTATTTTTCTCTCGTGCCTGTTGATGCATGGGCCAAAAAACGACCGTCTGCTTATCAGTTAATGCTGAAAGATCCAACTTACTATCCACATATGATCTGTGATACAAGTTTTGTACCATGAATGCATTTCAAATTCATCTCAGATAACTCAAAACGATATATAAGTGTTAGAGCTGCGTAAAATAAATACGACCGTTCGAGTTCAACCTCGAGTTGTCGTATTAATACATACAAATGCAATTAAAATAAAATATGTAAAGGCATACAAGGACTTGCTCATTCTATTCCTTTAAATACTTTACTTCGACTTGCTCCTTGTATGTAAGTCTTTGTATGATAAAGTATAAAAGGTACTATAAAAGTATTTGTATATAAAGCATATAAGGAGTTTTATTCCCCTTTACGTTAAAGACCCTATTTCGGATTAATGTTTGAGTTCCAAGTTCTATGTGTATTGCCAGCTAGTTATTTAGTTTCGTATGAAGGAAATTCAACGTCAATTGTTGATATATGTATATTCAACCGGTTTACTACCTTGTTCTTTTTCCATGTAGCTTTTGCCCATAACTTCATGGTTTTTCCTACCCACTTTCTATGTTTCTAAATTTGAAGCAGACTAAAATAATATAGATTAACACACAAAAATACATTACTTTCAAATAAAAACTGGAAGAAATAAGGATAGGCTTTGAATCGCATTATTTCCAAAGATTGTACTGGACAAAACTTATATGTTGATACCTACTTTTAGATTATTTATATTGGTTACACTAGAAGTAACAGGAAGGAGAGAGAAACCTCAACATGGAAATGTTTTTGTGTTAAGCATCAAGCAACCCCCCACCCCAAAACAAGAGATAAAAAGCGTGAGTTATTCAGGCAATGACTGCCTCAACTGAATAATATTTTATTACAATGTGCGAGAATGAACATCTACAACTAACACAATGCCCAAGAATGCAAAACATTCCTCACACAAGCTCCGTCAAATTGAAAATAACATGTCTTCATTTTCAAATTCTCTACGTTTTCCATTTTGCTTAAAATATCCGTGCACATAACTGGCTGAACTTTATTTAGGCAGGCCAGTTCTTGCTTGCTTACTTTAGTTAGGTAGGCCAGTTCTTAAAACCCTTCAAGCAATGACATAAGGCATACCAGGCGTTAAACCCTTTCTGCTCCAAGTCTCAGTTAAGACGTTGGTGTTTTCATAAAGACGTAGTCAGGTTTTATGCGCCATTTAGTTGCAAGGTTAGATAATGATGAATTTCAGATAATTTAATTGTTAACTATATTTGTAAGAATTTTAAATTAGCAGACAAATTGGATATAAGAATAATATCTGACAGGAATTTTGTAGAGAAGTTGTTTATATAATTAAGGGCACCAGGTAATACAGTGATAAGTCACAGAAATAATATATTCCATAATTAAACAAATTAAATACAAAATATTCAAGGGGATCAAAATAATTTCTGAATGTTTAAGAGTGCGTAATACTAGTTGAAAGTTCAAGATAATGACACCTCTTGAATAGAGTGGATAAAACATTATAATTTTGGAATATTTTAAAAGCTTGAAAATCATTATGTCACCCAAAGACCTTCTATTTAAAAGAGGCATGTAGGTATCACCATCTTAGCGTCTAAGTTTGTCATTTTTGAAATATTGCTTGATCACGTTGTATTCCAATTCTATTGTTTTTTTCTGTAGACAGTTTTTCACATATTTACTGACATTGTTAATCAATATAAATATTAATGCACATCAAAGAGTCTCGGACAGAAAAATAGAATACGGAAAAACAACTCGAATGATTAATAGTATTTTGTGAAAACATGTTTATTAAAACGTGTATTACAGTCACAAATAAAAACAGAAGACTATAAAAGCTGATATTCATTTCAAACTCTCTAATTAAATTCTTAAGGTCAAAGCATGATATTAAATTCATGAGATTTTTTAAATAAATGAAACTTTGCTGTATCCACATCTTTTTAATGCCATCATTTAATGTATTAGAAGATTAGCAACGTTTGCATAGTTGAGAAACAGCACTATCAAGATATTTTATTTAAAACAAAACTCCATATTAAATTACAGGTTAACATAATAACGCTCACATTTATGCAGTACTTTTTGACAGAGAAAGTAAATTAAAATTTTTATCCGGAAAAGTAGGATTAATCTAGTGAAGAAAAAAAGCAGCTACTTCCCATATTAAATCAAAGTACTTAAAGAGCATAAAGAAAAGAGACCAAGTTTCAAAATAGGATTTAATTTGAATTCGAAGTAAGATGAATCATAAATCGAGATCTGCATTTTAGTTTCAGTAAAATTCATTAGATGGTCGTGCTCAATTTCGCATAAAACAAATATGTTTTGTAATTTTTCTAGTGGTTGAGTTTCTAAGGATACCGAACAAGTCTTAGAGTGATAAGTTTTGTGCTCTTGGTCTCATTTTTCCTGAAAGGCTGTAAGCGCTTCTTTGAAGATGTATTTTTTGCTTCAAGCATTGAAACTTACTTGTATGTACAAAAGAGATTAAAAGCACCTGCTACTAAGTTAGTTTGGTCTAAAAGTATTCTTGTTTTCTAATTAATAACAATATGGACATTTATTTTAGGTCCTTTAAAATTTGTATCTTGCATTTTAAGAAAAGTATTGTCTAAAATCGGGAGTGAAGCATCAGGCGCCGTCAGTAAAGGTTCGTATTTCTCAATCACCCTAATGAAACTAAATGGAAAACATCAATGAACTCATCTAAAAATTCAACGATTATTGTCTCAAAATCATTTAGAACAGAAGCTATATGTATACGTGTTTTGTTTTCCTTGAATGAATAATTCAATTGAAGTGAGTTAACTCTGTTTTACCAACCGATAAAATTGTGCTGTAATGACGTTTTCGGACATTTAACTACATAAATCTAGTTTCAAGGACATAAAAATATAACTGCTGTTTCCAGATTTTTAGTCAAAATAAAATGTTGATTTCGGATTAAGCACCTACACAAATATTTTGATGGGAATCGATTCAATAAATCTTTTATGCCCATTTAAACCATCAGTTCCTTCCTCAAAATAATATTTTCATTATAAAGTTTCTTATTCCCTAATTTGATTCATTATTTACTAAAAGAAATAACGGACTTTCACAAATGGAAAAGAGTTGAAGTTTGGCATACTCAAAAACAGGTATACATCAATTTCCCTCAAAATAAAGACAGATTGCTATTCGTGTTGATCCAAATATTAATTTCATTATTTTTATTCCATTGTTCTTGCATTCATTTCTGTTCATCTGCTTGGAATCTATTCTTTAAATTTTTAATGAAAATATAAGTTTTTCTCAAATTGCAGGAAATACTTCTATTGAATTTATTATGCGGTTAGTGTTATGCATTCATTATCTGGATTAAATATTTGCATATCATTAAATATAAATAAAGATAAAAATTAACAAGTCAAGCAATGCGTATCGAAAGAAATAATTAGTTATATACATATATAGTTGCTTCATCTCTCCAAACATCTAAAATTTCCCTTTACATACATCCTGACCTTACTCTTACGCGAGGCTCGGAATATAAATCTCAGTAGCCTCATGGAACTCAATTTTCCCAGAATACCCGCCTCCAGTTTCCTTCCTATCTGAGTCTGGAAATATATCATCTTCAGTGCTGTGGGATACAGCAAAAACAGTGAGAAAACAAGAATCTTCATGCATCACAAAATGAAACAAGGGAGAATTGGTCGAGGAAAACGGGATTTCCATGCAGCACTAGATGTTTCGGATCGAGGCAGAATCTGCTGATTGATTTGGAAATAAATAAGAGAAAGAAAGAAAACGCGTGAGGATCTTTAGAGCATCCTTCCTGCACGTTCTGTGCTTCTCCCTGTAAATCAGAGCCAGTCGGATGCTGATTGATATATCGGATTGGCCACCTTGCTTCTGAGGAGGGTTTGAACGGGGAAATTGTTTCTCCTGTCTTCAAAACAGATAAAGGAAGCAAGTTTCGGAAGAAAATTGTCAGCATGTCAATGAAAAGATGTTGGGAGGAAGCAGTTTTCTTGACGAAGCTTAATGTATAATATTTAGAAGCGGAGTTTTTTTTTTCTTACTGACGGACACTACATTGCTGTATAAAAGGGGAAGTGCACTTAAACAGAACGAGAATGGTGTTCGCAGAAACAGATAAATTTACTAGATTTTCAATACCATTTTTTATTTGTAGGTAGGTAGTGGAATTAACGTCGCACTGGAACGCAACGCAACGGGCTATTTTTTATTTGTAGATTGGTTTAGTTTGATTTTCGCTTTTGTCAGTTTCTGCTACACGGGGCTTGTCCGAACATGTAAACGAGGCTTATCTGTAGTTCTAATGCTCATGATGCACGTTATCTGGTCACAATTTAAGTGCTTTTAGAGATGTCGCTCAAAATGCTACTCTGCCTTTAGCAATTTTTTTAAAACTCGCAGTACTGAATTTGTTTCAGAAAGGTCGGGTAGATTTTCAAACCGGCTCAACTCTTCTAAAACAATTTTTAAAATTAGTGTGCGAAAATTTCTCCAGTACCTACATTTTTGAGATCAGTGTACCCGTAATCATTGTTGTTCGCTTTTGGTTCTTAGGAATAAATATACTACATGTGCATGAAATATCAATCATTACAGTCGATAGAAGGAAAACCGTCTTCAATTTTACTGTAAGATTAAACTGTCAGTCGTCTTGAATAAGTTTTGTGATTATATAATGGTTCGTTATGTTTCTCCAGTGAGATGTTAATTAACTATGTACCTACCAATATAATACTGTCATCTTGTAACTTTCTAACAGGATAATAAAAGGTGTATCTGTCCCTTGACTATTGGTATCAATGATCATTCTTATGTGCTGCATACTGAATTTCATCATTCTAATCAACATTGAATCGTAAACTGAGTCGGGTCATGACACGAGTCGGGTCAAAATGGTTTTATCATCTATTAAATTCTAACCAATTTGAATATGGGATCTTTGAGGTAAAATAAACTAATAACTCTTCAAATGTGTTCGACCCTCTGTTAATACCTAATGTGATCGGTAAAGTATATTTCATATTTGCTATCAGATTTAAAGAAAACTTTAAGTGCATTATCCATATTTATAGAAAGACAAATTTTATTCATCGTAACAAACTAATAATAGTTCAAGATTCATTCCGGATCATCGCCAATAGCCCGTTGTGTTGCCCCAGTGGGACGTAAATTCAAATTCCTACCTACCTATTCAATAGTTCAAGTACTGTTTGACATACAAACTTCACAATTGAATTTGAAAATAAGATAATTTTCAAAGTAAAATGAATATAAATTATCCATCAAAGGTTTGGTCTGTTGCCCTACGTGCAATTTTTGTTACACGAGAAATTCAAAGAAATACTTTTATTTTTAACTACTTCTTATACGAAAGTAAAATAAACTTTAGAAACACAGTAGGAGACTAAATATTTTAAATAAATGTGTTCCATCGATTTCAGTGTATCAGGAAAAGATTTTATTTCAATTTAATATAAAAAGTCATGAAATGCATCAATTACCATATATAAATCAATTTGTGAAATGAGGAGACACTTTCTAAATCTTTTCCTTTCCTTGATTCCAGATGGAAAAATTCCTATTTACAAATTCGAAGTTATTGTTTCATCATGAACGCTGTTTCTATGGTGATCGTTGAATCTATGGTGATCGTTGAATCTATGGTGATCGTTGAATTTATGGTGATCGTTGAATCAAATATCTTAACAATTAATTAAGGTAGGAGATAGAATCTCACGTCTTCCATTACGTCTTTGATTCAAATAACTCGTGGGAAAGGACTCAAATTCTTTCGGCTGAGGATAAGTAAAAGTAATAACAAATGTATATAGAAAGCTTTGAAAACTTTGCAGTAGTTATTTCTGAAACAGAAAAATATAATACTTCGTGGGTATTAATTACTTATCAAATGCCTGGAAGGATAATTTCAGGTAATTCTTGCTCTTCGAAATGCACTACTTTCAAAAATTGAGCACGAAAAACGAGTTATTTTTTCTTCTTTAAAACCACTATAAAATTAAAAAAGTGTTACACTTAAGTTTAATTTTAACCGTTATCGTCACTTCATCCATTTCGGAAACGACAATTCTATGGTACATAGAAGAGTCCAGTAAGCTTTATTAGGGAAGTTGCCCATTGACTTTGGAAGCTTCGCATCGACGATTAAGCCCTTCAATCACAAGATCCAGGGCAGCAAAGGGCAATAATTTTCATTCCCCGAAAGGGCAGTTTCAGCTCTTGGAGGGCAGTCAGTGGGGATAGAAGAGCAGCCACAGCTCTTCCGAGGGTATCTAATAATTTTTATCACATTGAGTTCCAGGAAATATACTGGACACCAACCAAACAATACCCTCGTTCTCAAGTTACTCTTTCACAAGCTTTGCTCTATGTGGATAAGTATTATTGCCTATCATATGGAAATTTGGGCCGACTTCTGCAGCATAAAATCCCCTGCAGTTTTCAAGGACTTTGTTACTATACTTTTTGCCCGTCACAGCCCCGCCTGTGAATACGTCGGTAAGGCATTCCAATAAAAATACAACTTATATCATGGTACTACCGCGATTGAAGACGGGCTGTCCACCAATGTTGCTGAACTGTTCGGGTGTTCCTTGTTTTTTACAGATCCTCACGTGTTTATTATCTGACTCATTGCACGTCGTTGGTTGCGTCTGCTAGTGCATATATAAAGCAATAGACATCTGTAGAACCATCTAGAGATATTTCTGGCGTGAGAATGGCAAGTTATCATGATTTAAGCGATTTTCAAAGCGGCTTAATAGTTAGAGGTCGTGAGATGGGTCATAGCATTTTGGAGGTAGAGGGGTTTTGATTTTCACGTACTACCATTTCAAGGGTGTGCCGTGACTAGAAGAATTCTGTCAAAACCTGTTACTTAAGACAGCAGTGTGGCCGTGGACAGACTCTGAGCGAAAGTGATCAACGACGGCCAGCGAGAACCGTTTCACTCGATAAGCGTGCAACACTCCCCCAATTAATATTGGAATTCCAGGCTCTAACCTCAACAAACATCGACGTACTGATTGTGAAACTTTTCCTTAAAGATATGGGCATTATGTGCCGACGACGCCCAACTCGAGTACTTTTGATGAATACTCGACACACAGCTATTAGCCTCGCCTGGTATCGGGAACACCACCATTGGAGCACACTTGATGACTGTAAACGAATAGCCTGGTATGATGAGTCACGCTTCCAACTGTTTCGGGAAGATGGAAGGATCCATGTGTGGAGAGAATCCCATGAAGCCATGGATCCATTTTGTCAACAGGGGATTACACACGATGGTGGTGTCTCCATAAGGGTATGGGGTTTGTATAGCTGGCATTCAATGAACCCCTGGTTCGTCTACAAACTTCTCTGACAGGTGAAAATTATGTGGGTATCCTTTCTCACGAGTTACACCCGTTCATGCGCAGCGTTCACTCTGATGGGTTTGGCCTCTTTTAACAGGACAATGCCCGCCGCACAAATCGAAACACGCCAAATTATGGTTAGAGGAATACTCATATGAGTTTGGGGTCTTGACATTCCCACCTAATTTAAATGGTTTCATGAGAAATTTGCTTACTTTACGCTTCAAAAGCTTTGTTGATATTGCAAAGTTTTTGAAAATTGAAGCTGTGTGGTTTCTTTAGAGCACTTCAATTACGTAAAATATTTTAAAAGCATCTCTTAATAAAATACAGACACTGAACGCACAACAATAGAAAGTAAATGCATTACTTTTCATTTTTATGGCACAAGTTATAAGTATATTCTAATATGTACTTTGATGCATTTAAGTATCATTCTTATATTAGTTTTATACAAAACTGTCTACTAAGCGAGAATTCAGAGTTAAACGACAGAACAAATTTAAAAGTAAGTAACAAAAATATTAATTTATAAGAATTGGGAAGAAAAACATTTTTAAGACCAATATATCGTTGAAATCAAGTGGAAAACAATTCAGTCATTGTTTACTGAAAAAAAATGTTTAAGAGGCATGCATAATATATTAAAATGTGATTATACACCAAAAGTGTAGACACCCAATTAGGTATGAGATAGGTAAGTAGGAATTACATTAACGTCCCACTGGAGCAACACAACTGGCTATTCCAATTAGGTACGAATCAGAAATGAACCAACAGCCTGAGAAATGCAAATACCCGGACACAGTCATGTTTTTGTCGTGCTGTTTACACTATTGTAAAATTAAAGTCACAATAAAGTAAATGTGCATCAAAATGATCTTCAGCCTTTTCGGACTCGCAATTGAGTTTTAAGATTAATCAAGGCATAGAAGCCTTATCAGATTCGTTTGCATGAGGCAACAACATTTTCTTGTAGCCGTGTTTTATACTTGGTGCGATTTGAGAATATCTATGAAAACATCAATACTTCGTTTCACATTAAACGTATCAACAGTTGCTGAACTGCGTTTTCTGCCTTTGATTTTATTCGCATTTTTTGTAATTAAGAAGGGGTTCCAAATATGATTTATAAATGATGCAATATTTTATTGCATATATATGTATAGACTTTGTCATATGTTCTTTACAATCAGCACATACTACTTATATCATGTTGGTGTGGTCGGATTTATTATTATGAGTCATACGCCAACTTTAATGAGTGTTCCAAATAAAATTCTTGATAGCCGTGTTAGACTTTAAAACTG
Source organism: Meta bourneti (assembly GCA_933210815.1). NCBI lineage: Eukaryota > Metazoa > Arthropoda > Arachnida > Araneae > Tetragnathidae > Meta > Meta bourneti. Next base: position 3,038,663 of record OW119934.1, on the reverse strand, counting down.
CAATCTGTCTAACATTTATGTGGGTGGAAAACAGCAATTGTACACTCACAGAACGATTTTAGTTGAGGACCACCTTTAATTCATGGATACTAAACGAATAGCGTTACCCATGAGATCCTCAGATCGCAATATTATAGCGTCTTCAACTCACACATCCTGTCACCCACACTACAATTTCGTTTTTGTACAGAAATGATAATTACGATTTGTCACAATGAATGACTTGATCGGCAGCATGGATCTTCGGTATTAAGCATCTGTGAAGGTCAAATCGTCATAAGTGACTTAAATAAACCACTCTATGAACTATTAAGAACGTTAATCTATCACTCGTAATTTAAAAGTGATCGGAGCGGCAAACCAAATCTACTAAATGTGTCATTTTGGAGTAGCAATTTAAGATATTAAAAAGACCCTAAAATACATGTTTTATCTCTAACGTTTTGGATTACAAAATAGCTCATCAATGTATTTTCATGTAAAATTTAGAATTATAAATTGAAACTGCATTTTGTTTCGTAGGCAACTTTTGATTATTGTGCATATTCTAATGTAAGTAATCAGATGAATACACATTTTTATCTCTAATTTTTTGGATTACAAAATAGCTCATCAATGTATTTTCATGTAAAATTTAGAGTTATAAATTGAACCTGCAATTTTGTTTCGTAGGCAACTTTTGATTATTGTGCCTATTCTAATGCAAGAAATCAGATGAATATACATTTTACCCTTAGCATATGCCATCTAATCCTGAAAATATTCTCCAACAAAAATGATGATGTTGCAAAAACTGACAATAGAGCGACTAACCTACAAAAATGAACACTTAATGCTTATTCAAATAAACACAAGGCCTTCACGGACTGAAATGTGTATTACTTTAAAGTTCTTGCCTATATAATTTAAAAAAGTGCATTATAACATCCTGATGCGAGTAATCTTCCATTTTTACAAGTTATTGCCAGTAGATTCTTATGAAACTTATCGCATCTAATTCTAAACCTGAAGAGGAATCTATCTAGCAATGCATTTTTTATTTTGCCCACCCATTTCAACATGAGGACAAGCGTCGAGAGCGATTTTCTCCTCCCAGCCGTTATTGGTAAATCATTCCACTAAGGCAAAAACTTCAATAAAAATGCTAATTCCTATTTGAATAAGCGATTATCAGGGAGTGAATCCGATAGGAAGATTGAATCCGTTTAAAGGAACTCTAAATTCCTAAGGACTCAATTTCTTTCTTTTATTTGGCAAACAGATGCAAAGAACGCCTTTGTATGAAAATGGAGTGTTTCTATTACCCCTCTCTCTCATTTATAACTCCCTTTTTCTTGAGGGCTTTGCATTCAAACAGAATGGTCTGCTCTGTTTGGGTGCAACCCTTAACACAAATGCTCCGTTCCTATGTATTTATTTTAATACGCGGCTTCTCGCTGAGCAAACAATGGAAATGCATTAAATACTTGATGTGTCTTCTAAATTCCAATTTTTAATCCAATTACAAAATTTTAATGATATTAGATGATCACTCGTGTATTTAAATTTGGTTTTTCTCAGAGTGCCTGATATATTTTTTGAGACAATATTTATTAGATCATTTTTTTATTTGACTGAACTAATATTGTCTTTTAGAATATTTTTATAAAGTATGAAATGTGAGGTTTACTTTGGGGTACGGGTTTGCAAGAGGACTTTCAAATTGAAAATTGATGGAATAAAACACTTAAAAGAGCAATCTTAACTGTGAAAGTGTATTATTAGGTGGTGTGTTCGAAAATGATAGAGCCAGAATAAGAGAGATTTCAAAATACCCATAATACCATAATAGTGCAATTTTCAAGGCAAAATTGATATATATCTGTGTTATATTTATAACTAATTTCACTTACTAAATGGATCCGAATATAAAATTGAAATTATTTTTTTCTCTTACTAAAAAACGAGCTCCATGATCTCAGCTGTAACACAAGATGATAAATCCACAGTCGGAGAAAGTGTTAATTATATATAGCATCCAATATAGTTATTCTTCTCTTATTGATGATTCTAAACATGTGCAATGTCATGAGCGTTTACAAATCTCTCATATTGTACTTCACAAGGATTGGCAATGGCTTGTTCAAGCCCATTTGTTTTGTTATATTAATATACCTTTGTAAACTAAACTCATCAGGCTCCGAATCTAAATATTTCCCAATGTATTCACATCAGAGCTGGTCAATCACGGGAACTTCGTAAGCTAAAACGACTACCAAGTAAAGATGCCATCATGTATAGGAGGATTGTCCTGTCGAAATATTATAGCTTTAAAATGTTCAAAATGTCAGTGTAAGAAAAAATGGTAAAGTGAGAGCTCCTGTTAACTAAATCTTACATATAAGTGGAAAAGCGAAAGTTGTTTTCCCGATGTTAGTAAAAACTCCGCTTGCAATCACATTATGAACTCCTTGCAGACTTCGAGAAAGTCACATCATTTTCTAAAAAAGCATGCTAATAATAATTCTAACAGTCTGGTTTATCTAAATGATTTTTTATCGTCATTTCTATAACTAGTTTTCAGTTACATGCCCTAGTTATGATTACTATAACCTCTTCCTTATAGGTATTGGTTAAAAGAGAATGTAACTTCATTTTCTAGAAACTTAAGAGACTCCAAAATTGAATATCTCGGTGAACAATGGATTTGGATGTTCTAATAATTAGACCCCGCATCATAATCAAACTCAAGTACTTAATATAGAGTGAGTTTTGCGTCAAAAGACGAGTCATTTTCGACGTCTACTTAATGCTTCAGACCGTCCATCTATTCTTTTGGCCACACATTCCTCTGGAATTTCAATTATTTCAAAATACATATATGAGAAAGGTTTATTTGTATTTTAATACACTAAGTGATTACTTGTTTCGTTATTTACACAAGACATTTATATTGTACCAATGATCCTTTTTACTTTGCCCCTCAGTTCTATTTGTGTATTTAGTTTAGTAGGCAAAATAAATTAAAATTTGTTAACACTTCTTGCTATGAGTCAATAAAATACGAATTTCAGTCTGATGTAACACAACATTTAGGTATTGTTATGTCTGTTTCTTAGTTATTCAACATAGATCTATCATTTCGGGACAATCGAATGTGAGATCATTTGTAGATGCTTAATTCTCCCTATCTTCTATAACTTTCTTAACATTAAAACAAAACAAGACAGTATATTCAGGAGCTTGTTCAAATATTTGAAATACATTATTTTCGTTTCAACATTGTCTGTGACATGAAAGTTAGAAAAGATGCGGAGGAAAATGTCAATCATTTAAAAAAACAGCTCCACTTTGATACACAAAAATGAAGCAATAATTCTGTCTCAAATTTAGATGTTTGTTGCATTTAACAAGAGAAATAATTAATTATTCAATCCTCAGGGCTTGACCAAGAATACGAGCTGAAACATGTAGACCGTAGACAAAATACATCGTTCAACGCACTGCACAGCTGCGGGAAAAAATCGAACCTCTCCCCCATTATTTTCGTTCATAGAAGAGCACATTCAAAGGTACTATTTGATAGGAAATAACCTCTTCTATATATTCATAAGCATACAATTTGCTTGAAAGGTTATCTTCATATTAAATTGCTCAAAAACTTCAAAATGTTAAAATAAATACCCAATTTGATCGCAAGGTTTTATATAAAAATTTAGTCTCGAAGTCATCAGTATTTGGATTATGAATATAGCAAATTTGGAGTACCTAACGTAAATAGTTTTTCACACTCATTCAGTTTTCCTTTCAGCCTGATAAATGTAAAACAAGCTGCGTATACTATCTAAAATGAAGAGTTTTATTGAACTTTATCACATATTTATAAATGCAAGATTATGCAACGTAGCAGAAGCGCTTTTATAAAAGAAAAATAGACTCGCATTGTTGATATAATAGTGAGTAGACAGTGTTCACTTTCTTTGGTGGCAGTTCTCGCATTGGAAGGCCTATGGATTACTCCATCATATTGGTAATGATATCATGCCTGGCAGTGCAATCGTGGTATTGTAACGAAGCTACCTACTGGTCCTCCATTAGAATATCGGATGTCATTCGATACTGCCACTGGAAGTCGTTTTTATTTGATCTCTCACATTCGCCGTGCGATAGCAAAAAGCACAGAATAAAAGTATGAAAGTACTCTGGGGACTGTCACTCCGTATTTTGCATAAATCCGAAGTAAAGCCACATCTGCGTTCACTGCCGATAGCTTTTGACTTCACACTCACTTTTAACCGTGAAACTTGGTCTAACAAAGACGCCGTAGATCAATCAAAGAAAATCCGCTTTACGGAAAAAGTTCTTTGTGTCCATCGAAATAGTTTCTTTTTTAAAACTCTATTTTGTGAGCTTCTAAACCGATTGTCACTCAAAACTTGAAAACTGTTTTCCTTTCATTCCAGGCCGACGTTAACAAAGAGAAGGAAATATAAAGTAAAAATCAGTCTTGGAAGAATTACTTAAGCTCAAACATTGGACTGAAAAAGGGAAAAGATTGAAAAACAGGCACAAATAAGAGCAGCGTTCCTGTGATTTAAACAGTCCCGCTGTCTCTTCCACACTTTTCTTGTCTGCTCGGCATTTCTGTTTTGGCCCCTTATTCACATGAAAAGTTTTCTTTTGCTTAGAGTGCGCTTGCTCGCTAACTTCGCACTCTTTTTTCTTGTTGCTTACGCATTTACATTGCGCTCGAGATTGTGTAGACAACTCGAGTTACTTCTGCTGATGCTATTTTTCCCACTCATGGAGCAGCTTGACTTCTGTTGAAGTTTATGTTTTTGTTATGTGAGGGATGTAAGGAATTAAAAAAGGGTTTTCGAGAACTCTTCATAATTATATTTTTCGATCGCGTCTTATCTTTTGATGCTCAGTCGGCTGGCTTGTGAATGGCCCGCTGAAATGAAAGGGTTTGGATAAAAGGAAATGTTTCAGTGTGAAGTAAAATGTGACTCAAGATGCATATTTTGAATTGAAAAGTAAAAGTAGAAGGGGTATTATAATTCAAACACATTCCTTATACATTTTGATCAAAAATTGCAAGCTTAACTATTACCACTGCTTTTTCTAATATTTAATAATTTCGTGACATATCTAAATAACTGTAATACCTACAATAGTTTTTCTTATAAACTTAAATTTAGAAGAGTAACTACTTTAATGGGGATTTCCAAACGCATCATCAGAAGTTAGACCTTTTGTTTAAAATGTGATTTAATGGAAACATTTTTTTGCGAGTAAAAAAATTCTTTTAACCCTCCTGGTGGTTGTCTCGACGAGCTTTCACGTCATTACAAGAAAACAGATCAGACCTAGATCTTGTCATCATAAAAAAATCAGCAGTATTTTGATGACGAGATATCTCGGCATTATCAAAATTGCTCAGATCTTAATGAACGAGATATCTCGTCAAAATCACTTAGAGGGTTAAATCTTAATTTTTAAAAATCAAAAGTTTCTTTAATTAAGCAATATTCGAGTATTCGTAGACAATAATAATTAGTCATATAAGTCAGACTTATAGGAGCTGGCGTTAAAATAGACAAGAGCAGACTTACAGAAGGAGACAGTAAAGTAGAATTATCTCTGTCCGGTTCTTCATGATTTCTTACTGATTAGAGATATTTTTTAAAGAGGATTCGGCATTAAAATACACGCGTTTGCAGTTTTTAAACAACAAAAATATGTACCCTCTAGAAGACACTAAATTAGGAGCCGTTCTCAATCGAAAGTCTAGCCAGGCCGAAGCCACGAATAGCTTCTTGCCCCCCTCTCCCTATAATCCACTCTCATGGAAATAAAAGTTTCGAAAAACTTCCTCAGATGCTACATTGCACAAGATAGAATGGTAGAAAGAACTTTACTATCTTCGCATGAACGATGGGGACAAATTTTAAGATCGATTTTTGGAAATGGATTTTATTGGTGTAAGCTAGAATATAAATGAGCAGTTCGCTGAATACAACTAGTTTCGTTTCTTTTCTAACTCGTTCTTTTCGTTTTTATTGTCTCCCCTACTTGTAAATCATACTGAGGGGAAGATCTTGGGATGGCTATCGTCTGTCGCCCTTCTAACATCCAAATGTATCTATTGGATTTCTAGATAAGAATCAACTCTCTTATAGAAGCTTGTGGAAATTTTTTAAGACTGAGAATAAAAGCGAATTTGGTTGTATTTCCTCGTTTGGCTTCGATACTTTTTCTTCAAATATGTTTGGAATTAAATGAGTAGATTCTATAACAATACGAAGTGGCGAAAGACTTAAAATGATAGGAACAGCAAAGGATGTATCATTCTGAAATTTCTTATCACGATCTGAAGTGCTGTTGTCTGATATCATTACATAGCGAGATTTGAGTCTTACTCAGGCTAGAATTGCTAGTATTTTCATTGATTTAGAATTTACTTTTATTATTCCACTACCTCAAGTCAAGTTTTATGTATTCAAGTGGAACCTTAATGAAAAAAAAACAATATATGTTTGTGACTGAGAGGAAGAGATTCTATGACAATCAAAGTGGCAAAAGACACGCTTAAATGATAGTAGTAGTAAAATTATGTTAATGCTCAAAGTGGTTTTGACGAGATATCTCGTCATCAAAATATTGCCGATTTTTTTTAAGATGACGAGATCAAGATCTCGTCAGTTTTCGTCTAATGCCGAGATATCTCATCCATCAAGATGTGGTTCAGTTTTGCTAATACCGACAACCACCAGGAGGTGGTTCTTATTGTGACAACCCCCATGTAAGATGTGTAAGAAGCTTCAAAAACTGCATCCTATAGAAAAGTTGGATTGCTTAACACATTCCATGCCTCTTGTTCCCCATTTTCAGTACACACTGAAATTCATTTTCAGGCCAAGTGATAAATAATTTTGTTGATTTTCAATATAAAATATACTTATTACTTGTTTGCTATATTGTGAGTTTTAAGTTTAAACATTATTATACTAATGAATGAGTTCCCATATTACAAAATGCGAAAAATAGATCATTTTTGCATATTGAACTCTAACGTGTACCATTTTCGGTACACGAGGCCCTAAAATAACATTCAGCGATTAGTCAAGGAACATGTTACAAATAAAATTGGAGCCTTGGAACGCCACGTAAACTTTCGGACAAATAATGAACTTTTATTGCAATAGTGATTTTGAACTAAAGCGATGTTGGAATAGCAACAAAACATTTCCAAGACGATCTATATACGTCGACAGAGTTTAATATTGGTTTGATGTCTGCGGAGATGAAGTTATGATGAGCTCAGTCACCTATTTTCAATGTTATCGCACCACAGTGGTCTATTTTACAGAATTCCTAATGAAATATTCTCCCTTCAAGCACTACTGACGAAATTAGTTGAATTCTGATTTTTTAGTATGTATTAATATTTAAAGATATAATTTTTGATATTTTCTATATGCAACACAATTAACTGCTTACGTGAAATATCCCTAAGCCAACCGTACATAAAGCTGTTCACACCGCGTATCACCTAGGGCTCCAAGGTTATCTTAGTGCAGCTTTGCAAAATATATCCTGGGTATCCTGGTGCAGCTTTGCAAAATTTTATTTGCTTTTCACAATATAACTAATTTACGAACTGTCCTTAAGAGGAAAGAACAATTTATAGAAATTACAACATATTGTATTTGGAAAAGCATCAGGATTGACAAATTCCAAATTTTCAATTAACATATCCGTGGAAAACCCTGAAATAGATAAATTGAATTTTGAAATTTTTGAAACAGTTAGCGATTACCTGTTTTATAGAATTTTTATTGAGGCAGCTTAAATATATGTAGATAATCTATTCTTGTCCGTGATAACCGATACTCCAACTATTAAATCACTTTGTTATCATAATCAATCTCATCTGAACTGTAGTACATATCGTCACATGACACATGAATGCAAGAAATGGTGTATCTTGAGTATGCTTAAATTAAAAAAAGCTTAGATCATACAGAATTTAATGCAGGCATTAGGTCATTTTTTTATCATTTAAGCTCTTTCTTATGAAAGGCATCTTTTATAAAGTGTAGGCTTATGAAAAATGTAGGTACATATGAAACTCGGATTAGCAGTACACTGTTTTTTCCCTTTATCATATAAAGCAAACAAATTGAGTTACCTAGCTCTTGCCTTCAGGTGATTACATTTACTAAATTAAGTGAATTGATTTGATCAAGTAGAACCTAAAACGTATTTTTTTAATATTCATTTAAATATGAATTTCTAAAAGACGAACAATTTAATTATTATTAAATGATCCATGTATTTTTTCCTAGGAAAGATCTTTGGTCTAAAACACTAGATAACACGATCATAATGCATACACGAGATAGTAAACAGTTCATCGTACGCTTAAAACCTGTAAGTGTTTCAACTACAAAAACTATGATGGAAAAGATCTTTTAAATTTAGATACGATTTGAGGTAATGCAATTAAGCTTCCACTTAAGTAATTAAAACTTAATAAAATCCCAGATCTATATCTGTTGATTTTGGAATTCACCTTTTTGTAAGCACTTTAGGATTGGTGGCAGCATTCGGATGGCAATTAAACTTTTAATTTTCCCATCATATTTTAAGATCCACCCTTCGATGAATTTATATTCAAGTATTTTCTAATTTGATTACCAAGTAGTACATATTTTTATTCATTTAAGATAGTTTACTTTTAGTGGACGGATTTATATGGTAATAATAAGTAATCTGCATAAAATTGCAACTTCCGTTTCTTTTTAAATTTTGGTGCATGATTCAAATTATTTTCGTCTTATTGTACCATACATTGAATTCGAAATATGTAAATATACTAAAACATACTACGCATAAAAATGTAAATATTGCTTTTTTAAATGATAAAGAAACTTACACTTGGCAAGCATTTTCAGTTTCAGATGTAATTTTTCCACTTTGTGAAGCTTTCATTTGATAGTTTTAAGATTTTTTTCCAGTTTTTATTTTCAAACATAGTAGTTTTAACAAAAAATGTTCAAAAAAGAAACGATCGTAAAGCAAGAGTTCTTCCAAACTGCAAAGGAAGGATATTTAATAGATTTTAAAACTTTTTAATCTCAATTTTCGGGTAAAAATAACCTTACTGAAAACATAACAGGGAAGATTATTAATTGAATAAATTGTTGTTTAATGCGTATGAAATTTTAGATACCAAGCAGTAAAAATTGTTAATAGAGAAGCAGCCCATCCAGAGCATGATAAAAAATAAAATAAAATAAATATTTTATAACCATGCTAGCACAGGTTCTAGATTTTAATTATAAAACAGTTAAGAATTTTATTACGGAAATATTTTACATGAAAATCGTTATATTGGAAATTTCTATGAATATTTCCTCAGGCAAAAAATAGATAACATTGGCGCATGAAATAATATTTCCACTATAGAGAAACAAATATTTTCTCGGCTTAGAGCAGAAATTCATTGACTGACATTTTTTCGGAGACTAAAAGCCTATTTTCACGATGATGAGAAATACTTTGTCGCACTATAATCTGTTTAAAAGACATAATACTATAAAAATGCTTGTAATGTTTATTATTTGACCTAAAAACTAATAGTTCGTCTTTAAATAGCTGTATTGTAAATTTTTTGTTTTGTCAGTTAATGAGTTTCTGTTCTAAGCCGACGATATCTAACAAATTTTATTCCTATATATTTCTAAGATAGACACATGATCTCTACGTTCATGCCAGTCTAAAAAATACTTAACTTAATGCATTCGTTGTCTCTACATGTTGATATAAAATGTAAGTTCATTTTCTTTATTATGTATTTCACAAAGAACTGATATTTTAATTGAAAACGTAATAAGATATTTTAAGATATTTTAAGATATTTTCTTAAACAAATATGAGAGAGATATCCATTTATCCATTGTAGAAAATTATATAACTTAAAATAAGTAATTTCTTTGAGCTCAGATTTTACTTTCTGCTACATTCTTCTCATTGTTAATTTCAGCAATAATCTCAAGAAACTATATATTTTGTACTGAAAAAATGTAATAGTGTGACAAAGTTTGTGAGATTCAAAAATTTGAAAATTCGTTTACACATTTTCCCTTTCGTCTTTCCTTACACTTTTTCATCTTTACTTTAAAATTTAGATAGCCCTTACTAATATTTGTCGTAAATTGACGACTTTTGGGCTTGCATATTTTTAGTTGTCATTCATTTAATATAAATAAAAAGTTAAAAGTACAATACATATCTCTGTTCAGGAGAATTAGACACCAGGTCACAAATTAGTCAGAACAAAAGGATTACTGTGATACATCCAAGGCGCATGAATCATAATAACGTTCACTTTTTCATTTTTGGGGCTAATATGCTTCTAATGACGATTTATTTAATTTCTTTAGAAATTCCATGGTTTGATTTTCTTCCATCCGTTCTTCACAATAATTTAGCATCTTAGCGATTAAAACAGCTCGATAACAATTTTCAAGTTGCAATATTTTATAGCTTTTACTTTTGCGAACTAAGTATAGCTGTGTACTACTTTTCTTCAAAGCACCAAAAATATTCTAGTCTTCCCAGTGACGCAGTTAAATCTTGTGTCGGTCCTTTGTTACAAGATTCTGAAGTTCGTATATAGTGTAGTTGTCCTCGGAAACTTTTTCGAAAGCAACTCTGACAGAAGAACACAGGAAAAATCAAAAACTAAAACATAGGCTACCTTTTGAAAAGGATATAGATGAAGAAATGTATTTTATAAGACATATTAACTCATGGTTGAGATTGTCACTCCACTATATTTTTCTATTCCAGACAATTACTTGGTTCCCATATGGGAAAGGAAAAATGCCATTTTAAACCTAAGCTCATGCAGTTAATTATGTTTGATTTGTACGATTCAAAGCTTTGTAAACCTTTAAAAATTTCATTTTTATTAAACGTATCAAAATGTGTGCTTATTCTTTAACTTAAAATTAGTGTGTACATATAAAATAAAATGCAAAGGTAAACATTAAAGTTTGATCAAAAATTAAGCTTAAAGCAGAAAGAAAATATAATCTGGAGCGAATTAGTTTAAAATATTTCTTCCGTGAATTTGTCTAATGCATCATCGTATTTCATTTTTTATTTCTAAACATGTCATTTGACCACATTGAGTTAGTGGTCTTTTCCGGGACAGTAGCACTATCTTGAATAAGGACAAATAATGATTTGGTTTAAATTGTTCAAGAACAAAGCATACATTTTTCATGTTCTTTGTGTACATTTTTCTTTCTTCTTTGTTCTTGAACAAAGCAAACTTTGTTCAAAAACAAAGAAGCATTTTTTTATCAATTTTGAATTCAAGAGAATTTTAGTGTTATTTTATTCTACTACCTTTGATTCACTAATTTTTATGCACTTAATTCCTCTTTAAATGCTTACATTTATTACTCATGCATTTTATTCTTGCGTTTTTCATCCTGAATTTTTTAACCTTACAATTGAAATAGACTGAGCAATGCTGATTTTTTTGTCATGATAGAGGATGGTCGTGTTAAAGCTATTGTGGGGACTTTTTTGAAAAAGAATAATAAGTACAATGGTATGAAATATATCTGGTACCGAGTGTCCTCAACTCGAGAAAAAGAAGTGATTTTAACTAATTTCTTTTATTGGATTCCTTGGGTCCCCACGTATTTTTTATTGTATTTTTACGTCTCCCATGATACACATGGGACGTTAAAGAGTTTATTTGCCTTCAAATGCCTAGTTTTTCCTCTTTCTTTTGTCCTTTTCTTTCACTGCTTTAATCTCTGTTTGTCTTCTATGCTCCATTTCTTCAAGCTCTTTTTTCTACTCCACGGGCCGTCAGTTTTGCGTGCGCCATCTGAGCTCGACTTTTAGTCTCCAACTCTCATACATACTACTCAGTCTTAAGTGAAGAAATCAAAGTGTCTATTGCAAGCACTTGAGAACCATTCATTGAGACTTTGTTTCACTTTTCCACACAGGACACCAGAGAGATTAAAAGAGTCGTCAAGTTTGCCCACTGATTAAAACTAAATATTTTAGTAGACCAATGGCTTTGGCATGGTTAAATTGTGAACGTTATTTTATCAGCATTCTTTTCTTGTTTTCATGATACTAAAAGTCAACATTTATGTTAAAAATAGCGTTGAGTTTCATGAATGGGAAGACGCTTAAATAAGATGACGCAGTTAATTGCTCTTAAGTTTAAGTACACTTTAATAAAATTTGAATAACTTATTTTCCCTGGTTAAAATCTTATTGTAAAATTGCCTGGTATAGCTCAGTCAGCTTTGGCCTATAAAAAGGAACCAACGCGAATACTGCAGGACGTTGACGCATCCCAACACTATTCAAATTCAATAAATGGAATAGATAGTGTTAGTCAAGGCAATGTAACCGTTGTGGTAATGAAAAATTGCTCATATCGCTGTTAGATTTGACTAGATGAAGAATGAAAATATTGACATAACTTTAGGTTAGATTTACAGAATTTCTCTGTAACTAATAAAGAAAAAAATATTACACTACATGAAAAATATCTGTATTTCGAGTATCTAAATACATAACATAATTTTAAATTCATTTCTCAACTATTGAAATACTTATTTTCCGTAAATGTAACAGCTAGTTTTTCCAAGTATTTCAAGACTGATAGTGACTATTTAAACTGCAAGGAATATTGAAAGATCTGTCATTAACTTTTAATCCTACATACTATTTTCCTACATACTTAAGCATACGTATCAAATAGTTATCTTCTAACGTAAACAAATTAAAGCCTGTCTTAAGTATGTATATATATATATATATATTTTGTAAAAATAATACAAAAAAGTATTTCCTTAACATATAAAAGTTCGAGTGTTGACCTCGTCGCCTTTCACTTGTGGATTGATCCCGGGGCAGCCACCATTAGGGACGTAAATTCAGCTACCAATTACCAAATTACCATGTAAATCATTAAATAAGCAATTTTCAGTACATAAAACAAAAAATATTCTGTTTCCTCATACTGTTTCCTTAATAAATATTTTAAATGCCGATCGAAAATCCGTTTCTTAACTTGCTGTAACCAGACATTTATAGAATTTCTATAAATTCAAAGAAGAATTGATTGCTTTTTAATCTTAATGAGGGGGTGTTGAACAGAATTCTGAAAATATATTGTTAAATATAGCAACTTGATTATTTACTTTTGTCCTCATTAACGACTTATTTTTAAACCATTTCTCTATAAAAGCGTGTTCTAAAAATATAAGAGTAAATCTTTTTATCCTAAAAGTCAATTGGATTTCTTAGAAAAACGCTTTGAATTGCCCTCAATAAATTGGTGTGCAAGAAGACAAAACGATGAAATTTGTGCAAATTAACAATGTCTGTATCGGGTTAGTGTTTTCATAAAGACCTCAAAGAGAGTTTGAGTGCTTAAGGGAGGGAAAAGTCGAATTTTGGTGGATGACGGGGGATAAAATTCTTTGAAACGAAGATGAAGGGCAGAATAAAAAAAACAGGAGGCAGAAAAGCGAGAGAGAGGGCGATCGATCAGTTAATCGGATTCAAGATTGGGAGGAATAAAGTGAAGAACAGCTTTTGTACCTCCATCCTGCTGCCGCGCTCTTTTGCTCCCATAAATCACGATTACCCTGTTCGAAACCACATCGACGTTCAGTACCCATTACAACATGAGACGTAACCAGGTTTAAAAACATTGTTCTGCATGAGACGAAATCCATGTTCTTCGGGAGAAATCGGCATGCAAGAGCCCGGATTTTTTCGGAAATGGTCAGGAATTTAAAGGATGGCGTGGCTTTCTATTTGAATTGCTTAAAGGAAGACCCCACAATTGAATATGTAAAGCTCTATTTCGAGAAAAACACCGTGTTTCAAAGTATGGGTGTTTTAGTTCTGCTGTTCAGCTAAGAGATTTTTATGAGAGCATAAAATATTTGTTTTCCTTTTACACAGTGAAAAAACCGTGCACCAATTTTTCATTTTTGCTGATTCGAGTTCTTTCTGAGAAGTGATATTGGATGTATTTAACCTATTCACTTCCATGTCTGCTACGTTACTTTCGTTATGGCGCCACATGCACCACGAGTCGTCAGTGAGATGCATACATGGTTTTCGTATAATAGATTTCCTTTGTATGCTAATGAATTTGTATGCTAATGAAAGAACAGCTAATGAAAGCGGTTCTTTCTTTCTGGCGCCTCATAAATGCATTTTCTTTGAATTTTCTATATAAAAAGCAATTGAGAAGTATAATCAATAGTGGTCCTCCCCCTGTGACACTCTAAAACGGCACATAAAGTAATGAAAGTGAAAAGCAAAACAAAAAAATCCGATTACATTCCCATGTCAGCTATTTTGAAACTAATATCAATATGGGGTTTGATTTATATTTTGATTAGGGACAGACATCTCAATTCCTACAGACACGAGTTGTAAGATGATTGGTGCTCAAAATACGAATGTTGTAGAAGCTGTATCTTAAATTGTTTCAAATTTGTTTAATTGGCATGATTACGAAATTGCGTCGTTAATCCATCGTGTTGCATGTCTAACGGAAAAAACAGTCACATACTTCTGGCCGAAAGGAAAGGTGAAGATTATTTCTTGCATACCATCGGTTTAACGTCATGAAAAATCACTTCAGAAACTTATACAAAAAATGTTTGGGCAGTAAAATACACTACGCAAGATAAGTGATTGGGCATGTCAGGAAATTGAACGAGATTTTATTTTACGCACATACACTGCTGGCCACCCAAATTGCAACACCAAGAAAGACAAGAGATATCACAACAAAATTTATTTTGTAGATAACATGTTGACCAAATATCAAATGATTAAATTTATAGACTTCTGTGAAGTGTGGTTCCTGCCAAAATCAGTAGCCAGAGTAGCCGCCATTGTTGGAGATCACCGCTGCCACACGCCTCGGCATTGATTCAAAGAGACTTTGGATGTGTTCTTGGGGTACAGCAGATCAAGCAGCTTCCACACGTTGCCAAAGTTGATCTGGTGTGGCAGCTGGGGATGTATTCTGGGTCAATCGTTGAGCAACCATGGACCACATGTTTTCTATCGGCGAAAGATCCGGAGAGCGAGCTGGCCAAGGAAGCACTTCAATCTGGCGATTGACGAAGAACTCTTGGACAATGCGTGCCACGTGTGGTCGCGCATTATCCTGTTGAAATATGGCTGTGGGCAAGCCCTGAAGGTAAGGAAGGACAACTGGCTCCAACACCTCGGAGAGGTAGCGCTGGCTGTTTAAAGTACCGGCAATGCGTACTAGAGGAGTGCGAGAGTGATATCCAATACCGCCCCATACCATAATACCCGGTGCAGGACCAGTGTGGCGGTGCATAACGCAGCTGTTCAGCATCCTCTCTCCACGGTGTCTCCAGACTCGAATCCGACCTTCGTGGTGTTGCAGACAGAAGCGTGACTCGTTAGTAAAGACAATTTCATTCCATTCTGCCGTCCACATCCTTCTTTCATCGCACCATTGGCGGCGGAAACGTCTGTGGTTCTGCGTCAAGGGTAGACGAAGCAATGGACGTCTTGCGGACAGACCACTCTGCTGTAAACGGCGTCGAATGGTACGCGCAGACACTGGATGATGCGGTACAGACTGAATGTGCTGTGCTATGGTTCGTGATGTGGCTAAGCGATCCGTCACTGCCATACGCACAATATGCCTGTCATCACGTGAAATGGTGCACTGAGGTGGATGCGATCGAACACGTCGGTCCGTCGTACCCTCCTGCATCCAACGATCACATATCCGCATTACAGTTGTTTGGTTTCGTCCAACACGACTACCGATTTCCCTGAAAGATAATCCACAATCTCGGTAGGCCACTATCCTTCCTCTGTCGAACTCGGATACTTGATCAAAAGATGATCGCTGTTTTCTACGAGGCATAATTGATCGTCTTTTTTGAAAAAACCACAAGAAAAACACAATTGCCGTACTTGAAATCGTCGAAATCTCCAAGCCTTAAATAGCGCTTTGAAGTGGCGCCACAGGCGCGCGTGATGTGCGTCTGTGCTGAAATTCTAATCATTTGCATATCTCACCTCCGCTAATGCATGTTGTAAATTTCATATTATTTGCATGCTTCCTTCAGGGTGTTGCATTTACGGTGGCCAGCAGTGTAGCTCCAAAAAAGTTTAATTTACTTTTAATGGTCTTCAATAAAGATATTTGTGTCCATTAAAAGCTCTGGCTGCTTGTAAATTAATGAAAATTCGAATAAGTTTCCAATTGAGATAGCATTTAAATATTTTCTCCAATGCCGGATTATGGATCGTATGATCCTTCAAGCACTAAATTGCGACCCATGCGATACCAGCTGAAACTACTCCATAGAATAACACAACTTCCATGCTTTACAGTACGCACTTTACACTCCGACAGCAGACATTTTACAGGTAATCGTTGAACCTACACACATCTATCTGATCTGAAAAGTGTAAAGTAGGAGTCATCACTCGTCGCCGCTGTTCAGAGAAGTTCGATTTTTATGCTTTTGACATCATCGTCAAGTTCGGGACCGAATTATTTTTTTTGTGATTAGCGGCTTTTGAGCTATTACTGGCCAATCATATCCAAGTGCATAGGCTACATTACGAAATGTTCTCGCCGGAAGCTGAGCAT
Source organism: Meta bourneti (assembly GCA_933210815.1). NCBI lineage: Eukaryota > Metazoa > Arthropoda > Arachnida > Araneae > Tetragnathidae > Meta > Meta bourneti. Next base: position 3,021,958 of record OW119934.1, on the reverse strand, counting down.
TAGTAGCCACTTGTAGCATGTGTGCAATGATATGTATGGGACGAGAGTGGAAAAATGCGGATTCCAAAACAGTGGTGAAGGCGGATAAATCGAGTGGAATTGAGTTGTTCAAGAAGTGACATCATACTTGAAGTGACGGCAAACCGGAAATGGAATTGAGGTGTACCGTAAGTGGTGCTGAGCTATACCGGAAGTGACACCACCACAAGGTGAGTTGTTAGTTTCGGTTTCCTGCTTCGAGCTGAGTTGAGTTGTTAGTTTAGGTTTCTCGGATTTTTTAATAATAGTCTTGTAGCAAGTGGAGTTGAGTTGTTTGATACCCTTATCGAGTTGAGTTGTTTACTTCCCTCTTCGAAGTGGAGTTGAGTTGTTAGTTTCAGTTTCAGCTTTATTCTGTGTTTCTGGCATGGGTACATCAATTTGGTGGTATATGACGTCATTACCTCGGTGGTGGAGCAAGAAAGTTGATTTGTTTTGCAACTCTATTTCTCCATCTTCTTCACCACTGTTTTGGAACCTGCATTTTCCACTACTGACGAGTCTTCACAGCTCTCCTTGGTACCTGGCTTGCAATTTTCTAGGTCTTCAAGACGAGGTGCGTATTTGTAATAGCCTTTCTTCCCCCATGCGTTCATGACCAGCTAGTCCAACCATTTCAACACCAGCAATGCTTCTTATACTTCCTATTGAGCAGCTTATGATAAAGTCGTTTTAAAACTAAGTGAACTCTTTACGGCAAGCCCTTTTGTTAGCAAATGATACGATCCTGTAACTTTTTTGCCTTCAGGAACTCGCGTCTTCCAGAGAAGCATGTGATTGCGCCTGATTTGGAATGTGCAATCACTTTTGTCGAACTTGTATAGCATTCTAGTTTATCATTTCCTAGTACAGAAAGAACTTCTAGAAGCACAAATTACTTTTTAAACATTAAATGCTCTTTATTATATTAACAAACTGCTGATTCATTAATTTTGTAGAAAGTATTTTACTATCGACCCAAATTCGTCTAAAAGCAAATTTGCTATTACCAAATCCTTATCTCAACGAGTTTACAGATCTCTAGGAACAGACAACGAAGTGTTACAAAAGAAACAAGTGACTTATAGGGTTGAAAAAGTTTTTTGATGTACGTTACAGTTTTCCTATACCATTTTCAACTGATCCATCAAAATATAATATACATGTCTTTGTTTTCAATGAAGCAACAAATTATTAAGGCATATCTCAAATTCAGTTCATTTGAAGCTGAATCTTACCATCATCATAAACCTTACTTTTGAGGAACATTTTCAGAAACAGCCAAACTTTTTGTGTCCTGATGACAATGGCGTTATTCGTGGTGTAAAAATATAGAAATTTAAGTTATGGAACCTTTTGGTTGTAAACGTACGTGGTAACCGTTTTGTACGTTTTCTGTAGTTATAAAATGTAGCAGCCCAACGCACGAAGCTCAATTTCCAATTATAAACTAATGTGAAAAGAAAAGTTTCGTTTCTGTATCAATTTACGCATTTATGCAAGCTTACAATGTATATTTTTATACAATGCTGAAACCAAAATATTAAATCAACTTAACATAGAACACTCAAAAGTAGTTTTGAATCTTCGTTAATACAAATTTTGGTAAAACCATTTATAAAAATTTTATTTTATATTGTAATTACTTTCTATCTTTGCTAAATGTATAAAATCACATATTTCATATGTGTTTGATATTTTGAACTGTTTTGCAGTACGAATCACACATATGGTTCGGCCAACAAAATATTTAAAAAAAAATGTAGTTTGATTGTTCCTTAAGACACATTTTTTTACAAGATTAGGACCGTTAAAATCTGAATACTATACAATATTCATGAAAATCGTGTAAATTCTATTCCGATAGATAATTATTTCATAAAGTATCCTTTGACTTTTTCTATCCCTCCTAAAGGTTCTAAAGCAATGAACTACGTGCTTCCATCCTAAGCCCGATACAATGTTGAATTTCTCTTTCGATATGCATTAATTTTTCGAAATGCAGAAGAGCATCGATTTCTAGTTAAATGACCAGTCTATCGAGGGTTGTAAATTACGTCACTAGATGATTCAGTAATTCAGCCACATAATCTACGTTATTATCCTCGAGGCACTTTTAAAACTCGTGCTATATATCGCGGGATATTTGAGCAAAACGAGATCATTGTGGAAAGAGAATTAGTCCAGGGCGAGAACACGAAAATTGCACTTTAAAGCTGGTGAATAAAGCCCAAAAACAATAAGGTAGCATTTTTAAGGAGTCCTTAGAGCAATCTAAGACTAGAGCATTAAAACGCAAACAGGAAGCTTAAAGTTCTGAAAGCTTCAAAGGTTTTAAGTCTTAATAGAGAAGGATTTTGTTTAACTTATCTTTCGCAGACAATGCCGAACACTTAGGATTACGCTTTAGTTTAGACTAGGCACAATCGTAAGGGCACTTCATCATAGGAGTTGATGCATGAAAAGACAGAATGAATATTACGCTTTAAAGTTTTCTCTGGATTTCTCACTAGTCTGGCACCACACAATAAACAGCACATATCGTAATACAGCAAGCTAGAATGTCTATGTTAGCAAGGGTTCGGTTATTCTATTCATATTTCAACGTTGAAAATAAATTAGTGAATTTTTAATAGAATCAGTCACTCTCTCTTGAAACCCGAGATAAATAAAACACATTATTTGCTTAAAGTGGAGCAAATTTCTGTACTTGCGTGCATTTCAATGCATGGTGTTTATGATTATTTGCGAAGTGTATTGCTTTATTACGTAAATAAGTGTGATGATATTTTAACGAAGCCATAGAATTGCCACGCCATGCTGCTTTTAAAATTACATTTACTGGTCAGTCTATTGAAAGATACTGAAAGCGATTCGATTTTGTAGCTGAAGAATGAGGACATGGAGCTTAACTCTTATTTTAATTATTAGTAATGATTTTATTAAGTTTTGGAATACAGTTCTTTGAGTTTAGTAACACTTAGTCATTAAAAGGGAAACCACAATGGCGTTCATCCGACAGCATGCTACAAGTTTTGTCAGCGACAAAATTATATGATTTCGTCTTTTATAAGTAATCCCGGGTTCCAATTATTTTGTGGTAAGTGCATTTTTAAGACTTTCTTTCATGAAGTTTCATACAGTTTTAAAAGTATGCATATATTTTTACATTACTTTATTTATAATTGCGTTTAATATCAATGCTTGAATATCAAATATAGCTTGATAATTGACAAACTGTAAGAAAACAAGAACGCTTAGAATATCTTTTTAGAAAGTTGTGTAACTTGAGCTAATTAATCTTGTGGCCTACGTATATAGCACGCAAGTTTTAGTGTCTCAGACCTATGTTTGTATGCCTATTTAATTCGTATGGTATTGCTGAATAAGTTGATTATTCATAAACATATTTGTGAGCTTTGATATATGATGCAAAAGCTATTAAATCTAACACACATGGGGAATTAAACTTTACCAATAAAAATACGGGCTCAAACATCTACAAATTAAGCATTCCTTAGAGTTTAGAAAAATTACCACCGCATATAAATTATATCAAACATAATTCCTAACTTTATTCCAAACGAAAGCCATTTCACAAAGTGCAGTCTGAAAAATCACAATACCATGCTGTGCTCAGTACACCCTGTCTAACAAGCCATAATACATATTTAAAACCCAACTCATGTTTTAAATTAGATTTTCCACAATTGTAGCGCCATCTGAATCGCACCACCCACCTAAGAATTATAGAAATAACATGGAAAATCTTATTCAATTTCCTTGCCTTAAAATTCAGGGCAGTCATTAGTTTCACGCAATTAACGGTAGTACAAAATCCTATTTGACTAAATCTGGGCCCCGTTGTACACTTACCCACAACCGAGTTCTTCCTCTAACTCTTCTATGAAAGTTTTACCTCTCGTTTTCGTAATAGACACCTCCTCAGCACGAAGCGTGACTCTAGGTAATAACATCCCATCATTGCTGCGTTTCATCTTCGTCTAAATCCACTTCTATGCTCAGATGATGAAAGGCGATGTAATGGTGATTTTTATTTTAACCAGTGTGGTAATCTCTCTCTCTCTCTCTCTCTCTCTCTCTCTCTCTCTCTGATTTATTCGTTTGTGCCAAAGACATACTTCTTGAATGTGTATTGATGATATGTCCATTGCTCCCGTATTTAATGGGCGGAAACGTATTTGGCATTATTGTGTGTAATTACGATAGCATTCTGTATGATGATGTTAACGGCACTTTTGTTGGTATGGGTGACTGAGCGGGTTCGGGTCGATTGATAGTGTTGCAAATTTAAGCAATGCGTGAAGTAATGCCAGTGATACTCGGGTCAAAAGTCAGAAAAGTAAGTGAGTGAACAGGATTGAATGGAGAACACAAATATTCAGTATTGATGTTGGCACTTACGATGCATTACAGAAAATTTAGCTACGCGCATTAGATTTTTAGAAAGAAGTGAGTGAGACGTAAACTTTACAGGGAATTCAAAATTCTCTGACCAAACTCTAAAGGCGGTAAGTTGCATCCAAATTAAACATTTTTTTGTCAAAGAGCTATGTCCAAAACTGTTGCGCGTTGACATTAACACAGGACTAAATCTCACTTCTCTCAACCTAGCGTAGAATGTCTTATATTTTTAGAGTGCTCGAACTTCCCGGCACACCCGCATCGTGCCTGCTAACATGAAATATTCCGGTTTCACGTATCTGTCTGTGTAATCTCCAAAATGCTTAACCATTCGTCAATCGCCTATTGAGGAAGAGTGCACTCTATAATCTTTGAGCAGTTCTTCCGTATCCACTGGCAGTCCCATACGTTAGATGCGTGTCAGCTATCTTTGAATTCGTATAACGTTCCATCACGTGCAAAATTTACGTTGCGAGTAATAACCTTTAAAAGAGAACGATTTACAAACACGCCAAATAGCGTATTCCTGTAAATACGTATTATTACTACTACTACTCAAAAATTAATACAAACGGTCTAATTTTGGGTTCATATGTTTAGAATTGTTTATGGTGTAGCCAATTTGCACAAAAAGATATGACGGAATTTTTTCACATTTGCGGGGTGTGGAAGTTTGGAGAGTGGGGTGCCAGCTCAAGTGTTGGCCTCGTCATTGGGACCGTAATTCAAAATTATGAGTTGTCCTCGGATCTTTCCCTTCGGGGTTGGTCTCGGACCGTCGCCATTGTGTTGCTCCAGTGTGACGTAATTCAACTACCTACTATGAGGGGATTTGTAAGTTCGATTTAATGTCATTAAAATAAAAATATATTCAAACTTAAAACCTTTTTCCATTTGAGATTTAATATCATTAATGTTTACAGATTTTCATTAATTATACACTTTTCGTAACATCTTCAAAGTTTATAAAAATTTGAAAATATTACTGCATTGATTTGCATGAATATCTCGTTTCGAAATTGAAAATTACCATGAAGAGGAATTGATTCACTAAAACTTGTAATTATGTAAGAAATAAAATAAAGAAAATGTAGCACGCAAAATATCCGAAAATAAGATCAAATAGATGTTGAAAAACAAAATATATATTTATAATTGTATCTTTACTTTCCTATACCTTGAGTAATGTCATATGTCCAAAAAGAAATCTAATAAAGCTGCCATTAATGTAACTTTTCACAATGAATTACATTTGCCAAAATTTTTTATCAATTTAATAATTTTAGAACCATTGTATTTACTGTTTCTCCTAATAGTTCCCATACTCCAGAAGGCTCGTTATTTAAAGCTTCAAAAGAAGGTTCAATTCAATTCTCATTAAGATTAGCAATGAACAAGGAAGAATAAAATATTCGACAATTTGTCTAGCCACACTGGTTCAAGTTGACAAACTGTCATCTTCACTCCACTTAAATCGAGAACCCTTTGACAAAGGCGTAATTAATCAATAGCCATAAGTGCACAGCTAAGTGCTGCACTTGCTGTTTATGGGCCAACATTAGTTTTACCCCAAGATCAGGCATTGGGATTTATAGCTTGATTCCGCCTTGACGAGTTATATTCACATAACTTACGCGCCGCTTTCCTTGTCTTGAAATGAATCGATATCAGTTCTTATACCTCAACTGCGCTAGTTCTCAGTTAGATGTACTTTCAAACTTCATTGTAAAATAACTAGTATTAAAAGGCGCAATAGGAAATTGTGAAAGAGTAACTCAAACCATTACGAATTGGCACATTTTCTTAAATTATCAATTAGATAAAAGTAACAAGCATTCAACTTAATCCACACAAAGGCTTAGAAGTTGAAATAAATTGTCTGGATTTGCGAGTAACAAATATGATTAATAAATTATCTACATGAAAACATCCTGAAACAACGAAAAAGTAAATGCTCCTGGTTCAGCTCTATCTTAACAATTTCTGTAACAGTTTACAGTAAACGAGATGTTTCTGTATTACAATTATTTTGTGCAACATCTTGTACTATATATAAACTACCGGAATGAATTTTATTTAAAGCCAGACCTAAAACTTTTTGCATCTAATCAGGGCATGCCAAAACATTTCAAGTATTTACAGTAATTTAAAGCGTTAAAGTTTTATAGAATAATTATTCTGAGAGAACTTAAATGCAATAGTTTCCATGAATAAAGAAACAAATGTAAATATCGTGATGACTGTAACAAATTTGACTTCAACTTAATGAGGCAATCAATGATTGTATGCCTCTCACACGCATCGCTTATAAATTTGAGTGACATCATGTGACTTAAGGAGAGAGTAATATAAAATGCTTGTTTACAAGAAGATTGGCATTATGTAAAAGCAGAACGAAGTTAAAAATATGCATTTTATAAATACGACCTCGCGACATTTGTCTGCAGAATTACGATACAGAGATACCAACAGACTCGAAGTAGGACAAAGTCAAGTTGATACTGCAAGATGGCTGAATGTAAGCCATTTGGAGGTCCATAGGCTGTGGATCCAATTTCAAGCAACGGAATCATCGTCTCGACAATTCAATCAAGATAAGACAAGACCAACGAAGGCCTCCGATGATCACTATGTGAGATTACCTGCCTAGGAACAGAACCGCTACTTCACCTCACCTGCTATCTATGGTTGTTGCAGCAACGGAGAGGCTGGTATCGTCAAAGGTTGGCAGAAAGGTGTGTGTAGGTTGGCTCTCCGCTAGACCACTTGGTAGTGTCCCTTACTTCCCTTCACCAAGAGGGTCCATTTAAATTGGGCACGAATGCATGTCAGCTGGAGATCAATAAATATCCGTACTATTTACGGTTGAGTCCAGATTTTCTGTACAGACTGATTTTCAACGAATTTTCGTCTGGAGAGAGTCTGAGACGATATCACCCTTCGAATGCTTACAAGAGACAGGTATGGTAGTGTAGTGACAGTGTTCCCATTTGTGCAGCTATGCCTTTAGATTGACTAAATGACCTCTATGTACTTTCGGGGAACCATGAATGCTTGCCGCTAGAGATGAGGTTCTGGTCTGCATTGTTCGTCCGTTTTCAGGTGCAATTGGCAATACATTTCTTCTACAAGCCAATAATGTCCTAACACACACAGCTCACCTTTCGTGATAATGATAATTGGTATGGATTGGGCAGCATGATCTCCAGACTAAAATCCTATTCAGCTGTATGGGATGCGTGCTCCTCGAACACTTTGGGGACGCGTTGCTGCCCTCAACCCACCCCCTAACCCGGTAGGGGTTTCGAAATGCCTTACGGGAACAGTTGCTGTGCTACAGACCCAATAAGACAACCTCATTAAGAGCATGGAACCTCGTTATCTGTCATGAAATGCTGTGAGGGATAAGCAGACCTCTTTTTGAGTTATTTCCCCCTTTAATTTGTTATATATGTATTTGACATTTGTGTTATTCGCATGTCTCAGACAAAGCGTATAGACATCTCATCTTTTGGTTGTTTTCTGTAACCATCATAGAATCCGTAAATGTTTCTTATTTTTACTGGTAGGTCTTCAAGAAAATGTGATTGCCTGTTTCGTAACTTAGATGCTGTCAGAGGAAGCCATAGAAACCAACCTGAAACCTATTTATCCCCACAAATGGGATTGAATGGCATAAAGAATCCATGATAAATGATTGGCTAGAGCATTTACTTTGTTTATCGTATCAAAGATGTTTCTTACATGTATTACCTTTTAGGACGAATGAAATAGAATTTCTTCGCATTGCATATACGTTTCTTAACTCTTCAACTTATTCGCACCCTGGAGGCAAAACGACGAACTAAAAGTTTTGTTAAAATCAAAATAATGTCTCGATATACATCTCTTTCGTATAAAGGTCCGTATTCGTAATAAGTTTAATTCCAACTCAACTTTTTCACAACGGACAATGCCCTCTTTTTATTACAGATTCTAATTTTATGGATCAAAGTAGCCTGAATTAATATAAATACATTTATTTCGCTCAAACCAATGTTGGGTTACAACCCTTGAAACGTGGAGTTCCTAATTTGAAATAAGTGCTGTAGTATTTTTCTTTTACCTTTTGAAATAGAAAAATGATATAAATATTTCTTATACTGCACCAAACTTGTATTAAATAACTCAAACACAATTTATGTCACTCATCATTTTGAAGCATTACTTTGTATTCATTGCTTCTTAAATAAAAATTTGAATAAATTATGACTACTGTCAATATTAATTTCCAATCAATCATCGATGTACAAAGTCTCAGTTTATTCCTTTCGATAGTTTTTGATAGAGCTCTTTATTCACAATGGAGTCATTTGGACTCATTGTCTCATTGTTCGGAGCGGTCTTAAAATTTCTGTTCCAATTTATCTGGTAGAAAATTTTAAGCAAGATTTCAAAATGTATTCAGCTATCTTTCGAGGTCACTTGCTTTATAAGATGTTGACAATCATCCATACAGCATAAATAAGTAGAAGTGTAAGGCCAAATTAATAGGATACAAGAAGTAATCAGTTGGAAGGGCCACTATCTTTCATATTAAATTATCAAGTATGAGGGGCCGCGGTGGCCCAGGTGGAAGAGCAACGGATTAGCAACCGGAGGGTTGCGAGTTCGAAACTATTTCGAGACAAAGACCGTCGTGTACACGTTGGTGCATGCTAAACCTGTCGTGGTTTCAAAGGTCCTCACGTTGGCGTGGTGTGGAAGTTTGGAGAGTGATGTGCCAGCTCAGGTGTTGACCTCTTCATATGACCGTGGTTCAAAATTTCGAGGCGTTGTCCTCGGATCTTTTCCTTCGGGATTCATCCCGGACCGTCGACAATAGCCCGTAGTAGCCCGTGTTGTTCCAGTGCGACGCAAAGTAATTACCTTCTTACCTATAAAATATGAGCTAAAATAATTATACCTAAAGTAAATAATATCGGACTTGTCTATTAGTCAGTGATAATTAATTTTTAGTGAGATATTATTTTAAAATAATTGTTTAATTTTAATAGTTTTATTGAGGAGAATTTGTAATGAAAGTTATGACAAAAATGGGAACTGAGGAATGGAGGTAGGATTAGGAAATAAAATTCATAAAATATCTAGAATTTTAACCACTTTTCGCAAATGCCTCCCATTTTATAATCCTAAATTAGGATTACAAAATTCTCTATTAAGACTGAAATGATTTTTCTTGTAAATCTGCGGCTATGCAGGGGGGGGGGGGGTCGGGTTTGCACAAAATTTTATACTTGTGATGCAACAAAGTTGGAAATTTCACAAGTAATATCAATAAATATAAAGACGGATGCCAGTACAGAAAACATTATTTTGAGTGTAATCCTTTTATTTTAAACCTTTGATTACAGGGGCTGACATAAGGAGCAGCGTTCGGATACTTTTTTTGAATGGCAATGATATCAATTGTAAATAATTGTAATTGTTATAGTCTCCATAATATGCATAGTATTTGAAGGCCCATAGTACGGGTTGCAATACTATCCTCGTAGGTTTATGTTAATATAGTTGAAAACATGCTTATCACTCTAATGGCGCTTGACAGTGCAGACTTGTCCCTAAGCGAGGACTCGTACGATACCCTGTCATTCCTTGCCTTTAGGAGGACAGCGATATGTTTTGCCTTTCATACCACAAGTGTTCAAAGGGCTATTTATCAGCACTAAAGTCACACATGGTTCACTTGATTCCCAGGAGAGCCTGCGTGGTGTTAAAATACTTCCCCAGATCTGTCTCTTATTGAGTATGTTTGGGATGGGGCGGTCATTTGCATCATCCTAAGAATGTAAGGGAATCCTAAGAATATAATGGAGCAGAATGCTTGGTATAATTTGGACAGGATAGCATATGGGCTTTGTTTAACTGCATGGCAGAGGGGATTTACAGCTTACTAATTTACGACCCTTCTGATGCAATTCGACAATAATAAAGAATCCTGTAGGTTTGATATTGTGATGTATCATATACCAGACCGATCAATGGCGATGGTGACATAGATAGATTTTTCTAGACATTTGTTTGTATAAATAGTTTTAGAGGCCACTGTAGCTCGTTTGGAAGAGCAACGGATTAGCAACCAGAAGGTTGCGAGTTCGAAGCTCGGTCCAGCCAAAGACCGTCAGTGTACACCGGGGCTGGTGCACGTTAAATCTGTCGTGGCGTCAAATGTCCTCACGTTGGAGGAGTGTGGAAGTTTGGAGAGTGGGGTGCCAGCTCAGGTGTTGCCTCGTCATCTGACCGTGGTTCAAAATTACGTGGTGTTGTCCTCGGATCTTTCCCTTGGGGGTTGATCCCGGACCGTCACCATTAGCCCGTGTGTTGCTCCAGTGTGACGTTAATTAACTACTTACCTACCTAAATAGTTTTAGACATCAATTGTTTGTACCTGATATAACCATTACAAAAAAAACCATTGTACGGGATGGAAGGAATGACCAAACTGCATCAAGAACTTGAAGACATCTTAGAAGCAGAAATTGAAGAGCAGTTATATATTAGTTGAACCTCATATAAGCCGCTGAACCCCGATCAAATATTCTTCATTTTCTAATCATCTGATCACACCATTTAAAAGCTTTGCACTATCACACAGGTAGTTGAGTTTACGTCGCACTGGAGCAAACTCAACTGACTATTGGCAACGTTCGATCATGATAGGAAGGATACGAAGACGACACCTTGTAATTTTGAACCACTGTCCAATGACGAGGTCAGCTTTTCTCTAAACTTACACACCACGCCAACGTGATAACATTTGGAAGCCGCATTTACCCTTAATACAGGTTGGTCTTTGGTTGGATCGAGTTTCGAACTCCTAACTCTCCAATGACTGTGCCAATTACAGGAGATGTTGTCATGCTTTAAATAAATCTTAACAAGACCCGATATCAAAGAACATTGTTTATTCTTTAAAGTATAGGCTTTGATTTTCAACACTTCATTGGTCACAACTTCAGTTGGGTAAGTAAAGGTTATCGTAGATTACTTGAATCAGTGGATATACATGGTCATGGGAGATAATTGAAATTGCTACTCGTATCCAGATGCCTTACATATTTTGACAACTATTGGATTCATATCAAACAGATAAGACCATTTCTCGGATGAAAACAGTAGTGGGAACATGGAAATTTACTTTTTTATTTACGCCAAAATAGGTGAAATTTTAAAGAGGCTGGTAGAGAATTATTTTTTCAAAATTTGCACATAACTATCAGTAAGCAACTTTTGATTATTGTGAGAATGATTTCGAAAAACGAAAACGTTTTTAGACCCATCTTAATGTACAGAATGGTCCAAACCGATCGCTAAATAATCATACCACGCGATTCCTTGTCGAAAACCAACCTGGGAAAGTGTCCGTTTTTTATTGGACTTCCGGAGATCTATGCGTCGAAAGTGTTATGACGTCTCTTCCGGGCATTTGGAATTTCAGCACTACAGACACCAAGCGAACTATCTTTTTGGAGTCTCAGGGGTTACCCGTACGTGAGAGTAAATCGAGACATACAGATGGATATGCAAATCCGTTAGTGCGCATTAACCCTCCTTGAAGAGGTATCTCGTCTTTAGCAAAACTGACCAGATGTTGATGGACAAGAGATATCTCGTCATTAGAATAAAACTGACCACACCTTGATGGAAGAGAGATATCTCGTCATTAGAAGAAAACTGACCAAATCTTGAAACTGACCATATCTTGATCTCGTAATCATAAAAAAATCGGTAATGTCTTGATGACAAGGTACCTCGTCAAAGCCATTTGGAGGGTGTGCTCATGTGAGCATCTGCGAAATGTCACTCCAGTCACAAAACGGACACATTCGGGTTGGCCTTTGACAAGGATATGATTAATATACAGTTCATTATGGCCACCTATTATATAAGTCAACAATTCTGACATTGCTATGCGTTTCGAGCATTCTGCATGCAGATTTCGCAAAACTATCGAAGTATTACAATCGAAAATTAACACAAATTATGCAGTAATAAAATACAAATGCATTCCGAGACAACGAAAGATCTAGTAACACTGATTTTCATAAGATATCCCCGATCAAAAATTCCTGTTCTTTCTTGAAAATAGAGGGCGCATTATGCTGCCATCAAATTAATCCTCAATATGATGCGAATTTTCTTCCAGTAAAAGTTCATATCCCATCAACTGAATAAAAATCCCCTAAACGCGCACCAGGGACAGGAAATGCATACTTTTACTAAAAAAATTATATCGAGTTTCCCAATATTTAAATCGGATAAAAGTAACTCCTCTTTTTCAAATATTCACTTCCTGATAATTCCCAAACTTAGAAGCGGAGAGCGTCGGAATATTTAAAGCTCGCATCCTCATCTCGAAACAGTTTTAATGAAATAAAAAACAGCCCAGTTCATTTTTCCTTGACTTAAAGTGGCGATGAAAAAAGTCCCGAAAAAGTAAGGACTGGACAGGCAATAAGGGTGATAAAATTTATGGAGAAGCTATTAGCCGATCCGTCGCTTACGAGCTCTACGGATGCTCCATGTTCCCGAGATTTACGAGAATCTTGGTATCTGGAGCGCTTTCTTTTCTATTGGAAGACTTCGCAATCAGTGATCAGGTGTGATGCCATTAATGGCACGTGGCGTGCAAAGCCTTTATTGCCGTATTTTTCACAGATAATCTCAGCGAGAATTCTTTCACGACTCTTGGGGTGTGTTGAACCAATTTCTTGGCAGCGGAATCATAGGTTGGAAGATTTTAACAAGTTTGGGGGTGGGACAGTAAACGTGACTGAGATCACTTTCGGTCTTCGCATACTCAATTTAGGATTTCAAACTCGGATGACCTTGAAATATTTTGAAATCTTAGAACTGTTACACATGTGGAATTTATGATTTCGCAACGAGCTAAATTTCTTGGTGGATTATTTGCAAGAAACATGAATAGGGATAGAGGTAAAATCATGAAAATAGGGATCAAATACAAAAACATCAAATTATTTCCTAGCTGGATACTTTTTCGAAATTTACTCATATTATTCCTTTGTATCGCGTCCTGTAGAAAAGGAAATCGAAAGAATTTCTAAGCTAGAGAATAAAACATTGAGTAAATGTAAATTCATTTATGTTTATCGCTATAATACCAAATTTAAATGCTCGTATTCCTGAAAAATGACAAAACATCAACATGAAACACATTTATTTCACACATTATAATTTCATAATATAGACTTCAAACACTTCTTAGAATCGAATGTCAATATGCATTAAAATCAATTGCAGCCATCTAATCTTTGCATGTTTCAAATTTCAGCAAAAAGAAAAATACTATAATATTTTCTTGATTTGATGAAAATTAGACATTAGACCCGAAAAAATTATCATTTCTGTAGAAACTTTTAAAATAGAAATATGTTGTTTCCGCATGTTGTGAACAATGCATTGGAATACAGTTCCAAGGCTTACAAATTCATTCATAAGTATAAACCATACCACGAACAAATCCAAACAGAATATTACAGTATTCCGTATATTCCTTTACTAAAAATGAGAGGAACTTCCTGGAGTGTGTATTTCCTACAATTTGCAAGTTATTGATGATGAATTCATTTCGTTTGTCATCATGTATGTACACAAAAATCATGTGTGTAAAACACAGCTTTTAATCTATCTGATTTCTCCCTACTCTCTAATTAAAAAACTACCTAAATTTGTATCTTCGGATTTGCATGTTAATCACAACAACCTGGCATGAAATGATATATGTTAAAAATCTTTGTCTTAATTTATGCTGTCTCCTTAAAAGTCTTTTAAGTTTCTAGAAATATTAACTCAAATTTTCTGTATATTCTGCATTTTCAAAGTAGATATAACTTTCCTTTATCACCGTAATGGTTTTCCCTTTTATTCTGAGCATGTCTTTAAATATATCACAAGGAAAGGAAAATTTCAAGTGTAATTAATTCCGTGTCAAATCGACACAAAAAACTGTCATTTCCCCTCCAATCTTTTTAAAAAACTTCGTTTTTTGTTCCACTGTAGTATAATTAAATATGGAAGGTATAAGCCATCTATTGCAATAGTTGTTTTCATTGATAGTAATTTAAAAATTTGAAAATCGGCCAGTTTTACATAATTTTAAACTGACTGAAACAATTGTATCTTTTGACATAATGGTTCGATTGGTCTCAAATGGGGCTTATTATTTAGAAAAATTAGCAAATTTTCCAATGATGTTTACACGACTCATTAATTGTCTTTTTAATTTTAAGATCATTCAATTTGTCCTTTGCACTTGAATTTCAAAAGATGTACACTTATTTTTTCTACTGTAAATAAGTAGTGTACCATGTGTTAAAGGTACACTGTTTGTCTTTGTCGAAAATTACTTGCTTGGAACATACATGGGTTCATTCATGTGTTCCAAATGAATGTAATCATACACATTTATCAAATGCATTCATTCATTTAATTATAATTATCAAGTAATGGTAAAAAATTCAGTGTCTTATGTTTAGAAAGTAAGGTTTTACTTTGTATCATTAGACACATATTTGTCTGTTCAGGTACAAGTATCAATTTTTAACAAACCTAAACTGGAAAATCATTGATCAAAATGTTTCGCATGAAAACAAATATTATAATAAACAAATGTAACAAATATTAAATAATGTAAATAAACTAATACTTCAAACAAGAAAAATAGGTAAATAAATAATTACAAATTTAATCTTTTGGCCTTTCATTTAGTCTACTTGATTTAAGGGATATTTCACGAAATGATATACCGAGATTAACTATCTGAACCACATATTCAAGGCTAAATGTCAATTCTGCAGCATCAGTTCTGACAGCTGCATTGCTTGAAGGCTGGACATTGGACATCTTACGTCTCAACGCCACTGTCAGAAAATATCGTGCAAAATAAAAACGATCTGTCTGTACGTTTATTATTAATTGTCTTTCATGGCAATTTCTAGTTTCTTTGTCCATTATTATTTAAAATATTTCTCAATTTTCTTATGCATAATACTCTTTTCTTCTTTAAGTGGATTGCAACAATAAATTTTGTCATTTAGATCAGTCATTAAAAGACAACAAATTTATCAATAAGGAAATTACCTTTATAACTGAAAGGTAACAGAGAAATTGTTTTATAGTCATCTGTTCAATGTAAACTTATCGCAAATGCAGACACATGTATTTCGAACTTGAAACTTTCCTATAAGAAAAACAAATCGTGTACTTAAACTTTTTAAAATTTAAGATAAAAGGCCGAATTGAATAACCTTAAACTTAACAATGCAGTGAAAGAGTGGTATATTTTGGTTTATAAAAATACGAAATACCCTTTTATAGTTGTTCTTATGCATCATGATCGGTTAATAATATGATACGAGAAATGTAAGCAGGAAAAATGTTCTACATACATGTCTTACCTAAATGTTTAAGGAATTCAATATTACAGAGTAAGATTAATTATAATTTTGAAAAAATGTATAAATCATAATAAATATTAGGAACAATTTTCATGACGAAATTTACAACTATAATGTACAAACGTTTGATGAGAATTGCATGCTAATAAAATATAATTGAACTTCGGTACTCACAGTTACTTGATAAAATGCTTTATCCTGTACAATCGATACTTCGCGGCAAATAATCCAAAAAAAAAGTAAATTAATTTTACATTTAACTCACTCCGGCATGTCCATTCCCATTCAATAAATAATCTTGCGTAATCAGAAATTATTATTCATTGGATCGGAATAATACCTTCATATTCCTTCCCTCTTTCTCAACTACTGCTACATAAATTTATGCGGCGAACAGTCGTCAGTTTCTTTAGTGGATCGTCACAAAGAAGAATAAATTATGTTCCAAACATTAATCATTATAAAACCCTGCGCTAATGCACTTTGTTTTCTTTAATTTGGGTTTTAAACTTTTCCCTGCGAATTGATGCATGTCAATCTGTTCCTAATCTCTATTGATATTTTTTTTTCTGTTTCCGGATATTTTTGAGCGAGATAAATCTTTACGATATTGTTTATACCTTTTACTTTGATCAAAGGGAGAAGGCGTTTGATGTGAGAAGAGAAATGTTGGTTTTATGAATAGGAAACAGTAGAATATCTATTAGGTGTTATAAAAGTTAATCTGATTACTATTATATATATATATATATGTCGGAATGTCTAGGCGCCAACCTGCCCACGTTCCAAAAAGCGCGGGAAACATTTCCCAAAGACCAATCGGAGCACTTCCCGCCAGAAGGCGCGAACCCCGCAGACTGACTCCGAGCGATTTGATGTTAAGACGTGGCTTTGCACGGACGTGCCACCAGGATGTTAATCCCACTATGATTTGACGTTTAATCTGATATTTGTACATAATTGACCCCTGTAATTAACCCCCCTTTTCCCCTAGATTTTATTAAAACAATATTTAATAGTAATGATGCTCTCCTCAATTCACTTCTAACATATTAATCCACAACATGGGGGCTCAGGCCTCCCGTTGCCTCTCAATCGTAAGCTAAGTAGCTGCAAGCTGTAAAGCTAAGTAGTGCAACGCCAAGTGTTAAGAAGATACGACGATCCGAATGGATAACGACGATGCCACTTTGCGATGCCTACAAATGGATACATTCTGTCTATGGTGCCTACAAGTGAACGAGATTTGACGAGCCAAAAACGACGGAGATTCTAACCAGGACTATATGTGAGTGTTTTCTGTTCACATTTTTTAGATTTCGTTGCATTTACATTGAAAATGACGACTCTTGGAACAATTCCACATGTTGCTTCATCCATAAAAACGTCGAGCACGAAAAACGTGCAAATGCTGCATAAAATTCTATTTCCGAATACAGAACTTGACAGAAAATGTCGACAAAATCTTCGTAATTTTTCTGGTTTTTCTGATGATACAGACTTTGACTCTATCAAGAGTAAAATTCTGGAAGATTTTTCACTTCCACAACTGATTACAATTTGCAATATTTTGCACATTGAAATTTTAGAAGACAAATCCCTTTGCTGCGACGCGATAATTACTTCTTTAAAAGATTTTTCGCTTCTAACTTCGAATGATGATTCAGGCGGTGAAAGCGAAACGGAACAAGAAAATCAAAGTTCTTTTTCCCAGCGTGAAAGTTCTGCATTCACGAATTTAAATGTGTCAGCAATTGGTCAAGGCCACGAGCAAATGCAGCGCTCATCGAAAAATACAAAACACATATACGAAACCGCTTTTGATTTTGAACCAATGCGGAATCCTTTTTCCAACGATTCGCGGTCTAGCAAAAAAGAAGAAACTGTTTATCCTTTTGCGTCTGAAAATAAACAGAGTTTCAGCATTAATTTTTCTCTGAAGGATTTAGTTGAAACAATTCGACCTTTTTCATCCGAAGATAATTACCCCATTGAATTGTTTATCCAAGAACTCGAAGAACTGTTTTTATTTCATAATTTATCTAATGACATGCAAAAAATTGTTTTTACTAAGCATTGTCTATTGCACTCTGCAAAATTATATGCACAAACATTAAGAGGTATTGATACATTTGAAGCATTAAAACATTCTTTATTAGATGAATTTAAAGCATGTATTTCAAGTGTTGACTTACATAATCTTTTGCGTTCCCGTAAATTAAAACCCGGAGAAAATTTATTTGCATATCTAATAGCTATTCGAGAAATTGCAAGTCGTGGTAATATTGATTGTGCTTCAACCCTTGAATATTTTATAAATGGTATACCTGATAATTCACATAACAAAATTATTTTATATGGTTGTAAGTCTTTTGGTGAATTTAAAGAGAAATTAAAAGTGTATGAGAAGTTGTTTAATGTAAGCAACCATAAAAAAGATTTTATTGATCACTCTTATCGCCCAAGGTATGATTCTAATAAAAGTCAAAATTATCAAAGATCCAAGCAATCTTCTAATGTTGCAAAGTCCACTAATCACTGTTATATATGTGGTAGTAAATTTCATATTTCTAATGAGTGTACACATAAAAGTAAAGGTTACAAATGTTTCTCCTGTAATGTATTTGGTCACCGTTCTGCAGAATGTCCCAAAAAAGCTGCTCAAACGCCAAAATTTACAAACTATTCCAGTGAACCAAAAGCTCAAGTTCATTTACTTGCTATTGAAGAACATTATCCCATAAGTCCCATGGAAATTGAAGTTACCCTTGGAACTGTCACATTTCGTAGTCTAATTGACACTGGAGCACAAGCTAGTTTAATAAACACTGATGTACACAAAGAAATTGGATCCCCACCACTTGAAAAATCCCAAATCACATTTTCTGGAATTGGTAACACCAAAGTTCACCCTCTTGGTTTTTTTCATGGTGATATCAAAATTGAAAACAGCAATTTTCCTTGCAAAATTCACGTTATTCCAACTCATTCAATTCCCTACAAGGCAATCTTAGGAACTGACTGTATCCAACAAGCTGAATTTAAAGTGGGTAAAAATGGTATTTCTCTTATCAACGATGAACCAAATTTCCTTCTTAATGTTGTTAATGTAGTAGAAGATGTCAACTCCTTAGATCTTCAACATATAAAAAACAAAACAATCCGACAGAAGGTTGAACACTTAGTTTCAAATTACAAACCAAACAAAACCGAAAGTACCGACTTACAAATGAAAATCATTTTGACGGATGAAACACCCATTGCACAGCGTCCACGAAGGTTGTCTATCGCTGAAAAACAAGAGGTAGACAAACAAATCGAACAATGGTTGAAGGACCAGATAATTTCTGAAAGTACATCCGACTTTAGTGCACCTATGGTTTTATGCAAAAAACCTGATGGATCAACGCGTATTTGCATTGATTACAGACTTTTGAATTCCAAAATAATCCGAGACAGACAGCCGTTACCGTTGATAGAAGACATCTTTGACAGCTTACAAAATGCTCAAATTTTTTCTACATTAGATCTCCGGAATGCTTTCCATCATGTTGACATACATCCAGATAGCCGCAAGTACACTAGTTTTGTAACTCACTCCAATCAATACGAGTTCAACAAGGTCCCATTTGGATTAAACAAAAGCCCTTTAATTTTCCAGCGATATATCCAAATTGTATTTCGTGAACTGTTAAAACAAGGAACTGTCATAATATACCTGGATGATATTGTTATTCCTGCTTCTGATGAAGAGGATGGTCTTCGTAAACTCAAACAAGTTTTCAATACCGCCTCAAAGTTTGGTCTTGAATTTAACTTCAAAAAGTGTAGTTTTCTCCAAAGAAAAATTGAATTCCTAGGTCATGTAATAGAAGATGGTACCATTCGACCCTCTGTAAACAAAACACGTGCAGTTCAAAATTTCCCTACCCCGAAAACTCAGAAACAAGTTCAAAGCTTTCTTGGTTTATCGGGATATTTCCGAAAATTTATTAAAGATTATTCACTAATTGCTAGACCCTTAAGTGACTTGTTAAAAAATTCTACTCCATTTCATTTTGGCCCAGAACAACGAAAAGCTTTTTTAATGTTGAAACAAGCTTTATCCTCCGATCCTGTATTACACCTATATCAACAAGGCTCACCTCTCTAACTGCATTGTGATGCAAGCAAACTAGGTTTTGGATCAATCCTACTACAAAAAGATTCTGATGAACACTTCCACCCCATTCAATATATGAGTATGAAAACATCACCTCAACAGGAAAAATACTCCAGTTATGAACTCGAAGTATTAGCAATTATAGAATCCCTTAAGAAGTTTCGACACTATTTAACGGGCACTAAATTCCAAATATTCACAGATTGTCAAGCGTTTCAGAAAACAATGACCAAGAAAGATTTAACCCCCAAAATTGCACGATGGGCTTTATTCCTTCAAGGATTTGATTACGAACTATTACACAGATCAGGACAACAAATGCAACATGTAGATGCGTTAAGTCGCTACCCCGTTCTTGTGATTACACCTGGCGAACTAACCCAAAAAATTAAAGAAACACAAGATAATGATGAGTTTATATCAGAAATTAAGAAAATGATAACAACAACCCCTTCAACTGAATTTTTCTTAAAAAATGGTATTTTGTTCAAAATGAACAAAGATGATGAACTCTTAGTTGTGCCACAAAGCATGCAAAAAGAAATAATTCAAAATGCACATTTAAAAGGACATTTCGCCTCACGCAAAACTGAATCAATTGTTTCACAAGACTTTTACATCCCAAATCTTACACATCAAGTGCAAGAAGTAATTTCGAATTGCATCCCTTGCATTCTATCCTCACGCAAAACCGGTAAACCGGAAGGACTGCTCAATCCCATTCCGAAAGGCGACGAACCCTTAAGCTGTTACCACTGTGATTTTCTAGGTCCCTTACCATCAACAAATAAAAATTACAAATACATTTTTGCAGTTATTGATGCATTTACAAAGTTTTTATGGCTTTATCCAACTAAATCTACTTCTGCTCAAGATGCACTTCAAAAGCTAACTCTTCAACAAACAACTTTTGGCAACCCCTCAAGAATCATAACAGATAAAGGTAGTGCTTTTAAGTCAACCGACTTTAAGAATTATTGCAACGAACAATCAATCGAACATATACAAATTACAACAGGAGTGCCACGTGGTAATGGTCAAATAGAACGAATGTTCGGTACATTAATCCCGATTTTCACAAAATTATCACTTAACGAACCCGAAAAATGGTTCAAATTTGCCCCACATATCCAGCGTATAATGAACAGTACAGCTCCCAGAAGCACAAAATTCACACCCTTTGAACTTTTGATCGGAATAAAAATGAAACAAAAAGAAGACCTACACATGAAACAAATTTTGGACGAAGAACACTTATATATGCTCCACAATAACAGAAAAACAAATTCTCAGAAACGAAGCTAAAACAAACATCTTCAAAATGCAAGAAGAAAGCCGACGACAGTACAATAAACACAGAAAAAAGGCCCACATTTACAAAGTTGGTGACCGTGTCGCCATAAAACGTACTCAGTTTGGAACACTCCTTAAGTTACGACTCAAATTTTTCGGACCCTACGAAGTTACAGCAACACACCCTCATGATCGTTATGATGTTAAAAAAATTGGTCAACACGAAGGACCAAATGTAACTTCCACGTCAGCTGATAACATGAAACTGTGGTCAAGAAACTGATTTTGAACTTTAACTTTATTATCTTTGTCATTTTATTTGTATTATTTTTTATTTTTGTGTCTACTTTTGAAAATGAAAAACTTTTTCTGAAAATTGTCAGCAAATCTATTGTGAATCTGTCAACAAGCCAACGAACTGTCACGTGAACATGTTTGCAAACCATGAGCATTTCCTGTGTAAATATTTACTGATGTCCACTCCTGTAAACGCCATCTACGATGTCCCATGGCAACGATGTATAGCTACATTAGCTATTAACCATGACCAATGGTTACGATGTTATTACGATGAAAAGCACACACGATGAGCAGACCACGATGTTCTCTTTGCTGCACCAGTGCATTTATCAGTCCATGAAAAATTTCCCACAATGGAAGGCCGAAGCATCCCCACCATGCTCAATGTTGACAATCAATCTACAAATGCTGACATTGACAGATATTTTTTTTCGAACTTTTCCTCTTTTGTTTTTGCTTCTTGTTTCAGGTTTCTTCACTCTGCCCAGCGTGTCAGGAGGACCTGACATGTCAAGATGGACGAGTGTCGGAATGTCTAGGCGCCAACCTGCCCACGTTCCAAAAAGCGCGGGAAACATTTCCCAAAGACCAATCGGAGCACTTCCCGCCAGAAGGCGCGAACCCCGCAGACTGACTCCGAGCGATTTGATGTTAAGACGTGGCTTTGCACGGACGTGCCACCAGGATGTTAATCCCACTATGATTTGACGTTTAATCTGATATTTGTACATAATTGACCCCTGTAATTAACCCCCCTTTTCCCCTAGATTTTATTAAAACAATATTTAATAGTAATGATGCTCTCCTCAATTCACTTCTAACATATTAATCCACAACATATATATACTTCTACGTGCTTTAAATGAAAACAGCATTTAGTCAACGTGAATGGCATGTACCTTTCGGTTAAGGATGTTGACTGACAGAGTAGCTTAAAATGTATCGCTAGAAAACAGTATACCTTAAGCAGTATTTGATCGAATTGTGATGCTGCCAAAGTTTCCATGCGGTTATTACAAATGTATAAATCCTATTGTTTCCAGTTGTATAAAATATGAAATGAATTGCTCCTTACACGGAATTTTAAACCCGTTCAAAACAAATATGTTCCTTTATTACTATTTTCTAAACCAAAGGGCAAATCGGTGAACCTTAGATTGAAAAACCTTACTAAACAAACACATTTGTTTATTCTCGAAAGTGAAAAATTATCCAAATATGGAGTTTGTAAACCACTGTAACTAGATATTATTTTTAAAATATTATACGTAGCTATTTGATTTATTATTAATATAATTGTTACTTATAATTTGGGAATGTTAATCACATGAAATGACGAAACTTGTCGAAAAATCTTACTACTCTACTCTAACGTACATTGCGTGAATAAAAATTGTGGCCATGTATTATCTCAATCCTCCTGGTGGCTAACTGGACGAGTTATCTAGTCTTAAGATTAACCACATCTTTATGATCGAGTATCTCGTCATTACAAAAACTGACTAGATCTGGTCGTCATAAAAAATATCGCCAATATCTTGATGACGAGATAACTCATCGAAACCATTTGGAGAGTTAAGCTCATCGATATACAAATTTTCTATTTATTATTAAAATTAAAATATTGCTTTCAACCCAAGAATGCAGTAATTATTAATCGTAAATAAATAAATGAATAGAGATATAAATTAAGGAATAAGCTTAAATAGTAATTATGTTTCCCAATTAACAATGAAAAATGTGTGAAAATATGAACGCCTCGTGCATGCTTTGAAACTATATAAACATCTAAAATATTTAGTTGAACAAATTTGAAAGTTTAGAGAATACTTTTATCAGCATAAATCGTTTTTGTAACAATAAAGCCTTACTTTTTCCAAACAATTCATTTTTATTAAACTATAACTATTATTTCAAGGTAAACGTATTTACATTTAAGCATATTTTTTTCGTTTCACATTAAATCGTAGGAGGGCAAATATTTTATTATTTAATAATTTATTTTTGTCAATAAGTCTTAAAATATGACAAATATTATTTTGTTTCACATGTTGCTAATTTTTCTTTTAATTCACTCACTAATCAGACTAGATGAAGATCCTTGCCAAATACCAGTTTAAATTTGATTCAATTGAAAAGAATATCACAGCTTTCGATATCTGAAAGAGGAAATCCTTCCATTAAATTGTTGCATATTTCAGTGGCAATGCTATTTCAGAATTTTTCTTTAAGGGTTTCCTTTTCAAAGTGAGTAGTTATTGTGTGCTTTTTGTTCTATTTTAACCCTTTGTGGTCTTCCCTGCATGATTTGTAATCACTTTTTATCTTCTTAACCGATAGAATGCCTCCCAGGATTCTTCCAACTCATAGATATGGTTATTTAGTCTCATTTGGTTGTGGGGAAGTGATACTCATACAAGTAATACTCAGTGTCAGGAAATCTCGTGATTTCAAACAACCTGCAACTAATTTTTAAACGTATACTTTCATCGAATTCTTGTACTATTACATTTATATTATTGATTGTTATAGGTATTGTCTTAAGGAATCTCATAAACCTTTAACTAAACAATTTAATATTCGCTGAGCATTGGGGAATTTTATATTGAATATTTTAGACTACACATACTGGATTGGAAACGTACTATGTATTAAGATAAAAAAATTCTGAAGAATTATACATTTCCGATTTATTAAACATTTTACGCTTCAATCTTAAATAATAAATAGTCAAACGTTCAATTGTACTTTAACTAGTGTACTTTGAATTAGTGAACTATGGTACATTGATTTAGCGTACTATGAATCATCTATTGCACACGTACCCCTTCTAGATTTTTTAAACCAATTTTCGAATGAAATACCAAAGGTCAAAGATGATCTCAATTTCGTAAGCTAAAAATTGGATTTTGAAAATTCTCAATAACAAAATTACTTCAAATATCATGAGTAGCTCTTACTTTTATGTGTTATTAGTGGTGAAATTTCAACACTCAAGAGAGATGTTAGACGAAGTATCTACTAACATCGTTCTCCTGAATGAAAAATCGTAACATCTGTGAGTGTGTTGGAGAGAGAGTATCAATCTTTCTTCTCTTTTGGACGATTAAAATCAAAGCAACATATTAGTTCGAGGACCGTGGTAGCCCTGTTGGAAGAGTAAGGGATTAGCAACCGGAGGGTTACGAATTCAAATCCAACCAAAGACCGTCGTGTTCATGAGGTCACGTTAAATCTATCGTGGCTTCAAGTGTCCTCACGTTGGCGTGGTGTGGAAGTTTGGACCAGCTCAGGAATTTGGGTGCCAGCTCAGGTGTGACCTCGTCATCTGACCGTGGTTCAAAATTAAGTGGTATTGTCCTCGGATCTTTCCCTTCGGGTTTGATCCCGTACAGTCTCCAGTAGCCCGTTGCGTTGCTCTAGTGCGATGTTAATTAACTACCAACCAAACAACCCTATTAGTTCGCGTTGAAATCCGATTTCGGGTTCCTATCTTTTTGATAGATCTCAAATCTGTATCGAGTTTACAGGAAATAGAAATTTTATAGAACTTTTTAACTTTGTAATGAATGGATTTTTCTGTGAACATACACGGTGGCATACGGTCAATTACTACTCTCAAATCTTATTTACTTAAATAGATCAGCTTTTAAGAAAACTGAACAGTTTTGTTATCGTGTAACTGGACTCGTGTGGTTCAGAGACCCCAAAGCATGTGGTTTCTTCTGATTTTTTAAGCGCAATTACTCTTTAGTTCATAGTTTATGTGCATATAGTTTTCTAGAAAAATATCCTTTGAAAATTGGCGTTTAGTTACCGAAAGTTCGCGAGAACATAAGAATCTAAAAATTTAATTTTTAATTTTTCAAATTGCTGCATTTTTTTCGAAAATATTTTGCAAGTTTGGTGAATGTTGACTTTGTGCCAAACTGGCAAATCAGATGCTTTTCAAGCAGCGATGCGTTGCAATGAATGTGTAGAAACGTTAGACCAACTTGATAATGGAACTCTCCATTAGACAAGTCAATCATGCCTTTTAGCTTACTTAACCTAGGTAGTGAATGGATTAATTTTAAAGGACGAAAGGGACGATCAGTTGAATACCATAATAAAATACATTTTCTAATCCATTTGGGAAAATCTCAACTTCATAAGAAAAGCAATTATTTGGGCTATAAACCCTTGATTATTACCTTATAATTTGGACATAATCCCATGGGATTATATTTATTATTTTCTTATCTTACACGAATCTAGATGTAACTATCATTTGTTCCATAGATCTAGATGTAGTTATTTTCATCAAAATAAAACTTGAAAAGGTGATAATGTCTGCCAAATACCTGTATAACATGTTCTGTACAAACAATCATCGTATACAGTGAAAGTTGCATTAAACATGATAATATTTGTTCAGAGTATAAGTGCTTTGACTTTTATATTTCACTTTAATCCCTTTAACTGTATTAAAAAGATTTCCTAAAATTTCCACATGGACGCCACCACATGATAGTACAACTTTTTTCACTGGCACAGTTAAGAGTTAAATAATTACAATTCATCATGGTGCGTTCTCATTTTCTTAAGTTTAATTATTAGATAACTTCATTAAGTTAAAGTCAGTAGGACGAATTCCTTAAATTTTATACCTTTGAAAAGCATATTCAAGTCATACGTTATTGATAGGTAATTAATCGATGATGCATATTGGTCGATTAATTATTTATCAAACACGAGTGTCAATGCATCGTGATTACCTTTTAAATGGCAAACATAACCACTTGTATTAATATTATTACCCTGAGTTATAACTTTAAACAACCATTTCTAAACTAAATATAATTCACTCATCGTAATCTTCTATTAGGAGAAACTCATCCCTTATCCAATACATGTAAAACTGGATTTACTACTTCTATTTTAACTGCCTCCTGTTTTAACTTATCATCGCCTTAGAAATTTTAAGGGTACAGTTTTACATTTGCAATAGTTAATAAAGAAAAAACTACATCGAAACCTGCTTGTTTTTTAAATGCATTTACTTTTTAATATGGTCATGTTTTTATCTCTCACTACTTATATATATCTCTTTGTAAATATTCACGATTTGCATTATCTATCGACCTGTTTTTAACATAACAATTGTTACTCACATGTTGTTGATCTATTCAACTATTTATTAGTTTCATATTGGTGATTAACATATTTTAAAATAATAATTTTCATTCTTCTTTTCACACAGTCTGTTTTATTTAACATAATATCGAATTTATTTGCTTTTTCATGCTTCGCTTTAGTGGTCCAGTGATCAGTGGTTTAAAATTTTCAATATTCTTAAAATTCAATTGCTGCATTTCACTTTATATTTAAGACTCATTGTCACTTCTCTTCTTACACCGCTTTTCAATCTTGAGTTTGACGTAGTTTGTCCTTTTTTGGACGCGCCATAAAACTCGAAAATCCAATCCAAACCTAAGATAAATATAAAGGTTACTGTTGTATTTTGTCTAACAAATGGAAAAGTAAGTTTTATATTTCTCTGATGATGCAGACAGTGGTTAAAAGAGCTTCTAAATTTAAAAAAACTTAGCAACGTATCAACAACTAAGCAAAAAGTACCAAATTGTTTCAAAACATCGACATTGATTTTCTGTTTTCTAATAAGACACATTTGGCTTAGATTTCTCTTTTGAAAGAACTATAATATTTTCAAATGAATGCTGTTCAAACTGAAGTTTTCAAGCAATAGGGATACATTAGTTATGTATATGCACATTCATACAACTTGCGTGTGTGTAATCACTTCTAAGTTATTTAACATTAAATGATTTTATATAATATACAGTTTAAGACCACCATAAAATAAACTTTCGAGACGAAGAATTTTTAAGGCTAAAGAAGCATTCTGCAACTGCAAGTGTGAAAACATAGTTTTCTTACAAAGGAGCAGATACAAAAATCAAGTGTCACTACACAAGTCAATAGCCCCAAGCCCAGTATAACGCTTCATAAATAATAGTTTGAAAGAATTACTGGATTTCTCTAAAGATAATATAAAACAAGATAATGGAACAATGAGTATATTTTCTTGGCACGATGACACTTAACAGTCTTGTATTAAGACTTCAGTTACTACTTATTATGTTATGGACATACCATTTATTTATTTACTTTCCTATGTCCAACTACTGTTTTCAAAGAAAAGTAAGGAAACTTAACTTCTTTCGAACAAAGGAACGAGCGAAAATTGCCTTAATCATTCTTCTTCTCCAATAGTTTTTATGCGGCGGCTAGACGTCTGGGACATTCTAGGTCATGAAGCTCTGTGTTAACATAACAGATTGCCTATCCGTTAAGTCATCCAGAGCAGCTGCTCGATTATGTCTGGATTAATACCATTCCATTTGCATGGAATTATTATAATTAAAGCAACAAATGGCTTAAGTCATATGTAATCAAATAAGAAGATTCAAGTACGTATGAATTATTTTTAAATTGCTGTTTAACCTGGCAAAAGCATTGACTACTAGAGAAGATGTTTTCGGTTGTCCGTTTATTTTCATTAAGTTTTTTAAAACAGTAATAAATGGTGTTAAAATTGGCTAAAATGCTTCCACTTAAACTATACACATTTTTAAAGTAGAATTAAATAAATTAATGAAGGAAAAATAACTATTTATACTACCAAAACTTCTAAATATTGTACAAGTTTTGTATGCCGAAGTAAACTAGACGTTCCGTGTCATCATCTTCCTTTAATATACGGGAAAACGTGACAGTTGTCCATTTTTGATACTTGACATTTTTAAACAAAAAGATTTTTCCGCAAACAGCTTTTTGTCTTAAAAAAATTAAAAACATCTTTTATTATTGAATTCAGTTAATGAGAATACCGAAATAATTGTAAATTACTCAATATATAACTACAAATAACAAATTATAACAAATATAATGCACAAACTAATTTAAATACATTGAATTTGAAGTGTAAGATACCTTAAGATTAAAGTAATTTACTTACTACTTAATAATATAGATTGATCACAAAATGTATTCAAGTTGCCTAGAAACATGCACCCGGCAATTATTTGCTAGTTTATTAAGTATAGACGCCAGTGAAGGCCTGATTTGAACCTGCAAATATTTTGTTTGACATCCTAATGTCTATACATAACAACATCACGCATATAAAAGGTATTTGCATATACCATGTATGAATTATCGTATATTTCCATATATGTGAACCATACAATATACTGGTTGAAATTAGCTGATCCTTCGCATGTTAATTCATCACATTCGTTTGAGTTTATAAATTGCATCTCATTAAACTATTTCGGCTAACGAAGTATCTAAATCCAACTTTAAAATGTCAACATTTGTATGGATACTATTCAAAAGTGTGTCGTAATATAGCAAGATTATTGTATATGCTCTATGTCTTTTTTTTTAATTTTCAATCCTCTCACTGTAGAAATAAAATTCTTAAGGAAATATGCAAGTCTTTAAGAAATTCAAGTCCTTGTAAAGTCGTTTACTTTGAAGGACCGTTTAAAAGACAATAAAGCTAAATATCAAATAGAATGTATGAGGTTGTAAGAATTTAGTAGACTAAATTTGGAGTACATAAAACAGACAGTAGCACTATTCTTTGGTAAAGAATATGATAGCAATACACAACTGAAGAACAATAAAACATTTATTCTGAAACAAAAAGTAACAATGCTTCATTTAACCACCAAATGCTCAAAACTCCATACACATTTTCACTCAAATTTCTATCCATTTATAATGATCTTATCATTCGATATTTGCAATGATATATTAATTATTGTGCATGTGCAATAAATAATTTAATTAATGTGCTTTTTATATAATATGCAGAATGTTTTAATAGAAAAAGGCCTCGCATTTCTTAAATAAGTTATTTCTTGGATGATTAGAATAAAAATAAAGTACTTAACATGAACATAAGTCAAGAAATAATTAGTCAATTCGTTTGAAGTGTATGTTTTTGGTTGAAACTAAATGGTAATTCTTATCAAAACTGGCATGTTATAGAGCACGTCGAACTATGAGTAGCTTTTATTTTAAAATTTTATCGTATTAGAAGATGAAATACAACTTTCCAATCAATTTGCTGATTTGATAAATATAAAGAATCATTAAATGAAATTGTAAACACAAATGAATTTGCAATAAATGCAGAATTACATTTCATAAGTTTAAGCATTCCATTAAGGTAAACATTACTTTAAAAAGAAAATCCAGTTTTATATCTGCTGTGATAGCATGCAACAAAATTAAAATACTGATTTATATTTACTGACGCAATCAAGGTTTTTATCCTATTTATTTTATGGTTAAAAAGAAAATTCGAAGAGCATCTTCGGATGCCTAGTTTTTACCTTCTTTTTGATTAGATTAGTTACTATATAACAGTGACTGGAATATCATAAACACCCTAAAAACTTTTTCAGAAACGTGAAAAAAAACGAAAATATTTATTCGTGAGTGTCAGTAAACTCTCTATTTTAATTACATCATAAAAAGTTAAAATAGAGATAATAAAAGTTTTGAATGATGCAGGGAGTATTTTTTGAGTTATATCGAGTTTCATTTATTTACATTTGATACTGTCTTAAATATAAAAAGAAAATATTAATTAAATTAGAGTGTTAATTTTTGGCATTTCTTTTTTATTTTAAATAATAAAGTGGCTCTTCAAGTATTTTAGCAATTCAGCACCTCGGTACTATTGCTAATCATTTTAGTGTGAACTATAAAAATGTACTTCAAATTTTATCTTCACTACCTAATAAATCGGTAAAAGTATCTAATAGCGAAAGCTTTCCACATTTTGTTTTTCTCGGCGTGTTAGTTAAAATTGGCTCTTGCGCCATAAATCCAACATACCTACCACACTATTTTTAATATATTGCATAACTATTTATATTGTGAAACGCATTATAAATACCACTTGATGTGTTAAAATATGGTTTGTGCTTTTTCTTTTATCATTCTCTGTATCACGATCATTTGTTGTGTACATCTTTGTTGTGTACATAATTGCTCAAATGTGAAAAATTTAGCCCCACTACATTGTTAATAAGTTTGGTTCACTTGGGTATACTTTTTGCAGTTGGAAACATCCTTACAACCAAATACTAGATGCCTCTGAACCGTTAGTTTCAGAATTAAAGCTTTCTGAAGGAATGTTCCCACAAAACAATCCTAAAATCTGTCATCTGCCTATTTAACAAATACAAAAATAAAAATTTTATATTAACAGGCAAAATTGTTTTACATTATCAGGAAAGCATTAATTATTTTATAATTTAATGTAAACAAGATATAATTTCGCGAATAAATAATACAGTTAGATATGAAAAAGTGAGAGAGAGCGCGCTTGTAAAAACTCTTTATATTCCGTCTGTAACATCTTCACCAATTTATCCTTTGTAGTAGGGTTTTAGCACAGTTGTTGAGCAAAACTTTTAGCAGACTTCTGCAGTATTTTGCATTGAAGTTATTAATTTGAATAACATGATACATACAGGACATCATATGTGTCATTGATGAGGTCAACTCATTTGCTTGATATGACAAGGGCACACAAATCTGTTCTCATGTGTATATAGAGTTTACATTTGAAAGCTAACCCTCTGAGCATCATGAGATTTCCGAATAGTGTGGTATTTTTTCCCTGAACACAAATGACTAAATAACCTAATCTATAGGCTGAAAAATCGTAGGAAAGATTCTTTTGGTCAAGATAAAAACTGGTTAAAAGGCATACCGGAAACACTATAGATTGCAGAACGGATATATACATGGGAACCCTTCGGAGGGTTAATTAATTTTGTACAGTTCTAAATTTAGAAAAATGCATCTGATTCTATATGTTAAGACAATATTTTGTATTCTTTAACTGGTTATACTTTAGAGCATACATACATTGACTGTATAAAAAAATAATTGATCTCCCTTAATTACATTTGTCTATTGCCCTTTGTATATATACTTGGGGTAGAAGTTAAATATTTGAGAGAAAAACAAGATCCATAAGCGTAAAACATGCTTTTACGATTTACTGGGAATGAAACCCATTAAAATTGAATTTACTACAAAAAATAAATACGAGATTAAGTTAGGAATAAAATTAATTTGTGTCGGAATTAGATTAGGAAAAGGCTTTTATTTTTCCCTCCCGGTATAATATTCAAATCCTATTGTGTTTACTTTTAACTTGATCTATTTTTGACAATAAAACAATTCTCATTCCGCCCTTCTTTAGCTCACCTTTTCTTCAAATGGAGACGGCGTCTATTCATTAAAGAGAGAATAAAAAGTATCTCCGGATTTCAAATGAATCGTTTCTTATTAAATAGATATTTTAAGAAATGAATGAACTGTTTTCTATCGTGATTTCTCATTTAGTTGAAGTCTTGAATCGTTTCAATTTTTACCAAATTGTGCTTTTGCATGTGTTTGTGAATGGCGAATAACCTTCTGTGTTTGAAGTCTACCTGACTTACTTTTGGTAATTCCCATTTATATGTTTATAAATCACATTTAAGGTATGTCCCGAGGAATATTGTAGCCACCTTGGCTAAGTGAGATTGCCCATTTCTCTAGCAATCCGTGAGTTGTAGGTTCGATTCCTCCCTGGGTGTACTTGTGTTTTCTGTGTTAGTAAAACTTTCATTGTGTATCCATTATTTGATGTTTTGTTTTTTGCTTGGCCAAATATGGCCCTTGCGCCATGAAATCAAACCAACCCACTAAATATTTGCTTGTGGTATGAAGATAATTTGATTGAGTTAAACAAGTCTTAATGCTTGGATAATTTTTTTTGGAAATGCGGGATAATTTCTAAATACCTTTTAATAATTATCACTAGTATCGTTCTCATTTCTTTGAGATTCTGTCTGATATGGCGCTCCAAATTGAATACATTGAACTATTTAGGTCATTCTTATCTTAATTTGATATTTTTAAAATTGTAAACCGTAATTAATATTAAATTTATATTAGTTAAGGGTAACACAAGAAAAGTATACAGAGCAATCTGTCTTGAAGCTGTCATAACTCAATTATGCAATCAATATACGGCTATTTTAATATTCTTTCTAGCTTAAATATTGTAACTACAGTAGTTCCACACATCACTGAATGGCTTTTAAGTAAAATTGAAGTAATCAAACTTTATATAAACCACTCCTACGAATGGGGTTTTCCCCTTTAATGAAGAGATCCAGAAAATTGTGAAAAGTTTTATACTCCTTTTTAAATTGTATAGATTTTTCAAATTTTAAGTCATTCATTGTAAAAGTAGTTTTTGTTTCAAACTGAAAATAAGTCTGAATGTAGAAGTTGGATAATAACAATAATTGCATGTAACATAATGCAGAAAGACTCATGTTTAATACGTAGACAGGATTGTGACTGAAATAGGTGCACACGTCCAAAAACTAAAGAGGATACTGAATTATCACGAAGAAAAGTCATCTGATCTCAATCCGATGGAGTATACTTGGGATGATCTCAAACGTCGCATTGCAGCCTACAAGACACCACCAAAGACTACAAGACAAGATGTGTTTTTGTGTACGAATAGTACTCCTTTCTACAGAAGCTCTTGGACAGCTTTGCGGAAAGTATATCTGCACTTTGTGTGCATTAGTCAGAGGCCACCACATTCCCTATTAGGTTGCTTTTAACAGAGCAAAAAATGGTGTTTCCTCAAAATCTAAAACCTATAATGTGTTCATCTAAGCATTTTTTTCATTTCTTTAGTTCCAGTAGCACCCACGAAGCATGTGAGTTTTCTTATTTTATTCCAAGTAGTATGGAATATTCATTTGGCATTTGAGGTACTTCAGTGCAGGTATTTGGCCCTGGATTCAACTCACTATCCTTAATATTTGGGCATTAAGAGGTAGCTTGATATTGGGGATCCAAATGTGGCTGTGGGAAATCTGATATTTCTAAGAATGGTAATTGATATGTATCGAATCGCATCCTAAAAGTAAGCAATACTTTTAGTATAAACTTTAAAATTTAACATAAATGGATTAAATGGACTATTATTAAAACAGTCTTTAAGTAATAAGGTATCAGTTATTTTTAATAAACATTTTTAAAACGCACAATTATGAAAATATTTTTGATATTTCCTTTTCGTGTACATAAATGAGTTCTTAAAGTAGAGAATTTTGAATTATTCATTCTTCCAAGAAAAATGCTTACTCTAAACTTAAAAACCACGACAGATATTTCAATGGGAAAAGTTCATACGCTAAAGCATGTTTTAATGCTTTTATATTTGCAAAGGTTTTATCTTGCGCTTGGGCCAGATTGTCCTTTTTGGACTATGTTCTGTAAAACTCCAATCACCACCGACAAGTCTCTGTTTTCACAGATAAATCATCCCTAACAACGTTAATTACGTCACTGTAGTGAATTGTTATTACAATTAAGGTGTATTTAAATAAAATAAGCAACATTATTCGCATCTTATTAAAAGCACAAGATGAGTCTCTTAAGGAAATATTTCGTTTCTATATTTTTGAATTATCAACAACGAGCTATTTTTCTCGTTGGAAATGTAATTCAACGTTTAATGCATCAATATATTAATTGTAATAAGTATAAACATAATTCTAATATTTCAACCGTAAATAAAGTAGACTTTTGCACTTAAGTATAAAATATGACGTAGGGGAGACTAGGACATTTAGGTCCATTTTATCTGTAACATTTCTTAAAAATTAATTCGATATTTTAATTTTTCACATTCCCAGAATTATCTTCCAGGATATGATAGTCAATTTGAAAGTATTGAATAATTTGATTATTTTGATACACATGATACTAATAGGCGAGCCTGCCACGTCCAGCTAGATAATTGACATGGCTTTATGAAAGCTTATAGTATGTGAAAAATAGCTGAACAAATAGTAGTGTCAAAAATAATCACCTTATTTGTCCTTTTGATCTTTTCTAACTGGTGTATTGGTGAACACATCGAACTATCGTTTCTATTCCACTCTGCTCTGCTCAAGAGGCCGGTCATTTGATATTGAAACTGACTGCTTGGGGAGTTTACTGCATTTGGAGCATGTGGTCCCACTGCAACAATCTGTCTCGTGTTCAGTAGGTCACATTAGTTTTTCATTCCTGTGCCAATTTTTTACAAGTATTAACATTAACACGTGGCTAAAATAAAAGCTATGAACAAATGTCTTTCTTGTATTACTCACCAAATTGAAACATTTGTATTACAAATAAATAAGGAACATAAATTTTAATGCAAAAATTTACTTTGTCCAAAATTGAAAAATTTTTCTGTTCTTGACTGAACGCTTTTTCACTGACTCTGGTACACGATAAAAGAGTAACCAGGATTTGATAGTTTGATTTGTAGCATTATCTATCTGATAGTTTGAAAAGTATCGCCAGCGGTCTAACGTACCCGTATGATCAACTCGCCTGTTTTCCACAAATCACGGCCTAAAATATTAGTGTCCTTGAACCTATTTGACTCGATTAAATTTGTTCACACAACAGCAGACCCATTGTTGTTCTAAAATGGCTTAACAAGGTTGGAAGGTTCCCCAAGGATAAAGGCAGATATTAAATTTCCATCGAGGTATGGAACTCGACATACAGTACAACTCAAATAGAACGCCATCATCATTCATCAGTTTTAGAAAGATGTAGAATATTTATTTCATGTGAAATGTCATTATCTCAAATGAAATTGAATGAAGAAAAATAACAAAAAATGCAGTGTTCCTTTTAAGTACGAGGGTTGGTTGATAAGTAAGGTTGTGGCATCGCTTTAGTAAGGAAAACATTTGCGCATGCGTTCGGTAGCCGATACTGTGTACACGAGCTTAATTTCAGTTCACTGGATGTTTTTGAATAATAACGTTAGTTAGTCATGAATGCTATCTCAAAGTTTCATATAAAGCATCGGCCAGTAATAGTTTTAATGATGTTTGTTTAGAATTGGATCTAAAAGGAGGACCCTTCTCTTGCATAGTGATGCACGAAATTCGCACTTTTTCCACACCCTCCTTGCGGGCCAGATTTGTCACCGACCGACTTCTGGTTGTTCCTAAACTTGAAAGGACCTTGAAGTCAATGCTCTTCATCCGTTGCCAAAGATCGCATAAAAGCAAACCACTGACTTTCTTCATGGACGGAACAAAAAAGTGGATGGTGCGTTTGGAAAAATGTGTTGCAGTAAATTGTGACTATGTTGAAAATTAGGTTGTAATGTTCAAGACAAATAAATTTCATTCCTTTTAGTACAACTTTAGGTGATAAAACCGGATGCTGAACCTCCGCAATTCTAGATACTAATGTTGGCGTATTGTGAAACTGAACATTTTCAGTTCACCTATGCAAAATGCAACCCCTTTCCACATATATAAATTAAATTACTTAATTCATTGATATCGACACACGAAGGAGACAGTTTAAATTTTGTGGATTCTA
This sequence comes from Meta bourneti, assembly GCA_933210815.1. Classification (NCBI taxonomy): domain Eukaryota; kingdom Metazoa; phylum Arthropoda; class Arachnida; order Araneae; family Tetragnathidae; genus Meta; species Meta bourneti. The sequence continues at coordinate 2,985,793 of OW119934.1, read as the reverse complement.
CAAAGCTGCATATTTGATATGTGGTTTACCCGTTTCGAAACAAACTAAATTATGCATAACTGTTTGAGAGTTCAATAAACCTTGATGCATCAACAGAATATGATACTGTATGTTGAGAAATGGGATATGATGAGGGAATTAAATGGCAGGTACAATTTTGATGACAATGTGTAGGTATAATTAGATATAACGAAATAAATAACATTTAAGCATTTGGTATAGTTTTCACACTGAATCATTACGCAGTATCATTTTAAAAATATAAATTTATATTAGAATCAGAGCATTCATCCAATTTATCTTTATAGAACAGGAATTCCGTTATTTTAGACATAAAATTTACCATTACAAGGGAGATATTAATTAATCCTATACACAAATCCATAAAAAATTCTTTTTAACTCAGTACATAAAGGATAGAAGTTTAATATTTACTGATATAGCAGCATTGTTTAATAGAATGGAGATGATGTACAAATATTGCTACTAAAAATTGGAAGGTAATTTATTCCTTTTCAGCTGATGTTGACAGTTTGAGGTTGAATATATGGAAAAGTTAATTTTTACGTTATTGCATTAATTTTATGCACTCACGTTGCAATAATACTTTACGTTATTATTAGAATCTATTGAATTCTGGAAGAAATTTTGCACTATTATTTTATTAAATTTTTTCAATATTTTATTTGCTACAGAATGCATTCTTGCAAGATATGTCTTTTGTAGCTAAAAGATACGAAAACATGCGTTAGCTCTTAAAACTTTTTAATGAGAGCTAACATAGTTGTAGGACTTTCAATCTTGAACGACAAGATTGGAAGTAAGTTTGTTTAATTAACTGTAAAATAAAAAAGATATCTGAGCTTCCCTAAAGCAAACATGAAATAATTACCGGAACATGCTGTTTACCGAACAAGTGTAGTATTTCAGAATGAAGTTCATTAAACTCCTGGAATCGAAGTTGATTGGATGTACATATGTTTTGCTGTCTTCCAATTTTTTCAAAATTTAAATTTGTTTTTACTGTTAACAGCGTATTGCATAAACCACAAGATTTTTAAAGTATTCCTATACCAAACCTGATTTTAAATGCTAATGTAATCATCACGGAATGGTTTATCTTTTCTTTTTTGTGCCTTATTTCTATGAACTAGGAGGGACAGGGATGCAAGGAATTAAAACAACATTTGAGGAAAAGAAAGAACAAGGATAATTGCAAGAAAAGAAAAACAGTTCTTAACCTACGAACGAAGTATTCGAATTTCATAGTCGAATAAATGGATATATTCTTGACTTGTGGTAGTGTCTTTTTCTAAATATATATGCTTTAGATGATGAAAATTTGAATAAACCCTCCTAGCATTAAGAATGTCACTCTCTTCTTACAGGATGTTTATAAAGAAATTACTTGACCTATAATTGTAGGAACAAAAATTATTCAACACACCCTCAATTCAAATTTTCTCTTTACATCGTTTTAAGTTGATATTAAAAATAAAAACATGTATAATAATGTAAGTATGGACTAATGAGGTACTATTATTCTTGGTAATTACAAGTAAAGAAATTTTGATATTATTTTGTGTTATAGAAGAAAAGTGTAATATTTTAGGGAATTCGATACATTAGGAACTACTTTTTATAACTTTAATAGTTAAAACAAAGTGTATTTGAATTCCTGCAATAAATCTAGTCAATAAGGGCTAAATTTTCTAAGAAAATGTCTTGCTTTCAAGAAATAGGGTAAGTAATTTTTGGTGGAATTTTTTAACAACTCTAAATCTATCACCTCTACAAAATTTCGTTCTTTTCATTTCTTCAAAAGGTGATACGGCTGTTAACCATAAGTAGTGAAAGTTACAAAAACATTTCATGTGATTCCATACATATTTAAAAAAAGCCTTTAGGGTTTAAATTTTCTAACTCTTGGGGAAATGAATTAGGAGAAGTTACAGTTTGTTAATAGATGTAAAGAACTGTTAACATTTCTCTTACTAGGCTCTAAAAATCCCCATGTATTTATTTTATCAATGTGAACAATTAGAAACATTCTTCTGATCTTTCATGCGCTACAATACTCATGACCCTCTTGCCGCCTTATCATTGCCTTGCTTTGTAGGAGCCAATTTTATCTGCTTTCCACCACATTGTAATTTAACATTTGAGTGTAATTTATGAAAATACCTCAGAGCAGCGGTTTTCAACTCAATAAACTAATTGCTAAAATTTTGCGGCACACCAAAAATATATCAGTGTAAATAAATAAACCAGGCGGAATGTGATTTTACTTCCACTACCCAAATGCTCTAGCATAACTCATACTTGGATTTCTTAAAAATGTAGTTCATCGCCCTCTTTACAACGTTAATCAATTTGAGGTTGATTTATATATCATATTTCAATTGGATTCTTTGTAATTTTTATTGGTAAGTGCTGGAATCTTACTCGGAAAACAAGCCAAGTGATGTCATTTCGGAATACGTACAGGAATCATGACCGCTGCAGAACCATTTCCGTAACCTACAGTTAGCTTGACAGAAAAGCCTCTCATAATTGTGCTTGATTTAGAAAATCATAATGGTAATACCCTCCCTTTTTTGTTATAAAATGAAATGTTTAGAAATATTTTTGAATCACTTTATTTATGATACTTTGTAATCATAAAATAGTAATCCTCTATACGGGTTATCTATAGTTATCTACGTATTTGGAGATTGGGGTGCCAAGAAGAAAGATAACATATCTTGGTTTAGAAGCAGAACAGTCTCAGATCTTGCTCTTGCCTTTCCATAATTAAAAATAGCATAAAGTAGCAATTTTCGTTTTTACTCGTACCTTTAATTAAGCAGTTAATAATGAATTATTCCTGTATTATTAGAGATTATGAAACGCCGTTTTACTCAAACAGAAAACTTATATAAAATACATACCTTCGGCTATTTTTATGCAAGGCATGCACAAAAATTAATAAAAATATCTCATTCAAATGATGGAGAAACTATAAATATCACTTACTAAATATGTAAATGTGTACTTGAGTCATGTGAATGCAATGTAAATTGTGATTCTTATTTGTGGGGATATCAATTTCTTATTTTTGCCTCAGTGTTCAAGAGTACTGAATGAGCACTACCTCATAGGCATGCAATCACATCTTGAATATGAGATATTTTGCGGATGAGGATATTTTATAGAAATTTGATATTTCATACCATGTGGGGAACGAGAGAGATGAAGTTATAATAATTCTTTAAAAACTATTAATATTTTTTTATCTCCTGGCAACAAGAAGATTATTTTGTAAAAAATACAATTCCACATTTAGGAAACATTTTTATAACAGAAAGTCCGAAAACAATTAGACTTTGTTTCCTGCAAATTTATGTTTTATGTAAAAATAATTTTTACCTTTAAGTTCAGACTCCGAGTTCAAGGAAGTAAAAAAATACTTTTCAAATTAATACTATTTCTTATATTTAATATTTATATATTTCTTTACCTGTTTCTCCACAGGAAGATATCCAATTATACATAATCGGAAATGTATTATCCAAAAATGTAAGAAAAAAGACATACACAATACAGTTAGATAAAAAATTAAACGAAACATTGCACCAGATTACTTATTGAGTTGAAATCATTAAAAATATACACTGAAGTGCCAGAAAAACTGGTACAGACGAGCCTAAGCAAATACATAGCAAGGCCAACTACGCACGTCATTGGCTGCATCTGCCAGTGCATATATAAAACGATGGCCATCTGTAGGAACTTCCAGAGCTCTTCCCGCCCTGAGAAATAGCAAGTTATCACGATTTTAGCGATTTTCAACGTGATTTAATAATTGGAGCTCGTAAGATAGGTTTTTACGGAGATGGACCGTGATTATATAAATTCTGGCAAAACCTGTAACTTACGACAGCAGTGTGATCGTAAAAAGACTAGGTGAATGTGACCAACGTCGGCTGGCAATAATCGTTTACCACGATAGGGTCGTAATAATCGGAATTTTATGCTGGACTCTCAACAAACATCATTATAAGGACTGTGTAACATTCCCTCAATGATATGGGTTTTAGAAGCCGCCGCCTAACTCAAGTACCTTTGATGAATACTTAACACACAGCTATCTGCCTCATCTGGGCTCGGAAACGCAGCAACTCGATGACTGGAAACCGGTATCCTGGTCTGACGAGTCGCGTTTCCAACTGTTTAAGAGTCCATGTGGAGTAAAAATCATAAAGTCATGGATTTCTCATGTAAACATTGCTGGATTGTACAGGCCACCAGCCTGTACATTGGGGGTTGTACAGGCTGGTGGTGAGACACCTTAATGATATGAGGCTCTTTTCTGGCTTTCAATGGAACCTTATTATGTCTACAAACATTTTTGATAAGTGAACTCTAGTGTGCATCCTTTCTGACGGGTTACATCCGTTCATGTCCTGCGTTCATTCTGATAAGTTTGGCCTCTTCCAACAAGACAATGGGCCCCGTAACACAAGTCTGGGCACTTCAAAATATGGTTAGAGGAACGCTCATATGAGTTCGGCGTTTTGCCATTCCCACCAACTTCACCAGATCTCAGCGTTATCGAACACATCTGGGATGTCATGCAATGCACTGTGGAACACAGAAATCCTACTCCTCAGAATACAACAGTATTGTGAACCCCTCTGCAGGAAGTATGGTGTTCAAAACCTGCAGAATACTTTAGCAAACTCGTAGATTGGATTGGATGTTAGGGTTTTAGGGAGCAAGGTCAAACTTGTGGAGTCCATACTCCGTAGTATTTCTCCAGTTCTACGCTCCGTGGGAGTTCCCGTAGAAGGACTACCAAGTATTAGACCGGTGTACCAGTTTTTCTGGCTCTTCAGTGTATATCAACTTTCGGGAAAGAATTATAGTTTTTAAAAAATCTATTTATGCAAAATTGGTGTATAGATTATTTTTAAGGTTTAACAAAAAATAATTTAGTTTCTGGTTATCTACTTGTATATGTTAAAGTCGACACAAGAAATTGAAAGGCGAATTAATTTTGTCATGAAGGATGTTGTGAATTAGAGGACTTGTATTTTTTGTTTTACAAGAGGCTTTATTGAAATCGTTCTGGCAAAAGATACCCGAACCGAATTTCTACTATATTTTGAGATTGCAAGATAAAACATTTAAAGATTTATAACGTTTAAAATATGAGATATGATATTTTAAAATATGTACATAGATGGAGAAAAAAAGATAGAGAAATTGAAGCGGATAGATATAGATATATATCATAAAAAACGCACAGAAATTCAACAACAAAAGTCCTCTGAACTTTTCTAAAAGCAATTATTTCTCTTTATCGTGAGTGAAATGATTAAAAGTATAACTGAAATAATAAAATCAAATCACGTAGCTTATTACCGTTAGAAATGAACTTGTGTTTGAAAAAGTCAGGTTTGCTTCCCGAAAAGATTTTATTATATTTTTTCGTTGTTTTATACGGAATAGATATTTATAAAAATCTGAAATCAGATTCATAATTTGAAACTTTGGTGATTTTCTTGACGCTTTTTTACTCTAGTTTTTCCTTCTTTTGTCTCACGTCTTAGTATCATAAACGTGAAGCTTAAATTCTGGAATGTCAAGGAATTTTTTTGTCTTTTAAAAATTTCACTGATTGCTGCCAAAGAAAACGACTGAAAAAATTATTTTGATTCCTCTTTACATTTTTTAAAGAAATTAACGGAGAGAAAAAATCTTCTCGAGAGAAAAATAAAGTGGAAGAAAGTACTTTTCTTGAGAAGTAATGAAGTTTAGTCGCCACATGTAAATGATGCATCTTCGGAAAACATCTTACGATTAGACATTGAAAAACTTTTCCTATCTAAAGAAATGAGTACAATTTTATTTCGACTTAAAATGCTAAATGTGTTTAATGAGTGGCTTATGGTGAAGGCGCCTGCATTATTCTTTAGGAATACCTTTAAATCTGTTAAAAACAAAGAAAATTGTACATTAAAAAGTAACTATGTGAAAATCTACTTTACTTTTAATCCAATACAATTTTGTTTCGAACTCACCTCATAAGAAGTTTTTAAGTTTTTAAATAAAAGTGTGCTCTAGTTTATTACTTTTAGTTAGATGGAAAATTATAAAATTGAAAAAGAAAAGACGTGGAAAATATTCTTAAAACCCAGTTTTTTGTTTTGAAAACTGTACATCGGTAGTATTGTTGATTTAGCTCGAAACGTTTCTAAGATTGTGGTTGGAATATTCGTTCCTAGGTTTTATGTGTAAGACAATTTTAAAAATAATGAGTATTTCCTATTTAAGTAGCATTAGATTTTGAGAATAATGCATTATTCGTATAGTGTATTTTGGAGAAATCGTTTAACTTAATCTAAATTTATTTACTAACACAATTTAGTTTCAGGAACTTTTGGGCCAAATTGTACCCCCAATCCATTACGAGTTGACTGTTGATCGGCAAAATGAATTTTGTTTAGCCCATAAAAAGCGTGTAATGATAGTTTCAATTGTTTAAAGATGTGATTCACGTAGCTGGATAAAAGTGTACGATTCCATTTATTAGTAAAAGTTAGACACCAACTAGTTATCGTGTCATCTTTATATTACACTTGTCCGAGATTTGAGTGTTTGACATTCGCTGTTAACTGGCAAGGCCCTTTCGCGTTTTGATCTGATTAAAGATTTGGAAAGTGACAAGCAATCGTCATCCGAAATCAAAATAGTATCGGTGAAAGGCTGCCTTAAGAAAGCTACGTGAAAGAAATTCATGGCCTTCTCTGTATTTTTCTTCTCATTCACATTTGTTCTTTTACCGAAAGTGGATTCGTGTTGTATCACCACGTTTGGAGAATAAAACTTGCAGTAACTAGGGTTAGGGAAGAGATTCGGACGTGGAGCACGAGGGCTTTACGCTGCTACTGCTTTAGTATTTTTATAAATCCTCGTTTTACGTTGACGAAATAGACGTCCTAAAAAAAGGAAAAACAGGGGAAAGGCACTAAAATGTCGAAACATAGAGAAAGCATTCGGAAAAAGCATATACTGGAAATGAGGAGAAAAATAAAAAGTAAAAGGTTTGCCAAAGAGAATTGGAGGATGAGTGAGGGATTTCTATAGGATAGATGCTTTTTGGGATTTTTGTTTTTGAATTTTCGTTTTATGTTTTGCTACTTTTTCCTGTTGAAGAAACTGTTTGTTGCTTCCTCTCTTTTGGTACAATGAAGTGTAACTGTGACTATTCGAAACTACAGGAGTGGAAAATATTTTTCTCTGTTATAGTATGGATGAAAATTTTCTGCGAGTTGATATTTTTTGGATGCTACAATTTCATAAGAGCCTTTTCACTAAAAAACTCAGTGGAGTACCGTAAAGGAAAACTTATATTTTTTACGATGCCCAAAGAAAAACTCATACAGCACTCGTTTCTATTAATATTTGAATAAAACTAACTTTAAAGAACCTTATATTACAGAGAAACATTGCGATAGATTTGTCATAGTTCTAATGTTTATAAAAAGACCATCCTATTTCTTAGAAATATATGTGTGTCTATCCAACATTAAATCACAACTTTCAGAAATCAGGGCATAATTTATATCTGCTAAGGGATGTTGCTACACATGATATTAATTAACAACATGCGATATTTTATTAGTAACCACAAAGTATCAATTCTTTTAAAAATGTGATGACCGTCGTCATGTACTGACAGATTATGTGTTACACCGGCATGTATGCATTTTTATTGTTTGTTTAATTAAGGTTGTTTCTAGAGGCATTGTTTGGCTGATTTCAGAAATACGTACAATGTTTTCACCACGGACAGTTTCCTTTTACTATTAGTGTTCACTTAAAAGCTTTAATCCTGAACTCGTACAGTTGGTCCCTAAGCTGATATCTTTAACCGTGTGAAATTCACAGTTTGAATAGAATTATACCACTTATATCAATAGAAGGTTAAGGATGTCTTTCAGTTGATAAGGAACTACAACTCATATACCTGAAATACGTCATTATATTTACAATATTTAACCGGCATGCACCCAAAGATATGTATTCGTTTAAAAAATTTGGAAGTTGGTTTGCGTTATAAAAAATACGTTATCATCAGAAGTACAGTTTTCTTGGAACATATACTGTGAAATAACATTGGCTCATTTTTTTTCTGAAGTAGATAAAATTCATTGATGTAAACAAATAAATGAAACTCTTTGGTACTAATTACAGTACTTTACAGAGACTAGATTTGTCAACGAGAAGTTTAAATGGAATATTCTTTATAATGAAAAGTATTATCATCTATCAATATAGTACACTCCGTACATTTAAAAAGAACCGTGAATAGTACATTTTCGCTGGACAAAGTAGTAGGCAATAAAAACATGTGCGATTTTTATGATGATTTCACATTATAGGTATAACTCGGACATAATTCTGGATGCGAAAAATCCCCATGTTTTGCTATTGTTGGTCGTCGAAAAGAGAGGTGACTAATTATAACTAAGAGGAAATGGACAAAAATCAACGATTAGAAATTTCGGCCAAATTCAGTAATCACCCTGAAATTTTCGACTAAATTCGGTACATATACATGGAAGTATATCGCATATTTTTGCATGCATTGCATTACTTTTTGTTATGCAAATTGTCTAAATTCAACAAGGACAAACTATATGAAATAAGTACGTAAACAACCTCAAAAGGGAAGTTAGGGGAAATTTTGGTATCTCTTACACGTGGTGATCTGGTTTGGTTTGTTACTTAAACAACTATTAAAATATCTGAGAAACGAAACAAGTTAAGATATATATCAAAATGATAATGCATAACGTATACAAAATTTAAGCCTCTTGACGCCGTGGAAGATGTGTTGTATCATCTAGTGTTTGAACACCTATTGAGTGATGGGGACGTTTCTACGCTTTTACGAAAAGTGTTCGATCATTTCGTTCCGCCATACTTAACAGAATATATTTTATGAAAATTACATAAAATTATAATATCTACCCAATTATGCTTATCGTTTGCATATATGTTGGTTCTAAATTTGTAAAGCAGCGATACCTCCAATTTTTTGTGAACATCAAACATTCAAACTATTCTATAATCTAGCATTGACAAATATCACTAGCTCCAAATATTTTGTATTATTGCTTCGATAGGAATGTAATGTATAAATGCAAATGTTGATAATTAGTTTAATCCTCACACACACAAAGCATTTCTAATTTTGAGAAAATAATTTAAACAAGCGCGAATTTTTCAGACAAAGTCTCTTACTTAGTTAAGGAATTGTCATTAGATTGTACCAGATGATGCTAAAAAACTATGACTGGTCTTAAAATTCAGACAAAACCTTTTAATTTTAATCTCCTTTGAAGAGAGTGACGCAGCTTCGCAATTAATTTTGACACTGTCACAGTTTTATCAGCTAAAGTAAATAAACTGAAAAGCAAATGCGAAAAATTCTCGTGTCCTACTTCATTAGTTCTTTTCAATGAGTAGTATTTAGGCGTTTAGTCGAGTTTTTTTTTCTGCAACATGGTTTCATACGACTGTCAAATGTTAATAAGTTTTGTTAAAGTGCAGTATTTTCGTAATATGAAATAAGATTTCGAAGGGTTCATAACTTTTAAATATTTTTTTCACGAGCAAAAACATTTCAGGTTAGAAAAATGTCTTGAAGATGTATTAGTTTATAAAGGTGATTTTACGGTAGTATGTACTCATACCTTTGATGATAGTCCATAAGTTTTTTATGCATAATTTGTTTTACACATAAAATAAATTGATTGACTAAAAGTGACGTGTTTTTTAATTGTCTATTGAACAAGTTTCTATCATAAAGAAATTCTTCTTTTTCAGAGATTTTTAAGGCACATTCAATTACGATTACCAGTATTAAAATTTGGTTTACACTCTTGTTATTATTTATAATTAATACATTTTTAATGCAAGACATCATTTTGAATAAACATGATGATTATGAACTATTTGTGTTTATCTTGTGCTTTTTCCTTTCTACTTTTTACAACCGAAATACTCCATTTAGTATTAGGATTTCTTTTTCTATACTCTAGAGTTGGGAGATATTTCTTTTCTTCTAGTCATCTCATTAACTAATAGGGACTTAGGGAGGGAATGGGCGTCTAATTTGTAAAGTTTTTAATGGCAAAATTAAATATGTTTAATTTCATTTTTTTTTATTTCTATGCAAAAGAGTATAATGTACAAGCATTTCAATTAAATTACAAATCTCATGAATACATAATATCATTAATTACTCTGGTCTGTTCACTGAATCTTGGCATAATTGTTTAAACCTGTAAAGTGATTTGAGATAAATTTTGTTCTTATATCCGAATATCTTTTGAAATCTGTGATGATCTCTTTTCATTTGTCTCAAATACATACATCTTTTAACCCAATGCCCTTGATCACGTGAAAAGTATTTTAAAGAATAAATTTTTCGTTGCTTTTGATACTTGATCCGCGATAACAACTCTGACATATTCTGAAGCCATTCATAAAGATCCCCTGAATAGACGTCAAAATGGGAACCCAGAAGAGATCCGTTGAGATCATCCTTTAAATTTAAATTCAATGTATAAATGTATAATTTTCAATCAACTTAATCACATTTTATAAATCAAAGCATAAGCATCAATCCAAGAATATTCTTGCAACACAAGACAGAAGTTTCTTGAGTAATGAAATTGAATGAATTAACTATTTCTTTATTTCTTTCAACCTGAAGTACAGTGTATTTTGGAAAAATAATTTTTTTCACTAAGTCTAGAGATCTTAACCTAGAGATCAGAGCATTGCATTAGAGCAAGAGCAAAGTACTCGTAAGTAATAAGTATAGTACAGAGTCGGACTTGTTAAACGTGTCAGCTGAATCGTGAACCCATGGAATAAATACATGGGTAAAGAGTGTGGTTAAGGATGGGAAAGTAGACAAAATATCATGGTGTGTGTGCGTAATTACTGTCCTCTCGTCTTCATTTCCGGTTTCTGATATCCTCCATCGTGGACATAAATCATCCTAGATCTTCTATATTAGTGAAATGTATCCATCTAGCGTCGTATGAACTATCCAATATCTTCTTTCTATGGAAAATGACAGATTAACGAATCAGTTTAGAATAACATATTAATTTTGTATAAAGCAAATAAAGCCTTCATCACCTTTCACCTTATCACCTTTTTGATTGTATTATAAATAGCATACATACAAAGGTTAATAACGATACTCTACAGGGATTTCAGGTATAAGGATTATTTTTGGCATGATACGAGTAATTGAAAAAGGTACGAAAAATAGAAACAACTTAATCAGTTTTATCGAACCTTATAAGAGCAAAATTCAGAATTGTTATCAAATTCAAGATAGGAAGTATGGTGAGGAGAAAGACCGAGAAGTTGATGAGTTGGAAACTGTATTTTTTGTCATTTAATGCAAAATCCATTTCAATATCTCTAAGTCAGTAACATGCTAAGCGTTAAAAAGTTCATTTTCTAGGATATAAATTGAAGTAGTTACCATTTTAAAAATCTATCCAATAAATTTAATCGTATTTTCAAATTTTACTTATTAATATACTCACATGGTCACCTTAAAACACTAATTTTTGGATTTGAACAAATTAAATAACTTTTTAAATGAAAAAATATACAGCTACTGGAAAAAAATTGAATAAATATCTCTGTTCTTCATTCCCCTTATGATCTTTATTTTTGCATCACTTACAGTGGAGCGTTCAAATCTACCATTCAATAGGAACTATAATTCCATGTGCATAAAATTTCTTATGGGATTATCTCCATATTAAGTGCGCATAAAATTCATAATGGAAACAACGAATTTCTAATTCGTATCAAAATTTAACCTTGAATACTAAGATTCGTCATTCAATCCAGCCGTTTCTGGATTATGAGTGGAACATTTGGACCACCAAATGTTCAAAACTGGTTTCTCACACTTTCTTTAATATATTTCATTATAATTCGGAAAATAGAGTTCCTGGTAACTTTAAGTCATACGTGTTGTTTGAAAGACCAACATGGTAAAAGCTCCACATGCAATCAAATTATCAAATACTTGATGACTCCGAGAAGGTTACATCCATCTCGAAAATCATGTCAATACCATTTCTAACCGTATGATCAAAATTAATTTTTCTCGTTATTTGATACAACTCTTTCAATTGTACGTTCTGGCTATGCTTAGTATAACCTATTTTCCTTATGCCTCGGGATTAAAAAAGGAGACTTCATTTTCTGGTAACGTAAGAGGTTTTAGAATTGAAGAGCTGGGTGAACAGTAGATTTGTATGTTCTACTATCTATTGCCCACACCACAGTTAAATTCAAATGATTAAAATATGGAGTGGGTTATTCCTCAAAAAACGAGTTGTTTTTGACGTTGACTTAACGTTTCAGACTTTCCATCTGTATTCTTTCGACCGCACATTCATCTGGAATTGAAATAATTTCAAATACTGATGAGAAAGGTTTATCTGCCTTTTAATACATTCAGTAATTGCCTGATTCGTTGTAAATAAGCCATTTTACCTTGTGGTAATGTACTATTTTAGTTTGTCCCCTAAGTACTACTCGATTACCTGGTTAAATAAATTAAAATTAGTAGCAACACTTGGCTATCAGTCTAGCAGGTATGGAGATCTGCCTGACGTAATTAAACATTTAGGTATTGCTATGGTTGTTTCCAATTATTGATGATGTAACTATGAATTTGGTTGGTTTGAGGGTTTTATTTCGCAAGGGCCATATTTGGCCATGCTGCTCCAGACACAAGATAGACAACATCAAGTAATAGACACATAACGAAAGTTTTTCTGACACAAGAAGAGAGAAATACACCCAGGGAGGAATGCACCTGACAGGAATCGAACCTATGCCACCTACAACTCGAAGGTTGCTAGCGCAGTGGACATACCCACTGAGCCACGACGGCCCCATCTTTCATCTTGGACAACTGAAAATTGCAAATCAAAAAATTATGTTCTCAAATTTGCATGCAACGATATTTAACAATATATTTTACATGCATCACTTCATTTTTGCATCAAGATATTACAAATGTCATATTTTGATCCTAAACACTTGGTGTCATGATAAAAAATGCAATAATTTCAACGGATTTATCATTTTGGGACAGATTATACACCTGAATCTCAGTTCCGAAAATTGCAATGGAACATCTACATCAAAACTTGAAAAATCTTCTTGGTTTTCGAATGAATGCCGATGAAGCAACTTTTAATTCTTCAGGCAGAGAATCGGAGGCAGTCGCGATTCTTCTGTTTCGGTTTATTTTCGAACCGTTGTGGAATCCTAAAATAAATTACGGTGGAGATGAAGAATGTTGCTCTGTTCTTAGCGGAAGAAAAGAGAGCATTTGTAGATATTTAATGCTTCTCTCTTCTAGAGCTATCTTAAACATTAAAACCGAACTAACCAGTATATTCACGAGCTATACCTCTCTTGATCAAATATTTAAAACTATTTTTGTTTCCGACGTTGTCGTTTAGAAAAACTGTGGAGGAAAATGTCACTAATTTAAAAAGTGGCTCTACTTTGATACACAACAACGAAACATTAATTTGTTTCAAACGCAGATATACATTGTATCTAACCATCAAAATAATTAATTATTTAATACCAGGGTTTTGGCGAAAAAGCGGACTGAAACATGAAGACCATTGAAAAGAAAATATACACGTTTAACGCGTTATACAGCTGCAGGAAAAATCGAAACACCTCTGCTTATTTTTGCATTGTTCATAGAAGCACATTATTATTCAATAGTTTGCATAAGTGGTCGTCTTCACGTTAAAGTGCATGTAAACTTGGTAATTCATGAAGACAATGCGAAATTCTTATTAAAATTTAATCACGAATACCAAGTTTGAAGTTATTTGATCCAGCCATTTCTGGACTAACCCAGAGCTCATACTTTTATTTATATTTTCCAAAATATAATCTTTCCTAACACGCTGAATTTTCTTTATTATGTTACTATTCAAATATTGTAACATCTATGAAATATTTCTTTTTAAATTTAATTTTAGTCTGCAATATTAATTATGAAATAAATAATCGAAAAAATAAGGAAGAGTAACCTTCATATAATTTTGACGGAAATCAATTAAGAACTTTTTACGTGACTATGGAACATTTCAGCTCTTACAACTGCACCGGTCCGTGCTTCATTATAGTAAATTTAATATTCCCTATTTTTAGCTTTCTTTTGCAAAAGAATGAGGAATTTCTACTGGAAGGGAAGAGCTGAAAAATTTCATTATCGTATAAGAAGTACATTTGAATAGATTTCGCTCAAGATATATGAAGGTTGCTGTTCCTATTTTTTCGAATATTAATTTCATAATTAATATAGCATACTAAAGCTATGTTAAAAAATAAATAGTGCGTGCACAATTTTTGGTACTTGAACAGTAAGAAAATAAAAATATTTCAATGTGATACAAAGATTATTTAGGAAAGTATGAATAAGAGTCTGGGAAACTAATTTAACATTAGGTGTTCCTCGCAACCCAGAAACGGCAGTACGAAAAGACTTGAAACTTGGTGTTTGATTTGGATAGATCAAAATTGCGTGGTATTATTGGAAAGTATGAATTTTGTGTGCTTTTTAATATGAAGCCAACCTTTAACCAGACGATGTATATGAATTTATAGTAGACATTATTCCCATCGAATGATACCTTTGATTGTGTTCTTCCATAAACGATGCAAAATTAAAGATGACAGGTACGTTTTGTAGTAGTATATTTATTTAAGCAACATAATTAACTTTACATGGAATATGTTAGACAGATCGCACAGAAATAATATGTACAAACAGTAACTCAGTAGGAAACGACTTTTCTCTGCATTGAAAATGTATAGTATCTATCGTTCCATATTAAATTCGAAGTTAAGGAATAAATTAATGTACATTTATTAGTACACAGTGTTAGCAGATTATTAGAATACTAGTAGCAGCTTGTAAACAAATAAATATTAAATTGAGAAACAAAGCTAGTAGCGGTTTGCAAGTGGGGAAATTAATAATAAATCATAACACCTCGTCACCTTAAGTTACGAAGTCTAGTTTTCTTGGATGGACTATTTGTCCACGTGGAAAGGGCATGAATAGGTACGGGATTCTGAGACAGTTGAAGGTGTTTGACTTTCCTCCGTATCATCAGTCAATCCTTTCAATCTTGTGATACGCTTCTGTCTCGCATCTGATCGATATGACTCTTGATTCTTTATACTTTATATTCTTGATTATTAAAGTAATCTAAAATGATATCAATTTTTGCACATCCTTCATGCTTGACAGAGATGAGTAACATAAGGAATTGGATATGGGTGCGTTTGCATTGCCTTATTCAAGGAAACCTTATAATCTCCGTACAGTCTTATTTCACCAGAGGGTTTGATAACTTGAACTACTGGAGTGGTTCACTTTGGGCTAGAAATAGGCTCAACCACATTTACAGCAAGTAGTTTGTTTAGGGCAGTCCCAATCTTAGCACGCATCGCAAGTGGTACGTTCCGTGCTTTGACACGATTGGTGTAGTAGTAGGATCTGATGGTAAATACATGTTAGTTCCTTTACACAATACTAATTTTTCTTCAAAACTTCTTTATAGTCTTCTAGGAATTGAGAAATGTGGAACTAGCTTCCGAAACTGAATTCAAGACAGAAATTTAAATTCCAGGTGGACTGAACAATTCATATCCAAATATGCTAGGTGCATCTATTTCTAGAAACAAAGAGACTCAACTGCGCATTTAATTGCTGGTGTTGAACTCAAATCAAGCACACATCCTTTAAATGTACAAAATTATTTTGAAATCAGACAGTTGAAATGAGGATTTATGAATGAGTGTTTTTGTTTCGGCCATAAACTCTTATAAGTTTCATATGAAATCATTGAATAAAACGAACCTGAGTCCACTTCCATCTTGCATTCCTCGCATTTCATAAGTACTCTCACCTTTTCTTTGTAAGGTAATTTGGTATATTCCTTCAAAGTATTAACCGTAATATGTAGAATCCAGTTCAGTATTTTGAACTTCAATGTTATAGAGATTCTTCCGCGGCTTTTGCGAAAATTTCTCTCCCTTATTGTTTGAGGGGTAAACACTCTCAAGGTGTCTCTTTTTCGACAGGAATGGCATGTAGAATTTTTGTACTCGCAGAACAATCATGGAAACCACCACAACCATGGCAAGAACTATTTATGAATGGAGCTCAAGCTCCATCATACTTGTTTGAATTGTACTTCGAATATTTGATATGATCTGTAGAGTCCGAAAAGGACATTGGAACGCAAAGCTGCTGCTTGAATTTTCTTAACTTGAGAAGCAGCAGTCTCAGCAACCAAGGATTTGGAAATAGCATCTTCAAAGGTAAGTTCAACTTCTGCTAAGAGTCTTCGTTGAACCCCTTCATTTCTCAATCCGCAAACAAATTGGTCTCGCACTCGATCCTGAAGTGTATTTCCGAAATTGCGATCTTCTGCAAAATGGTGCAAAGCTGTCACATAGTAAATGATGCTTTCGTTTGAATTCTGTACTCGTTTGAGAAATTGATATTTCCGATAAATTTCTGAAAATTTCGGGCAGAAGTGGTCCTTTAATAACTTTAGCAGTTCGTATGTTTAATTGGAAGACATTTCCGAATAAGCGGACACCCAGTCTTTAAATTACATAGAGCAAGCGATGTTGCACGTTTGCTTTCATGTTATCGAATCCTATTTGTTTTAAGAAATAATTGTAATTGATCTGCATACAGATCTCCCTACGTTACTTGCATCAAACTGGGAAATTGATCCAATAATAGCAATCTCGCATCAGGCATTAGATATCCGTATTATTTCAAAATTAAATCATCGTAATAATTTCGAAGATAATCCAGAAGCCTTCATCCCATCCTCATTGTCAGTTGTTGTAGAAGTATGTTTTTTAAATTACCACAATTGATTTTCCATAAAATATTTTGTACGGATCACACACACACACACACACAAATGCATATATACAAGCCGAATAACTCAAAAACCTCTTTTTGATTGAAAATATGCATGAATAAATATTAAACTAAGATTCAATGCTAGTAGCGTCGCATAGGAAAATAAATAATAAATCATTAACAGTACTATTCCATTCCCATCTGTACATACAATACCTAAACATATGAGGAAATGACTGTTCGTGTGTATGCTTTAATTTTCCATATTTTTCTTTTTACTCTTTAATAAAATAATACTAATAATTATTAACCATGAATAGTGAAAGTCACAAAAAATCATGATGCAATGCAGATTTAAAAAAGCCTTTAGAGTTTGATATGTTGAATAGTTAACTCTAGAAAAATGACGCAAGTGAAAAAGTTTATTAGTGTTTATAGGAATGAAAAGTACTGTAATATTTATCATTAACTGGCTCTACTTATTTTCTATTTTATCTGGCGTTTGGCGCAGTTTGTCCTACTTTGTACCTTGCTCCATAAAATCCGAATAACCAACCAACCAAAACCGGCTCTGAAAAGGTTCATTAGTTTTATTTTCATGTGAAAATTTCAAAACATTTATTCATTTGAACTCTCCTGTATTGTCCCTCTTTTCATACTTGCTGTGCTTCAGTCATTTTTTTGTATCTTTCCAACAGGTTGAAATTTGACATATAGGTGTCATTTGCAAATTTTCTGATTTCAATGATGCAATTTGAAAGGCGCATTTTGAAAAGCGAATTCAAAACTTAAGACACTTTTCCGATCACTTAGAAATTTGATGTGAATTGAATGAAGGGAAGGATACTAATATATGAAATTTAAAGTTATAAACTGTGGGGTGATTTTTGGTTTCGAGTACATTTAAATTAATCTTATTTTACGACTACATTAATTTTATTAGGTTGCAAGCTATAATGCACCCATGCATGTCGAAAATGTAGTTATTCTTCGTTAATAGGATGTTATTAATATTCGTGCAAATGTTTGTAAATTGAAAAATTGTTTGTAATTGCAAGGTGTAAAAATAAGTTTTCTTGCTTAATCCTTAAAAATTGAAAGTGAAATATTTCAACATCATCAAATAAAAATCCATTGCACCAAAACAATTAAAACTGGAGGTACGACAATGTCTGGTACAAGTATATATTTAGTAAAATGGCAGCAATACTGAAAATTTAATATAGGGTAATAATGTATACAAACAAAAGTGTGTTTCTTGATGAAAACATGTTAGGATTCAAAAGAAACAAATCTATTTCACCTATGTTAAGATACATTTAGTTTTATGCAGTCTCGTTATTAGCGCCAGAGTATTGCAAAAATATGAACTATATCAGATCTTTTAAACTTTTGAATTGTTATTCATAATTTCAGTGGCGCAGTTTGGCCCAATCTGGCCCTTGAGCCATAAAAAAACAATCAACCAACCTCATAATTTCTGAAAATAAATTTCTGTTCTGGAGTTTCATTGAAGTTCTTTTATATATTAGAAAAAGGTTGAGATTTAATCTTAATTTTAGTGAGTGGTAATGTGAATACATTATTGACTTGAGTGCTAAAAAATTCATGTTTCATATCTCACGAACAAGAAAAAGTGAAACTCGACAAACCCCACTCAAGGTACAGGGAAGGAAAACTGAGCTATATCAACACTCACTTTCTAGTTGATGAAGAGTTCTACTTTAGAATATTCACTTAATGAAATAAATATTTACTCCCATCCATGTTTACCATCTTTGCTTGGCGCTAAAAATAAACGATTTAGATTTTGTTAGGTTATCTAAGTACTTTACTTAAGGAATATTTTTAATTACTAAGTCATCATGGGATGAATAAAACCAGCATATTTATTAGGATTGATGTTGGCGTTCTTCGAAAAAATACTCTTTACATCCTAACATATACCTAAACATTTATTAGTAAACAATATTAGTCTAAAACAACAAAGAAATATTTGGTGAAAATCATGTTTACGTCTGTTAAAATTTCAAACCCAATTTCAACAAAAAACAGTTCAAGTGTGTTACTGCGACATATTGAAAAGTGAAACACAATACTATAAGCAGCGGATAAAATACAGGGATATGTGTGAATTTTTGGAGGTAATGCCTTAAGGTTGGGATGAGATGATTCCTTCCTAACGGAGTATCAAGTTCGATTCCGAGATCAAAGTGAATGCTCTCTGCATGTCATGTTTCCATAGAGAGCATTCCACAACATTCTCCTTCGATCCCGAAACCGGTTCTTGGAGGAGAATTCTATTCCATCGGAAACATTTTTACTGCAACAACAAAACGCTATTTGGACAATCTTTAAATTCCTTCTGTTATGTCCATCTCTCTTTCCAGAGAAATATCGGTGGAAAGTTTGGAGTAGGAACTTAAGGATCCGGTTGTTTTAGTAGCCCCAAAGGAAAGATCGTGTCCAAATAATGACCAGTTCTTTCCTTTAGGAGAATTTTTTTGCCATGTCTTGATGAAAAATACAGAAAATATAGGTCGCAATGGACAGATATAAGACATGGTTTATAGGGGATTCTACAATGCCCCGCATTCTGAATTTTATCCCCTTTTAGATCCGAAAACCTAGAAGGGATGATTCTTTTTCGGAGTATAAAGACGGGAAACATTCTAACGATAGTAGCTCACGATCGCAGAGGATATTGCATCGGAGTATTCTACTCATAATCAATTTCAGGTCTCGAGCATTGTTTGGGGAAATAGTAAAAAATTCTAAAGCAAACATAACATCATTATCTGTAAAATTTCAAAGAATGTTTTCTATTTCAATAAATTTCATTCTTATTTTAATGAAAACAGGACTTATTTTTTGCAATATATATAATATATGAAAATGCAATGTAATACTTCCTTATAATAAACATAACAATGGTTTACATTATATCAAGTATTATTTGAATGGTTTTAGTGGTCATTATAAGCGCAGATTTTCATGTGTGAATTAATGTCTCGATTTGTACTAAAGATACATTATTTGTATCATGCATTTCAAGTAAAATTTTATACTTTTTAGAGAATATTTTAATGAATTTTGAAACGAAAAATATTTGGCGAATTTGGCTTTTTAATTTACTTCACTGAAGTTAAAAGAACTAGTAAAAGCGAGCCTATATACAAAATACATAGCAATGCCAACTATGCACGTCGAAAAAAACATTAGTGGATCCCTCATGTTAACAGGGGATTGTACAAGCTGGTGGTGGCCTCATGAATGGTATGGAGTTTGTATAGATAACATTCAATGGGATCCCTGGTACGTCTACAAATGTTTCTCATAGGTGAACGCTATGTGTGTATCTTTTCTGACGCGTTAAACCCTTTCATATCCTGCGTTCATTCTGATGAGTTTGGCCTCTTCCAACAGGACAATCCGCTGCCATATAAGTCTAGACACACCAAATTATGGTTAGACGAACACTCATCTGAGTTTGGGATCTTAGCATTTTCACTTAAGTCACCAGATTTCAACGTTATCTGACACATCTGGGATGCCATGCTGCAGAACACAGAAATCCTATACCTCGGAATATAACAGAATTGTAAACAGTACTGCAGGAAGTATGGTGTTCAATGCCGATATAATACTTCCACAAAGTCGTGGAGTCCAAGACACGTCTCATTTCTGCTGTTCTAAGCTCCCCTGGGAGATCTACCTAGTACTAGACTGGTGTACCATTTTTCTGGCATTTCAGTGTATTCCTTTCGCCAGTTACACGTTATTCTGAAATTGCTGTTAAACTTTCTCCAGCTTTTATTTAGATAAGCTTTATTACATTAAAATTAGTCCTTTTATAAAGGAACATTAAACTTCGACTGTCTCTCTAAAAGAAAATTTGATTGCACATCGTTTGGGATGCAAAGGTTGGGCAATTTGGTTAACGATTCTACAGCTAATGGTAACAGCCTTTCCGTATTGATTTTTGGAATTCTCAATATGTTTATTAATTTATAAATATAATTTAATTATTTTATATGTAAAATTTTAATATAAAATGCTCAAGTAGTTACTTCTTGTTTGAAATACACGGTTGTTAAGACACTGTTACTTGCACTGGATTGCTTTTGTAATTTAGTGCTGCATCTTTCTTATGGGTGCCTTTCTTCATGTTAGGATATATTTCTTCAAAACCTTTTTTATAATCTGCTTGTTCTATGCGAAATTTTCTATGGGAGAGATGCATGAGTAGCATTAACAATGAGCACTAATCATTCGCTCATTATTGTTTAGCTTAAGATAAGATGAAGTTTCCACGAAAAGTAGTTCTTTTGTTACCGAATTAAAAACAAAAATACTTTTGACCCCCAGGTTTTCCAGCCATTTACATCCTTAACATTGTCTTGCAACAAGAGGTGGGAACACTATATAAAAATATAAATGATCATCAACATCACTGACTGGTATATGTAGTCATAACACATGTAGTTCGTCTTGCCACATTTCTCCTTCAAGAGAAAGAACAAATCTGTACAGATTCCTGAAGAATAGGACACATTCATAAATCAGAGCGCTTAGAACGAATCAAGAAAATTGTCGTCTTTTTTACGCTTATTCCTTATGTGATGATGGAATAATCAATTAATTGGGCATCTTTAATATTTCTAATACATACTTTTTCTCTGACCTAATCAATAAACGTGATTACTGTTTTCTTGTCAACGGACCTCCTTACTCTGGAGCAATAATAACTTGTGTAAACACCCAGTATTTACTGCAGTGTACAAGGATGAGTGAGCAATAAAAACCTTCTCGATTTTCTTTGAAGCAATATAAACAGAGAATACACAAATTGCTAAGTATCAGATTATGCTACTACTTGCGCAATAATCAAAATAAAGTATCGTCATGTTTATCAGAAATGCGAGTTGATGAATATGATCAAGTTGATAAATATGATCTTTCAAAAAGTTCATTCAAATGCTGAAAACTTTTGTTCGTGTAACGCTAGCTACAAGATAGAACAGGGATTATAACGAGACAACGTAAAACATCCAGTTTGATAGTCTTCAATCTTAAGATACTGGCTTTCATAGAGCGCATGGTCCGATTAGGATATTGTATTTTTTGATGAAATGTACCCGTTTCTTACAGTTTCAGGTGTAAATGCTCTTTTTTTTCTCTAGGAAACTTCTAAGTGCTGTCCATACAAACACACAGCAGCTTATCTGTCTACTATTGGCACCCCGATACTCTCGCAATCATGAATAATCTCCAGTTTACAATTGCGGACGGCAAACCATAGCCCGTTGTCCTTACTCTTCAGCCTCCTCGCATTGATTCCTTAATCTAGGGACAAGTGAAGAACCCTGTATACGAGACGTCTATTGACTCAGATGAAAGCTTCGTTGCAAGAATAACTTGTTTCCCAGTGCAATAAAATACACGGCAACCATTGATTCAATGGTGTAGTGCCAGGCTTGTTGTAGGTTTCAATTTTAACTACCTTCATTAATAATGAGAACATTATTTCCACTCAATTTATTCATGTAACCGCCGGTTTTCTATGAAAATCGTAAATGAATTTTTGAAAACCCTATGTATTGAGGTTAGTGTGTCGTCAGCTAGTACGGACCACTATTTCTAACTCTGTACGAAAACATTTTTCTTCATAGAAGCAAAATGTGAAAAAGAGCAAACCGCTTTTATACGGGTTTTGCGCAGTGAATATGTAAGATACATGATAACCAAATTGTGTTACAGTCTTTCCTCTTTACTCCAAACAAAAATCAACACAGGTTCATCTAATGATATCCTTTTTTGTATGGTTGCTCCTTTACCATCTGATCTTCCATATTGGGTTAGTTCATGAGTGCCTCACAGTTCATGATTCGATAGGTTCAGTGCAAAGTTTTTAGACCAAGTGAGATAAGCAGATACAACATTTGAGGAAATAAATATACTTCCAAGAAACCTTCACGTACTGTCACCTCATGACACATTTATACATTACGCAGAAAAGAAAGTACTATAAGTGTTTTCATTAAAGCTATAAAATTCTAAGATTTAATTAGAGAAGGTATGTACAGTGCTTATACACATTTCCGTCTAAAATGTAAGCTTAATTCGCAAGCGTAGAAAGTAATGTGAACAACCGAAATTTTAAGCAAATTCTAAACAATTGTAGGAGAGCATGCAAATTTTATCAGTTGATGCTATATTCCTAAATAAGGTGTGCGCATCCCAACTGTATTGATACAACTTACCACTGAAGGCTTGTTTTATTCCCGTTTCCTCCGATCCCCGTGTGAAAGAGATGCCAGAGTCAACGGAACATCAACCGACAGTCTTCCAGCAGCACATAGCTCTTATAGCAAAACTTAATAAAAATCTTAAACGTGATGTTTGGATCAAGCTTTTACCCTTCCAAAGGTTTGACAAAGGAACTACCTGCCCTCCTTTTTCACCCAGCATTACACCTTTGGGCTTTCTTGTGAATAAATGTCAAAGACCTTGTAAACACCTCTCATTGATGTCACTGGTTTGAAGACAAGAACGGGCAATACTAATACCGATGTTGAAGGCAATGTACAGTTCGGATATGTACAGTTTGGATACTAATTAGATGTCCTTTCACGACAGGTGAACGTGTCAAAATGGAATGAACACAAAAACACTGAGTCGTTGTATTACACGAACCACTTCTAATAGAAAGTGAGTGGAATAAATAGAAAGAATACACAATTTCATGTTATTAAAATGTGAAATTGCAAACAACCTTTATGTACGTATTGTATAATGATATTCAGAACTTGTCTTTTGATTTGAAAGAAAAATCAATTGTACGAAGATGCACTTAATGTCATATAAGCCTCTTTTTCCAACAGGAGATTGGGTGGAGAAACTGATTTGTGCCCCAACATACTTTTTCGAGGTTTCACCTCAGAGGGACGAAACTATTCTGGACCGAGTTCGAATGAGAACAAAAGGCTCTGGGGATTGGAGCCCGATTGTTGCTCGGGTATTAAAGCCATCATGAGATTGTCGTTGAAAATAATTGAGGGTGTGTGCTGATCACCAATTGATGAAGAGCCTGCATGGTATGCGCTTTGAACACATTAATCTTGTAAATAAATTAAATGCTTTCTGGCCGTCTTAATAAAACCGCATCTACAGATATTGTACAATATCGGTACTGATGAGAATGACAAAAATGAACATTAATCACTCATTTCTAGGGCAGTTAATTGCCCTGACACTACTTTTAAAGTTCCGTATATGTTCTAGGAATATTGAAAGAGAAAAATCTTACCTAACTTCCTTTTCGAACTTTTCAAGGTAGGTTGGTCAACCGGTGAGCAATATAATCAATCAAATCTGACCATTTCTCCTTTTTCTTCCAATAATTCCATAAATAGTAGGCCACTAAATTATAGGCATTGTATTATCGGAATGGATGACAGTAAAATCATGTATTTAGAAATAAGTATCATCTTTCAATACTAAATTTATTTTTCTATCAAAGAATACTGCTTCTCTATAGCATGCATCACTTTGAATAACTACGTATTAATGATTCATCAGCTGTACTAATATTAGTGGATTGTTGAATGTATTCTAAATATTTTTCCCGAGGGGAAAAGAATGTAACAAGAAACAAAATGTTCTTGGAGTGAAAGTAATTCCCTTTTAAAAATAATTGTTTTTAAAGAGCACCGAATGCTAACACGTCTTTTTTTCTCCCTTCAGAACTAAAGAAACAAATGGAAATGAAACTAAAAATGAAATGCGAAGTTATTGGGATCTCTCGTAAGGGAAAAATGATTTGAATGAAATAAAAATGAAAACTATTTCCCTCTCGGCCTGTTGTGTACTTTTTTGGGTGGATCTGGAATTGTCTTATTTTTTACTTTCTTCATAGATCTTAAAAGGAAATTGTTTTTCTTTGAATGCGTTGCATGTTTCAGATGTATTGTCTGAATCGAAGAACGCTATGAAATTCAAAACTTTTAAAGATGACACATGACAACACTACATTTATTTTCTACATCACTACATCATGCAATTGAAATGCCGCATACAACGTTTGTAAAATGAGAGTATATTAAATTAGAATATTTTATATGGATGATTTTTTACCTGAATTAAATGCATTCAGAAATCTGATTTCTTTTCTTATAATAGGTCCGCAGTGATTCACTAGGTTTGCATCCTGCACTAGCAGTCTATGAACTGTAGATGGTATGGGTTTAATTCCTGTTACTACCCTGAGTATATTTCTCCCTTCTGTGTCAGTAAAACTTGCCTTGCGTGCAAGTTCATTTACTTGTCATTTGACTGTGGTTTAAAATTATAAAGTGTTGTCCTCTGTTGTTTCCCTTCGGGATTGATCGCCACTGCTACAGTAATCCAACTACCAACTACCTACATTTACTTGAAGGAAAAAACGTTGCATGGAGCAACTTGGCTAGATCTGGTCCTTGTACCATAAACAAACCAATTATCTGCCTATAAATTCAAATTAACACTGAATAAAATTGCATTTTATAAAAAGTTTTAGTTTTTAGTCTTGTATAAATGGATAATTATAAGATACAAAAATAGATTACAACGTAGAATGATATAAAACAAAGAAATCAAGGTTTTAATTCAACGAATAAATCAAAAGCGTTAACTTTGTTTATGTTTTGCGTTTTATTAAAGTAAACTATCCACAGTTTGTTCTAAGCATTTATATTCAAACCTAAAGTACATTTTTATTTGTAAAGCGATTAGCTATGCTATGATTGAAAATTTCTCAATGCAAATTAAAATTTTACTGGTATGAGTACAAATAGAAAGCGTTTTCACATATTCCAAACTTTGTTTTTTGATGGATTATATATTAAGAGATAATTAATGTATACATATCCTTTACATTTAATTTAAAATAGTTACCCATTAAAATCACGAGCTTAGTTGCTGATTGCAAACCTCGCTATACAAACAAAGGACTTTCAAGGGAAGTTGATTTGCTTTTATGTACGTAAAAGGAGTCATGGCAAACCCATTGTCCAATACAGATGGATTCTTGACTATTCTGCTGGCTCTAGTGTTTACCACCTACACAATCTGGTAACTTTCCTTCAATTGAAGTACGCTTTGTGGGGTGGTTGACTGGAATTTTAACAACACACAATCTTATAGAATTCATAATTATCTAATTAAAACCTTAGATATTGCTAATACAGGACTTTGACTTTAAGCAAGAAGTAAAAATGAATGTAAAAAACAAATCTCATTTTAGAGCAGTGGCCCCACAAATTTTAAATAACATGAGAGCCCTAGATTTACGTCGGAAAGCGAAGCTAAATTACAAACATTTGACTCGCGTATTATGCAAGAACGGACAATGTATAAGACTGGCACATCATATAAATAATTCAACTTGACATTAACGAAAACAAAAAGGCTCTTAAAGAAAGCTAGTTTGATGGATTAGTACAGCATTTATTGTCTATCTAGAGTTCTAAAGTGATTTTAAAAGGAGAAGGATATTTAAAAAATATTGACTAGAAAGGTAAGAAATGGGTTTTCCGGCGTTGTTAAATGTTCAATTTTTGGGAATTGTTTTCACCTATCAAAATATGTAGAGTTTGATGTTCTATCTTTTTTACCGCAACTATTTCAATAAGATATTTTATGCAGAGGCTTAAAAGGGTTTTAAGTGTTATCTTGTACACTTGTTTCTATTCTTTAAAATTTAAATTGAATTGCTTTAAACCAATTTTAACGCTATCGAAAAGTATGTATTTTCTGTGGTGTAATATGCTCTTCCAAAATTTTCATGAAACACACTGTAAGACAAAAAAAAAGTTGCACCTAGAAGGAATTGTCAGAATGCAATGAAATTTACAAGGTTGGTAAAGTGCTTATGAATGAGTAAATGATTAAAATTTGAGACTGAAATATGTAAACTTTATTGAGAAAAATTAAAAAAAGTGGTATAATTTAGTATGGCGTATGACCGCCATTATTCCTAATGCAGCATGCCAAGCGTCTTGGTAGTGAGTCATAGAGGTTCTTTATGAAGTCCTGCTACAGTCCATTCCATGCTGCTTGAACCCTGTCACGTAGTTCCAGCAGATTACGCGGAACGGATGCAGTGGTGACATCTCGTCCAATGGCATCCCATACATTCTCGATCGGGGACAGGTCCGGTGAGTATGCCGGCAATGGTAAGATATCGTTGTGTCGTTGTCAAGTTCTAGAGCAATATGTGGTCGAGCATTGTCTTGTTGAAAAACCGGGTGAACCTGGGTGTTCAGGAATGGGACCGTAACTGGCTGTAGAATTTCTTGTACGTAACGCTGGCCTGTCAAAGAGCCCGTAACGAATACCAAAGGTGATTTGGCATCATACGAAATTGCACCCCACACCATGACACCGGGTCTTCTAGACTCTGCAGAACAAACCGTGCATCTTGGTGCTGACCACGTTGCCTCCACACACGGATTCGATTGTTGTCTCCACCCAGACAGAAGCGGAATTCCTCAGTGAAGACCACTCGATGCCATTCGACGCCCCATGTCCTTCTGGCACGACACCATTACAGTCTTTGACGGCCATGCAATGCTGTTAAAGGCAGTCGCCTTAACGGTCTACGTGAGTTTAGTCCCACGTCGTGAAGCCGTCGACAAATGGTACGATCACTTATTGGATGATCGAGAGAGGTTCCCACTGCCCGTTGGATGTCTGCAACAGTGGCTGTTGGATCAGTACGCTCATATCTTACAACACGTCGATCCTCTCTCGGTTCGGTTTCTCTAGGCCTTCCTGAGCCTGGTTGACGCTTTGCATGTGTCTTGTTGTATCCACCGCTGCAAACAGCGTGCAACAGTAACATCACTACAACCAATATGTTGCGCAATCCGTCTATTAGACCATCCACCTTCTCGGAGGTCAATTACTCGGCCTCTGTCAAACTCTCCCACTTGCTTAAATTGCTTGCGAACTTTTTTCCGGGGCATAACTCAATGAGAAACGATGTAACCAACACAACAGCATGAGTCGAAATGAATTTGCTGCACTACTGGATGTCCTTTTACGCCCCGGTATGCAGCATGTTTAAGAGCTGCTCATGCTCAAACGATTCTGAAAATTTGATCATTTGCATCTCCAACGCAGATGTACCACTCCTCCAAATTTCATTTATGCCGGTCTACTCCTTCCAGGTGCAACTTTTTTTTGTCTTAGAGTGTAATTACATCGGTTTTGTATAAAATTACTCCAATAGTTTTTCAAAATTTTACAAATTTGAAGGATTCTAATAATATAACTCATAGTACAGTCTTTAAAGCGTTCAACAAAGTTAACAGTACATTAAATTTTTCGAACTTCGTGATTGGAACAACTATGCATATTTAGATGTGTTTAATATCGGAATATGCATTAAAACGTTATGCATAGAAAACATAATTCTGACCAATAATACCATAACTTTGCCTTTAAAAGAAGACACATCTTCTGTTGATAAAACTAACAGCAGGTACATGGATTTCAACGCATGTGTTCAATTTTGGAATGAACCTGGAAGTGGTCACGTGAACCCGAGTCCTCAAACAGAACAGAATTCTAAGGATGTGTACTATAAGAAAAAGATGATCTGATTAGAAAACTAAATTTTATGGACTCCACGTTAACCCTCCTGGTGGTTGTCTCGACGAGGTATCTCGTCACTAGGAAAACTGGCCAAATCTCGGAGGACGAGATATCTCGTCATTTGAAAAAGACTCACCACATCTTGGTCTCGTCCTCATAAAAAATCGGCAATACCTTGATGACGAGATATCTCGTCATTATCAAAATTGGTCTGCTCTTAATAGACGAGATATCTCGTCGAAACCACCTTGGAGGGTTAAAAACAAGTTTTAGAACTCTCGCTCAGAATTCTCACGAATTTCTAACAAAGGGGATGAGGTACCCTGCGGCATGTCATACATACTTGAACTCAAATAGAACACAATTCTACGAATGATTACAAGTGTACCTTGATATAGCTAATAGCTAACGTTTATCTGACCCCTTCAACTTTAAAAACCATTTCCCAAACCCTCGATCTTTCATAATGGAAGTTCTCACAAATTTGTAACGAAAGGAGAATGAGACTTCTCGAGCTACTTTTTGTGTAACACACTCTTGAACATCGCTTTGTGTGCGGAGTTCGACTGATATACACTGGCGTGCCAAAAGTCATGGGACAGCAGTATGCAAATTTACAAGTGGCCCTCACATCACGTTAGAAGGGCATAAAGAGTCAGATGGTTATCAGTGCTGTCTGTTGGAACTTGAAAGTCTTGCAAAACGTTTATTAACGTGATAATGGCTACCCGACGAGAATTAATCGAGTTTGTAAGGGGAATGATAGTTGGAGCTCGACGCATAGGGCATAGTATTTCGGAAGTTGTTGAGACTTTTAAGATTGCTCACTCCACAGAGTACCTCATGGAAGGCATTACCTTCCACAACGGACAGAGAGGCCGCCAAGTCTGCTGAATGATCGAGACCAGCGGCGTCTGAGCAGAAGCGTTCGTGCTAACAGACGAACGACACAGTCTGAACTTAATGCCACATTCAATGTGAGAGAGGGACGCACTAGAGGCGAGTCTGTGAGGTCCGTGCGGCGAAATTTGGCGTTGATGGGATATGGGAGCAGAAAACGAGTACCTTTACTCACAGCATATCATTGGCTTCAGCGCCGCATCTGATCTCACGAACACATGCATTGGACCCTAGATGACAGGAAGAAGGTAGCGTGGCCCGATGAGTCACGTTTCCAGTTGGTACGAGCTGATGGTCTAGTTCGGGTGTGGCGCAATCCCCATGAGGCTATGGATCCAACTTGTCAGCAAGGACTACAGCAAGCTAGTGGTGGTTCCATAATGGTGTGGGGAGTGTTTACCTGGCATGACTCTTGGTCAATGACAGGAAATCGCTATGTTCAGCTGCATGGTGACCATTTGCAGCCCTTTATGGTCATAACTTCCCCGATAAAGATGGGATGTTGAAGGAAGATAATGATCCGTGTCACCTGCCCATTTTGTTTGCGATTGGTTTGAGGAGCATTCTGGACAATTCCAACACATGATTTGGCCACCTAGATCTCGATGACATGAAGCTCGTGGAGTATATCGGGAATAAGATCGAAAGAGCCATTCGTGCACAAAACACAATCACGCAATTATGGGCGGCTAACGAGACAGTATGGCTGAACATCAAGAGAGAAATACATAGACCGCAATTTATTAGAGATAGTACCATATTGAAGTAGAAAATATATCATAAATAGCGGACTTCTATATTCAGATATAATACTGGTACAGTTGGAAGACGGTGAGGAGGAAATAATGTAACCTTCAGATTCCGAATTTTTCGTGGAAAGGATGAAGGAATTTACTGGTAGAAAACGGAAAACTTGAATACAGCACTTGAAGGGCAAAACATTTCTCAGTCCTAAGGGCTCTAATGTGCTGCGAAAATTATGATTGTGTAAATGGGTATCCTAAAAAATAACAATATTTGTCGTTATATTTTGTATTTGTTTTATATAAAGTTCCTGGTTAAAAATTATGATATATTTAATATTCTTTAGTTTAATAATGAAGTTCATAACATTTAAATTTAATTAGAAAAACAATTGTGCGGGTATCTAATTAAGCATTATTAGCACACATAGAGCCTGGGCTGGAAGATATCCTAAGTGACAGTTTATATCATCCGATCTGAGGTGCACCTTCCATGGGGTTAACCCATGCTATCATTCTTCGATCATGTCTAAAAGTCAGGATATTCATTGTGGTATCTTACTAAAAACCAGCCCAACTACCATTATTACAACTAGTAGTTAGGCCACGATCACTAACCGACTTGACTTTTTGTGTGCTTTTTATAGTCTTGACTAACATACGTCTAAATTTCGTAAGGCTCTTCTCGAGTTTCATGAGAGTAGAACATTTGATCATTGTGCTTCGGTCCGATTTTTATGCTTATAACTCAAAACAAATATGTTCTTTCGAGTGTAAGATTAAATAGACAAAACTTTTCGTATCCTTGTTTAGAAAGCTTTTTGCTGAAGCCCATAAAAGCCAATAGTCTCAAGTACTGTAAAGCGAAATTCGCATGTTAAAGATCTATGCACGGATTCTAAAATTTTTGTCCTATTGAAATTTTGTTCAGGAAAAGCATGTCTTATTTGGTATTCATCTTTCTGTTTACAGTTCCTTTGACGAATGAAATGTTTCCCTCATTGAGTTTGCGCTGTCACTGCGATTACAATGCAGTGATACTATGCAGTGGTAATTGGAGGATTTTTTGTGGGGTCTTTACTGGTGATCTGTTCTCGTTTGGAATTGTCCACAAACAAGGAATAGCAGAATGGGGCACACGAACGAAATTCTCAATAGCTATGGTGGATTGGTGATTGTCTCTCACATCACTAACACAATTTTATAATTAACTTGGTTGATCTCTATGTAAAATGTCTAGATACATTAACACTTATAAATCATAATTCTTGTAACTATGAGATTATAACAAATAAAAAAGCATTTAATGTAATGCTAGAAAATGTCTGAAAATCTGTGTCTTTAATATCATTTTTACAGCATAGTATTTTTACCTTGTATCATTCAATTTCTTCTGGCATTTTTTAGACTCGTAAAAGACCTATTTAACAATCATGTTCAGTTAAAAAGTATTAAATTTTGAAATCTGTATATTAATCCTAGATTTTAAAGGTTATTATGAATATCCCGTTTATTAAAAGCAAATAGTAAACTTTGACCTTTACAATGAAGAATTTTTCCATCTTCAAAAATACATTTATCTAAGAAAGATCTTTGGATTCGTTTAAGGAATCTCGCTATCATAATTATTCCTGTTTGCATAAGAAAATTACTATTTTAACGAATTCATTGAAAGTACCGTAGCAAACAGGACAGTTCCTTTATTCTTTGTTCAATAACTTTTATAACAAGCGAAACATCTTTTTACTTTGTGTTTTTAATGATGATACTTATAAATAATTTAAACCGGAATGAATTTCAATGCAGAAAAAGTTAGTATTGAAGTATTCTAATTATGGTATGTAAAATTTATGAAAGGTTATAGAAAGTGGTTTAATGCTTTTCATAGAAGAAACTAGATTGCCATTGTTACACTATTGTGTTGCTCAAAATATTTTTATAACAAGCTGAGGCCGATGGCATAAAGAATTCGTACGAATGACTTTACGAATTGGAATAACACGTCACAGGAATGAAAAATAAAAGACGTACATAATTCAACATGCGTTTTGTACAAAATAATGTAACATATACGCATTTCTAATTTAACAGTTTGCACTCTTTGGAAAGAACTTAAATTCCATCTCACTGCTAAACTCTAACTTGATTTATTAGCTAATATATAATTTTGACATAAAATCATTTAATTAAAGCATATAGACTTGAATTATATTTCAATAGAGTAACAAAATTTGAACTGTCATCAATCAAATGACCATTCATATTTCATTAAAAAATATATTAAAACATGGAAGGGCAAAAAAAGCTTTACAAATTTCGTTTGTCCTAAATGTTTTTTTAAATGTGATGACATAAATATAAAAACTTTTGGATTAATATGATAACGAATACTTTTGAAAATGCTTTGAAAATTTTTTATAAGCCTGAATAACATTTATTGCAAAGCTAAAAACAAAATAAACCAATTAAAAAGAAAAACTATTATTATCACGACACTGGAGAAATATGAGTTATAACTATTTACATCTGTAAAGTTAAAGGTTTGGAAGAATTATTTTTCCTGTTCGGTAACGGGAAATAAAACATTAAAGTTTTTCTTCATGCCTCAAGTTTATAGATGTTTCTTATAAGAATACTACTATAAAAGGCCAAATTTGAAAACAAATTAATACCATGCATAATTTAATTCAAAAGAATGCTTAAAATAATGTCTGTGCAGTAAAGTAATGCTTTAACACAAATAAAAAAATTGGTTTCATGAGCTATGTGATTTATGTCCTCTCTGACTTTCTGTGTGCTGATATTTCTATAAATAGCTTGTAACCATAATTTCAAGTTAAAATAAATATACCATATCCGAAAAATAAGTATGAATCAATCCTTCAACTGAAGTTTACGTATTCCAGTACTTAAATAGTTACCCATTCGGCCAATAGTCACTAAAGTGCAATGCGTTGCTATAACAAAGATGAGCAGAGGTGGTAATTTTGCGTTGACTCAACGGTGATGATGAGTAGGAAGTAGGGTGTACCTAACATTATATTGATGAATTACGTAACAAGGACGAGACGATAGTAGAGGTGACCAATTATTTTATGAGTAATTACTTTAAATTATATCCGCAAGCAATATTAGATGTTGTTAGAAATAAAATCATTTTGTTGTGCTTAGTCAAAAAGAACAGATTTCATTTTTCTACGAATATTTCTTTGAAATCCATTCTTTCTGAAAGAAGTTTCACTTTTTATCACAAAGTATACACAATCTAATACAAAAATGCATTTTTTAAAGTCCTGATAATTTAAAATTCATATTTAAAATTTCGGTTAACAGTTGTGTTTTTAACTCTCTTCTCAAAATATTCTCCTGGTTCTGTAAAATGCAGTTCTTATACACAGAAACACATTTGTAATAGAAAATAATCAATTCTATCTCTCAACTCTTTATTAATAAATATCATTTAAAACCTATTTGTGTTTAAATATGCATTGCCATGGTAATGAGAAATAGAATAAATAAAACATAATAACTGAAAAATAATTAGTTTCAATTAAATGATACTTAGTACAAATGCAATTATTGTGATATTACTTGAATAATAATTAACTAAATATTCCCTGATCACCCTCGAGTATTTAAAGGGACTCGTAGCTTACAGTAGCACATAAGTGTTCGTGTAAGTATTCAAAGGGGATATACAAAAAAGGAATGCCTCCCGATTTGGTAATCTAGAAAATTCCGTAAACGCATTTTCAAGTAAATATTATCAATTGCTCTAAATTCCCTTCTTACTGTAAATGTGATGTAATAATAAAGCATGATTGTAGAATAGTGGATCGAAAAATTATTCTTCCAATGTTTTTA
The DNA here is from genome assembly GCA_933210815.1 of Meta bourneti. Lineage (NCBI taxonomy): Eukaryota > Metazoa > Arthropoda > Arachnida > Araneae > Tetragnathidae > Meta > Meta bourneti. The sequence goes on along the minus strand of OW119934.1, from coordinate 2,951,623 downwards.
TGAATAATTTAAAGGCCAACGGTCCCTGGAGATGGAAAATCCTCAAAGACAAATCCAGTCATATTTGAATATTTTTTTCTCAAAGGCACACAAACCTCCCCTAGCCCTTTCAAAATGACCCTGTCGTTAACATTTTCTGTGAGAATCATTTTATTTATCAAGTTATTTCCAGTCATCTGCGAGATTGTTTGACTTCTGCATTTTTTAGCTGAGCTTGTTTTAGAATTTCTATTTTAATCTTCTCGGGTTCTTGGTGAAAGCATGTATCCTACTCCCGGCTCATTTAAAATTTAGATCCCAAGAACTGCTTTTAATTTAAGCACTTGTAAAAAATATTTTTTTTTCACCTCCATCATTACAGTGGGATAATGTGACTTGCTCGCCCCCTTTCAAGACGACAGAAAAGTTCTATAAAAATTAACATAATCCACAATCTTTCATATTTAAAGAATGGGATAGCTAAGTAAGCTTTTTGTGCTACCTCACAATTCATTTGAACATGATAAATTTACCAGTAAAAACCAATGATTTTGGTTTAAAAAACTTATAAGATACATAATGTAAAAACGTCTTTAGGTGCATTGGTAGATGATGACATCATGAATAATTTACAAAAAACGTCTTCCTCATATTTAATTAAAGTACATTCTAGGTTTAACCTATTAAAATTCGGTAAACAAAATTATTCTGATATCAATCACTTTTTATGTTTTAAAATGCATTTGTTATTTCTTATTTGTGTACGGATCAAATACGAGGGATATTTGAATATCGGTAGTATTTGATCTAAGGGATACTTAGACATTAATTATGAGAGTGTAATGTAATTTGAATAAGAATGGTGATGTGCACGCACAAGACACAAAAATCAAATTAGCTAGTTTAGATATTGGTCTGTTAAATGTCCGCTATTGAGAAGCTAGAATTGTCTTCAAAAACCTTATTCCTTTTTTCAAATGTAATTATTTATCGACAAAATTTATCTATAAAATGCTCAATAAAATCTACATTTTAAATGAATGGCTTAACACTTTTCAGTATCAGTGAAATATATTCTGGTAACATAAAGCAAGACAGCATTTCAATTTGCGAACTTCTATGTTGAAAGACTGTACACTAAACGTTCTGAGTAATATCCGAATCATTATAAAATAATTGGTCAAAGTAGTAATTTATATTTATAATATTCACATAATAAACAAATAAAGCAATTACTTCTCGTTACAGTAATATATTGATATTGAAGGTAAAGTAATTTGAGGAATTTTTATCGATTCTTTTTTTATCCCAGTCTATTGAAATGAAATAGCTAATTTCATTCGTTAGTTTTATCACGTTTTCAAGAAATCTAAATTTAAAAAGAAACATTGATTTAAAATTAAAGCTACTTTTTTATTTTTATGGCAAAGAAAACTAAAAATATACAACGTAATATAATAATATACATTCAATAATACATTCAATTTCAGAAACAACTACTATAAAAGTAAGTTTCGAACAATATCAATTGAATGCTAATAATCATTAGATATATATGAATAATTTCCTGAACTACTTTTATGAAGTATTTTTATGTTTAAAGCGATACACCTCTAAGTAAAATCAATTGTCATCTAGTATATTCCTTTTCTTATACGTTTCTGTGTAATATTTAATGACATAAATATCCGTAAAACAATTCAATCGTGCTGCTTATTTAAATATCTGATGATTTGAATCATCTGAGGGGGGTATTTCTCTAATAATATGAAATTTGTCCTGAAAAGACTTGTTTTTACGGTCAATGAAATAAAGTAAGTCATCAATAAAATGCAAAAGAAGATGCAAAGTGTCGGCTCTGGATACAATCGTTGTTAAATCTGTGAAAGTTTCAACGATATTTATTCGAAGATTCTAAGACTGAAATCAGATATGATAAGAACTTCCTGTGATCAGTACCTTATTAGGATTAGTTATGTTGCGAAATCAATATTAAAGATATATGTAAGGGTACAGAAGATTCTAGTATCGAAATATTTAGAGAAACTGATGCTAAAATAATATAAATCCGTCTTGAAAGGTAAAATATGTGAAAGTAACTCACCTTTGCTAACACGGTAAAACATTCTAAAATTACTTTACCCAATCCGGTAAAAGTATGAGGAATGGAGTAATTTAAAAAGTGAATTTTCAAATAGGGTTTTATTAATCCAACTGAACTGATTAACAGAACTCCATTACCAACAGCATATTTAAAGGATTGTACTATGATTTTAGAAACTTTAGATGATATTTATGAAACGTTATCCAGAGCTTTAGAGAAAAACTCGATAATAAAGTAATTACACACACACATAGTAAACATATGATCTCTATCTCAGAATTTATTAAATTAACTCATTAATAGTCAAAGAGTTTAGGAAAAGATTTTATCAGCTTTAATCGAAATATAAGGGAACTAGAGGTTTTAGAAAAATACCATTCCGACATTTCACTAGTAAATGGAATTACATCGAAATCGACAATAAAATTTAAAAAACGGCAGAATTAATCTTTTATTCTAGAGGCCCTAAATATTAAATTCGTTAATTTTCTTCAAAAGCGAAATCAAATAAAATAAAAAACGGGAGGGTTTTCATTTATGGTAAAAACCTTACTCAATACGTCGATTGAATGCTCATCAATCATAAATACCCGACTTTCATAAATACACGTCTGTCCCTGAAAATGTTGCTACCGTTAAAAAGAGTAAACTTGGCAGGAGCTACTTCAATTCTCACCCCTTCAAATTTGTTTGGTTATACCATAGAAAACACAGCAATGATTAATTTGCTCGGATTCTGAAATTTATAACAATCCTTACTCTTCTACTTCAATTGTTCAAGCTCCGAGAATCACCTATTCAAAACAAGCTTGCGATCTGTGATGAAAACTCGATAAGGAATTCTGCCTCACAATAGAACTCTACTCAAATAGAAAAATATCTATAACAGTGTTTCTGAATACAACTATAATTCAGACCTAAATCGAATAGGGAATATGAGAAATTGCGTGGGTTATTTGATTCTCCTCATTATGCTCATTTGATTTGACAACTAGACTGGCTCTGAAGCATAATTACATTTTACTAATGGTCTCAAACTGAAAGTTCTGCTCCTTCATCTCAATGAAATGGCAACATATTCGATTCGATCATTCTGCCGAAGGTTACATAGTGAGTCGCAACTTCATTTAGTGAAATACACAAGACACAAATTACATCCAATATTTATTTCTCTTCCTCAATTTTATAATCCGATTTGCTAATCCTCAAACAAATATTTTTCAGTCGAGAACATATCCCAGAAGGTAGATAGTTAGTTAAGAATTAGCATCGCAACAACAGGTTATTGGGAATCACGAAGGGAAACATCCGAGGACAACAACTCGTCATTTGGAACCACTCTCAACACTTGAGATGGCATCCCACTCTCCAAACACCATACCTACGTGAGGGCATTTGAGCTCACGACACATTTAACGTGTACCAGCACCCACATACACGACGGTCTTTGGTTGAATCGAGTTTCGAAGTCGCAACTCTCCGGTTGCAATCTGCTACTCTTCCACCCGGGCTAACGCGGCCCTCCCAGAAAGGGAAGGTAGGTAGGTATTTTAATTAACGTCGCAATGGAGAAACTCAACGGTCTATTGGCGACATTACGGGATCAATCCCCAATGGAAAGATCCGAGGACAACACCACGTAATTTTGATTCACGGTCAGATGGCGAGGTAACACCTGAGATGGCTCCCCACTCTTCAAACTTCTACACCACGCCAACGTGACCCAGAAAGAGGAACTTCGCTTGATGAAAACATTATTTTAGGGTACATAGAAGTCAAAAGGTGCTTTTAATAGGATATAAATGTTGCTTCACCACTGATATCTCGACAACGAGATGCGTTTGCTAAATCAACATATTAATAAACCTCATACATCTGTTAGATCCACGCACGAATAACGTACGTTTAAAGATTAGCCTTACCTTATTTTAGAAAAACAGGAGACACTTAATATTGTAACGCATTGCATCTATTTTTAAATACAGCCTTAAAGAAATCCAGCCGCTAAACGGGATCACCCATGCTCTGGCAGCCTGTGAGCTGTAACTTTCCCTGGGTGTATTTCTCTCATCTATGTCAGTAATGCTTTCCTTACGCATGCATGTCCATTACTTTTCGCTGTCTGTCTAGTGCTTGCGGCAGCACGGTCAAATATGGTCTTTCGCCATAAAACCCCCCAAAACGAACCATCCTTATGAGTAAGTCTATTACTTGACGAAGATTTGAAAGCGGATCCTTGAAATCAAGCTCACGATGGAATATATGTGTACTCAAGCTGATAACACCATCAGAGCGATTATTTCAAAAATTTTACAGAATTTATGGCCACCCTTAGGGCACTTGAGGGCACATTGGAGCCCTCAAAATCATTGAACAGTTATTTGTCTTTCACTAAGTCCGATTCAGGGTCAGTATCAATACCCGAACGTAATTTAATGCATGCAACAGAGATCAGCCGTAAAAGATCCATTTGGTGCTTACAGATTACTTTCGTCCAGTTTTATTGTATTACTTCATCACGATTTCGATTGCCTGTTATTTTCATCTCTTTGATAAAGGATAAATATTTTTGCCGTATCCTATTCATGCACTGATTTGTTTAATTTTTGTTTGACTACCTTCGTTGCTACTCCCTTTTGTATAGGGCTGCTGTAGTCCGGGTGTAAGAGTAGCGGCAAGACGGGAGGCTTGCGGACCATCGTGTACAAAGTAGGCACGTTAAATCTGTCTCAAATGTCCTCACGTTGGCGTGGTGTGGAAGTTTGGAGAGTGGGTGCCAGCTCAGGTGTGACCTCGTCATCTGGTTCAACATTATGTGGTGTTGTTCTTGGATCTTCCCCTTTGGGTTTGATCCCAATAGCACGTTGTTTTGCTCCAGTGTGACGCTAATTAAAATACCTAAAAATACTACCCCTTTTGTAAAGAATGTTTGGGAATTTGATATTCCCACCTAATAGAATTTCAATTCCTACTACTGATTAACAGTTTGAAAATAGCAATTTGTTTGTGATCTGTTAAGACTTATGCACTATTAAATTTATAGAATGCAATATAAAAATATTATAAGTTGAAAGCGAAAGCTTCAAAAGTGTTTAACAAACAACTCCATGAATCCATGGATTTCGCATGTCAACCGGGGATTGCACAGGGAGGTGATGACTCCGTAATGACATTGGATTTGTTTAGCTGGCATTTAATGGGACTGCAAATGTCTCTTACAGGTGGACGCTATGTGTGAATCCTTTCTGACGAGTTACACCCGTCCACGTACTGCGTTCATTCTGATGTGTTTGATCTCTTCCAACAGGACAATGGTGGCCGCTACACAAGTCTGGACTCGCCAAGGTATGTTTAGAGGAATGCTCATCTGAGTTTTGGGTCTTGCCATTCCTACCTAAGTCACCAGATTTCAACGTTATCTAACACATCTGGGATGCCATGCAGCGCACTGTGCAGCACAGCCATCCTACACCTTGGAATAGAACAGCATTGTGGGTCACTTTGCAGGAAGTATGGCGTTCATTGCCTACAGAATACTTCCGCAAACTCATGGAGTCCATTATTTCTGCCGCTCTACTCTCCTCTACCAGTACTGTAGAGGAGAGTAGACTAGGAGTCTACTACATCGGAAGGTCTACTACCAGTGTTACTGGAGGAGGTGCTACTACCAGTCTACTGCATTAGAAGGCTTACAATGTAGTAGACTGGTGTGCCATTTTTTGTGGCACTTAAGTCAAATCTGAAACGAAGAATTCAGACATTTCAGACCATAAGGGCTTACAGCAATAGAAGAGATAGAATTGTAACTTTATAAAACCTGTTTTATTTCTTTAGTTAGTATACATGATTGTGACCAGGATTAGTTCCAAAAGAACAACATAAGTAGTAAAATATGTAAGTGTAAAAATATTTAGGACTTATTATTTTATCTACAGTAGGCCAGCACTGTTATACTCCGTATTATATATCTATTGTACAGAAAACAATCGGGTACAACTTCTAGAAGAACGACTTGCATGCAGTGTGTATCTTTGTAAGATATAAATATTTATTATGTTACTCGTCACACTTAAGCTTCATTGATGTATTTAAATGTACATACCTGTAGTAGAACAACTAAACAAGAACGAGATGGTGCATTAATATCACTACACAAATATACTATTTACTGGCATTCGAATACTTGATAGGGACGAAAAATACTTAGTAATACATTAGAATTATATCAGTTTTCAGTGAACACGCGCCATGACAGTAAGATGTAACAAATCATTCGATTTATGTGACTATGATCTCTATTTTCTCTGTAACAAGCACAACTTGTCAGAAATGGTGGCAGCTTCCGATAAATCAGATAGACATCATCTCTCACGCTACCTCTTTATGCAATAAATAACTAATCACGTGTTTATTATGCTCATGATGTATTAGGTTTGTCCAGATAAGCGGGTGTTTGTGAGAACAATCCTAGAGGAGATGATGAATGTTCACGCGTTATCATTCAATCTGCTTGGCATAAAATATGTTTGTACTAAGACAGATTTTGGTGACACATATCTGCAATTCGAGATTCAAATATAAGTATCTAGAAATGTGTATAAAACATGTTTTTAAAGCACATAATTTGTTCAAATTATATATTCGTACGTAATCCAAATTTGAATTTAGTCATTTTGATTTGCTGAACTTGTTCTGGGAAACTAATTATTCATGCCATAATTACCTCAGCTGTGATACATTTAGGAACTAAATCAGTATTTTCAAAGTTTTACATGTTTTATCATTGGAATAGAAAACAAGGATGTCTATAAAGGTAATCTTAATGTCCATTAAAAAATGGTGTTTATTAAATTAACTATTAACGCTCCTTGTAATTTGTTTCCTTTGTTCAGTTTCATAAGTTCTTTCATTTATTATTTAACTAACAGTTAATTTCAATCGACGTAATTCAAAGCAAGAGAGTAAAATGATCTTGTAGAAATCAGCATACCCATGTAAATGTCTCTAATTATTACATTAAACATGATCATAAAGCTATAAAAGTATCTGTGAGCAGACTTGTAAGACACTTATTACCCTTCTTAAAGTAAGCGTAAAATTTTAACGTAGAACAGTTTTTAATTGCTCGATCGTTTTATGAATAATGTAGTCATCAGTACTTAGCGTTAAGGAAAAATTCTATTTCTAGAACGTGAGATGGCAGTGAAAACACTCCTTTTTAAACAACTGCTTGTGCTTAAAAGTCAAAGAATAGTACTTACAGTGAATGGGCTTAGCTGAGCAGGGAGACTGGCCTTATGAAAAGTATACGAATTCAAAAATACAAGAATAGCAAGTTCAAAGACGATGTGGATGAAATGATAGAGGCGGTTTTTCACGAGGGGTGTATAAAAGGTATGTCGCAAAACAGCAAAAATAATCTGCTTGAACATATTTGAATTTTACTGATATTTGATTCGTCTTTTAAGATGTATATATGTATTTTAATTAACGTCACACTAGATCAACACATCGGGCTATTCGTCTTTTAAGAATGTACCGAAATATCTAACATATTTTTACTTTTGAGAAAAATAAGTTTGGAATAAAAATACTGTGGTAATATATTTATGAAGTGTGTTAACCCTCCTGGTGGTTGTCTCAACTAGGTATCTCTCATTAGCAAAACTGGTCAGATTTTGTTAGACGAGATATCTCGTCATTAGAAGAAAACATAATCACGATCATTAGAAGAAAACTGACCAGATCTTGATCTCGTCATCATAAAAAAATCGGCAATGTCGTGATGACGAGATATCTCGTCATTAGCAAAATTGATCAGATCTTGATGGACGAGATATCTCGTTGAAACCACTTGGGGGTAATGAAAATGACGCTATTTGCGGGATATGCATGTATTTGAAAATACTGTGTATTCCCATTTTTCTGTATAGAATATTTAAAATGGAGTAGATATTTTTTAAAAATGTCATTGATAATTCTGCCGAGTATTGATACTCTCTTAAGATTTTTTCTTAAGATTTTCCATTCTGCAGAATGTGCATGCAATTTTCGAGCAATGTCCACCTAGATTTACCCCTCTGAGTTCTTATTCCGTACTTAGTTCCCTATTAAGTTTGCCATTTCAGTCTTCTATTCCTTTCTTTGAGTATTTATTGTTGGACACCGCTGAGAAAGCACTCATTAGCGTTAAATGTCTTTCATCTAAAACAAACTCCTTAACTAAGTCGCTAAAACAGACTGGGGGTGCAGCTTTAAATGCTTCATTAATGGACATGCTAATGGTTTGCTTGCGTAACTTTGTTTACCTTTGAGACCGCTAATGTTAGAATCAGTGCTCATTGTCTATAACCTTTCATTCAAACGGCTCCTTTCTCAAGTATCAAATGACTCCACATGTTTGGAAGAGAATATCAGCGATAAGTGAAAAAATGTTTGAGCTTCTATAATCTCTTCCATCTGAGTGTCAACACAATTTCGTTTGACTTTTGAAAGTTCTGTTGACATTGATCGGTTTATATTGATAAGGGTAGCTCATAAATAATCAAATCAGCAAGATTGTTATCAATGAGATGACTAGCATTTAATGTAAAAGAGATTTTTATAGATACCGTTATAAGTACTGTAGCATTTTGGGCATCATAAGTTTATAGATAAGCATAGTTCTTTTTTCACAACAATTAAACTGCGGTGAGTCTGACTTTGTGTCGTTTCTATGTGGGTGTCCTTTCTAAGGACCGTAAAATATTGGATAATGCTCAGCTATGAATAAAATAGTGTTAAATATTAGTGAAACACTTCGCAGAATATAAATTTTTCGTTTTAAAATTGCATTTAATTATAAATCAAATTTATTTTGCAAATTAAATGCAATCTTACCCAAGTCATTCTCTCCTATTTAATTTTTAACCCTCCTGGTGGTTGTCTCGTCATTAGCAACACTGACGAGACCTTGATGGATGAGATATCTCGTCCATCAAGATCTAGTCGTCCCGTCATTAGAAGAAAACTTGTCAGATCTTGATCGCGTCATCACAACAAAAATCGGCTATAAGTTGATGGAGAGATATCTCGTCATCAGCAAAATTGATCGGATCTTGATGGACGAGATATCTCGTCGAGAGGAGGGTTAATGAAAAGTACTTAGAGCGTTAATTGAAATTCGAAAAATTGAATTACAGTAGGTAGGAAGTTGAATTAACGTCGTACTGGAGTAACACAATGGGCTGTAATTAAATTATAGTATAGAATTTTCAAGTAACGTCAATTTTCCACACATTCCTCTGCAGTTTACGTTTAGATTTTGTGTCTTAGAGCCTTAAGAAATGCACAGCTTTATGACATATTATTTATTTATTAAACAGCTGTCTTAAGTCAATATGCTTGGATTTCACAGCATAGTTTTTAAAAATATGTTTACTGCAAATAGTTACGTAGCTGATTTAAATTAGACACTAGAAAATAATAAAAAATGCCTGGAATTTTTCTCAATCGCCAATAATCTATAGAATTGGACATAAAACAGTAATCCTCCAAAATATAAATAAATATAAGTTAACAAGATTGAGACTGAAATTTACGACTTCAAATATGTACTTTTATGAAAAAAGTGAAACAAAGCCCATTTGCATTTTCATAAACAATGAATAGAAGACTTTTCAGCACCCAACACATGCCTCTGATTTTAAACGTTGTATACTATTGACTTGACATGTGCATACAAAATTCATAGAATGATGTCTATAACACTCCAGAATGAATTGGACTATTAAAATACGCTTCTTTTTCCATTCTGTTCGCGGATTCAAATGTAAAAGTAAAGGAAATTTATTCATACCACATCTACAAATGAACACTGCTCTCAAAAGTTTCATTCAACGAATCTTGTTGAAATTCTTCACCCAAAGATCTCATGTGAAACTGATAGAAGATTCAAGAATCTGAAAGGATTACCTGTCCCTCGTCTCATTGAATTCATCTCCTTCAAAGGGAAAACAGAAAGCATTTTTGTTCCCAAACTAATTTTACAAGCACCGTTCAGAAGACGTCTTATTTCTCGTTGTTTATTAACGGTCTTTAATTAATGGCACCCTTTATATCATAACACCACTCTCAAAGACAGAATCTCCACTTTTAGAGCAGAGTTAATTTTAGAAAAGGGAGTACCGTTGGGTGGCAAGTCCTCACAAAGAAGTCCTTAAAGTAAAACTCCCGCACCTTTCCTTTCGGAAATCATCAAGATTTGTAATTTGTTTGAGTTGAGAAGTGCCTTTTTTGTCGAGGAATTTGTTTTTTATTTGTTCTCATAATTATTAACTCGGTAAGACAATTTTGATTTAATTTTCGCTACTTTGCGCAGACACAAGAAATGGAAAAACGAATGAATAATAAAACCATATAATACTTTTGTCAGGATTGTTTCATGTGTAATAGGAATCCAAAATTAGTTCTTAGAATCAAATAAGGGTTGGGTAGGGAATATTTACTACAGTAGTGGGGAAATTATTGCTCCACACTTTCAATGTGTAGAAATTTTTGAATATATGCGAATTGTCACAATAGAACTGTAAAATATCGCACAATGCACTGAAGTGCCATAAAAACTGATACACCAGTTTAATACTTGGTAGGTTTCCTACTGGAGCATAGAACTGCAGAAATACGACAGAGCATGAACTCCACAAGCTTGCGGAAGTATTCTGTAGTCATTGAACACCATACTTCTTGCAAGACTCCACAATTATGTTGTATGCCGAGTTGTAGAATTTCTGTGTTCCAGAGCACGTTGCATGGTATTCCAGATGTGTTTGATAGCGTTGAGATCTAGTGACAGGTGGGAATGGAAGGACACTCAGATGAATATTCCTCTAACCAGAATTTGGCGTGTCTAGATTTGTGTGGCGGCGCCATTGTCTTGTTGGAAGAGGCCAAACTCGTAACTCGTAGGAAAGGACGCACACATAGCATCCACCTGTCAGAGACATTGGTAGACGTGCCAGGGGTCCAATTGAATGCCAGCTAAACAAACCTCATAACATTAGGGAACCACCACTAGCCTGTATAGTCCCCCGTTGACACGAGGCATCCATGGCTTCATGAGTTTTTCTCCACACATGGATCCTTCCATCTGCCCGAAACAATTCAAAGCATGACTCGTCAGATCAGGCTACTCCTTTCCAGTCATCAAGTGTCCAGTGGCGCTATATCCGAGCTCAGGAGAGGCGCATAGCTGCGTGTCAAGTATTCATTAAGGGTACTTGAGCTGGGCGTCGGCTCTTAAAGGCCATATCTCTTAAGGAACGTTGCACAGTCCTTACGCTGATGTTTTTTGATGACCCATCAGTGAGTTCCGATGAGACTCACTGATGGGTCATCAGAATGAGGCTCATGAAAGTGTTGCGCGCGTAAAATGATTCTTACCAGTCGAAACTCACGAAGAAGTCACGGTACACCCTTAAAATGGTAGTACCTGAAAATACAAAGTTATCTTTCTTCGAAATGCTATGATCCATCTCACGAGTTTCAACTATTATATCGCATTAAAAATCGCTTAAATCGTGATAACGATTCTCATTACGGAAACAGCTGTAGATGCTTCCACAGATGTCAATCGCTTTACATATGCACTGGCAGACGCAACTAATGACGTGCATAGCGTTGTTATGTATTGTCTAGGCTAGTCTGTACCAGTTTTTCTGGTACTTCAGTGTTTGCAACAGCTACCGTGTCATACACTCTTTAGGGAGATTTGAGCTGGTGAATAACAGGTTCAGGGGATCAAAGTCAAGCGTTTGGTGTGTTCTTAATTGATTTCACTATAGGTAGAACAGTGAAAAAATAAGAATGACTGAAGAAGATTGCGCAGTTTGGTGTGTCACTCTACGGTCATTTTTCGTTTCGTGATGTTCAAGGAAGGATATTCCACTCAGGATATTTGTCAGATTCAATTACTTTGCAATACCAAGTCAATTGGAGACATGTATAGAAACTAATAGTACTGTACGAATGAAAGGTGGCGTCAGGAAGAAAATATTAATACTATCTTTAGATCTCTTCCAAATAGAGTTGTAATTTCTATTGACCTGAAATCTGGCTGGTAATATTTATTGAAAAATAAGAATTCACGTCACTAAGTGCACGCTTAAAAGTTTGAATCGCCGTGCCACTTACGAAGAAGCTATTGGCGATAAAGATGGAGTCAACCCGATTCAAGTGAGCAAAATAACAAATAATAAAGAACCATAGACAACTAAAAAGGTGGTATTTTCCAACGAATCAAAATTCAATCTCTTAATCTCCTATTGAAGATATATATATATATAATAAATTGAAAAATGCTGGGCATATATATATTAAGAAAACTGAAAATTGCTGGACAGAAGCAGGGAGAAAAATTTTTCTTTGGGAAGTCCCAGGCTAGAAGGCAGTTACAAGAGCAAGTATGTTGTGTTGCAATCACATCTGAAAGAAACATACTTTCCGAATTTGATCAAGCCTATACCACTCAGAAGTACAGATGTTATCAGGCAAAAGGGAGATTTAAATTACAAAGAAGTATATTCTTTGGTTTAAGATTACAAATAATTCAAATAGCTCATTTCAATCAACTTTTCAAATTTTCACATTATCCTTTGGAGCAATAGGTCATTAACTTATAACTAATTCTACGATTCATATTCAGTTATTGATTCCTAAAGTGTCATATTATATATATTATATGACCACTTAGATAGGGAGACAAAGACTGGGAGAAAAGGGGACCGCTAAGGGACTTATCTGTAGTAAGAATCGTACTTAGGGGGTTAGCTTTAGGTATCGTTTCATATCCCCCATTTAGAAGGGAAAGTCTTACAGTTCCAGAAAGGCTTTCACTAAATTCTCAACAATACAAAACATACAATATAACAAAGATACGAAATAACATTTCAAAACAAATATGATACCTAAACACTTGATACATAAATAATACAAGATTAATTAACTAATTTCAAATAGATGGTTAATGAAAGTAAAAGGCATCTAGTACAAGGACTTCAAAATTTTTATCCTTACACCTTCATAAAAGCTTCCATATTTCCTCTACTTAGTGACCATTCTTAAATTTTTATTGTTCAGAAAATATTCAAACATTTTTCATGTATTGTATCAAAATTTTCTATGCATGGTGACTGAACAAATATACAGTATTGTAAGTTTTGTGGATGAACCATATACGACATCATAATCATATCACTAAACAATTTCTAAATTCATTGTTACAGTAGAAAAACTCTAATGTTCATTCGTTTTTCTTTTTATCTCTTATTCATTAATATGACGCAACAAAACGTGTGAAAAGGAAGATGAAAAACTCAGGAACTTAGATGTGCAATAGGGACGGCTTCTCTGTAGTAGTATCGACATGTCAGTGGTGTCTGTACCTAAGAGAGCGTTGTTGTAAGTAAGCTAGAAATGAGCTCCGTATACTTCTAAATAAGTATCTGCTCATTGTAAGCTACTAATTTACATCAAGCATCCTGAAACGTTGAAAATATGTGTGCTGTGTTGTATGTAATGAAGTTTCGTTTAATCATTTTTTAACTTCAAAATCAATGTATTTTGTGATCAATGTGTGTGTGAAATTTCAATCCTTCATCAGTACAAAATCATTATCAGTACAATCATTTCATTATCAATCAGTACAAAATAGAAATAAAATTTACGTAAGGAGAGACTGGAATGTTGAGGAAAGTGCTTTCCATCAATGAGTCCTCGTACGTTGGAAAATTAAATTAACCTAAAATCTTTTCATATTTGGTAGAAAGATTAGGACATGTTGCAAGTAAATACAAAAGATAGAAATTTTCCTTGGTTCATCCCTTACTAACACAATAGAATAACTTAAATGACAATGAGTTATTGAAATAAATTAGATTGCGTAACAAAGAACATTGTTCACCATGAAAATAAATTATTTACATTATTCGACACATTACTAATTCTTAATTGACTACATTCATGCATTATGTAATAATATCATTTACATCAGCGATTCTCAACCTGTGGGGCGCGCCCCCCTAGGGGGGCGCGAGCACACTAGAGGGGAGGCGCGAGAATATCCAAGAGAAAATATTATTTAAAAAAATTGATTAACTGACTGAAAGGAAAGCACACATACACATAGAAAACAAAATACATTTCGACATATTTAACAAATAAAGTAAAAAAACTTACAAAATCAAAACTTACTTAATCAAAATATACTAAATTAAAAACAAATTTAATAATTATTAGTGACTTCCTTGGGCCTGTCTTGCAGAGCAAAGTTTTTCGAAGGAAGGCTTAATATTAGAAATAGCCACTCTCAGTTCTGTTTCTATATTTAGCCGAGATCTATATTTTGTCTTCAAAGAAGCCACAGCAGAAAATCCAGTTTCACAAAGGTAGGATGTTGAAAATGGTAATAGAATGCGAAATGCCCTTGTTTTTAGTGCAGAAAAATCATCCTCTACTCCTGCCCAAAATTCAAATAGTGATTTATTACTAAATTGTCTTATGGTTTCGCCACTTGTCGTGAAGTCTATGAATTTTTCTTCCTCATCAATTGAGAGTCCTTCGGGAGTCTTATGAAATGGATCCCTAACCCACTCGTAACTTGCTATCAGTTTGTCGTCAGCAAGAAAATATTTTTTTAAATTCTTTGCCAGCATGGCTAAATGATTTTCAATGGTTACAAAAACAACTTTTGCATGTTCTTCAGCCTTGTAAGTTTTAGTACAATCATCCACATTTGCAAACATTGTTAGGTTTTTTTGCTATAAATTTCTGCTCCACAATTCCAATTTTCTACAAAAAGCATTAACTTTATCACTCGTATCCAACATATGTGTATTTGCTCCTTGGAGTTGAAGATTCAAGTTATTTAATTTCTCGAATATGTCGACCAAGTAGCTCAATTTCATCACAAATAAACCATCGCGAAAATTCTCGGCTTCCGGTCTGTTTTCTTCTTCTAGGAAAATGGCGATTTCTTCTCTTAATTCATAAACACGTTGCAAAAATTTCCCACGTGATAACCATCTTGGCGCGCAATAAAATACTAACGCTGAATGTACTGAACCCATGTCTTTACAAAGTACGGAAAAGATTCTCGATTTCAGGGGTCTCATTTTTATATAATTTACTACGGTTACAACCGTAGTTAACACAATATTCAGACCAGAACTCATTTCTTTCGAAGCCAAAGCTTCTCTGTGGATCATGCCATGTGTCCAGACGCACTGAGGCGATTTTTGTTTACAATTGCTTGTATACTTTGGAATCTCCCGGACATTGAACGAGCACCATCGGTGCATATTCCGACGCAATTTTTCCATTCTATGTTTGCCTCGTTCATAAAATCATTTAAAATAGCAAATAATGCGAGCGCTGTTGTTTTGAGTTCTATTGGTTTGCAGAAAAGTAGTTCTACTACTGACATATTATCACAAAATCGAACATAGGCAATTAAATGAGCATCTTTATTACTATCTGTTGCTTCATCAAGCTGTATTGAAAACAATTTGTCGCGCAACTTCGAGAAAAGCTGACACTGTACATCTTCAGCTATATCACCAATTCGACGAGCAACAGTATCATTTGAAAGAGGTATGGACTGCAATTGTTTTGAAAAATTATCTCCAAACATAGTTTCTACAATCTCAATTGCTGCTGGCAAAATAAGCTCTTCGCCAATGGTGTGAGGTTTTTTACATCTGGCTATTGTATATGAAACTTTGTAAGATGCAATTAAAGCTTTTTTATTCACAGACAAAGTTTCTTTAAATGATTTTTGCTTTTTATATGATTTTAATTCGAAGAATTCTCTGGGTTTGTTGACGTACTCACTATGAAGCGTTTCCAAATGTCGTTTAAGTTTATTAGGTTTCATGCTGTCTGCGGCCAATATTTTTGAGCAAATGATACACAGGGGCCTTTCTTCTTCATTTACTTCAGTACTGGTAAACCCAAAATTTAAGTATTCTTGAGAATATTTTCTTGATTTTATTTTCGGAACCACGCTCGTCTGTGTACTTGTTGATGCTTGACTATCGTCTAATGCTCGCTTACTTCCGCTTAAAAATTTATCCATGAGTCTGAATAAATCTGCTGCCGTGAATATTTAATATGGTGAATTGCAATTAACACGAAAACATATATAACATACACATTCACGATAGATTCGATAGCGATAGAAGGATCGACTCGAATGAGACTGGCTGGAATTGAAACTTGTGTTATCGAACATTTTCCTTCTTCCTGAGAAAACATTTGCTCTGCGCATGCTCGAGACGGCATCGGTCGTGTGGATTCCCTTCCACAAACATTACTTATTTTTTCTCTTTTGTTTAGTCATACTTCTGTTTTATTTCTTTTATTCGAAAAAATGTATTCCCAGTTTCTAAATTTAGCTCACCCCGTCTAGGTTAACTTTCATTAACGAATTTTTCTACTTTCATATTCTTTTAACGTTATCTCCCTGTTTGGCTTTCATTTCAAATATAATATTTAAATTTTCCCCGCTTTCATTCGCTTCATCTGTTCACCGCCCTCTTGGCGAAATGCCAGATGTGGTTTCTCGCCAACGTTGGCTCGCTTTTACTCTTGTTTTGGCAGTTAGTTAAAAATAATTTAAAAACAGAATCCAAAATACTCAATATACATTATTGTTGTATACATTTTATTGTAAGTGGGGGGGCGCGATGAAAATTATGATTGAAAACTGGGCCGCGAATACTGAAAGGTTGAGAAACGCTGATTTACATGATGTTTGTCATTACTTCACATCACTATCATATTTTCTTGCATGAAGAAAAGATAAAGATAACTCTAAACCTTTTCTTCCACATGTAACCTTTGAATCTCAAAATCGTTTCAAACTAAAAGTAAAGAATTGATGGCAAAACATTTTCTCAGAACATTGCCAAACAAAAAAATGATTGGACGACACGTGTGTATTGAATTGGAGACGGGAAGAGAGAAGAAAGACTCTCGACGGGGGTCACAACCAGTTGGGGTGAAGAAAGAATGAAAATCGAAGCTGTGGGGGAGAAAATTCTCCCTTTTAAGGTGGGGTCGTTTGGCGCAACTCGCTGCTTGTCCGAAACGACGTTAAAGTAGTAAATTCTCAGAGCACGTTATGTTCTCTTTGAACGAGAACGAGGGCTGCTTGGTTTTATGCGAATATGTGAACCAAGGGTTCTTTGACTTCCCTTAAGAACTGGTATTTTAGAAACAGACACTTTGACGTTCTTAGCAACACGAATGGGAATTTCACTTTTACTAACTGCAAGAGGAAAAATTTGGTAATCAGATGCCGGATAAAAATGACGTAATCTAGTCGAATGTACTACTTCTGAATCCTATTTGTGGAGAGGGTTAGGTATATTTATTTCATAATTTACGTCAGAAAGTTTCCTCAGGATAACGTATGGGCATGTGAAAGTTGGATTTAATTTTTGACTATTGGGATAAACAAATTCTTCATACATTAGAGACTCCAATTTTAAAATCACTTTTAGTAAAACGGGTGGCATCTCTTTTTTGAAATCTCATGGAATTTCTTAGTTTTTCTTCGGCAATTTTTCCGGCCTCTGCAATGGGCGGATATAAATTTGGTTCAATTAAAGGTTCATAAGGAAGTTTTCCATACATTAAATAAGTAGGTGGGAACGTAGTAATCGAATGAGGAGTGTTGTTATATTCTTCCGTGACTTGTTTAAGTAATTGGGTCCAAGGAGTACTATTTGTTTGAGCATTAATTTTACATTTCTATCTAGTTACGAGGGTTTGGTTGACGAGCTCAACTTTGCCATTGGTTTGAGATCTGTGTGCAGAAATTAGTAATTGAGGGACGTTATATTTTTGCAAGAAACGCTTAAGTATAGGTGACGTGAAGGCTGCATGTCTGTCACTTAGAATTTTCTTTGGAACTTGAATTTGGAATACCTGTTTAAAACAGTTTATATAAGCATCTGATGTCACACTTTTTGAAGGGGATGTCCAAATATATCTTGTTGCATGATCTATTAAAATATTTAAGTACTTTTTCGGAAAGCCATAGTAGCTTAATCCGCCAACTGTATCCGCAGAAATTAATTCGAAAGGTTCATGACTTGTGGGAGGGGAATTTAACAAGTCATATTTCTTTTGTTTTTCCTTTGATTTAATTGACAAACTTCACAGTGTAGGAAATAATTCCTAACATCATTTTCTATACCAGGCCAATAATATTTAAGCGATAATAAATTTAACATTGATGACACTCCTAGGTGCCCATACTTAATATGTTCTTTCTCTAACAATTTAGAACGTAGTGAAAATGGGACAACTTTATTCCAAACTTGTTTTCTAATCGTCCAACGATTATGCATTTTTTTGTATTTGCGATTACAAACTTTAAAATTTTCTTGACTTTCTTTGAGCTCAGAATGATTTAATAATTGTGCTCTTGGCAGCACATTATTATTCATGGGGTTACTAGTTAGCATGTCAGCTTCTACATTAGTAGATCCCTTTTAGTATTTAATTGTAAAATTGTACATAGACAATTTCAATGACCATCTAAAAAGCCTACCAGTTGGGTGTTTAATATTTTTGAATCAAACAGGGCAGCATGATCGGTATAAATAGCAAAGATATATCCACGAAGTTAGCAGTAACATTTTTCGACGGAATCTATTATAGCCAAACATTCGAGTTCAGTTATCGCGTAATTTGTCTCGTAAGGTCGTAATTTTCTAGAGTAAACGGAAACTGGGTGTAATGAACCATCTGGATGTTCCCTGTTTTAAAATTCCTGAAATTTCTTCTCCTGAGGCATCATTGGCAGGGGTAATTCGGGTAAAATAGACTTAACACGGGCTTAGAGATTAAAATATCTTTGAGTTTCTTAAATGAGGTTTGACATTCTTCCGACCATTGATATTTTACTTGGTATTGATATTTTAATATTACTTGGTTTGTAAGTACTGTTCTCAATTTCATATCCCAACAAATTTATATTCGTTTTTGCAAAGTTCAATTGGAAAGTTTGAGTTTCACGTTCTCTTTCTCACATATCTCAAAGATGATTTTTAAATTTTCCAGATGTTCTTCATAATTTTGGGAAAATACAATTATGTCATCAAAATAATTTAGGGCAAATTTAATTTGATGCTTATTTAGAATTTGCCTTATGGCACGTTGAAATATTGCAGGTCATTTTTCCATCCAAAAGGTAATCTTTTCCCTTCGCACAAATCAAAATTTGAGGTAAATGCAAGTTTTTCTGTGTCTCGATCTTAATTTTGATGTGCCAGTATCCAGAGGCTAAATCTTGAGTTGAGAATATTTTTGCATAGGACAATTGATCCAATACAGCATCGATACGACGAATGGGTTCGGAATCTATTTTAGTAATTTAATTTAATTTTCGATAATCGATGCATAAACTAGTAGTTTTGCAGTTTTCATTTGGTTTGCAAGCTAATGTTACAGGAGCTGCTTAAGGGCTGTAAGAAGGTTTGATAATGTGTGCCTTTAAAAGTGCGTCAATTTATTTTTTGATTTCTGCATTATCTTTTGGCGATGCTCTGTACGGGCGACAAGAAATTGGCAGTTCCGAGTTTAAAATAAGTCGTTGAGGTTCTAAATTTACTGAGCCTACATCATACTTATTGTTGGAAAAATATTTTTGTATTAGTTAGAGCAGTTAATTTGCCATCAGAGTTTAATACCATAATTGATATTATCCACATTATTTGAGTTAACATTAGGAATAGTACAGTCCTTAATGTTATTATAATCAGTACAATTCTTAATACTATCATTCTTATCATAAGAGTACATACACATTCTCGCATTTCATATTTTAAATTTTTGAGCATTGTTCATCATAAATATTCTTACTAATGGTATTTTCATATGTTCTAAATTTATTGTGTTTACTACTATTAGAATATTGTGAATAACCTTGATTATAAAAATGATCTGAAACTTGTACAAAACTTATAGGAGCGTATGAGGTTGTATTATGATTAAATTGAAATATTTGTCTGCTTTTGCAATTGATCTTCGAATTAAATAGATTCAGTTTCTAAATCTAGCAATACATAATTTAAGGCAGAGCGATGGCCAAAAATTCAAGTTTTTTGTAATGCAACCAATTGAAATATTGAACAAAACAATTTCACTTACCCGAATAGCACCAACTGCTTGTTGAATTTGGATCTTAGGGTTCACTGTTATTGTCTCATATTTCAAATGTCTGAGTAAATGTTGAGGAATGATATTTGCGCTCGTGCCTATGTCCAACTATCCAATGAATGTTTGTGACCACAAAAAATAGTTACTTTGAGGTATGGTCATTCAAAATCAGGTGATTGTCCATATTGAGTAGCTGGTTGGTACGCGAGCTGAGGTAGTGGAGGAGGCCTTCGCTGAGGGGGATTCCGGTCCTGTAAACGTCGGTCACGGTAGTTGAAGGGATCTGTGTACACGGGAGTCATCCAAAATCTCGGCCGTATTGGAAATTTTTGACGGGGTTGAAATTCTGGACTGGGAACTGCTGCGGAAACGGGTACTCGATTCATTGTGCTATTTCATTGTTGATTGTTCGCTTCATCAGGTATTTGACTGCATAAATTGAGGGCAACTCTTAACCATTCCGTAATGGTTGATGGTTCCTTTACGATGATGAGCTCCTTGATATTCCGAGGCAAACCATTTGTAAGTCCCTGAAGTAGTATTTTTTCTGAAAGGTGTAATCGTTGACCAATGTTAAATTTCTTTTTGAAGTACGCATCAATGTCTCCAGGATTGTCGCACGGTGTAGAGATGAAAATATCAAAAGATACCTGAGAAGTCCTTGAAAAATAGTTGATAAGTCCTTGACGTATATTAGCCCATTCGGTTTCGACGATACAATGATTTAATAATAGTTCAACGCTTCACCTTTTAAGCATTGTGAGATTAGTTCGATTCTTGAGGTTGCATAGTTGGTTGTTTTTCACTCAAAATACTTCATTCATGCTTCAACGTTAAAATTTTCTTGGGAGCAAATGCTATTATTTTTGAAAGTATTCTTTCCGAAAACTCTTCAGAAACTAAGTAGCTGGCAGTAGAATCATCTCTATTAGACATCATTTTGTTGTATTGATGAGAGTCCGTTCAATTTCTTAAAACTTCCGAAATTAATCTGCAATGTGAGGTTCCCAAACCACAAGTTGCCGTCCTGTCGACTTTAAAATCTGTCATAATAACAGATCTCATAAGCCTGCAGTTGTGACGAGAGTGGCAAGTATGGTGTAAGGCAACCGGAGAGAATTATCCATTTGTATTGAATAATGATGGTTTCGCAAATGGAGAGGCAGAAAGATCTACAACAATTCTTTATTAATTCAATAGACGAGTAGTTACATCATAAGGCATGGAAGTTGTTGAGGGTTTGGAGTTTGGAACGGTTCTGAGGACTCCTTAGCCCAAGAGGCTCGTGAAAGAATGAATAGTTTTCAATAATCTCGCTAAGGGATTAAGATTAAGAGAAATAAGGACCAGGAGATCTAACAAGAAAGTTCAATGGTAGAAATCGGTGGTTCAACGAAGGAGGAATGTGATCTTACATATGCGATTTGAAAGCAGGAGAGTCCGTGGGAGGTCCAAGTTAACGAGACGGCGTGAGTTCAAAGATGAAAGGGGTGGCAAGATATATTGACCACTTAGATAGAGAGACAAAGACTGGGAGAAAAGGGGACCGCTAAGGGACTTATCTGTAGTGGGAATTGTACTTAGGGGTTAGTTTTAGGTATCGTTTCATTTTTATATTATTTGGTCGTTTTATGTGTCCTTTAGTACCACAGTACTATTTCAAAATGTTGTCTGCGTTTTCACCAGCATTGAATATCGTCCCCTGTACAAAATCTCCACATACGACGGTTGAGTAGTGGAATATGCAATAATAGGTTGGTGCAATAATTTTTCCGTTACTCCTATTACTACTGCCTTTATGTTAAGGATCTTACAAATCATTTGTTACATGTGGTTCGTTGGTAGAAAAATGATAATTTTTATTGTGATTTATTTTTGTATACTATTGCAAGTTACTTTCAACTCATGACACGTCAATTGATCAGGGCATAATATAAATCACCTTTGTCACTTTTAACTGTGGCAAGTAGCATAAAAAGAAATAAATGAATATTTAATAAGACGTAGTTATGGATGTGTTTCTTAATTGCTCTTAATAGTAAGTAAATATTTATTAGTAATCCCATGAAAGAACATTTTCTTAGTTATGCACACCTATTTAGTTTTGTCGACCTACCTTTCCATTTAGAACTTTTTCGATATATATAGTATAAATTGAATTGTAAACTAATTTATTAGAGAAGTAAACTAGATTTTTTCCTTTGAAAGGAATAACTGGTAGCATTATTTTACTCTGACAATCTACCTTGTTAGTTAAGTTATTGCAATTATCATAGAGTTGTTATAACACAAATGACTATGCAATGTAAATCATAAGTATACACAAAAGAGAATTGATTTTTTCCGATTCACTGGGGCATGACTTAAATATATATATATATATATATATATATATATATATATGCACACTACTCAATTGTATAACAAAAGCTTAATTTATTACGATCTTCATTGTTGATAGACATGTGGAAATTATTTTTCCCCGACCCTCGAAATAATCATAAAAGAAGTTCAATTAAAAATACGCCTGGTCAAATCGTTTCGAAAAATTCAATAAGACCTACAAAAGATCTCAGAATAAATACTGATTCCATTTAAATAGATACACATTTCCAATGTATACACAGCAGCGATTTTAAGAGCATATAAGGTTTTTTTGTCGTTTCTGTTACAAATATAAGAAAACAGTATCTGAAATTATTTTAATTCGATTAAAAAATATTATATTATTTAAGAGCAGTTAAACGTTAAAAAACTTTTTTGCGCTTGAAGTTAAAATAAAAAATGTACGAATATAAAATCTCTAGAAACTGTTTATAATTTAGATATGTCGCTGAAACGGTGTTTCTAATTTAGAAATTTCACTGAAAATTTGGGATCAAATGAAGAAATGTACAGGCTAGCCATAATTAAAGAGGACCGGGCTCTAAGCCCCGTAATAAAATCTCTTGAGCCAAACTGCTATTTAAATCATGGGGTTTTGATTTCTTAAACAAATAGTTCAGATTTTCGTCACCAGAGAAAGAAATGGTGCTGTAAGCTCCATTTAAGGAATAAATAAGGCGTAGGAAGTAAAAAATCTTTAACAGATTTTTTTTATTTTAGCATTACTTACAGATATGGTCCAAAATGTTTCCTTTACACGTATTCCCCAAACTGGATTCTTTGAACAGCTTTTTCAACTGAAGAACACTTCACCAATAGCCCGTTGTGTTGCTCCAGTGCGATGTTAATTAACAGCCTACCTACCTCTACTGAGGAACGCAGCAAGACTATTAATTTGCCTGATGTGCAGCGTTATTTGGTGCTTTGTGTCCGTGGTACGCCAAGCGTTTTTTACGAACCCACAGTCAAAGGTCACAGGGGGTGAGATCAAGCGAACTACACAGTAAACGTTCGAATGTTTATTCGGTCTTCGGTAAAATGCTTGGTGTGCACGCAATCCAATGTGGAGGTGGGGACTCTACCGTGCATAAATAAGGTAAATTCGAGGCATCTAGGCTATTGAAATCGTGGAATAGAAAAATAGAGTAGAACTCAGCATTGACGGAACAAGTCACTAGACCTATTCATCTGTTTTTCTAAAAAGTATGAACCGATGATGAACGAGTCGGTAAAGTCACTCCGCAATGTTACTATCGATGAGTGCAAAAAATTCTGACTGAAATGCATGAGGGCTCTCAGAATCTCAAATGCATCAGATGTGTGTGTTTACAGTTCCATTCAGATGGAACATTACTGCACAGTATGTTCCGAAGGCAAATATCTTCGACTCCCATGCGATCTAGAAACATCTGCCAAATTTGCAGTCAATCCATCAACTCTTGGATGTTGCTTTTTCAGCAGTATAGTATTTACACCAAATTTGGTTGAGTCTAGACCAACGAGAGTTTACTTCAGGACTGAAATATTGCCTCTTTAACTGTGGTCCCCCTGTAAATTTCATCGAAAATAGCAAAAATCAGAAAATTAATATTTTTCCATTATCCAAACTCTCTCACCAACCTAACTTCATATTTCACATTCTCTAATGCAGATGTATTTTAGTTTTTACGAAATTTATGAGTACTCTACAAATGTTTTATGAACAAATGAAGTCGTCATCTGGCCATGGTTCAAAATTATGAGATCTTGTCCTCGGATCTTTCCCTTCAGAAATTGGCCCTGGACAGTCGCCAAGAGCCCGTTTCGTTGCTCCAGTGCGACGTTAATGCAGATATTCATCTACCTATGAATTAATGAAGAGTTTGACACACAAAATATAAATAAATTGATTTAGTGGTCAAACAAATTCCGTTTTTTCCCCTGGAATTCAATTGATTTACTATGATTCCTTGATATATAGTATATATTATAGTTGCACGCCTGTCTAGTGACATTATAGTATTCTATAGAGCATGTGTACTGTGAACTGGAAAATCAAACAAATTTATTAATTATGACCAAAAGATTTCTAAACGAATAGTAGATTGAAATTTATCTTACCATTTTTGGATATTTTGTGACTCATGTTTCCATTTCTGACAAAAATAAAAAATATTTATATTTTTATTCCTCAGACGATGTTTCTGCAAGTTAATCAACTACACGCTAGAGCGAGTATTTTTTAACGATTACAATTCAAATCTTAATTTGGTTATTTAAAAGGCATATTCAATTTCTTATTAAAGTAAAAAGCTTTAGCGTCAATGGGTAAAAGATGAAATAAATTTGTCGACAATAGTTTAGAAAAATTTGTAAAACATCTGCACCTTAATCAACT
Organism: Meta bourneti; assembly: GCA_933210815.1. Lineage (NCBI taxonomy): Eukaryota > Metazoa > Arthropoda > Arachnida > Araneae > Tetragnathidae > Meta > Meta bourneti. Next base: position 2,926,574 of record OW119934.1, on the reverse strand, counting down.
AAGATAATAATTAGACAAAGTACATTTTAAATTTTCAAATCAAAATAATTTAAAATGACTTTTTTGTGTTTGAAAATACACTTAAACATATATTTTAATTAGAATTAATAACTTAAAAACTGTTTGTAAAATGTTTGAAACAGTAGTGCACGGCACTTTAAATCAAGAATACGATATTTTATGTACAGAAAAACTATTCAAAATAGGATAAGAAAAACCTTAAACCTTAATAAGATATTTTTATTCAACATTTTAATGATTCCCATTTCAAAACTCAAAAAATTAAAATATATAGGTACAGAAATAAATTCAATTTTTGCCTAACAGGAATAAATCATTCAATTTTAATCTCCGAATTTTCTCATTAATATGCAGTCTAATCAGTTCCCTAGTAGTGACTTTAGATCGGCACACCATGTTTTGAAATTTAATTTACTTTGCACCTTAATCAACTATTAACACTAGTGCTATTACACTCTAGAATTTTTATTATTTCGTTATTTTTTGCGTGCTAAAATATTTTAATGACAAGACAACGTAAAAGAAACAGAAGTTAAATGTAAAATGAAACTTGCCTTAACTCAATTTTCCTTTCATCACCATTTTTGTATTACTCTTTCTCTTGAAAAAACACACGAATGACTTAATTGTTTTCAATTATTTAACTTTGCAGATTTCCATGCAGTTTTAAGCATTATAACATTCCTTATACGATAAGATACTTTCATTTTAGTATATGTTTGCATGAATCGAAGCATGGTAGGAATTGGTCTAAACCCTCGTATAGGAAAAAATGACTGATGTATACAGTTTGAGGGTATGTCTAAATTTCATATCGTTAACTATACATTAAGGCAATGTATAGTTATATTGTAATGAATTTTATTCCGTGTGAATGTATACTATTTCAAACATTTATATATATTACTGCAATTGTAGCTATTTTTGTCATTGCATATTAATTCAGACCTATTAAAGAGAGAATCTCAAAAACATTATGGGCATAAATGAATTTTATTCACCTATTTTGAAATTATGAAAACGTTTTCAAAGCTCTTCCTTTCTATACAAGCTATACAACTTTCAAATTTTAAATGTATGTTCCTGTTTTCCAAAAATTAAATTTATTTCGCAATACAGATGAGCCAAAAAATGCAAATTATTAAAATCGACAAGAGAATTACAATATTTTTAGCACCAGTATTCGTCATCTGATAGTGGTTCAAAATTATGGGGTGTTGTCCTCGAATCTTCCCCTTAGGGATTAATCTCGGACCATCGCCAATAGCACGCTGTGTTGCTCAGCGACGTAAATTCAACTACCTACTCCTAACATCAATATAAAATACCTAAACAACTCTAAAAAAAGGCCGACTTAAAAGAACACCAGTGCCTTGACCGAAAATTCTTTATAATAGAGATCATCGTCAAATGAGAATTTATGCAATTTTGTTATTAATTGCAGTAAAAATTTTGAACTGTTATTTGCAGAATTATGTACCACCTAGTAAATGATTATGTCCCATGCATAAGTCAAGCCTTATAAAACTATATATGGAACAAAAACTAAGGTATTTTCAATTTGAGCAGTCATAATAAAATCTGGTCCCAACTCCCATTTGAAAAATTCCATATTTCTGCCCTAAGTCATTCGACAAAAGGCGATGACACCTGATTACGGAAGGGATGAGAAACGTAAAATACAAACTCCCGTCGCTAAAAGGAATGACAAACAGTCTTTTTTGATTGTTTGGTAGCTGCGTATTGATTAGCCAAGAGTCGTCCAGATCAACAACCTACAGGCATGGATAGTGTTGAAGTAGGTCTAGACTTCTCGTTCCCGCCCTTCCTCCTGGCTACAATTTCCTCCTTATTTTTGCCTCCCCCCAGCAAACCGAAATCACGTCTGTTGACTTAGGGTCATCTCTGGGGACTGTGACAAGTGGAGTGGCGTAGGGGTTCCATAAGGGAGACATCGCATCAATATAAATTTCCCCGCCTCTTTCTTTTCCCAACTTATGGATCGGGCATTAGAATGAGATCATCCGACTATGTGTGTCGAAGCTGTTGGGTGAATATTTTTAGAAAAAGAAGACTCAGATTCGGACTCACATTTTGGGGCTCTACGTGGGTCTGACGTGCGTTGATTGACACGCTTTTTATGCTCTTTTTAGGGTGTGGGGAAGCTGTGAAGTGCTTTCTTTGACGCAGAGTCATAGAAAGGAATGCATCAACACTTTCCTATACACTTGTGGATTCAAGAAATAATAATTAAGGTGAGAAAACACGTCAGCTACAGACTTTCCATCGTTGCATCAAACGATCTTAGTTATGACAGTTGCAAAGTATATACATATATGCATGGCTATACTCCTTGATCGAAGTGAATGGAGGTAAAATTTCACAGCTTAGTGCTTTCTACAGCACTGTGAGTGAGGACAACAGTGAAGCGCAGTAAGAAGGAAATAAAAATAACAAGTACTTCAGATACAATTCACAAATTGTTACGAAACAGGACCTTGCGTAGCACGTTGCTTTTGTGTGATATAGGGAAACGTGCCAACGTGGAAAATCTGAGCTTAGAAATTATTACAATGGAAATAGATCAATAACTGTTAACACTAATTTTAGCATGACAGATTCATATTGAAATATACTTTTCAAAGATTCATAATTCGTTATAAAATCGGAGTGATTTATAATAGTAATTTTACAAGACATCAGTTGGATCAGTTTAACCAATCATCAGCTATGTTCGATCGTTGAATGTTAAAAAAATAAAATATTACTGTGCTTTTAACTTAATTCACCATTTAATAAATAAAATTGAATATCTCTAGATGACTATTTTCGTAAAGATTTTTAAAATAGTTTTAACGTTTTACATATGTATTATATATTGTTTGACAAAATGCTATATTTTTACCTCAAAGTTAAAAATATACATGTACGAATAATATTGTCCCCGAAAAGGGAATAAGTAAATTGATTTTGTCAACGTTCATTCTTTTCAATTAGTCTAGAGGATTCCATTGTCAAAATTAATTTTATGAAATACGTTTAATCCGAATTTTTACTCACAGCACATGTGTACATAAAAGTTTCCAAAAGTTGTTCAGGATAAATGCTTTTTAACTTATGGTTGAATAATATATTTTAATTTCAATTTTTACCAGGGTAATCGATGGTCTACCAATGAAAATTTTTAAATGCGAAGTGACGCGAAATAATCAGTAATTGGCAGGAAGTTTTCACAGATCTAAGTCAATAATTATTCATTTTTATATACTAAAAGATAGTGAGGTAACATTCTTTGATTATTGCAACCTTTTCATCATCTATTACTCATAAATTACATGGTTGTTTAGGAAAGACCATATATTCTAACATGGATATTGGATACTAATGGAAACGAGAATTTCACTTTGGAAAGACACATTATGCAACTTTAATGTACTCTACAACTATAGTAGCAAATTTGATGAATCGCTTTTGGATGGAACCAAGAATATTCTTATTACTAGTCTCAAGGATTGGAGCAGGTCTACATTCACGTCCTACACAGAACATGAAAACACACGTTTTCGTAATTTTTTACCACTTGGGGGTTCAAAATGCTAATAGCTAAATAGAAAGGTTTCCCATAATAGATGCAAAATATAAAATATTTTTCTTGTGTAGTATTAGTATGAGGTAAAAAAAGTGTCGCTTCCAAAAATCCAATTTTCTTGGAGCACGCGAGCAAAATATTTTGCTTTTAAGCTTCTTAGCCGCAGAGAACTAGGTGTGGAGCCTTTTTTACTTTCCACATTGTTGGTTTGGCTGTCAAATGAAAGTAAGAAATGAACTGCATGAAAAATAGAGTGAAAAAAGTGAAGTGTTTTTCGATTCAAATCAGAATGCCTGAAACGACACACTTCAAGAGAAAACGTAAATACAATTTTGAAACCGTCAATAGCAAATGCGAATATTTTTAAGAAAATTGAAGAGGTGGAATAGAAATGGCACGGGATGAAATCTACATGAAGATTAGAGAAGTTTTGTTTTTCCCTCATCGGTTGTATGGCGCATTTTATCCTGCCATCTTTTATGCTCCTGATTGTGCACAAAACACTATTTCCTCTTTAGAGAGCCGAATAAGGAGTGTAGAAGGGAGAATGAAACGACTAGATTCCATTTCCTGTCAAGAAACCGGTAAAAAATATTCAATTTCCGCTTCTTTGCATCGATACTTGTGCCCTTTCCTGAATGCATGGTACTTGCGGCATTACAAAAGATACGCATACATTTGTAAAATATATGTTTAAGAAATGCAGAAAGCACTCGTATCAACAATTTATTTCGCTGTCTACTACGCAGAAAATGATTTAAAATCATACATAAAATCTACTCAAAGAAAGCTACAAATATGACATACGAAAACCCTTTTGATTAAACCAGAAGACAAGAAGCCTGAATTGATGTATTGAATTCTCTGTACAAAATTGATGTAAGAGAGAGCTCATAAACCATTAGACAAAAACGGATTTTTCATTTTAAAGTTTATCATTGATTAGAAGAGAATTCTCTTAAAGCCATTGGAGCTTAAAACAAATAAAATGAATTGCATTGTAACCTAGTTCTTTTGTGAAAGGAAATGTTATATTTTATACTTTTCTAATAGGAATATTACCATATTCTACTAAAATAATTAAATCAGAATACAAACTCAAGTTTTCAGTGTCCAAGTCGTTCAGAAAATTCAACATTGAAGTAGTTGCTAAAACTTCTTTATGGAGATTGTTTTCAGCATGACACGAAACAGTGAAATTGTTTCGAAACTTGTACGTTAAGGTGGCATGTTGCTCCGAACTGTTGTTTTATTAGATCTCAAAGCAGATTCTGCTTATAAATACCGTATGAAAGAATATTCAAAAGCCTTTAAAAATTATGCTAATTATCTATTGTTATTACTTTATTTCCCTAATTTCGTATCTTGTGAAAAGAATTTTCATACGCGTGATATAGAAGCCAATTAATATTTATACCGCTGAGAAAAACAATCACTGTCACTTTTGTTTGCAATATCCGCTTTCATTGGTAAAGAGAAACGACTGTATCTCATCACAGCATAGAAATACAACTTACACTCGTCTAAATACTCTTAATTCATTGAATTATCAATCTCAAGAAACAAATACAGTATAGACCATTTAAGAGAACTGTCCATTATAAATGCAATATATTTGCAATTTTTCCATATAATACAATCTCATTTAGAAAATGGGAAGCAATGTGCTGATAAAAATCAGACACTTCGAATTATTTCTTTTAAATGGGAGCAAAAAATCTTCTCTATCAAGCATAAAATGTGTGATTGAGAGTAATTTTCTTGATATCAAGAGACCCCTTACATTTCACGCAAGATAATTGAGTGTACAATAATACCACGTGTTATTAAGTGTAATTAGGAAAATCGCAGATCCTAATTTAAATTTTATCATTTCTTATGAACCATAAAAAGTATTAATGCATATTTAATATTGCTAAGCATATCAAATAAGTGACTGGTTTTGATTAAGGTTTATAGGGTACACAGCAATTAAAGCGCAAATTTAAAGTTAATTACCTTGATTATAAATTCAATTTTACAGCATCTACTTACAGAACGCTTTCGTTATTACGGTTTATATAGCATTTTTTGTTGTTCTTTTCAAGATGTGATAGCATGAATAAATACCATTCATTAAATGTAGAAATAAGATCGTCTTTCTTATAATTTGTTTAACGACTTTTAATTACAATTTTTCTTTAAAAGAAAAATTTGGGGATCTAGAATACATTTATGTAAAGAGAATAATCCTGTTCTGTATGGCTTTCGTGGATCAGTTAGTTGATCATGTAGTCGTTTAAATTATTCTTTCAACAGGCAATTTAGTTAAACTACAGTTTGAACATTACTAGTGGCTAATAAATAGTAGGTAGTCTATATGTGTTATAAATGTCTGAAAATTGGCTTGTTAGTGGTAGTACGTAATTCCAATTTTTAAGTTTGAAATGTCCCAACTTCTATGAAATGATTAAAAATTAAACACAAGAGATTCGGAATTTTTAACTTCCTTCAATATTAGAAATTTCAAAGTATTGAAATTAATATCAGTGATAATCTATTATTTGAGTAGTGAACAAACAGAACAATGACAGTAGGACGACAAACTTAACTAAATAAAAATGCTTTGTTTAAAACTAAAAGCCTTATTCTATATCTTTAAATAGTAATTATATTTTTATATTTAATGTTTTAAAATCCTACTTTCCCTTTCGCAGTTAAACCGACTTCAATATAGACGGACAATTTTCATTTACCTAAACCTGATAGAAAAATAATCGACCTTATTTTTGTTTGCGTAAACTAGTTGCCATCTAGGTGACAGTACTACTGCACATATGTGAATTTTATCACCTTTCAGTCGCTGGTAGGAAACCATTATACTTGTACACGTATTCTATGTTCGTCAATGTTGATCCAAATACCATAAAATTCTAGATTGGTGATGAGTTCTGGTTCGACAGATTTATATTTAACCGTAGAACAAAGTCAGTCATCTCACTAGAAAAAAAAACAATGTCTTCTTCATCAACAAAGAAAACACGGCAGTCCTGGAGCAACCTAAAGATCTTGCAAAGAATTGTTTTCGTAAACTAGGGCATTGTTTATCACAAGTAAGCTCCTTAGGGAAAAACTGTCAACAAGGAATATTTCCTGACTGTTATCCATCGTCTATGAAAAGTTTTTGGATGAAAGAGACTACAGCTTACAGAGAGTAACTCCAAGAAAAATCCTCACCACAATATTTCAGTGCATGCATCGTACCTGTTCGAGATAGTTCTTGGCTAAATATGGCAGTCCTATTCCCCGGACATGGTTCCATGCAACTTTTGACCAATTTTCCGGCTGGATATGATAGTCTGGGCAAAATTTGAGAACACAGCAGAAATCGAAGAAGATGCAACGAGAAACACCTGATAGAGATACCAGAAACAGACATTGAAAATGCTTTCAGTAGTAAAATAGCCACTGGGAGAAGTGTACCGACTTAGGAGTTTATCTGGAATTAGACAAGTTTTATTTTACAGAGGAAAGGTAGGATGCTTTTCGATCGAACCTCATATTGATGCCTTTAAGACGTGTTTGACAAAAATGAGTGTCAGAGTTTAAAAAAATTCTTGAAAGGCTGGTAGCAATCTGACGTACTATAATAGAATGTAAATTTTAGTTTACCGGTTAACGTATGTTATCTGAAGATCTGTACAAACTTTAAAAGGATGTAAGAAACATAAAATTAAATCGTATTCGCATAGGTTCATGTCCGCAAGTGCCACCTAGATGTGCTAAAAGTTACACTAAGGTGCAGAAATGGAATATGTTTCTATAAGCCATAACTTTTACAGTTATGCAATAATGGTATGTTTTCAGTTTTACAGGTGTTCAAAGTTGCGATAAACATTAATGCACGCGCAGCGTCAACGCATAGATTGCAGTACAGACTGATTAATTGTCGAACTCCGCCCGAAACAACAGAAGTTGCAACTGTGGTGTTGGACGACATACGGTACCGTACTGGTTCAAGCTCTCATAGAACAGCTCGCCAACTTCATTAGCTTATGACTCGGTCTAGGAAATCTTGCGGAAAATTGTTTATTTCTATTCGTGTAAAAAGAATCGTGTGTAAGCACTAACAATTACAGATTATGATACGCGCTTGACCTTCGCGCTAACGTTTCTTGCCCGAATGGGGGAAACAATGACTGACCTTGGAGAAAATTGGAGGGTATGAGGCTCAATTTCATCTGGGTGGGTTGGTCAACACACACAGCTGCAGAATTCGGGCACCTGAACATCCCCAAGCGTTCCAACAAATCCCACTACATTTTCCAAATATAAATGTGTGATGTGCCTTTACAGCCGATTTTATATTAGGACCATACTTTTTTGAGCGTATCACTCCTACAGGTGTAACATGTACTATTACCAGCAAGAATTACCGAGGAATGCTGGAAAATTTTGTCATTCCTCAATGGCAGCGCCTTCTAAGCCGGCATTTCAGAAATGAAAGTGTTATCACTCAGTTTTTTGGTCACGGCATGGTCGACTCATTCCCCGGTCACCACTCCATTGACTTTTGGCTCCGGGGGTACTTGAAGTCCGTTGTGTATGTTGGTGGCGCTCCGAACTTGAATGCCTTGAAAGAGTGCATAAAACGGGCTGTTGTGTACATCCAACCTAATTCATTATGTTCAGCTGTAAAGAATGTATCACATGGAATGCAATTTGCTGTACACAAGAAAGGTCAGCACATTGAAATTGGTCTATGGGGGACCTGATTCTGGTGAATAAAATATTGTTTCCTGTGAGTTGAATTTCTATATTAATTTATGTTTATTGCCAGTTTTTTAATTGCCACATATCCATCTGGAATTAGTGGCTTGGTTGTTGCTTACGCTGTCGAAACTTTGCATGATCCATTTTTATCTGAGTTTAATACAAACGTTCGACTGACTCCAACAGCGCTAAATTTCTCCCTATCGGCGACTTTTGGTACTAAAATTCCCCATGTCTTCAAAAAGACTCAATACCAAATTTGGTTCCAATCCATTTACTCAATTTAGCTACAGATGCCTCCAAAGAGTGAAAGCTATTTTATGGTCACCTTGAATGGTATCTAATAACCCTCTGAGGGGTTCACGTGCATTATTCCACCTTCAACCTGCGGTCTTCCCTGCATGAATACTAACCAGTTGTGAAATTCTTGATCTAAATAATCTTTCCAAAGGATTATGTTCTAAAGAGAGGAGTAATAGAATATTTCCAAAGGATTCTATTCTAATGAAAGTAGAGTCATAGAATATTTTGAAGGGATTCTATTCTACAGAACTGGCCAATAGAATCGTTCAAAACGATTCTATTCAAGCAAAGAACCAATAATATTGTTCCAAAGAAAGATTATATTCTAAGCAAAGGAGTAATATCATCATTGTAGAGGTTGAACGAATCCATAGATTCTTTGCAATGATGTGGCTATTTGGTCATTAAGTGTGTTATGGTATGAAAACATCACTTCACTACTCGACAATCTCGCGACGCTCAGAGGGTTTAAAAACTATATGCTGACTGAGTAGGCTTAAACTGTTTTCTAGCGTTGAGACATTAGATACTCAGCATTTAAACCGTTTCCACTGGACTAAGCTAGGAAATACTAGGAGAGTACCGCTTTCGTGCCATGTTCGCTTTGTAGTGCAAAATTCCGTTATCTTGACCATCATACAGTTATAGTAAATTTGTTTACCTTTATCATTATATTAAAATATGAACTCACATAGAACAGGTGTTAAAAGATGAAAAATCCGCAGATAGTTGTCAATTATTTTAAATAATCATTTTCGATTTCAGTATGATGTGTTTACATGACTGAATAGTTTCAAATGTGAATTTCGCAACTGTATGTATTCACTGATTTTCAGGATTTAAATAACTCAGTAATTTATGTTTAATACTACGAACTATAAGTGCTTAACTTACTACTCCTGAAGAAGTCCTTATACAAGTAAACAGTAACTCAATTTGACATCACAATGGTGAAGGGTACTGATACCAAATGTTTATTCTTTGTGGGTAGGCTTACACAGTTTAAAAACTCCCCCATACAAACATAAACATTCACTTCGATAAACAGCGCATTTATTATAGTCCTAGTAACTACTCAAATAGTTCCTAACAGAGCATTTCTAAATAAGAATTAAAAAGGTTATACTGATCCTACCATTTCGCATAGATTTATTCATATCTAAAGCGGTACTAAACTGGTAAATGTTTGTTTTGAGAAAGAAAAGCAGTCTCAAAAGATCGTATATTTCCTTCTGAGATCAATAAATATCGGAAATCGATAGAGCCTATATCGGTTAAAATTTCCGAAGTAGATATGAAAAAAGTATAGATAAGTCTTTTCTGATCCGTTTCTTTCCATTTTCAATTTCAACCGGAATACAAAAATGATAAAATCAATCTCCTCTGCTGCCTTCTTAGTATATTCAATAGCTTATGTTGGGTGGTTCCATTCAAAAGTACCTGAAACTTTAATTCATGATTCATATTTATCGAAAATTCAAGACTGCACGTGTTGATGGAAACGAAATTCGAACCTCTCACGTTTCTAATATTTGGTTTTTAAATAAATTCTGCGCGTATTACATATCTACTCAAATTCAACTATAAATATGAGAAGAAACTCTGAAATATATATCCATCATATCCGAAGTATCGTAAAGGATTGGAATAAAGTAGTAATGTGTGAAATGCTACAATACCGTTTGTATTTGGTTCCTTATTTGTTACATTAAAGAAACATTTTGAGATATATTTTTGAATATGATTTATACTAAAAATATTAATTCAGAGAAGATTTTGTTAACTAAGTTTTTAAATCTCAAATGTACTTACATGGTAGAAGGTGCTGATATTTTTAAATATAGTTCATAAGGAACGATAGAATCTGTTCCAGGTCTTTAACAGTTTTTTCCTTGGTCCTTTCCTTTCAAAGATTTTTAAAACTATTTCCGCAGTATATATGTTGAGTGTAATCATAAATAATAAAAATAATAAGCTTGTTGGAATGAGTGATTAGTGTCAGATAAACAAGAAAACCTTGTTCAAGTGAGATAATCTTATTATTTAAGAATATAAATTCCATTAATAACGAACTTCGAATTTAATAGAACTCGAAATGCATAAATGTTTCGAAAAATTACTCGTTATGAAAAATCATTGTATCTTGTTTTATTTTCGTTACGCTAGTGCAATGAATATTTATAAACACTAACATACTTGTTAGTAAAATAGAATAGCTTTTATGTTTTTGTACTACATACAGGAAATGTCATTGAGCTAGATTTGCACTTTGACCTATTAACCCTCCAAGTGGTTCCGACGAGATATCTCATTCAAGATCTGTCAATTTTGCTAATGACGAAATACCTCATCGGAACAAAACTGCTCAATTATTCCAATGGGAATGAAGATCCAAGTAGGAAAACAAATTGTTCCTTGCCTAGAACTGTTTGGAAAAGTTTACATTTTGGAACACGTTTTTGCATCAGAGGTTGGTCACTACACAGGATGGGTTTTGAAGCGAAAATAAACCACCAGGCTGCTCAACTCCATCTTTGTTGTTAATTTAGAAACGTATTAATCCTTTGAGCTTAATCTGTAGCCATGTACGCTAGTGGTTTATGCATGAGGTACATGTTCGAAACTTTATGTATCCCCTCTCCTATGAAAATTCAAATAAAAACTACTTGAGCTTGTCTCTTTATAACCATTTATCCCTGAAACCAAGCATAAGCCAAGTCCGAATTTTTTTCTGAAGCTGCGAGGGAATCCTACTGTTATCAATCTAAAATGTTTTTGGAGACCAAATATATTGATAGAAAAATCGACGTAGCTTTTAATAAGTAGTCCACTATATTATCTTTAAATTCCTGATGCACTTATAACTAACGCAAAAATGATAATGCATATTTTAATATAGATTGGTATAGGTCAGGGGTCGGCAACCTACTGAAACGGAAGAGCCAAAAGTTACAATTTACAAAATTTCCCAGTTTTTAAAGAGCCACTAAAAATTTTCGTTTCAATATTATAGTATTTGCTTATATATATTTGATTTTTGATTTAAAATAAACGGCTTTAAATACGGAATAATATTTATTCATATAAAAACACAAATATAGATAGTTACATGAATGGGAGCATTGACTTTGCGTGCCTTTTGAAAGTTTGATTAAATCTGGCTCATAACTTGTTTTAAGTTTCAAGCACAACTCTAGATTTTTATTTGTTAGTTGATTTCTAACTTTACTTTTTATTATATTTCATGCAAGAGAACGCTTGCTCGCACGAATATGTCGACCCGAAGATCGTCAGCACTCCATATGCCAACTTCTTCACCTCACTGTAGCATTCTGGAAGACTATTCCATGCGCCGAATATGAGGGCCTCAACTCGCGGAATTTCTTTTAGAGCTGTCCACTTGTGTTGCGCGATGTGGATGCATTTCTGGACCTCCAACTCTTCCAACTTGCTCTTGAGTTCTGTGAACTTGCCACTCCACAAGTCTTTGATTTTCAAATCTAGCAATTGCATTTGAAGCGATCCAGCATCAATTCCAAATGGCTCAATGTTGATCTCATTTGTATTTATGTTGAGAGGATTTACTATGAACACGAGAGGTACTTTTGTTTGTTTTGAATTGCTCGAATCTCTCAGCGAATCCATCCTTCATGTTTTTTAAAGCTATGCTGAAGTAATTCGTGTCAATAGTTGCATTCATCGCGATATTGCTTCAGATTTTTAGAATGAAGTAATTTACCGCTCTCCATGTCTTCAACAAAAAGAAGTAATTTTTTTTCGAAACAAACTACTTCAAGCAATGCGTAGGCTGGGTTGCCCTTTCCTTGCAGTTTTAGATTTAGTTCATTTAGTTTCATTGTGGTATCTACCATGAAGTTGAATTTTTGCAGCCATTTGTCTTCTTCCAATTCGGGATGGTCAATGCTTTTTTCATTGAGGAATGTTTTTATTTCACTCAAGCACAAAGCAAAACGTTGCAATACGTTACCTCTGGAAAGCCATCGCACTTTATTGTGCAGAAGTAGGTCAGAAAACTGGCTATATATTTCTTCAAGGAAATCTTTAAACTGGCGATGGTAGAGTGCTTTTGCCAAGATGCTGTTAATAATCTTAATTACCAAGTTCATGACCTCAACTATTTCGGCCGGAAATGTTTGGGCACAAAGCGCTTCTTGATGAATTATGCAGTGAAACGTTAGAATTTCGTGGTTTATTTTTTCCTGAAGAATTGATGTTACCCCTCTATGTATTCCTGTCATACTTCTAGCTCCATCAATTGCTATAGAAACGATTTTACTTATATATCTATTCCATTGTCTTCCAGGCATTTTTGCACAACATTTGCTATATCTTCTCCACGAGTTTGCCCTGAGAGCGGTATCAATCCTAGCAGTTCTTCTTTTGGACCTTGGGAGGACATATACCTGACGAAAAGGGTAACTTGTGCCGTGTCTTTTATGTCGCAAGACTCATGAAGCCAGTTGAATGTCTTCCACTTGCATATGTGTTACATTTGAAGACATTTTAGCAGTTCTATCTTGTATTGTTTTAGCAGATAATGGCAAATCTTTGATTTTTTTCATGATTTCTGCTTTGTTTTTAAAATCACGAAACAGTTCTTCAGATGCACGTATAAAACAATCTTTGACGTACTCACCATCTGTGAATGGTTTTCCTCTTTTTGCAATTTCTAATGATACTGCAAAGCTTGCCAGATTTACATTATTGGAAGATTGCGCCCAGTTACTTAGCATGGAACTTGACTGTTTTTTTTGGAGCTCTTCAACAGCTTTTTTTCGTGCGCCACCGGTTGGATATTTACCAGCAAACTGGGTATGTTTTGTAGTGAAGTGTCTCTCCAAATTTGACTTCTTATTGTGTGCGAGTTTTTCGTGGCAAATGAGACAAGCCGGAAGGCCATCTGGTGTTGCATATGAATGCAAACGACTCCGTCCAATCCTGATTGAATTCTCGGTTTTCTTCTTCAGTTCTTTTTTTTTACCAGATGCCATGCTGGCGGCGGAGCTGAAAAAATTATTTTTTTTAATTTTACTTAGCTATCTAAAACGGCAAACAATTTATTTACCATTATTACTATTACTTCGTTAACACGATCCTCAGATATGTAATCCAATTCTGTTACTTATTTTATTATATTATACGCGTACATACCTTTGAGAAGATAATTCGCTTCTAAATCGTATTCTTCTTTAAACAACAAGCGAATACACACGCAAAAACCGCAAGCGATTAAATTAACACACATGCAACGTAACGTCGACCGCGCTATGCGAGGATGACTGACTGACAACACGTCTAGAGTCTAGACGTGTTGTCTAGACTCTAGACGGTGGCTGTTTGGGTGAGACGGAAATGGAATGCAATTGGCTGAAAGATGAACATGGTCACGGAGTCTCATCTCTAAGAACAAAACAATAGTTCAAATTTATCTCATTACGGTCATGTTAAGCGTAGCGATTTGTAATTAACGATTATGAAAATAGAAGCTATTGAGAAATTAGGTACTTAAAAATATATTTTCTTATTTTTTAAGGGTTTTGATAATAAATTATTAAATTTTTCGTATGGAACTGGAGAGCCGCAACTTTACATAAAAAGAGCCGCAGGTTGCCGACCCCTGGTATAGGTTCATTAGCTCTTCCATAAAAAAGGCAGGTTGCCATATTGTAAAACGAAATTGATGCCGGCGGCCAATTCGTTTTACAATATGGCCAACACACATATCAACAAACTTCTACATAGAAAAATTCACCTAACTTTTAAGACCAAAAACAAGTCCCCAGGCACACACGTGTGATATCTTTCTGCTGCACAAAATATTGAACCGTAAATCCATCCTGTGATTCTGTACCTCGTTTACAAAAATATGAGGCCCTTTATTCCTTGCTCCGAAATAATATCCAATCCAGTGGAAGTCTCAATACGCTGTTTATAACACATAAGTCATCTAATATTTAAGTCGATGCTACACGTTTGATTATATGTTTGAGTAATCAATTACAGTTCTAGATACATCAAAACGGAAAACCATCAAAGAGTTTACAATCCACATGCTGGTAAAGCTTGTAATAGTCCTCAAATCAATGCATGGCCATACCCGGATCATTTCGAAACGCCCTGCAGCTAGAAACAATTAGAAGAGAATGAATTAAGTACAGCTGCACGCTAAACGACTGCATTTTAAGTTTCACTAAAAAATTTTCAAATCAAATAATTTTAACGAGTGAAACTAATGATTTCAAATTGTAACGATTGATCAAAATACAATAATAAAACCAATCCCATTCATTAAGAAAACGAAGCTCATTGCTTTTGAGCTTTTAACGGCCGGTTATCTCTATGCTAGGAATCAGATCCAATGGGGTCTATCGTTTCTGTATTTTGTTATTAAGTTAAATATTTGTTCCTCTATAAATTCCGTCCACTCTTCTATGTATTCCGTGTAACTGCTTTTCTAAGGCTGCACTCCCGAGTCAGGAAACGCAGGAGATCCAAGCGAGCAAACCGATCACAGGAGAAGGGCTAAGGTTATAAATAATAAAGTAGAGGAGCGAAATTTATACAAAACAAAAAAGCAGAGAGAAGAATTGGATCGAAATCGTCGAAAGATGATACTGCCTCCAGTCTCCCAGGACTGGGTTAATAACACAACCCTCCTCCGCCCTCGTCTACAGGCTTCGAATATGCCCGAATGTAAAGAGGCTTTTCACTACTCCATCTTTCCTCGGGCCATAAATTGGAATGCACTATAAGGTCCATTTATTTTCGCCATTCGGTTTTTTTTTCTTAATTTTTTAGGGGTGGTGGAGGATATTTCTGGTTTTCGTTGTAAAAGTGTCTTGCAGAGGGGTTTCCCGACGAGCGTTCACACTCGTAAAATATTGGCCCTCAACATCCCATCCATAGCTTCCAAAGTGCGGGAATAAAACTTGGAAGCATAAAATATTTGAAACTGCTGGGCTAAACTCTATTGCGTGGTGTGAAACATGAGTAATGGGCATTTCGGTTCAATATTTACTGTAGAAAAACAACGGAGTTAATGTATTTATTGTGGGTTATGCGTAATATATTTTAGTGACATCGGATTTACTCTTTGTTAAAAAAGGAAGACGTAGTGTGTACTCAGCGCAACATATTGTTGCTGCGTAAGTAGAGCAGTAACCCGAGAAGGATGCACATAGCGTTCCACAACATTGGGGCACTCAATCTTAGGGTGCTCTTATTCCTGACATAAAACAGGTACTCAGCAGCTATTTCGACGGGATACTTACTAACATAAAAGCGACAGTAGGTTTAAGAAAAAGGGCATACAATCATTTTCAAAATCCAATATATGTATCCAACTATACAGTCTGATTTTGGGCGTAGGTTGAAAAGCATGCAATAGGGTTGGTAGGATTTAACATCACACTGGAGCACACAACCAGCTATTGGTGACGCTCCGGAATCAGTCTTGAAGGGAAGGACAACACCTCGTAATTTCCAACCACAATCAGATGACGAGGTCAACACTTGAGCTGGCACCCCACTCTCCAAATTTCCACACAATGTCAACATGAGAAAGTTTGAGGCCACGCCCGATTTAACGTGCACCAGCCCCCATTTACACGACAGTCTTTCGTTAGATCTAGTTTCGAACAAGCAAACCACCGGTATCTGATACTTTAGTGCGGTAGCAATAACTTTTAGCCCACCTCTACAATAGCTTTTAAATACTTACATTTTAAATCATGTAAAATAAGAATATATGAAAGTAATACCATACACTCATGTCCAAAAGTTAAGCATAATTGATGTTTATGTAAATATTTCAGAAAATATACGTTGGAATGGAAGGAAACGCGGTATGCGGGTGTAATAGAATTATAGAAGAAAACAATGCAAAACAAGGATAATAATGACTTTTATTATCTAAAGAAAAGGGTTGAAAGAAAAAGGTTCACAATACGAGTGTCAACTTTAGTGAGACAGAATGATTAAAACAATGTGATGCTGAAGTTTAATATGGTGTTTGGGAACCTCTGGTAGCCACGCATGCTGCACAACGATTTCCCATGATTTCGATGAGGATATGGATGAGTTGTGTGTTCAAAGAGTTCAAGCCTCATGGAGAGAAGTTTTCAATTCCGGAACGGAGATTGGTGGGTGGCTGAGGGCTGCAATAGTCTCCCGAGCATATCCCACACATTCTCTATAGGATTCAGATCAGGAGATTTGGCAGACCACTGCATGCGGCGGATATCTTCACTTTGAAGGAAGGCGTCGACCAGGGTTGCACGGTGAGGAGGCGCGTTATCATCCATGAATATGAAACCAGGACCAACAGCACCTCGAAACAGGCGAACGTCAAGGACTTCGTCTCTGTATCTTTGACCGGTAACCGACACCGTGTCAAAGATGTGGAGGTCTGTAAGGCAGTCCAGTATAATGCCTGCCCAGACCATGACTCCTGATGGAAAACGATGTCTTTCCGTGATGTTTCCCGGGAGAAAACGCGTTCCACGTTCTCTCCAGATCATGGTAAGACGAGAATCAGTTTGCAGACTACATCTGGACTCGTCACTGAACATGATATTTTCCCTCTGTTGTCGACTCCACTGCCGCTGTTCCAAAATACCCTGTAAACGCGCGCGTATCTGTGTAGATGTCAGGAGGATACAAACTGCTGGTCGTCTGGCATAGAGACCAAGGTGTCTGAGTCTCCTGTAAACAATTGTCTCGAAACTATGATTCCTGTGGCGGCTGTCAGAGCTGAACCCAGTTGTCTGGCAGAAAGGCTCCTCTGACGTCGCGGAGTTATCGCCAAATATCGGTCTAGCCGAGCGGTTGTTACCCTTTGCCTGTACTTGTCGTCGGCTAACATCTCCAGTGCTTTGAAACCTCGGCCACAGTCTGGTGATCACACACTGATGCATATTCTGAATTCGAGACGCTTCGGTTTGGGATCGACCGGATTACAGCATTCCAATAATTCGTCCGTTCACAAACATGTCCATTTGGCAAATTTGTTACATCTTTCGTCCTTATTGATTGCTAATAACTCTCCGTACCACAGCAATTGCGAATTTATTGTCATGCCGCAGGAGGCCTTTTTTTACTCGTTCCGACATGCTCCGATGCTTTGCACAAGTTGACGTCGACTTAACTGTTTTGTATATGCACAATGTTTTACCTTCGTCCCACGATTCTCCACAAGTGATTTTGAACCATTGTGTCCCTATTTACTCCTATTGTTTCGCATTTTACGAATTATGCTTACCTTTTGAACATGAGTGGTTTGATGACAAATATTTCTTATTCATTGCTATATGTGTCAGATTCAGTCCCAGAGATAATTTTAACATTAGAAATAAAGTTTTATTCGTGATAGCTTTGAAAAGTAATTTCAAACACAGATTACAGTAAAAATAAACGAGGATCTTAAATTAAAGACAGCGAAAAACCAAATCAAACGAACTCTTTTTAAATATTGGTTTTAGCCTACAAATATCACATAATATTTAAAAATTCTAGCGAAAAACCTTACTACTAAATATAAGTTGATTTAAAATATATTTCTTATGTATTTCTACTGGTTTCTGAAAGATCCGTTTAGGTATTTCCGTCTTCCTATTCGATTGTACTTTGGCTTAGTAATTGTGTTTGCTCTTTTTTCCAATTCACCCTTTGCCGTTCGAATCAGTCCCAAAGCTAATCAGAAGGATGCAACTAAAAGAAAGCAGCGCGCCAAATTATCGAATGGTGCAGCGGGAGACACCGATCGTTTTGCCAACCGTAATAAAACCGAGTGAGTACAACTCAATAATTTTTGCATTTCTGGTACTAATTGAGTACCTCAAATGTTATTTGTTCATTTATACTAGTACAAAATGTATTCTTGAAAATTAAATACATAGGTTAGCATTATTTGTAGTTAATCTCTCTGAAGATGCACTAAGGAAATAGAAAAAGGATTAGATTGGCAATTGTTTATCAGCTTTGTTCGGAGGAATTTTATCAAAACATTTTTATGAGGAATTAAGATATTTAAATCTGAGTGGTAGGTAGTTAAAATAACGCCTCTCTGGAGCAACATAATGGGCGTTTGTCTACGGTCCGGGATCAATCCCGTAAGGAAAGATCCAAGGACAACAGTTCGAAATTTTCATCCATGGTCAAATGATGAGGTCAACTCCTGAACTGGCACTCCAAACTTCCTCACCACTCCAACGTGAGAACATTTGAGGCCAAGACAGATTTTACGTGCAACAGTCTCTAGGTACACTACGGTCTTTGGTTGGATCGAGTTTCGAACTCGCAACCCTCCGATTGATAATCAGCTACTCTTTCAACCGGTCTACCGTGGCCCAAATTTGAATAATTTAAGAATCAAGCAATTGTATAATGCTTCCATTGTCATCTAATTCTAAAATACAGTAAAAACATGAAATACATTCAAACTGCTATAAGTTTCAGAAAAACTACTATTGGGAAATAACTCTCCCCACACTATATTTAATCATAACATTTTTTATTTTATTTTCTATCCTATATTTGCACTCATACTCTTAAGTCCCGTTAGCGACTATTTTGAAAATGATATGTTCATGCATCAAGAATGACATGTCAAAATAATGCATAAAAAACCGCTCCATTACTCACAATTTCTCTTTTGTGTTAGTAAAATGGTTTTTTTGCGGATTACCATGAATCGACTACTCTCCACAATCTAATTTTTAGACGTACCATACAAATTTGAATATTATGCGTTCACCAAATCCAAATTTCAATCTTCAAAAAAGGGCTACCAAATGATGCAGGATGCCAGTAAACCCAATAAATTAATTGGTTTGTGGCATTAAATCTAATAGACATATTTTTCATTCCAAAAAATACACAGCAAAGTGTGTACATTTTGCACGTCCAACGAGTACTCAAATCGTTCCTGACTCCTGTAATTAGATTAAGCTATTTTTTCCATTAACTTAATTAGTAATGGTAATTTTTCTACTCCTACAATATTTAATATACTATCGAAGTAATATGTGTAATGTTTGATGTATTTATGTATAAAGTTTATGAAATATTTATTCTATACAAACGTAATATTTTGCTACCAAAATATTAAATTTTATGTTTTAAAAAGTATGTGTCTCTCCCCATCTACATATATGCCTAGATAAATAAATCCTCAATTTTTTCCTAAACCTACAGCTGTGTAAATTTTGTTAGATTTGAATTTATATTATCTTTGCAATTACATAATTACAATAATTTTACAGTAAAATTCATTCGCTAACATTTAATATAGTTTAGTCCGACAAATTTATTTCTGGGGCTCGAATGGATGTATAATCAATTGATTGAATTTTGATTTTAAATCAATTCAATTTATTTTAGGAAATGAAATGAGTGTTTTATTTAAGCCTCTATGAATTATAGTTTTGTTTTATTTATTTATTTTAGTGAAACTGTTTTATTGAAGCTTCTTTTCTCGTTACTATCTAAAACGTTTATAAATTACTTGTTTGAGGTTTTTAATGATGCGTTTTGATTCTATACATAGCTCTTTATTTAATGTAGGTTATATTTAAAAATATAAGTTTCGATATTTAAAGATGAAATTCTATATTCTTTCGTCAAATATTTTGATTTAACTAGCAAAAGTTAAAAAACTATCTATATTTAAACATCCAATCTCAACTTTCGAGCAACAATTTTTTACAGTTTTGTGTTTGAATTTTTAAATGATAGAAGTATATTCTCTAGCTACAATTATTATGTATAATTGTATCTTGTAATACCTGCTAAATGATAGAAGTATATTCTCTAGCTACAATTATTATGTATAATTGTATCTTGTAATACCTGCGGATCTTTCTAGGTTCGATTTGATAAAATAGAACACATTTAAATTACAGAAAGTAAATACAGCTATGTGTTTATTTTCATCTTTGAGAATATTTACAAGCAATAATTAGTGTTGTAAATAATTCGTGTTTGTTATCAGAAAAATACACTGTTGATAAGTATTTAATTTAACACAGTATTGTAAACTTGATATGGAAGGAGGGATGGCAGAAATGCTTACACCTAAGACAATAGTTCTGCTTAACAATTATTTCTCTTCTGTAAACAAATATATATCGGCGGGTGCTATATTTGTAGAATTTAAATAATTTACAATTTATGTTTATACAAAAAAAACGCATATAAAGTTTTCTAGTTCGAAGATAGATTGAACTTACAATATTTTAATGCAAGGATACTTATAAATATCAAGACTTACGTTTGGAATTGAACAAGAAAGAAACAACAAAGCTCATATTTTTCCTATTGAAATTGTTCTCATATGTATTATCTAAGAACCTGGAATAAGTAGGTAGTTAGACACATTCTGGTGATAAGAACAATTTATGGATATCGTTTTGGAGATAAATCTTATAAAATATTCAGCTAAAGGATGCAAAGGGTTGCATTCACTCTAATGCAATCCCTAATAAAATTTTAATGCTTCGGAAAAAGAGATGAGGTATTTCAATTGAGGAAAAGTTTGCAACTGTGTTTTACATTTTAAAACTGTATTTTCAATGAATTCACTGGAGCCAACTTGGGGAATTATTTGAAAGGGAATCCCTTCACATATACACTTATTTCTTTTGGAACATTTTTTTTGGGGGGGGGGGCGTGGTAGCCCGGTTGGTAAAGTAATGGATTAGCAATCGGAGGGTTGCGAGTTCGAAACTCGACCCAACTAAAGATCGCCTTGTAGGGGCAGGCTGATGCACGTAAACCTGTCTTGGCCTCAAATGTTCTCACGTTGGCATAGTGTGGAAGTATGGACAATGGAGTGCCAGCTCAGTTGTTGAACTCGTCATCTGAGCGTGGTTCAAAGTTACGTGGTGTTGTACTCGGACTTTCCCTTTACCACCTTCCATTTATTTTGTTGTCCCGAACAATATTATCGCTATATTCAAATTTTCTAATTATTATGTTTGTGGAGTAAATATATAGGAACGCCTTAGAATCTAATGTGAGTCGAGCTCCTTGTATTATTTGTTATCCGTATTATCTTTATATTTTTTGCATTTACGTTTTAATAGGCGAGATATCTCGTCGAAACCATTTGGAGGGTTAAAGTACGAAAAAGTATACTAGTGTGTTAGATAGTTTCATTTTCTAAAAATAACTACTCCAACGAAGAGAGCAATGTAACTTCACATCTGAAACTTGGGACACTTGGCTATACTCGTGAGACTCACCATACTATTGAGAACTTGAAATAATGCAATGAAAAAGCTCTGGTGCTTCTGATTTTTTAATATGTTCCTGGTATATTTCTATTTTCCGGTTGCTCTGCTCTAAATATTAGCTGATGCTTTTCGTCATTTTATCACTGAAACTACAAAATGCAGTCAATTGACTCCGGAACTCGGAGAGTAATCATGCTTTGCCGATATCTAAAATTTCTCGAATGGCAGGAGAGTCGATTTGACCTGAGGCAGTCAAACGTTGATGGACTTCCGGAGGATACATGTAATTGTGGCCTTCGAATTCGACACAGGTTGACATAAATGGATATCTGATTAAATAATGAGAACACCCGTTCATTACTTATCCAGGGACGGAGTATTCATCGTTATTAAAGACGTTTACCGGATTATCAGGCAAATGAAATTCGGAGTCTCGGAAAGAGGCTTTTTATGGCCCTACAGCTTTAAATTTCCTGAATTTCAATTTTTGATGAAATGAAAAATAGAAAGAAAGTTTTTCTGTTTTTTAATATATACATGGAAGGAGAAGGAGGACTATATATGAAATTTTGAAGAAACAGCAGTTAAAATAAATATTATGACCTATATATTTTCTGTCAAAAATAGAGAAGTGTGTATTATAGTTTGAACATAAAATTTAAGAAATAAATAACAATTGTTCGTAAATATATCCAATTTTCATTATAGTTTCCGCATATATCGGTACGCTATATATTGCATTTCCCATAAAATGACAAAATTAATTCAATGATTGTATTACTCGAAGAATTTCCAAGAATGTGCTATTATCTTTACCTTACAGCACACTTAATGACTTATAATCCTCTTCTATTTGTTGAATAAATCCAAGAAAAATTTCGACTGGTCAAGAAAACTAAAGGTAGTAGAAGCCATGCAGAGAAAAATAATGTGTCCATCACGTTCACAGCATTATAATCAGTTACTACAAGAAAAACATTCTAGGTTATCCTCTACGGATCAAAGATACTTTTTACCATTTAGATACTCTTACGTTAGCATATCCTGAAAAATTAGCTAAAACTTTTTTTTGGCTGTTTAAACGTATATGATATTTTTATTAGTATTTAATTCCAATACATTTGAAATCTGATTTGTATTTTTAACAATATTTTCTTTTGAGTGTATTATTTTTTAATAAAAAGATAATTTACTTTTGGGACTCAAAAATCGTCTGGTATATACTATCTGGAAACTTTAAAAATTGACTTCGAGATTATTTTTATTGAATTAACTACTCCAAAAAATACTACAATAATATTTTTTCTACCAATGCCGACTTGATATCCGAGTGATTAGTACAGTGGTTCACAGTTTAATAGGCTTTAGGTTAAAGTCCCGATGGCGTGGACTTGAATGTTTAGTAAGTTTCACAATCCACTTTAATTTAGTAAAATTGGCCAGCGAATAAGAAATCAAATCAATCTAAAAATTCATATTGCTTCAATGAGATATTTTTACGAAGAGATATAAAGTATACCGATTTTGAAGTATATTTGGCATGACATATCTATATCATATGGGGCATGTGTCTTTTAAACCTTGCAATGCTAACGGTTAATTGTTACTCTGATAAACTATCTCAGAGACGTGGCGATTCAAAAATTTTACTTTCAATAGTTTCAAACCATAAATAATTGCTAACCTCTCATAAATTAATAATTAAACATCAATTAATTAGTTGCGTCATATTAATTGTATATATAATGTCCTTACTTATCAATTTTAATTATAGTTAAAATAAAAACAAATGAATAAAGGCGTCTTCCAAGGGTGAGTGAACACACATAAGGACGAATTGTATAGATGATGTCCTAATAAATTATCAATTTTAATTGTCATTAAAATTAAACAAAAATTTAAAAGGCTTCAAAGGCCTCAGAACATTACCTCAGAAACATTAGAAATGCGTGACTTAGAGGGGAATGTGAGGGCTTTATCCTTTTTCATGTTCAACCCAATATTTTTTATGATCAAAATTGGAAATTTTGATTTAAGATATCATATGTTTCGACATTAGAGAAGAATATGCTTTAATATCCAATGGTAGGCTTGAGCCCTTCAGAGCTCCTCTTTTTCCTACGTCACGGAATTATCCATATTATGCAAAACTTAGGTGCTAAACTACAATATACAACATGGTTGCATTTAGGAAAAATTGCATCATTACGTAACCAAAATGCAAATCTACAAGGGAATAAAACACTTGATTTTGAACAAGAAAATTGAAACAATTAGTTTTGGACAAATGCCTGATCGTTTTTAACCATTTTAAAACTTTATGTAGAAGTGCAATGAAAATCATGTCTTTCAAGTTCATAAATAATTATGGAGTTTTACTTTGTATTTAAAAACAATTGAACGCAAAATACAAATAAGGATCACATATGCCAATTTTGCTACCGTTTTGAATTGTGAACAAAATGAAAATTTCGAAACAAATGTTGAATGTTGTTTGTCTTTAACTTTGCAAGTAAAAGCTCCGTAGAACATTTCGTTTATTTTTAAGGTTCTATTGCAATACAATATTTGAATTTTTTTTTGAAAAGTTATGAACTTCAGGACGTAGCAAAGATGTGTAGTAAATTCACAATAGTGGTGGTATTATAGAAGATTGGAAGGCTAAACAATTCTCATCCAAGTAACAAATATCTTTTGTATTCACTTTTCCCTTATTTATTTCTTGTAGACACATTACAGGATTCTCGCAAAACAAAAAATATGCAGGACATTTTTAAAATTTAGTCAACCGTCTTTTTTGATTGTTAAAGAATTCTGCTATGCAGAAAACAGTTGGCGTACTTTATTTCTTATATATTTATGAAGAATCCAACTACAAACAGATAAATATTTTTATCCATGCACTTTGATGAAAAGTACGACCAATAGAAAAAAAAAACATTCGTTCTTACGATATTTTAAAAATTCGAATCAGATACCTTGAATAAAATGAGTTCATTGATGCTATGAAAACACAAATATATTAGTTGTAATATTTTTCGATTTTTCGGTATACCTTTTATTTTGAAAAGATCCCATCAAGCGGTTCATGGATTAAAATAGCTTAATTTTCTCTCTTAGATTGGCAACTTTTATAGAATCATTAAAAAACTTCGATTTGAAATATCTTTTAGAACAGTAAATCCTACAGAGAAGAATACTTGTCACCGCAGATCAGAACCCTTGCCAAATGAACGGTATGAAGCGATGCAAAAACCAGAAACTAGCCAGTAACAAACATTCCTCGAAAGCTGATGTATCTGATAGTGGGTGAAGAGTCGTTATTATTACTCAGTATGCAGCAGTCAGCGTTACATCATCTTGTTGATGGGCGCGAGCCTTGTGCCAGAAGGCTGACACCCCATCAACGGGATGGATCGATCCTGGTGAGTAATTACTTACAACAAGGTCGTCTGTTCTTTCTGAAACATATCTCCCAATGTAGACAGGGGATTCGCGTGTTGAAGGACTGCAGTCCATCAAATGGACAGATAGCGTTTAAAGATTTTTTTGCTTTCGTTTTCTTGTAATTGGACAAATAACTGACCATCAGCCGGTTAAGTGTTGTTATGATAAAATAGCTGTTTTCATGAGGACGGTAAACATATTCTTTTATCGGGGAATATTTCATAATCGAGGTTGTGCTTGGTGTTTTAATTTCAAGAAATTTATTACTCTCAAAGTGTATTGGTGGGTTTTAAGTTTTTGATGTTGTTATGACTACAAATGTAGTCAAAGAAGGTGAAATGATTGGTTTGCAAACAAATGCATATGTACACATAAAAGAAACATTTATGTAATTTTCTCACTGGTTATTAAATGTTTCGGAAAATGTTGAGGAGAAAATGGAGAGACAGCCATTTAAAATACACACATTTCAATTTCTCGATAGTTTTGAGTTGTGTTTCCATAAGTATACGTTCTAATTAGCATTAATGTAGACTAGTAGTGTAGCGTGTAGCTATAGAGTGACAAACCAAGCCAATACTACCGGATTAAATCCAGTGAATGCGTTTTCCCGAAAAATCTTTTTAGTAAAACATACCAAGGTATACGAGTAAGATGTAAATTTAATTCCTGAAAAAATTCACTCCAAAGGTGTTTAATAGTTTAATTATCCTGTAATCGATTGGAAGACCTGGCTATTTTTACGAAACAGGATACACTTTTCCAGTTTCATTTCATTTTTTAAAATTGAAAATTTCATGATTTTCTCAGCCAATGGAACTAATTGAAAATGATGAAAATAAATTTTTATATTTAACAGTTCACAAGCTAACTGAGAATAAAAGTTTGAAGCAGATCAGTTATTGAACATAGTCTAAATATGAGTCCCATTTATTTATTGCATTTTACTGTTTTGCGAGTCTAATAATATACGTAGCGAACAGGATAAATAAGTTTCTACCCCTTTTCGGCGCTTAGTCTCTTTAGTGATAATTAAAGTTTTCACATCAGTCGATTTCCTCAACTCAAATGTTTCTTTATGTTTAATTAGTTACCCAATAGTTGAAACATTACTACCAATTGTAACAGATCCAAAACTGGTACAATTGCAATGGAGTATCTTTTCTTTAAATTCCCTAGTAAGCTGAAAGTAGTGCTAAGATCTCAAATGTCCGAACTAATAAATTAGAGATGCACCACGACAGCCATCTCCTTTAACAAAAAGCGCATTACTTAAGATTGGTTTGAGATAAAAGTGTTTTATGGTTGTTGAGGAGCTTTCTATGTTTTTAAACAAGTAAACATTTGTAAAGATTTTGGAATAATGAAAATAATTTATATTCCCCTTTCCTTTGGTTCTTGAAATTATTTGTCTGTAAATAATGTGTTGATCTTGTTAAGACTTCATTTATTAGAAAAATTTCGTGTAAACTCACCATTTCTTTTTACATTTCGTATAAATAGAGTTTGTAGTTTCATGGATTTTCGTATGCATTATTCTAAAGCCAATTATAAGGTAGGTAGGTATTTAATTAACGTCGCACTGGAGCAACACAATGGGCTATTGGCAACCGTACGCTAATTATAAGGCAACGGTGATTTTCATTTACTAGAAACAGTTACTAGAAATTTATGGCACACATTCCACACACACTTCAGTTTGGTATATCTGGTGGCATAAGCCATAACTACTTCTTAAAATCATTTGTAGGGAGTACTGTTGTTGTATTAAAGTGTTGTTCAGAAGAGTTAATGGTACCCGGAGAGTGTAATTTTGATTTTTCTCGAAAAATTTATTTATTTTTAACATTTGTTAATGTTGTTTTTATAAAGTTTTATTGCATTACCAGATAAAGCTTTTATTGTGAGAATTTTTGTATATTTACTTTTATGTTCCACATAACTAATACGTTGAATCAACTAATTTCAAAATGTGACACCTCTTGTACCTATCAACACATGTACCTTTGCATTCTGTTCAAAGGCACATCAGGGAAAAATGCTATCATTTACAAATAGTTGTTCTTCAATCAAGTCAAAAACTTTTTTTGTTCATTGACTATTATTTATTATTTATTATTTATTATTTATTATTTATTATTTATTAAAGTAACATAATAATGTTACAATATTATTTTATGATTCTATTGTTATATTATTTTATCTTGTTATATTATTATCGTTATATTATTTCTTCGATGTGAGCGTCATTACAGTTGAAGAAAATGAGAAATTGGTTGAAATTAAGAGAATAATATGTCATTATTTTTTATGATTTTATTATTTTGTTCTAGAAAAAATGTCAAGAAGTAAAACCGGCAATAGGAGAAAACCTAATTGATGCAACTGCTATGTATCCTGCTGTAGCAATGCAAAGTTCACAATGTAAAACTTCACACTTCATAAACATGCAACACGAACATGTTAAATTTTGAATTAAGTTCTTAAAGCGTTTTGTTTAATATAGAAAATACGTTTATTACCATAGGGGAGTATTTGATGGGATGAAAGACGATATAGTTTTAAAGCTTCTAAGATCGTTCAGATATGGCACGTCAGGGTAAACTTCTGAAGCTAATTTTTTCTACAGCAAATGCAATGCTAAATGTTAAGACTAAAAGCATCATTTTGTTCAATTGTTTTAACTTGATTACTGTTTTATTTATCTTTATTAAAATATAATTACAAATGATTTTCCAGAAAGGTATTTACGTATGCATTTTTCTGGTGTTATTTATTTGTTACCTTCTAAAAAATTGTGATGAGTTCAAAGATACAAATATCTTTAGCATATGTTTTTGTCAATGAAATTTTTATGTTTAGATTAACTTAAATTTGGAATGTCGTCTTAGATAAATATAAAGCTGCTCTTCGATGTGAGCGTCATTGCAAATGAAGAAAATGAGAAATTGGTTGAAATTAAGAGAACAATATGTCACTTGTTCAATGGTACAACAGTCTGCCCCATAGTAATGCAAATTTGAGGATTGAGCTGAGTGGGAAAGATCATGTGGATACTATCCGGTTTGCACAAATAACTTTCCCCTCATCCACATGAAATTAATGACAATTCAATCGAATACACACTTTTGGTGTTTTCTTGACTTGAAAATAAATCAAAGAATGAAGCAAATGTGTCGAAAGTGAATGAGATTTATGTCCTGCAAAAAGTTGCAAGAATCGAGCCACACGTATTAATGAAGTGCATCACGGGGCAACGGAATGAAACATGTTTTCAGAAAGTGACGATCCGATTCATCGTAATATAATTAAGAGGAAATTCAATAAGTGTCTTCTGGTTGCGGGCGTTTCACTCATTCCCAACAGCGTCTTAAATATCAATACATTTATACATTTCCATGCATTGGCAGAAGGAAAAAAGCCTCCTGCAGAGCTAAAACAATTGTTTGTCCAGAAAGCTCACAATTGCACGAATAAGAAACTGTCTCTGTTAGACATTTATTAGACACTATGTTGAAAAGACCTCGGGGTCTGACCATCGATTTCCATTAGATGGTTTTCCGAAAAGCACATCGCACTAAGCCCAACTCTGAAGATAGCAACTTGGAGGAGGAAGGGAAAAACACTCGATTCTATTTTTGCCGCTCAGAAAAAGCTTAGCGAAAAATTTTAATTAAAAACCACTTGGGCAACAAGTAATACGAAGTTTTCTGTTCGGCCCATCGAAAACAAGTGCCTTATCTCTGGAGACACGCAAAGAATGACTTCCTCATCGCCACTCAGGTGTTTTAGCGAAATGGATGCAACATCCTGTTTTGGACATTTGGATGGCGCTTTTACACCACACTTTATTCTCCTCTCAGAAGTAATACCCCATGTCCATTAGTAGCTTCCTTTAGTGTTTGCTGTACATGGACCCCTCCTCTTTGGTCGCAATCGAAGCCTCGCAACCTATTGCCTCTTTGAACACCCCCCAAAGGGAAAAAGATGCATAATAGAATGTTATCTTATTTCTTTTCTACTCTCCCCAGAGATCGAGACATTTGCTTTACAGATGAAAGGCGTAGGGCATCGTAAATGATTCTGTGGGAAAAATAAGCCTCCGCCGCGATAAGTCACTAGCGAAAAAGATTTGCTTAGTTATGCTGCTGATGGCTGATGGATCCATGAAGAAACTTTGCAGGATCTCTTACTTCTGTGCTTTATATACTTAATAGCTTGCAAGACTTCATTGTGAAGGAGTCATGAGATTCTATTCCTTCTATGTATACATTACTGATAGTATTTCTTACTTAGCGAGGACGATTGGAATGGAGCCATGCAGAATTTACTGTGTTATGTGGGACAATTAACGTGCGACTAGGATCATTTAAACTTACATGACAAACCAAATTTGAAAATTACAAAATTATTATAAGCGATGTGTTCCGATTTTCAATTCAAACTGTATTTTGCTTTGTTTTTCCAGGTGTGTAATTATTGTTTTCACGTTAATAGTACGTTCTGAATTCGAAAATTTAATTTAACATTTCAGTTGATATTGAAATTCGAAAATAAGGTAAGAGCAATAAACACATTTCATAAAATACATTTTTACGGAAAACCTTTTTCCATTTTAATTTACTGCCCAATTGTAAATCTTGTAAACACTATATACTTTCTGATGCGAAAATGTATACCCTTCTTTGAAAAATAACCTATAATTAAGTTTAAAAACACAAATAAAGTGTACAAATATCACATTCGATATACGATGTGAAATACAATTCCTGGAACTTTTCACAGCTTTATTTGAAAACAACTTGCCATATAATATACTGGTTTCCCAGAAGTTTTCTCAAGAATATAATTTCTTCAATACTGCGAAATACATCGAAAACAAACGTGAATTCTTGTATTTTACTACTGAAGTGAAAACTAAAAAAGGGAAATGGCATTTACTTATGATTTCACACCTTTATTTTTCTAAACAGATTCTCTGAATGCTATACATAAAGGAATTTAATCTTTTTCAGCTTTTATCG
This sequence comes from Meta bourneti, assembly GCA_933210815.1. Classification (NCBI taxonomy): domain Eukaryota; kingdom Metazoa; phylum Arthropoda; class Arachnida; order Araneae; family Tetragnathidae; genus Meta; species Meta bourneti. The sequence continues at coordinate 2,896,185 of OW119934.1, read as the reverse complement.
TTCTACAAAAGAGTAAGAGTTTTTAACCTTTCTATAAAATGAAAGATTTGGAGAAAAAACACGCTTCAGTTTCTGAAATTTTAGATACATGAGAACATTCTCTGTGTAAAAGATACGATGTCGTAAATTCGAAACGGATGCATCTTTTTAAAATATTACTTCATCTAAAATGAATATTTTTAAATCCAAAAAATACTATTTTTTAAATAAAAAAATGAATTTTGAGTAAAAGCAAAGCGTCTTTTGGAAGACAAAAAGTGACACATACTTATCAAACATCATTAAAACGATTGAACTGAAACGAATGTCAATAACGAGAATTTCCGTGACGAATAACTCCATGTTTCAGTCAATTTTAGTTTCGAAATGAGAAATTTATGCTTCATTTAGAATTAGGTTACAAATAATAAGGCAACTCTGAAATGGGATTTGTAACTGAATATTTTTAGTTTGTAAACTTTTATGGAATTATATATTGAATCATGTGGTTTCAATCCGTGATTTTTCATCAATGCGATTTAAAGTTCTCAAAAAAATATAGTCTGATACTAACTCCATACGTAGTTAGGATATTTTAACCCTTTAAGAGCAGGTAAGTAAATATAATCCAATAATCAGTATGGGAAAGAGGTTTTTGACGAATCGAAACATTTTTACATTTCTTTTCAACCCTTGAGAAAATATCAATTATGTAAGTTGGTCAGATAATGAGCATTTTTAATTCAAGTTATCAAACAACAGAAACCAGAAAAGAAATATTTTGGGAGCATTGTAAATTATTAAAGAGTGGAATTGATGTCTCCATTTAATATTTACTGGGTGGGTAGGTTTGGGGGCTTATGGTGCAAGGGCCATAGTTGGTCATGCTACGCCAGATACAAAACATAATATCAAGTAATAGACACATATAATGAAAGTTTTACTGACACAGAAGAAAGAAATACACCCAGGTGGAATGCACCTGACATTAATGGAACATGAGCCGCGTACAACTCGCAGGTAATTTTTACTGGCAAAATAATAATTAATTGTCCATATAGGATAAGCATGTGCAGGACATTCCGCAATGTTTTGAGGATAATTCGAAATTCCCTGACTAAACTTTAAAGGATGGTAGGGTGCACAAAACTATTTTTTGTCAAAGAATGCCGGTGCACTAGATGATTGCGGGGCCTAGTTTGTGCAATTTCAAATCAATTTAACTTTGTCATTCTCAACACAGGTTTTGCATGTGATGGAGCATTACATAAATTCTGAGATGACTGACATACATTGAACGTATGGGTGCTGACAAATGGAAACGAAAGAGCTGTTCAAGTATTGTACCGTAAACGCTTCCCCAAATCACCAGTGCCGAGGCGTCAAACTGAGCATTTTCACTGCCAGATGTATGGAACTGAAACATTTCATGTCAACAGGTATGATGTGGATCGGCAGAGAAGTTTGAGCTCCCCAGAGATGGAAGAAGACATTCAACCCAAGTTTGAGAGAAATCAGGGCACAAACACGCGATCTATTGCACGCTACCTAGGTGTGGGTCAATTAGAGGGAGGTTTTAGCACTCGAAGCAATTACATTCCTTCCATTTAAGTTAAAGTGTTTACCGATTTGGTACTCATAGGTAGTACCGTGAATGCTTCCTATTTAGGACTTCTTTCTACTTAGGACTATCTTTAAGCAGCTCTTCGTTTCATTGGCAGCCCCATACGTTATATGGATGTCGGCCAGTATAGGAATTTGTGTAGTGCTTCATCACGTGCGAAATTTGCATTGCGAATGACGAATTAAAAAATTTTTTGCAAACTCACCAAGTAGTGCCCTCTAGCATCTACCCACAACAGTCGCGGACATACACTCTTCGACAAAAAAGTGGTTATTTGGTCCAACCTACTAACCTTTAAAGTTTGGCCAGGGAATTTTGAATCTTCTTGTATTTCCGAATAAAGATTATGCTGCAATATCATTTAGGAGAGATCTTTGTATATATCAGAGTCCCAAAGCAATTGCAAACAATTTGGACTCAAATTAAAGGATGTGCTTGTCAATTCTACTTCACAGTTCCCGCAAGTAGTGCTTCGAACAATACTTATATAATGGTTGGAAAGCCAAACGTGTTAATTAATTTATAAAAAAATGAAACGAAAGCAAAATAATTAAATTGCATTTGCTATGAATGGCATTTAAATACATAAATAATAAGCTAATAAAACAAAAGAAACGACTAAGTAGACACAACTTGGCACCTTTTATAATAATGCCCGAGATGGTAATAAATAAACCCCATTTCAGTCCAGAATAAAATTAGCCAACTAACTGGGAGTAGCAATATTTTCAGTCAGCGTTCATTTGGGGGGAAATTAATTGATAAAATAGCTGCTTAAGAGTGACGTTAAGCAAGATTTCTGATGCTGATTATCATCACCCTGCATCATTCACTGCTGGAAAAAAGCAGCAAAAAATGTTTAGCAACATTTTCATTGCAGCTACGACGCTCTCCTAAGTCTATCCATCGCAGCGTTAGATCCGGCGCGTTCCTGAGCTTTATAGCAATCATTAATCACCTAAGAGTTTTAATTGCATCCACTTCGCCAGTCTTCTTCGCCAGTCTTTTTCACTCTTGTTTTGCTTGAAGGTAAGTTCTTTCTTTGGTAAATTCACTTTGCTTTTCGGTTTGTATGACCGAGAAGTCTCAGTGGAACTGGAAATTGTTGTTTGTAAATCATTAATCAAACTAAGTTAAACAGTACCGCACTGTTGAACGAATCGTTTTCAACTCTTGCAAATATACATTCGAAGGAATTACTAAAAAGATAATCGCATAACAGCAGGGTATTTTTTGGTGAATGTTTTGAATATTGAAAAGTTAGGAAGCATTGAAAAAGGAAACGCAATTAATGGATATTTCCATTTTGCATGTCATCCTAGACAAATTCAAACGAAATTAAATGCTTTCGAATCACGAGTTGTATTAGCTGTTTTCAACTCTGGAAAATGTTCCAGACCTAAAAAAATTCGGACGGACAGAACGTGATATATGAGACAAAATTCTACTAGGGGTGTTCAAATGAAAAGGTACGAAATGACACTGTGGGTATAATTGAAGTCTTTATTCAAAAGTAATCACCAGAGGACTGAGCACAACTATCCTACTGTTTCACGAGCCGAAGGATTCCCTGTTCCCAGAATTCCTGTGGCAGTGACAAGAGCCAGTCCTCCACTGTGTCCTTCAGTTCGTCGTCCGAGTTGAAGCGCTTCCCTTTGAGATGTTTTTTAGCGAACAAAACAGATGGAAGTTGTGGGGCGATATGTCCGGGCTGCAGGGCGGATGCTCAAGCTGCTCCCTCTTGAACTTGGCCAGTACACTTTGTGTGACCCTGGAGACGTGTGGACGCGCGTCATCGTGGAGCAGAATCACTCCCTCCGTGAGCAGCCCAGTCCGTTTGCTCTTGGTGGACTTGCGTAGGCTACGGAGTGTCTCACCTACCGGTTTAACACCTTCCGCAATCAGAAATCTGATAACACCTCGCTGCTCCTCAATCGTCGAATTTTGCAATGTGAACGCCATGATGTCATCACACGCACTGCCGCGTCAATTGGACGGAACACACAACTCCATGCTTCTCTTCTGCGTCATGTGCGGGCGCCCGCGCATGCGCACAACCACGCCGGTACTCGTGCATTCGCTTCCTTAGATGTCTCACTACGTTATCCCAAAGCGGCATATTCAAATTTCAACCGGTTTGGGTTTTTACGACGTTTCGTACCTTTTCATTTGAACACTCCTCGTATATTAGGTTTTTATTTATACATTTGTGTTACTAAATCACGTTCAATAAATTCAATAAATCACGTTAAGGAGTGAAGCACTAATTTTAATTCTTAAAGCTCTATTCTTACTGCAAATGATTCGAAATTTCAACAACGTTTTAATTGTATTTAAGATTTACAATTTCACTTAATGTAACAAAATAATTCCATAAATAATAAAAAATATATAATATGCATAAAACATTCATAACAATTGTACTTCCTATAAAAAACATGCAATACATTCTTTTATTACAATACATAATAAATATAACCAAATCGTGTCAAATTGTGTTATTCTGTAAACAGTTTACTGATTTTCTTACATTTTTATTAATTGGTTGGCTTTCATTAATAACCTTCATTATATAGCGGTCTTCTGGTATAGTGGTCATAGCGCGTGCTTGTCACCCACTAGGTTCCGGGTTCAAAACCCGGGTTCTAAGCACATTGAACCCGGGATTATCGTTGACATTGACGTTAGTTATCGCCCTGTTAGGAGCGGCTTATCCACTGGGTGTTTTCACGGATTATTGCCAGTTCGCACCTTGTAGTACCGAAGAGATTAATGGTGGAAAAGACAAACACTTTTAGACATTGAAATATTAGTAATATTGCTGCATGTTTATTTGTTAGAGATTTTTCATTCTTAACAAATCTCCAAATGGATATAAAATGCAACCCAAATGAAATAAAAATTCTAAATTATTGATGACTCTTTAGTGAACATATATCAGTAAACATAAAAAATATTAATAATATTGCTCATTACTGATGTGTCCCTTGAGTGGAGCACTTTCTCTTAAAAGCTTTCCGAAAAGCATTCGTCTATCTTCATGTATTTGTCTCCTCTACGTATTAAATATAATGCATAATTAAATGAAATACATTTATATACATTACATGAAATACAACATGCGGAGTAAGAATTTAAAGGTAATTCCCTAAGACTAGAAATCTATCTGCCCGAAACAAACATTATCTTTCTATTATAGCCATAAACAAGCCTAATGTATTTGTGGTGTTTGCTATTAATATACATATGAGGAGCTCTGACACTTGACATCAGTGTTGGTGAATAATTAGAGCACTCTCCCAGTAACGCAATCGACTTACGCCTGCAATGTAATAATGTTTTCTGTTCGGTGTTTTCAACGGCTCCACAACATGTGACTATACCACCTAGTTAGGTACTTTTGAAGTATGCAACATATGTTTCACTTAATCGATTCATTTTATGGAGTCCATTCGTCAGCTGTCTGTAATTTAGGTTTTTATTGAAGTCCCGTAATCGCGGGAACTGAAGAGTGAATGGGTTAAGCTCATTGTAAATTATACAGCAGAGGGAAAAATCGATTCATACTATTTCACTTCTTTCAAACTTCTCAATAGACACGATTATTTTCAGTCACTTAAAATTATCGATTCGATTTTAATGATTTATTGTACGGTACATTGATATTGGAAATTCCAAACGAAAGCAGGTGAAGTTTATATCCAACCCATTCACAATACTTTTGATGGCATAAATTTTCTGGAAATGTGCAATTGCGATTGTTTCGGTGTCACAATGATGGCTTAGATGAAGTAGATTCAGATTTTAATTGGAAAATATATCAATTTTTCCGCTTTTTTATTCGGATTGCGTTTTTCACATTCTTGCCGCATTGAATCGGGATTGTATTATGTTGTCATACTGTATATAAGGATAACAAATGTATTTTTGCTTTTTTAAATACCTTCACTAACTTGAAAATAGATATTTAACAGCCTCAATACATTACAATTTTTTCAAATAGTATTATAAGCTCGTTCTTTGGAAACCCGTGGAGTATTACAGCATCCTGTGTTAAAGAACTCATTTGCATTTCCACGTAAAAATTAATTTAAAAAATCCTTCAGACGAGGAAGCAATCTTGATATAATTGATGAAAAATATTTTATTTTCTGGTCATTCCAAAAGTAATTTAGGTAGTATGGGACACTATACCATTTCCAAGATGGCGACTACCATTATTTTTCAAGATGGCGGCTGTTTGATAAGGAGTTGAGATGATTGCTGATAAGGTGATGCCTTGAGGGGATGACGTCATTGTATTTTTCAAGATGGCGTCAGTTTGTTGGATTTGGGTTGCCATCGTAATGATGACTTTTCTCGCCATCTTATTTTTAATTGAAAAGTAATTTCTTGGATTCGAACCCGGGACCACAGGATCCGAAGTCATGTATGTGAGTCCGAAGTCATCACTGAGCAAACGGAGAGTTACCTATAGGTAGTGCACTTGATCTCCTTTACTATTAGAAATAAAGGCAGAAGTGGAACGAATAATTGGTACAAGATTTAATTTTGTGTTGGTGAACCGTTATAAATACGGTAAGGACTGTATAGGTGCCCATAAAGACAACGAGAAGGACTTGGATCTTAATGCACCCACAGCGTCTATTTCATTTGGACAGAAAAGGTAATTTGTGTTTTCTAGAAAGAACTACAATTCTTAAAAATTGTTCTGGAAAACGGAAGTTTGCTTGTGATGAAGTATCAAACAAACCAATTGTGGTTTCACAGCTTGCCCCGTGGGAATGCATCATACCCTAGAATAAACTTAACATTTCGGAAAATTCTTGTACATTTCAACGATAAACCACCTGTGTGCCCTGAACTAGAACTCAGTGTCGATAGGGACTAGACGATATTTAGAAACCGTTACAATAAATCTGTGTGCATTTCTGAAAAGTATTTTTATAAATGCTTACATCTTGTTTTTAAATAAACTTTTTTCCTGTCTTACCACATGTAATGTATTTTGGATTACTTGTTTTTTATTACATAGTTTTATAAATTGTCTTTTAATGCGTAAGATCTGAAATAAAATTTTTCTTTGCTAAAAAGATTTATGTTTTTTTAAATAGATGTTTTTTATTTAAAAAATAATTATACATTAGATGCTATAGCACATACTTTTATTGCAGAAATTTTATTTTAAGTATTGTTCACTTAAGTAAGAGTAAACTTTTTGAAACTTTACAAGACCCATACTATGAACATATTTCCCATTGTACATTTTGAATAAGTTATAATAGTATTGAAATCATTTATCCTATAAAATCTAAACCAAATGTTATTTCTTAATTAATCTTTCCTTGCATGTTATTTTTTACATTAAATAAAACTACCTAAAAATTTTAGTGATTTAATTTTTTTATTATATAGTTTTATAAACTTTTTTAAATGAAATTTTCTTTGATATAAGAATTTATATTTTAAAATTTAGATGTTTTTACTCTTAACTATATATAGATACTGTATTTTATAATATTGAAGATTTTTTTAAAAATATAATTTTTACAAACATTTAAATGCAGATTTGCTTTTTATTTTTTAATTTTAGAATTGAGACATTTCTAAAAGTTTGATTCTTAAAGTGTGTTTTATGTACAGTAAAAAAATAATTATAATAAAAACCTATAAGAGTAAAAAAATTTTTTTTGCTTTTACACTGCTGGCCACCCAAATTGCAACACCAAGAAAGACAAGAGATATCACAACAAAATTTATTTTCTAGATAACATGTTGATCAAGTATCAAATGATTAAATTTATAGACTTCTGTGAAGTGTGGTTCCTGCCAAAGTCAGTAGCCAGAGTAGCCGCCATTGCTGGAGATCACCGCTGCCACACGCCTCGGCATTGATTCAAAGAGACTTTGGATGTGTTCTTGGGGTACAGCAGACCAAGCAGCTTCCACACGTTGCCAAAGTTGATCTGGTGTGGCAGCTGGGGATGTATTCTGGGTCAATCGTTGAGCAACCATGGACCACATGTTTTCTATCGGCGAAAGATCCGGAGAGCGAGCTGGCCAGGGAAGCAATTCAATCTGGCGATTGACGAAGAACCCTTGGACAATGCGTGCCACGTGTGGTCGCGCATTATCCTGTTGAAATATGGCTGTGGGCAAGCCCTGAAGGTAAGGAAGGACAACTGGCTCCAACACCTCGGAGATGTAGCGCTGGCTGTTTAAAGTACCGGCAATGCGTACTAGAGGAGTGCGAGAGTGATATCCAATACCGCCCCATACCATAATACCCGGTGCAGGACCAGTGTGGCGGTGCATAACGCAGCTGTTCAGCATCATCTCTCCACGGTGTCTCCAGACTCGAATCCGAACATCGTGGTGTTGCAGACAGAAGCGTGACTCGTCAGTAAAGACAATTTCATTCCATTCTGCCGTCCACATCCTTCTTTCATCGCACCATTGGCGGCGGAAACGTCTGTGGTTCTGCGTCAAGGGTAGACGAAGCAATGGACGTCTTGCGGACAGACCACTCTGCTGTAAACGGCGTCGAATGGTACGCGCAGACACTGGATGATGCGGTACAGACTGAATGTGCTGTGCTATGTTTCGTGATGTGGCTGAGCGATCCGTCACTGCCATACGCACAACATGCCTGTCATCACGTGAAGTGGTGCACTGAGGTGGATGCGATCGAACACGTCGGTCCGTCGTACCCTCCTGCATCCAACGATCACATATCCGCATTACAGTTGTTTGGTTTCGTCCAACACGACTACCGATTTCCCTGAAAGATAATCCACAATCTCGGTAGGCCACTATCCTTCCTCTGTCGAACTCGGATACTTGATCAAAAGATGATCGCTGTTTTCTACGAGGCATAATTGATCGTTTTTTTGAAAAAACCACAAGAAAAACACAATTGCCGTACTTGAAATCGTCGAAATCTCCAAGCCTTGAATAGCGCTTTGAAGTGGCGCCACAGGCGCACGTGATGTACGTCTGCGCTGAAATTCTAATCATTTGCATATCTCACCTCCGCGAATGCATGTTGTAAATTTCATATTATTTGCATGCTTCCTTCAGGGTGTTGCATTTACGGTGGCCAGCAGTGTATTTGAAACTTTACAAGACCCATACTATGAAGATGTTTTCTTGCACATTTGGAGTAGTGAAAAGTAGAAAAACCATTTGTTTTTGAAGGTCTAAATAAAACGTTTTTTAATGCTTTTTTTGCAAACCATACACTCTAACAAACATAAACTTTCTTTTATTTATTTGAAAAACCTGGTACATATTGTAGTTTTTAAGTTCCAGAGCAAATTACCAATACTGTATGAAACTAAAAAGTATTTTACAAGATAATTTGTAGTGTTTTCTTAACTTTAAATGTTCTACTTTGCTATGTTAAATGGATAGTAAGTGGGTTTTCTGTTTTGAAAATAATGTGTACACATCTGTGCTGCTAAGCAAATTAACGATATTACCCTTTTTTGATATTTAATACATAATCTAAATATTTACACACACCGCTGATAGTTTCACACATGAGTAAAATTAAATAATAACTGAAAATTTTAAGTATTAATGAGAATTTTAAAATGAACAAATATTATTTAAAATGGATTAAATCTGAATTCTATATATTCTTAAAACAATCCCTGCAAAAACCAGCACAGACAATTCTTAAACAGATGGAAGGAAGCCACATGGAAACAAAGCAAATTCGAACACTTTTAATAGAAAAAACATTATGATTGATATATTTTGCAAAAACAATACATTGTAGTAAAATAACGAATTTTTTACATACTTGCTTTTTTTAAGAGACACATATTTCCGACGAGCCACTTAATAAATGCTATCATCTCAGCTTTGGGGCAATGCAAATTATTTTTGTGATGACCACATGATAGTTTTTGGATCTCTTTGTTGCTACTTGGAACACATAGTGCATCGAATTTGGGACACCCATATTGTTCCAATTTGATATTCGGAATATTCAATGCATCTAGGCGTTTCTTTTCCACACAACCGCCTTTGTAAGCAACTAGGTTACTGAGTGGCACTCTTGTGGAAAAAATTGACTTAATTTTAAAACATGTATTTCAGAAAAGAAATTATACTTTTCAGTTCTCGCCCAACTGTGTGTTTATGAATTCTGTACAGTATTTTAAACAGTGTGAAATATACGGCAATGTGTTAGATGCATTGAAGATATCGCTTTTGACGTATTTGTTGTCATATTATGTGAAACTGGAAATCAAAAAGTTTTTCTGGTGAAAGTTACAAACCTTACTGGGGTGATACCAATAAATCTGATTGTTGGTGAGAAGTCATAGCTTCTCTCTGCAAGTGCGTAAAGGATATTGTGTCAAAAATTATAAATATTCTTTTTGACTGTTTAGGCTGTAAGAATGAAATTTTCAATCAATCTGTACATAAATGTATGACGATGAACCTTGACGAACGCCTTTGCGAATTTTTTCGCCCTAGCTTTATGTGCTGTTAACTGGAAAGTGTTTGCTATTAATTTTGTAAGACAGAGCAATAAAGTGTTAAACTTTTATTATATAATAATGTGGAGGAATTTTTTTGAGAATTTCATTACCAGATATTTTCAATACTGTTAGAGAGATGTATATAAACGACCTGTAAGGTAGTTGTTACAAATATATTAACTGTGTTGTTGATTCCTTTTCAATAAATTAATTTTTTTCTTCAATTCAGTATTGTCAAAAATATTCTACACAACAATTATACTAATTTTGTATGACAATGTTTTTTCTAATTTGGTGTTTACTTTCTAGATGGTTACTCTTTTTCTTTTCTTTTTGTTTTAAGATTTAAAAGTACAAAAAGTTTAATTTAGAAAATGAACAATACACCAAGATGATTGACAAGAACTAAAAATAATGGCAAAATAAATATTAATTTCAAGCATTCCTTTTTGCATTGTAAAATACATTTGCACACTTTTTCTAAAGCCTTTAGTAACTCCCTTTTAACTCCCTTTAAAATTCCTCTTTAGTAAATAGGTTTAACATGTAATGAGCAAACAACAAATAATAAAAATAGTCAATATATTTATAAGGTGTAAAAAAGGTCTCTCCTACACGATTTTTTCCTTGATAAAGTGTTACGAATTTTAGTCTCAAACTTCCTTACGAGTCTTTTTTCTATAGGACAAATGTAAATTTCATGACTTCCAACTCAAAACCACCCTTTTACAATTCTTCCACACCGTGTTCAATGAATCACTGAATTTGCATCTACTGCTTGTATTAATAAATTGTAGATAACGTTTAGTACAAATGTACGTTTTAATTTTGTGTAAAATATTGGTTCGACACATAGGATAAGTTGAGAGATTTTTCGTACATCTCATGCAAGTCACCAGATGACCACAAGGCTGTAAAGTAGCATCCATTTCCAATTTTGTGCAAATTTTACAAAGTCGTTCGTTCTTTTCGTTGCATGAGGAGTAAAGTTTTTACATCGGGTTTCATAAAAACATTGGTATTATTGTTGATTTTATCCAACACCAGTACAATTTCATCAATGCATGTTCTGTTTGGTCTAGGGTCAGGAATCGGTTGTTGTTGGGCTACCAAACATTTTGGATAAAATTTATGTGTTCGTATCTCACTACATCTTCTTTTTGTTAATTTCCAACCCTCCATCAATAGCTCCTGACCCCTGTCCGAGATACCCGTATAATACAATCCGTTTCCGCCAAGGTCCCTAATGTCAACGTCCGTGCGTGGCCAGTATCTAAACATTAGATAGGCGTTTATTGAGCATAGACATGCTTGGAACTTTAGGCTTAAAATTTACGTACTGATTACTAATTTTCCTTAAAATTATATTATGCTCTGTTACGATTAAGTGTAAAATTATAGTGCAGATTGTGTTAAATCCCATAAGAAAGGGTCTCTTCGTCAATTTTTTAAAAATCTGATACTTGTAAAGATACTAGTTTCCTTTCAACAAAGGCAAAGACTTGTGCCCACAAATAAATAATTCAATTTGCTATTGTAATTTTAGAAAAAATTAACCTGCAGAATCAAGAGAATTCGATATACTTTAAAATTCTCACTTTAAAGAAAGTCAAAATACGTTTCTCTTATAAATTATATTTGGTTATGTTTTTTTCCTTGCCCAAGTTTAGTTGTAGAATTAAATTGTATTCAGCGCATCAATGTGGTAGAGTAAAAGGAAAATGGCATGCACTTTTAAGTATATCCTTTCGTTAAAATCTTCTAGCATTACAACACACAATTTTACTTGGCTCATTATTACAAGCACATGTTTTCTGAGTACATTCTTCACTTCTGCGTTCATAATTACTCACAAAAGATAAGATTACGATAAATTTTAACTTTAGTTATTAGTAAGTGTATGGTGTTATTCACTGATTAGTAAGTGTATGGTGTTAGTCACTGATTAGTAAGTGTATGGTGTATGGTTCTTCGTGCCTTAAGTTTACAATTATTTTTCCATGAACAGCTAACACATTTCAATAGCAATGTTTAATATTTGTGCAATTGTGGATTTTGATGGATTTCAGACTCAAGAGGGTTTCTTAGTACGTGAATACGGATACATCGCCATAAAATCGCAAGTAGCTTCAAGTATTCGTTTTAGCTTATCGCCTTATAAGCATAAACTGAGTGCAAAAGATCACAAAACTTCGCGATATGTTGAAATTACATATGTGGTCTTCCTTTCTGTCCCACGGCATGGGAAAGTGTGTCTCCGTTAGAAAGTTTAGAATCTGAGCTTCTAGAATTGTACGAGCACACCAAGAGTGCCACTCAATACCAAGTTGCTTACAAAGGTGGTTGTGTGGAAAAGAAACGCCTAGATGCATTGAATATTCCGAATATTAACTTGGAACAATATGAGTGTCCCAAATTCGATGCACTATGTGTTCCAAGTAGCAACAAAGAGATCCAAAAACTATCATGTGGTCATCACAAAAATAATTTGCATTGCCCCAAAGCTGAGATGATGGCATTTAATAAGTGGCTCGTCGGAAATATGCGTCTCTTAAAAAATGCAAGTATGTAAAAAATGCGTTCTTTATACTACAATGTATTACTTTTGCAAAATATATCAATCATAATGTTTTTTCTATTAAAAGTGTTCTAATTTGCTTTGTTACCATGTGGCTTCCTTCAATCTGTTTAAGAATTGTCTGTGCTGGTTTTTGCAGGTATTGTTTTAAGAATATATAGAATTCAGATTTAATCCATTTTAAATAATATTTGTTCATTTTAAAATTCTCATTAATACTTAAAATTTTCAGTTATTATTTAATTTTACTCATGCGTGAAACTATCAGCGGTGTGTGTAAATATTTAGATTATGTATTAAATATCAAAAAAGGGTAATATCGTTAATTTGCTTAGCAGCACAGATGTGTACACATTATTTTCAAAACAGAAAACCCACTTACTATCCATTTAACATAGCAAAGTAGAACATTTAAAGTTAAGAAAACAGTACAAATTATCTTGTAAAATACTTTTTAGTTTCATACAGTATTGGTAATTTGCTCTGGAACTTGAAAACTACAATATGTACGAGGTTTTTCAAATAAATAAAAGAAAGTTTATGTTTGTTAGAGTGTATGGTTTGCAAAAAAAGCATTAAAAAACGTTTTATTTAGACCTTCAAAAACAAATGGTTTTTAATTCTACTTCTCACTACTCCAAATGTGCAAGAAAACATCTTCATAGTATGGGTCTTGTAAAGTTTCAAATAAAAGCAAAAAAAACATTTTTTACTCTTATAGGTTTTTATTACAATTATTTTTTTACTGTACATAAAACACACTTTAAGAATCAAACTTTTAAAAATGTCTCAATTCTAAAATTAAAAAATAAAAAGCAAATCTGCATTTAAATGTTTGTAAAGATTATATTTAAAAAAAATCTTCAGTATTATAAAATACAGTATCTATATATAGTTAAGAGTAAAAGCATCTAAATTTTAAAATATAAATACTTATATTAAAGAAAATTTCATTTAAAAAAGTTTGTAAAATTATATAATAAAAAAATTAAATCACTAAAATTTTTAGGTAGTTTTATTTAATGTAAAAATAATATGCAAGGAAAGATTAATTAATAACATTTGGTTTAGATTTTATAGGATAAATGATTTCAATACTATTATAGCTTTTTCAAAATGTACAATGGGAAACATGTTCATAGTATGGGTCTTGTAAAGTTTCAAAAAGTTTACTCTTACTTAAGTGAACAATACTTAAAATAAAATTTCTGCAATAAAAGTATGTGCTATAGCATCTAATGTATAATTAATTTTTAAATAAAAACATCTAACTTAAAAAACAAATCTTTATAACAACGAAAAATTTCATTTCAGATCTTGCATTTTAAAAGACAATTTATAAAACTATGTAATAAAAAATAAATAATCCAAAATACTTTATATATGGTAAGACACTCAAAATGTTTATTTAAAACAACAAGATGTAAGCATTTAAAAAATAGTATTCAAAAATACATACAGATTTATTGTAACGGTTTCGAAATATCGTCTAGTCCCTATCGACACTGAGTTCTAGTTCACTGCGCATAGGTGGTTTATCGCTGTACAAGAATTTTACGAAATGTTAAGTTTATTCTAGGGTATGATGCATTCCTACGGGGCAAGCTGTGAAACCACAATTGGTTTGTTGGATACTGCATCACAAGCAAACTTCCATTTTCCAGAACAATTTTTAAAGAATTGTAGTTCTTTCTAGAAAACACAAATTGCCTTTTCTGTCCAAATGAAACAGACGCTATGGGTGCATTAAGATCCAAGTCCTTCTCGTTGTCTTTATGGGCACATATACAGTCGTTACCGTATTTATAACGGTTCACCAACACAAAATTAAATCTTGTACCAATTATTCGTTCCACTTCTGCCTTTATTTCCAAGGAAAAAGGAGACCAAGGCTTGGCTGCAATAGAAGATCCGCTACAGGTATAGCTTATTCCTACTTTACTATCACAAATCTTGGGTAGAATGTATTTGCCTAAAATTGCATGTAGTCAAAACAAAAATTTCGCACGTTTGTCACACACATTCCTTATTAATATTGTCTCAAATTCCAGAGGCTTCTAATAATATCAATCTTGTACTTTTATCATCATAAATGCAATGTATACGGTAAATTCTTTGGCTAGTTACCTCTTATTTACCTAAAAATGCAATGTTTCATATACCGTTATGCCTGTGTATCCTATTCATATCTCCAAGTCCTCCACTTAAGTTGTAATAATGATTTCACGACGAAACATTCACCCTTAAGCATGCACATTTTCTTCAAGAACATGCCGTATATAAATTCATTAAAATATAAATTAAAAAAAGAAAAAGGTTTCCATATTATAAATTCTATCTAACAATGTTCAAACGGTTAAAATCCTTCGCATACAATTGGTTGTCCTCACTTACTTGTGCTTTCCGAGTTCCAACTTTAAAGTATTAAGATAATCCTTAATTTTATTCCAAGTGTTTTCATACATATATCCTCGCATCAAATTAAAAAAAAACCTAAATCAAAGATTAAAAAATAAAGCTAAATTATTCTGTTGCTGATTTATTCCATCACTACATGGCTGTACCAGTCATTTTGAAAAATAAATTAAGAAAATAAAATGTTAACCAATGCACAAAATCTCAATATTATTATATAAATATAAAATACAGTCGTTTCAAAATCAACCCGTAGATGGCGGTACCAGTCATTTAACAAAAGTAGAAAATTTATGTAAGAGAACTTGTTAATCTATATGAATAAAGTAAAAAAATTAAGAAATCAATTCGTTCCTTAGATTAATTACTTTTAAAATGACTAGATGGCGCTACCAGTCATTTTGTAAAAGCGTTGATTAAACCCCCATGCAATTATTTTCAAACCTTTTCTAAAAATAGCATTCATAGTATTTAGAAAATGTAAAGTCGAGGAGAGAGAAATTGAACACTACATTAGTTCACTACCTATAGGTAACTCTCCGTTTGCTCAGTGGTTAACATTCATGACTTCGGATCTTGTGGTCCCGGGTTTGAATCCAAGAAATTACTTTTCAATTGAAAATAATATGGTTTCCAATTTCTCCACCAGTTGGCGATACCAGTCATTCATTACCATGACACCAAAATTCAACATGTCAACAAGACGACACCATCTTGCAAAATACAATGACGTCACCCTCTCCTTATAAGCAATCATCCCAACTCCTTATCAAACCGCCACCATCTTGAAAAAAATGGTTTAGTGCCCCCATACTACTAATTTAGCATTTAACTTTGTGAAAAGGTGATACATTACTCTCAAATATATATTCTCCATGCGAACTAATAACTCCCAAAATTGAGAACCTTCATAACGTCTTTTCTTCAGAATTCAGTAGATAAGGAGGCGAAGGAGTAACTCTTGTCAATTTCAGAACCTCATATCTATAAGGGGCAGTCAAATGAAAACGAGACAGACTATATAACGAGCATGGCGTGGAAGTTGGTAACGCAGGTAGGTTTGTGTATAGAAGCGCCCTCTATTGGGAATCAGGAAGGAACAGTGCGAACGTTCACCGCTGTGTCATTTGTCTGTTAGACGTGCTCGAAGTGAGGTCAGCGAGTCGTGTGTGCGTCCGACATCACTATGGAGGCCGGGAAAGAGGAACAGCGTGTTGTAGTGCGTTTTTTAACTGCGGAAGGAGTGTCAGGAAGTGAAATTCATGGCATTCGTGGAAACTTTGCAAAAATTGAAGCGCGCCATCAAGTCCAAACGCCCAGGAATGTTGACGGACGGCGTCATTCTGTTGCAGGATAATGCCCGCCCACATGTTGCCAAGGTTGTTAAGACTACGCTGCAGAAGTTTCGCTGGGAAGCCCTTACACATCCTCCATACAGTCCAGATCTCTCCCTATGCGATTTCCATATTTCCTGAAGAAAGATATTCGTGGCCATCGATTCGCTTCGGACGAAGAGGTGCACTCCTGGGTACAATCATGGTTCCGTAGGCAACCGCAAACATTTTTCCATGAAGGCATTGACCGTCTTGTCTCACAGTGGGATAAATTAAGAGTTATGGCGATTACTTTTGAAATAATAAACAGTTTACTTACTTTTTTCCATCTGTCTCGTTTTCATTTGACTGCCCCTTATATATTTCATAAGCAACACCCTTTTGATGAAAATAAAACACTTATTTCAACTTTAATAAAATCAACTGATATATTTGCGGTATAGCTTGCTTTGATTGGTTTAATGGGAAGAGTTAAAAGTATACAGCACCAGCTTATCCCACGACGTGCTTTCCAAAACCTTCTGAAGGTGAAGTCTTGTTTTGCTTGTGGTTTATCTTTTACCTCTGCATGAACCCACCTCTTAGTATTTGTGTATAGTATTGTTGGTGAATTTACAGCTCTCAAATCAAATGGAAATTGAAGCTCGAGAATTAAAAGCTATTGATGGTCTCTTTATTTGATCAACTTGTGGAAACCAATTGGACGGTCAGTTATAATGAATTAAGATATTTTGTAAAATCTTCAACTTACAATTCCATTTCTTACAATTGCAGGTTAAAGCATTATCGAGATAGACGGGTGTTAAGAGTGGGGAAGTTTTCAAGACAAAGCCCCTTCTAAAAATTTTTGGAATCATTACTGGCATTTTCGAGTGTTCAAAACATTATCACCATACACTTGTTGTCCATATGTGATATCAGCAGTAATTTTGTGTTTTCTTAACTCAGAGTTTTTCTTAATACGCTCTGCATTAACCTCCATAGTGTTGAAGGATTATTTGAATAATCATATTTAAAAATATTCTTGAAAGGTAGTATTCCTTAGAATGAGACTGATCCAACTTAGACGTAGTAATACAGCTTTCAAAATTCGTGTTTTGAGCAGTTGAGACACATTAAAACAAGTCCTGTGTAAGAAACGACATTAGTCATTAGATAGCCTGATATGCTGTATAACGTACTAACGTCTGTATGGTTTTTGTTTCAAAAAGGTGTAAATGCTTTTTATTGATGGATTTTCTAATAATTTGAACTGCACATCCCATTTTAAGACCGCATCTATAATCTATTGTTTCAAACCTGCTGTTCTCATGGATATAACACATTTCAAAGTTATGCAAGAAAACAAAATAACACGGCATGCTAAATTCGGTCTCATTATTCGAGTGTAACGGCACCCTTATATCTCATCCTCCAACTACGCCCAGTGATTTTCCTGATGGTCACGAAATCCCGAATAGCCTAGAGGCTTGTCTAATTTACTTAGTGAAACGCTGTCGTAAAGCCCCACAGCAATGGAGTGTTGGTTTAGAAATCCTAATAAAGTTTCAAGTCACGCTTTTAACCTCCGTACCCCGAATGCAATCTAAATGTGATGGAACATTTAGCTTAATTCTACGCTTTCAGGAGTTTAAAATTTAAATGTCCTGCATTTCACGGTGAGTGATACCTCGGCTAATGGTATTACACTACGCCCTTAAACGTTATGAGTGTTTGTTAAAAATATTTTAACTGGACGTAGGGGTGTATTTGTTGCTGCACGATTAAGCGTGTGTGCAGATACATATATATACATATATATACATATATATACATATATATACATATATATACATATATATATACACTGGCGGAAAATAAAATCCCAACACCAAGAAGGAATTGTGCTAGATAAACGAAATTTGGGAGGCGTGTTTGTACATCTGAAAGATGACGCCTATTCAAATTTTGCGCTAGAGAATAAGAGTGGCGCTAGTAGCGCCACTATGAACATACAAATCACGTTTGCTTTAAATACGCGATGTAAACTTCGTGAGCGTTATTTATCGTCCGGATTGGGCGTTGTGAGCTACATTTGAGTCAAGAATGCCTTTAAGGAGACGAAGAAGGCAGTATCAGCAGTTTACTGAGTTTGAACGAGGCCGTGTAATAGGGCGACGAGAAGGTGGATTTTCTTTTCGCGATATTGCAGAAAAACTTGACAGGAATGTATCCACTCTGCATGATTGTTGGCAGCAGTGGTCATGGGAAAGTATTGTCTCAAGAAGACCGGGGTCCGGCCGCACACGGGCCACTACTGAGAGAGAAGACCGCCGTATTCGTCGCATGGCTGTGGTGCATCGTACTGTATCTGCAGCAGAAATTCGAGCTTCTGTTGGCACCAGAGTGACACAACGAACTGTCACAAATCGATTACTTGAGGGACAGCTCCGAGCCAGACGCCCTGTAGCGTTCATGCCACTAACTCTAAATCACTGCCATCCGCGACTTCAGTGGTGTCAAGCAAGAGCTCATTGGAGGGCGGAGTGGAGATCTGTTGTGTTCTCAGATGAGAGCCGTTTCTGCCTTGGTGCCAGTGATGGCCGTATTTTGGTTAGAAGGAGGTCAGGTGAGCGCTTGGAACCAAGCTGTCTGCGGCGTAGACACACTGGACCTACACCAGGAGTTATGGTCTGGGGAGCAATCTCCTATGACAGCAGGAGCACACTCATCGTTATCCCAAGCACCTTGACAGCAAATTTGGACGTCAGAGTGGTGTTTGAACCGGTTGTGCTGTCATTCATGAGCAGTATTCAAGGGGGTGTTTTCCAACAGGATAACGCTCGTCCTCATACCGCTGCTGTCACCCAACGTGCTCTACAGAGTGTCGACATGTTGCCTTGGCCTGCGAGATCACCAGATCTTTCCCCCATCGAGCACGTATGGGACATTATTGGACGACAAATCCAGTGTCATCCACAACCAGCACTGACCGTTGCTGATTTGACTGACCAAGTGCAACAGGCATGGAACTCCATCCCACAAAATGACATACGACACCTATACGACACAATGCATGCACGTTTGCATGCTTGCATTCAAAATCGTGGCGACTACAGCGGTTATTAATGTACCACCATTTCACATTTAAAATGGCTCTTCTCGCGCATACTTTAACCTGTGACCTTGACACTTTAATCAAATAAATATGTTACCTATACAAATGCTTTGCCTAAATTTCATTCCTCTAAACTAATTTCTTCTTGGTGTTGGGATTTCATTTTCCGCCAGTGTATATATATATATATATATATATATATATATATATATATATATATATATATGTCATAGTGACAGATCTTATAAGTCCGCAGTCGTGGCGAGAGTGGCAAGAGTGGTATAAGGCAACCGGAGAGAATTATCCATTGGTATTGAGTGTAATGCAGGTTCCACAAGTGGAGAGGCAGAAAGTTCCATATCAATTCTTTATTAATTCAATAGACGAATAGTTACATCATGACGTTGTTGAGGGTTTGGTGTTTGGAACGGCTCTGAGGACTCCTTAGCCCAAAAGGCTCGTGAAAGAATAAATAGTTTACAAAGATCTCGCTAGAGGGATTAGGATTAAGAAAAATATTATTGGACCAGGGGATTTAACAAGAAAGTTCATTGGCAGAAGTCGGTGGTTTTACGAAGGAGGAATGTGATTCTACATATGCGATTTGAAAGCAGGAGAGTTCTTGGTTCAAAGGTGAAAGGGGTTGGCAAGATATATTGACCACTTAGATAGGGAGACAAAGACTGGGATAAAAGGTGACCGCTAAGGGTAGGAGAATTGTACTTAGGGGCTATTTTGCACTCTTTGTCAACCTCTTTTGTGCTATTGAACTATCTTTAAAGGCTCGATGTAGCACTTTAAAGCAATTTTCGTATTCGGGAGCTATTTGAACCTTTATTCTGGAGCTATTGAACCAATTATTCTCCATACACAAAAAATCAGTCTGTAATTTTCGTTTAATATCAAGTTCTTGATCATCAAAGGTAACCCTCTTCGCAAAACTCCATCTGATTATTTTGTATCAGAACAGAAATCAACAAAATGTACACAAAAAGTTATGCTGATTTATTGAATTTCACCCTTTAATTTACTTGTTTAGACAATAATTTCTTTTAAACAACACTATGCTTTGGGGATTGTACCAATAAAGATAATAAACTATTTAAGAATAATTTATTTTATTTCATTACATTCTTTTCCAAAAATGATTTCACAACAATAGAAAATTAAAGATTAGATAATGCAGCCTCGTAAATTTGTCCTGGGTAATCTGAGAATTTGAATGATACCGAAAAAACACAGCACTTTAATTGAAGAGCTTTGAGATTTTCAGAATTTAAAATGAGTATTTAAATTTAAAATTTCCGATTCAAAATTCTGGATGAACAATAAATCAACGTAACATTTGACTCAAACTGAATTCCTGGAAAGAAATTCTCGAGAGAGTATTCTCGAGAAATACATTCAAATCCTTAATAATCAAAAAGGCACCCAAGAATCTGGCATGTTTCTTACGTTTTGCAATTAAAGTTAATTTATTTAATTACAACTCGGTTAAGTTTTTATAGTCTGCAATTCCAAACAAAAGAAAGCAGACAAAAAGTAAAGAAAGAAAAAAATCCCTTAACGACTTGTGGTTTTAACTCGGAAGTATTATAAACGATAGCTTTACTATCGGGTTTGAAACGAAAGAGTAAATAATCCACGGTTAATAATTATCTGATTTCTGATTTTCTCTTAGCACAGAAAAAAGAATATGAATTCATGGAAACATCAATTTATATATATTTGTTGCATAAAAAAGAAAACAAATCTTAGAATTCTAGAAAAAATGCGTTACTTTATGAAAAAACTTTGTTTTTATCATTGTACTTCGATAAATCTGTAAAAAACTTTAAGATGTTGGAGTTAAATTACAGTTTTAAGGAACTGAGATTGGAGACAAATAGGAATAGCTTTTGGTTAATAACAATGGATGATTTTTAATTTACTAATTTTTTATTACAATCATCCTAAAACTTTAATTTTTACTACCGTTGAAACGAATTAATTGTAGAAATAAAACATCTCAAAAGGTGAGGGAACAGCAATAATTCCATAATAGAATCTTAGTTCAAGAAATAAAAATACACCTTAATTTTGAAATCCGAAATTAACGAAGTACCGAAAAGAAAATATTTTAATATAAAGCAGTCTAGATAAATTTAATAACGATGTTCAATCGAACACGTGGAATACGTTTTGATGGGAGATTGGCAGTCAAACTAATTGCTTCTAAGGACAAACTCAAAATAAGTTTAGAAATTAACGGAAATTATTGAATCAGTATTTAATGAATAAGAACACAAATATTGTAGTTTCTAAACCCTAGTAACTTCACAACTATTATATTTTTCGATGTATAGGTTTATTATTAGAAAATGTTATAATTTGCTATTAATGTTCGGATATGAAGTTTTGCATCGTGTTTGTGTAATGTAATATCTTGTGAAGAAAATATTTAAAAACTTCAAATAAGCTGACAAATTCAATCACAAACGCATTATAAATCGAGATTTTTATAACCTATTTGTTGTACAGTGAATATAACAAGAGGTTAACTTTTCTTTTATATATTTGGATACAATATCAACATTGATTTATTCATGTAGTCTTAACCCTAATTTCTAAATAAATTTTTTAGTAAACATTGAAGCTTTATCAAATGGTTTGGAAAATTAAAGCTATTTTTAACTATAATTTTAAATTTCTGTTATTTTTATATGTTGGAAACAAGAAATCGTACCTTTTTCGTTTATGTAATGCAATTTTAATATGCTTGATCAAAATTGATATCTGTGTGTTTTTATTTTTTAGATTAATTTATTTCATGCATTATATATAAAAATAAGTCTGGATTACTACGATCTTATTCTATGCATATGCTTACAAAAGTATAAATAAAACTAAAATTTTAATATGAGCATTAAGATAAAACTATGGCATCTGAGAAAATAATTAATACTGTTAGAAGACACATCAAATATTTCCCCCAATCTTATCAACATATGATTATTTCAGCCTTAATTGGGGAGAATTATTTGCCATCAAGAATAGTATATAGCATAAGAAATGCTTATCTAATTTTTGAAAGGTTCTGCTGAGGAAATGTTTACTATCATTGTATATAACGAAGAGTTAACAAAATTTCTTATAAAATTTTCTTGATATAGTGATACAATTAATGTTTTATATCCAGGGATATTGGTGGTAGGTAGGTATTTAATTAACATCGCACTGGATCAACACAATGGGCTATTGGCGATGGTCCGGATGGTATATTGGTGGAGATTTCCACAGTAGATTAAAATCAGGTTTTTCTTTTTAATGGACATAACAAGACTTGTTTCACTAAAAATCTAAATGAATTTGAGCAATCTGCACTACACCTCACTTAAAAGGAACATTTAACAATAAAACAGCACGAAATTATTCATATAATTTCAACACATAATCGAACGAAAAGGTTTGTCTTTTGTAAAATTTGTCAGTATATTTAATGTTTATCACTACATATTACCTCATATAGAGGAGTTTTTTGATTGTTTTCGATAAATTATACATTATTAGTTCTCAGTCTTATTTACTTAGTTTAACGTCGTTCATTCGCGTGCTGGCTTTGTCTTACAATGGTGCCAAAGTGACAAAACAGACAAAAGGAAGGGTAAAAAATCCACAATTATTGACTGTGGGCTGAGTGAACTTCCTAGCATTGGTCAAAGCGTTAACGCTGGGGGTTGACTCGGGGAGGAGTTTCAAAAATATACGAATTTCTCGTTCTTGGGTGTGACCTTTCTTTCTGGTGGAGCTGTAGAATATGCAAGGTAAGTGCCTGGAAAGAATGGAGACCACCAAGTCCTGAGACTCCGCAGTAGCGTACCATTACTGATCCAGCCCGAGACTTAACACGACCATACAGGTGCGTAGCACTCTTTTTTAATCCAACACGATTTAACCACTAACCTCCTATGTAATACAACACCGTAACACTCCAAGATTTAATTCATTCCTGCCATCGAAGAGGTATCTCATCCATCAAGATTTGACCAATTTTGCTAATGACGAGGTATTTCGACATATACTGATTTTGTTATGACGAGATCAAGATCTGGTCAGCTTTCTTCTAATGACGAGACATCTCGTTCATTAAGGTATGGTCGGTTTTGCTAGTGATGAAACACCTCTTCGAGACAACCACCTGGAGGGTTAATACTATAAAACTGAATGGAAATAGCCTTGTGATGTATTTTCCAATGAGCATACAAAATTGTAAGAAATAGCAATGAATTGTTTTTAAATCAATTTACCAATTACTACATGGATATATTTGAATTAAAGTGTTTATCTGTTTACTCGGGTTGTGTAATCAACAATCATTTGACATAATGCAATTTCACTACTATGATATCAAACTAAGAGCTTTTGATGAAATATACTAATTGATTTGTCAGTAATAAGTAGATAGTTGAGTGTCTTAAGTTACTTTGCCACACGAAGCTATTTCCGTATCCGCTTTCGATGATACCACTTCCACATCTTTACAACAGACACTACCATTCCTGTATACAACACGAATCGTAGTAGAAAGGAAAGATCTCTGTATCTACCATTACAGTTCAATGAGTTCTGTAATAAACCAATTGGAAATATACGCATAATTGGAGAGGTCTGGAATAAGGATATAAGTTAAAAGAAGTCAACACACAAAATACTGCTAAACTATTAAAATCAAGAGTCATTAAATATATTTTTACTTCTTTATGCAATCGTATATCTAACAAAAAATGAGTACATAAAGTAAAACATTGACTTTTACCCAAAATAAAAAAAAAATATTTTACTCACTTTACCGAAACCAACCATTCAAAATTGATAAGATACCTGAGAAAAGTAAAGAGAAATCCTAAAACATATGATCATCGTCTCAACATTGGTCAAAAGAGCTAACAGAGTTCTACTTAGAACCCTCATTCGTCCACATAAAATATTGACTGATCTGAACCTAGACTTCATCACTAGTCCTAGTTTCCGGTAGTCTTCAGGACATATTGAAGCAGAAGTTCTTTTACGGAAGGAACACACATCTTTCGTTTCTCCAACTTCTTGAGTCAGTTTTACTATAATCAGCAATCAGCTTTACGGGCTTGCTTTCTTTCTTTTGTAGGGGGCTACTATTTCATGAATCTTATTTAGCTTTTATACTATCTTTCGAAACTTCTGTTAAATTTTCACACAAGCTGACGAAAGGATTTCAATCTGATGACTCTTTCCTTGTGATTTTTAGTACAGTCACTTTAGATGGAGCGATCTGAAAAGTTTATTTTAGAGAAGTCAGCAGGAAAGAAGGATAGAAAGAAAATGATTCGTTATCGGAACACCAAGATCACCCAATTTAACATATACTGATTCCTTACTTTCAAGGGAAATAACGAAATTTTTTTACAAGACATCTAATGACTCAGACTTAGTAGTAGGAGTCGCTATTGCTGCTACTACTTATCAGCTAATGCAGGGATATATATGCATCTCAGTGTTTTGAAGCTGCCTTGCATCAAAGCTGTGGCCGATCATAACTTTGAATTTTTCAAATAAGAGCAATATCCAAAATTGTTCACATGCATTCCTGTCCCAATAAATCAGCACCCTCTAACATCGATGGATGATGTAAGGGAAGATATATCTGGTGTCCTATGTTTTTTTATGTTCCCCATCTCTAACTTTGAAATATGTGCATATATTTTACAAAATCCCTGTTAATCTCAAACTCAAATTGAAAGTAATTTTTGTGATAGAAGTAAAATATCCAGTGCTAAAAGTATGAAACTTTATTTAATAATGTGGTAATTTATTTCTATAGATTTCGGAAATTTAGTTTAGTATGAAGCAAGAGCTAGATGATCACAGTGCATAATAATATAATATGCATTCTCTTCTTGCATTGCAGTGATATGTATTCTTCCTATATTTCAGTGTTGGATACCCTCCTTCAGAGTACCATCATCGTGCGTATTGAAAATTACTTCCCAATAATGTAGAAGTGTATTTTAAATAACTCTCCAGTCCGAATGAAAATCGACCCATCCTAATGGCTTGACCACGTGGAAAATTATTTGAGTCTTCACATTCCCTGAAGTGGGATCGACAATTCCATCCAAGTACTCCAAAAATCGATTGGAGGAAGTATGCGAAATGTCTGAACCCTTCTGTAGTCTTAGAAGTATTTTTAAGCACTCACCTTAATTTATACAAGACTGTCACAGGTAAACCATACGAAAATCTTTCAACAAACAGTGATGCCCAAAGTTGCCTTGCTATCATGCTTACAAAATTAGAATTAATTTTAGTCAGCTAAATTGAGTTAATGAAAATATACCACTGTAATTATGCACAAAAATACCGTTGAATTACATCGATAATTCAAGCTTATTATTTTCGATACAGATTGCCAAAATGAAAAACTTTAAGAATCTTGAAACGTAAGCAACTGAAAAGTATCATGAGACCAATATGGATTACAGAATAGTACGAGAATAAGAAATGTTATGACAGTTTTGATGTTTATATCAATTGCATTGCTGCATAGGAAATGAGATCTTGATGGAATGTTTGAGATGATACAAAATTTAATTATAAAGTTTCAAGTAGATTGTGAAGCAAGATTAGTCTAATTTTGGAATTTCATCTTGTCTAGTGGTCAAATATAGAATTTATTTCGGCTTGATAGGTCGTCTGGCCATTATATCAATAAATAGATTCCATAATACTACGGGCCATTGAGTTGATAACTGGAAGTGAACCCTGGAAAATTGTTTAGTATGTGGGGTCCACAATTCACTTTCATTTCGAGGGCTCTGGACAAAGACAATACTTGACGATCGATGTTATCCCACTGGTTCTCTTTTAAAGAGGATCTAAGGATTACAATGGAATGTGTATACTACGTACCTTGATACTCTGCAAGATTTGTCTACTGATGTTAACTGTATGCGTTACGTTGAAAAAAGACATTAAATATACCCTGAAGACACGATAACACTTCGTCTTATTGGCATATCTGTGTTTCTTCTCTGCATTCGTAATACGTAGCAGAGGTGATGTGCTGTTCATGCACCACATCTGACAATCTAAATGACTCTCACAAACGACAACAGGTTCATCCGGTCTCCAACATTTATCTTAAAAGTACTTAGTTGTTTTCAGGTTAAGTACGCAATCATCTGCACTAAGGCAGAAGTGAGTAGTCGACGAACTCGACGTCACTGCATTATCGGTAGCATTGCTACTCAATCACTGCATTCTTTCATGACGATGGGTTTTGCTACATTAGCAGATGGGCAAAACTTATGAAAACGTCTAATAAGATGTTTTAGATACAAACATTAAAAAACGTTAGGGCTAACGACGAAAATACGACGATACGGCGATGACTTACTTGAAGTGAGTTTGGCCCCACTGGATAAAGAAAGTTTATTTAAACTTGAGCTTTCCTCTCGTGATTATTTTGTCTGACAATGGTAGGCGTATAATCCTTTCGAAATAGGCAGAAAAATAGACAGTTTTCCAGTTTTAACTTAGTCGTTTTCTAAAGTCTCCCATTTAACTGTCAGTTTAGCTGAGACTATTTAATTTAGTTTCCCATTTGCATGTCTAATAAAGACAGAGTCATATGTGCAGTAGGGTGGGTCATTCTGTATTTTTTCTCCTTTTTTAAGGGGCACAGCGATAAAAAGGTGCTAAATGGTCTCAAAATAACATGTGTGAAATATTATTACATTCTGATAAGTCTAACAATGCGTCATGATTGTAGGTGTGAGAGGTGGGTGGGTTGAGTGGGGGAGAGTCGAGGTCTGCGCGTGCTCCGCCCACGTTTCTAGTATAGCTCCAGCTGCAATAAGGTGAGGTTGTGTTGCGCTCGTATCATAGATCGTACTAATTCAGAGTGGAAATGTCTGTTTGGTGATTCAAGTGATATTATATGCAATATGTTACCAACCTACGAAGATTTATGAAGTTCTATGAGTGGAACCGGCATAAGATAAAACGTGATAATGAAATTAATAAAGAACACACGTATAAGGAAATAGAGGACATTGTCGTGACAAAAATTGAAGAAATATGGTCAAGAGCTTCCATTCCTTCTGTCCAACATAAACGAGTAAAAGCGATGTTGAAGGCATATCATCTGAAATGCAAAGATCTTTTAAAATCTCATCCTAAAATACCGAAGAAGAAATTAGAAGAGTTTCGCCGTACCAGTAAAGTATTGTTTGACATTTCATTCTGCAAGTGTAAGAACATCGATGAGTGCATTTGACCTAGACAAAAAAAATTACCTATCAGAGATAAAAGCTTCCTAATCGACCAACGAACCACTAGAAGAATGGTGATCGGAACCGTAGATATTATTACAATGTATAAAATAAGGAACACTTTGAAAAAGAAAATGCTAAGCAAAAATCAGTTTCAGCCTCAAAAAGAAAGAACAGAGAAGCTTAATGTGTCGATTTCATCTGAATCTAGTCAATTGGACAGTGACGATGTATTTCAGCCACAGTCACAAGCCTCAACGTTAGCGGCTCCTGTCGATAAGCCTACCGCTACAAACAGTACAGTAGACTACGCTTTACTTTCAAGAACGTATGATAGATACGGAGTATCAGGCAGGGCTGGGGCAGTTATTGCTTCAACAGTTCTTCACACTTCCACTTCGGGAATTATTGATAAAAATAAGCTTGGCCAGAAACGCAAGATAGCACGAAAATTGGCCGCGGAAGAAGATAAAGTCCTACAAATACCTGCTTTATACTTCGAAGGACGGAAAGATAAAATTTTAATTACATCAGGAAAGGACGGAATAATGTATAGACAGAGCATTCTAGAAGAGCATATTTCATCGATAATGGAACCATAGTCGAAGTTCTTGGTTTACAATGCACCAGTTTTTGGCACATCTGAATGTATAGAACAAGCAATCACCGATTTCTTCCTGGAATCAGAAATATCTATGGAGTCTTCGGTGGCAGTTGGGTGTGATGGAACTAACGTGAACGTTGGTAAATATGGAGGTGTCATACGCCTGCTTGAAAAAAGGTTAGATAAACCGTTACAGTGTATTATCTGCCAACTGCCATATGAACGAATTATCCTTCCGACACTTGTTTCTACATATTGATGGCAGCACATGGGGACCAAAGACATTTTCAGGGAGAATCGACAAAGATCTAGAAATGTGTGAAAAAGGCCCGTTGTTCAGTTTCACCGTATTTCAACAGAGTTACCCGAGTTTTCTGTTCAAGGTATTAGCAGAGACCAAACATATTTGTACAGAATAGTCTCAGCGGTTTCAACAGGCATATTTCCTAATGATTCAATAAAGAAATCGCCAGGCAAAATGTATCATGCCCGATGGCTAACTCGTGCTAATCGAATAATATGTTTGTTCGTTTCGATGGAATCTCCTTCTGAAAACTTAGTAATTCTTGCAACGTATGTCCTCAAGGTTTATGCTCCAACCTCGTTTGCTATCAAAATTCACCCTTCCTGTAAAGATGGAGAACAGCACCTTTTAAAACTCATCGCTGCAACTACATATTTGCCCACAGAACTGAAAGCCAAAATAGATCCCATAATTCAAAGAAACAGTTATTTCGCACACCCTGAAAATGTATTGATTGCAATGCTGACCGACTCTGAACTTCACATCCGTAAACTGGCAGCCCGTCGCATTTTGAAAGCCCGCAGCATTCACGAAAATAGACTCCGACTGTTTCAACTCCCTACTGTAAAATTTGATGCATCCTCTTACACCGATCTCATTAACTGGCAGGAGAATATATCTATCCACCAATATTGAAATCCTGACGAAGACATCCAACTGCTTGTCGCCCCAAAAGCAGAACTGTCTTTACTACGCCTGCCATGTCACACATAAGCTGTTGAAAGGGCAGTCAAGACTGACAGAAGCTTCAGCCACATTGTGCAAAAAAATCTGAGAGAGAAGGTTTCATAAAAACCAAATAGTCTTGAAAAGCCATGCCAAAATTCGATAGCAAGAAGGATTTTCGCGCTATTTGAAATATTATATTATAAATGTCATTTTTGTAGACTTTTTCTTGTAATAAATAAATGTTACTCATACAATTTCAATTTGTTTTATAGATACACATTTTTAAACTTGTTTTAACCTTGCTGTAACAACTCATTAAAAATAAGTTCTTTTCAAAATATGTGTTCTCTAAAGTCAATCCAGGCAGAAGATGATATCCCATTCTAATCAAATTTTATATGTGAGCTAAAAACATCATTTTGCACCCTTTTCTTGCTGTGCCGGATAGAAATCAGAAAAAGAAATTTCTGCATACAACGGTGACGCACCCTAATGTACAGCTCCCTCTATCGGTAAAAGTTTGAACTATTTTTTACCACTTAAAACATTCCTTCTTTGATTATGCCCCACATGCAAGCTGCAACTCAATATATCCATTCTTCCGGGTTTTTATACATTTTTTAAATCTGCGAACTGAGAGCCATCTTATATATAACTATACTTTTTTTATCTATCTCTTTCTTATACAGTTTAATTGAAACATGGAATAACTTGTCATACACAACTGACGTGTCTGATACATCCTGCAATTTATATGACGCTGAAAAATACTTTCATTAAGCATTTTTCTATTATTAATTTTCTACGATTAAAATGTGACCATTTTTGCATTTTATACTATTCTTTATATTTTAAGTGCAAAAATTCTCCCACATTTGATATTTCTCGTTGCACAGGATTCATCGCATTTCTTTAAATTCGATAGAGCTGACTCGTTCTGATGGAGAAGTCTTAAGTGACTTGCAGCTAAGCTTGTACTTAACGCTAACTTTTTAATGGTGCAACTTCACATTTTGGTTGCAAGTAGCAATTGGAGATGGTAGTTTTTTGTCAAATTTTCATAATACTATGAATGATGACTCGTTAATTTTTAGAAGTATTTAATGTAGTGTTCTCTAATAGTAAATTATAATAAACTTCTAGACGATTTTCTTTGTAATCGCTTTTATATTTAGATGACCAATAATTTGCATATTCGTAATGAGATAGTTTCAGTGTTACGAATGCTCTTAATGCATCCACCAGGTTTCACTGCACTTTACAATATGTTACTTGACTTTAATTAAACCAGGGTTTATATTTTTCCTCCGAACATATCGCAGACCTAAATGTGTTTATTAGGATTGCTCTCTTTGGGGATTGGTGGCTCCATTTACCTTATCAATAGCCGTTTCTCTATTTGCAATTCACGTCATGAACAGATGTTTGGAGAAGAGCAAACAAACCCATCCGCTGCGTACTCCGAGTAATTAGACAGCTCATCTGAGTAGATGCAATACAAAACATTGACTAGAGATCGTTTCCTAGGAGCGTACGCAAACAGATCTTAAGCAGTAAGTGCCCCATTCCTCAGTATATTTGAATGACATAGCATTTAGACCACCGATTGATGCTCCCCCACATGGAGTGCAGATTATACATTCCCAATGCAGCTTACAAGTTACATTAAGCACAGATATTAAACACTCGCCCTACGACCTGTACTCTTACTACCGTACTAATAAGGACTGAAACAAATGTCCACATCAACAAGGCAGAGCAATCAACACTGAAAAGCCGCGATTGCTGCCAACTCACAGACTAATGATGGCAGGGATTTGAGTGCCGACATTTGTAATTTGTGCGGCGTAAAATGGACTTAATAACTATTTATGAAGCGTGAGTTGCATTTCGCCTTGGCGGATATTTTGGAGTAGGGGGAGGAGTGTTCAAATCTTCCCGCGAATTCTCTCCAGGTAACTATAAAATCGGCGTGTTGTCCTCCAGGGTGCTCGCTCGAATCGCTCCTTAAATTAATTAGGGCTGTTAGTTTAGAATACTCTCCAAACGGAGAGATACTGAGCAAATAACACGCATCGATCCTGAGAGAAATTGATAACAAGATACGGACTAGCAGTGCTAAAGCACATTTCTTTCATTTTTAACTTTCAATTGTTGAGGGTAAATTATTCAATTTGGCACATTCGTATTATTACAAATGAGAGGACCATGGACATCCATCTCTGTTAAAGTTGCAATAAAATCCACATTATGGGTGCGATTTCTCACTTTACTCTCACTTTTTGGGCCACCAGGGCTGATTGAAGAACCTTATCACATCATGAGGTATCGCCACTAAATTTTATAAGAACCGTAAAAATAATTATTATATGATTATCCATCCATTCTTGAATTTAAATAAATTCATCGTATTAAACTCATACTTTTTGCCAGATGAAGAATGCGCATGTGAAGTTTATGTGTCACCAGCCCATCCTATTATATAAACTTCCATAGGACTATAAAGCATTAGGGAAAAGGACAAATGCAATGCTTCTTAATATAATTCCTACAATTCGAGCACTATATCATAGAACATCCATACATATAATTTACAGATTATAGCAAATGGGTATGGATTGTATGTTTAAGTATAAAAATCAATCAAACAAAAAGACAGAAATCTAGCCCTCGTGGTGGTTGTCTTGGTATTTCGTCATTAGCAAAACTATTAGCAGATCTTGATGGGCGAGATATCTCGTCATTAAAAGAAAACTGGCCAGATCTTGATCTCGTCATCCTCAAAAAATCGGTAATATCTTGTTGACGATATATCAATTAACGTCATTAGCAAAATTGGTCAGATATTGATGGACAAGATATCTCGTCAAATCACTTGGAGGTTTAAAATTTAATGAACAGAACAGTGTAAATAGACTAATACACTAGATAGGACTAATAGTAAATGAGAAAGTGGCAGACCAGCTAAACCAGAAAACAATCCCCTTTTAATCTTCATCTTTTCACTTATGCACTTTATTTTAAGAATTTAAAGAAGGGTATGGAGGAAAAACAATACCGCAATTCTTGCGTGCAATATAATAAATTAGGTATACTCTTTGGGGAATAATTCTTTTGCTGAGATGGAATGCTACAGTTGATAATTTAAAGAAATGAAGGTAGAACAGTTATAAGTAAAAAATGCCAAGAGTGATTTTGAAGAATGGAATAAATGTTATAACGTATAAACGTCAGGAAACACTAATTCATGGTAATCGCGTTCTTTAGCGTCAGGTTAAAAATTGCGATAATCAGAGTACTACACATAAGGATGTACCAATGTTAAATTCTAAAATATTATTATTTCTCCTTAGTACATGGTACCCAATGCTTCCGAATTTCTAACTTAACCCATACGTAGTCGCGTTTATGAGTCACGTAATAGTCGAATTATAATAGTGTAATAGTGCTTTAAATTCTAATAATTATGTTTACTCATTGAAACTAAACCAATGTAAAATGTAACTTGTCAATTATATTTATTACTGCAGAAGTTGAAACACATTTATATGTATGATAACACATTTATATACATGATAAACTAAAATCTCAAATTTAAGACAAGGAGCACATACAAGAAAAATATTTTTCTTGAAAATAAAATTTTCAATTTGATTTGACTGACTTGCCTTTTGTTTTAGAACCGTTTATACACAAATTGTTTAAGTCCTTGGCTGTAATGACTGAGTTATTTTTTCTTTTTTCATCCTGAAGAAACATTGAGGCCGTGGTAGCCCGGTTAGAAGAGTAACGGACTAGCAACCGGTGGGTTGCGAGTTTGAATCCAGCCGAAGACCGTCGTGTACAAAGGGGCTGGTGCACGTTAAATCTGTCGAGGCCTCAAATATCTTCACGTTGGGGTGGTGTGGAAGTTTGGAGAGTGAGGTGCCAGCTCAAGTATGACCTCGTCATCTGACCTTGGTTCAAAGTTGCGTGGTGTTGTCCTCGTAGATGTCCCTTTGGGTTTGATCCCGGACCGTCACCAATAGCCCGTTGGGTTGCTCCAATGCGACGTTAATTATGTACCTACCTATCGAAGAAAGCGTCATTCCCACCGTTTCTTTGTTGGTTCCAGTAAACTTTATTATTGCAATCTAGGTATTAAAGATACATTTTAAAACGAAAAAAAAATTTTAATACCTTACTAAACTAAGCTACAAATATAGTTTTTGCCTACTTAACGTCCAAAACATTTGCATAATTGGTTTCATTGTGCACGAGTACCATTTTTAGGATTTCCTCTACAGACCACTTCTACAATCAACTATGTCCAAAGATTCTGTTGTCAATAGCACACTGAGAGAGACACGTGAATTAATTAAGGGTGAGACTTTAAAGAGAGCCACCAAAATCACCAAAATCTACAGATAAAACTAATTTCGTAATTTTTAAAACAAGCTATTAGTTCTTACATGATTATATTTATTATTTGAATGTAAATTAGTTTTATTTAAGAAAGTGCTTAAGCTAACAATTTTATATTTGCCGAACACCATTAAGATACATTTACTTTCTTTCACAATAAACACGTAATTTTTTATGTAAAAAATCACTTTCTAAACGCTAATTAAGATTAATTCATTTCTTTCAGATGTAATTACCAAAGCAATAATCAAAACGCTGTTATAATATGGCAATTACGAGGAAAATTGTTATGCTTCAAAACGAATTGATTACTAACGGTTTTTTTCTACTGGAATGTTTAAATTTATGAATAGTTGCCTAAGCACCATATTTATCCATCAGGTTTAATTTAACGGAAAAATAAGCTCTTTCATAGATTTTCTAAATTTCTAATAACTACCTAACGCAAAGTGTTCACATTTGCTGTGTGTACGACATAACATTTTAATAGTTATACAAATGATTAAAGTACCCATTACAAGCTACTCGTTAAATGTTTTCTACCTCAATTCATGTTCATTTCAAGATTACTGTTCGCTTCAAAATTATTTTTTCTGCGTGTATTCATAATGCTCTAGTTTGTTGAACAATTTTTACCGAAACGTTCATCGTAAAAATGTTTGACTGGTTTTATACAAAAATGCACTTTATATTTTTCATAACTTGAACATTTGAAAACATTTTTGTGTAAGTTCTAATTAATATGAAACAGCGGAATAATTAGTCATATAAATACTTTTATCAGGACCTTTTAAAGCTTAGTTAAATGAACTTTCTGAGTGTCAATATATTTCAGAATAGTTTAGTGTGCTTTCCCCCAAACAAACAGTGATTAAACAAGCATATCTATTGTTTGAAAGAATCCTAGGAAAGATTGCATCGGTCAGGAATATCAAAACTGGTTACAAGTTATGCAGTGATGCGTCTGAAACTTTAAGAGGGTTAAAAGTTTCAGAATAAAGTTTAGTTTGAAACACTGTAGCAACTCAGTCCTCTTATTTTTCTCGGTGAGTAGTAATTTTGAAAACTATGCACGATTTTATTCACAAATCACGTGTGAATAATGGACAGTTCAGTTTGCCTTAGATTTTGTAAGAGGCTTTTAAGCTACGGTGGGAATTTATGCCCATCCATTGAACTAAGAATTAGAAACCAAGGTGGCCTATGAACTAAAAGCTTTAGAGTTAACAACTCGTCTACCACGCCGACATGAGTAAAAAGGGACCTGCAACATTTTAGTGGATTAGGCCGATGAAATGTTAAATCGATAATATGTTCAAAATTTCAGCAAAAGAATGACTGCTTCACTGAACAGGTGACCTTAGTAATAGAAATCAGCACACAAGGTCTAATCGAAAATATAATACTACCTTGTTTTTTATTGCGTTAGAACTAGCTGCAGCTCGGAGACATGTCTTTGGTGCATGCAACCAACATCCTTCTACACATGGGATTTTTTCCTAGACCATGCAGTCCTTTAGTCAGTGCGATTGAACTCTTAGAGTTGTACATGTATATTCTATGTTCGTCGTTTTCATGTTTCTAGCTGAAATCATCGTTTACAAGACAATTTTACAAGACATGCTGGAATTCGCCAAGGTAGACCTGGATTTTACTAAATATTCATAATCAGCGATGAGTCCAAGCACCTGCGATTTACCTTGAAACAAAGCAGACAGGAAACTTAGTCTTGGTATTGGAAAACGTCTGTCTACACGGTCAAAGAAAACAAGGAAATCGCGATGTAACCTGAAGAATTTGTGGAGTTTTCTTCGAAAAGCATAGAGTAGTTCATCACGAGTACACTTATTAGCGATTGTCAACAAAGAATATGGCCTGACAGTTATTCATTATCTACCACATGTGATTAAATGAAAGAGGCTCAACACACAGCGAGTGACGACTGGAAGATCGCTCACAACAGTTCTATGACACACGCATTGCACCCCATGAGAATTGTTTTAACAAAATACGGCTCTGTGTCGCATGGAACTCGACGGTCCTGCTTCTCCTACATGGTTTCATACGATGTTTGGCCAATTCCCAGGCTGAAAATGATACTCAGAGACCCTTTGTCTTGGTTTCATAACACTGAAGATATGAAGATAAATGCGACGATGCACCTTCTGATGATCCCAAAATGTGACACTTAAAAACTTTTTCTTTAGTAGAACCACTGGGAAAAGTGTGTAGACTCACAAAAGGTCCATTTTAAAGGGGACTAGGTTTTAACTAAATGTATAAGGTAGTTTTATTTTCTAACAAATGTCAGATACTCTTTTGATAGAACCTCGCATTTACTTTTGAAATAGGTAATGAAAACTTAACACGCTATTACAATATATCTCCAAATCGTTAACAAAATAGTTTTGAATGGTTTCCTACAAATTTGGAATTTGAAAAAATTGTAAAACTTTAAGCTAAAGCCATAAGTTTTTTGGATAAAATCTCTGATAGTAATACAACTGTCCCAAGGGTTCCTTAATTTTTGATTACCCTTTTAGTGACTTTTGTGGGCAAAAAGTGTCTCAAAGGAAAGCTGTTTAGGTCTTCTGGAAGACAGTTGAGAAGGTTCTCGAGTTCCTAATTCATCTTACAATCACTGAATAGTATCCTGATCAATAGATTTCACTACACATCTCTAATTCTAATGCTTTTACTTTCCATGAATGTATGGAAAATTGAGCTCTTTTAGATCAGGTGCTGAGGTCAATAGAATTTAAATCAGTGCTATCAGTTTCCCTAAAAAAATTTTAAGTATGCATGTTTCCATCGTTATATCTTTGCATCAATAAAAATACCTTTAGCGAAGGTCCACTATCGGTCCAAAATCTAACGAGATTCTGACACGTGCAACGCATTCCTGTGAAGTATTGAAATTTTACTTTTGGTCTTATTTAGAGTAAAATTAAGAAAAGCATTCCACAAGCAGGGACAATCGGCAGATGAAAAACAGTTAGTTTTCTCACCCCAGAAGGATGTTGTTCTCGAATTGATTTTAAATTAATTCAAGGCATTTTTGAACCAGTAGTTATCAGGAAAGAATATAGATCATGACACGATCTCTAAAACACTGGTATGACAGGATCAGAAATCATGAATACTTAATCTGCTGTCTAACAAGGTACCACGTTGGACGTGCCGTTATCTATACCTAGAAACTAACTGCTCAATAATTCCTTGAATTTGAAAATCGAAATGAAGTGCAATTCTATGGGAAACGCTTACTGCCCCACAAAAATATAGTGGTCTCCATTATATAGCTTGACTCTCTGGAAAAGCATGTTTTTCTTCGTTTCTTAATTCCTAGATTATAATATTAATTCATCTTTCTCACACTATCCGATATACCCCATATTTCCCATACTTCGGAAAATGCGCATGCCCGTATCTGATGTTGGATCGAATTGGGGCTTCCCTAAAAGATATATTGGTCTGTGCATCCGTTCATCATGATCACTCAATTAGAAATGTCACTATCAAGGTTAATAAAGATTACCCTAATGTTAGACGGAATATACGGCGTTCCTACTCCTCTTGAAACGGTATCTTTGAGTGAATCAGCTTTCAGACTAAATCGAGTCATTTGTTGAAGGACTTGTAACCACTAGTCAGACCTCCATAGGTGGCGTTCTCGCTTTCAAATTAGACGAGCTTTTCTGGTGGAGTGAGACACAAATCATTGGGTGTTTGGAGAAGACCCCTCTCATGACGTCTATTGTCTACAGTCCGTCGAGGTATTATCCCTTTGTATATGCTGCCAACTTCTCAGCGATTTTCTGTTTACCACTCCCTGCATTATTTCGCTATCAATGATCGTTAGCTTCGCAGAGTGACCATGACATCTATACCATTTTCTGTCCGCTGTAAATCATTCGTCCAACCATCATTATATCGTTAACTATTCTGGTGCAAAATTGACTTGATTAAGAAAATGCGTTTTTCTGGAATAAGCGTTTTAAGTTTTGAAACGATAGGATCACACTTAGCGCGAGTCTATTAATCGCCTTAGCTTCTTTTTTTCACGATTTTAGTTGCGGCAATTTTACAGGAGACGGTAAGAAGGGTATTCATATTTACATAAAAATTAAAATGGTCGTTCCTGAGTTACGGTACTCTTGCACCACGGGTGCAATTTGTATTATAGTTAAAGGATACGCAAACCATTCCGTTGTGTATAGCTTAAAAATGGGGGATTATCATCGGATGTACAAATGTTCATCCAAACTCGAATGGAAATACTATTGCCAAGCGCGGAAATCTTTTCCTTTTTATTGAAAAACTAAGAAAATAGTCTCAGTAGTATGTAACTTCCTGGTAAACTAAGAACGCATAAGCCGTTATGGTTAGCTTTTATCTGATCGGATAATCGCGTGAATTAAAGAAGCTTATCTGCTTCCAACTCGCTTATAGTGCGAGCGATTTCTCTCACTGTGAGATTGAACTATATTCTTACGGATAACTGCCGCGAGGAAATCATTGAAGATTTTCATCAGAATACCAGACACACTTTCCCGAAAGCACTCCTGAAAGTTCATTCATAATTTCGCTCACGTAAGAGCACTCAAAGAAAGTATTGCCGCAGTAGTTCACGGAAAAAAGGAAAAATGGAGCCTTTACGAGGACTGAAAGCTTTTACTGAGCTCTCGGTCCTCACTGTCGACTGGAATTTATAAATTTAAGTAAATAAACACGAACCACTATTGAAATCTAAGTCTACATTCACTCGGCAAACTTCACCACTTAGATGCTGCTCTCGTTATGAAGCAGTTTACATCCTCCCACGCGTTAACCAGTCTATAAAGAGAGTAAATCCCATTCCCGATTGGATGTTTCTCCTTAATTAATCCTTTAATGAATTCGAGTTGACTAAAATAGACCACCGATAGGAT
This sequence comes from Meta bourneti, assembly GCA_933210815.1. Classification (NCBI taxonomy): domain Eukaryota; kingdom Metazoa; phylum Arthropoda; class Arachnida; order Araneae; family Tetragnathidae; genus Meta; species Meta bourneti. The sequence goes on along the minus strand of OW119934.1, from coordinate 2,857,463 downwards.
GAATGTTGGTTTAAAGTAATGGGGATGAAGCGTTATTTCTCCCAAGAATGTGAGTGAAGCTAATTATTTCATTTTTACGTTTCGCTTTGAAAGAAGAGTATGAATTATCTTAAGTTCTTTTAAGTTTGAGTAAGAAGTTCCAGTGACAGAAGTCAGGTTAGTGTCCATTACAAGACGCATGGTACACCTTGGCCAGATATGACCCTTGCTTTACAAAATCCCTACCACCCGAGAATTAGATTTTAATATAGGCAAGAATATAAATGCCTCTTCTGTTTCACAAATTGAATAATTAAAAGCTTAATTGGCATTATTACATTTAATCAAGACATTTTAGTTTTAATCTTCGCTATCTAATTTTCGATGTTTTCAAACATTTCTTTTATTATTGAACTTAACACGGAAAAATCTTTATCAGTGTTATAGAAATTAGAATACATAAGGACACTAAAATGAATGAATTATATGTATCGATTCTTTTAAAAATAAAATATTAAATAGAATCTCATTGAATTAATACTCATAAAAGAACTCTTGTCATTTAACCTTTACTTTTTCTTCCAGATAATCGTGGTTTAATTGAACAAAGATTCTGCATATTCTATTCAATATCATTAACAAAAGGAAGTATAATTATATATTGAACAAAACGAGGAAGAGGATAAAGATAATTGAGAAGGTGTTGTTGGAGGCAAAATCATTACATTCTTGGAAAAAATTCTAAAAGGCACACGTGGAATCTTTGAATTTGAAAGAACAAAACCATAAAACCTTAAGTTTAAAGAAAAAGGTAGTGTAAAATAGTTTAAACAAACCGTATTTTTTCTACGTATAAAGGATTTTTCACGTTATTTTGCAAAATAATGCAAAATGTTTTTCTTTTATTCAAGGAGAAATAACTAGTGTGCAAACTCATTTGTAATTTAAAGTCATTCTTTAAGCAGATTTTTATCACACGTGAAGCACATTTAATAAGTGAGAATCGTCATTTAAATATTTTGAAAATATACTTTTGTTTACAGATAAATTTTAAAATAACGTAAACTTCTCCCACTGTAACGTGAATGCAATTTATCAAACTCAAATACGTTGTTAAAACGTATCGTATAAGTTGAACGAAGTCATGCAATTATAAACCAAACTTGGGCAAAGTGAGTGGTGTGCAAGTTTGGAGAGTGGGGTCCCAGCCCAAGTATGACCTCGTCACCTGACCGTGGTTCAAAATTACGTGGTGTGTCCTCGGAAAATTTCCTTCGGGTTTGATCCCGGCCCGTTGCCAATAGACCGCTGTGTTGCTCCAGTGAGACGTTAATTAAATTACCTACCTACTCTTCACTCAAAGTTACAGAAACTTCCAAAAGATACATATTTATTTTTAATGGCAATACACTTCGAATCGTTACAGGGCTTGTGAGTAGGTCGATCGAAATTACGTGAATCTAATAAAATTTAACAATTTGTTCAGATTCTTCTTCACTTCCAAGGGTATCATAATGTGGGATTGGGTTTGTAACAAAACTCGATTCCTCCAACTGTAATATACTTCCAAAATCAGACATATGGTCTTTTTTATCTAGAAATCAGAAAAGTCCTTCAAAATGAAATGACTTCCTCATTCCCAGACTATATGGGATAGGAAAAATGCGATCATTACATAGACAGGATGCCTAAAGAAATTGAAAAGAAAGAAAAACGAACATGCAATTTCAGTATCTGAACAATTTCTGCTGCTTTATCTAACATTAAAACTTATCTTGGTACATGATAATTAAATTGAGAGCAATTGACCAATATTGAGTACCTGGACAAGAAATTGCTACAATCAAAATTTAATGTTATCAAGTACGTTTTGTAAAGCCTATTTACTCCAACTTATGGTTTAGTGCAACTACCGGGAGAAAGCAGTCGACCTTGGGTGAGTTGATTTTTGAATAAGTGTGAAAGCGTGTTAGGAGAAGGCTGCTATACACAAAAGCGTGAATGATGATCGCCGCGGATGTTTTCCACCTGCCCACTTGTTATCAATGCCATCGCTTTCAGCATCGAACTAAGAATCCGCACTAAAGACGCAAGTTGTGAGAGGGATCTGCTTACGTTACCACCAGTCCCCTAATTTAACTAATAGACTCGTACAAAACCAAGTAATTGATCTTTCTTGAGTGCCGCATACTCATGATTTTATTAAAAATTTTATTTTAACTATTCATAGAGATTCTGGAGAAAATTTTCAGTGCATTGTTTTGGTATTTCCATTGCTCGCAGCAGACTCTTAATATACAAAATAGATCTCCGTTATTTGAAACATTAAGAATTAATAATGTTGCAAAACTATAATAGCATTGCAAGCTAGCGTGTATACTAAGATTAGCACAGATATTAAATGAAATAACGAATTTGAGGAAGTTACATCATCCAAATTTGTATTTACATATCAACTCTGTTGGTCAGTATAGAAATTATCAATTATATGCGCTAAAACGTATAACAGGAAACTCGTTTAATCCCTAAAGCTGAGAGCTTTCATCTCTTCGCACTACTTCATTAATCTGCTAATGATGAAGTTTAGCATATCAATAGCACTTCAAACGCTTCCGAAATGTGACAAAAGGTTGCTTTTATGTTCCACCAGAATCTACAAGAATTACACAAATTTAACACCGAATGTCATTTTGATTAATTGCTACTGAAACTAATTTTGAAACATTTCCCCATTAAAAGTAAGTTAAAAAGATTCGCTTAAAAGTTCTTATAAAAGAAATGATTTATTTCTTTTCGCATAGTTTTGAGAAAGCTCTTCAACCTGAAATGAATGTTATCTTAAAAGAAGAATTTGCAACATTAAAACAATCTCTTTACCTCATATTCAACATTTTATTTGAATTTATTATTCTATTTAAATCTATTTTCAAGAATTTTCAACACTAATTCAACTTCTAAATTAAACTTTTACCTTTAAAATGTGTAGTAAATATAAATTTTGTCGTTATTAAATTATAAAGATTTATCTTTCAACACATTTCCCAATTATAAAGAAGTTATATCTTGATAAACTTCAGCAGTGTCTCATAAATCAAAGTTAAAGGAAGTAAAAAGTAAGCCGGAATATAAATTGTACGAGTCTGAAATTATCTGTTACAATGAAATTATATAAGCTGTTTTACTCCAGTACAAATTCTGAAAGATAGTATTGCTGTAAACATTAGATTTTTAATAATTTATAAATAGATTGCAACAAGCAGATATTTTTATACAAGTTCTTATAATAAACTGTCACATGGTGGGATAGGAATATGCATGTCGATGTAAGTAACGCGACTTTGAAAGGCTTTAAAAGTCCTCACACGGTTATGAATTGTCACATAGTATAAATATTCAATCGAAACAGTACTAGCGATTTTATAACCATCGACACGTTATATCTCTTTTCTTAGTTCCATTTTTATCAGCAGACATTTTTTAACTCATAATTCAGAATTGTTTTCTCAATTCTTTGAGTGAAAAAATAAATCAAGCAGAAACATTGTATTAGGCGGTGGCTAAAGAAATTACCCGATTAAAAAATATTTGACAAAAAACTAAAGGTTTTTACATTAGTTGATTTTTTATAGCTTTGATTAGAATATTCTTAGCCTTTGTGATCGTAATTAATGATTTACTTCGCTATCATGACGGCTTAACGCGTTCTTTTATATATTAGTTCTTGTACAAATTTTCTTTCCCTTATCTCATTTTGCATTAATATAATTTCTTTCCTAGAATAAACTTATCAGCTTGTTATTAGATAAGAAAAAATGCTTCAAATTTAATTAATACATGAATGTATTTTGTTGAGCTCAATGTTGCGGTTGTATGAATTATTTCACCAGTACAATGAAAATAGTATCAATGTTAGTTTTAAACTTAAAACCTGTCTTCTCTCTTATCTAGGAGCTCATTAGTTTGACTTAACAGGAATATAGTCTTATGGTTTATAAATATTTTTTTAAATAATTATTTTATTTTACAGCGAAGTATGGATTATGTATTTTTAGAGTATTTGTAATGCAATATTTGTAAATATAGAATATAATTTCTTCATTATTTTAAGGTAGAAAATTGGTAACATGGTTATTTCAAAGGTTTGGTTTATAGCTCTACGGTCATTTTTTTGCTACACGAGGGCAGTTATAAACGAGATCTGCAACGGTTATATTAAAATAAAATTATTTAAAATATTAAGTAAAGTATTTTACTAGATACTATTTTACAGAGTACTATAATAACAGTATATATTTTAAGTGCAAGTTTGAGATAATGTGCATTCGCACGTATCGAATATACACATACAGCACATAATTTTTTAAGTTACATTACTCAGAAAACTCCAATTAAATTTCTTTCAATAAAAGTTTATTTGTGAACGAAATATGTATTTAAATTTACCGTGAAACTCTACTCTTTCTAGATATTTAGTTTCAAATCTAACACCTCGTGAAGATTACTAGGATGGATTAATTTATTGTTATTAGGTAAAATCCACACAAAAGACATTAAGTCAGACATTTACGTGGCACAGATTTCTACTACTTAAAATAATATGCATTAAAATAACATACGAAGAATAGAAAATCAAGTAAATAAAAACATTTCCAATAAAATTTAATTTTTACGTTTTGTATATTTTACTTAAATGTTTTTATACACAAATACTTCTTATCTGTTATAAGTACATTAAATTTCAACTTTACTATTCTGCTATTAATCTGCCTTCCCTGTGGAAAATTGATCTCACACATATTAGTTACTTTTATCTTTAAAGAACACAAGTACTTATTCATTATTCTAAGTTTATATAAATATTTCCCATAACTTTCGTTGTTGTTTATTGTAAAAATTTATTTTTTTTTACCAGCAGCTTAATTACAGTTTGGATTTTTGTTTTAACGAAGTTTTAACTTACATTTAATTTCGATTTTCCCCTTAAAATTCAAATTCAAATTTTCTTTGTTCTACATCTAGGATATATAATCATAATTTAAATCCATATTTTAAATTAAAGATTACGATAGAAAATATAGAAAACAGTATTCTAAAATCCTTGAAGTATAGTCGAGTTTTATGAAATTGATCCGTGCTTAATTTAGAAGGAAATTGATGTCCGATGGTACCACTATGAAGGTAAATTATAGCTGCAATATTTCTTCAGAGTAAATGGTAAAATTAAATAGCACACACACTATCGGGAAGACACGGAACAAATGAATTTGTTATTCGGATTCCATTTGAAAAAGCTGAAAAAAATTACCTTAATAAAATAATTCAAGCAGAGATAAAGATTTTTTGAAGGTGACACGGTGATAAAAATTATAAAAAATTAAAAACTCTTTTATATCTTTCTGTTCAAATTTCAGTTAAGAGCTTTTCACAAAGGAACTGTTAAGATACTGACTTAGAGTATACAGCGAATTTGTCAGAAACTTCGATGGGATTTCTACACTCCGTTAATTTGACGTTTTAGTATATCATCTCATTCGCACGGCATTAATGACATTGCAAATGAGCATAAGCAATTGATAGACTTTGAAAAATAGCTAGACTTGTGATATTTTGTAATAAAATTTGCATTGAAAAAATTTCATTCCATTCAATTCCAATTCCATTTTTGGAAGACCTCAATACTACAAGTCTAAATGATGCAGTTTGAATAAAGGACTAACTCACAAAACTGCTAAAAGGAATAAACTAATATTTAGCATACTTTGTTTGAGACACCACAGAATCAATTACTCTCTATATGTAGTATGGACGTTTCAGATAATAATTTTTTAATTATGAATTAATTGTAATTAGAATCTATTGCTTAAAAACATACATTTTGTTTAGATAATTTAACAGTTTAATATACCATAACCTTGACCTTATCTCGGATTATTATGTCATTTCTATCGATCATTTTGGAGGTAGGTGGGTAGCTAATTAACGTCGCATTGGAGCAACACAACGAGCTATTAGCGACGGTCCGGGATCAAACCCTAAGGGAAAGATCCGAGGACACCACATAATTTTGAACCATGGACTGATGACGAGTTCACGCCTGAGCTGGCACCCCACTCTCCAAACTCCACAGCAACCGATCATTTTGGAAGACATAAAGAAATGACTGAAACATTCATTAAACATTAGGAATTCTGAATTTAAACCACTCATAACTCATAATAGATTTTATTAAAATTTACTATTATATGTACTATTTTATACGAAAAAATACTATGGTGTATGATTTCTGGCTATTTTTATCCAGATAATCAGAATATACGATCAAAATTAAGGGCTGATCTTTCAAAAATTGAATTGATACAAATTTTAATACCAAGACGGATATTTCTAAAAGTGAAATACCCATTTATTTATAGAAGACATTGTTCCATGTCCAATGGCACTTTGGTTCATTTGTGAGACTCTACAGTGTCTGAAATAATAAGAGATGTATCAACATTCTAGTTTTAGTTTGACGTTTCTAAACAATATTGGAAAAATAACTTAAATTAGCCATTAGACACATAGTGTTTCAAATGTATTCGTAAGCAATAAATCGCGTTTCGACTCTGAATTGGCTGAGCACATTTCAAAAATGAACTGTGAGGTTTCAAGTTTTCGCAGAATGATTGCACTGTTTTTCCACAAAAGAAAAGTTCCGATATGGAAAAATGTGGACACGTTTATGAATTAATTGATGGGTCCGAGTATCCGCAAAGCAAAGGCGCAATTAGTCATGCGTCCTCCACTTCTTCGCAATCTCGTGTTTATTAGGCGCTCTCATCGCCGTTTCATCCCAAACAAACGCTCAATTTCGGTTGTCATTCCGTACAGCACACAGCAAGCTAGTATGTGATCCAATTTTAATTAATCACCATAGTTCCGCCTTTAATATGTCGCGCTCTCCGAGTCTATGCCGATCCAGCACATATGTTGCTGGCAGGTTCTAACGGCCGAAAGTACATTTGCCCCTAATTCTATGCCTTGCGCAGTCATTGCTTGTAAACAGAGAAATGTGGTAGAGGTTCGGGGAAATTTATGTAGATTTATCTATTTGTATGCATCCCATCTCTCTCTGCAAACCTAGATATGGTTCACAAAACGTGGTGATAAAGTGACTTAAGCTGCACAGTCCGGTTCATGAGCGGTTTACTGCGATGACAGCCGTTTCTTTTTTATTCACGCCTAGGTCTAGATTAGAGCTTATTATTTTATGGAGAGGAATTTTCTCTCGGCCGTCAAATAAACTGAGGGAAATTGCTTGGAACACTTCTTTGACAGTGGTTAATGACGTTCAGGGCGAAGGTGTAGATAAAAAATGTCGACTATTTTGCGCCGGGATGATTGCTGGTGAATTTCAAATTGTTCATTGTGATCAACTCCGGGGGTGTTAAAAGTTTGACTGACATTTTTACTGACATTTGAGACGCTGATGTGAATAAAATAGAAGTATGAAGAACAAAAGGTATGGAAATTAAAAACAATTGAATATATATTCAATTTGGTTTAATTTCTTAAACAACTGAAACAGATTTTCTGTAGGGTATCTCTGACATAAGATAAGTGTGATGAATGGAACTCAAATTTAATTTTTCCTCGGGATCCTTTAATTTTATATATCACAACGGCTAGAGTTTATTTGAAATGTCTAACCCAAATTTAGTGTGCTTCATTTGTATAATGTGATTCATTCGAAAGGAAGTTGAAACGAGTGGTTGAATACGAATGTAAAGTGTATGCTTACTTTAAATATTCAACGTTACAATTAATCTTCTACTTTGCCACATATTACCGACTCTTACGTGTATGTGTATTCTAGATGCACTTATAAAGAATAATGTTCTTGTCTTAATGTTTAATGTACTTACGTCTTTGAAAGCATTCATTCATGAACTATATTTGATGTTTTGTAGATTGTGGCTATAGTCGACGGCATTCTTTGCAAACAGAAAGGGCTCACTTGATCGAAATAATGTTTATGACTAAGCAAGTTTTCTTTGAATCAAGAATCTCTTGGGAATAATTCACACAAATTTTTCTCGAGGTGAACGGTATTTGCAAAACCTATTACCGATATATGTCACATCCAGTATGTACATTTAAAGGTTTTTTCACAAAATGCAATTCATTGATGATCAGAGCAATCTACGAATTGTAGGCAGCGCAGGTTCGATTCCTGTCAGGTGCAATTCCTCCCTGGGGCCGCGGTAGCCCGGTTGGAAGAGTAACGGATTAGCAATAGGAAGATTGCGAGTTCGAAACTAGGTCCAACCAAAGACCGTCGTGTACACGGTGACTGGTGCACGTTAAGTCAATATTCTCACATTGGCATGATGTGGAAGTTTGGAGATTAGGGTGCCAGCTCAGATGCTGTCCTCGTCGTCTGACCGTGGTTAAAAATTACGTGGTGTTGTCCTCGATTCTTTCCCTTGGGAATTGATCCCGGACCGTCTCCAATAGCTCGCTGTGTAGCTCCAGTGCGACGGAAATTAATTACTAATTCCATCCAGGATGTATTTCTCTCTTCTGTGTCAATAAAACTTTCTTGTGTATGTTTGTCTTGTGCCTGGTGCAGAATGGCCAAATATGGCCCTTGTGCCATATAAAAACCAACCAACATCATTGACGATCAGATTAGTGATAAACTTTTCCAGAAACCGTTGCCATGTATTCCAATAAGTAGAACTGAAATTTATGAACTAGTCACACAAAAGCGATCAAGGAACATGAATATCTTCGTTTATTAACGTAAATATTTTCGTTACATAAACGAGTATTTTTAATGTAAATATTTTTGTTTTTAATTCACATTTAAAGTCTCTCTCTTTTCTCTCTTCATATTTAAACTTATCTAAACTAACCAGAAGAATTATATGAAATAAGTATAGAAATTTTGTTTCTCATTTTTAGATTCTCGTTTACATAATATCATGAATATCGCAAAATCAGAAAATTAATCCTGATTCATATTTGTGTTATGTAAAATATCCTTAATCTCTTCCTAAATTTTCTAAAAATGCACAAATAAAGTCTATTTTGACTTGTACTGAACAGTTATATTAGTGTAATAGGCGTTAATATATGAATTCAGATTCAATCCGTATGAAGTTAAATGTCAAACGCGATTTCAGGAAACATCAATGCTTACCACTTACAATCCACAGTTTAGTTCCTCAGCATATTTTAATGATTTTTTAAAAGGTTCATAGCATATTAAAGTTTTTATTCGATCACATACTTCACAAATATTACACTTGAAGGGTCTGAAGTATTTTTTGTATGCTTCGGGTCAATCCTGTCACAAAATTAAGTCCCCATATAATGCCATGCCTTCTATTTGTAGCTTAACGGAGTGCAGTCACCACGCCGACGGCCGCAATAGAAGCGCATCACTGTCCTAATCTCCTTCCCTTTCGAAAGTGTTTACCTTCGATGACCATTACAAACTTAGTCCCAAAACTCGAAATCTTTGTTTACTTCATGGCGAGGAAGGGAATGAATGACGCTCTCCAATGCAAATTCGCGGAGTTTGACGTTCCCATGTTTTCGAAAACAAGTCGCGAGCACCATTCTAACCCGAATCGATCCCAAGCATCCAAGTTTGAATTAGATTTTACGTTTCCCAGGAGCTATATATGATTACGCTCTTACTCGGTTTGGGGAGCAGCTATTGAAATGCATATCTCCATCGGCCTCCTAAGAAAGCTGCCAGAGCGAACATTTCCCATTAGGGGGTGTTGAAACTATTCTTCCCTAGTTTCGTTTGATTTCATTAAAAATTTGAACCATTTCATAATAGATCATTGTTCGACGTTTGGGATTTTCCATGTGGATATTTGGTGGCTACAATCTCGATGAACAGTGCGAATATGACAGCACAGCATAATGACGTGTTTACGAATTGAATATTTTCATTCAAACTGGTACAGCTTTTGAAATGGTACTCTCGTAGTTTGAGACCAATTTTATCTTTGCACACATTACATTCAATAAACTTAATATTTTATAAATAAAGTACTTATGACCATAAGTAGATTATGACAATAAATAGATTATGACCAGAGTATAGCATTTTGTTACAATGCAGAAATGAATCTGGACTGAAATCTAGCTTTTGCGAGAAGAGTCGTGTTTTTTCATAATTCCGCAATATGACAGCATCCTTACCTGTAGAATTTATAATTGTTTGAATCCAACAGAGAACTTGGAAAAATCAAAGTATTTTTCAAGTACTATTTTTAGGTTTCCAGTTAAAATACTATTATTTTGTTGTTCTAACCCAAAATTTTATCTGCACTTAAATTTCTAGAAAGAAAAAGAAACAAGTAATTAAGAACATTTTTCTGGGTTCATCTCATTTCGTGTGTCATTGTTACTGTGTAATTAAAAGCAAATAAAAACAGTTTTTGAAACATCGTGTAAATCGTTGGGTTTGAGAAATGTCCGGATCTAAATTGAGATAATGCTTTCAATAACAAACAGAATAGAATATCCGTTTCTTAATTTCAAAGCATGAAGTATATTTATACATTTATATTGTAATAATGAAAGTAAAATATTTATCACCATATATCCCATTCAAATATCTTACATGCAATTAAGTCATTTAAAAGCGAATCTAACAGTTTTAAGTTGTTTGTTTCTTTATAGAAAAGTATTTATGTATGATTTTTAACAGTTTCTTTCTGCATGCTTTTCACATTTCTTGCAACTATATTTATTTTTATTTGTAAGTTGTGGCAACTTTTACGAGATCGTGAGATTATAAAGAATAACAAATTAATATCTTTAGAACAACGTTTTCTCTGATTTCGCTGTTTCCTGTGGTTGTAAATTTAATAAATATTTTTATATTTAAATTATAAAATGTATTCACACACAACTCCACAATGTAATGAATCGTAAAACAATTTAAACATAATGAAAGATCTTATTTCCAAAAAGGGAATTTTGTATAATGATCTCTAGTCTAGAAGGCAGAAATTTATTATTACGTTGGGATTTGAAGGGAAAAGGATCAAATCTTTCTATCTGTAGCCCCGAAGTTGAAAACAGGAGTAACGAGCTTTCTACTGAAAACTCTTGTAAACTTCATGCTTTCATAATGCGACGATAATCTTGTTTTCGATTCTCCTTCTGTCGTAAACCATCATGCACGATAAAATACAAACTCTCAGCATGACCAAAATATCCATTCTGTTGTATAGGATTGATTACTTTTTCAAATAATCACTAAGGTAGCAATTTCGTTCAATCACTTTTAATATATCCACGATCTTTTGGTTTGATGGTAAATCACAGGGCCCATTTACATAAATAACGAAAGTGGATTATGTTCTTAGGTTGCCTTTAGGGTTTTAATGGCAATGCATTGGTATAACGTTATGATAGCATGGAAGTCATCATCAATGTGACATGGAACCAGGTTATCTATTTGCTAAATCTCAGGAACTTGTTCCATTTGCAATTTAATGGAATTTATTCAAACATATATTTTACATGTGTTGCCGCGGTCGTTTTAATCTTCTACTACTGGTAATGTTTAAATTATATCAAAAGAAAAGGAGGATTTTTGCAGCATTTCAACTGTATCCCTAAAGGATCTGATGTTCCTTGGGAATCTATCGATACTAAGTGCATTATGAAATATCTCCAAAAGGAAGTTAATTTACATGGCTGCCAGAAAACCATTCCAAAGTCCTTCACAATACAAGATCCATCGTTTGACCTGACAGTGGTGACGGACGACCAAAGAAAACGTATAGACAAATCAATAGTTTTATTATTTTAGGCATTTTAAAACACTAGAGAGAGTTGTAATACTTATGACTTCTCTTGCATTACAGGTTACCAGTCAAAGAAAAATATATCTGCTTAAGGTATGGTACAGTCCTCTCGAAACAACACTTTTTATCTTACTTAAGCTCCTTTTTACTTGGGGAAATTGTCTTCTATGCCAGAGCGTGTAAGAAAATTGTTAGCTTATTTGTTTATCCATATCTGGTAGCATATCTTATATCATTCAAGGAGTTTTCCAAAAATAAAATTCCAATATCTTGAAGTGCAGATGTTTTAATTGCAGTTGATTTACAAAACCCCTCATAGGTGAAAAATAAGGTGAGAAATTTATTCGCATTTGACTTTTTGAAGATTTCGAGCAACATCAACAGGTGGGAAGATTCGTATGCATTTCACACTGTTTTGACAAATGTTTCACATATCCTGTAGAAGTTAGCTGGTAATTTTCTTTCTGCATGCTGAAAACTTTGATTTCTAGCTAGCGTTGAAATAGCGTATTTCTCGTTTCATACCTTAATTTATCATCTATTGAACCAATGAATATTTTTTATACCTTGTTTTTGCTCAGAACCTGTCTAGTTTTTTAATTCTTGTCACATTTAAAATATTCGAAATTTTCACAGCTGAAACGTCAAATATTTTATTCTTTATTAATGTCACTTTCGTGTGCTACCTTTTTCTTCAGACCTAACTTGATTCATCGTTGAGAACACCCTTTCTTTCAGGAACTGATGTACCTGGTAGGTATACAATGTGTTTGATAACTCACCAGTCTTCGTGAGGTTTAGGTCATAAATGTCCTGACATTTTAAATGTTTGGAGTCCTGTTTCTTCAAAGTTTTCCGTTTATTATTGTTGAAAAACAAAATGGTCCTTGAGAGCACGTTTGAGAAGACCGTGAGGTGCCAAATGCGGGTAATGAAAGTAACGAGGTGAAGCAAAGCCATTTCAATAAAATGTAATTTTTACAAAATGAAAACATTACTGACTTCAAATTCTTGTATAATTGTACTTGAGCGATGATGTATATTCACTACAATTGTATATAGTTTTAGATTTAAGGCTTGGAATAGAATATTGTCAGTGATTATAGGAAGTAAATTAATAAGCAATCTCTTGAAATAAACATAATTTTTCAGAAGATTTAGAATAATTGTATGCTAAATACGAATGATATCCCAACAAAGCCGGGTAAAATAAATCCGTAAAAACCTACAATTCCCATTCAGTTGTGCAATCTACATAAAATACATTCAACGCGTGACACATTGTTTTTTATCTAATGAAAACTGACATCCCTCGTCAATTAGATTGAACAAATAATTTAATAGTATCATGCATTCAAATACCGGGTATACAAATAGAAATTAATTAGCTAACAATTCTACCTTTTAAAACATGTAAATGGTTTTGAAAGGATGCATTTAGAAAATTAGTTTGAGGTAGTTAATTTGAGTCAGATTTTTAATTAAGACAAAACACACAAGTATTAAATGATACTTTAACAAAGAAACCTTTATTTTAAAGTTCCTTCTGCTTTGTTTTTGTTTATTATTTGGAAGCTGTTTTTCCAAAGGGGATTTTTGTATCTTTACATAATGGAACAAATTATAGAATATTGAACGGTAACAGAAAAATTTCAAAACTATAGATTTTTATAGCAAAATTGAAGACGTGTGTTTAATTATACATCGAATACAAATGGCATAGTGAGTAATATGTGTATTAGTGGAGTAAACTATAAATCATGATAAAATATTAGCATAAAAGGTTCTTAGCATAAAACAGCCCTCCACCTAATGGCGAACATAACGATATTAGTGAATGCGAATTCAAATATGTTGGAGTTCATTTCTATTTATCTGCAACAATGCAGGAAACGAAGGAATCGGCGAAGTACAGGGCCAGTATAATATCTTCGCCACCACGCCGAAGGCACAAATCTGCACTTTTAGCCATTTTCACCTAAATGCATTTTCTAGTCTTCTATGAAATGGCATGATCTCTGATTCGAAACCTAAATAGCATAAATGGATATCTAAATTTTGAAGGAAAAAAGCATATTGACTCAAGCATCAAAACACTTTGAACGCGGTTGTCTCGAAACAATTATTTCGTGCCTTTGAAATGGAATCAACAATATGTAGCCCAACTAGGTAATTTTAGTCTAGTTTCTTTAGAAAATATTGCGTCATCTGACCGTGGTTCAAAATTACGTGGTATTGTCCTTGGATCTATCACTTAGGGATTGATCTCGGACCGTCGCCAATAGCCCATTCTGTTGCTCCAGCGCGACGTTAATAGACCTCTTAAGTACCTACCTTAGCAAAAAAATTGGAACATTATTTGAAAAAAATAGTTCTGTAACATGTGGTGGTAACAAAGGTGTATCAAAATGTTTTTCGCGATAGATTTGTGGTAAGATAAAAAAATAAAAATACAATAAATGTGAAAATATTTTTCCCTTATCGCTACACCCCAGGTCTGATTAGCCTTTCTGTAGCAAAAAATGACCGTGGAGTGACAAACCTTATTACTACATAAGAATAAATACTGCGTGCACTCATATAGTGGACTGAGATTGAGCAAGTGTGCGAAAATGATTGACAGGAAATAAAAACCTTTTTATTCTACTAGTCTTTAACTCAAATTAAATAGCAAAAAATAGCACAATAGTGTGTATATATATATATATATATATATATATATATATATATATATATATATATATATATATATATATATATATGTGTATCTACACTGTTGGCCACCGTAAATGCAACACCCTGAAGGAAGCATGCAAATAATATGAAATTTACAACATGCATTAGCGGAGGTGAGATATGCAAATGATTAGAATTTCAGCGAAGACGCACATCACGCGCACCTGTGGCGCCACTTCAAAGCACTATTTAAGGCTTGGAGATTTCGACGATTTCAAGTACGGCAATTGTGTTTTTCTTGTGGTTTTTTCAAAAAAAACGATCAATTATGCCTCGTAGAAAACAGCGATCATCTTTTGATCAAGTATCCGAGTTCGACAGAGGAAGGATAGTGGCCTACCGAGATTGTGGATTATCTTTCAGGGAAATCGGTAGTCGTGTTGGACGAAACCAAACAACTGTAATGCGGATATGTGATCGTTGGATGCAGGAGGGTACGACGGACCGACGTGTTCGATCGCATCCACCTCAGTGCACCACTTCACGTGATGACAGGCATATTGTACGTATGGCAGTGACGGATCGCTCAGCCACATCACGAACCATAGCACAGCACATTCAGTCTGTACCGCATCATCCAGTGTCTGCGCGTACCATTCGACGCCGTTTACAGCAGAGTGGTCTGTCCGCAAGAAGTCCATTGCTTCGTCTACCCTTGACGCAGAACCACAGACGTTTCCGCCGCCAATGGTGCGATGAAAGAAGGATGTGGACGGCAGAATGGAATGAAATTGTCTTTACTGACGAGTCACGCTTCTGTCTGCAACACCACGATGGTCGGATTCGAGTCTGGAGACACCGTGGAGAGAGGATGCTGAACAGCTGCGTTATGCACCGCCACACTGGTCCTGCACCGGGTATTATGGTATGGGGCGGTATTGGATATCACTCTCGCACTCTTCTAGTACGCATTGCCGGTACTTTAAACAGCCAGCGCTACATCTCCGAGGTGTTGGAGCCAGTTGTCCTTCCTTACCTTCAGGGCTTGCCCACAGCCATATTTCAACAGGATAATACGCGACCACACGTGGCACGCATTGTCCAAGGGTTCTTCGTCAATCGCCAGATTGAATTGCTTCCCTGGCCAGCTCGCTCTCCAGATCTTTCGCCGATAGAAAACATGTGGTCCATGGTTGCTCAACGATTGACCCAGAATACATCCCCAGCTGCCACACCAGATCAACTTTGGCAACGTGTGGAAGCTGCTTGGTCTGCTGTACCCCAAGAACACATCCAAAGTCTCTTTGAATCAATGCCGAGGCGTGTGGCAGCGGTGATCTCCAACAATGGCGGCTACTCTGGCTACTGATTTTGGCAGGAACCACACTTCACAGAAGTCTATAAATTTAATCATTTGATACTTGGTCAACATGTTATCTACAAAATAAATTTTGTTGTGATATCTCTTGTCTTTCTTGGTGTTGCAATTTGGGTGGCCAGCAGTGTATATTGACTATTTTTATTATTTGTTGCTTGTTCATTACATGTTAAATCTATTTACTAAAGAGGAATTTTAAAGTGCCTTAAGAAAAGGAGTTACTAAATGCTTTAGGAAAAATGTATAAATGTACTCTAATGCAAGAAAAAGAACGCTCGAATTAAATATTCATTTTGCGATTATTTTTTGTACTTGTCAATCATCTTGGTGCATTGTTTATTTTCTGAATTAAACTTTTTGTACTTTTAAATCTTAAAACAAAAAGAAAGAAAAAGTAACCATCTAGAAAGTAAACACCAAATTAGAAAAAAACATTTTAACAGATCTTTTCTCATTAATTTTTTTATCTTTGTCTTTTATTTTTGAAAAAACATTGTCATACAAAATTAGTATAATGTTGTGTAGAATATTTTTTGACAACACTGTATTGAAGAAAAAAATAATTTATTGAAAAAAGAATCAACAACACAGTTAATATATTTGTAACATATCGTACAGGTCTTTTACATACATCTCTCTAACAGTATTGAAAATATCTGTGGTATTCAAATTCTCAAAAAAAATGTCCTCCATTATTATATAATAAAAGTTTAACGGTTTATTGCTCTGTCTTACAAAGTTAATAGCAAACTCTTTCCAGTTAACAACACATAAAGCAAGGGCGAAAAATTCGCAAAAGTGTTCGTCAAAGCTCATGGTTATACATTTATGTACAGATTGATTGACAATTTCATTTTTACAGCCTAAACAGTCTAAAAGAATATTTATAATTTTTGACACAATATCCTTTAGGCACTTGCAGAGAGAAGCTGTGATTTCTCTCCAACAATCAGATTTATTGGTATCACCGCAGTAAGGTTTGTAACTTTCATCAGGAAAACCATTTTTATTTCCAGTTTCACATAATATGGCAACAAATACGTCAAAAGCGATATCTTCAAACTTTCTAACACATTGCTGTAGATTTCACACAATTTAAAAATACTGATCAGAATTCATAAACACACAGTTGGGCGAGAACTGAAAAGTATAACCTTTTTTCTGAAATACACGTTGTAAAACTAAGTCCATTTTCCCCACATCAAACACTTTAGAAAGGTAGACTTCTTTTTCTATAACTTTAACGTCGGATGCAGTTGCAAAAGCGAAAAATTTGCTCAACTTTTGCATTAGAATGTACCATGTTTTTGGATGCAGGGTAACACAGTCCTTCGTTGGTTTCAAGACATTGTTTTTATCCAAAGCAAATTTACGTATGTGGACACGTGTGGAACCGTTGGAGTTATTGATTAGCACGAATAAATAGTCACCAAGGGAAACGCATTGTCAGGAAGTGATTGCATCGTCAAACTTAAGCTTTCCCTTGGAAACACCTGATCGTTGAAATGCATTCTTTCACACACTTATATATATATATATATATATATATATATATATATATATATATATATATATATATATATATATATATATATATATATATATATATATATATATATATATATATATATATATATATGAGTGGGGTAAGATCTGCTGTTCGTGGAGGCCATTCAACACAGCCACCGTAGTCGATTATCTTTTGGCCAAATCTGTTGTTAAGAAACTGTCGCACTGCGTGCGGTTTGTGCGGCGGGGCGCCATCATGTTGGAACCACGGGGAAGACAAGAACGCCAGAGGAATATCATCGATAAAGTCAGGTAACACATCCCGTAACAGCTGGAGGTATTTCGGACCATTTAGTGAACCGCCGTAGAACACAAGTCCTATTAGACGATCTTTCCAAATACCACACCACACATTCGTGGACCACTGCACCTGCTGTCTGACGGAAACTCCCCATGAGGGATTTTCTAGTGCCCAGAAATGGGTGTTGTGTCGGTTCAGCTTCCCTTTTCGGTGAAACAGCCTCGTCCGACCATATTATGTTGGAAAAAAATTCTGGCCTGACCTCCAATTCGTTCAATGCCTAATTGCCCCAGTCACTGTTTGTCTCCTGGTAACTATCCTTGCTGCGGAATTGCATGGTAGGGATGTGCACCATTGTCGTGCAGTATTTGCCATACTTGGCTATGTACTAAGCCACTCTGGTTGCTGATTCGTCTAGTACTGCTGTAGGGATGGGCTAAAGCGTACGCCAGTATGTCTTCTGCTGGTATTCGACTAGGCATACATGGTCTGCCCGAACGAGGTCGACTTCTAGTGCTGCCTGTGTCTCTGAGACGCCGAACAACGTTTCCAATGGTTGCCGAAGTTGGATGTGGACCTTTGGAAACCGAACGGCATAAGTCCGTGCAGCCTGGACCGCATTACGTTGGCATTCGCCATAGAGAAGCACCAGAATACTGACTATTAATGAAAATCGCCATTTCCTCACAGCGTACCGCATGAAGTGAGAACACCGGCTCGGGCAGTTTTTATCTGATACGTAAAGGGTGACGACACAATTTGGATTTGCATACATGCGAAACCGCAGTAAATGTCCACTGTTGTGCCCCGGATCGTGGGCATGGTCGAAACTTTCGTTCCTGTTTTAATCTACAAATTTCGTATTGAGTTTTATAAGAACATTTAATTCACGCTTTTATCTTATTCGTCTACAAATAAATTTTAAGTTTTACTGTTGATCTACCAATCATCCACTGAACGACGAGCATTTGTTTCTGACATTTTCCCGTCTGCGCAAAGTTTATCAGGGGAAGGGGGAAATTAATTATCGTCGCACTGGAGCTACACAACGGGCTATTGGCAGTGGTCCGGGATCAATCTTGAAAGAAAGATCCGAGGGCAAACTGCGTAATTTGGAACCACGGTCAGATGACGCAGTAACACCTGAGCTGGCACCCCACTCTCCGCAATTCCATATCACACCAACGCGAGGACTTTGAGGCCACGACGGATTTTGCGTGTAGTAGCCCTTTTTAACGCGCCGGTATTTGTATGGCACAGACGAGGATCGAACACTCAACCCTCTGGTTGGCAGTCCGTCACTCTACCAACCGGGCTACCGCGGCCCCCAAAGTTTATCAGGATAAAATTATTAAATAGTAAATATTCGTTTGTGGCTGTATAGCCGAGGTTTTAATCGTGTATTTTAGTTGTTGCGCGAAAATTGTGACTTCGGATCGTCAGTTTTTTTTTATTTTCCAGAGTGCTTTTTTCAGATGTGTTTTTTTTATTTATCTTTTTTACTTTCTTTGTTTTTTTAATTTGAATTCGTCGTTGCTTAACTCAGAAAAACTGTATAACACCGGAGAACACGTTTATGAATTTCGGACGACCCCTTTATCAAGGCATGGAATAGTTCAAATTTCAATTGCGAATATCTTCGCGAATTTTACAGATAACTCCATGAAACTTTTTCCTGTGCTTTTATTATGGAATTGCACACATTTTTCTAATTAAACTTTTTGGCCGATCTCCTTTTTCGAGTTATTTTTTTAACTTCCTTATTTCGCCGTTAGGAGCGCTGTAAGCTGACTCAATAAATTCGGCATGGTCAGTTTACTATAGGAATACGTTACTTCCTTGACTATACGAGACGCTGTTTCAAATTTAAAGGGCTTAAAGGGATTTTACAGGTCACCTTGTTTATATATATATATATATATATATATATATATATATATATATATATATATATATATATATATATATATATATATATATATATATATTGTGTTAATACATTTGAAAAATGTTTGATTTTCTAGATTAGTAGTTTTCATTTTAATACATAGAACTGAAGTTCCTAACTACAATTTCTTGTAAAGGCAAATTTACTTTTTCCTAAAGGACAATATTGTAAATTTTGGTATTCTATAATTGGATCTCTATTTTTTGCATAAAGTTTCACAAAACAATATTCTTTTGAAGCAAAATCAAAAGTACAATTAAGTAGAAAATAATTTATTTTATGAACTCTTCAGCCATCATTTTTCTGTATTACAATATCTTGTGCTCGAGTCTGTTTGGGGAGAAGTAATTTTCGTAGTCGCTGAATTTCGACTCGAAACAATTCGAATTGAGGGTGTTTTGGAAGCGCGAGTTAATGTTGGTTGGGAGGACGTCGCCGTAAAAGCCTCAACAGATCGAAACCTTTAGTCATGCATGTAGGTAAACGTAATTAAAAATCAATTTTTCAGATGTCATGCATCGCTCTCTCTCTTATGAAAGTAATCGATGGATCAAAAGATGCGGCCCCACAAGTTTGAAGTGGACAAGCTATCCAATAAAGGGCTATTCCGTGGTGTTGTTAATGGGAAAAGCAAGGGGCTTGCTGAAATTTCGGTAATGATGCTGATGTTCCGGATGCGTCTCTAGCAGCAGCATTACCGGAAAATAATTGTTCCCTGTTCACTTCCAACGTTCTAATGAAAGTCGTTATTGCTACGGAAAAGTTCTATTTGCTTTTGGAGGCGCGTAGCGTTATAGCCCAAAATACGTCGCATTTCTAGAATCCGGAAGAGAAGCCTCTGTCGGCATTCTTCTCCACTGAGTAGTTGGGGAAGAGATGTTACGTATGTGCTATCATTTCTCTAATTCTGCCGAAATACCTACGGATCTGTCCCGTTTAATTTCAGATCATTAATGAAATGGAATCCGGATTGGTCACACTCGATCTCATTGGACGCCGGTCGAGGATTGATAACTGCTGATTGTACAAATGGCTTATTCTGTTCTTTCGAAGAAAGTGACGGGCGCAAAAGATGTCGCTATTTTCAGATTATTTTCTAAGGATTACTAATGAGTATATTTTGGTAAATAATGATGTATTGTGATGCAATAGTTTGTACATTTTCAAATAATTCTAAGTAATATATCGTACGTTTTTCAGAAAATTATGCAACTGAAAATGAAAATTATATTTTTTCAGTTAATGAATGATCCCATTAAATTCAAACAAACCATGGAAATTCAGACGGGAAATATGCTACGATACTTAAGAAATTATGAACGAATTTGGAAAATTCAACATTATATGATAAAAATATGCTTAAAATTTACAACTTATTGTTTTTTACAAAATTTACTTTTGTAATTGTTTTAATTTTTAGAGAAAGTGTGATAAATATTGCGATAGTGTAATTAGTTGAATAATTGGATGGTACAGATTTTAATGCTCACTATACTATTTTGTTTAGGGTGTTCTTGGCATTTCTGTCATACTGATTCATTCACAGCAATTCTAATAAATGTTCGTCATTTGAGAATTCTAATTTTAGAGTTTCTGTCCCTGAATAATCATTAACACTAGAAAGATGGAGACATTTTGGCTCCTCGCGTTGATTCCCACCCTATAACTCCCTTGCCCATAGATTCAAAAAGTTGACATTTCATGACTTAATTATTTAGCTCATTCTTGCGTATTTAATCACTTTGGCCTAGCTGTCATAGAAGCGGACATAATGAACCGTATACATAGAAAGACGGGAAGGAGCCGAAATGGCCTCTATCGGATTTCGCAGTGATAGCGCGAAATTTTTCCCGATTCATGGCTATAATTACCTTGTAACGACATTGAAAGTAGTTTTATTTTGTCTTCTCCCTCTACATCCTGTTTACAAGTATTAAAAGCCCTCCCCAGTTGTGAGCAAAGATTAATAACACAATGAATGTGATTTAGTAGTGATTGGCGACACACTTTGGGAAAAGGGAGAAAGATAACCACACAACTATTTTACATCCTTAAAACCATGAACAATTGAAATCAAAATGCACTAGCCTTGTAAGAACACAGAAAAAACAGCAGAGAGGTGCACCACCAACAGCAAAGTTGGGAAAACAATCTCTTCATTCCACTATATTGTTCAGAAAAGGCTCAGATATAACGCTTACTGCTTATCAGGAAATGAAAGAAATGTTGTTATTAAGTTCTGTTCACCCTACTGTTATCATAGATAATGAGAAGACGCCATAGACACTACTTTTATAACCATGCTAAGTACGGCGTCGACATTGGAGACCAAATGGCACGCCTGCACACTACAAAATCAGGATCTCGTTGCTGGCCTATGCATGTTTTTTAATACTTTAGACATGTCTGCTGTAAATGCTTGGGTTTTGCATAAAGAAGTGACGGGAAAGCAGAAACTTAGCAGGAGAAATTTTCTCCTGCAGCTTTGTGAAGAGCTTCGTACTCCATGCGTGGCATCTAAAATTAATGCATCAAATACTCAGATTTTGTCGCAGGTAGTTATAAAAGAAGACATCACCAATTAAAGATTGAAATGCAGTGGGGATATTTTGCATGGGAAACCACACAAAAAATAGCTGAGCGAATTGCAGAAATAAAAAGCAGAGGTCAATGTCATAAATGTTCGATTTGAATACTAGTATATATTCTATTACTTATCATCTATCATTTGGAAGCTAAAATATATAAGCTTTGTATAATATAATCTAACACTCAATAAGAGCCAGGGGCTAAATTCCATCTTTCTAGGTATAAGGTAACTTCCCGTCTTTCTAGTGTTAAGGATTCATGAGGAAGATTTCTTAAACAGTCTACAGATATATACAGAATGTTTTTTTAAACTTATTCTTTAGTATGTATTCCGATCATTTTAAAGCATACTGGTTTATACTGTGAAAATCTTTTCAACTCTCAGAAATGAATCCTGACGATCGGGTACGCAACATTTATTAGCGTTGTTTATCATGCAATATTGACTCAGGTAACAATCTGAAGTTTAGTTTAGTTAGTTTTTCTTATCAGCCATTTATCGTATATTTCCCTTCGGGATGGATCCCGGACCGTTGCCAATAGCCCGTCGTGTTGTCTAGTGCGACTTTAATTAACTACCTACCTATGTAACAGCCATTTGCATATGTAAATACTGTTTTCCTCAAAATTCAGATTTCACTTTGATGTTACTTGTAGATTTAAAAGCTGTGATTTTAGATACCAGAATCTAAAATTAATTAATTTTTACAGAAAGTGTTTAAAAGTTCAATGGCTTGTATAAATAAAAGAAACACCAGTAGAGATTCGAATTAAAGTTTAAATAACATTTCATATAAAATATTTATCTACAGCAGCAAATAAGCATGAAAGTAAACCCAGTTCAAATATAGAAATCCTGAGCGAACTTTCATGGTACAAGTAGATAACAGGATATATGACGATTAAAATAAAACTTTTAAGCTGATTGAGCTGATCGTGAGTAACACTTTATTAATTTCGTGTTACAACCATTTGTTGGTAAAATAATTTAAATAACTATCAGAGCTACCTTGGAGCCAACAAAAGAATAAACTTCACGAAACCCTATAAACAAGTGTTTTATCTAATTCTGAAGACGAACTTAAATAATGTAACTATACTCTAGTTCAGTGGTTCCCAACTGGTGGTACGCGAGAGCATTCGGGGTGGTACGCAGAAGGATGTAATAATAATACAAACCAAACGTACTGGGCTAAAACTTAATGAATGTTTCAGAGAACTAATCAGTGACATTTCAATGAAAGACTCTTTCAAGGAGAAAAGTCTTGTTTCTTTCTGGAAGTCTACAAGAAATGAGTATCCTGCTCTTTTGAGTCAAGCACTAAAATTTTTAACTCCATTTGTAACATCGTATTTATGTGAACGTGGGGTTTCAGAGCTAGTGTATGTGAAAAACAAGTACAGGAATAGATTGCGTGTAAAACGACTTAAGATTAAAGATAAGCATTATTGAACCTGACATAGAAGCTCTAATAAGAAATAAGCATAAGCAAGTTTCTCATTAAGCCTCCTGATAAAGACATTTTAGTGTTGGCAAATTGTATTTTCCATTTGTTAATAACATATAAACTGCTTTTTCTAGTTTTATGGCTATATTTTGTGTATTTTGTTTTATTTATACTTAAATACATTTTGTAAAGTTATTCATATGTCTATAGAATTTATTTGACCCCCTCAAAAAGTTATAACATAATCAGTGGTACTCCACGACCCTACAAAATTCTCAGGTGGTACTCAAGTATAAAAAGGTTGGGAATCACTGCTCTAGCTGATCAGTGTTTTAGAGTAAAAACCCTGCTCTATTAAAATCCAAAGCAAGTAATTTTATAATTTCTCTTGATTTCACATCACGTTTTACCTTCACTGAACACATATGTTCATTGTCGTTGACATCAAGCAGGCAAAAGAAAAAGGAAGGGAATACTTCTCAAAAGGGATTATAAAGCATCCCCATAAAATAATTCTAGAATAACGACTCTTAAATATATTCCGACTTTTTCACGTGCTATACGGTATCTTCTTCGGACGAAAAATGTTCCGTTTTATCGAGCTTTGTAATCTGTACGGTCCTTTATTCCGTTTTCGGGGGAAGCGAGTACTACGAGTGGCCAAGTTTTGTAATTACCCGACACTCCAAGTCATCTATCAATGTCAAGTACTTCAACATCTAGCAAGGGCCTTTGGGGGTCTTGTCGAGTGAAAGTAAAGTCCGCTTCTTTCTTGCTGAATAAAGCTCACGACACATCAAAGATAGCATGCAATTGCTTTTCGTCCTAGAGAACACAAACTGTTTTTTTTCTAGTTACTTTCTATTAATATTGTTTCGTTAACTGTTGCTCGAATTTAAGTGTTCTTCGTAGCATAAAAAACAATCGTTAAAAAATGCTGGAAACTAAAAAGCAAAGTTTTTATAAGTACAACAGAAATCTTTAAGCAATATTCTTTTCGTTGCTGCTATTCCCTGAGGTGTATGCAGAAGTAAGGTCGTTTCTATACTTTAGCTGTACGTTTTAAGACCGCATGTTATGGTGCTCAGAAATGCGGCATTAAATAGGGTATTTTCTAAGTATTTGGGTGTTTTTATTCAATTATCTTTTTATGTTCAACCATCTGAAACAAACAAACAAAAAAAGGAATCGACCTAAGTAGACAAAAAACACCTTTCTCTTTCAAACATGTTTTAACAATGCTCTATGGGGAATTCATTTGAATTAGTTACTTAGAATTAAAAACCACGTTTCTCGAAAGATTTATTTCCCCAAATAAAGATCAGAGTCAGCATTTTATTTGAGTTGCATCATATGGATTGATGCATTCTGTTCATGGAATGTTTGTCATTTCTTGCAACAACTCGAATATATTTTCGGTTGAGGAATTACATTTTAATTTTGTAGATTTTCATTTTCAAACGTCGCATCATTGATAATTTTGTATGAAGATTAAACTAATGTTTCTATAAAAAATCTCTACCATGGAAAAGTTTAAAAATTCAAGCTATTACACAATTTTAGTTATGTGACTATTTTTAACATATTTTCAGTTATTAGTCTTAAAGGCAACAGGTTTATAAATAAAATTGTGAAAGGCATTTCGAAGTCCTTCATTAAAGTCATAAGATTAACTTGGAACACACATTATTATTCTCATTTAGCAACTTAAACTAAATGATATAGGGATATGTATTAAAATATTTTGCTGTTGAACTATAAAAATACTCCCCTTAACGGCGAGAGTAAATCAATCCATATTTTTCAGATATGGTAGCATGTAAATTTTCATGTACCTTGTAACAGTATTTATAGATAGCCTAGAAATAAGGTTTACTTTTGAAAATAGAGAATTTAACTAAAAGAGTACATTAATTTATTTACTTGCTGCCACAAATGTGTGGTAAATATGAATTTACTGTATTTTAAAAACTATAGTACATTTTTCAATAAAAATATCCACATAGTTTCTTTATAAATCTTAACATATCGGTTAGTTTTGTTGCCAGTGGAGTTTAACTTTCATTTCTGTTCTAATGTTTATAATTAACTTATTGCATGTCATTTTCAATACATTAATTCCAAAAGTTCTGAAGAGTAAGCTGAAAATAGAAATTATATGCGCACGGAAATAGAAATTATGTCCATACGCATTTGAAAAGGTAATGATTTGACGAATACTAAGATATAACAGCTAGAATTTAAAACATAATACTATAAAAATTAAAAATAAATATCAATATAATATTATAGACACAGATTTTACAAGTATAGTCATACAGTAATATTATCACACAAAATCGCGAGGTTATCAAATAAAAACATGAAAGTATTAAAGTCTACTAATTATACAGCAATTTGTTGAAGGACGTAGAGAATCCTTAGCTGAGAAAAGCATGTGTACCAATAATTGTTTAAATATAAAAACATTTTGAAGTTCATCACAAATACTTCAAAGATGACTTTGGTAGGCCTAATGAGGCGAGCAAAACACAGGAAAAGTTAAAAACAAATGAGTTCTTGAAAATTTCCTGTACTCTCGAACTACCTACAGGTGGTTATCAAAATAATGGAAACACCTATGAATAAAAGTGACATTTAAGAATGCGCTTCGTAAGCATTAAAATATAATCCTAGCTACCAGTTTTTTTAATATAAAAAGTACTATATATCATGGTAGTATGAGGTAGCTTTAGTGAAGTTGTATACGTCGTGGATTTTTGTCAAAAGCGTAAAATGTCAGACCTCACAGACTTTCAAAGAGGCCAAATTGTAGGAGCCCGACTAGTTGGAGCAACTGTGACCGAAACATCCCAGCTTTTAGGCGTTTCTAGAGGTACGGTGTCTAAAGTCATGACAGCGTACACACAGCGCGGCAAGACAAGCTCGGCAAAGCAAAATAGTGGACGGAAGGAGAAGCTGAGTGAAAGAGACCGACGGGTATTGAAGCGGATTGTAATGTCTAAAAAGAAAACAACTGCAGCCAAAGTGACCGCAGAGCTCAATCAGTATCTGGATTCTCCAGTGTCAATAATTACAGTTAGGAGGCACCTTCATAAACAGAACATTTACGGCAGAGTAGTAATTCCCAAGCCACTTGTCACAGATGTTAATGCCAAACGTTGTCTACAGTGGTGCCACAACCACAAAACCTGGTCGATTGATAAGTGGAAGACAGTTATATGGTCAGACGAATCATCTCTCACACTTTTCCCCACAACAGGACGGGTGCACGTTTGGAGGACACCTGCACAAGCGTATGATCGTGATTGTCTCCTTCCAACTGTCAAGCATGGAGGTGGATCTGTCATGGTATGGGCAGCCATGTCGTGGTTTTCTGCTGGCCCAATCGTAACCCTGAAAGGAAGGATCACTGGGGAGAAGTATAGAGAAGTTTTAGCTGACCAGGTCCATCCTATGATGCAAACTTTGTTTCCTGCAGGAGATGGAATTTTCCAGGATGATAATGCTCCTATTCATGCAGCGGGACTGGTCCAATCATGGTTTGATGAACACGAGGATGAACTGAAACATCTACCTTGGCCAGCACAGTCCCCCGACCTCAATATAACCGAACCGTTATGGTCTATTTTAGAGCGTTCAATCCGGAATCGATATCCTCCACCGGCATCTCTCCCGGAACTTTTACAATATCTCCATGAAGAATGGTACAATATTCCTCTAAACACTATTCAGTACTTGTATGATTCGATTCCCAGGCGAATCCAAGCTGTATTACATGCCAAAGGCGGTCCTACGCCATATTAGTAAAGGATTCCTTATAAATCTAGTGTGTTTCCATTATTTTGATAACACCCTGTACGTTTAATGTGTTTAAACAGCATTTTTGCATTTGATGAGGGTTAAAATGGGCGTGATTGGCTACAAGTAGTGTATTTTCGTGCCACTAGTAGTGAAGGTCTCTAGAGCTCTATTGACGAATTATTCTCAGGACACTCCTGAAAGCTTCGTGTCAATTAATGAATTTTGCTGGTGGATTTGTCCTAACGACGAATAGTGAGTATTATCTTTAGATATAAACACTCTGTGGTTAGCTTCAAAACTAAAAATTATGACAAGGAATAGTATAGACTGTAACAGTTTTTTAAAAATTATGCTAATGATATCGATGGTGCGTTCTCACTAGGTGCGTTATAGTTATTTAGGTTATTGAAATGTGCATGTAATATTTAAATGCTGAAAAATTCTTTCAAGTATTATAGGAGATTTTTTTCACTAAAATTGATTATTCATGAACTTTTAAATTATGCAACGTTATGTGAGGGGGTTAAAATACTATATTAATAACAATGAAGAAGTATTTCGCAAATTTGTACAAAGGTTCTGTTAATCTTTTAAATATTCGTATCCTGTGTGTAAACGATGAATTTATTTTTAAATTGTGTTTGTATTTCCTTAGTCCAGAATCACCATGGAAACAACAGTACATAAAGTGCGAAATCATCTTACAAAAGAAAAAAAAACCTAAATAATTTCTTCGTCTAATGTTTCTCATTAAAGTAACTCAGTGGGAGTATCAATCCTCTTTTTTGGGTGAAAGTACTGTAAAATCCTCATCAGCGAAAATAGTCTTTTGCACTATTTGTTTTCCATTGATCATTAAAGGCTTATTGAAGTTGACATTTATCATTCGTTTGTTCCCTATGTGAAACATCTGTCGTCTCCTGATATATTCTTTTGTTTAGTTCCCTTTACCTGCTCCAGTCCCTCCTGTTTCAATTAAAGCATGTTAATATTCAATCGTTTCGGGTATTAAATGACAGCTATTGTCAGTGTAATGATACGGGAACTTAATGATCACGAAACTGTCGCTGAGAGATATTTTTTGTTTGGTAACGACCTTCCGCTGACTTGTTTGCTTTAAAAACATAGGGATGTATGTCATCATTCAATGGAAAGTGCTTGTTCTCAATAAGCTGAATTTGAATTGAAATCGACAGACTAATTTTGGAGAATTTTTATTTTAAAGAAATATTACGCCGGTGATAAAGCAAGTAAATCTAAATTATACATCAATTTGGTTGGTTTTATGGTACAATTGGCCAAAATTATATATCAAATATATTTGTAACTCATTTTCGGAAATTTTCATTTCAGTAGACAATTAACATGAGTAATATCATGTGACACTGATTAGTCATAATAATGTAGATGTACGTAGTAAGGTCTAAAGCTTTAAAGAATTGACAGGTCTAACTCCGACAATTCTATGATTTGCTGCACTGCAGTGGTCTTTAGCATCAGTAGCACTCCAACTGGCGTCGCACATAGAGAAGTGCTGTTGCCCAATATCTTAATATATTTAATTAAGTATCTCGCAGTCATTAATCGATCTGTTAGGGAAGAATTACAAGTGATTAATAAATCATTTCTGCAGTTTCAGATCATTTCTAGGACAAATTCAGATTTCTTAACAGAAAAGTTAATTAACCGTTCAAAAATGTATTGAAATAAAGGATGATTATTTTGAAAAATAAAAATTATTGCTTGATTCTATGACCTCTTTATTATCCTTGGACCGGAAACTTTGAATCCTAGTACGCATAATAGGGTTTGCCGAAAAAGTGAAAAAGTTTCTGATAGAATCTCTAGTACTTAAAATGTGTGTACAGGTAGATGCTGAGAAAAAAATTTTAAAAAAGGGAGAAAAGAGTGCATTTCAGCACATGAAAATCTACCTACTTTATATTCTGGAACAATCACATCTAACATTAAAACGTAAGCTTTGTCTTGGCACATAAGAATTCTATTGAAGGGCTACAGCATGACTTGTGAACAATATGTAATACCTGTCAGAGCAACAGCTATAATCATATCAAATTACATAACAGAGTAAAAATATCTCTTGTGTTTTGGATAAAATGAGACCAGAAAGGGAAAAACTTAATAAATTTCAAATTTTCTCACTAAATTTTCAAACCCGCGTTCTGTATTATCATAATTCTGATATTAATATTTATATTTAAATTTTATGTCTTTAACCAGTTACTATTTTATTACTTTACAAATCTTTGACAAGATGCATAAGGAGTATAATTAAAATCCTGTTAAATAAATTTTGAAACTTCAATAATTGTCATATGGATATCAATTGTAACTTCGGAGATATAAAATCAATAAATGTAACTTCGAAGTGTTTGTAACAAAAAATGCAATGCTATGTTTGAAAAGAAGCAAATGTTTAAATTTAACACAAAAAAGTATTAGAATATTTATATATGAACAAAATTATCAAACTTAAAAGTAAACTTTTAAAATCCTCATCACATTTGCATTCTTTATTTTTTAATATACCGATATAGTACTAGGGTAAAACTCTTTAGTAATGGATTTTAAATAGCTTAATATACTTTCTGCATAAAAAATAAAGTGCACACGCATAGCCTAAAATTGTACAAAAAGACGACCGACGTGTACATTTTTATTTTTGATGGTTTATTTTTATTAATTTTAAACCACGATTACTAACATAAGTAGTTTAAGTCACCCAAAAAAATCCATGTGCTTTCAAATATAATTAAAAAATAACATTCTCATTTGAATTTCCTAGACGCTGGAAAAAAAGAAGTAGGAGAAAAACTCGTTAAAGGAAAACAAAGTACTGCAATATCTGTCACAGCATGCACTAAAAACTGCCAAGAATTAATTTTGTTCTCATAAAGAATTAGAAACACTCGTGAACTTTTCTGCGCCATAATATTTTCCCTCTTGACTCTATACTTCTCTCGTTTCGATTGACTCAGTTTTATACACTTTCTAGCTCGTCGAAATTTGACATGTGAGCGTTATTTGGGGAAATGTATTTGCGTATTCCCAAATTGCGTCACACCTTTTCCGTTTCTGCTCATGTAACCATTCCAGTAGTTTTCTGATATTTAAGAAAAAAATATTAAGTAACCAACGACAATACAGACAGCCAAAACCGAAACGAAACTTAAAGCATTCAAGAATTCAAAAGATTCAAAATTCAAGAAAGAAGATTCAAAATTGTAGAAATGACTAAAGCATGGATGAAAAAGTTTTACTATAAGTTGGTCGGAGTAAAATAGGTAAATCTGCTTCAAGTGTGGTTTAATTTCTCATTTCAAAGGATATGATTTTAAGGGATGCGTGTAGGAAAAAGCTCAAAAGTGATGACCATATTCTCCTATCACAAAAAAATTCATAGAAATGTTTAAAAGTAACACTAGTCTACAAATTGAAAAATAATTTTCATAACAGAAACCACAATAATTGAATTTTATGCGTTTGACGACGCTGAATCTGGAAATGAAGTCAGTTTTTCTCCATCACGTATCACTTTTTTGTTATTCAACCTTGAGTAATTGCTAGAAAAGTATAAAATTTGCAAAGTGACTAAGTTTATCAGTATATGAAATTATACAAAATGTTAAATAAATTTGCAATACTCATAATTTATTTAGCTTATTATATGAAAACATCTTATAGAATATAACTATAAAAGATAAAATGTACCTACAATGTGTTATAACTGGAGTTGGAGAACACAAATTACTTCTTCCTTCTGTGTATGGTAAGGTCCTCTCTTTGGAGAAACCAACAGTAGTCACCTCATCATTGATTCATCCCATCTACCTTGGTAACGCTGCTCAATTTGCAATATGTCCTGGTGGAAGCGTTCTCCCTGCTCGTCACTCACTGCACCCAAATTTGGTGGGAAAAAGTCCAGATGAGAATGCAAAAAATGAATTTTTAATGACATCCGGCAGCCTAAATTTTTATAGTTCAACAAAAGATTTTGTACTAAAAGATCCCAATTGTGTGCTTTTTTTATTGCCAAGAAAACCATGGACTAGATCCTTAAATGATTTCCATGCCACTAGCTCTACATTATTCAACTTGCTGTCAAAATTTTCATTATTGAGTAATCTTCTAATCTGAGGTCCAACGAATATACCTTCTTTTAATTTGGATTCACTTAACCTTGGAAACACTTGGCTTAAATATTTAAATCCTTGTTGTTCTTTATTCAGTGCTTTCACAAAATTCTTCATCAACCCCAATTTGATATGTAAAGATGGCAAAATTACATGCTGAGGGTTGACTAATGGAACATACTTAATATTTTTCCCCAGGAGTGAAGGTGTCTCTTTTGGGCCAGTCTTTAACCACATAATGTTCACTTGTTGCACGACTGTCCCACAAACATAAGAAGCAGCAGTGTTGTGATCAAAAGAAGGGTGATCAGGGGAATGGAGCTCTGAGCCCATTTTATGATGGAAGGCTGTCCGGTTTAACATATTGTGTAAACCCTTGATGGTTTTTTTCAAGTGAAATCCCACCCTGTGTTTATGTCGAGCAATTGGTGCACGACCCCTAAGACTTGCTGGAACCCAAGCGTCACCTGTGACATCATGTCACCTGGAAGTTTCCGACCAATCACTGCTCGCAGTGGCATGACGCGGCGAATTTGAGGTGGCTCGCCCAGTGCGAGAGCGACTTTTATGGAATTCTGGTTGGACAGATGGTATTCTTTTTATGCCCATGGAGAAGGAAGGACAGGGGCAACTCAACCTTTGAACTCAGGGATTATAAATAGCTTGGTGAAGGCTGACTACTCCACCTATTGCCCAGCTAGATGAATCTGGATTCCCTAAACCAGTGGCTTTTGCTAGCAGAAAACTCAACCCAGCCGAGCGAGTGTATAGCACCACTGAGAAGGAAATTTTGGCCATAATATTTACAGTTGGTTACTTTAGACCCTACCTCTATGGGAAAAAGTTCACAGTCTATACTGATCATGCAGCCTTAACACATATCATGAAATTAAAAGATTCAACGGGTAGAATTGCACGTTGGGCCCTTACCCTATCAGAATTCAATTATTAGGTTAAATACATAAGTGGTAAATGCAACAGGGTTGCAGATTTTCTTTCACGAGGACTTGACCACAACACTACTCATGCAGTGCGGGATTCGACAAATAGTCTTAGGGGTGAAACGGAAATTAAACAAGTGTTCACCCTTGAAACCGAGAACAGCGGGTCTTTCACCTTTGAGGACAAGATTTTAGAGGAAATTTCACACAAACAAAAATTGGATGAAAAATGTAAAGCGATTATCAAAAACTTAAACGAAAATAAACCGGTTCAACCTACAAAACTTAGATTTTTTATGCAAGGTGGAATCTTAGGTAAGAAAATTGATTTTTCCAATGAAAAAAATGGAGGCATTAGGGTTGTCCTCCCAAAATCCATGATACATGACATATTGACACAATTTCACGATTCCCCTTCTGCTTATCACCAAGGAGTGAGGAAGACTCTTTCCAAAGTCAAACGTTTCTATTATTGGCCGGGGATGTACAGACACATTGTTAACTGGATAAAATCATGCAATAGCTGTATGGAACGACTTGCTCACAAACCAAGAAAATTAGCCCCCCTACAACGCCCTTTAATTTCGGAAGGTCCTTTTCACAAAGTTGCCATTGATATTGTAGGACCTCTCCCTGTAACTGAGAATGGCAACAGATTCATAGTCACGTACATTGACCATTTCACCAGGTGGTGTGAAGCTTATCCAGTACGACAAACTAAAAGTGCCGACGTAGTCGCAAACATTGCTCAATTTCATTTCAAGATTTGGTTGCCCCTTTACGATTCTTACTGACAAAGGGATGAACTTTGTAAATCAGACCAAACAAAGTGTTTATGCATCGCTAGGAATAAAAAAAGTCAGTACCACAGCATACCACCCCCAAGGGAATAGAATGCTAGAGGTATACCACAGAGGACTAGGTAATGCCCTGAGTCAACTAGTTAATAGTAATCACGACGATTGGGATACTAAATTAGAGTATGTCCTTTTGGCATACAGATCAACATGGCACTCTGCTACAAAGCACACACCTGCATTTCTTGTATATGGGAAGGAGCTAAATCTGCCCTACCAGATGTTCGAGTCAGAACCACCATTTTCATATACAGATGACTTTTCAACCTCATTACTTAGAAGACTGCACAATGCCTATAATGAGGTGAGGGAGAATTTGGTTCAAGCAGCGGAATCACAAGAGCGGTATAGGAACAAGTTTACAAAAGAAAAGGGAATCAACGTGGAAGATGAAGTATGCCTATACTTCTCTAACATAAAACCTGGGTTGACGAGGAAGTTCAACAAGCCAAACAAAGGCAATTTTGTGGTTAGAAAGAAAATTTCTGAGGTGGTATTTGAAATCGCAGACAAGAGCTTCCCCAACCGCAAGCAAAGGTTAAATATTGAAAGGCTCACGAAAGCCACCCCACGATTACCTCATGGTTTAGCTCCAGGAAAAGATTTGAACGCTCAACATCCGAATGTGATTGATAAACAAACCCCAACAGAACCCGAAAGTTGTACGACAGGAGAATACACTGGAGTGTCAAAGGGTATAAGAGGTTGGGTTTATATACACCCACACGGGCACTCAACGAGGAATGGTAATACTGCCCAACAAAACACAAACCCCGGCAACGGGACACACCCGAACCAGGGAAATCCTGCAACAGCGCCAAGCCCTCACACATACAACCTACGTACAAGAGTGAATGGTAGGGTAGTCCACTAGATAAAACCTTTTTGAAATTCCGAACAATTTTGAAAAAACAGTAGGAGATACTCTACATTTTTGTATTTTTAAGTTTTTACATTTTGGGGGGAAAGCAAAGTGGCTAGAATTTATTTGGTTATGTAATTTTTGGTTTCTTCAAAGGGACTGACTGGGGGTTGGTCGCCTCAATGATTGGGGACTACAAGTTTTTAGGGTTTTGAATTGAATATAAAGTACGGCGGAATTTTTACAATTGGAATGTAGTTTGAGGAGAAATTTTGTTTTGCTTGAAGGTCGAGTAGGGGAGAAACGACATTTCCTTTGCCTGGGTTAGACATTACAAGAACATTTTAAGCACGGTAACCTAACTTTTGTCTGCCCTGATTCATGACTAGCCCTCTGACATCCGTACTCATCTAAACATCATGTCCTCAGAAACCCAAAACGCCCGAGTAGCATTAGTTCAATCACCAATATTTCTTCCCCCCTCGCTTGCAACTTATTTTACACCTAATCGGGGGACTCTACACTGGGACCAAAAACCGCGCTGGTTTTATTGGGGGGTTGTATGGAAAGTGCTCTTTTCAACTTATAAGTCGATCTTAGAAATATATATATATATATATATATATATATATATATATATATATATATATATATATATATATATATATATATATATATATACATGTTGTGTATGCTGATGTTCAGCGTCCATTACATAGCATTTTTAAACTCTCAAAAAGAAGACACGGATAGAAAATTGTCAAATTGTTAGAAAGAACAATTTTCTTTAATGAAATATAGCGCAAAAGTAAAGCAATTGCAATTACTTATAAAACAAGGAAAATATTTTTTAATTTTAGAACAAACACATTAGGTTACGTTTAATTTTAAGTACATATTTTTCATTAAATGTTTTAAAAAGGCAA
Source organism: Meta bourneti (assembly GCA_933210815.1). NCBI lineage: Eukaryota > Metazoa > Arthropoda > Arachnida > Araneae > Tetragnathidae > Meta > Meta bourneti. Next base: position 2,822,269 of record OW119934.1, on the reverse strand, counting down.
TTTAATTTCTTTATTTCCCTCTGATCTCTTTTACTTCAAATCTCTTGCAACACGAATATACAAGGTATACTTTTTCTGTTGTGTTATCGGCAATTAATTTGTAATTTCTTATCTTATTTTTCAAGCAATGTATCAAAAATTCGTGATAATTTTCAAATTAATAATATATCTTTTGCTCTGAAATTGATGTTTAAAAAAGGTTTTCGGAAATATAATACAAAGTGATAAAAGTGGTTATTTTTCAATAATTCTTCCTTATAAATATGATCTTAAAAGCAGCGTGATTTTTTTGATAATGGTTTCTTTTAAAATTGTAGACCAAAAGCATCTTGCAATAAAATATGCAAGAATTACGTCACAGTTATGTCCCTGAAATGGACGTTTTATTCGTTTGCGGGACTTAAAAATATGCGCTTTTTCCTAAAAACAGAGATAGGCAAACCTTTAAGTGTGATAACCTTTATTTATTAGAAATAAAATTCATAATTTACTACTATTACCCAACCCTCACTAATAAATCGCAAAATTAGCATTTATAGCTCGTAAGTCAATTTAAAAGTCATTCTTTACACAATTTTTCTTTCCAGTTACTATTGTATATGCGTAGGTACAAAACATGCCTTGGAATTAAATTTTACATAACAATACAAGTGAATATGTACTTGAGTCAAATTCCGCGTTGAAAGCGACGGTCAAGTGAGCGTCACTCAAAATGAGAAGTTCATTATAGTTTCTTCTATTGTTATAAATTTGTGATAACTTCCATTCTAAAAAACCAAGGGGCTAAAATGGTCAGATGAGAGAAAACATAAAACTCGGCTACTAATAAAGTCATATCATTCTTAAAGTATGCATTCTTTAAATTTTGTTCGTTTGATTATTGGGTTACGACATACCCTCAACGACCACTTCGGGACTAATGTTTAAAACATTTCTCGGATTATTTCATGTTACCGGTCGATACAAGTGGTTTTGTATACAAGAGAAACTGGCTTATCGACGCGAAGTCAATTGTTCACTCAAGAATCTCCCTCTGTCCCTCAGGCTTCGATTTCCCGTAACCTGTATACAAACAGCAACACTGGATCTTTTATATGAAGCATAGTATTGAAAGGGACAATGGACAAAAAAGATAACTTGAATCCTTCGGTCCCAACTCCGCTCTATTCTCTTCAACGCGAAAAACACCCTCAGCTACAGTCGTTTACGTTTTTCATTGCAGCAAAAACACGTGTTCATCCTCAAGCAGTAAGAGCTAAACCTAAGAGCCGCCTTGAATAGAGAGAGGCCATTTACTATTTTTCTACCTTTCTTTAGAGGTCCAGTTAACACTTGGGTGGTAAATACCCACGTGAAATTTAACATTGTGGGGATCCCATGGGTAAGGTGAAAGAAATTGTTGGAAGCTTTGAGCCCTCAGTTCTAAAGAAACAGACATATTTTCTCTACTGCCTCCAAACCAAACATTAATCCAAGTGAAAGTAACAATGTGTGATAGATCGAGGTGCTACCGAAGAACTATCTAACTGTATTCTAAAGCACAGCTACCGAACAACGGTAACTGTATTCTAAATTATAGCAAGAATTATAGAATTCTCCCTTAAATTTGACCAGTACTTCGTCAATTGATAAGTGAGCGTACGGCTTAAAATATTCGGAAAATTCTTTTCGCAAGTATGTTTCTAGTGGCTCTACTTTTTGGTGAAAATAAAATTTTCACTGTCCTTCTTAAGTTCGTATTCCCTGTCGGATATATGGAAATAGTGTTTAATGCGTAAAAATCTATTTTTACTCATCATCATTTTCACTCTTGAATTTCCAAGTGTCTCATTTTTGGACCAGTAATCAGTGATTCTAGGCATGCGTACAATACTCATTACAAGCATAACTGTAAAAAAATTCCACAGTTCTTTGATGCTCGCAATAGGTTTCCCATCTCTCGTCTGCAAATCCTCTCATTTTGGCACAAAATTCAGCATACTTATTTGTATTAACCCTGATGAGTTCGCATATCTCTTCAGTCATTAATAATTTTAGATAGTCCAACGCTGAAGAACCAGGTGGTAACATATGAAGGGGACCAGAAAAATTAGTGAATTGGGGGACGATTATGCGTTTGTTCTCAACCACTTCTGAATCCCATTCAACGGTACCGTCATTTTTTTCAGTATGAAGAATATCTATATTTTCTTCATCTTCGGATTCACTATCGACACTGATCGAATTGTTTTCCAATTCCTTAGTTGGCATTTCCAATTCGTCATCTTCACTCCTATCCAAATCTGATTCATCTGTATCATTAAAGAGTATTGTTTCGATCTCTTCTCGAGTCAAAATTCTTCTGTACCGAGGCATTTTAAAGGCAAAAAATCTCACAGGTGGTTATCCGATCCGCAGACAGACTGAAGAACGTAGTTAGAAATCGATCCCCTAACACGTGATGATCATTTAGCACACCTTCAGGTGACAAGGAGATGTTCGAAAATCCTTTGTGGAGTGGGGATGACCGATTACCCTCCTCACTGGTAGAGGGGCAGAAACGCTGATTACTTTAAAGGCCGGACGGGCGGCTAGCGGTTGTCTGAATGAGAAGCCGTCTCGGGCGGGTCGGCATCCAGAGGGCTAGATATGGATATCATGAGTGAATGCCTGAAATTTTTTTTTGAAATACTTTATATATGTGCGAATGCCCCATCTTATTGTTTACATTACACACATGCTTTGTTTACCTACTACACAATTTTGTATATTATGCACACATGTCTATATTATCCTACACGTGTTTTATTTACATTGTACACATGCTTTTTTTTTACCTTCTTCATGTTTTTGTATATTGTACACATGTCTATATAATCCTTCACGTGCTCTTGTTTACATTGCACACGCGTCTTTGTTCGGACTTTACACAGGCTATGGTTCACCTCGTATACACAGATGTTTTTGTTTATATGGTTATACATTTGCCTTTGTTTACAGGTACACACTAAATTTTGTATAATATTTAATGGCTGGACGGGTGGTCTTGTTGCATATATATTTGATTTTTAAAATATGGGTTTCTGTATGAACGCAACTTTTATGTTTACCAATAGGGGTTGTTGGGTACTGACGTGTGGTACCAGCCCGCCTCCTCAAGTTGTATTCTGAAGGTTCTTTGCTTTTAATGCAGTACTTCGGTGTTACGGTGCTTTTCTACATGGAACCATATTCATTTCTTGGTATATATTTGCTTATAAGAAAAAAATTTCAATTTTTTTAGGAAAAACGGGGGGCATTTGTTGTGATCAAAAGAAGGGTGATCAGGGGAATGGAGCTCTGAGCCCATTTTATGATGGAAGGCTGCCCGGTCTAACATATCGTGTAAACCATTGATGGTTTTTCCTCCGAGACGATTCAAGTGAAATCTCACCCTGTGTTTATGTCGAGCAATTGGTGCACGACCCCTAAGACCTGCTGGAACCCAAGCGTCACCTGTGACATCATGTCACCTGGAAGTTTCCGACCAATCACTGCTCGCAGTTGCATGACACGGCGAATTTGAGGTGGCTCGCCCACTGCGAGAGCGACTGTTATGGAATTCTGGTTGGACAGATGGTATTCTTTTTTATGCCCATGGAGAAGGAAGGACAGGGGAAACTCAACCTTTGAACTCAGGGATTATAAATAGCTTGGTGAAGGCTGACTCGATCTTCTTCTCTTCTCCGCCCTCGCTTGGTGCTGACCCTCAACCCTGTAGCTGAGGGAATTCAGGGGATACTGATGGAACTTGGAAGGAGGACACGCTCTGCCTGATGACCACCGATTGAGAGGTCGGACCCGAAAACCGACTACTCGACGGATAACTCCCCACCTGGTCTTACGTTAATGAAGTAACCAAAAAGCCGACTACAACCAATCTCCAGTGCTTCGCCACAGCTAGCCTGCCGACCAGTGGTTTAAGGTTCGGGTTGGACAAACTGACATCCCTGGGATGAATACCGTGCCTCTCCAGATCCAGCACTGATGAGGAGACTCCCGATGTCCGAACGCTAGTTGACGCAGCAACGCCTGTCTTCTGAAAAACCAATTCCATCCACCCGGCTGAAACAGATAAAGCAAATGCCTTTTGTATATTTCTTTCTTGCGTATTGGTTAGATCATGCTCCCCTCTTTATTTTGACACTAATCGTCTCGGATGGGAAATCCATCTTATACTGAAATGTGGAACCGTGTTTTTTTATTTAGTGTTATTATTAATCCAGAATTTGTCCTTTTTATGTGGTTATTTGATCTAGGTTTCTTTTGGCATATGATTTAAATGTTAAAAAAATAAAAGTGTTTGTACACATTTGTCATGTTTCCTAATCCCTGTACATTAGTTTAAACACAGCACTGTCACACCTTATAGTCAGTAAGAATCTGTTTTTGGGGTTATTGCTCACTTTGCATTGTATTCAAATTAATAGTCAAGGGGAATACTACCAACCCAAAGGGTTTTAAAAGAATAATCACAATAGCAGTATTTTGTAAAGCCACCTTGAAGGCCCAGAAGAAGTGGCGCCACAGATACGCCATAAATTAGCATCGTAATTCACTGCTTTTAAAATCAATGACATACTTTCATATGTCTCTTTCATTCCAACAGCATGCGCTATTGGTATGGAGGGATGCGTGTTTGCATTATGCAGTAGTACTGCCTTTTAGCTGGTTTTGGACGAGTCTATGAATAACCGCCAATCATCAGTTTTATAAGGAATACCCAGAGCAGACATCAAACCTTGTATATTACAGCAGGAACACAGCAGATCTGTCTTAGTGAAATATTGCATTAATTCTTTATTTCTGTTTCTGAAATATGAAACTTTGGTATCATTATGCAATAAATTCCACTCCTTTAAGCGTGAACCTAGAACTTCTGCTTGTTGTTTTGATAAATTCAAGTCACGAACCAAATCGTTCAGTTCCACTTGTGAAATGAGATGTTGTTCACTATTTGATTTTTCTGGTATGAAATCAACGTCTTTTGAAGCTTGTGCCACCGCAGTATTTTCAGAACAATCCTCTTCAGAATCAGAAATTTCCTGCCACGAAGCTGGGGCTGTAGGAATAGGTAAACCATTTCCATGAGCAACTGTCTCATAGCCTATGGAACATCTGGGTACACAATATTACTTTTATTTTTTGCAGAGAAACCACTGACACTTGTTAAACAGAAGTAGCAGTCGTCATAATGATTTTTCGGTTCACGCCAAATCATAGGTATAGCAAAAGGCCAAATGCGTTTTTCCCCTTTTAACCATTGCGTAGATCCACATAACACCTAATACACGTTATATGCGGCGCCCACAATTTATCCTGATCTCCGAGTGGACAACTGAAATAATGTATATAAGCAGTTTTCATCAATTTTGACTCATTATTCATTGGTTCCGGGTGGGTGACTCTTTGTATTTTAAGTTAGCAGATCGTTTCTATTATGCGCCAAAAATGACATAATAGGGATCTTTAAAGTTATATAAATAAAAAATGTGACGTGATAGAAAATTTTTGATTACATTTTCTGTTTCAGCATTAAAAATACTTTATAAAACACTCATTGACTTATCTGTTACGAAAATCGTGTAGACCAGTGTAATTAATGCACGATTTATAAAATTAGAACTTATTGTAAATTTTTGATACTAAGTTCCCATAAGCACAATAACAGAAAAAACACGATTTCAAAGGATATTTGTATAATATCTAATGCCGTCTCGCCTTAGAAAACTACAAAGATAAACAGGAATAAAAATTTCAACTCACATTTCTTCTCAGTCAAAACGTCTTTAAATGCAACACGGAGGAAAGGTCATACTGCATGGCTTATGTCCTAGATTAATCATCAAAGCTTATTTCCCTCACCACTGAGTAGCTTTATGTTATGTTTTGGTAAATTGGACACTCATTTGCAAAGGAACTTATCCTTTAACATATCAGGGATACAGATCACACACGAACATCCGAGATGACGACCACATGCAAACTGAATTTATATGACGCCGACAGTTGAACACTGTTCTGATTGAGCACTGATTCTTATCGTTTTTCCAATGTTCCAGTTAAAGAATCACGTGAATTAAATTCTTATCAGTTCCGGAATTGAACTCCACAACTTTCGACAGTTCCGGAATCAAATTTCACTCTATCCCTTTTAACTAAAAACGTTTTATGATTAATAATAATTTGAGCGTTCGTGGTCGATGATCTCTTGTCGAATGGCGTAATGGCAAGCTAGTACAACTTGGTGTTCCAACAGATGAGACTGCATTCAATTCAGGATCAGCAATCTCCTGTAACTCGTTTAGACTGAAATCATTCGGTGTCTCGGGGTGGTAGCTTAAATTGGTGTTGAAGGTATATCTGTTCTATTTGGTGGAAGGGAAACTGGAAGTGGTGGTACTAGTATCTACAGTGATACCGCACTCCCACTGGCTTGATCGAAATGACGTAGCATTAGTACATAACATTACCCTTCCAACTGGTTCTTCTACAGTACCTTGAATCCATTTGGGTCCAGTTTCAAACATTTGCATTCAGACATGATCACCTGTGTGGGATGGGGTTGAATCCGAATTGGATCTGGCAGATTCATTTTATCCACTCTATGGTCGAAGCAAATTCAAATGACTTCTCATAGATCGTCCAAAGCAAGACATGGCTGGTGACACTCCAGTTCCTGTGAAGGGTGATCTTCTATAATTGAATAAGAACCTTTCAAATCGGTCCTTGAAAGAACCACTGGTAATTTTCTTTAGAGCAGAATTAACAGTACGAACTGCTCGTTCTACTATGCCATTAGATTGAGGGTGATATGGTTCAGTCCTTATATGAGGGTTACCATTTGTTCTTAAACACATTTCAAATTCTGAACTCGTGAAAGAAGTTCCGTTGTCGCTGACAATGACACGAGGAAGGTCAAATCGAACGAAAAGACTGCGGAGTGCAGAAACGACGTGTGCGGAAGATGTAGAAAGCACGGGTATCGCTTCTAGCCATTTTGATACATCATCAATGACAAATAAGGTCTTGTTTTCGAACGGTCATGCATGGTGAATATGGATTCAATCCCACACATTTTTGGTATATGGCCAAGGTGATTGCTTTTACGGCGTCATAGTAGACTTTACTTGAGAAATCTGGCAACTTTTGGCGAGTTCTTCAACCTCTTTATCAATATTGGGCCACCAAATTGAATCGCGTGCCATAGATTTAAGTGTAGACATACTTTAATGACCAACGTGCAGTTTATCGAGAACGTATCTCTGATATTTTGATGAAATGATCACCTTAGAACCACGAAGAATGACGTCTTCCAACGACAATTCGTTTCTACATGACTAGAAACAATATAATTCAGTTGACACATGTTTGGGCCAACAGTGCTGAATCTATGCAGCCACCTTACTGAGTACAGGAGAGGCTTTGATTTCTCTATGATCGCATGGGAAGTCACAGAGATATTATCAAGAGTATCTAACTTGATGAATTCTGATGGCTTAGGAGGCTCATCAACCGCAACTTATCTACTGCAAGAAGTTCCAAGAGCAGCGCCTTTCCGAAACTTGATTTTAAACTTGTACACTGACGACATGAGGGCCCAACGAAAATTCGAGCAGCGTACGAACAGGCTTCGATTCAGACAGTAAGCTGAGCAGAGGATCAAGGGCCCAGTATTTCCTAAAGCGAACTACTCCGAAAATAAGTGAGGGCCGCGATAGTCCTGTTGGAAGAGTAGCGGATCAGGTTGCGAGTTCGAAGATCCAACCAAAGACCGTCGTGTACTGATGCACGTTAAATCTGTCCTTGTCCCAAATATCATCACGTTAGCGTGGTGTGGAAATTTACAAAATGGGGTGCCAGCTCAGGTGTTAACCTCATCATCTGATCGTGGTTCAAGATAACGAAGTGTTGTCCTCGGATCATTCCTATCGGGGTTGATGCTGGACCATCGCCAATAGCCCGTTGTGTTGCTCCAGTGCGACGTTTTAATTATAATACCTACCTTATGCAATTTAAATGCATTATTAAATAAATAAGACTGTTTATCATAAAAGTGCAGTGGTTTTGATGAATTCAGTGGAAAGAAACACACCTATAAGCAGAAAAAGAAAAAAAATAACTTCGTTCAAATTCATTATCTAAATGTCTAAAATATGCTGTGCTGAACCCGTACCCGCGATTCTGGTGATGCCTTAGAATGAATTTCATTTTTATTATTTGGTACATCAATAAGTAGGCCAGTAGCTTTGCGTTGTGAATTTGAAAACAATCATCCAGTGGTAAAAAGTTTTAGGATTATTTTGACTTTGAGAAGCGAGGAAGCTGTGAGTGGTATCAATGTTAGCTTTACTGTTCCGTGACTGCTCTGTAATTATGAAAGTGAAACTCGGGTTGAGTAAGTAGATTTATCTATCTAGGAAAATGGATATGTTTAAGAAATAGATTATGGATTGTAGGCGACTTTAGTGATTACGACGGTTGCAAAGTGAATCGTATGTCAAACAAAGAAATTAATAAATTTTGTTTGTTTCTATGAAAGCAAATATTTTAGATATGTTGAAACTTCGGAATTGATTAATCTATAAGGTATTCCAATTTCTTTTCGCAATTTGTGGATTATTGGCTACTGTCCGGGATCAAACCCTTAGGGAAAGATCCGAATTAAATTGCATAAGAGTTATCTGCAATGTATATTCTATTGGGAATTCAATTTTACAAAGCACTGCTAAGAGAAATTGGTGTAAATATAGAGAATAAATCAGTTGTACTTCTCATCCATAGTGCGTTTTGGTAGTTTTCAGTTAACCCTCCCAGTGGTTTTGACGAGATATCTTGTCCATCAATATCTGATCAATTTTGCAAATGACTACATATCTCGTCATCAAGGTATTGCCGATTTTTGTTATGATTACGTGATCAAGATTTGGTCCGTTTTCTTCTGACGTGATGTCTCGTTCATCCAGATGTGATCAATTTTGCTGATGGCGAGGCAAAACACCCAGCAGGAGAGTTAAGCACCCTTCATATCCATTGCCTCCATGGGGTCGATAATCTTTTAATACCCTGTAAAAGACTACAAATTCAAAGAGCATCAATCAATATTATTTCAATCACAGCAACTGATTTTGTATCTTCCTTCGTAGACGCCGAATCTTTTGAACCTCACTTTAAGTCGAAAGCATTGGAATGAAGCGCTGTGCCCATGTGATTATCAGGCCTCCCACCCGAACCGGCCCGTTAATGTTTTGGAGCAGAAAGGCGCACGGGGGTAAATTACCATAAATTATAATTTATTTACTCGAAGCAAATTATGATAAACCAACCAGAAGCAAATTTAAGACGGGGAGGAAAGCGAGTATTTGGGACAATAAATCCTCTGAAGCTTTAGAAGCGTTTTATTCCCTCTTTTCACGATTGACTTCCCACATTATCTGGATAACGATCTAATTTACAGCACAAACTTTTTGCTGCCAGAAACCGATTATCATGCCGCAAGATTAGCTACGAAACGCGTCCGTTTCGTCATTTAATGATACACATTTTTTTAGTGTTCCTGCTGCTGATGGCACACATTGATGGGATGGGGCTTAGGACAATGCACTGGATCAATTCAAAAGGTATCATTTGAAGACTCAAACTCGTCATTATTTTGTAGTTATGTAAGTTGAAACTCGCTTACGAAAAATAATACAGAAAATCTCATTTACTGATATTGTTAAAAATTAGTTCATTTTTCGCTTTAATTCAGGCTGCACTTTTGAATTTTAGTGACACGAGACACTGATTATTATACTGCTTAACGAAATTGAGACATTCAAAACGCTGAGTTGTAGCTGGAAATGTGATGCTTGTTTAAAATTTTCAATAAGTGAAACTAGAACCTAACACAAAGGTGAGCAAACAGACAGCCTAATCCTGGGCTTGCAGTCTGACAAGGATGACCAGTGAGATCAACTCTAAGGCTAGTTGCACACACATCGATTTTCGATCGTTCGGAGAAATATCGAACGATATTTTATCGTGTGTTTATTTTATTACGTGCTTGCACACACTACGGTTTTTTTTTGTGCAGTAAGTGCAGTCGTTTGTTAAAAGCTCGTGACTACTCTCATCTCAAGTTGTATGGAAAATGAATCCCAAACATGTTGCTATGCGTTTTGGTGTACCGTCGTCTCAGGCGTTTTGACAAGAAAACGAAAGAAAAATAATTTGGAGTCTTCAAATTGTTAATCGATTGATTGATTATTTTTATGGCGCAAGGGACAAGTCTGTCCAAACTACTTCAAACTATCAGTAATCAAGTAAAGAAAATTAGAATATATCCGTAAATTTGAAAAAGTTCTTGTAAATCGAAACTTTTAAATTCTCTCTGGGTCCTCAATGGTAGCTAATGTCCCGAATCTGAACCATCTCAAGTACGGTTTCCCAAACAGATATGAGGTGCCTAGGACAAAACAAATTCGCAAATGAAAGTATTAATTTTTGTTAGATTTTAATGTCATTTTTAGATCGACAAAATCCAGGACCCGATAATCACGTGAAAGACTTCTAATTATAGCTTTATGCAATAGCGTAGGTAGGTAATTAATACGTCGCACTGGAGCAACACAATGGGCTATTGGCTACGGTACGTGATCCATCCCAAAGGAAAATATCCGAAGACACCAGCACGTAATTTTGAATCACGTTATGCAACATGGAGTTACCCTTTAAAATATTATAAACACTTAAAATACGCATACCGGGATAGCCACTTGGAAAGTAAAAAGTAGTTTGTTAAAAAGAAAAATAGGCTAATTATTATATAATATATTTATCTCAACTCGTTTGAAACATAAAAAGTCTAAGTCAAAAAATCACTTTCGCTTTTCAACACATTACTTTTATGGTGATATGCTTGTTTCCGAGATGTCGTTAAAATCGTAATAGCTGACTTAAATGAGATCCCTTTTCAACTTATGCAGAGAGCATGACATCCGATTCGAAACTCCATCTTACACAGTGAAATATGTCCACACATTTGAAATTTTGCTTTCCATTTCTTTGTAAACTTCGGTTTTAAAAGTTAAAAGAGCATTGCAAATCCTAAGAACGAGAGTAGAGGCGACACCACCAGGCGACATCTTGATCAGTAAAATTTAAAAAAAATTAGTTTTCTTAAAACTAAAAATTCATCACCATGTCATTGCCTAACAATTATAGAATTTCGCAATTAACTGTAGGATGAACAGTTGTATTTCGGACTTCGCTAAAAATTTTCGTATTTTCTAAGTTATGCTAAGTAAAATTTTTATACTTTTTAAATTAACAAAATTCGAACTCAAGTGAACACAGATAAAACAATTTTAGGTTTCTCTGTTGAAAAAAAGATTTTCATCCTATTTTTAATGGCTGGAAATTAAAACAGTTGATTAGGAGAGACAAAATATCTCATTAAAGTTACATTCTCTTTAAAAACAAGGCAATACTTCCGTTTACGTTAGTATAAAAGGAATATCTGCAAAAAGATAAGCTGCGACTATTGAAAAAAATATTTTTTTAAAAAGAAAATCATGTTTTTGGTATCGAATTGACGCAAAATTTTACGCATATTTGAAATCCGTTGAAATTTTGACTATATCTTTAACCATTCAAAAGATAGAAACTTGGATTAGGGGAATAAAACACGGCTATCGTCTGTTGTAGTGGCGGTGGACGATAGCAACACGACGATCGCGCCGTGACGTGTGTAGATGGAACCTTGTGCAAGCTTTCACGCTCTTATTCGTTCCACTAAAAGAATTTGATAACACGATATTTTCTCGAACGATCGAAATCGATGTGTGTGCAACTAGCCTAAGTAATAGAAAGGTTATCGGACGCCAAAGCGATTTATTAATAACAAGTAATACATAGTTATATGGTATATTTCTCAATATTAGCCTCGATAACAAACATAATTAAGAAAAAAGAAAAAATTCAACTTTCTCACAATAAATGTACAAGCTCATTTATTGAGAAACATACATACGTATTCCAAACCTGTAGAGGGCAAGTCACAAATAACAGAAGTAATTATGAGAACTTATTAGAAAAAGACACTACTCGCCTAGCTCAACATAAAAGAAGTTAATAATAAAACAGCCCAGATAAATACTGATACTTAATTACTATCATTCTGAAAACATACTTTGTCGAAGAAAAAGAACGAAGTTATATATATCACAACATGTATGATTATTTGTGTTTAGCCATTGGTTACATAAATTGCATTACTCGAAATGCAATAAAAACATACTAAGCAAAATAATCTAAAAATGTTACAATCAGATAAAAATTTCATGTTTTGTTCTGTATACATGAGATTTATTTGCGTAACTCTCTATTTCAAATGAATATCTTATGCATAACATTTCATTTAGAAGCATCACCCACTTTCGTTTCTGTCTTTTCATTTTCATTGAAAGGCAGTAAACTGTTTCGGATAATCTCGGCGGCTCAGGAAACCTGATCCGAGTCATAATTCGAAATCCGCACGATATATCACGCTTCTGAGCCCAGTGGGTAGTTCGTGCAATATGTATAATGTTTTTACTAGCCATACTAACCATTAGGTACCATTCATCTTGAGCAGGGAAGAGAAGAAACATTCTCTTCTTGAAGGGTAGTGGCGTTTCCTTACCAGTTCCTTTCAGTCGTGAACAAAAAAGGTTGTTGGTGGAACAATAAATCACAGAAACTGTATATTTCCAGCTGTTATTTTAGTATTTCAACCGGAATTTTCTTCTCTGGTATCTATTTTTGTAGATGATAGGCCTCCATCAAGTACGTGAAAGTTATCTCATCCGTCTTCTGCTGAAAGTAATCGCTTGTCTCGAAAGTATCCAGTAATACTCCTTAAGAAATCTGTCGTCATATACCAGGGGGAAATAGTTCTATGCATGTATACATAGATGTATATAAATATATATGCGGAATGAAATCGGTATTTAATCTTGTTTCGCGTTGGAGATTAGGATAATTTCATTAATACTAAAGAAGACAAGTTTCTTCTTGAGGTTGAAAATCGATCTCGTTCTATTTGGTTCAGAAATCCTTTTCTTCTGAAAAAAGAAAGCAGCAGCCATTGTTCACTCCAATGGCGAAAGATCAAACGCAGTCTTTTTTAAATCTCCGTTCGACATTATCTTCATAATATATTTTTTATCTTGTTATCGTCTTCTGTTTGATCACTTTAACGTGAAATAATGCAGTAATCAAATAAAGTTAAAACTGTCCTTTAGTATGAATAGAACTGACGTGGATATCTGATGCTTTCGTATTACGTATTTTAACATATCAAGGTATAAATTATGACATTTATTATTTTTTGGCATGATTTAACGTTCAAAATTTAGCGAAATGAAACTTGAAGGTTGTATGCATTCTGAATAACATCATTCTATTGTATTAAAATGTCATGCAATTATTCATTTTCATGAAGCACATTTTGTAATATGTAACTGGTGTCAGTGATACCTTGGCAATTTTTTCTGTTGTTTACTCTAGGATGTGGGGTAGTAAGTACAATGGAGATTAAAATTAATGAAGTAACAAAGTGATTTCTTGCAATTGTGAAACAATCATTTCCTTAAAAGCATGCATTACAAATTTATAGAAGAAACACAAATCACATCTTTATGTTTAAAGTGTAAAGTAAAGATAAATTATTTTGCTTGTCTTGTTCCTTCATTCGTTGTATTAACAACTAAAAATGTTTCGAAAATATTATTTATTCATTCAAAGTATGTTTTGCTTTAGTGTACAGGGTGCATAGTGAAGTCCTTATACACCCACGTAACGCTCATGAAGGTGATAGAGTGAATAGTTATGATAGTTACAGTTATGAGAAAGTGATGTATACGTAGAGTAAATTGATTATAGAGCTATAAGATGCGACTGCTTGCAGCTCCACTAGCTGTAAAAATAGGAAATTAGTGGTACTGTCTCCAAGAATGTACAATATCGGATAAAAGTCATTTACAAAGTTTTAGAGCATTACGGATTCAGTAAGAAATGACTGTCTGCTTACATGATGCGTGAAATGCTAATTTTGCGGAATTCGATTTCCGTCAATGCTAAGCTATCACAAAGCAGGAAATTGTGAGAAATAGTTAAGGTGACTGCAGAACCCTGACATGGGTGAGCGATGCACAACGTACTACACACAGTAATAAGTGCAGCACGAAGAAAGGAAAATAATAAATACACATGTTATAAATAAACACATGTGAAAGAATGAGAACACACATGAGAAATGACAAAGCTTCTCGTCGCACATTCAGTAGCATTTCAGGTGTCACTAGGTAAAGGTATCTGTAATGCGACGTCGTACACTCTGAACAGTCGTAGATGCGATCTGATATGCCTATTCTTTAAGATGCTAGACAACCCCTTCGAGACTGAAGAGCATTCATTACATAATCTGCTCCTTTGTGACGCATGTTGTGACGTAACATTAATGAGAATAGAATACCGATATATTATCATTTCACGCTTTCAAATTTGTCAGTCAAATTTGAAGTCATTTGCAACTTGGTAAATGACTTTTTTCCTCATCTTGCATAGTTTTCCAGATAAGAGTGCTAATTTCCGATTTTTACAGCTAGTGGTGCTTCAAGTGGTCTCATCTTGTAGCGCATAGTCACTTTATACATACGCTTTCATAACTGTAGCTATCTATGAGGGTGTATAAGGACTTTACTAAGCACCCTGTGTATTGAGACGAAATTCTGTATGAAAAAGATGCTTTTGTTCGAATTTTACAGAGCAAAAAAATAACGCTGTAAAAGTAAACTTTTCCTTTAACACTCGAATAGGTTTCGACGAAATATCTCGTCCATCAAGATCTGACCAATTTTGCAAATGACGAAATATCTTGTCACCAAGATATTGCCGATTTTTTATGTTTACGAGATCCAGATCTGGTCAGTTTTCTTCTTAATGACCGTGATCGTTTTTTCTTTTAATGACAAGATATCGCGTCCAACAAGATGTGGTCAGTTTTGCTAATGACGAGATACCTCATCGAGACAACCACCAGGAGAGTTAATCTGTCAAAAGCAGAGCATACAAGTAAGCAAATTCCTTGAAACAAAGCCACTCACAATAGTAGTTGCCTCAAGGCATTATTTTGTCTTACGCAACAAATAAGCTAGTACTCAAATATTGTAATGTATATGGAATTCCTTTTATTGTGTATATAACTGTGGAAACACCCTGTCAGTTCTTATCATTAACCACTCAATAACATTTTCAAATAAACATTTATTGTTTCAATGGCTACCATGAGAAGTACACATCGCATGATTCCTTTGATGGCGTCGTATATAACTTTTGAGCAAATCAGTTGTTCTGCTTGAAGGTAGAATTGAAAGCTAAAGAAATGGAAAGTCGAACCCCCTATTCGATCAATCGCGCGTCAGAGATACTTTGAAATATTCAGTATCGTGAATGAAACAGCTTTTGTTGTACGAAGCGCATATCTGGGATCTCTTATTTAAATCCATAGTGAAGATAATACAGAAACAAATGCCGCGAAAATGCAAGACCCTTTCAAGAAAGAACTTCCGAATAATATTTCTTCAGATTTGTCATCTTAAAAATAAACAAGCAGGTAGAGATGTTTTTCTTCTACGCTATACTTTTTCTCATGTTTTTTGTAGATAGCATATATTTGCCTACCTTATCTCCCTTCGTACAAGAAAAGTTTCTCCTGATTTTTACTCGAACTCTTCGTCCGAATAACTCGTTTTATTCATCTAACATCGTATGTTTTTGTAATGCTGAAATTTTTGACAAATAAAATACGTTTCTGCGAATACTTTCTCTGGGGTTGTTTGTTTGATTTCAGTCTTTGCTTTCGTTAAGACATTTCATGCCCAAAGCAGAATCAGACTTATTTCAGTGAGTAAAATTTCTCACTGTCAAATTGAGAGAAACAAATTTAGTTTAAATTGAACTTATAAATACTGGATTTTACGGTTATTAATTTATTGAATATATATTCAAGAATTCAGAAGAACATCTTTATTTACAATGCTTTAAGTTCATTCATGATGATTTTAAATCCTAGCTAGCCGGCATCAAGCCGATAATATTGAGAGTATCCAGACCCTTACAGAATTGATGCCCTATTCCGGTGCATAGCAGGGAGCCTGCTAAACTACATTTACAGAGTGGGTACACAATTTGGATCAGGGCTCGCACAGGAGCAGTTCTGTATATCCTCACTTTCAACAACTTCATCAGTCGGAAATACTAACCTACGGATTTAGAGCATACATACCTGGTGAAAACAACAGTATGTTTGAAGTTAGCAGCCCAAGTTATCGAATAGGAGCTCTCACTCTTGAGAATTTCGTGGGCACAACTCAGTTCCATCTCAGAGGAATTATAATTTTTCCATTGAAGTCATGAAATTTAAGGGATATTTATTGCTTCCTTAGACTTATCATCTTCCGTCAGCGAAACACTTTTAATGTCAATTGCAGAACAAATAAAATTTACTTAATGAGCACCGAAAACATACCAGTAATCTTAGCGGTCAGATATAAGGTAATAATTTGAAAACTTTGTATATCAATATTCTGAGTTTATTTATTTCAATTTTTATTTTTATATTGATACATTTATTTGAACACGAATTTCTTGTACTAAATTTAAGATTGTGCACCTATATCATTCGATTTTTGCAAACACACATGGGATTCCTACTATCGAGGTTTTGCCTCATGATTCACTATTTTATGTTCATGAAATATAACAATTGCATACCTTTTTGTCTAGTAAAATAATGTAATAGAATACAAATATTTTCATTTCATGAACTCGTTTAGTTCTTTTCTGAAAATATCTATTTTTGTGATGCAAAAACCTTTCCTTTTTATTCAGCTAAACACTCTTTCATTATTGTAGTTCGCGCATATTTGATTTCATCTTTCTCGCGTTCCGTTTCAACTCCCATTTGAATGTGTCCTCATTAATTGTCACAAATAAGGCCCGATCTAGAAATGAAACACAAATACTTTCCTAGGTTTTCTTCAATAACACCTCAATGCATGTATCGTGAAAAACAATAGCATTTTTCTGGACACGACCACCGTGATATGAGGGTTTCAGAGACGAGAGGCGACTATAAAACTGGTTTCTTTGGTAAAAGGACTTATTCACTTGTCTTTAATCGTGATATATATTTCATCTAACATGTAGCTTGTTAAAGTAGTTTCACTTCACCAGCAACAGATTAAATATTTTCTACGGAGTATATGCAAAATATGAAAAATTCAGAGAGAACAAGTCAGTGGAAGTGCATTTGATTCCACCCAACCTTAGAACCAATGCGCTTAAAGTATACTAGAGCGGAATGTAAAACAGGTCCATAAATCTACGATTCTAATTCCTTAGCTCGAAAAATAAGCAAAGGATTGCACCCAATCTCCAAGCTTTTATACAGAAGCTCTAAAATATAATTTTGCGAATCTCTCGGTGGATTCTTTGGTGAAAAAGTATTTTCCACTTGCAAGAGCTGAATCAACTCGTTTGACCTTCTCTTTTGAAAGAGCGCACTATCTTGAAACAGCGGAAAATCTCATGAATATGGGCACGCTAATTAGGTATTTGAAGTTTCTGGTTCGTTTGTTCGAAGAGAATGGCATCAGCCTTCAGAGACGAGAAAAGTCGTTGAAATTATTTAAATTTTATAAACACATAAGTATGTCAATAAGCTCTATTTACCTGGTTCTCTTCGAATATTGACGGCAGAACCGCCCGATTTAACTGCGTCCTTCCTAACTTAATGTGCAGTAGCGAATTTCAAAGAGTCATAATTTGAAATTCAGCCTCCGAATCCATCTTGAGAGAGCTTTATCTATTAAAGCAGCAGCAGGCCTGCATAGCGAATAATTTTGCGACTCCTGTGGGTTTTCTTAGCCCGCTCTAATACCTTCCACTCTGAAAGAGCGCTAATTATTGCTTCGCGATGAGCCCGTTATGATGAGCAAATATTGGCTCAATAGAACAATGGCGGTGCAAATGGGAGTGGGAAATCTCTTCGGACTGCTTCCCCAAACTCAGGACATTGACCGTTAAATATTCGTGCCCATCCAGCACTTTTTGGTGCTAATCCTCGCCAGTAATATGCGGTCTCATCATTAGAGCTCCTTACTTAGGTCAACAATGCCGGAATATATTGTCGAAGCCAAACATTGGCGAATAGCTTATTTGCTTACAATGATTAGAATGTTGTCGGCTGAATATTTAGTCTTTAGAACCCCTGGGCATTTGGAAAACGAACTTTGAAGGCCTTGGATGTGCTTGTTATAATGGATCTTAAGCCCTTCTTGTATTTTATACCCCTCCCAGTGTGCGTTTATTTTTCCAATCGATCGGTTGACATAGTGGGAAGGACATGAAAAACTCAATTACATCTACGCACTTTCGGCCTTCTGGCAATTTATTTATTCCCGAATTGCATTTGCATAATACTCTGCTTGTTCCTTTTCTTTAAGCAAGGATGGGTTTTGATTTCGAGAATAATGTGCCCGAAGAACGCTTTCCACTTGCCGGAAACTGGTTTGACTTTGTTCTTTTCCCTCTCTCTCTTTTAATAAACTTTATAACCATATAACAGGCTCTCATAGAACGTTTTATTGATACAGGATTACCGTGATTTCAATTTTGCGAAACTTTTTTACACGGCGAACGAATGTTTAAAATTCACATAAATAAGACTAAGAAGCAGACCGTGAAGAAACCCCAAGATCACCAACTAATGAAAATATTTTTTTAATTGTAAAGTGAAAGAATAATGATTAATAAGTGCAGAATTAATATATTTTATAAATGGAATTGATTCTCATAAACAAGATTCACAATTATTCTCAAAATAACAATTTCCTTCAGAATATATGTTACGAAAATAACTTTCAGGTATGCTACTTAGCAAGAAAAATGAGAAAGCCATTTTTGAATACTACAAATAAGAGTTTTCAAACAATGAATCAATTGGTACGCATTTCACAAAAAATAAAAACGCATAATCATTAAAAAATAGTTTAACTGAATAAACTAATAAAATAAATTAAATATAAATATCAGTGATTTCTTAACGAAAGTAAATAAGAATGAATTTTCTTTAATTTTTTTTTCATCCAGAAATGGCGAAAAATCAACCCTTTAATGTAATTATTTAAAGAGTGTTTTGAATCAAGTCATAAAATAAATAGTGAATTCATCGTACATTTATTGCAAATCTCAAAAAAACTATTAAATGATGCCAAAAATTTATTCCCATTAAAAGGTTTTATAAAAATATTAGATTACCATTATATTTAAGATTTTGCTGAAATTCCTTTTTTTGCAGATTCCATTTCCTCACTTTAAATATGTTATGCATTGACTACTAATTTAATTGCTTATCCCTTTTTGAACTTTCCTAATGCATATTATTAATTATAAGTTTTTATAGGATTATAAAGATTGTAGATACGAATAATGTGTTTACACTTTTGATTTGTTTGAAAGAAGATAAGTTCACACCAGACTCCGAGGTGCATAAAAACATTTGCATGTGATTTGTGTGTATGAAAGTGTTTATATATATATATATATATCAAGTCAATAAGTATATCAATAAAAGTAAAATTGCAATAATCTAGAATATGTAAGTACTATACCACTATATCAGTAGTGAGTACCGCCTAACTGTTAAAGTGGTCATAGTGGTCTGCCACCCAATACCTCAAATCTCGGTTTGTAAGCGCATGGATGTTGATCCATGTTAGGAGTAACAGCGAATTACCCACTGGGTCCTCCACAAATAGCCATCAGTTCGCCTCCTGTAATGCTGAATGCCGAACAAGTCAGTGGTCGGCCATTAGAAATTAAAAAACGAATATATGAGTGAAAAGAGACAAAAAAAAGGCTACATTTAATACCACTTGAAGAAAAATTAAAAATTTTACGCTTGGCTAAAATAGAGTGTAAGTCTTCTAGGAAATGTTGAAGAATAACAAAATTTCTCATTCTAGATATATTAGATATCAAATACCTTTAAACATTCAAAATACCTGAACAAGTTCATTTTTACAAAATTTCTATACCTATTCACAATAATTACAATCGGAAATTCTGTCTATTATAAACTTTTGCGCTTCTTCGCCTAAATAATATTTCATTTCTAAAGATTTTGATACAATGCTACTCTTAATAGAATTATTTGATTATAAGTTTTCATTTTCAGTTCCACCAATTTTATTAGATATTCAACTGTTTGTATTTGTGAAGATTTCAAATTTGCAGTTTTTATTAACCCTCATTATAAAAATATCATTACTGGGGATCTAAACATAATTCAAGATTATTCATTCGAGAGTTTATGTAAAAAAAACCGCAAAATTCATACTTATTTATTCCCTAGAAATTTCCGTTTTTATGCCCCTGAAATTTCATTTCATAGTTTAGACTTCAGCTTTAAAGTACCCCCCAACTATCCTTGACAAAAGATTTTCCTTTTTTTCTTCTAAAGGTACAATGTTTAATAGTTTTATTCATTGTAATTCCTCTATATCAAGTTAGTGGAATTTGGGGGTGAGTACGAAATTTAACACAATCCATTAATTTTTGAGTTTTGTGGTTTTACTATGCATTAAAGTTTAAGGCATAGTTCCACAGTTAATAATAATGTATAGAAGTTTTTCATTATTGAGTTAGTATTAAAAGTAGTATTTATCTTTCCTTTAATCACTGTTACTCCTAAATTAAAAAAAAACTACTGCCTCCAAATGCATAACTTATGGGTTATGTTTGAATATTGTTTTAAAATACTATGACTTAATAGTTTTGAACTCCTAATTTCATTCAACAACCCTGGAATCCATCCAAATCATATATACATTGATTATGACCTTACTCATAAATAAACCGAACTGTACCCTTTTTCGATCTTTCTCGATCAGCACACATTTAAGCAGACAAAAATGTATACTTTTATGATAAGCATGATTTCAATTGATACATGAATAATCTAATTACCAGGGGTCAGCTGTTTTAATTATTACTTACTAAATTGCTTATAACACTCATTTTATGGAATTTCAATTGACATCTAGATAATAACATTTAAAATAAAATCCAATCAAAGTTATGAACTGGCATAATTCTATCCCCTTACATTATAATCAAAATCATACAAGGTAAGAGTAGAAAGAAAATAATTATTTAACGTATTTAAAAATTTTAACGTAAACAAACAGATAAGATGCATAAAAATCAAATCCACAAAGTAGATCGAAAACAACTTTTCACATTATTCCTCCGTTCAGTTTAACGATGCATCAAGAATATTTTACTTGGGTACGTTTTTTCTTCATTGTTTGAAGGTATTGAAATAAGTTTGCTTCTTGAAAATGCAGGGGAAAAATACCGTCCTAAGCCATAGTACTTTAGCCATGAAAAGAGATGAGAACTCGTTACAGCATCACAAAGTAAAAGGAAATTTCTTCATTTCACAAAAAACAGCCCCAAAGGGTTGTCGAAATCTCTATCCAATAGTAAATAAACCCAATGCAAAAAGAAAGAATCAGGACAAAGCGGCTATATGGAGAGGATAAAAACAACAACGCGGGTTCCGCACTCGTGAATCATCGATTTGTTTTCGCATTTCGGGGTTCCTTCTTCGTAAAAAGGTGATCTATCACAGTCACAAACGAATTTCTCTTTCGAAATGGCACTCAATCAAGAGACCTTATTTTCGAATATTATGCAGACTGGGGGAAAAGAAAAACCATAACGTGGCCTTTTTGGGAAGGTCTTTCCATTCACTCCCTTTGACTTATTTTTTTGGCAACCGAGGAAATAGGAGAATCTCTGAAGAAGGGACTGGACACTTTTATTTTGAATTTTTAAACTTTAGGCGTGGAATAGGCCTCTAATATCTCTTTCTGTTTCATGCTTCCTATGAAATTTTTTTCGGCTGTTTTTCTTGTGTTCCTCGTACTCTTCCAAACAACAACCGGCATTTTTAGCTGCCTTTGTTTATTTGATTTGTTTTTCGTCCCTTCCTTTTTTGCGGATCATAGGGATGAATTCGAATGACTTCAATTTGTGGAAGAGAAATGGAATATGTTTTACCTTTTTTCGATGAAATGTGCCCTCACTGCTGAATCGTCGTCAAATTTCTAGTTACAAAAATATTTGACACGCGAGTCATTTCTTTGAAATAAAAAGACTCTCCAAAGAATTGAATATTTTTTTTATATTCATGATTTTTGCTATTTTAGTTCCTATCTTTTTGAAATCTGGAAATAGGAAACAAATGGGTGAATTTCTTCCTTTGTCATTCGAAATATTAGACTTGGAAGCATATAGACAAACAGATGGATGGGTACACATATCCAGACATACAGACACCCAAACTAAGATTTTATACTGTGAGGTTAAAATTCAGACCATGATCCATAACAAATAGCTATTTTATTTACTGTAGAATGTTTTAGTACGTAAAAATAAAAATAAAATCTTAGAACAGTTATTTAAAATAAAACTTATTAACATAGCTGTTAATATAGCTTCATTAACGCGTTGTCGGTCAATTCTACATTACGATTGATCATGAATAGTTTATACGATGATTCAGGGATAATACGGGATTTCAATTCACGACCAAGAAATTCGGGATGACTAAGTCATCAGCTACACCTACATACACTCTTGTATATTATAATACATAAATTATATAAAATTGAAAAGTGAGGAAAAATATTGTTATAATCGGGAATTGGAGATGAAGTAATATTTTAAATTATGCATAAGAATTCCTGATTTAATTACAGTTTATGTAACATCAGAACGACATCTAAACTCATGTTAATGGATTGAATATTTAATTTGAATCTTGGATGGTTCAGAAATAAATTCTTTCAATTTCTTCATTTCAAATACTTTACATATACAGGGTGGTCATAACGTAACTTTACATATTTACGACTCTAGCAGCTGCTATTTTGGGACAATTGAGATGAAATTTGAGGTTTAATCATATCAAAGCAAGCTCTCAAGATATACAGTGAATCAAAAAGTATTGGGGCACAACCAAATATTTAGAAATTTCATTAAAAATAAGTAACTATTACACCTTAACTAAGAAATTTTCCCCCATCTCTTGTCAGTATCCTAGGGTTGTAATTGTAATTAATGGACTACAAGCTTAAAATAATCAGCAAAAAGTATTTTACACTTTTGTGTTTACTGTGAAAGTAGCGTTAAAAAGTAACGGGCATTCTGGAAAAAGGCAATAAATAGGTTAATTTTCTTAGAACTATTTCTCTTTCTAAATAGTATTATGTATGTGTTTCAATGTTCTTTCTTAATCTTTACGGCCTAGAAAAACTTTTTTTATCGGTATTTGTGGTCTCGCATGCTGATCATAATGAGATAAAAAAATAAACTGGTGTTGACCAGTGAAAATTTAAAAAATTCCAAATGTACAGTGGGAGAACTGGAGTATTTGTTTACCTATACACATCCAAGTGCATCTCTTGAAACTAATATATCTAGAATTTCATCTCGTTCTTGAAATAGGGTTGCTGGAATCGGATAAACAGGAGAATTTACTATATGACCACTCTGTATTTGGTATTTATGCATTGATTTTTTGAAGTACAAAATCCCGTAAGTCATCTGTTAGAAAGCAAAGTAGAAAATTGATAGCATGCAGCAGTGGAACCTTCTCAATATGATTAGGACTTATTGTAACTTGTGGATAAAACAAATGGATTTTGTAACCTTGGATTATATCACATCCATGTTATAACAAAGTAAGCAATCTCTCGATGTCTTTCTTTCATTTTTATTGCTATTTCTACACTAAGCATGATATTCAACTGCACACACAAAGTCCACTACAAAATTCAATAATGTATTTCAAGAAACACTTGTTTGGCTTCTTTTCATGGCCAGAGCGAATTTTACAGTCAGAAGAATGAATCTTTGTAGTGATTATTTTAATTCGACTATTGAAATGGCTGATGTAAAGTTCAGTTTTAGTAAAACTGATTGAGACGCGGAGAACGATTTATCTGTATTCCATAGAGAGGGATCTTATTTATGTCCGGTATAAAGAATGTAGAGGAGTGAATAAGAAATCTAGAGACGGCTCAAACCCCGTGTCGCATACCGCAGGGAAGCATTTGAAGCAAAATCTGTGACTCTTGAAGTTGGCACTTACAAATGTCATTGGATGAAAGAAAACCTCAATGATCACCGAAGGAGGTCTTGGTAGAGGAAAATGCCTAGACATTAAGAACTTATTTTTCAGATAAGGGTGACAAAACTGATTTTATTTTTACATGTTTGTTTATTGTTGTATGCGATTTATTTCAGCTGAAGAAGTTTGACAATAATTGTTTTTTTACCCAATTCTTTCCGTTTGTGTGATAAAAAATGTTGGTATTTTCGTATACAGTCAAATATTTTTTATTATTGAGCTGGGAACCTTTAAGAAAGTATTTGTGTGGGCACATTTTTTTTATCTTAAATGTACTTAAACAGAATGTAGGTACATGTAGTGGTTTTGTTAACAAAAGTTATCAAAACTATAAGACATTCATAAAAAAACTCTTGTTTGATTTTTAATCTTGATGAACGCTTAGGCACAAAAAATCTTATTAATATTGATTATTTATATTTTACCATGAATATCATTCATTGCAGTTCCTTTGCATACAAATATACATTTATGAATTACTCTATAATCTAAAAATAAGTTTGCATTTAACAATTTCATGTGTATACTCTATCTTTCTACTGTTCAGTTTTCTAGTACGTTAGAAAATATATCGAAGCTGCATTGTCATTTTGTACAAGTTATTTTCTTTTTCATCAATTTATAAATTTTAAATTACATGTGTTTATGTTTACTTAAACTTCTAGAAGTCGTGACAGCTTCAATCTATTATAAATTGTATTCCCACCCTGTATAAGTCAGTTCTGTGTGTGATTACATACCATAAATAAACTACTACAAAGTCTATTTATGCGTCTACTATTGCTTATTTGGAAAAGTATTTAATACATAGAAAAATGGATAACACATCCATCCTCAAAATTGTATACATTATCTTCATCTGTGATCAGTCTTAATTTCCATTAGTAGTTCACCTACTTGATAGCATTTTTTAGTTCACCTATTTGACAAGTGCCTTAATTTCTGAGTCTTAAGTAGTTGGTGTACTTGTGTTAAACACTTCCCGAAAACGCTTTCTGAATGTTCTCTTTCTTCAGATAAATTAATGTAAGCCATTACTCCCGAATGATTGAAGTTTAATGTATTGAAGGATGGAGTTTTAGCCAAAGTGCGGAAAGTTATAACCAAAGAGCTTAAAAACTGATAATACACCCAAGAGTTATTCTCATTCCTTTCTTTTTCCGCGATCTTTTACGAGCTAACAAAACTCATCAAAGAAGAGATCCAAACAAGATCTCTCCGTGCACCTGTATACTTTGAGAGGGGGATTTTTCCTTTTTGTGCTTCATTATAAACTCTAACCCGCTTTGTTCTGGAGGGAAAATAAACACGGGAGACGCTTGGCTAATTCCCAATCAAATTTCTCCCCTTGAAACGTAGCTTCGTGGAATATTCTGGTGGAAAAGTCTGCGAAGGAATATAATGTAGTAAAACATATGCTCTCAAAACGGGAATCCAGGCGAGAAAAATTGTTGGAGGATAGAGAGGACGTACAATATATCTGAGTCGTGACACTAACAAGAACATGGATTTACTCTTGCCCTGCACGCTTCAAGGAACAGCTTTAAAGAATGCATTCTATAGGTGAAATCTGGCCCTGATCACTTCTGCAACTCAGACATGGAG
The DNA here is from genome assembly GCA_933210815.1 of Meta bourneti. Taxonomy (NCBI): domain Eukaryota; kingdom Metazoa; phylum Arthropoda; class Arachnida; order Araneae; family Tetragnathidae; genus Meta; species Meta bourneti. The sequence goes on along the minus strand of OW119934.1, from coordinate 2,796,360 downwards.
CATTTTTTACGAATTTCGACAAGGCCCTTCTCATGACACAACCTGTGTCCAGGTTTTTCTCGACATTTTTCTATGCGCCTTTTTTTTTTATTTCTTTAGCTTTCGATATCAAGCATTTTGTGCAGTAACTGCTCCTTTCGCTATAGTGCTGAGGGTTCCAAAAACATGGTGCTGACAGCTGTTTTGCTCGTGCAGTCCTCTACTTTTATAGAGCCGTCGTTTCTGTTCACTTACAGCGCATAGGGAGATTACATTTTAAGGTAGGTAGTTGAATTAACGTCGCACTGGAGCAATACAACGGGCTATTGGCGACGGTCGAGTTTGATCCCGATCAATCCCAAAAGGAAAGATCCAAGGACAATGCCTTGTAATTTTGAATCTGCCAGATGACGAGAACAACATCTGAGCTGGCACTCCACTCTCCAAACTTCTATACCACGCCAACATTTGAGGCCGCGAAAAATTTAACGTGCACCAGCCCCCGTGTACACGGTGGTCTGAGGCTGGACCGAGTTTCAAAGTCACAACCCTCCTGTTGCTTATCCGATGCTCTTCCAACTGGGCTACCACGGCCTGCATTTTAAGGTAATGTAAAAGAAATATAGAGGTTATGCTCACATACAGGTTAGAGTAGAGTGATGTTGGGTTCATTTGTACTTAAATAAAGATTTATCTATACAAATAACAGTGAATTGTGTGCGTGGGTTTTTTCAAGAATGTTTTCAATCAGTTTTTAAACATGTCCGTTTTGTATCATTTTAATGAAATATGAATAGTTCAAGCGATTCGCTTACGCCTGTGTGTATATATATGCTCTCAAAATATATGCTCTCAAAACGGCTCAATTTATTTTCATGAAATTTTGTGCGTTTTTAAATTCTTGCGTTCCAACAGTAACTTAGTGGATAGATATTAAGTGAGTGTATCATAACTTTAATCAAAGATTGTTTTGTGATTTCAATCTGTATACAACCAATGAGAAAACAGCAAAATATTTACATCCTTCCACGCTCACCCGATATTGAAGAAACCATTATGATACATTGAGGAAGCATATTGAGCAGTAAAATTTCGAAGATGGTACCTAACTTACAGTTAGGGTTAGCTCATAGATATAAAATTGAAAGTTTCGTCTTCAATTGTAACACTTTTCATTCTCTTCTCATTTTACAGCTCAATAATTTATGTTATGCTGCTTCCCATAAATTAAAATAGCTTTGTGAAATCCATTAAAAATGAAGTAATATCATTTACCTATGTAAGTACATAGTATAAACGAAAATAGTGTATTATATTCAATATACATAAGATAAACAGTTACTACAAAAATGTTTTTTTAATTTAGCTACACTTTTAATCACTTTAAAATGCATTTATATTAATGATATATCGGGTTAAATAGTTCTTATACGTAAGACGTAAAAATTTTGCCCTACAGAAGACGATGCTGCGTAAGATGCTCTAGCAATAGTATTTCAGCTGTATACTGCATTACATTTGCATCACTATGATTGAAATTCCATGGGCCAAGCATCGCTGTTCAGCGGATTAAATTTATATTATACCCAATACAGAACAAGTGTCAGGAGTAAGAGAGCAAAGACTTTTTAAATGTTTTAAGAAATAGATTTTCAATTATACAGTGCAAATACACTGCTGTTCATTGAAAATGCAACACCAAGAAATATTTGTTGACTTGATCGAAAATTTGACGGGCGCACAGTTTATCTTGGCAAATGCAAATTATTAAAATCTCAGCTGAGTATGGAAATAGGATGAGCGCTCAATGCAGATTGAAATGTAATTCGGAGAATATAAAAAGAAGGCTTCAAAAAGCAAACCCCAAACATTGTACCGGTGAATTCGATTGGTATTGATCTGCAGTACGTAAAGATACCTCGTCGCAAAAACTAGACAACATTAAGAACAGTTGCTGTAGTTTGATAAGAAACATTAGGTTGAAAGAAGCGGGTTGTCGTATCGAGATATTGCTAGCACGTATCATGATATTGATTGTGCGTATAATTGTACTAGATTTTTGTTCAATGTGACAATGGGCAAAGGGAGGTTTTATGCATCGTCGTGGGGATCCGGAGCACCTATGACTATCTCACAAAAGAAAAGATAGGCACTTGCTACGCATAACTATGACGAATTGTACAGCGACATCCACAACGTTAGCACAACCATGGAGAATGGTGATACATCAAACGATGTCTTCCAGCACTGTTCACCCGCGATTGCTCAGAGACGGCTAGTAGCTCGGCGTTCGTTACTGCGACTTGCATTCGCCCTATTCCATAGACGTCAGAGGTTTGAATGGTGCCAAGGGCGAAGACATTGGCATGGCTGAATAAGAGATAATCGTTTACTGAAAAGGATACAATCTCGTGACCTATGACGGCTAGTGCGACTATCATCAGACTGACGTGTCATCTATGTTCGAGTCCCTATCTAACAAGTGGGAGAGTCCTTTTGCAATTTCTGCACTGGACTACAGTCTTATCCAGTTCGACAAGTACCCCAATACATCGAGTTGAACACTCATCCTCTTGAATATCGCTTATACATCCTCTCTCAAAGTTTGTTAGCCGTTAAGATCCTTAGAAAACACAGGATATAGGCATGACCAACTTAGTAGTCCTTCAGATACAAGTTTTCCCTTTATAAGTTTTTTTCAGTCTTTTCTGATAGAATTATATGAAACATTAACAAAAAACGCGCTAGATTTTTTCATGTGGCAGCTACAGATCTTACGAGATTGCTATAAAGCTTTCATAGTTTGAATACGTCTCCGTGACGTTCTTGTATGCAAACTTTCAGGCAGATAAAATATGCGGTTAATGTGTTGCAATTTAAATTTTGCTAAGTATATATGGGTTTTAAGAAAATGCTGTATGAGTATTGAACTTTTCCCGTTATATGCTGTGTGAATGCATTTTTCCTCATCCAAGCTGTTACCATTTTACAGAATTTATGACTTAAACAAATATTTTTGAGTAAATTATTTGAGATATTTATTTCATTTTAAATAATGATAATGTGCCCAATATATTCTAATATAATGTGCCCCATACATTCTAATGTAATGTTCCCAATACATTCAATACTTATAATTCTAATAGACTATAATTAAAGAATTGTTTCTCTTATGTGTATATATATATATTTTGTAATAAACAACAATCTAATAAAACTTAGCACTATAATCACTTTCACAGGGGACAAAGATCACCATTACTAATTTATATAGCACTTGGTGGGAAACACACTTACACAACATGAAGTGTGTGCATAAAACTTTTACTCCAGAAGTGATGAGGATTCCTTCTAACCCCCTCAGGCAAACCCGGATCTACGAATTTCAGAAAATCCATAATAAAGATGCATCATCAATATTATAATGTTTCATACCTAAACTTAATAATTTTTTAATCTTTTCACTTATCCTTATTTCAAATGTTCTCATATTCGACAAACACTACATCGACCTCAATGGAATTGACAGACTATAAGTATAGAAATATATCAAATAAAACTAAAACAAACAAGTCTACTTTTTATTTCTCAACAAAACTTCCGAGTTGACTCAACAGAAAACTTGGGGTAAAATGTTCCACAGTTATATGTCTGGATGAAATCCATCACACCAGAGAATATTCCCATTTCCTATGTCTTGATAACCCAAAAGTATTTCCAACTTCCCTGACAACAGACAAAATAACCCCAACAGACCCCTGACACTGATGAATTCGAATATCATTTTTTCTTTCTGCGTTTGCTATGTATCCAATACACGACATTGCAAGAAAAGGGGACACCAGGAATCTACCAAATCCCCACCACCTGCAACAGTACACGTTTTTAGGGGTACACCTCCTTTATCCTTTTTTCTTCATGACATTTCTTCGAGCTCCGGCTGTCAATAGAAAGTGTACCAAGGGAGCCGAAGAAACTCAACTCGTGTAATCCGTAAGATTTCGTGTGACAAGATGCGTCTTTCCGGGGACACGAACTCTGAGCTGAAGGAATACGCTTCGGAGACTGTTATCTGTGAAACGCGCGCACTTCTTGCTCTGTGCTGCTACTTTGTTTTGTTATGCTGCTTGCTGATTATTCCGAGATTTAGTTTTTCTTCCTTTGGAATAAATGACTAGAGGAATGACCCTTTTGCGGAATGTTACTGCATTTAAAATACGCGTGATATTTCTTAGGCCCCGTTCACATGAGACTTTTTCTAACGTGCGCTTTACGTCAAAACAAAACGCGGGTAGCCAAAGTACATAGAGTTCTACTGGAGTGTTCACATGCAGAAATCGCGAGAATCCAAGCGCTTGATAGCTTCGGGGCTTCAACAATCTTCGGTCGTTCTAGCGATCAGAAGGCTCTTGGAGATACATAGGATTGTACTGCACCGTTCACATGATACGGGTTTTGACAAGCGTTTGGGCTTTTTTATTCCCCTAGACCAAGTTCCTAACTTCGCGATCATTAAAGATAGAGTGAAAATTTCAATGGATTCGAAATCTGCGGAATATTTTACACTAGATCGATACCTAAAATGCGATTTTCCTGAAATAAATAATTTTTTAACTGTAACTTTAATATTTCCGCGATACCCATTTGACGAATTTATTCATTACGAACACAAAAGATAGTATTCATCTCGTTTTTATAGAAAAGATATAACTCTATTGGAGTATTTTGTCTTAATCCACTGTTTTATATTTATGGCCATTAAAAATAGGATGAGAAAATCTAATCGTATTCGATTTATTGAAGAAATTTACCCTGCCTTCACACAAAACATGTAAAAATGTGATAGTTTATAACTAAAGAGGATAGTGGGTAATTTTATTTCTGAGAATAACATACACCGACAACTGTCCGTTCTAGTTTCCATGTGCGGCAAACGTTTTTAAAATAAAGCTAAAATTAAATATTCAATTTAAAAGAGCCAAACTTTAAAGTTATTTTTTATTTGTCCTCAACGTCAAATGCGTAAGATAAGTTTCAATTTTCATTCATTTTACACATCCTCGTGTTACATTGAACTCGACATCACTTTTGAAAATGAACTTCTGATTTACTGAACATAATTTACTGTGAGCTTATATTTTATAGAATTTATATTTAAATCTTGCAGTTAGTGTTATTACCAATTTAATCGAAATTTTTATATTATATGTACATGTAGACCAATTGTATTAACAAATTAGCCATCTCCTGGTTTTCGATATGTACTGCTTTTTGGTTTTTCTTTGAGGTTTTTTTAGTTGTAACATAATTTTCTCGTTCCATCCTGGGTTTTAATCAAATTTTAGTTGAAATATTTCCCAATCGTTATTCCATTTGTGCTACAAAACCCCTGAAATAGGGTAGGTTGGAGGGTTAGTTTTCGTTTCGGATAGTCGGAACTCGGGGAAAATTGTGTTTAAAAATTTAAAAATTAATTATTGTTATATATGTGTTATTTGTGCTGACACATTACTATGTTTAGATAGTTTTTAAAAAATATAGAGATTTATTTGAAGGAAATTAAATAACAAATTAGCTATAGGGGATCGTATGAAACACGATAAAACCTGCAAAAATAACATAAAAAAGAAAGGTTATCACCAGTGGCGGATTTTGTTTGCGTGTCATCTTTTTTATATTACTTCGTAGACAATGCCATATAAACAGAAATTCCGTTTCCAATTTCCTGATTCTAGAAATGTAGTTTTTTGGGGATATATTTTTATTTTACACTGTCAATTTTAAGATTTGAAGGGAATTGTTTGGTCATTTTCCAGTTTCGTTTTAATCAAAGTTTTATGGAAATATTCCAATTTTTTTCATGCGCAGTTTCGCTTTTACGATAAAACACATTACAAATGACTCATTTGCTAGCTTCTTGAGCCTCAAAATTCCGTGATAACACAAAACAAATCCTTCTTACTATTTTTTATTAGTGGGTGAATAATCGACACTGGACAGTGAAGGTTAGAGGGTTTTACCCTAGTCTTGATTGTAAAAAAACGAATACTTTAGGATTTTAGAGTTAATGAAAATGTTTAATAATGCCACAATTTGAACTACATAAAGCACTGTTTCTCTGTGATCCGCTGGCTCTTACTGGTTGCTAGGTCCAAAATATCCCGTCATTCGAAAAATTTTGAAAAACGTACGAAAAGCTAATCTGCAAAAATTTACAAATGAGGTTGATGGCATTGGCATTGCACTGGAACGCATCGTATACTGTACGCTACGAAAGATTTACCTGTTTTGGTTGTCACTTCTGGCAAGCAAGTCGATTATATTGCATTTATTTATGTATAAAGGTTTAAGTTCAACTATTCACAGGCAATTAGGGAACAAATTTTTACGTCATTTTGTATATTTTGTAGATTATTTTAGGCATTTTATTGGTCATTTTTATACATTTCTAATTTTACGAAATCCAGGCTCTTGTGAACACAGGGAAATCAATTTTAGTTTGGGAAAGAAAGATTTTCATCTTATTTTTAATGACTGTAAAATTAAAACAGGTGATAAGGGGCAACACAATTTCTTATTAAAGTGGCATTCCCTTTAAAAACAAGGCATTACATCCGCTTGCGCTTAGTAGAAAAGGAATATCCGCAAAAAGATTAGTTGCGACAATTAGAAAAAAAATAATATTTTCAAAGAAAATCATGCTTTTGGTATGGATGTGTCGTAACGCTGATTTGAAATCCGTTGAAATTTTGATTCTATTTTTAACCATTCAAAGGATAGAAACTTGGATTAGGGGAATAAAAAACACAATTTAATGTATAACGGAAATTGACCTTGAAAAACGCCCAAGAGGTGTTCACATGATAACGCTCGAAAATTTTTATCAAACGCGCGTTGGAAAAAGTCTATGTGAACGGGACCTTACTAGAGACACTAATCCTTGTTACGTTGGTAGTGGTTGCTTGAAAACTGACAAGTTTTGCTTTTACCAAATTTCTCAATGTGTTCCTAACATGAAAGAATTAGAAAATGGGATTTTTGGTATCTAGAATGATTTGGTGCGCGCTAAACAGGCATAATATTGTAACACACAAGCTTGTATTATGCCTGTACTTATGCTAATGTTTCTATCAGACTTTAAATGTATTGCATTTTATTCAGTGACTAAGTTTTTCCAAATTCAAAATATGCGAAACAAATATTAGAATATTAAAAATGAATACATAAATTGCTTTGGATGTATAAGCTAAATTATTATTAAATATTCCTGCCTGTGTCAGATGGGAATATCGAATAAATCAGTGATACGATTAGCACTTTTAAGAAAGTTATACCAGTAGTTCTTTGATTTCCCTTAGAATTTCGTACTTTATTTTCTAATCTTTCAAACAGGGTATGCACATACTCATTTTGCATCTAATTATTAACGCTGAAAGTAATTTTAAGGATATGCGCGCACGCTTGTTTAATCTCAACCATATTTATATTCTGAAAAATTCGAACCAAGACTAATTGCGCACTCCGACATATGAAAGCATCAAAATGAAGTTCTCTTTATTGTCATCGCCAGATGACAAAATGGCTTTCTAGTTAAGAATACGAGAATATGCATTTCGCAATGAATGATTTATTACTTTCAAATATTCAATTCTCTTTAAACACAGATGGTTAAGTCCTTTGGTTTGATGTATGAATATGTTTACAGGGACTTCCTCGATGCGATCACTAAAGAAATCATTTATGATTATCAAGAGCCGTAATTATATATGACGTCGAATGTGAAGAACAGTAGAAGAGCTTGTGCAAATACAAAAGAACCGAATGGGGCGCTATGTATTCTCCTAGAGGCAACCTGTGAACTGGAATGCCGTGCTAAAGAAGAATGAGACACACCATTTGGATACTTTATAATGAGCTACGTTTCATATCCTTTTCTGCAGTGCAGTACCATAAAACTGTCTTAGAATTCAATTCATAAATAATAAAATTATAAATGAAAGTAACTATTGGTAACAAGGCATTGTAAAGACATTTTGATTACAGGTAATCACTTATATATTTAGAAATCCAATACTGGAAATATGGTGCATGGGTATGTTCTACTTGAGCAGGTATTAAAATATTTTGCATCGCAATGTGAAAACATAAAATCCAGCTCAGTAAATTTCTGAACAATGCGATTCTTCAGTATATATCAGATTGATTTATACCTGAGTGCTGCGTATTAGTCATCACCTGTATCTGACCAGCCACATCTTCAAACCATCTTTTCTTGTTACCGTTGTTAAAAGGAATAAAACAAATTTATGACAAATATTTCCCCTTGATGAAAATAACTGCTCTTTAAGGCTTGAGTGTTCTCTTATAAATTACTCCTTAAAATTATTACTTAAAACTCCTTCATATTTAAAATATTTTTAGTCTAGCATCATTGCTTGAACATTATAGGTACTGGAAACGAACAGTGAAATTTAGGGAATTGAAATAATTGCAATTTTCTGTCTTACCTCGGCATCCTACGACGAAATAGTGTAGTTTTACACAACTTAACAAAAATATTTTTAGAAGGCATTTTTACAGCGCTGGCGAATTTTTATGAGCAAGCTAAAAAAGATACAGGTATTTATCCTCGAGTTGCAGAAGGCACAGTGTCAATCTAGTACAGTGGAAAATGTTGAATATTATAATACTTAGAGCAATCATCAAGAAATATGTGTTTTCATATTAATTTGAAACTTCCAATTATAAACGCAATTCGCTAAAAACGAGCGAGTTCCAATGTACACTACCTGACATTGAAAATGCAACACCAAGAAGGAGTGCGCAGGACTGGATGAAATTTACAGGGTAGACGCAGCTCACCGAGATATGTAAATGATGCAAACTGCGCAGCTGTCCCGCGCACGGCGAGTGTAAAACCAGGGAAGGAACCTGCAAAAGTGGTCAGTTTCGCGCCGCTCTGTTTGCCAGGTAAATCAAGTTGCAATTTGTTTTTGTGTCTCAGAGGAAACGTCTAGTAGCGGAGAATGCCAGGACGCCGCCAATCAAGACAGTTCCAGCAAACAGACGACTTCACAAGGGGTATGGTGATTGGCCTCAGAAGGGCAGGTTGGTCCATACGCGTCAAATCTCAGCAGATACCCACCTACACGCGTCCACGGTGCACCGGTTGTGGCACAGATGGTTGGACCAAGGGAAAGTGGCACGTTTGAGGGGTTCCGGTGCAGCCAGAGTGACGTCAGCACGCGTGGACCGACGCATCTGCCGGCAAGCATCGGCGGCCCCGCAAGCCACGTCTGTCGCCCTTTTGCAGCATGTGCAGGACACCTTGATTCTCCCATATCGTCCAGGACCATTATCCACCGATTGATCGCTGGCGGCCTGCACTCATGGCGCCCTTTGAGACGACTACCATTGACCCAACAGCACAGACGTCTCCGTTTGCAATGGTGTCGGGATAGAACCACGTGGACGACGGAATGGCACAGGGTGGTGTTCTCAGACGAGTCACGCTTCTGTTTTAGCAATGACAGTCGCCGCGTACGAGTCTGGCGCCGACGTGGTGACAGGGCCAATCCGGCCGCATCTGTGGAACGCCATACCGCGAGACAACGCGGTATAATGGTTTGGGGCGCCATCGCCTACGATAGCAGATCACCTCTGGTCCGTATTCAGGACACTATGCCGGCCCAACGATACGTGGATGACGTGCTGCAGCCGGTGACACTACCTTTCCTTCAGGGGGTGCCCAATGCCATTTTCCAGCAGGATAACGCCCGGCCGCACACGGCACGCATCAGCCAACATGCCCTGCAAGGTACCCAGGTGCTTCCCTGGCCAGCTGTCTCCCCTGATCTCTCACCTATCGAACATTTATGGGACGTCATTGGACGTCGCTTGCATGCGTTGCCACCGGCACGTTCAGAAGATGAACTCTGGAAATTGGTTGACAGGGAATGGGCAGCTATCCCTCAGGACACCATCCGCACGCTCATTGCGTCTGTACCTAGACGTGTTGCTGCCTGTATCGCCGCTCGCGGTAGTCCTACAACCTACTGATCAGAAGTTCTTGCTGCTCAGTGGCAAGGTGTATAATGTTGCAATAAAGATCACTTATTGCTCGTTGTCGGCGCTCTCTGTTTGCCAAATTTCATCACTTTCTGCCAACTCCTTCTTGGTGTTGCATTTTCAATGTCAGGTAGTGTATATTAAATACTTTTACAGTCTACCGTTTCAAGATATGAATTGCTGGAGTATTATTTCGTAAAATTCTTTGTATATATGTAACTAGGGAACTTCAAACTTAGTATATATGTAACAAGGGAAGGTCTTGGATCAATCCCCAGGGGAACGAATACCTTGTAATTCAGAACCGCGGTCAGATGACTAGGTCAACATCTGAGCTGGCATCCCACTGTCTAAACACACCACGCCACCGTGAGGACATTTGAGGACATCACAGACTTAACGTGCACCAGCCCCCGTGTACACGACGGTCTTTATCTGGACCGAGTTCCGAAAGCGCAACCCTCCGGATGCTAATACGTTGCTCTTCCAACTGGGTCACCCGCGTTCCCCTCTGTTCTTTGTAATCAGTGAAATAATAGTCATATCATCGGTCGCATCTCTCGTCCAGAAACGAAGTGACTAACTATATACTAACTATATTACGAAGTTACTAACTTAATTATTTACCCTTAATTATCAACATTTTTCTCTTCGCTGGCTATACGATTAGATAGCAAGTTTCTCAATGTATTTGTAATGAAAATATCTATATCCAAGACTTTTTAATGTATCAAAATAAGACTCGCTTTACACAGAACCTCAACAGATTTAATGTGTAAACCAGTATATTTCGACGAAGAGGATGGTTATAGGATGTGATACGTTTCTCTAAGCAAAACACATCACGTGTCCTTGAGTTTATGACTCCCTCTTTGCGTAGACTACACACATTTGTTTGGGTTACAGAAATCCTGAGAAGACTATCAACAACTTATCCTATCTTTACTACTGCCATAGCTCCCATCATGTTTCGCAAATTGCATAAGCTGACGTAGTTTTCTAACAACTGTCTTACTAAGGCCCCGTTTACATGGACTTTTTTCAACGCGCGTTTGATAAGAATTTTCAGTGCTATCATGTGAACACCTCTTGGGCGTTTTTTAAGGTCAGTTTCCGTTATGCATTAAATTGCTTTTTATTCCCATAAACCAAATTTCTATCTTTTGAATGGTTAAAGATAGAGTCAAAATTTCAACGGATTTCAAATCAGCGTAAAATTTTACGTTAAATCCATACCAAAATCATGATTTTCTTGGAAAAAATTATTATTTTTTCAATAGTCGCAACTAATCTTTTTTCAGATATTCCTGTTATACTAAGCGTAAGCGGAAGTATTGCCTTGTTTTTAAAGCGAATGTCACTTTAATAAGATATTTTGTTGCCCCTTATTAACTGTTTTAATTTTACAACCATTAAAGTAAGATGAAAATCTTTCTTTCCCAACATAAAATTGATTCCCTTGTGTTCACAAGAGCCTGGAATTGGCTAACTTAGAAATGTATAATGAGCAATAAAATGCATAAAGTAATCTAAAAAATATTCAAAACGACATAAAAAATTTGATATTCTTTCGATTTGTAAAACATCCGTTCCCTATTTGCTTGTGAATAAAGTGTTTTTGAACTTGAATCTTTGTACATAAATAAATTCAATATAATCGATTTGCTGACCAAAAGTGACAAATTAAACAGGTTAATCTTTCGTAACGTATAGTATACGATGCGTTTCGGTGCAATGGCAATGCATCAACCTCGGTTGTAAATTTCTGCACGTTAGCCTTTCGTACGTTTTTCAAAATTTTTGCAATGACGGGATTATTTTGGACCTAGGAACCGGTATGAGCCAACGGATCACAGAGAAACAGTGTTTTATGTACTTCAAATTGTGACATTAAGCATTTTCATTAACTATAAAAACTTAAAGTATTCGTTGTTTACTGTCAAGACTAGAGGCAAAAACCACATAACCTTCACTCTCCAGTGTCGATGATTCACCCACCAATAAAAATTAGTAAGGATTTGTTTTGTGTTAAGGGGTGATCACGGATTTTTTGAATTCAAGAAGCTAGCAGATGAGTCATTTGTAATGTGTTCTATCGTAAAAGCGAAACTGCATATGAAAAATTGGAATATTTCTGTATAACTTTGATTAAAACGAAACTAACTGGAAAATGACCAAACAATTTGCTTACAATTTTAAAATTGACAATGTAAAATTAAAATACGTATATCCCCAAAAAACTACATTTCTAGAACCAGCAAACTGGATACGGAATTTCTGTTTATATTACATTGTCTACGAAGTACTATAAAAAAGATGACACGCAAACAAAATCCGGCACTTCTTTTTTATGTTATTTTTGCAGGTTTTATCGTGTTTCCTACGATCTATAGCTAATTTGTTAATTAATTTTCCTTCAAATAAATCTCTATATTTTTAAAAACTATCTAACCATTGTAATGTATCAGCAGAAATAACACATATGTAACAATAATCAGTTTTTTAAATTTTTAAACACAATTTTCCCTGAGTTCCAACTATCCGAACGAAAACTATCACTCCAACCTACCCTCTTTCAGGGGATTTTTAGCACTGGAATAACGACTGGGAAATATCTCAACTAAAATTTGATTAAACCCACGACGAAACGAGAAAATCATGTTAAAACTAAATATATCTCAAAGGAAACCCAAAAACAGTACATAATGAAAACCAGGAGATTGCTAATAGAATTTGCGTCCACGCCTATATATAATATAAAAATTTCGATTAAAGTAGTAATAACACTAACTGCAAGATTAAAATATAAATTCTATGAAATATAAAATCACAGTAAATTAAGTTCTGTGTCACAGAAGTTCATTTTCAAAAGTGATATCGAGTTCAATGTAACATGAGAATATGAAAAATGAATGAACATTGAAATTTATCTTACGCATTTGAAGTTGAGGACAAATAAAAAAGAACTTTAAAGTTTAGTCTTTTAAATTGAATATTTAATTTTAGCTTTATCTTAAAGACGTTTGCCGGACATGGAAACTAGAACGGACAGTTGTCGGTGTATGTTATTCTCAGAAATAAAATTACCCACTATCCTCTTTAGTTATAAACTATCATATTTTTACATGTTTTGTGTGAAAGCAGGGTAAATTTCTTCAATAAATCGAATACGATTAGATTTTCTCATCCTATTTTTAATGGCCATAAATATAAAACAGTGGATTAAGACAAAATACTCCAATAGAGTTATATCTTTTCTATAAAAATGAGATGAATACTCCCTTTTGTGTTCATAATGAATATATTCGTCAAATCCGTATCCCGAAAATATTAAAATTACAGTTGAAAAATTATTTATTTAAAGAAAATCAATTTTTAGATATGGATCTATTGTAAAATTTTCCGCAGATTTCAAATCCGTTGACATTTTCACTCTATCTTTAACGATCGCGAAGATAGGAACTTTGACTAGGGGAATAAAAAAGCCCCAACGCGCGTCAAAACGCGTGTCATGTGAACGGTGCAGTAGAAATCTATGCTTCTCCAAACACAGTCTAATCGCTAGAACGACCGAAGATTGTTGAAGCCCGTAGCTATATAGCCCTTGGATTGTCGCTATTTCTGCACGTGAACACTCCAGTAGAACTCTATGTACTTTCGCTACCCGCGTTTTGTTTTGACGTAAAACACGCGTTTTCCCAACTTCCGTTTTACGCATAGGTTTGTACTACACCATTCACATGACACGCGTTTTCACGCGCGTCCGGGCTTTTTTATTCCCCTAGTCCAAGTTTCTATCTTCGCGATCCTTAAAGATAGAGTGAAGTTTTCAACGAATTTGAAATCTGCGGTAAATTTTAAATAAGATCGATACCTAAAATGTGATTTTCTTTAAATAAATAATTTTTCAACTGTAATTTTAAGATTTTCGCGATACGCATTTGACGAATTTATTCATTACGAACACAAAAGGGAGTATTCATCTCGTTTTTATAGAAAAGATATAACTCTATTACAGTATTTTGTCTTAATCCACTGCTTTATATTTATGGCTTTTAAAAATAGGATAAGAAAATTTAATCGTATTCGATTTATTGGAGAGATTTACCCTGCTTTCACACAAAATTTGTAAAAATGTGATAGTTTATAACTAAAGAGGATAGTGGATAATTTTATTTCTGAGAATAACATACACCGACAACTGTCCGTTCTAGTTTCTATGTGCGGCAAACGTCTTTAAAATAAAGCTAAAATTAAATATTCAATTTAAAAGCCAAACTTTAAAGTTATTTTTTCATTTGTCCTCAACGTGAAATGCGTAAGATAAGTTTCGATTTTCATTCATTTTTCACATCCTCGTGTTACAGTGAACTCGATATCACTTTTGAAAATGAACTTCTGATTTACTGAACTTAATTTAGAGTAAGCTTATTTTTCATAGAATTTATATTTTAATCTTGCAGTTTGTGTTATTACTACTTTAATCGAAATTTTTATTTATTTTTTGTACGTGTAGACGCAAATTGTATTAGCAAATTAGCAATCTCATGGTTTTCGATATGTACTGTTTTTTGGGGTTTTCTTTGAGATTTTTATATTTTAATATAAGTTTCTCGTTTCAATGTGGGTTTAATCAAATTTTAGTTGAAATATTTCCCGGTCGTTATTCCAGTGCTTCAAAACCCCTGAAAAAAGGTAGGTTAGAGGGTTAGTTTTCGTTCGGATAGTTGGAACTCAGGGAAAATTGTGTTTAAAAATTTAAAAAAACTGATTATTGTTACATATGTGTTATTTCTACTGATACATTACAATGGTTAGATAGTTTTTAAAAAATATAGAGATTTATTTGAAGGAAAATTAAATAACAAATTAGCTATAGGGATCGTAGGAAACACGATAAAACCTGCAAAAATAACATAAAAAAGAAAGGTTATCACCAGTGGCGGATTTTGTTTGCGTGTTTTTTATAGTACTTCGTAGACAATGCCATATAAACAGAAATTCCGTTTCTAATTTCCTGATCTTAGAAATGTATTTTTCGGGGAATATATTTTTATTTTACACTGTCAATTTTAAAATTTGAAGGAAATTGTTTCCTCATTTTCCAGTTTCGTTTTAATCAAAGTTTTATGGAAATATTCCAATTTTTCATACGCAGTTTCTCTTTTACGATAAACACATTACAAATAACTCATCTGCTAGCTTCTTGAGCCCAAAAAATCCGTGATCACCCTTAACACAAAACAAATCTTTCTTACTATTTTTTATTGGTGGGTGAATAATCGACACTGGAGAGTGAATGTTATAGGGTTTTACTCTAGTCTTGACAGTAAAAAACGAATACTTTAGGATTTTAGAGTTAATGAAAATGTTTGATAATGCCACAATTTGAACTACATAAATCACTGTTTCTCTGATCCGCTGGCTCTTACTGGTTGCTAGGTCCAAAATATTCGAAAAATAATTCGAAAAATTTTGAAAAACGTACCAAAAGCCAACGTGCAAAAATTTACAATCGAGGTTGATTGCATTGGCATTGCACTAGAAAGCATCGTATACTATACGTTACGAAAGATTTACCTTTTTAGGTTGTCACTTCTGGTCAGCAAGTCGATTATACTGCATTTATTTATGTATAAAGATTGAAGTTCAAAAACACTTTATTCGCAGGCAATTTATAGAATGGATGTTTTACAAATCGAAAGAATACCAAATTTTTACATCATTTTGAATATTTTGTAGATTATTTTAGGCATTTTATTGGTCATTTTTATACATTTCTACGTTAACCAAATCGAGGCACTTGTGAACACAGGGAAATCAATTTTTGGTTGGGAAAGAAACATTTTTATCCTATTTTTAATGACTGTAAAATTAAAACAGTTTATAAGGGGCAACAAAATATCTTATTAAAGTGACATTCCCTTTAAAAACAAGGCAATACTTCCCCTTACGCTTAGTATAAAAGGAATATCTGAAAAAATATTAGTTGCGACTATTGAAAAAATAATGTTTTCAAAGAAAATTATATTTTGGTATCGATCTGAAATAAAATTTTACGCTGATTTGAAATCCGTTGAAATTTTGACTCTATCTTTAACCATTCAAAAGACAGAAACTTGGATTAGGTGAATAAAAACAGAATTTAATATATAATTGAAACTGACCTCGAAAAACGCCCAAGAAGTGTTCACATGTTAACGCTCGAAAAGTCTTATCAAACGCGCATTAGAGAAGTCCATGTGAACGGGGCCTTAACCTTCCTTCGCAGCTGTATTGATCTAATGAGAAACCAATGAAAGTATTTTGGATGTATCAATTACTTGTCACCGTCTGTAACTTGACCGACTTACATAGCGGATTAATCAAAGGCCCATGTCGAAAAATGAGCGAACAAGCAATTCTTTATTCTTTGATTCAACAGATGGATGCACTGCGTTTAATTTATAAATAGAAAAGTCCATGTCCATTAATGGTCGTAAGTAGTCCGCAAAAAGATGCGATTCGGTACAATGTTTACAAGCTCGGATTAAAGGCTCATTTGCTCCGCAGAATGGAAGATTTTTAAAAACCACACTTCCTTACATATGTTCCAGGCACAATTTCGTAATTCCGACAGATGTTGTTGATAGATTAGTCGTCTAGAATTATACCTTCCTTTCTTTTAATGCTTTTCGGTAGGTGCATGACTCTAAAAATATCTCCGTATTTGACTTCTAAAAGATTCAAATTTCATTTAACTTCTGCTGACGGAAAGAGTCACGGCAGAGCAGAATAAAAAGAGGAGGGTAGATAAGAGCCGGCCAAGGGGAAAAAAGATGACTGAGGAAAAGGAAAACGGGTGTTTTCTCTCGTATGATGCTGCTGTTAAAAATGAGCACGATATTTTACGAAGGTGTGGGAGGGACGCATTTGTAGAAAGAGCCTTAAGCATAATTTGTAGAATACGTGTATGAGCAATTTTATGATTTATTTTTCGTATAAGTCGCTACTTGCGCTTATTCTAATACCAAGAGAGGAATATATAGATTAGACATGTCACAAGTATCCGAGTATTAAATGTGACAGAATTGAAGATAAAATGAATGTACGACTGACGAATTTGTACAACGAAAATTTACAAAATAATTTGTATCGATTCGACACAATACCAAGAATTGACATAAAATTCTATTAGGTTCTCACACGCTAGAAACTCCCATTTGATCCTTACGTGCGTTTTTGAATTTACTTCAAAGTTTACTTACTTAATAATTGCTGCTGAACAGTATTTTATTTCCGTTGCTTCAATTAAACCTCAGACAAGTCCATTCCTAAATGGGTTATTGATAACTTTTTCAATACAAATACTCCCCTCTTAATAGATTGCATTTATTAAATTCCGTTGAAAGTTGCGGGTGAAGTAGAGCAGCGATATCAGTGTTGCTTTCGTAATCGATAAATCTTTGTGGACGTCCAATCTAAGCGACGCCACACCCTGCCACTAGGGAGAGCAATACTGGGCACAAAAAATAAAAACTTTATTAATAAGAAAGAAATTAATGTACTGTCTACCGTTAATAAGCGTATTTACCTCTCCACAAAGTCACGGTTAAAATTCGTGTCTCACGGAGAAATACTTTTTACCTTTTTTGTTTCTCGTCCAGTGCAAGCCGCGAAATTTAGCCAATATAGTAAATTGACTTTCCTCAGTTATTTATCTCCAGCACACAAAAACAACGACCACTCGGTCCGTAATTTAAGATGTTGATTTGTGCTTATGGAAATTTCTTGTGACCGTGAATCTACGCTTAATTATCCGGAAGCCTGCTTTTAATTAATGGCTTTATTTGCCAAAGTTGAAGAAATTCGATAGGTTGTGAGGAAATAAATCATTTAATTACTTTACTTCAATAACAAGCAGTTGTGTTGGTAGTGGCCATTATTTACGGACATTTCTTGTTTAACGAAGGTGCTCCAGAGGAAGCTGGCTCAATATGCCTTTTAAAATAAGAATGCAGTCCCCAAAACGGCATTTAAGGCAATCGTGCGTGGAATAAAAGATTTAAAGCGTAGATCTACAATTGTGTAGTAACATAATAATTTATTTATTTATCCATCTGTCATACAGATAATTCCATTTACATGACAGTAGAAAATGAACTTATGCTTTTCTTGCTGTTTATTTTTAATAAGACAGTACTGTATACTTACAAGTACATAATAAACCGAAAGGGAGATATACCATTTAAGATATAAAATTTTGTTTTCAAAAGTCAATGATTAAATTTAAGAATTAAGATAAAGAAATGTTGTTTTCAGTCTACTATTGATGTTAAAACGCATTTTCCAATGGCGGATATAAAATACTTGAAGTTGGCAATATGTGGCCAATTTGTATCTCACCCAAAGGTGAGAGTACGACTTAAAATTAATTTAAGGATAACGACCTCCGGGTAGTATGTGTTGAAACAATGGTTGGCATTGGCCCAATTTCCTACTACTCAGAGTACAACGTGTTTTCACAGTAAATGTTGGTGAATTATATTCTTAGTGTCAGTCATGTAATGTGTTTCATCACACTACGCAAAAGGCACAAAAATTGCAATGAATGACCGTGAAACTTTATAATAACCATTTTCATTTAACATTTGGAAAATATCCGGTCATTTTCCAAAGAACTTTACATTTTTAATCAAGCATATGTTTTCTTGGATTATTTTATGGTTTAGTGTGTTTACTGAGAGCGTGTAGAATTTTTTCACTCTTTAAAAATCCAATGGGTAGATATTTTTTTAAAATTAACGTCACACTGGAGCAACACAACGGTCTATTGGTGACTAAAAATCAATGGGAAAGAAAACATCTCAAACTCAAACTACCAAATTTTAATTGGCTATAATAACAATTTTGGGGGTAACTTTGTCTGGAAAATTGACGTCCAACATATCTAATATTCAATTCTAATATTCAATTCTAATATTCAATTCTAATATTCAATTCTAATATTCAATAGAAACGTCCTTCACGAAAAGTTAGTTTTCCAAAGACTTTTAGTCAGTAGCAATATATTATGCTAAAGTTATAAATTCATGAAATTAATTAGTTAAAAGATTGTCTATGTAAATGTGTGGATCAAGCTACATTCCAAAACTAAGAAATCACTTTAATCTCCAAAGCTATTTTGACTGTTCATAATGTAAATTTACCAGGTTATATAAGGAATCAAGAATTCCTTAAATAAATTCAAATGAATTTAAGCATCCACATTTACGTTACACGAATTTTGAAATAACAGTATCTTGTTGCATTTTTACACACACGACCTTTTCCTTTCTTGGTAATCAAGAGCATATGCAAAATTATTTGATTAATAGAGGCAGGTTCTATCAAAATAAATATCCACGTATTTATGATTTGCATAATATAGTTTAAAGGTGTTATTATATTGTGTTTTAAGTTACAGTTCTCATTTTAAAATTCACAGCTCATCCTGAACTAGTTGGGCTAAAATTTGTAAAAAAACAATGGGTGTTTTTTTCGGGTCTTGATTGTTGACACTTTTTCTGTATACACCTTCACGCATGGTAGCAATGTGATTGATGGGAACTGCACAGCAAATTTGATGGAAATTAAAAATATATATATTTTAGTTCTTCATGTACACAGAATTTAATTTCATCCTTGTTATTATGTAGGCAGAAAGTAAAAGTGTTTATTCATTTAATGTTACGACATACTTCCCAGATACTTTTAAATATATGAGAAAAAATGAACATTTTTACATGCCATTGAACAATCGTGGTTTGCATGTAAATGAGAGAGCACTTTTTTTATTTTATCTAAAGTATCATGAATCTATAAGACGTTTTAGGAATTCCTAAAGAGTTGACGTAAAAGCCATAGCAGCCTAAAAAAGCAGCCAGTAAAATTGACTCGCTTATCTCTACTACTAAAGCTAATTTCGAGCTTCGCTTTAAATTTTTTGTTCGTGTTTGCTAATGAAGGGTGAAAAGTAATGAATATAAGACAGGAAATTGAGCTCGGTGGCACGCATTAGGATTTCATTTATAAAAAAGAAAACTTAAATAACCGATATACAAGCGAGTAGCGAAACAACAAACCTTTTCGGAAATTAATAGGAAAAGGGTTGCTAAACTTGGGGATTTCAATGCCATTATTAGCCCATCAAGGGGTCTATAGGGTGGTTTAATGATTTTTTCCTCTTATAAATATTCTTCCTTCCCCGAAAAGTTTTAAAACAAAGTTCTCAAATTATAATACTTTCTTCCGAGCCTCCTTCGTCAGTTTTGGATCAATGAACGCATTTTTAAGGTGTGGGAACAGCAGCGGGATTAAACTAATGGCCCTGGTGACAGCTGCGAGTCCTATATTTCACCCTTATTACTTAAGCAATGAAGTTTCAATTACCGTTTTATTGCAAGGCTCTTGTCTGCCTGCACAAGGAAGAATTCCAAACAAAGCGGGGAGAATATCTTCCAATAAGGGCTGTTATGTGCTCTGCCTATTCCATATCTCAAGGGGATGGGCTTGAAAAAAGCTGTTTAACGAGCATTCCCGTAAGTGATCGCTGCGATCAACGCTTCTTTAAGTGGGCCTCGGTACCCTTGGGAAACAGCGAGATTTATCAAAGTGTACATCCATCCCTGGAGGAACCAAGGATCGTTCAATCGGAGCAGCATTGGAAAGTAACTTCCACCGACAGCGAAGAAAAACAATGCAATTTTTTTCCCTCCGAAATGACCTCAACCTTATATTTCGATTCTAAGAGATGGAAACGGATTTCGATTACAGATGGTAATTTGAATTGAAAAGTATGTATTACTTAACGGAATTGCAATACAGTAAGTGTATAGGAATACAGGAATGACGTGCAATTTTAGTACTTCAGAGATTTTAAAACCATCATTGCTAACAAAACCTAAAAATTTAATTTCAACTAAGGGCCCCTCTTCCACTTGCGAATTAATTTTAAAACATAATATAGATTCAAAAGCGCAGTTGTTACGTATTGAAAGAAAAAATGTTCATTGCGGCCTTTTAAACCTGTAAGTGTTTTCGACGAGATATATCATTCATCAAGATCTGACCAATTTTTCTAATGACGAGATATCTCGACATCAAGACATTATCGATATTTGATGATGGCAAGATCAAGATCTGGTCAGTCTTCTTCTAATGACGAGATAACTCGTTCATTAAGATCGGGTCAGTTTTGCTAATGACGAGATACCTCGTCGTGAGAACCACCAGAAGGGTTAAACTAACTCCTAACATTAAGAAAATAATTAGAAATATATCTATTTTTTCAAAGTACTAATTTTTAATTGTCTTGTGAGTGACTTGGCACAAGTGAAGACCCGAAATCGAACATTTTTATTTAAAAATGGAGGGGTTCTCATTAAAATTACCCCCTTAAACAAAAACCACTTATGACAAAGTTTTGAAGTGGTGATAAAATTTGATTCTTTGAAATCTTTTTTCTGATATTTGAAGTAACAAAAAATAAAAAAATGTAGCTTATTGCTGAAAAATAATATAACATTCTTGAATCATTATTCGAAGCCTTCTGAAAATTTCTGAAACTTTCATCCAAAGGAATGCTTTTTTTAACAACCAAAATTAATTATTCTATCTATCGATAATACTTATGTTTGTAGTGTCAGCTATAGATATAATAGATATGTATAATGCCTTTTTATATTGGAATTATGCATTGTTTAAACATTTTTATGGACATAAAACCGAACACTTAGATATCTGAAATCGATCGTGCATGTTGCAAAACAAGAATGTTACCTATTGTTATTTTACATCTATATTCAATATACGTCACTTATAATTAAGTGCTTATGATCACATTTTCGGTACAGGGTCTTGTTAATACCGTAATATATTTTTATAACTTCGACAAGCGCTATAAATGTGTGTATTGCTGATTATTCTGCTGATATTATATTTCTGATTATAAAAATTGTAAGTTACTTACAAAAAGTTGAATAATATCTTGAATTTTATAGTACATAAAATAGTTACGCCTGTTATAATTTTAAATTATATATGAAGTTTTTATTTCAGAAAATAGTGTAACCACAAATATTTTCTCCCCCCTATCGTTAAACAAAATTGAAACTAAGAGCCAAGTAGAAGACCTAAAGCCAAAGAGAAAAACAATTCCCCTTTATAGAATAACAAAAGATTTATGTCATAAAACACATAATTTAAGAAAAAGATACAATTAATTATTTTTTTGAAATAGATCACCAATTAAAAAAATAAATGTTCAGTAAATATACTAACAACTTTTCGAAATTTTAAATGCCGTTTAGTCATTGATAGTATTTTAATTAAATGGTGTATAATTTTAAAGTAAAAGTAAAAGGCACACAAATTAGTTTTCAACAAAAAGCAATGATGTTCGCCACAAGCAATATGAATTATTATATTACATTGTTGATAGTAAAATTTCCCCTTAGAATGAAAGGGAATAAACACACACAACAATTTAAAAATTTATAACAATGACGACAAAGATGGATTTTAATTACGTCCTAAGAAGCATTCCATTTTTCTTCTGCATCTTTATCAATTCGTTGTTACCCTACAAGAGAAGAAGCTGAATTGATTTGCCTTTCTACGTTTTTTAGTACAATAAGACTAATTAGAGAGAAATGAAACTGGAGAACTCTGCTTAGGCTTAGGTTTATACAGAAAACATTAAAAGGCATTTCTAAGTTCCAACGAAAAGTGCATTTTGTTGAATCGAATTAAAATAAAAATATTTTATTCTTATGTCAAGAATATTCAAAGGTTTACCTTTGACCCTTTAGACGTTGAGTCATTATTATGTAACCTGGTTAGAAATTTATTTAAATTTTTACAATTTCACTGGGGGTTTCCTAAATTACTTTTCATGACATAATGATTTTCAGTTTCAGTCTAAAACCTCCTCTAGACTAATGTTAATTGTAATACAAGCCTAGGGGCATTTATTGCCCAATGCGCTAACAGCTATTGAAATTATTATCGACATCACCATGACAACTGCTTGTGGCGCCTCAATTACTTTCGCAGCACGATGCAAGTGATGATTTACGAACGCTTTGTCATATGTAAAGCTATTCTATAATATAAGCGTTATTGCTTCAGAGACCACAATTGAATCAATGACCATTTTTGTTTATTTCAATTGTTATGTTATAGAATAGATGGCCATTTTGGTGAAAATAAGTGTTCCTCATCATTTCAAAAAGACTTAACCTCATTTATTCTTCCTCACTTATTCCAAAAGCAAGCCCCGTAAAATTATTTTTGTTATTTTTGGTAGGTATAACGTTATAAGAGTTGTGTTGTCTATCTGGTATAGTAGTCATAGCGTTTGTTTGCCATCCAGTAGGTCCTGGGTTCGAATCTCGATTTGTAAGCGCATGAATGTTGATGATTGTTGGTGTTAGTAATGGCGGTTATCCACTGTGTCTCCCTCAAATAGTCACCAGTTTGTCCCTTGTAGTATCGAAGAGATCAGAGGTCGGGCATTAGAAAAAATATTAAGAGTGTGATGGACATTTTTTGTGACTGTCAGAGCCAAAACCGAAAATACGTTGAGATGATATTTGTAATGCCACTGAACTGATTGCTTCGATGAAATTCTTTATTTTCCACTATACGTGGTCAAATATTCATTCCATGAAACAGACTTTGGGTGATCTAAAATAATTAGAACACGGAATATTTTTCGGAGCAATATTACCAACTGAAAGTACCGTAATCGAAAATTAATTTAGATTTGAGAACCTGAAGGACACAATTCCGTAAGAAACATTATCCATTTGCACTTTCAGGAAAAGAGAAAGACAACAATTTCAAATTCCTATATACAACTTCTGTTAAGGGGTGCCAAAACAGAGAAAGTTAGAATAATCCTTACATTGATTGTGTAAATATGTGTATCAATTTTCACTCAACAAAAAAAATTCGAAAAAGAGGTGGCCTATATGACTAAGAAAAGCACATATTTCAAAAAACATGATGATTTGAAAAAAGTTTTGTAATATACCCCTTCTCAAAAAGACATGACTTTACGATGAAATATTTAACAAGTCATCTATTGAGTGAGTTCGAAACTCAATTATAGAAACTGTCAAAGTTAAAACTTCTCATTCCTTTCAAGTACAAAGGATGAAGTTTTGAAATTGAATTATTAATCTGCTCCTGTACCACAAATGACCCCACGAGGTTTACAGAAATAAAACGGACAATAAGGAAGATATATATATATATTTAACACACATAAAGATTAGCCGTACAAAACAAAATTGAGGTAATCGAAGAAATTTATATCCACAAATTTCTACACTTTAAAGATGAATAAAGTGGTCTTGAAATCTACCCCAATGACTTCACGTGGATTACCATACAACACATATTTTCAAAAAATACTCAAAGAAGAATGAACTTTCTCTCTAGGGAAACAGTCTCCTCAACCAAACGTATGGATATGCATAGATACAATGATCTCTAAAGACGTGCATATCCATACGAAACATTATTACTTTAATACGCCTCCCCAATGGCGAAATGATCTTAACCAATAGATACCTAACACCAGAAGGTACTTGCAACATAATATCTCATTACTTTTGATAGCTATCCGGAATAAGTTGAAAATGTTTGAATGAACCCTTCTTCTGATCAACTTTCTTAGAAATGTATTTTAAGCCCCTTCTTACTTCTTGGATGTCTTTTAATGAAACTCTATTACAACCGTGACCCAATTGCACACTTGTGATGCTATTGAGCTGAGTAAACAGTAGTAATAAAACTAAAGCTCAGTGGAATCTTAAGAAGAAGGCTTCATATCCTCAACGGGCATCGAGGTAAGGCAAATTCTACTTTACAAAGACTGCTTACGGCATTTTCTGGCGAGGAAAGGGAATTGATACGTCGAGAGGGAGTAAAATGTAAGGTCCTAAGTGGAATTTATGATCCAGTCAAGTCAAAGAGTATCACTTGTTCCCCTTACTCTAGAGGTACTTTTCTGACGTATGTTTTGTCGGCTTTCCATGAATGGATATCCCCGTCGTCTTTCCCAAAATCTCCTGAAACCTTTATTACGATGGAAAAGGACATCTGAGGAGCCAATTCCCAACGCCTCTTACGCGTTGTACCACTTTTACTTTTCATGCTTGAGAATTTTTTTTTATCCAGCAACAGGGCATAAAAAATTGCAAGAATAAAACTTTATTCAAGTGAATGAAAATAACATTTCTGGTGATGAAACAATGTTTGAGAAAGTATTTGAAATCAATTCTGCTTCCAGATAATTGTCAAAATTTATTTTAATAGAGCTTTCACAATTTTATTTTCGTTCCAGATGAATAGCTTTTTCGTATCATTGCTACTAAATCGATGAAATGTTTGGAAAGATATATCGGAATTTTAAATGAATTTAATTTTATAGTCCTGTCTATGATGTCATTATAAGTTGTGCAATGCTATTGCGCATAAAAGTATCCAGAGTAAAATTGTAATTATATCGCAACTATGAGTATTAAATTCCAACTATATTGTAAGCTCTACACCTCATAAAATGTCGAACTTCATACTAAAAATACATATGTTAGTCTAGTAAGATTTCTTGCTTCTGGTCTGAATGAAAATAATCATTAACTAATCTAAAATGTGCGTGTGGGTAAAATGTTTAATACCAGCTTTGGATAGTAATTTACAAATCAAATGTACAAAACTATGAATTTAAATGCATAATCCTTTTACTATTGCCTTAAGCTTAAATAATTTCTCATAAATACGAATTTTTAAAAATGCATTTAAATGAGACGAATGTAATTTGGAAGTAAACAGCATATATAACAGGTTTCACAAATTCTCCTTATTTGCATCTTTCCATTTCCATCATGCTCGCATGTTATTCTATTTGTAATCATGCTAAAAAATGCCGGAAATAATGTTTTCGACACGGTCGAATACTTTGATGAGAAAAAATTCTTTAACAGCCCCCAGTTCTCATCTATAACCATTCCTCTTTTACACACTATTTCTATTTTGAACTTCGGCGGGCGCTTGAACTCAACAACACTCATTATTTATTCTTATGAGATGCATGGTAAGATTAATCATGTCACACAACATATATGATATAGTGCATGAAGAGTTCATACCAACTAAATTTATTTCCCATGTCGTTCGTCTAGATATAATTACACCTACTCCTCGGTTTACGACCTATGCGACTTACGACCATCCGCACTTACGACCACAAAAAAAAATAAATAAAAATAATAAAGAAAGATAACTACATTGGTAGGGTCAAAAAGATACAATAGACTACATATTATGTATATGTATATATATATATGTATATGTACATATATGTGTATGTATATATGTATATGTATATGCACTCATGTCCAAATTTATCTTTACATACCAAAAATAATGATATTCCATGAAATATCCAATCGATGTAATCCATTTTTGCAGGGAATGTGTGAAAGACGAGCCTAATTAGCATTATCCAATCAAAAGTGATCAAACGATTTCTGATATGCAAATCAAGGCGTTACGTCATCCGACGGTGAATCAAGCGCTTTGAGCAAAGTGAATATCTGAGTGAATTTCTGCAATACAACGCGTTTGATTTCAGTGTGTAAGGACTCAAAACGGTTTGTTATGGCTCCGAAGTATCATTTGGAAGAATCTATGAAGTGGCGAATTATCGGCCGTTTAGAAGCAGGGAAGCAGCGAGATGGGTGAATATTTCAAGACAGGCAGTCTCTACGCTATGGAAACAATTTCAGAACTATGGAACTGTTGTAAGGAGGCCTGGACAAGGTCGTAAACGAATAACAACTGCTTCTAAAGATCGATATCTGGCAATAACTACCCGTCGTAACAGGAAGTCGGCAGTTAAGTTCAGAGGTTGCAGCCGCCACTGGAACTGTTGTATCACGGCAAACTGTAAACAGAAGGCTTAATGAAAAAGGCCTTTACGCCAGAAAGCCAAGGGCATGTGTTTCACTGTCTTCACAACAAAAGAAGGATCACTTTAGTTGGTGCAAATAACATCAGAACTGGAGTGAACACCAATGGACCCATGTTCTCTTTACTGATGAGTCGAGGTTTAGTTTAACATCTGATTCTAAACGTGTTTACATCTGGAGGGAGTCAGGAACGCGAAATCTTTCTTCGAACGTTATGGAACGTGACCGTTTCGGTAGTGCAGGTGTGATGGTATGGGGAGGAATAATGATCGATGGACGTACGTAACACGTTTTCAACAGCGGATCTGTGACCGGCCAGAGATATCGGGATGAGGTCTTAGAACCGTATGTAAGACTTTTCAGAGGTGCATATGGATCCGACTTTTTATTTATGGACGATAATGCTCGTCCACATCGAGCAAACCTCATTGACGAATTCCTTGAAAATGAAGCCATTGAGCGAATACCGTGGCCAGCAAAATCTCCTGATCTGAACCCGATAGAGAACATATGGGACTACCTTGGAAAAGCAGTTGCACGAAAACATCCTCCTCCTAGAGATATAAATGCCCTGAAGACCGCATTGCTTGAGGAGTGGAACTTAATTTTCCAAACTGTGGTTAACAACATTATTGCCAGCATTAAAATACGTTGTGATATGTGTGTACACGTCAGGGGAGATCGCATTCCATATTAAATTCATAAGCCTTAATTTTTATTCTATTCTTATTTATTTTTTCTGAACTCTCCTTGTCACATATTATTGCAATTTTTATTGTTTCATACTACAGTTTTATATCATATGCAGTGCTCTCAAATTTTTTCCTTTGTATTTATGTGTTATGATGTTATGTATCATTTCACACAAATTCATAAAATTATAGTTCACAGTTTCTGAGAAATC
The DNA here is from genome assembly GCA_933210815.1 of Meta bourneti. NCBI lineage: Eukaryota > Metazoa > Arthropoda > Arachnida > Araneae > Tetragnathidae > Meta > Meta bourneti. The sequence goes on along the minus strand of OW119934.1, from coordinate 2,768,409 downwards.
CGTGATTTTATGCATGTAAAGAAAATTTTGGACATGAGTGTATATGTATACATATATATGTGTATATATATATATATGTGTATATATATGTATATATATATGTGTATATATATGTATATATATATATATATGTATATATATATATGTATATATATATATATGTATATATATATATGTATATATATATATATGTATATATATATGTATATATATATATATATGTGTATATATATGTGTATATATATGTATATATATATATGTATATATATATATGTATATATATATATGTATATATATATATGTGTATATATATGTATATATATATATGTATATATATATATATATGTATATATATATATACCAGTTTGTAGCAAATTCTAAGAAAATTTACATCTTCCTGTGATATCTTTACCTTTGGGGCGTCTCATTAGACTTGATTCTTGGGAACAAACAGTGACCGAAGGAAAACAGATCAATCTTGTCAAAGAATTACATAAATCGGGATGAAATGGGTAAAATGGATTATAGAGTAAAAACAAAAATGGATGGTCGAAAGAACTGTATTTTGAATGAAAAAATTTCTGAAATTAATTACGACAAATATAAAATGTAGAGTTTACAAAACGGTATAAAATATTCGACATTACAAATGTACCCAATTGGAAGCTTACCAATTTTAGAATTGCTAATTCAAGGCAAACTCCTTATTAAATTATGGTACGAAATTCTAATTATAAAAGAAATGTAATCTTTTCGAATCTTAAGCAAATTATTAACCCCAATCTTATTAATTACCTTTTCATAACACGCACAACATTACGTATAATTGATAAAAATGATTTTGTGAAATTATTTACGTGCATCAAATTATTCATCACCAAAAAATTACATTAATGCAATTGCGCTTAAAAATGAATTAATCGATAAGCCTGATTTGCCTCATTTTGCAAGCTTCATTAACCATTTAAAATGAGAAATATATATTAAAAACACATAGCTATTTCTTCGCTATAACGTATTCATGCAATCTTCTCGCGTTGCTTATTATTTTCTTCTCTTCCCTTCGCTTCTCCAGACAACATTCTAACAAAGCGTCAACTTACATGTTCTCGAAGGGAGGAAAAAAGTGCGGCTGTTCTGCTCTTTCAAGGAGAAAGACGAAAGCAGAAAAAACAAATAGCGAGAAGCAATATGTCTTGATGAGCAAAATAGCCTACAGCGGTTGGGAAGAGTGAATCAAGTAATTGTCATTTTTTCAGCCCAAATTGTGTGATGTCGCAAAAAAAAACCTAACTTGAGTAGTCTAGAATATTCTTTGTTTGGCTACTATTAGTAATTTATTAAGTTGTCCGTCACTCTAATTTTTTCGGGTATGTCGTGTGTTACATTCTAGAATATAATCCAGAAAAACGTATATTTAAATAATTCAATTTATAACGCTTTCCCTGTTTTTTCTTAACGTAAAACCAGTGGAATAAGTCTTTGAACTTTGATTTGTTAGGTAGAGTTGACACGAATATTTTCAACAATTTTCTGTAATTGTAAACACCTAATATCAAAACCTTCGAGAAAATGTTATATTTTAAACGTATCAGACATATTTTGTGGGCCACGGTAGCCCGGTTGGAAGAGTAACGGAGGGTTGCGAGTTATTAAACTCGATCCAAATAAAGACCGTCGTGTACACGGGGGCTGCTGCCTGTTAAATCTGCCGTGGCCTCAAATGTCCTCACGTTGGCATGGTGTGGAAGTTTGGAAAGTGGGGTGCCAGCTCAGGGGTTCACTTCGTCATCTGACCGTGGTTAAAATTATGTGGTGTTGTCCTCGGATCGTTACCTCGGACCGTCGCCAATAGTTGTGTTGCGACGTTAATTAATTAGCAGAAATATTTTGTATTTTACGATGAAGTTAAATTTAAGGCAAACCCATTGATTGCAGCTCGATAATTCTGTACCACTTTCAATACTATTATCAATTCCAGGTAGAGCGAGTACAGGCACGAATACCAGGATGGAAAGAAGCCTGATGGGGCCCATGTGTCTCAGACATTCATAGGAAAGCTATCATACCGATTTGAGTAACATTCCCTTGCAGGGTGTACAGAAGTGGCAGAACAGTAATCACGCGATTCCATGTCGGAAACAAACTCGAAAGTTCTTTTTTCGATTGGATTCCGCAGATGCACATGAGTACCTACAACGCACACATTCAAATTTGCATACGTCATAAACCTTTCGACACGAATATCTCGAAACAAGGACACTTTTCAGTTTGGTTTTCGACAAGAAACCGTGTAATATGAGTATTGTGCCGTCGTGATTCTGATCGCCGCGTATACCTCGTGACGAGATAACGGATAGAGGAAATCTTCACTTTCAAGAGGGGAAGTTCAAAATTTCGCACTCGTTATCTGCCAGATATTTACTCTCCCTACGGAGCGTAAGCAATCAATCTATCAAGAAAATAAGTTATTATAATTTTAGCACTTTTTACTTTTATGATTAAGGGACAAACCGGACTGTGTAACAACTTTTTACAAAGTTGCTTTCCAGGAAGTGCTTGTTTCAACTTGAACACTCGCATACTCTATACGTAACTATGAGAGGATTTTTCTGTGTAAACCTAAACAACCGGAAGAAGAGTGGTTTGTTTGGGATTTTTAAAAAGCAAGAGCCATATTTGATCATTTTGCGTAAACACAAGACAGACAACATCAAGTTAACCGGAAGATCAAGTACTTCAGGTTATGAACTAAATGGATATATCACCGTTCTGGCAATGTTTGATGTTAACTTTCAATATAAGCGACTTGATGAAACTGCATAGGATTAACATGTCAAGTTACTCCACAAGGGATACAAAAGAGATACTAACTCCCCTGTATTTCGCTTTATGATACTTAATATGATACATGAAATAATCCATGCAGTTTGCTCAAAAAACATGCGATGATCGTTACAAATGGTTTGCTTTGTATTATACATCAAAAATAAACGGCGTATTCAGTAAAAGTGATTTTTCCACAACTAAAAGTGGTACTACTAAAATGGAAAGTGAATGTGCCCAGAATAATTTTCAAAAATAATAATTTTTGGGAAGTAAATTATGTTTTGCATATGTTCACCATATTTTATGTTTACTTGTGATGAAAGAAAAGAAATAATATGATCGCTATTTAAAATTTGTTTATAGTTAATTGATACATTTATTGGTTTAGATGTGTCCAATTCAGTTTCAGTTGACGTTGAGTGGAAGACTTGTTATACTTCATTTTATGCAAACCGTGTGTCGAGGAATTGCAAAGGTTGATCCATTGTGTTTGGTTAACGTACCTATGTATTGGATATGATTACTTATTTTAAGGCATGGGAACCAAGTAATCTTGAAATTCTTCAGCATAATTTTGTTATTCTGAAGATTACTGTTTCACAATTTATTACACCAATGAGATTTAAATAAGTGTTAAAAATTAAAATATTTACTTAGGGGAGGTCTCTTATTTTCATTTGAGTAGATTTAAGATCATTATTATCTCAAACATAAGACTATTGAATAAATGAATTATTTTTAGATAATTCTATTTAAATCGGAATAACTATTCGATGATATCGTTATGATTGATTTGTGGAATTTCTTCTAAATTTTTAATTTTAGATATGCTGGGACAATTCAGTGTTTTGAATTAAAAAGAGAAATTGTACAATGTCAGGAAGGTTTAAAATTCTAAATTTTGAAAATGAAAAATATTCTAGGCTTATGTACAAGTGAGTTATGTGTGAATTAATGTATACAAATAGTATCTACTCAATTCAACTAGTATTTTAATACATTTATCATGCCATTCATATATAAAGAGCGTGGAAAGGTCATTCAAACTTCATTTCTGTCCTGGTATTGCATGACTCTAATTAAAAGTTCTGTTGAAATAATGTGATGCATTCCATTAATACTAATATACCCATAGCATATCATTTTTGCATCGATACAACTCTTAGAGAATACTGTAGTAGAGTATAGAATTTAATTTCTGAGCCCAAAAGATCTTGGCCTCATTTCCCTATTTGTTATCTATTCTTGGTTCCTTGCTGGGAAAGACTTTGCAGATGACATAAAACAATATTCCGCAGTACTCATGCAAATGACTTTACCTTTCTCGCCAGTTTTTAATGGAAAACGCCATACCCGTCTTTTGAATGCCGTTTCAATCGCAAACAACTTCCACTCTATTCCGTTTGAACTTTTCTCTATACTTGAGAACATTCCTCCAATCAGGGGAAGCTTTCCAGCTTCTCCCGGCTTTAAGCTGAACTACTTTAATTTCCGGTTTGGATCCGGGCGGTCTCTTATTTTCTCTCATTACGGGTCGAGACTGTCTTTTAACATGCTTGGAGGGTCCCAATTTCCCTCCAATCTTGCCCCCTCCCGTCTTCTATTTTCACCTATAATTCGCTCTTTCCCTTCGGATTCTTCCTCCGTTTTAAAATCCTTCCCCCGGTGCGATCCATACACAAGTAATGAGGGTTTTATCGGGATTTGGTGGAGCCCAAATCAAGAAGAAAGGATTTCTGTGAATGATTCGGTTCGTATTTCAGGAGACAGAGCGAACTTACTCTTGACACGTTCGACCTATTTTCGCTTCGCACACACCTTCGCTACTCTTGATGAAAATTTACACATCCATTCGACTTCGGATGTCTACAGCGCTTGGATTGCTTTTCCTCACAACACACACAATGATTAAATAACCACATATATTGCTTCAAAGTATTCAAGGAGATTCTATTGGTCAAGGAGGCAAAATTGCTTACAAGTCATAAAGGGAAGATAAAAAAGGTTAGAGTTGTATATATCACACGAGTACCACAATTTAGGTGAAAGTAATGAATAGCAGCTAGCAAACCATTTCTCCGAATGAACGTTCAATATTTTATATTCGCTGATTGAGTATAATGTAGGCAGAACAGATGATTACATCAGGTGTAGCTTTGGATAAAAATATACTATGGTGTCTAAAACCTGATTTGTTTAAAAAGCTTATTCATTTGCTAATGCAACTTATACTGTCTTACATTGGGTGTATTACATTGAGACTACTCGCTTAGCAACTTCACACTTTATGATGATTTCTATTTTATTGCCAGAAAACCCAAATCAACCAACCAACCATTTTATCTCAGCTATAGATGAAACTTGGTTCCATGCATGAATTTGAAAAGAAACTCGCATATTAAGGTTAAACGTTTCTAAAACACCTTCTCTTTAGCTTCTTATAATCTATTTTATAAACATTCATACTAAATTATTTTAAAATAACACAGGTTCTTATGTAGTGAAGAGTAAAATCAACTGAGCAAAAACGTGTTTAAGAAAATGAATACTTAAATGTCTTGGAAAGATCTTCGCAATTTTAAAGAAATGATTTAAGCAGGATTAGTATACTTTGAGGAAATTAAGTTGAAATGTTTTATACCCCGTGGAAAGACCTGAGGATGTAATTAGACATAATAGGTGATAGTCGAATTGCTTAGAGTCCTGGTCACCACTTCAACAGGCTGACTTCGTGTCCCGGTTTCTGAATGTTCGTAGTGATTAGGAACCCACTTTAAGACGTAGGTAGGTGAATTTGCGTCAAACTGGAGCAACAGAACGGGATATTGGCGACGGTCCGAGATCAATCCCGAAGGGAAAGTTCCGAGGACAACACCTCGTCGTTTTGAGCCAAGGTCAGATGACTAGGTCAACACCTGAGCATGCACCCCAAACTTCCACACCACGCCACCATGAGGACATTTGAGGCCTCGACAGATTTAAGGTGCACCATCCCCACATACACGACAGTCTCTGGATCGAGTTTTGAACTCGCAACGCTCTGGTTGCTAATTCTACCAACTGAGCTACCACGATTCTACTTTAAGCCATACGTTCCCGTCTAATTTGCCTTCCTGCAGCAAAAAAATGACCATAGAGTGACAAAACAAACTTAAGCATAATAGGATATATATTAAAGCAAGAAATACTATTACTTCAATATAAATTTAAGAGACAATTTCTTTTCAATATAAATTTTTGTTGCATAATTCTATTATATCTATCATTAAACAATGTGACAGCAATTACATCCATAAAATTTTTCATTTGATCTCTTAGAAATAATTTAAAACAAACATTACATTCATACACACATATATATATATATAGACACACACCATTAAGTTACAAAACATTTCTGCAATTTAAATCTGATGAACTAGCGATAGTTCTCGTTCACAAAATTTAAAGGAAAATCTTTCATATACGCTTATTTTTCTCCAAAGAACTGCTTTGTTTCAGTGTGACATAAATTCAACTACCAACTATACAGGGTGATTCTACGGTCATGGGAAAAACTTCAGGGGGTGATAAAACACAACGAAACAAACACTTTTCACCATAGAATGTATGGTCGCTAGAGGGCGCTTTCCATTTCGGTACAAACACACGGTCCGACGCAAGTTGGAAAGAAGAGGCATTAAATATGGAAACAACGCTTTAATGTCAAATTACACCAATAACTGCTTGATAAAACGAGATAATACAATTAGATTTGCATAAATTAAAGATAAGTACAAGGAACAACGGGTAAGAAAGAAATGACACGTACAAAACATGAGAAACTTTTCACATGGAAATGAAACGACCTGTACAAACATTAGTCGTTAAGTACAACTCAAATGCACAATTACAGAAGCTGTTCAAAATGTGGACCACCACACCTGATGCAGGCCTCGCATCGCCGACGTAACGCTTTTATACAAGCGTTTGACTGCGCTCTCTAGCGGCCAACCGCTGCACTTGCGACCATACATTCTATGGGGAAAAGTGTTTATTTCGTTGTGTTCTATCACCCCCTGAAGTGTGTCCCATGACCGTAGAATCACCCTGTATATACTAATCAACCTAAAAAATTTGTCTAATATTTCACATATTTTATATATTTGTGTTTTAGTTTTAGTTCATTTGTTACAATCTGGTTTCATAACCATTTGATTTACGATTAAAGGTTTGTCTGTAGGAGATTTCTTTTCCTGTGACTACCTTGAGTGTATTTCTCTTTTTTGTACAAGTAAAAACTTTCCTTGATTGTCTGTTCCTTTATTTGACAGAAAAACACTGGCTTTTGCCTTTTAGCTTGGTCAAAACTGCCTCTTGCGCCATTAAACCACCTCAACTAACTGATTCGAGGTTATCTTATATTTCTAGTAACAAGACAAGAAAACATTTAAGTATCTTTTTATATTCATATGGGTTGATACATCGTATTGAAGGGGCCGTCGGGGCTTAGTTGGTATGCCCGCTTAGCCAGCGACCTGCGAGTTGTAGACGGCGCAAGTTCTAATCCTCCCTGGGTGTTTTTTCTTTTTTTTTTCTTGTTTGTTACTTGAATTGGTTTTTTTTGTCTTTCTCTTTAGTGTTCGTAAAGCTTTCCTTGTGTGTGTGCATATCCATTACTTGATGTTGCCTGCTTGACGCAGCATGGCCAAAAATGGCCCTTTGCGCCATAAAACCCCAATCCAATCAACCATTGTATCGATGGGGCCATCGTGACTCAGTGGGAATACCCACTGCGCTAGCAACTTTCGAGTTGTAGGTGGCGCAAGTTCGATTCCTGCTAGGTGCATTCCTCCCTGGGTGTATTTCCCGTTTCTGTGTCAGTAAAAGCTTTCACTGTGTGTCAATTACTTGATATTGTATGTCTTGAGTCAATTACTTGATATTGTGTCAATTACTTGGTATTGAATTATGTCAGGCGCAACATGGCTAAATATGGACCTTGCGCCATAAACCCCCAAAATGAAACAATCAACCAACCATTGTATCGATACACGTATGCAATGATAAACAAACATTTTCGTGTATCAAAACAACAATTGGCAACAAAAAAGCGGTGCCGCTTAAAACCGAAGTGTTGGTAGCTGAAGCGTGTAGTAGATGACGTTTGAAAGCAAATAACCAGTCTGAGGCATTTTCTCTTCCAGCACGTGTCGATCCGGTAGATGATGAGATATGGGAATATGTAAGAGCGTTTAAGCGTAATTATCAATTACATGGGGTTTCTGAAATAGTTTATCGTCTCATATAATTAGCAATTGTGAAATACGCTGTCCCTCCATGTAGTGCATCAATTGAATTGAATTTATGGTTACCCTTTAATAGCTATTCAGAGGGGTCTTAAATGACCTATCATTTAGTATGCACTAAATGTCCTCGGACAATCTTGATTAAGTAGGATGCTCATTTGTAACTCTAAGGTCCGGTGAACTGGTCAAGAGAATGGTGTTGGGATGTCCGTCTAGGTGAAGATTCGCGAAATGAGTACGATGAGTCCGTAAAATGATCGCCATCAGCGTTAATTGTTATCTGAGAACTTTGCGAAATACACAACGAAGCCCACTACAATCAGTACCTCAGGAACAAAACATACTAGATTTCTTTGCTACAAAAATTGTGAGGAAAATATATATGTTGTGAGCCTTAATACGAAAACTCATTTAAGAGATATTAGAGATACAAAATCGAAATTAACATGCAGTAGGACCAGGAAAATTCTTAATGAGATTACAGATTGGTTGACAAATGCGCCTATGGAACAACATACTATATATTTCTCGTTTCTATAAAAATTGTGAGAAACATGTTGTGAACCTAAATACGAAAACTCATTTAAAAGACGTTAGAGGTACAAAATCGAAATTAACACATCGTAGGACTAGGAGAGTTCTTAGTGAAATTCCAGATTGGTTGTCACTCTAAGGACATTTTTACAATACGAAGGCTAACTGGACTGGAGTCTACGCGTGTGGTTTTCGAGTGATCCCTTTCGTGATGAGTGATTTAACCAAGAAATGTTTATGAACTTTGTTACAAAACTGGGTTGAGTAGTTACAATGCAAATAGAAACACTTGATTAATTGTTTGATTTTTAAATAAAGTATGAATCGAATGAAAAAAGTTATTTACAATGCGTCGTTCATACTCCCCAATCAAATATTATATACAACAGTAGAAGTTGTGGCAATGAAAAGTCAACTTATCCAAAAAAAACTGTCAGAAGTTATTGATGCGATATTACGAGAGTTTTTACAATTGATGGGCATCATAGTGATCAGCCACCTTTCACATTATTCGGTAGCGCTGTTCATAGCGATAAGTCACTTTTCAAATTTCAAAAAGGTTTCAAAAATTCCACAAATATAATGGTTTATCCACAATTCAAAAGGTCATGCTATCTTAAACTTTCAAGTATTACGAACTGATTCAAACACTCTTGAATGTTTTGTTTTTAATTTTTTCACTCCGGGATTTTTAATCTGTGGCTTGTCACTATGTTTTAAAGTAACCCTAAGAAATTCCTTTGAACACATTAAACGAAGATATGCAGTATTGATGAGGAGAAAAGCAACTGAACAACCAATAACAGTTAATTGTGATTGGTTAGGATAAGTTCCAAGAAATGCGTGCGTGCATTTATTTTAAGAAAGCATAGTGGTAGTTTAAATTTAAAATTTGGATGATTAAAGCAATGTTCTGGAAGGAAGATTGAGTTGTCTTTGTAGGACCGTAACAAAATAGTCAGTTTAAGAAGAAATGTTTGCACTTTTAGCCAAATTTATTTAAAGTTAAGTGTATCAGCTACTTCTATGCAAGATGAACCTTATATTAGTGAAAAATAGGAGAAAAAGGCTAGTTTGGAAAAACATATATACATAAACCCCCCATTTGGAATTTTAGAAACACTAATATTCAATAAAAAAGTAAGTTAAACTTGTTTGGATCTGACTGCAAAAAAAAATGTTTTGAAGGAAAAATCAAAAATCCTGAACACCCTTAAATGTGGTTCCAACGGTGAAACACGGTGGTGGAAGTATTCTGGTTTGGAGTTGTAAGGCTTGGTAGGTAGATATTTTAATTAACTGGAGCAACACAACGGGTTATTGGTGACGGTCCGGGATCAATCCTAAAGGGAAAATCCGAGGACACCACGTAATTGTGAACCACGGTCAGATGACAAGGCAAGCACTTGAGCTGGCACCCCACTCTTCAAACTTCCACACCACGCCAACGTGAGGACATTTGAGGCCACGACGGATTTGACGCTCACCAACCCCCTTGTACACGACGATCTTTGGTTGGATTCGAACTTTCAAACCCTCCGGTTGCTAATCCGTTACTCTTCCAACTGGGCTAACGTGGCCCCTTGTATGGTTTGGAGGGGCCTTGGTAATTTGACGACTTTTATTGATGAAATTCTCAATGCACGAAGATATGTGGACATATTAGAGCTAACCTATTTGAACGGTGCCTCAAAATTAGGTCTTCAAAATGATATCCGCTTCCAGCAAGACAATGATCCAAACTCATGGTTAGGGTGACTAAAGAATGGCTGCTGTATAAAGTTCCCAGTAGATTAGAAACACATTCACAATCCCCTGATCTCAACCCAATTGAGAGAACTTGTGGAAATGCTATCTTATAAGCTGTAATAGATAATAATGGTCTTTTCACTTAAGTATTAACATTTGTTTATATGGTTTTGCTGCATAATTTTACAGTATTTTTCGATGCTCAAATACTTTTCCCTTTGAAATTTTGAAATGTTATTATTTATAATTTGCTATTAGTTTAACAACTGTTTTTGAATTAGGATACTTGCAAATTTGATGAAAATAATTCAACTTTGATTTATTACTAATGAAATTATTGTAATAAAGAACCTTGTTCAAATAATTTTTTCTGCAGACTTGGATCAAAAAGTATGAGATTAAAAATGTATTCCATACATTTATATTATTTAATTTTGATCGATAACGCCGAGACTGGTCGGCTCAGGCCTCCAGAATATTTACTGAGAGCGCATCAATGGTACAGCCAGATAGGGCCATTGGCTCTCCAGTACAATTGTTTCTATATCCATTCAAAAATTCAGGTAATAAAAAATAAAGTGTTCGCCTCACCACCTTCTATTTTTTTAAATTTAGTATATGGTGGCCAATAGCGTATGTTATGCTATGCTATGCTTATTTTAATAATATTTTTTCATGGAAATAAGACCCTTTAAATGCTGTCAAAAATATTCAATTTTACTTTTCAAGAATGTCGCGTAGCACTTAAAATTTCGCTACGCTTAAACTATTAGAGGTAAACTTGTTTTGTTATTTGCTAGTGATACTTAAATGTATTGTTTCGTAATAATAAGTAAAAATATTTTTTTAAATTAGATTAGTTTTTAACAATTTGGCAAGAAACTTGCTGAAGTTTAGTTAAGATTTAATGAAAAAAGCCATCTTTAAAAAAAATTTGAGGCTTTTTTGTATAAGTTTATTAGAATTTTGTTAATGTAGTATCCTACATAGCTAATGCAGTTTCTCAAAGATTGCTTTTTCAACATAAGTAGCATCGAAATTTCGACCGCTAACGCGCGCTCAACGAGCGGGGACAATGGTATTCCTTTACTAGTATGTAAGCGCTTGAATCTCCCCAACCATCAGCTCAAGCACCTTTCTCGATGCGATATTTTAACATGATTCATTATTTCTATACATATGTCAATAAAGTGTAAGGAACTAAGGTTTTTCATGATCCTATAAATCTATTGTTGATAGTTCTAAAAAAGAAATCATCCAAAATCTCTTCTAATTATTTACCGGGGAAATGTTTGGGCTGCATATTGCTTCAGGGCTTTGTTTGCATAATAATTCCTACTTAGTAATAATATAGCACCTTCCCTACAACAAATTATAGAATAAACTTACAAGATATACTATTCTGAGCGCTCTAGGAGTGTTGTTTAATTCTATTCTACAAACAGCTGCTTTTTTATCCACCCAGCCTCTCACATGGGGAAGAATATTTATGTAGTGAAACAGTAGCTTTTTAATGTAAAAATCATCATTATCTTTGCTGATTAAAGCTTATTCCTATACATTTTAAATCGTTTAATACATAATACTCATTTGCTCTTAATTCATTCTTGAATTTAGGTATAATTCATTTTGGGATTTTGCGAAATTAATCCCTCAAACAAATCTGTATAGTAAGTAAAAGCAATTTCATGGATTCAGAAGAGACAAATAAATTTAATTATATCCTTTTATGGAGGAAGGCACATGAACATTTTCCTGCAAAAAGTACTTTTTAAATAATTAACAAGTTCACTCTTGTTGGAAGTTGTACAATGGTGCGTTCATATGACTAAGTCAGCCTCTTGTCATACACAAAAATCCAATCTCCTAGTATTGTGACATTGGAGTGCAACTTTTCAAGAATTGAAGATGATTGAAAGTAACTTTATTTATGAAGCTGTATTTAGTTAAAAATTGCATTCGTGAATTTCAACATTGAAATAGTCATTCATTGAAAGATCCGATGAATGCTTTCTTGGAGTTTTATGGGGCAGAAAGGACAGATTAAACACTTTCACGAATTTAATGCATCTCTCAATCTATTTGAATTAATATTTTATTTAAGGCAACTAATATTCAAATTAGCAACTTTTCTTACGGTTTTAAATAAATAAAAATTGATATTATTTTATCTGCTATGTTAAATATCACTGAGCTTCCACATTTTTCTTATCTATGCAGTTTTTGAACTGTTTTAATGAGGATTTATAGGGCACTACGTTTTGTGCTACTAGTTTCAATACTGTTCAAATATTCAAATATAGTTATAGGAATTTATTAATACTTTAAATATGTAGTTTATTACTCTGCCCCCTTTTATCAAAACAATTACAGTGTATTTTTTAAAATTTGGTTTTGGAGTGAGATGAACAGCAAAATTATGACGTGTATGTGAAATTCTGTATATATGCTTAATATATAATTTTGTGATAGATAATTTAAGTAAATGCTGTAAACTATTATTTATATTATTCGGTTAACGTTGAGTAAAAAGTGTTTTTAAGCAAATACAGTAAGCGCAATTCCCACTGGTTGAAAGGGAATCCCGATTTAATTTAGGGATTTCGAAAACATTTTCGTCCTTTCCTATAGGGAATTTGACATGCACTTAGGGATTTTTCATTTTTCGAAAGGGAATTTGAAGGTATTTCATTATTTTTTCTGATCGCGTTGGGTTTTCTGATAAGGGTCATTGCACAAAATAATTTATTTAAGCTTAACTATTCTAAAACTGCAAAAAGTGCTCACGCACTGTGATAGCATGTTTATATAGGAACTTAGAAAAAATAATCAGATTTTTAAAACATGGCTTTTTTTGAGAAAAATGAATTTAAAATTGGTCAAATTAAAAAATTCACATTTCCAATACTATTAACGTACTACTAATAAAATTAGTATCAATAGTTGCTCTAAAGTCTTACATTAGTTTTGAAAAAAAAATTGGGATTATCTTAAATACTTTAGCAGATGCGATTTTTAACTAGGTGATGTACGCTAAGAAAAATAAATTTTAATTTATGACGTCACTTTCAAAGTCCTGTATCTCGAAGAAATTTCTTTTTCGAGATTATAAAAAAGTATATTGATATAAGCTGGCCGAAAATGTACCTGTATGCAAAATACCATTCGATTCGAAGATGAACAGGTGAACAGCCCTACTTGGATTTGAATGGATTCACCAATATAGTTAGCACATATAATTAACTTTCATTAATTGTTAGAGAAATCGGGAACTATCAGGGGGCCTCATAGTGAAAGTCAAAATTGAGTTTTTTTATTGAAAATTCTTCCCCACGGCATCACCGTGTGTTTTGATCACATTCTGTGACCAAAGTGGTAATCGTGGAAACGTTTATAGGATTTAGTAGAGATGAATGAGAAACTTTTCTTTTACCGATAACATTGCCAACAATTGTTAGGTAGTAAAGTGAAAAACGGTTATTAATAAGATGGAAACTTCCGTTTACAGTTGGCGACGGGCCTCAGATTCGAGGTTTTCGCATGCTCCGTTCGATAGAAACGAAAGGGTTTTTCTGTGAAGCTTAATACAGAGGGCACAATCTTTCACAATTTGTTATGAAACTTATGTACTCGAATACTATTTCAGCATACCACTTACATTTAAGATTATCGCCACACGGCTATAAGCCAAATTACTTTTTAACCGAAAGAAGATGATGTTTACGCTGTACATCTCTCATTTTCGAATATACACAGTGCGTCAAATAAGTTTTAAGACTCGTCCCAGAGCGCTCGTTGTAATGGCGCTGTGAGTGTAAATGCGCATGCGTCATAACGTCCATCGTCTACTGGCACATTGCCAACAAGTTGTGCGCATTTCGTTAAATAGCTGAGAGAAGGCGAGCGTTCATTGCAGAAGTGAATTTTTTTCATGTTGATTTTTTTAAGATGGAGCAAAGAGCTGTAATTAAATTTAACGCAAAACTTGGTAAAAGTGCTTCGGAAACATACCAACCCATGAAACAAGTTTACGGTGACTGTTGTTTAAGTAGATCAAATGTTTTTGTGTGGCACAAACGTTTTTTGGACGAAAGAGATACGGTAGAAGATGATCAGCGTAGTGGAAGACCAATTTCATCTAGGACACCTGAAATTATTGAAAAAGTACGAAATTTCGTAACAAACGATCGCTGTGCGTCACTGAGAATGATGGAAGACTCTTTAAACATCGACAAAGAAACAATTCGAACCATCCTGCATGAAGATTTGGGCAAAACAAAAGTGTGTGCTAAATTTGTTCCACACACTTTAATCCCTGAACAAAAAGCAATGAGAAGTGCACATTGCAGACATCATTTCAGCCGCTGAAAACGATCCAAACTTCTTGAAGTCCACCGTATTCACCTGATTTAGCACCCTGTGACTACTCCTTATTCCCAAAACTTAAAATGAAGTTAAAAGAGTGTTATTTTGAGCGTATTTCGACCATACAAGAAGCTTCGACGCGTGCTTTGCAGGCCATTCCACAAAGTGATTTACAACAGGCGTTCGATTCATTAATAAATCGCTGTAAAAAGTGCATTAAAGCCGGAGGGTCCTATTTTGAATAAAAAACCAAAACAGGTATTAATTTCTTGTTTCCATTTCTTTTTACAGACCCAGTCTTAAAACTTATTTGACGCACTGTGTATGTATATTTTTTGTATCTCCTGAATAATGTATATTTTATCGCACCTTAAGATGCCTAATTTGTAGGTTTAGGACCTTTGAAATCCTAACACGGCCTTAGTGCTGAAGAAAAACTTGATATTGAGACTTGAAATCTAAACTAAAACCTAATTTATGATTTTCAGAATCCAAACATGTGAAACCTAATTTTCAATAATTTTCACTGCTATTGAGATAAAAAGATTTGATAAAAGGTATTTTTCTTTTGATAGCAGCTAAATTGCAATAGTTACAGAACAACATCCCATCTATTCATGCTTATTAGAGTCACAGATTCCGATCGAATTAGCACTCGATAGCAAACATGACCGTAGAGCGACAAACTAAACTATTCATGCTTAATTAGAAGTGTTTATTTTAGAAATTGTGCGTTTATCCCTTAACTGCTGATCAGTGTCCACGTATGGTCTTACCAGCGCAGAGAGTAAAACCTTGACACCATTATAGAAGCGTTTGAAACCTGGCATCGTCATCTCACCGTGACGAGTTGTCCTCGGATCTTTCTGATCGGGATTGATACAGAACCGTCACCAATAGCACGTTATGTTGCTCCAATGCGACGTAAAAGTTCACCTACCTACCTACCTTGAAACCTGGCGAATCTAAGAAAAATATCCTACTTGACCGATGTACCAGTCGCGGAAAAAACCAAAGCATCCCTCCGCATTCGAGCAATTTTAACAGTAGAGAAAATTCAAAGATGGCGTTTGATAGGAACTAACGTCTTCTACAAATTCAAATGCATAAAATTGGCATAAGGGGCCGTCTTCATATTAAATTGAGCACCAACTTCGTAATTTCCAATGAAAACCCCCTATTTCGACACACCAATTTCGAATCTATATCAAAATTCAACTTCACATACTAAATTTCATGTCATTAGGTCTTACCGTATGGAAGTTATGAGTACAGAAAGATTGGAGCTCCTAATGTTAAATCAGTTTCTTAGACTTTTATGGATATCTACCTAAATATTTCTATAGCGCTGATATTTTGTACCATGTTACTATTAATCAACCCAAACAAATCCACCTAATATTTTATTTTATAAACAATTTTTTATATGCAATAATTATTAAATTAATGTTTGAAAAAATTATGAATTGGAACCTTACTATATTTTGTGGGAAATTGATTCAGAAGGACTTCTAACATGACCATGCAAAATTTCAGCTCATTCCAATCGTTAGTTTTTGAAATACTTTAAATTTTCCTCATTATTGCGATTTTTGGGGTAACCAAAGGTTTAAAAAACGTCTGACAAACCTCGGATAATAATTCTTGGATCGTTTGCACATGTAATAATAAATATAATGATTCTCGGATCGTTTGCTCGCGTTGAGCAATACGTTTGAACGTGTTCACATTTGAAATTCCGTTAACTATAACTACAATTAATCTCGATCTACGAATAGCGATTTTCAATGTGGAGATGATCCCTGAAATTGACAGCAATTTTAACATTGAATATCTCCGGATATAAAGATAACAGTCATCAAATTTCATACTTTGAAATAGTGTTCAAATTTGAAAAGTTTACTTTTCTAATTGCAAATCATCCTTGCATTTATGAAGTTACTTTTTCATACAGAGTGCTTTTTTATAAATTTCAGTAAAAATCCCAAAACGTAAATAAGTATTGTTATTTCTCCATCCTCAATCCGATTTCTCCTCCTCCACAAAAAGAATTCTGATATAGTGCATTCGACTAGATTACCTCATTTTCCATCAGGCATCTGAATATCAAATTTCTCCTCTTCCAGTTAGTAAAAATAAAATTCCCATTCGAGTTGCTAATAACGCCAAAGTGTTTGTTTCTATAATACCAGTTCTTAAGGGAAGTCAGAGTACCCTTGCTTCACATCTTCGCGTAAAACCAAGTAGCCTTCGTTCTCGTTCAAAGAGAATTTAACGCGCACGGAATTTACGACTTTAACTTCCTTTCGGACAAGCAGCGAGTTGCACAAAACGACCTCACCGTAAAAGGGAGAATTTTCTCCCCCACAGCTTCGGATTTCATTCTTTCTTCAACCCAACCGATTATGAACTTTAACCTGTCATCGTATTGCAATCACCCGTAGAGAGTCTTTCTTCTCTCTTTGCATTTCCAATTCATTACACACGCGTCGTCCAATTATTTTTCTTGTGTGTGCATATCGTTACTGGAAAAGTTCTGAGAAAAGGTTTTGCCATCAATTCTTTACTTTTAGTTTAAAGCGATTTTGAGATTCAAACGTTCAAACGTTGTGGAAGAAAATGTTTAGAGTTATCTTTATCTTTTCATCATGCAAGAAAATATGATAATGATCTGAAGTAATGACAAACATAATGTAAATGATACTATTACATGATGCTTGAATGTATTCAATTAAGAATTAGTAATGTGTCGAATAATGTAAATAATTTATTTTCATGGTGAACAATGTTTTTTGCTATGCAACGTAATTTATTTGAATAACTCATTGTCATTTAAGTCATTCTATTGTGTTAGAAATTTTCGTTGGTTCATCCCTTACTATCTTTTGTATTTGCTTGCAACATGTCCTAATCTTTCTATCAAATGATATGAAAAGATTTTAGGTACTTTAATTTTTCAACGTACGAAGACACTTTGATGGAAAGCACTTTCCTCAACATTCCAGTCTCTCCTTACGTAGATTTTATTTCTATTTTTGCACTGATTGATAATGAAATGATTGTACTGATAATGATTTTGTAGTGATGATGGAATTAAATTCCACACACACATTGATCACAAAATACTTTGATTTTGAAGTTTTAAAGTGATTATACAAAACTTCATTACATACAACACGGCACACACATTTTCAACGTTTCAGGATGCTTGACGTGAATTAGTAGCTTAAAATGAACAGTTACTCATTTAGAAGTATACGGAGCTCATTTCTAGCCTACTTACAATAACGCTCTCGTTACAGACACCACTGACATGTCCGTACTGCTACAGAGAAGTTGTCACTATTGCAGATCTAAGTTCCTGAGATTTTCATCTTCCTTTTCACACGTTTTGTTGCGTCAAATTAGTGAATAAGATATAAAAATAAAAACGAATTCACATTAGAGTTTTTCTACTGTAACAATGAATTTAGAAATTGTTTAGTGATGTGATCATGATGTCGTATATGGCTCATCCACAAAACTTACAATACTGTATATTTGTTCAGTCACCATGCATAGAAAATTTTGATACAATACATGAAAAATGTTTGAATATTTTCATAAAATAAAAATTTAAGAATTGTCACAAAGTAGAGGAAATATGGAAGCATTTATGAAGGTGTAAGGATAAATTTTGAAGTCCCTATACTAGATGCCTTTTACTTTCATTAGCCATTTATTTGAAATTTGTATATTAATATTGTATTATTTGTGTATCAAGTGTTTAGGTATCATTTGTTTTGAAATGTTATTTTGTATCTTTGCTATATTGTATGTTTTGTATTGTTGAGAATTTAGTGAAAGCCTTTCAGGAACGGTAAACTTTCCCTTCTAAATGGGGGAACCTAAAACTAATCCCCTAAGTACAATTCTCACTAGAGATTAGTCCCTTAGCGGTCCCCTTTTCTCCCAGTCTTCGTCTCCTTATCTAAGTGGTCAATATAGTATATTGCCACCACCTTTCACCTTTGAACTCAAGCCGTCTCATTAACTTAGACCTCCCATGGACTCTCCTGCTTTCAAATCGCATATGTAATATCACATTTCTCTATCGTTAAACCACCGATTTCTACCAATGAACTTTCTTGTTAGATCTTCTGGTTCAATATATTTCTCTTAATCCTAATCCTTCTAGCGAGATAATTGAAAACTATTCATTCTTTCATGAGCCTCTTGGGCTAAGGAGCCCTCAGAGCCGTTCCAAACTCCAAACCCTTAATAACCTCCACGCCTTATGATGTAACTACTCGTCTAATGATTTAATAAAGAACTGTTATAGAACTTTCTTCCTCTCCATCTGTGGAACCATCATTATTCAATACAAATATATATATATATATATATATATATATATATATATATATATATATATATATATATATATATATATATATATGTATATATATATATATATATATATATATACACTGCTGGCCACCGTAAATGCAACACCCTGAAGGAAGCATGCAAATAATATGAAATTTACAACATGCATTAGCGGAGGTGAGATATGCAAATAATTAGAATTTCAGCGCAGACGCACATCACGCGCGCCTGTGGCGCCACTTCAAAGCGCTATTTATGGCTTGGAGATTTCGACGATTTCAAGTACGGCAATTGTGTTTTTCTTGTGGTTTTTTTCAAAAGAACGATCAATTATGCCTCATAGAAAACAGCGATCATCTTTTGATCAAGTATCCGAGTTCGACAGAGGAAGGATAGTGGCCTACCGAGATTGTGTGGATTATCTTTCAGGGAAATCGGTAGTCGTGTTGGACGAAATCAAACAACTGTAATGAGGATATGTGATCGTTGGATGCAGGAGGGTACGACGGACCGACGTGTTCGATCGCATCCACCTCAGTGCACCACTTAACGTGATGACAGGCATATTGTGCGTATGGCAGTGACGGATCGCTCAGCCACATCACGAACCATAGCACAGCACATTCAGTCTGTACCGCATCATCCAGTGTCTGCGCGTACCATTCGACGCCGTTTACAGCAGAGTGGTCTGTCCGCAAGACGTCCATTGCTTCGCCTACCCTTGACGCAGAACCACAGACGTTTCCGCCGCCAATGGTGCGATGAAAGAAGGATGTGGACGGCAGAATGGAATGAAATTGTCTTTACTGACGAGTCACGCTTCTGTCTGCAACACCACGATGGTCGGATTCGAGTCTGGAGACACCGTGGAGAGAGGATGCTGAACAGCTGCGTTATGCACAGCCACACTGGTCCTGCACCGGGTATTATGGTATGGGGCGGTATTGGATATCACTCTCGCACTCCTCTAGTACGCATTGCCGGTACTTTAAACAGCCAGCGCTACATCTCCGAGGTGTTGGAGCCAGTTGTCCTTCCTTACTTTCAGGGCTTGCCCACAGCCATATTTCAACAGGATAATGCGCGACCACACGTGGCACGCATTGTCCAAGGGTTCTTCGTTAATCGCCAGATTGAATTGCTTCCCTGGCCAGCTCGCTCTCCGGATCTTTCGCCGATACAAAACATGTGGCCCATGGTTGCTCAACGATTGACCCAGAATACATCCCCAGCTGCCACACCAGATCAACTTTGGCAACGTGTGGAAGCTGCTTGGTCTGCTGTAACCCAAGAACACATCCAAAGTCTCTTTGAAACAATGCCGAGGCGTGTGGCAGCTGTGATCTCCAACAATGGCGGCTACTCTGGCTACTGATTTTGGCAGAAACCACACTTCACAGAAGTCTATAACTTTAATCATTTGATACTTGGTCAACATGTTATCTACAAAATAAATTTTGTTGTGATATCTCTTGTCTTTCTTGGTGTTGCAATTTGGGTGGCCAGCAGTGTATATATATATATATATATATATACATATATATATATATATATGTAGTACGGTGTCTAGGGTGTGATGAAGTGAAGCTGGATGACACGGAGATTAGGACAAATACGACATTTAATTATTCTACGAACTACTATATACATGAAAGGTTACATGGATGCCGGCACAGCCTACACGCTGGCACATGCACGAATTGTATAAACGGCGCTCCACCTGCGCGTGGAAGCGTTCACAGTCACAAGTCCAGCTCAACTCGAACTGAGTTAGGGAAATAAAGTTACAGTTACAGTTCTACTCCGCGCGCTGGATGCGACCTCTGGTGGCGGCATGGGGATGGATTCCACAACTCGGCCATTCCTGAAACCCCATTCCGTCCTCGGAATCTCACCAGAACTGCATATCTAAAAAATTCAAAAAAAGGAAATTAAAAGTAAACAATAAAAGAAAATTTCGTAGTGTGCTGAAGTCTGGATCTCTCTAGCTCATTGCAATACTCCAAGGCTTCATGTGATCGGCAGCAGTGGACGTGAGACCTGGTCCTTCATGATGGCCAACTTTCTCCACATCGTACCGGTCATTCGCTCTGCCTGCTTTCACACGATAGGGGCCGAAGAACTTTGGACGTAGCTTCAGACCAGATCTAAACTGGGTTCTTTGGATGGCTACCAGGTCACCTATCTTGTAACAACTAGCTTTTTTTCTTTTCCGGTTGAAACTCTTGCGATTCTCTTCTTGTATTTTCAGGATATTTCGCTTTGCCTCATCTCGAAGTTTTTCACGATTCTCCATCATTGAGGTGATGTATTCTTCTTCGAGCACTTGCAAAATTCTTGAGTCGTCCGGACTCTTCATCTTCACACCTGTAAGCAACTCGAATGGAGACCATTTGGTGCTTCTGCTCATAGTGCTGTTGATTGCTCGCTGGACAGCATCTACATGTTTGTACCACTTCGTTGGGTCATCAATGGACAGCTTTGCCAATACAGGGATCAGTGTCCTATGCATTCTCTCAACCTGACCATTTCCTCTTGGAATTCCGGTGGTTATTCTGACGTGATCTATATCTTCTTTCCTGCAATACTCCTCGAATTCCTTTGAAGTGAATGCAGCACCTCTATCGGAAATTATTCTCAAAGGATTTCCAAATGTAGCTTGTTGCTGTTTCAACTTCTGTAATGCGTCCTGAGCGGATGTTGCTTTTACAGGGTACAGCCACACAAATTTTGAAAAAGCATCAACAACCGTGAAAATGTGATTGTAGAGTTTGTTCGTAGAAGGAAACGGACCAATAAAATCAATGTGAAAAGTACTCAAAGGGGTATTTTCCTTTGGTATTGGATTCAAGAGTCCTTCTGCTTTTCCTTGCTTTTTGTTCACTAGTATGCACTCAACACAATTGGATACAATATTTTCTACACACTTCCTAATGTTAGGGAAATAAAAATCTTGTTTCACGATATTTTCAGTCTTTGCAACTGCAAAATGACCTCGAAGATGTGCTTCTCTAACTACCTCGGTTTGCATGGAATGTGGGACCACGAGTGCATCCTTGTCATTAACAATTTTGTACAAAACACCGTTTTTTAAGACAAACTCACTTTCTTTACAGTCTTCCAACAGTTTTTTGATTGCGGAGACGAATTCATCTTTCAACTGTAATGCGGCAATTTTTTGAGTTACGTCATCACGTACAACCAACATAATGGGATTCCTACTAAGTGCATCAACGTGTTTCATTTGACTACCCGGGCGATGTTTTATCTCATAGTCAAAATCCTGGAGGAAGAGGGCCCATCTAGCGATTTTGGGAGTCAAATCCCTTTTATCCATGGTTTTCTGAAACGCAGAACAGTCGGTGTAGATTTGAAATCTAGATCCCAATAAGTAGTTCCTAAACTTTTTTAATGCCTCTATAATAGCTAATACTTCCAACTCGTAACTAGAATATTTTTCTTCTTGCACCGTCGTTTTCTTACTAAAGTAATAGATAGGATGAGTTTTATCTTCGTCATCATGTTGAAGTAAAATTGCTCCGTAACCATGTTTACTAGCGTCTGTGTGAAGTTCTAACTTAGCACCTTGTCTAAAGATATGTAGAACCGGATTAGCGGACAGTGCATTTTTGAGAATTTCGAAAGCTGCTCTCTGCTCTGTACCGAAACAAAATGTTGTTGACCCGCGCAGCAAATCACTTAGTGGCTTAGCGACAACCGAATAACCAGGAATATACTTCCGAAAGTAACCAGTGAGTCCAAGAAAACTTTGAACTTGTTTGGGCGTTTTAGGATCTGGGAAGTTACGAACAGCAGCGGTTTTTGTTGGCGAAGGTCGAATCGTACCATTTTCGATAATATGTCCCAAGAATTCAATTTTTCTCTTTAAGAATTGACACTTTTTAAAGTTTAGTTCAAGTCCAAATTTTGAAGCAGTCTCTAATACACGTTTTAGATGTTTTACCCCTTCCTTTTCATCAACGGATGGGATAATTAAATCATCAAGATACAGAGCTACAATACCATCATTGATAAGGTCACGAAATACGTGGTGAATGTATCTCTGAAAAACGCTGGGGCTGTTTGACAAGCCGAAGGGAACTTTGAGAAATTCGTACTGACCTTCATGTGTAATAAACGAGGTCAGTCTGGTACTATCCTTATCGACATCTACGTGGAAGAAACCATTTTTTAAATCAATACAACTGAAAACCTGGGCTGGTGGTTGCAACTTGTCATCAGAAATTAGTGGTAATGGGTACCTATCTTTAACCATTTTTTTATTTAATTTCCTGTAATCTACACAGAGTCTCATTGAGCCATCCTTTTTGCGACAAATCACCACAGGGGATGCGTAGTCGGAGCAAGAGCGTTGGATAATACCTGTCTGAAGCCACTCTTTTATTTGCTCTTCGACTGCCAATTTCTCCGGAAATGCCAATCTACGAGGTCTTTGGCAGACCGGAATATCGTCGGTTAAAACAATGGTCATTTTTAAATTAGTACTCTCAGTTTTTCGCGGTTTATAGGCTTCTATCAAATCGGAAATCTCCTTACGCAATCTTCTGTCAATAATGTGACTCAAATCCAAAGCGTTCTCTTGTTCCAAAATACAAACAACGTGAAACAAGAAAGAATCCACCTCATTATCATTTTTTATCCCATCGGAAAAACAAGAATTCGACTGTTCAAGGTCGGAGTTCAGTTTGGGAAATAAAACAGAATCAGTTGCATTTTTGTTTTTTCTTTCAGACAAAGAAACATTTTGAGTTTCAGTTCCTGACTGCGCTTTAGCGATGACAGCATGACTCATTTTGCGAGATGTTTGATCTGAAAGTGCACGGATACATTCGGGCGGGATAATGCAATCGACTGCTAATTTCTCGCAAATTGCACTTTCAAATTGTAATGATTCACTGGCTTCACCCAATGAAAATAAGAACGATGCCAAGTCAGCCTCTACTGTATTGCAAAAAGCACCTGTTAAAACAACTTTCCCAACAGTGGATTTATTCGGGAAGAGTTTTTTGTTTATGCAAATTGTTTGACTTCCAGAATCAGAAACTGCAATAATTTTTTTGCCATCGATGAAAAGTTCGACGCACTGTAACTCGTTGAATGGCCTGTTGTTTATCTCAACACTAGAAACTAAATTTCGTTTTTCATTCGCGTTACTTCTTTCTTTGTTAGAGTGTTCTGGAGTTTTTCCAAACCGTTTCGGACAATTTTTTGCCCAGTGTAAATCTCCACATACATAACAAGAGGTATTTGGCGTATTTTTTAAATGGGAATTTTCAAAATATTCATTAGGTTTTCTATTCGGTTTATTTGGAAACCACTTAGTTTCTTTCATCGGAAACCGCCTACTTTCGTTTGCCTGAGCTCGCATCGGATTAGTTTCGTTTAGCGCTTTGCCTTTCGATGAAAAGAAAACATCACATTCCCTGCCCAGTTCATGTGGTTTAAACCAATTTTCACCTTGTCGTATGCCTATGTGAGCTTTAGTTTCGTTATCGAGTGATTGAAATAATTTATCTGATACCATTAATTCACACAATGATGGGTAATGTAACGGCAGCTAGGGAAACGATCACCACGACAACGTGGGAAAATGGAAAATCTTGTTGACTCAGATGTCGAGAGGAAAAGCCCACACTCCATAACGACCACCCGAAAACATCTTAATGATTTCTTAACGACAGCCAGCCAGCAGGGGTCGGAAATCGCTGTGGTTTCAAAACAAAGGGCAGGCGCCTTTTTGTCGCTCTCTTCGACATTTCAAGACCAAGAAGATTGATATAAATGATGATGAGTTTCCGACAGGGTTTGATGGACCCTTTCAAGTCCGCCCGCCGAAGTCTGTCGTAAAAGTTGATGGGAAAGACCAACGTGAGACAGCCAATCAAGAACGTGAGAAATCTTCAACACCCAATCCAGCACCGACTAAAAGGCGGACCAGAAACGGAAAGGAGGAGTCGATAAGCACCCAAGATATAGAGTTTTTGGAGAGACGGAGACGGAGAGAAGAGAGAGATCACGAGAGGAAAGACGAGAGGAGAGACGGAGACAGAGGATCACAGAGGATCGGAGAGCTTGGAGAGAAGCGGTCAGCAGAGACCGTTTTTGGAGCTTGAAGTGAACTTGTTGTTTGTTCATTGTTGTGCAATTTATCCCACCTTGGGATCCTATACTCGCCGGAGTATTTTAGTGAGAAAGGCTCGACCGTAGCCGTAAAGGAGAACCCTCCTAGAGATCCGTGTAACTGCTCATCCTAGTAGTGATCCTGTCCGGAAAGACTGAGATTTCCTGCCTTGGAACTCTGTACTCTTTCGAGTAATTTTGTGTTGAGAATAGGCTCACCCGTAGCCGTGCGTTAGACTTCCCCGAGCGAAATTGTGAGGCTCGCCAGCAGCCCTAAGCGCCTCGATAGAACTTTGGACCTTCCAAGGAACTAATATTAATGAACTTTACATTCATTTTCCGACTTTTTGTACAAATTGTAAAATAAATCAATTTAGTCCAGAATCGGATATTTTCAATGGTAACTAGTCTAGCTACCCGTGAATCAAGACGTTACAGACTAGTTAACTTTCTGGTGGCAGCGGTGGGATCGACACCCAGTCGTGAAGAAGTAACTTAAGCGATCGACACCCAGTCGTAAAGCAGTAGCGGAAGCGATCGACACCCAGTCGTAAAGCAGTAGCGGAAGCGATCGACACCCAGTCCTGAAGTAGCGGAACCGACCGACGCCCAGTCCTGAAGTAGCGGAACCGATTGACTTCGTTCGACATCCAGTTCTGAAGGAGCATCGAACCGACCGACATCCAGTCCCGGAGAAGTAGCGACTTCGTTCGACATCCAGTTCTGAAGGAGTATCGAACCGACCGACATCCAGTCCCGGAGAAGTAGCGACTTCGTTCGACATCCAGTCCCGGAGAAAAGGACGCCTGGTCCGAAATACAGTTACGGAAGACGCCGAGTCCCGAAAAAGAAATAGAAGACCAAGTTTTGTGTGGAAAGTGACCGACCAATAACCCTGATCTGAAGTAGATGAAAGTGACGAGATCCTGTGCAGCACGACAGCAGGTAAGGCTTGATTTTACTTTAGAGGCAAAAATTGTAGTAAATTAATGTGCTAGGAATTTAAAATTGTCTTAATGAAATTATATTGTATGTGTAATTGAGTGGTTGCAACATTTAGCAAAGTGCTTGATTTGAAAAATTTAGAAAACTATTGTGTTATCAATTCAGGAAGAACTTTCCTTTGAAATTAGAGTAAAAGTCATTTATTGAAATTAAGTACTGTTGTAATCTAAAAGTTATCGAAGTATTCTGTGTAGAGTTACGCTTAGTATATTTTGTGAAATTTGAGTTAAGATTGTTTTGAAATTTAAGGTACATTGTTTTATAGTGTTGCATTGTGTTTTAAGTATTGGTCACATATATTAGTATATTATTGTGTGTATAATTGTGTGTAAGGGACAGGAGAATTTTAAAATGGCATTTTTAGCAAGGCAACGTAAGGCAGATTTGCAGAAACTCGCTTATGAGTTAGGTATCGACCTAGGACCTAATGATAGGGTGTTAGATATAACCACAAAGATATCAGAGCATCCACAATACGACGAAGAATGGGTGAAGGCTCAGTTGCAGGTTATAGTAGAGGAACGGGAGATGAGACAGGCTAGAGAGGAACGGGAGATAGCCGAGAGAAATGCTAGGGAGGCGGAAGAGCGAGAAGAGCGAATTCGAATGTTCGAGTTAGAAAAACTCAGAATTACGCAAGCTGCTGAAACAAATAGCTTAGGTTCGTCACAAACGGATAATTCTAGACCAACGAAAAACTTGAAATCCGTAATGCAGAAATTTGACCCAGAAAAAGGAGACATGGCCCTATTTCTCACCTTGTTTGAAAGACAGGCGAAAAAGATTGGAATAGATGAGGTTGATTGGGTGACTCACCTTCTTTACCTACTCCCGATGGATATTGCAGAAATTATCATGAGAGAACCCCCTGAAAAATCAGAAGATTACGATCATGTTAAGAGTACCCTCCTAAATAGATTTAAATTAAATCCGGAAACATTCCGAACCAAATTTACACAGCATCAGAGACGATCAGGAGCGCCCTGGAAAGATCTAATATTTGAATTAAGAAGTTACTTAGAGGGATGGCTAGATGGAGTCGGAGTGGAAAGTTTTGAGGACCTCAAAAACCTAATGCTAACGGATCAAATAAAAAGGAGAGTTTCTCCTGAGATTAAGGAGCATTTCATAGATCAGTGGGCAGCCATAGTAGACCCCGAAGAATTAGTATCTAAATTAGACCAATATGAAGCCGCTAGACGCACTGTTAGAAGACCTCTCACAGCTAAGTTCCCAGAAAAACGTTTCCCAGATAAGCCCAAACCTGAAAACAAACCTGCAGTAGTGAGGAAATTTGAGCCAGAAAAGAGCGAACGCTCGAATTGGAGGAATCCATATCCTAATGAGCAAAAGTGGAGGAAGCAAGAATTTGAACGGCGAAGAGCGCCGGCATGTTACATATGCCATTCGACGGATCATCTGAGACCGCAATGCCCTGAATTAAGGAGAAACCCGAATCACGAACGCGTGAATCATTTAAAAATGGAGGAGAATTTCGCACCTTCGTTTGCCCCTTATCTGAGTGAGGCTAAAGTTAATGGGATAAATACCGTGATATTGAGAGATAGTGGAACCAGTTTGGACGTAGCTCCCAACCACTTAGTAAGACCAGATGATTACACCGGAGAAACAGTTTGGTTGAAACAGGCTCTGGAAAATCATTTCCGATGTTTACCGATAGCAACAATTAGTTTAGAAAGTGAAAAATTCGGCAAGATAATCACTAAAGCAGCGGTAGTGGATAAAACGGTAGAATTGAACCATTATCTCCTGGGAAACTCGACCCAAGAATTGCTCGAGGAGGCAAAGAAAAACCCACATTTAGTTAATGCTGTCGTTACGCGTAGTCAAAACAGGGGAAACAAAAGATCAAGGAGTTTGGAGAAACTCAAAACCCCCAACTGCGTTAGCGAAAAACCACCTCTTCAATCGAATAGCCAGGAGCGCGAGCTTCCCATTCACCTACCCCCTGCTGAAAAGCATACAATTGCGATTTTGAAAGTAACCCCCGAGGAGTTTTCCAACGCACAAAAGGAATGCTCTGAATTGAGTACGCTGTGGAAAAAAATGGAAGAAAAGCGAACTCAGGAATATAGGGTGGATAAAAATTTGTTGTTTAGGATAACCGCAGATCACCGAGGTGAGGAAAGGAAACAATTAGTCATTCCCGCAAGAATGAGGAATGAAATTCTAAGGTTATGCCACGAAGAAGTAGCCGCACATTTAGGCTCGACAAAAACCAAAGATAAACTATTGAGGTATTATTTTTGGCCGAACTGCATTAAGGATGCTGAAGAATACGTCAGAACATGTGACCCGTGCCAGAGAGTGGGAAAACCAAGGGAAAAGAAGAAAGCCCCATTAAAATTAGTGCCGGTGATTAAAGAGATCTTCTCGAAAATTAATGTAGATACAGTAGGACCCCTTCCTTATTCAAGTAAGGATAATAGATACTTAGTAACTGCTATCTGCATGGCCTCAAAATATCCTGAAGCGATACCCGTTCGCGACATCAGTTCAGAATCGATAGTGGAGTCCCTCATGATTATATTTAGTAGATTGGGATTTCCCAGAGAAATACAGTGTGACTTAGGCACTTGTTTCACGAGCAATTTGACCACCACGTTTTTTGAAAAATTTGGCATTAAGGTTACACACAGCTCTGTAAGACACCCACAAAGTAACCCAGTAGAGAGGTGGCACAGATCCGTAAAAAGATTATTGAAAGTTTTGTGTTTGGAATCGGGATTAGATTGGAAGAAAAATCTACCCGCAGCTCTCTTAGCATTAAGAACGGTGACTCATGAGTCCACAAATTTTAGCCCCGCTGAACTCGTGCACGGAAAGAATCTTCGAACCCCCGAAACCTTACTTTTCGAACATTGGGTAGAACCGGAGGAAGAAGAAAATGTCGTGACCGAGTACGTGTTCGAATTAATTAACAGGTTGAAGCATTGTCAGGAATTGGCCTATGAACGAGTTTCAGACATGCAACATAAAAGGAAAACCTGGTACGATAAAGATGCAGTTCGTAGAATTTTTAAAAAGGGAGATAAGGTGTTAGTCGTAGCGTCATCCAAACCAAACAAATTATCTGTTAGTTGGATAGGCCCTGGAGTGATCGAGAGTCAACTCTCAGATACTAACTACATAGTTAAGATGCCTGGTAAAACCGAAAAATCTCAGGTGTATCACGTAAATCTTCTAAAACCTTATAATAAGCGGGCGGAAGCAGTGAACTTACTGATTAGTGGAGAGAATGTCGGAACATCAGATTCTGATTTAGAGATAAATTACCCGTCGTCAAACCCCAATTTGTATGATTTCGAGGAGATAGTGAGGGATAGTGATTTAGCTGGAAAATGCAGCCCTGAACAAATCGCCCAACTCGAGACGTTATTATTGTCTCATAAGAAAATATTTTCAAATGACCCAGGTAGGACAGATTTGGTAGAACACGACCTAGAATTGATCAGTAATCAACCAGTGAGGTCAAAACCCTATAGGACGTCACCCCGACAAACGGAAATTTTAAAAACTGAAATCAAGAGGATGTTGGACCTCCAACTGATAGAGATAGGAGAGTCAGATTATACTTCTCCAATGATATTAGTGGAAGCTCAAGGCAAAGATCCAAGGCCTTGTGTAGACTACCGCAAATTAAATTCTATAATTAGAACCGAATATTTTCCCTTACCGAATATCGACGAAAGAATAGAGAAGGTATCAGCAGCAAAGTACATCACTGTCATTGATTTAACAAAAGGGTATTGGCAGATTCCGTTAAGCCCCAAGGCTCAGAGATTAACCGCATTTGTGACTACTTTTGGAACTTACCGACCACTAGTCCTTCCTTTTGGTCTGGTAAATGCCCCTTTTTGTTTTTCCAAATTCATGTCACAACTCTTGCAAGGATGCGACGAGTTTAGTGTACCATATTTAGATGATGTAGCCATCTTTTCAAATACGTGGGATCATCTAAAACACCTAGGCCTAGTTCTAAATAGAATCGCGGAGGCCAAATTAACGATCAAACCATCGAAATGTCGGTTCGCGCAAAGCAGCGTAAAATATTTGGGACACGAGGTAGGTGGAGGTCTCAGATCCCCTGCCGAAGCCAAAACAAAGGCAGTATTGGAATTTCCGGCCCCCAAAACGAAAACACAGATACGCCAATTTCTAGGCTTATGTGGATTTTATTCACGATATATTAAAAACTATGCTGTCATCGCGGAGCCTTTAACCCGCGCCTTAAAGGGAAAACATAGAAAGGAAGCGATAGAATGGACACCAGAGCATGAGCACGCATTCCAAACACTAAAAGGGAAACTCACCGAAAAACCCGTACTTTATGCCCCGGACTATAGTAGGGAATTTATCCTGCAAACCGATGCATCAGATAAAGGAATCGGGATCATTATGGCTCAACGAGGGCCACACAATAACGAACATCCGATCTTGTTCTTGAGTCGGAAATTTAGCGAGTGCGAGAAGAAGTTTAGTGCTACAGAAAAGGAATGTGCAGCTATCATTTATGCAATTAAGAAATTGCGACATTACCTAGATGGTCAAAAGTTTACAATCGAAACTGACCACAACCCTTTAGTTTGGTTGCGTACGAACGCAGGAAATAACCCTAGACTCATGAGATGGGCGTTGGCGTTGCAACCATTTGACTATACAATAGTCCACAGAGCAGGGAAAGACAATAAGCACGCTGATTGCTTAAGTCGCGTGGAATAAATAACATCTGACACTTCAAATGAAAATTTGATTGTAAATATTTAATAGTGTATAAATTGTGATCTATGTAAAATGTAAATACAAATGATGCTTGTGTTTGTAATTTAAATAATTGAATAAGATTGTAAAATGTTGGAAGGTTAAAACCATTGGTTATAGCTGCCTCTGAAGTATTGTCAAGACCTCCTGTATGTCTAACCCCTTCCTTTTAGATTTTGCTCTCTAACACATCGCAAAATCTCTCTATGGGGGGAGGAATTCTGTAACGGCAGCTAGGGAAACGATCACCACGACAACGTGGGAAAATGGAAAATCTTGTTGACTCAGATGTCGAGAGGAAAAGCCCACACTCCATAACGACCACCCGAAAACATCTTAATGATTTCTTAACGACAGCCAGCCAGCAGGGGTCGGAAATCGCTGTGGTTTCAAAACAAAGGGCAGGCGCCTTTTTGTCGCTCTCTTCGACATTTCAAGACCAAGAAGATTGATATAAATGATGATGAGTTTCCGACAGGGTTTGATGGACCCTTTCAAGTCCGCCGAAGTCTGTCGTAAAAGTTGATGGGAAAGACCAACGTGAGACAGCCAATCAAGAACGTGAGAAATCTTCAACACCCAATCCAGCACCGACTAAAAGGCGGACCAGAAACGGAAAGGAGGAGTCGATAAGCACCCAAGATATAGAGTTTTTGGAGAGACGGAGACGGAGAGAAGAGAGAGATCACGAGAGGAAAGACGAGAGGAGAGACGGAGACAGAGGATCACAGAGGATCGGAGAGCTTGGAGAGAAGCGGTCAGCAGAGACCGTTTTTGGAGCTTGAAGTGAACTTGTTGTTTGTTCATTGTTGTGCAATTTATCCCACCTTGGGATCCTATACTCGCCGGAGTATTTTAGTGAGAAAGGCTCGACCGTAGCCGTAAAGGAGAACCCTCCTAGAGATCCGTGTAACTGCTCATCCTAGTAGTGATCCTGTCCGGAAAGACTGAGATTTCCTGCCTTGGAACTCTGTACTCTTTCGAGTAATTTTGTGTTGAGAATAGGCTCACCCGTAGCCGTGCGTTAGACTTCCCCGAGCGAAATTGTGAGGCTCGCCAGCAGCCCTAAGCGCCTCGATAGAACTTTGGACCTTCCAAGGAACTAATATTAATGAACTTTACATTCATTTTCCGACTTTTTGTACAAATTGTAAAATAAATCAATTTAGTCCAGAATCGGATATTTTCAATGGTAACTAGTCTAGCTACCCGTGAATCAAGACGTTACAGAGTAGTTAACTTTCTGGTGGCAGCGGTGGGATCGACACCCAGTCGTGAAGAAGTAACTTAAGCGATCGACACCCAGTCGTAAAGCAGTAGCGGAAGCGATCGACACCCAGTCGTAAAGCAGTAGCGGAAGCGATCGACACCCAGTCCTGAAGTAGCGGAACCGACCGACGCCCAGTCCTGAAGTAGCGGAACCGATTGACTTCGTTCGACATCCAGTTCTGAAGGAGCATCGAACCGACCGACATCCAGTCCCGGAGAAGTAGCGACTTCGTTCGACATCCAGTTCTGAAGGAGTATCGAACCGACCGACATCCAGTCCCGGAGAAGTAGCGACTTCGTTCGACATCCAGTCCCGGAGAAAAGGACGCCTGGTCCGAAATACAGTTACGGAAGACGCCGAGTCCCGAAAAAGAAATAGAAGACCAAGTTTTGTGTGGAAAGTGACCGACCAATAACCCTGATCTGAAGTAGATGAAAGTGACGAGATCCTGTGCAGCACGACAGCAGGTAAGGCTTGATTTTACTTTAGAGGCAAAAATTGTAGTAAATTAATGTGCTAGGAATTTAAAATTGTCTTAATGAAATTATATTGTATGTGTAATTGAGTGGTTGCAACATTTAGCAAAGTGCTTGATTTGAAAAATTTAGAAAACTATTGTGTTATCAATTCAGGAAGAACTTTCCTTTGAAATTAGAGTAAAAGTCATTTATTGAAATTAAGTACTGTTGTAATCTAAAAGTTATCGAAGTATTCTGTGTAGAGTTACGCTTAGTATATTTTGTGAAATTTGAGTTAAGATTGTTTTGAAATTTAAGGTACATTGTTTTATAGTGTTGCATTGTGTTTTAAGTATTGGTCACATATATTAGTATATTATTGTGTGTATAATTGTGTGTAAGGGACAGGAGAATTTTAAAATGGCATTTTTAGCAAGGCAACGTAAGGCAGATTTGCAGAAACTCGCTTATGAGTTAGGTATCGACCTAGGACCTAATGATAGGGTGTTAGATATAACCACAAAGATATCAGAGCATCCACAATACGACGAAGAATGGGTGAAGGCTCAGTTGCAGGTTATAGTAGAGGAACGGGAGATGAGACAGGCTAGAGAGGAACGGGAGATAGCCGAGAGAAATGCTAGGGAGGCGGAAGAGCGAGAAGAGCGAATTCGAATGTTCGAGTTAGAAAAACTCAGAATTACGCAAGCTGCTGAAACAAATAGCTTAGGTTCGTCACAAACGGATAATTCTAGACCAACGAAAAACTTGAAATCCGTAATGCAGAAATTTGACCCAGAAAAAGGAGACATGGCCCTATTTCTCACCTTGTTTGAAAGACAGGCGAAAAAGATTGGAATAGATGAGGTTGATTGGGTGACTCACCTTCTTTACCTACTCCCGATGGATATTGCAGAAATTATCATGAGAGAACCCCCTGAAAAATCAGAAGATTACGATCATGTTAAGAGTACCCTCCTAAATAGATTTAAATTAAATCCGGAAACATTCCGAACCAAATTTACACAGCATCAGAGACGATCAGGAGCGCCCTGGAAAGATCTAATATTTGAATTAAGAAGTTACTTAGAGGGATGGCTAGATGGAGTCGGAGTGGAAAGTTTTGAGGACCTCAAAAACCTAATGCTAACGGATCAAATAAAAAGGAGAGTTTCTCCTGAGATTAAGGAGCATTTCATAGATCAGTGGGCAGCCATAGTAGACCCCGAAGAATTAGTATCTAAATTAGACCAATATGAAGCCGCTAGACGCACTGTTAGAAGACCTCTCACAGCTAAGTTCCCAGAAAAACGTTTCCCAGATAAGCCCAAACCTGAAAACAAACCTGCAGTAGTGAGGAAATTTGAGCCAGAAAAGAGCGAACGCTCGAATTGGAGGAATCCATATCCTAATGAGCAAAAGTGGAGGAAGCGAGAATTTGAACGGCGAAGAGCGCCGGCATGTTACATATGCCATTCGACGGATCATCTGAGACCGCAATGCCCTGAATTAAGGAGAAACCCGAATCACGAACGCGTGAATCATTTAAAAATGGAGGAGAATTTCGCACCTTCGTTTGGCCCTTATCTGAGTGAGGCTAAAGTTAATGGGATAAATACCGTGATATTGAGAGATAGTGGAACCAGTTTGGACGTAGCTCCCAACCACTTAGTAAGACCAGATGATTACACCGGAGAAACAGTTTGGTTGAAACAGGCTCTGGAAAATCATTTCCGATGTTTACCGATAGCAACAATTAGTTTAGAAAGTGAAAAATTCGGCAAGATAATCACTAAAGCAGCGGTAGTGGATAAAACGGTAGAATTGAACCATTATCTCCTGGGAAACTCGACCCAAGAATTGCTCGAGGAGGCAAAGAAAAACCCACATTTAGTTAATGCTGTCGTTACGCGTAGTCAAAACAGGGGAAACAAAAGATCAAGGAGTTTGGAGAAACTCAAAACCCCCAACTGCGTTAGCGAAAAACCACCTCTTCAATCGAATAGCCAGGAGCGCGAGCTTCCCATTCACCTACCCCCTGCTGAAAAGCATACAATTGCGATTTTGAAAGTAACCCCCGAGGAGTTTTCCAACGCACAAAAGGAATGCTCTGAATTGAGTACGCTGTGGAAAAAAATGGAAGAAAAGCGAACTCAGGAATATAGGGTGGATAAAAATTTGTTGTTTAGGATAACCGCAGATCACCGAGGTGAGGAAAGGAAACAATTAGTCATTCCCGCAAGAATGAGGAATGAAATTCTAAGGTTATGCCACGAAGAAGTAGCCGCACATTTAGGCTCGACAAAAACCAAAGATAAACTATTGAGGTATTATTTTTGGCCGAACTGCATTAAGGATGCTGAAGAATACGTCAGAACATGTGACCCGTGCCAGAGAGTGGGAAAACCAAGGGAAAAGAAGAAAGCCCCATTAAAATTAGTGCCGGTGATTAAAGAGATCTTCTCGAAAATTAATGTAGATACAGTAGGACCCCTTCCTTATTCAAGTAAGGATAATAGATACTTAGTAACTGCTATCTGCATGGCCTCAAAATATCCTGAAGCGATACCCGTTCGCGACATCAGTTCAGAATCGATAGTGGAGTCCCTCATGATTATATTTAGTAGATTGGGATTTCCCAGAGAAATACAGTGTGACTTAGGCACTTGTTTCACGAGCAATTTGACCACCACGTTTTTTGAAAAATTTGGCATTAAGGTTACACACAGCTCTGTAAGACACCCACAAAGTAACCCAGTAGAGAGGTGGCACAGATCCGTAAAAAGATTATTGAAAGTTTTGTGTTTGGAATCGGGATTAGATTGGAAGAAAAATCTACCCGCAGCTCTCTTAGCATTAAGAACGGTGACTCATGAGTCCACAAATTTTAGCCCCGCTGAACTCGTGCACGGAAAGAATCTTCGAACCCCCGAAACCTTACTTTTCGAACATTGGGTAGAACCGGAGGAAGAAGAAAATGTCGTGACCGAGTACGTGTTCGAATTAATTAACAGGTTGAAGCATTGTCAGGAATTGGCCTATGAACGAGTTTCAGACATGCAACATAAAAGGAAAACCTGGTACGATAAAGATGCAGTTCGTAGAATTTTTAAAAAGGGAGATAAGGTGTTAGTCGTAGCGTCATCCAAACCAAACAAATTATCTGTTAGTTGGATAGGCCCTGGAGTGATCGAGAGTCAACTCTCAGATACTAACTACATAGTTAAGATGCCTGGTAAAACCGAAAAATCTCAGGTGTATCACGTAAATCTTCTAAAACCTTATAATAAGCGGGCGGAAGCAGTGAACTTACTGATTAGTGGAGAGAATGTCGGAACATCAGATTCTGATTTAGAGATAAATTACCCGTCGTCAAACCCCAATTTGTATGATTTCGAGGAGATAGTGAGGGATAGTGATTTAGCTGGAAAATGCAGCCCTGAACAAATCGCCCAACTCGAGACGTTATTATTGTCTCATAAGAAAATATTTTCAAATGACCCAGGTAGGACAGATTTGGTAGAACACGACCTAGAATTGATCAGTAATCAACCAGTGAGGTCAAAACCCTATAGGACGTCACCCCGACAAACGGAAATTTTAAAAACTGAAATCAAGAGGATGTTGGACCTCCAACTGATAGAGATAGGAGAGTCAGATTATACTTCTCCAATGATATTAGTGGAAGCTCAAGGCAAAGATCCAAGGCCTTGTGTAGACTACCGCAAATTAAATTCTATAATTAGAACCGAATATTTTCCCTTACCGAATATCGACGAAAGAATAGAGAAGGTATCAGCAGCAAAGTACATCACTGTCATTGATTTAACAAAAGGGTATTGGCAGATTCCGTTAAGCCCCAAGGCTCAGAGATTAGCCGCATTTGTGACTACTTTTGGAACTTACCGACCACTAGTCCTTCCTTTTGGTCTGGTAAATGCCCCTTTTTGTTTTTCCAAATTCATGTCACAACTCTTGCAAGGATGCGACGAGTTTAGTGTACCATATTTAGATGATGTAGCCATCTTTTCAAATACGTGGGAAGATCATCTAAAACACCTAGGCCTAGTTCTAAATAGAATCGCGGAGGCCAAATTAACGATCAAACCATCGAAATGTCGGTTCGCGCAAAGCAGCGTAAAATATTTGGGACACGAGGTAGGTGGAGGTCTCAGATCCCCTGCCGAAGCCAAAACAAAGGCAGTATTGGAATTTCCGGCCCCCAAAACGAAAACACAGATACGCCAATTTCTAGGCTTATGTGGATTTTATTCACGATATATTAAAAACTATGCTGTCATCGCGGAGCCTTTAACCCGCGCCTTAAAGGGAAAACATAGAAAGGAAGCGATAGAATGGACACCAGAGCATGAGCACGCATTCCAAACACTAAAAGGGAAACTCACCGAAAAACCCGTACTTTATGCCCCGGACTATAGTAGGGAATTTATCCTGCAAACCGATGCATCAGATAAAGGAATCGGGATCATTATGGCTCAACGAGGGCCACACAATAACGAACATCCGATCTTGTTCTTGAGTCGGAAATTTAGCGAGTGCGAGAAGAAGTTTAGTGCTACAGAAAAGGAATGTGCAGCTATCATTTATGCAATTAAGAAATTGCGACATTACCTAGATGGTCAAAAGTTTACAATCGAAACTGACCACAACCCTTTAGTTTGGTTGCGTACGAACGCAGGAAATAACCCTAGACTCATGAGATGGGCGTTGGCGTTGCAACCATTTGACTATACAATAGTCCACAGAGCAGGGAAAGACAATAAGCACGCTGATTGCTTAAGTCGCGTGGAATAAATAACATCTGACACTTCAAATGAAAATTTGATTGTAAATATTTAATAGTGTATAAATTGTGATCTATGTAAAATGTAAATACAAATGATGCTTGTGTTTGTAATTTAAATAATTGAATAAGATTGTAAAATGTTGGAAGGTTAAAACCATTGGTTATAGCTGCCTCTGAAGTATTGTCAAGACCTCCTGTATGTCTAACCCCTTCCTTTTAGATTTTGCTCTCTAACACATCGCAAAATCTCTCTATGGGGGGAGGAATTCTGTAACGGCAGCTAGGGAAACGATCACCACGACAACGTGGGAAAATGGAAAATCTTGTTGACTCAGATGTCGAGAGGAAAAGCCCACACTCCATAACGACCACCCGAAAACATCTTAATGATTTCTTAACGACAGCCAGCCAGCAGGGGTCGGAAATCGCTGTGGTTTCAAAACAAAGGGCAGGCGCCTTTTTGTCGCTCTCTTCGACATTTCAAGACCAAGAAGATTGATATAAATGATGATGAGTTTCCGACAGGGTTTGATGGACCCTTTCAAGTCCGCCGAAGTCTGTCGTAAAAGTTGATGGGAAAGACCAACGTGAGACAGCCAATCAAGAACGTGAGAAATCTTCAACACCCAATCCAGCACCGACTAAAAGGCGGACCAGAAACGGAAAGGAGGAGTCGATAAGCACCCAAGATATAGAGTTTTTGGAGAGACGGAGACGGAGAGAAGAGAGAGATCACGAGAGGAAAGACGAGAGGAGAGACGGAGACAGAGGATCACAGAGGATCGGAGAGCTTGGAGAGAAGCGGTCAGCAGAGACCGTTTTTGGAGCTTGAAGTGAACTTGTTGTTTGTTCATTGTTGTGCAATTTATCCCACCTTGGGATCCTATACTCGCCGGAGTATTTTAGTGAGAAAGGCTCGACCGTAGCCGTAAAGGAGAACCCTCCTAGAGATCCGTGTAACTGCTCATCCTAGTAGTGATCCTGTCCGGAAAGACTGAGATTTCCTGCCTTGGAACTCTGTACTCTTTCGAGTAATTTTGTGTTGAGAATAGGCTCACCCGTAGCCGTGCGTTAGACTTCCCCGAGCGAAATTGCGAGGCTCGCCAGCAGCCCTAAGCGCCTCGATAGAACTTTGGACCTTCCAAGGAACTAATATTAATGAACTTTACATTCATTTTCCGACTTTTTGTACAAATTGTAAAATAAATCAATTTAGTCCAGAATCGGATATTTTCAATGGTAACTAGTCTAGCTACCCGTGAATCAAGACGTTACAGACTAGTTAACTTTCTGGTGGCAGCGGTGGGATCGACACCCAGTCGTGAAGAAGTAACTTAAGCGATCGACACCCAGTCGTAAAGCAGTAGCGGAAGCGATCGACACCCAGTCGTAAAGCAGTAGCGGAAGCGATCGACACCCAGTCCTGAAGTAGCGGAACCGACCGACGCCCAGTCCTGAAGTAGCGGAACCGATTGACTTCGTTCGACATCCAGTTCTGAAGGAGCATCGAACCGACCGACATCCAGTCCCGGAGAAGTAGCGACTTCGTTCGACATCCAG
Organism: Meta bourneti; assembly: GCA_933210815.1. NCBI lineage: Eukaryota > Metazoa > Arthropoda > Arachnida > Araneae > Tetragnathidae > Meta > Meta bourneti. The sequence continues at coordinate 2,729,253 of OW119934.1, read as the reverse complement.
TTCTGAAGGAGTATCGAACCGACCGACATCCAGTCCCGGAGAAGTAGCGACTTCGTTCGACATCCAGTCCCGGAGAAAAGGACGCCTGGTCCGAAATACAGTTACGGAAGACGCCGAGTCCCGAAAAAGAAATAGAAGACCAAGTTTTGTGTGGAAAGTGACCGACCAATAACCCTGATCTGAAGTAGATGAAAGTGACGAGATCCTGTGCAGCACGACAGCAGGTAAGGCTTGATTTTACTTTAGAGGCAAAAATTGTAGTAAATTAATGTGCTAGGAATTTAAAATTGTCTTAATGAAATTATATTGTATGTGTAATTGAGTGGTTGCAACATTTAGCAAAGTGCTTGATTTGAAAAATTTAGAAAACTATTGTGTTATCAATTCAGGAAGAACTTTCCTTTGAAATTAGAGTAAAAGTCATTTATTGAAATTAAGTACTGTTGTAATCTAAAAGTTATCGAAGTATTCTGTGTAGAGTTACGCTTAGTATATTTTGTGAAATTTGAGTTAAGATTGTTTTGAAATTTAAGGTACATTGTTTTATAGTGTTGCATTGTGTTTTAAGTATTGGTCACATATATTAGTATATTATTGTGTGTATAATTGTGTGTAAGGGACAGGAGAATTTTAAAATGGCATTTTTAGCAAGGCAACGTAAGGCAGATTTGCAGAAACTCGCTTATGAGTTAGGTATCGACCTAGGACCTAATGATAGGGTGTTAGATATAACCACAAAGATATCAGAGCATCCACAATACGACGAAGAATGGGTGAAGGCTCAGTTGCAGGTTATAGTAGAGGAACGGGAGATGAGACAGGCTAGAGAGGAACGGGAGATAGCCGAGAGAAATGCTAGGGAGGCGGAAGAGCGAGAAGAGCGAATTCGAATGTTCGAGTTAGAAAAACTCAGAATTACGCAAGCTGCTGAAACAAATAGCTTAGGTTCGTCACAAACGGATAATTCTAGACCAACGAAAAACTTGAAATCCGTAATGCAGAAATTTGACCCAGAAAAAGGAGACATGGCCCTATTTCTCACCTTGTTTGAAAGACAGGCGAAAAAGATTGGAATAGATGAGGTTGATTGGGTGACTCACCTTCTTTACCTACTCCCGATGGATATTGCAGAAATTATCATGAGAGAACCCCCTGAAAAATCAGAAGATTACGATCATGTTAAGAGTACCCTCCTAAATAGATTTAAATTAAATCCGGAAACATTCCGAACCAAATTTACACAGCATCAGAGACGATCAGGAGCGCCCTGGAAAGATCTAATATTTGAATTAAGAAGTTACTTAGAGGGATGGCTAGATGGAGTCGGAGTGGAAAGTTTTGAGGACCTCAAAAACCTAATGCTAACGGATCAAATAAAAAGGAGAGTTTCTCCTGAGATTAAGGAGCATTTCATAGATCAGTGGGCAGCCATAGTAGACCCCGAAGAATTAGTATCTAAATTAGACCAATATGAAGCCGCTAGACGCACTGTTAGAAGACCTCTCACAGCTAAGTTCCCAGAAAAACGTTTCCCAGATAAGCCCAAACCTGAAAACAAACCTGCAGTAGTGAGGAAATTTGAGCCAGAAAAGAGCGAACGCTCGAATTGGAGGAATCCATATCCTAATGAGCAAAAGTGGAGGAAGCGAGAATTTGAACGGCGAAGAGCGCCGGCATGTTACATATGCCATTCGACGGATCATCTGAGACCGCAATGCCCTGAATTAAGGAGAAACCCGAATCACGAACGCGTGAATCATTTAAAAATGGAGGAGAATTTCGCACCTTCGTTTGCCCCTTATCTGAGTGAGGCTAAAGTTAATGGGATAAATACCGTGATATTGAGAGATAGTGGAACCAGTTTGGACGTAGCTCCCAACCACTTAGTAAGACCAGATGATTACACCGGAGAAACAGTTTGGTTGAAACAGGCTCTGGAAAATCATTTCCGATGTTTACCGATAGCAACAATTAGTTTAGAAAGTGAAAAATTCGGCAAGATAATCACTAAAGCAGCGGTAGTGGATAAAACGGTAGAATTGAACCATTATCTCCTGGGAAACTCGACCCAAGAATTGCTCGAGGAGGCAAAGAAAAACCCACATTTAGTTAATGCTGTCGTTACGCGTAGTCAAAACAGGGGAAACAAAAGATCAAGGAGTTTGGAGAAACTCAAAACCCCCAACTGCGTTAGCGAAAAACCACCTCTTCAATCGAATAGCCAGGAGCGCGAGCTTCCCATTCACCTACCCCCTGCTGAAAAGCATACAATTGCGATTTTGAAAGTAACCCCCGAGGAGTTTTCCAACGCACAAAAGGAATGCTCTGAATTGAGTACGCTGTGGAAAAAAATGGAAGAAAAGCGAACTCAGGAATATAGGGTGGATAAAAATTTGTTGTTTAGGATAACCGCAGATCACCGAGGTGAGGAAAGGAAACAATTAGTCATTCCCGCAAGAATGAGGAATGAAATTCTAAGGTTATGCCACGAAGAAGTAGCCGCACATTTAGGCTCGACAAAAACCAAAGATAAACTATTGAGGTATTATTTTTGGCCGAACTGCATTAAGGATGCTGAAGAATACGTCAGAACATGTGACCCGTGCCAGAGAGTGGGAAAACCAAGGGAAAAGAAGAAAGCCCCATTAAAATTAGTGCCGGTGATTAAAGAGATCTTCTCGAAAATTAATGTAGATACAGTAGGACCCCTTCCTTATTCAAGTAAGGATAATAGATACTTAGTAACTGCTATCTGCATGGCCTCAAAATATCCTGAAGCGATACCCGTTCGCGACATCAGTTCAGAATCGATAGTGGAGTCCCTCATGATTATATTTAGTAGATTGGGATTTCCCAGAGAAATACAGTGTGACTTAGGCACTTGTTTCACGAGCAATTTGACCACCACGTTTTTTGAAAAATTTGGCATTAAGGTTACACACAGCTCTGTAAGACACCCACAAAGTAACCCAGTAGAGAGGTGGCACAGATCCGTAAAAAGATTATTGAAAGTTTTGTGTTTGGAATCGGGATTAGATTGGAAGAAAAATCTACCCGCAGCTCTCTTAGCATTAAGAACGGTGACTCATGAGTCCACAAATTTTAGCCCCGCTGAACTCGTGCACGGAAAGAATCTTCGAACCCCCGAAACCTTACTTTTCGAACATTGGGTAGAACCGGAGGAAGAAGAAAATGTCGTGACCGAGTACGTGTTCGAATTAATTAACAGGTTGAAGCATTGTCAGGAATTGGCCTATGAACGAGTTTCAGACATGCAACATAAAAGGAAAACCTGGTACGATAAAGATGCAGTTCGTAGAATTTTTAAAAAGGGAGATAAGGTGTTAGTCGTAGCGTCATCCAAACCAAACAAATTATCTGTTAGTTGGATAGGCCCTGGAGTGATCGAGAGTCAACTCTCAGATACTAACTACATAGTTAAGATGCCTGGTAAAACCGAAAAATCTCAGGTGTATCACGTAAATCTTCTAAAACCTTATAATAAGCGGGCGGAAGCAGTGAACTTACTGATTAGTGGAGAGAATGTCGGAACATCAGATTCTGATTTAGAGATAAATTACCCGTCGTCAAACCCCAATTTGTATGATTTCGAGGAGATAGTGAGGGATAGTGATTTAGCTGGAAAATGCAGCCCTGAACAAATCGCCCAACTCGAGACGTTATTATTGTCTCATAAGAAAATATTTTCAAATGACCCAGGTAGGACAGATTTGGTAGAACACGACCTAGAATTGATCAGTAATCAACCAGTGAGGTCAAAACCCTATAGGACGTCACCCCGACAAACGGAAATTTTAAAAACTGAAATCAAGAGGATGTTGGACCTCCAACTGATAGAGATAGGAGAGTCAGATTATACTTCTCCAATGATATTAGTGGAAGCTCAAGGCAAAGATCCAAGGCCTTGTGTAGACTACCGCAAATTAAATTCTATAATTAGAACCGAATATTTTCCCTTACCGAATATCGACGAAAGAATAGAGAAGGTATCAGCAGCAAAGTACATCACTGTCATTGATTTAACAAAAGGGTATTGGCAGATTCCGTTAAGCCCCAAGGCTCAGAGATTAGCCGCATTTGTGACTACTTTTGGAACTTACCGACCACTAGTCCTTCCTTTTGGTCTGGTAAATGCCCCTTTTTGTTTTTCCAAATTCATGTCACAACTCTTGCAAGGATGCGACGAGTTTAGTGTACCATATTTAGATGATGTAGCCATCTTTTCAAATACGTGGGAAGATCATCTAAAACACCTAGGCCTAGTTCTAAATAGAATCGCGGAGGCCAAATTAACGATCAAACCATCGAAATGTCGGTTCGCGCAAAGCAGCGTAAAATATTTGGGACACGAGGTAGGTGGAGGTCTCAGATCCCCTGCCGAAGCCAAAACAAAGGCAGTATTGGAATTTCCGGCCCCCAAAACGAAAACACAGATACGCCAATTTCTAGGCTTATGTGGATTTTATTCACGATATATTAAAAACTATGCTGTCATCGCGGAGCCTTTAACCCGCGCCTTAAAGGGAAAACATAGAAAGGAAGCGATAGAATGGACACCAGAGCATGAGCACGCATTCCAAACACTAAAAGGGAAACTCACCGAAAAACCCGTACTTTATGCCCCGGACTATAGTAGGGAATTTATCCTGCAAACCGATGCATCAGATAAAGGAATCGGGATCATTATGGCTCAACGAGGGCCACACAATAACGAACATCCGATCTTGTTCTTGAGTCGGAAATTTAGCGAGTGCGAGAAGAAGTTTAGTGCTACAGAAAAGGAATGTGCAGCTATCATTTATGCAATTAAGAAATTGCGACATTACCTAGATGGTCAAAAGTTTACAATCGAAACTGACCACAACCCTTTAGTTTGGTTGCGTACGAACGCAGGAAATAACCCTAGACTCATGAGATGGGCGTTGGCGTTGCAACCATTTGACTATACAATAGTCCACAGAGCAGGGAAAGACAATAAGCACGCTGATTGCTTAAGTCGCGTGGAATAAATAACACTTGACACTTCAAATGAAAATTTGATTGTAAATATTTAATAGTGTATAAATTGTGATCTATGTAAAATGTAAATACAAATGATGCTTGTGTTTGTAATTTAAATAATTGAATAAGATTGTAAAATGTTGGAAGGTTAAAACCATTGGTTATAGCTGCCTCTGAAGTATTGTCAAGACCTCCTGTATGTCTAACCCCTTCCTTTTAGATTTTGCTCTCTAACACATCGCAAAATCTCTCTATGGGGGGAGGAATTCTGTAACGGCAGCTAGGGAAACGATCACCACGACAACGTGGGAAAATGGAAAATCTTGTTGACTCAGATGTCGAGAGGAAAAGCCCACACTCCATAACGACCACCCGAAAACATCTTAATGATTTCTTAACGACAGCCAGCCAGCAGGGGTCGGAAATCGCTGTGGTTTCAAAACAAAGGGCAGGCGCCTTTTTGTCGCTCTCTTCGACATTTCAAGACCAAGAAGATTGATATAAATGATGATGAGTTTCCGACAGGGTTTGATGGACCCTTTCAAGTCCGCCGAAGTCTGTCGTAAAAGTTGATGGGAAAGACCAACGTGAGACAGCCAATCAAGAACGTGAGAAATCTTCAACACCCAATCCAGCACCGACTAAAAGGCGGACCAGAAACGGAAAGGAGGAGTCGATAAGCACCCAAGATATAGAGTTTTTGGAGAGACGGAGACGGAGAGAAGAGAGAGATCACGAGAGGAAAGACGAGAGGAGAGACGGAGACAGAGGATCACAGAGGATCGGAGAGCTTGGAGAGAAGCGGTCAGCAGAGACCGTTTTTGGAGCTTGAAGTGAACTTGTTGTTTGTTCATTGTTGTGCAATTTATCCCACCTTGGGATCCTATACTCGCCGGAGTATTTTAGTGAGAAAGGCTCGACCGTAGCCGTAAAGGAGAACCCTCCTAGAGATCCGTGTAACTGCTCATCCTAGTAGTGATCCTGTCCGGAAAGACTGAGATTTCCTGCCTTGGAACTCTGTACTCTTTCGAGTAATTTTGTGTTGAGAATAGGCTCACCCGTAGCCGTGCGTTAGACTTCCCCGAGCGAAATTGTGAGGCTCGCCAGCAGCCCTAAGCGCCTCGATAGAACTTTGGACCTTCCAAGGAACTAATATTAATGAACTTTACATTCATTTTCCGACTTTTTGTACAAATTGTAAAATAAATCAATTTAGTCCAGAATCGGATATTTTCAATGGTAACTAGTCTAGCTACCCGTGAATCAAGACGTTACAGACTAGTTAACTTTCTGGTGGCAGCGGTGGGATCGACACCCAGTCGTGAAGAAGTAACTTAAGCGATCGACACCCAGTCGTAAAGCAGTAGCGGAAGCGATCGACACCCAGTCGTAAAGCAGTAGCGGAAGCGATCGACACCCAGTCCTGAAGTAGCGGAACCGACCGACGCCCAGTCCTGAAGTAGCGGAACCGATTGACTTCGTTCGACATCCAGTTCTGAAGGAGCATCGAACCGACCGACATCCAGTCCCGGAGAAGTAGCGACTTCGTTCGACATCCAGTTCTGAAGGAGTATCGAACCGACCGACATCCAGTCCCGGAGAAGTAGCGACTTCGTTCGACATCCAGTCCCGGAGAAAAGGACGCCTGGTCCGAAATACAGTTACGGAAGACGCCGAGTCCCGAAAAAGAAATAGAAGACCAAGTTTTGTGTGGAAAGTGACCGACCAATAACCCTGATCTGAAGTAGATGAAAGTGACGAGATCCTGTGCAGCACGACAGCAGGTAAGGCTTGATTTTACTTTAGAGGCAAAAATTGTAGTAAATTAATGTGCTAGGAATTTAAAATTGTCTTAATGAAATTATATTGTATGTGTAATTGAGTGGTTGCAACATTTAGCAAAGTGCTTGATTTGAAAAATTTAGAAAACTATTGTGTTATCAATTCAGGAAGAACTTTCCTTTGAAATTAGAGTAAAAGTCATTTATTGAAATTAAGTACTGTTGTAATCTAAAAGTTATCGAAGTATTCTGTGTAGAGTTACGCTTAGTATATTTTGTGAAATTTGAGTTAAGATTGTTTTGAAATTTAAGGTACATTGTTTTATAGTGTTGCATTGTGTTTTAAGTATTGGTCACATATATTAGTATATTATTGTGTGTATAATTGTGTGTAAGGGACAGGAGAATTTTAAAATGGCATTTTTAGCAAGGCAACGTAAGGCAGATTTGCAGAAACTCGCTTATGAGTTAGGTATCGACCTAGGACCTAATGATAGGGTGTTAGATATAACCACAAAGATATCAGAGCATCCACAATACGACGAAGAATGGGTGAAGGCTCAGTTGCAGGTTATAGTAGAGGAACGGGAGATGAGACAGGCTAGAGAGGAACGGGAGATAGCCGAGAGAAATGCTAGGGAGGCGGAAGAGCGAGAAGAGCGAATTCGAATGTTCGAGTTAGAAAAACTCAGAATTACGCAAGCTGCTGAAACAAATAGCTTAGGTTCGTCACAAACGGATAATTCTAGACCAACGAAAAACTTGAAATCCGTAATGCAGAAATTTGACCCAGAAAAAGGAGACATGGCCCTATTTCTCACCTTGTTTGAAAGACAGGCGAAAAAGATTGGAATAGATGAGGTTGATTGGGTGACTCACCTTCTTTACCTACTCCCGATGGATATTGCAGAAATTATCATGAGAGAACCCCCTGAAAAATCAGAAGATTACGATCATGTTAAGAGTACCCTCCTAAATAGATTTAAATTAAATCCGGAAACATTCCGAACCAAATTTACACAGCATCAGAGACGATCAGGAGCGCCCTGGAAAGATCTAATATTTGAATTAAGAAGTTACTTAGAGGGATGGCTAGATGGAGTCGGAGTGGAAAGTTTTGAGGACCTCAAAAACCTAATGCTAACGGATCAAATAAAAAGGAGAGTTTCTCCTGAGATTAAGGAGCATTTCATAGATCAGTGGGCAGCCATAGTAGACCCCGAAGAATTAGTATCTAAATTAGACCAATATGAAGCCGCTAGACGCACTGTTAGAAGACCTCTCACAGCTAAGTTCCCAGAAAAACGTTTCCCAGATAAGCCCAAACCTGAAAACAAACCTGCAGTAGTGAGGAAATTTGAGCCAGAAAAGAGCGAACGCTCGAATTGGAGGAATCCATATCCTAATGAGCAAAAGTGGAGGAAGCGAGAATTTGAACGGCGAAGAGCGCCGGCATGTTACATATGCCATTCGACGGATCATCTGAGACCGCAATGCCCTGAATTAAGGAGAAACCCGAATCACGAACGCGTGAATCATTTAAAAATGGAGGAGAATTTCGCACCTTCGTTTGCCCCTTATCTGAGTGAGGCTAAAGTTAATGGGATAAATACCGTGATATTGAGAGATAGTGGAACCAGTTTGGACGTAGCTCCCAACCACTTAGTAAGACCAGATGATTACACCGGAGAAACAGTTTGGTTGAAACAGGCTCTGGAAAATCATTTCCGATGTTTACCGATAGCAACAATTAGTTTAGAAAGTGAAAAATTCGGCAAGATAATCACTAAAGCAGCGGTAGTGGATAAAACGGTAGAATTGAACCATTATCTCCTGGGAAACTCGACCCAAGAATTGCTCGAGGAGGCAAAGAAAAACCCACATTTAGTTAATGCTGTCGTTACGCGTAGTCAAAACAGGGGAAACAAAAGATCAAGGAGTTTGGAGAAACTCAAAACCCCCAACTGCGTTAGCGAAAAACCACCTCTTCAATCGAATAGCCAGGAGCGCGAGCTTCCCATTCACCTACCCCCTGCTGAAAAGCATACAATTGCGATTTTGAAAGTAACCCCCGAGGAGTTTTCCAACGCACAAAAGGAATGCTCTGAATTGAGTACGCTGTGGAAAAAAATGGAAGAAAAGCGAACTCAGGAATATAGGGTGGATAAAAATTTGTTGTTTAGGATAACCGCAGATCACCGAGGTGAGGAAAGGAAACAATTAGTCATTCCCGCAAGAATGAGGAATGAAATTCTAAGGTTATGCCACGAAGAAGTAGCCGCACATTTAGGCTCGACAAAAACCAAAGATAAACTATTGAGGTATTATTTTTGGCCGAACTGCATTAAGGATGCTGAAGAATACGTCAGAACATGTGACCCGTGCCAGAGAGTGGGAAAACCAAGGGAAAAGAAGAAAGCCCCATTAAAATTAGTGCCGGTGATTAAAGAGATCTTCTCGAAAATTAATGTAGATACAGTAGGACCCCTTCCTTATTCAAGTAAGGATAATAGATACTTAGTAACTGCTATCTGCATGGCCTCAAAATATCCTGAAGCGATACCCGTTCGCGACATCAGTTCAGAATCGATAGTGGAGTCCCTCATGATTATATTTAGTAGATTGGGATTTCCCAGAGAAATACAGTGTGACTTAGGCACTTGTTTCACGAGCAATTTGACCACCACGTTTTTTGAAAAATTTGGCATTAAGGTTACACACAGCTCTGTAAGACACCCACAAAGTAACCCAGTAGAGAGGTGGCACAGATCCGTAAAAAGATTATTGAAAGTTTTGTGTTTGGAATCGGGATTAGATTGGAAGAAAAATCTACCCGCAGCTCTCTTAGCATTAAGAACGGTGACTCATGAGTCCACAAATTTTAGCCCCGCTGAACTCGTGCACGGAAAGAATCTTCGAACCCCCGAAACCTTACTTTTCGAACATTGGGTAAAACCGGAGGAAGAAGAAAATGTCGTGACCGAGTACGTGTTCGAATTAATTAACAGGTTGAAGCATTGTCAGGAATTGGCCTATGAACGAGTTTCAGACATGCAACATAAAAGGAAAACCTGGTACGATAAAGATGCAGTTCGTAGAATTTTTAAAAAGGGAGATAAGGTGTTAGTCGTAGCGTCATCCAAACCAAACAAATTATCTGTTAGTTGGATAGGCCCTGGAGTGATCGAGAGTCAACTCTCAGATACTAACTAGTTAAGATGCCTGGTAAAACCGAAAAATCTCAGGTGTATCACGTAAATCTTCTAAAACCTTATAATAAGCGGGCGGAAGCAGTGAACTTACTGATTAGTGGAGAGAATGTCGGAACATCAGATTCTGATTTAGAGATAAATTACCCGTCGTCAAACCCCAATTTGTATGATTTCGAGGAGATAGTGAGGGATAGTGATTTAGCTGGAAAATGCAGCCCTGAACAAATCGCCCAACTCGAGACGTTATTATTGTCTCATAAGAAAATATTTTCAAATGACCCAGGTAGGACAGATTTGGTACAACACGACCTAGAATTGATCAGTAATCAACCAGTGAGGTCAAAACCCTATAGGACGTCACCCCGACAAACGGAAATTTTAAAAACTGAAATCAAGAGGATGTTGGACCTCCAACTGATAGAGATAGGAGAGTCAGATTATACTTCTCCAATGATATTAGTGGAAGCTCAAGGCAAAGATCCAAGGCCTTGTGTAGACTACCGCAAATTAAATTCTATAATTAGAACCGAATATTTTCCCTTACCGAATATCGACGAAAGAATAGAGAAGGTATCAGCAGCAAAGTACATCACTGTCATTGATTTAACAAAAGGGTATTGGCAGATTCCGTTAAGCCCCAAGGCTCAGAGATTAGCCGCATTTGTGACTACTTTTGGAACTTACCGACCACTAGTCCTTCCTTTTGGTCTGGTAAATGCCCCTTTTTGTTTTTCCAAATTCATGTCACAACTCTTGCAAGGATGCGACGAGTTTAGTGTACCATATTTAGATGATGTAGCCATCTTTTCAAATACGTGGGAAGATCATCTAAAACACCTAGGCCTAGTTCTAAATAGAATCGCGGAGGCCAAATTAACGATCAAACCATCGAAATGTCGGTTCGCGCAAAGCAGCGTAAAATATTTGGGACACGAGGTAGGTGGAGGTCTCAGATCCCCTGCCGAAGCCAAAACAAAGGCAGTATTGGAATTTCCGGCCCCCAAAACGAAAACACAGATACGCCAATTTCTAGGCTTATGTGGATTTTATTCACGATATATTAAAAACTATGCTGTCATCGCGGAGCCTTTAACCCGCGCCTTAAAGGGAAAACATAGAAAGGAAGCGATAGAATGGACACCAGAGCATGAGCACGCATTCCAAACACTAAAAGGGAAACTCACCGAAAAACCCGTACTTTATGCCCCGGACTATAGTAGGGAATTTATCCTGCAAACCGATGCATCAGATAAAGGAATCGGGATCATTATGGCTCAACGAGGGCCACACAATAACGAACATCCGATCTTGTTCTTGAGTCGGAAATTTAGCGAGTGCGAGAAGAAGTTTAGTGCTACAGAAAAGGAATGTGCAGCTATCATTTATGCAATTAAGAAATTGCGACATTACCTAGATGGTCAAAAGTTTACAATCGAAACTGACCACAACCCTTTAGTTTGGTTGCGTACGAACGCAGGAAATAACCCTAGACTCATGAGATGGGCGTTGGCGTTGCAACCATTTGACTATACAATAGTCCACAGAGCAGGGAAAGACAATAAGCACGCTGATTGCTTAAGTCGCGTGGAATAAATAACATCTGACACTTCAAATGAAAATTTGATTGTAAATATTTAATAGTGTATAAATTGTGATCTATGTAAAATGTAAATACAAATGATGCTTGTGTTTGTAATTTAAATAATTGAATAAGATTGTAAAATGTTGGAAGGTTAAAACCATTGGTTATAGCTGCCTCTGAAGTATTGTCAAGACCTCCTGTATGTCTAACCCCTTCCTTTTAGATTTTGCTCTCTAACACATCGCAAAATCTCTCTATGGGGGGAGGAATTCTGTAACGGCAGCTAGGGAAACGATCACCACGACAACGTGGGAAAATGGAAAATCTTGTTGACTCAGATGTCGAGAGGAAAAGCCCACACTCCATAACGACCACCCGAAAACATCTTAATGATTTCTTAACGACAGCCAGCCAGCAGGGGTCGGAAATCGCTGTGGTTTCAAAACAAAGGGCAGGCGCCTTTTTGTCGCTCTCTTCGACATTTCAAGACCAAGAAGATTGATATAAATGATGATGAGTTTCCGACAGGGTTTGATGGACCCTTTCAAGTCCGCCCGCCGAAGTCTGTCGTAAAAGTTGATGGGAAAGACCAACGTGAGACAGCCAATCAAGAACGTGAGAAATCTTCAACACCCAATCCAGCACCGACTAAAAGGCGGACCAGAAACGGAAAGGAGGAGTCGATAAGCACCCAAGATATAGAGTTTTTGGAGAGACGGAGACGGAGAGAAGAGAGAGATCACGAGAGGAAAGACGAGAGGAGAGACGGAGACAGAGGATCACAGAGGATCGGAGAGCTTGGAGAGAAGCGGTCAGCAGAGACCGTTTTTGGAGCTTGAAGTGAACTTGTTGTTTGTTCATTGTTGTGCAATTTATCCCACCTTGGGATCCTATACTCGCCGGAGTATTTTAGTGAGAAAGGCTCGACCGTAGCCGTAAAGGAGAACCCTCCTAGAGATCCGTGTAACTGCTCATCCTAGTAGTGATCCTGTCCGGAAAGACTGAGATTTCCTGCCTTGGAACTCTGTACTCTTTCGAGTAATTTTGTGTTGAGAATAGGCTCACCCGTAGCCGTGCGTTAGACTTCCCCGAGCGAAATTGTGAGGCTCGCCAGCAGCCCTAAGCGCCTCGATAGAACTTTGGACCTTCCAAGGAACTAATATTAATGAACTTTACATTCATTTTCCGACTTTTTGTACAAATTGTAAAATAAATCAATTTAGTCCAGAATCGGATATTTTCAATGGTAACTAGTCTAGCTACCCGTGAATCAAGACGTTACAGACTAGTTAACTTTCTGGTGGCAGCGGTGGGATCGACACCCAGTCGTGAAGAAGTAACTTAAGCGATCGACACCCAGTCGTAAAGCAGTAGCGGAAGCGATCGACACCCAGTCGTAAAGCAGTAGCGGAAGCGATCGACACCCAGTCCTGAAGTAGCGGAACCGACCGACGCCCAGTCCTGAAGTAGCGGAACCGATTGACTTCGTTCGACATCCAGTTCTGAAGGAGCATCGAACCGACCGACATCCAGTCCCGGAGAAGTAGCGACTTCGTTCGACATCCAGTTCTGAAGGAGTATCGAACCGACCGACATCCAGTCCCGGAGAAGTAGCGACTTCGTTCGACATCCAGTCCCGGAGAAAAGGACGCCTGGTCCGAAATACAGTTACGGAAGACGCCGAGTCCCGAAAAAGAAATAGAAGACCAAGTTTTGTGTGGAAAGTGACCGACCAATAACCCTGATCTGAAGTAGATGAAAGTGACGAGATCCTGTGCAGCACGACAGCAGGTAAGGCTTGATTTTACTTTAGAGGCAAAAATTGTAGTAAATTAATGTGCTAGGAATTTAAAATTGTCTTAATGAAATTATATTGTATGTGTAATTGAGTGGTTGCAACATTTAGCAAAGTGCTTGATTTGAAAAATTTAGAAAACTATTGTGTTATCAATTCAGGAAGAACTTTCCTTTGAAATTAGAGTAAAAGTCATTTATTGAAATTAAGTACTGTTGTAATCTAAAAGTTATCGAAGTATTCTGTGTAGAGTTACGCTTAGTATATTTTGTGAAATTTGAGTTAAGATTGTTTTGAAATTTAAGGTACATTGTTTTATAGTGTTGCATTGTGTTTTAAGTATTGGTCACATATATTAGTATATTATTGTGTGTATAATTGTGTGTAAGGGACAGGAGAATTTTAAAATGGCATTTTTAGCAAGGCAACGTAAGGCAGATTTGCAGAAACTCGCTTATGAGTTAGGTATCGACCTAGGACCTAATGATAGGGTGTTAGATATAACCACAAAGATATCAGAGCATCCACAATACGACGAAGAATGGGTGAAGGCTCAGTTGCAGGTTATAGTAGAGGAACGGGAGATGAGACAGGCTAGAGAGGAACGGGAGATAGCCGAGAGAAATGCTAGGGAGGCGGAAGAGCGAGAAGAGCGAATTCGAATGTTCGAGTTAGAAAAACTCAGAATTACGCAAGCTGCTGAAACAAATAGCTTAGGTTCGTCACAAACGGATAATTCTAGACCAACGAAAAACTTGAAATCCGTAATGCAGAAATTTGACCCAGAAAAAGGAGACATGGCCCTATTTCTCACCTTGTTTGAAAGACAGGCGAAAAAGATTGGAATAGATGAGGTTGATTGGGTGACTCACCTTCTTTACCTACTCCCGATGGATATTGCAGAAATTATCATGAGAGAACCCCCTGAAAAATCAGAAGATTACGATCATGTTAAGAGTACCCTCCTAAATAGATTTAAATTAAATCCGGAAACATTCCGAACCAAATTTACACAGCATCAGAGACGATCAGGAGCGCCCTGGAAAGATCTAATATTTGAATTAAGAAGTTACTTAGAGGGATGGCTAGATGGAGTCGGAGTGGAAAGTTTTGAGGACCTCAAAAACCTAATGCTAACGGATCAAATAAAAAGGAGAGTTTCTCCTGAGATTAAGGAGCATTTCATAGATCAGTGGGCAGCCATAGTAGACCCCGAAGAATTAGTATCTAAATTAGACCAATATGAAGCCGCTAGACGCACTGTTAGAAGACCTCTCACAGCTAAGTTCCCAGAAAAACGTTTCCCAGATAAGCCCAAACCTGAAAACAAACCTGCAGTAGTGAGGAAATTTGAGCCAGAAAAGAGCGAACGCTCGAATTGGAGGAATCCATATCCTAATGAGCAAAAGTGGAGGAAGCGAGAATTTGAACGGCGAAGAGCGCCGGCATGTTACATATGCCATTCGACGGATCATCTGAGACCGCAATGCCCTGAATTAAGGAGAAACCCGAATCACGAACGCGTGAATCATTTAAAAATGGAGGAGAATTTCGCACCTTCGTTTGCCCCTTATCTGAGTGAGGCTAAAGTTAATGGGATAAATACCGTGATATTGAGAGATAGTGGAACCAGTTTGGACGTAGCTCCCAACCACTTAGTAAGACCAGATGATTACACCGGAGAAACAATTTGGTTGAAACAGGCTCTGGAAAATCATTTCCGATGTTTACCGATAGCAACAATTAGTTTAGAAAGTGAAAAATTCGGCAAGATAATCACTAAAGCAGCGGTAGTGGATAAAACGGTAGAATTGAACCATTATCTCCTGGGAAACTCGACCCAAGAATTGCTCGAGGAGGCAAAGAAAAACCCACATTTAGTTAATGCTGTCGTTACGCGTAGTCAAAACAGGGGAAACAAAAGATCAAGGAGTTTGGAGAAACTCAAAACCCCCAACTGCGTTAGCGAAAAACCACCTCTTCAATCGAATAGCCAGGAGCGCGAGCTTCCCATTCACCTACCCCCTGCTGAAAAGCATACAATTGCGATTTTGAAAGTAACCCCCGAGGAGTTTTCCAACGCACAAAAGGAATGCTCTGAATTGAGTACGCTGTGGAAAAAAATGGAAGAAAAGCGAACTCAGGAATATAGGGTGGATAAAAATTTGTTGTTTAGGATAACCGCAGATCACCGAGGTGAGGAAAGGAAACAATTAGTCATTCCCGCAAGAATGAGGAATGAAATTCTAAGGTTATGCCACGAAGAAGTAGCCGCACATTTAGGCTCGACAAAAACCAAAGATAAACTATTGAGGTATTATTTTTGGCCGAACTGCATTAAGGATGCTGAAGAATACGTCAGAACATGTGACCCGTGCCAGAGAGTGGGAAAACCAAGGGAAAAGAAGAAAGCCCCATTAAAATTAGTGCCGGTGATTAAAGAGATCTTCTCGAAAATTAATGTAGATACAGTAGGACCCCTTCCTTATTCAAGTAAGGATAATAGATACTTAGTAACTGCTATCTGCATGGCCTCAAAATATCCTGAAGCGATACCCGTTCGCGACATCAGTTCAGAATCGATAGTGGAGTCCCTCATGATTATATTTAGTAGATTGGGATTTCCCAGAGAAATACAGTGTGACTTAGGCACTTGTTTCACGAGCAATTTGACCACCACGTTTTTTGAAAAATTTGGCATTAAGGTTACACACAGCTCTGTAAGACACCCACAAAGTAACCCAGTAGAGAGGTGGCACAGATCCGTAAAAAGATTATTGAAAGTTTTGTGTTTGGAATCGGGATTAGATTGGAAGAAAAATCTACCCGCAGCTCTCTTAGCATTAAGAACGGTGACTCATGAGTCCACAAATTTTAGCCCCGCTGAACTCGTGCACGGAAAGAATCTTCGAACCCCCGAAACCTTACTTTTCGAACATTGGGTAGAACCGGAGGAAGAAGAAAATGTCGTGACCGAGTACGTGTTCGAATTAATTAACAGGTTGAAGCATTGTCAGGAATTGGCCTATGAACGAGTTTCAGACATGCAACATAAAAGGAAAACCTGGTACGATAAAGATGCAGTTCGTAGAATTTTTAAAAAGGGAGATAAGGTGTTAGTCGTAGCGTCATCCAAACCAAACAAATTATCTGTTAGTTGGATAGGCCCTGGAGTGATCGAGAGTCAACTCTCAGATACTAACTACATAGTTAAGATGCCTGGTAAAACCGAAAAATCTCAGGTGTATCACGTAAATCTTCTAAAACCTTATAATAAGCGGGCGGAAGCAGTGAACTTACTGATTAGTGGAGAGAATGTCGGAACATCAGATTCTGATTTAGAGATAAATTACCCGTCGTCAAACCCCAATTTGTATGATTTCGAGGAGATAGTGAGGGATAGTGATTTAGCTGGAAAATGCAGCCCTGAACAAATCGCCCAACTCGAGACGTTATTATTGTCTCATAAGAAAATATTTTCAAATGACCCAGGTAGGACAGATTTGGTAGAACACGACCTAGAATTGATCAGTAATCAACCAGTGAGGTCAAAACCCTATAGGACGTCACCCCGACAAACGGAAATTTTAAAAACTGAAATCAAGAGGATGTTGGACCTCCAACTGATAGAGATAGGAGAGTCAGATTATACTTCTCCAATGATATTAGTGGAAGCTCAAGGCAAAGATCCAAGGCCTTGTGTAGACTACCGCAAATTAAATTCTATAATTAGAACCGAATATTTTCCCTTACCGAATATCGACGAAAGAATAGAGAAGGTATCAGCAGCAAAGTACATCACTGTCATTGATTTAACAAAAGGGTATTGGCAGATTCCGTTAAGCCCCAAGGCTCAGAGATTAGCCGCATTTGTGACTACTTTTGGAACTTACCGACCACTAGTCCTTCCTTTTGGTCTGGTAAATGCCCCTTTTTGTTTTTCCAAATTCATGTCACAACTCTTGCAAGGATGCGACGAGTTTAGTGTACCATATTTAGATGATGTAGCCATCTTTTCAAATACGTGGGAAGATCATCTAAAACACCTAGGCCTAGTTCTAAATAGAATCGCGGAGGCCAAATTAACGATCAAACCATCGAAATGTCGGTTCGCGCAAAGCAGCGTAAAATATTTGGGACACGAGGTAGGTGGAGGTCTCAGATCCCCTGCCGAAGCCAAAACAAAGGCAGTATTGGAATTTCCGGCCCCCAAAACGAAAACACAGATACGCCAATTTCTAGGCTTATGTGGATTTTATTCACGATATATTAAAAACTATGCTGTCATCGCGGAGCCTTTAACCCGCGCCTTAAAGGGAAAACATAGAAAGGAAGCGATAGAATGGACACCAGAGCATGAGCACGCATTCCAAACACTAAAAGGGAAACTCACCGAAAAACCCGTACTTTATGCCCCGGACTATAGTAGGGAATTTATCCTGCAAACCGATGCATCAGATAAAGGAATCGGGATCATTATGGCTCAACGAGGGCCACACAATAACGAACATCCGATCTTGTTCTTGAGTCGGAAATTTAGCGAGTGCGAGAAGAAGTTTAGTGCTACAGAAAAGGAATGTGCAGCTATCATTTATGCAATTAAGAAATTGCGACATTACCTAGATGGTCAAAAGTTTACAATCGAAACTGACCACAACCCTTTAGTTTGGTTGCGTACGAACGCAGGAAATAACCCTAGACTCATGAGATGGGCGTTGGCGTTGCAACCATTTGACTATACAATAGTCCACAGAGCAGGGAAAGACAATAAGCACGCTGATTGCTTAAGTCGCGTGGAATAAATAACATCTGACACTTCAAATGAAAATTTGATTGTAAATATTTAAGGTATCCGACTACCTTTAAAACGCGATTTTCGGCGGAAATTGCGATTTTCCAAATTTGATATAATATGAAAGCCCGATTTCTTATCTTTCCAAATCTGTTTAAATTTTGTTCCTACCATGCATAGAACGTAAGATACAGGTCTTTTAATACTACATAGTCGACACTTTTTAAAACCGGAAGTGCCTTTCTGCAAACAGGAAGTGAACGTAAAAGTTTGTTTACATTCTTATTTTAACAAATTAAAGCGTTAAAATTTGCTCTGAAGTGTGGATTTTTTTTTATTAATTAAAAAAAATTAATTAAAAAACTACTTTTTACACAAAAATACATCTGGCAATCATGTTTAACTTCACAATCTGGCATCAAACTTGAGTTTCAGTTTGTACACAATTTGAACTCGTGATTTTCGATCGTGCGTTCAAAAAGTTCTACAACTTGATAATTCTTCTTGCATAAAGTGATTTTTCTTTACAAAATGGGAAAGAGTATTGCCAGGAAGAAGAAACACCACTTCAAAGGTAATCAACACTCTAAAACACTGAAGACTAACAGTCTTGAAGATCCAGTGTGCACAGCCAGTGCTTCAAAACTGCAAGCATCTAGCTCTTCCAAATTCGAAGTTTTGAATGAGGAACTGTGTGGTAATCGGATTTTCGACCTGGAAACTTTAATAAATATATTTTTGGTGCTTCCATGTCCCAAATGCTTTGCTTCTGGTTTGCATTTAGTTGAAGACTCCAGGTATGGATTGTGCTCACACTTCTCTTTGAAATGTCACAATTGTGATTTTGTAAAAGGCTTTGCCTCCTCCAAAAAGAACAAAAATGTACCTGAAGTGAACTCTAGAATAGTTTATGGGATGAGGCAGATTGGAAAGGGATTTTCTTCAGCGTATAAACTGTGCACCACGCTGAATTTGCCACCAATTTCTAAAGCTGCGTATAACATCCATGAAGAGAAACTCTTGAAAGTTGTGTCCGAGGTTGCTGAATCTTCAATGTTAAAAGCAGCTGATGAAGTTGGTTCAAAGGGAGAAGACAGTGAATGCGGCGTGTCTGTAGATGGAACGTGGCAGCGTAGAGGGTACACTTCTTTGAATGGTTGTGTTGCTGCCATTTCAATTGACACGGGAAAGGTTCTCGATTTAGAAGTCATGTCCTCATACTGCAGAATTTGCAAAAGATTACAGAAACTGAAGAGAAACCCGTCATTTGAATCACAGGAAGCTGACCATATATGCCAGTGCAATTTTAAAGGGTCATCAGCAAAGATGGAAACTGTTGGTGTCGACAGAATTTTCAAGAGGTCAGTGAGCACTCGGAAGCTGAAGTACACGAAATACTACGGTGATGGGGATTCTAAAGGCTATTTGTGCGTCCAAAACACATATGGCGAAAAAAGTGTTTCAAAACTGGAATGCATTGGGCACATTCAAAAACGGGTGGGTACACGTCTGCGAAAATTGAAAAGCAAAACCAAAGGTCTGTCTGGTAAAGGCAAGTTATCAGATGTCTTTATCGACAGACTACAAAATTATTATGGCATTGCGATTCGCTCTAACGTGGGCAACTTACAAATGATGCAGCAAAATGTAATTGCAGCTTTGTTTCATTGTGCTTCATCACCAAAGAAACCGATGCATGGCCAGTGCCCTATTGGTGTAGACAGTTGGTGCTATTACCAGCGAGCTGTAAGCGAAGGGAAAGAACCAGAAAAGCTCAAGCATTCTGGTTTGCCCAACAATATTTTAAATGTAGTCAAACCAGTGTATTTAGAGCTTTGCACCAGAGAACTTTTGAATAAGTGTCTGCATGGCAAAACTCAAAATGCCAATGAAAGTTTCAATGGTGTTATTTGGCAGAGAGTTCCGAAGGAGGTTTTCGTCAGCCTAAAAACTGTAAAATTAGGGGCTTATGATGCAGTAATACAATATAATGATGGATTTGAGGGTTGCACCAGTGTTTTAAGCAAGATGAACATTGAAAATCTTGGTTACTTCACATTAAAAGGTTACCAAAGTTTGGATCGCATTAGAATCAGTGATTCCAAGCGCCATACAACACCCGTTTCAAAGAAGCGCAGGAAGGTTTTGAGGGCAATTAGGAAAAAAAAAGTAGTTAATTTAACTTCTATAGAAGGTGATCTTTATAAATCAGGATCATTTTAGAGCTACATTTTCCATTTAAAGGTAAGATTCATTATTGAATTTTGTTTTTAGCTTTTTCTTGAAATTGACATTTTAGAATTTTGCTTTTACGCAAAACATGAAAACTCAAAAAGTTATGCTTCAAATGTTATGAAATTTGGTAGGAATACTTTCAAAGAGTTTATAAAGGGAATGTACCACTTCTGTAATTGTGCATTAATTAGTTTTTTTATTTTTAATTATAAAAGTTATGCGTTGCTATAATTTATGGCAGATTTTCTTCTTGGTTGTACTTGAACCTCTCCAGTTTTTAAAAGAACTGGTTTACAATGATGTGAGAGGTACATTCCCTAAAGGAGGTTTCAATCTTCAAAATAAAATTTACAAAATAAGAATATCTTAATTTAAATTTAAGTTATCATGTTTTGCGGTGGTGCTAGTTTTTGTCTATTTTTCACCCCTTTTTGGGGTTTAAATTTAAAAAAAATTATTAATTATTTTTTTTATATGTTATTCTCTAAGTTTTTAACCATATTCTATAATATAATGCACAAAAAAAGTCAAATTTCAAATTATTTCAAAAAATCCTTTCCGAAGGTAGTCGGACACCTTAATAGTGTATAAATTGTGATCTATGTAAAATGTAAATACAAATGATGCTTGTGTTTGTAATTTAAATAATTGAATAAGATTGTAAAATGTTGGAAGGTTAAAACCATTGGTTATAGCTGCCTCTGAAGTATTGTCAAGACCTCCTGTATGTCTAACCCCTTCCTTTTAGATTTTGCTCTCTAACACATCGCAAAATCTCTCTATGGGGGGAGGAATTCTGTAACGGCAGCTAGGGAAACGATCACCACGACAACGTGGGAAAATGGAAAATCTTGTTGACTCAGATGTCGAGAGGAAAAGCCCACACTCCATAACGACCACCCGAAAACATCTTAATGATTTCTTAACGACAGCCAGCCAGCAGGGGTCGGAAATCGCTGTGGTTTCAAAACAAAGGGCAGGCGCCTTTTTGTCGCTCTCTTCGACATTTCAAGACCAAGAAGATTGATATAAATGATGATGAGTTTCCGACAGGGTTTGATGGACCCTTTCAAGTCCGCCGAAGTCTGTCGTAAAAGTTGATGGGAAAGACCAACGTGAGACAGCCAATCAAGAACGTGAGAAATCTTCAACACCCAATCCAGCACCGACTAAAAGGCGGACCAGAAACGGAAAGGAGGAGTCGATAAGCACCCAAGATATAGAGTTTTTGGAGAGACGGAGACGGAGAGAAGAGAGAGATCACGAGAGGAAAGACGAGAGGAGAGACGGAGACAGAGGATCACAGAGGATCGGAGAGCTTGGAGAGAAGCGGTCAGCAGAGACCGTTTTTGGAGCTTGAAGTGAACTTGTTGTTTGTTCATTGTTGTGCAATTTATCCCACCTTGGGATCCTATACTCGCCGGAGTATTTTAGTGAGAAAGGCTCGACCGTAGCCGTAAAGGAGAACCCTCCTAGAGATCCGTGTAACTGCTCATCCTAGTAGTGATCCTGTCCGGAAAGACTGAGATTTCCTGCCTTGGAACTCTGTACTCTTTCGAGTAATTTTGTGTTGAGAATAGGCTCACCCGTAGCCGTGCGTTAGACTTCCCCGAGCGAAATTGTGAGGCTCGCCAGCAGCCCTAAGCGCCTCGATAGAACTTTGGACCTTCCAAGGAACTAATATTAATGAACTTTACATTCATTTTCCGACTTTTTGTACAAATTGTAAAATAAATCAATTTAGTCCAGAATCGGATATTTTCAATGGTAACTAGTCTAGCTACCCGTGAATCAAGACGTTACAGAGTAGTTAACTTTCTGGTGGCAGCGGTGGGATCGACACCCAGTCGTGAAGAAGTAACTTAAGCGATCGACACCCAGTCGTAAAGCAGTAGCGGAAGCGATCGACACCCAGTCGTAAAGCAGTAGCGGAAGCGATCGACACCCAGTCCTGAAGTAGCGGAACCGACCGACGCCCAGTCCTGAAGTAGCGGAACCGATTGACTTCGTTCGACATCCAGTTCTGAAGGAGCATCGAACCGACCGACATCCAGTCCCGGAGAAGTAGCGACTTCGTTCGACATCCAGTTCTGAAGGAGTATCGAACCGACCGACATCCAGTCCCGGAGAAGTAGCGACTTCGTTCGACATCCAGTCCCGGAGAAAAGGACGCCTGGTCCGAAATACAGTTACGGAAGACGCCGAGTCCCGAAAAAGAAATAGAAGACCAAGTTTTGTGTGGAAAGTGACCGACCAATAACCCTGATCTGAAGTAGATGAAAGTGACGAGATCCTGTGCAGCACGACAGCAGGTAAGGCTTGATTTTACTTTAGAGGCAAAAATTGTAGTAAATTAATGTGCTAGGAATTTAAAATTGTCTTAATGAAATTATATTGTATGTGTAATTGAGTGGTTGCAACATTTAGCAAAGTGCTTGATTTGAAAAATTTAGAAAACTATTGTGTTATCAATTCAGGAAGAACTTTCCTTTGAAATTAGAGTAAAAGTCATTTATTGAAATTAAGTACTGTTGTAATCTAAAAGTTATCGAAGTATTCTGTGTAGAGTTACGCTTAGTATATTTTGTGAAATTTGAGTTAAGATTGTTTTGAAATTTAAGGTACATTGTTTTATAGTGTTGCATTGTGTTTTAAGTATTGGTCACATATATTAGTATATTATTGTGTGTATAATTGTGTGTAAGGGACAGGAGAATTTTAAAATGGCATTTTTAGCAAGGCAACGTAAGGCAGATTTGCAGAAACTCGCTTATGAGTTAGGTATCGACCTAGGACCTAATGATAGGGTGTTAGATATAACCACAAAGATATCAGAGCATCCACAATACGACGAAGAATGGGTGAAGGCTCAGTTGCAGGTTATAGTAGAGGAACGGGAGATGAGACAGGCTAGAGAGGAACGGGAGATAGCCGAGAGAAATGCTAGGGAGGCGGAAGAGCGAGAAGAGCGAATTCGAATGTTCGAGTTAGAAAAACTCAGAATTACGCAAGCTGCTGAAACAAATAGCTTAGGTTCGTCACAAACGGATAATTCTAGACCAACGAAAAACTTGAAATCCGTAATGCAGAAATTTGACCCAGAAAAAGGAGACATGGCCCTATTTCTCACCTTGTTTGAAAGACAGGCGAAAAAGATTGGAATAGATGAGGTTGATTGGGTGACTCACCTTCTTTACCTACTCCCGATGGATATTGCAGAAATTATCATGAGAGAACCCCCTGAAAAATCAGAAGATTACGATCATGTTAAGAGTACCCTCCTAAATAGATTTAAATTAAATCCGGAAACATTCCGAACCAAATTTACACAGCATCAGAGACGATCAGGAGCGCCCTGGAAAGATCTAATATTTGAATTAAGAAGTTACTTAGAGGGATGGCTAGATGGAGTCGGAGTGGAAAGTTTTGAGGACCTCAAAAACCTAATGCTAACGGATCAAATAAAAAGGAGAGTTTCTCCTGAGATTAAGGAGCATTTCATAGATCAGTGGGCAGCCATAGTAGACCCCGAAGAATTAGTATCTAAATTAGACCAATATGAAGCCGCTAGACGCACTGTTAGAAGACCTCTCACAGCTAAGTTCCCAGAAAAACGTTTCCCAGATAAGCCCAAACCTGAAAACAAACCTGCAGTAGTGAGGAAATTTGAGCCAGAAAAGAGCGAACGCTCGAATTGGAGGAATCCATATCCTAATGAGCAAAAGTGGAGGAAGCGAGAATTTGAACGGCGAAGAGCGCCGGCATGTTACATATGCCATTCGACGGATCATCTGAGACCGCAATGCCCTGAATTAAGGAGAAACCCGAATCACGAACGCGTGAATCATTTAAAAATGGAGGAGAATTTCGCACCTTCGTTTGCCCCTTATCTGAGTGAGGCTAAAGTTAATGGGATAAATACCGTGATATTGAGAGATAGTGGAACCAGTTTGGACGTAGCTCCCAACCACTTAGTAAGACCAGATGATTACACCGGAGAAACAGTTTGGTTGAAACAGGCTCTGGAAAATCATTTCCGATGTTTACCGATAGCAACAATTAGTTTAGAAAGTGAAAAATTCGGCAAGATAATCACTAAAGCAGCGGTAGTGGATAAAACGGTAGAATTGAACCATTATCTCCTGGGAAACTCGACCCAAGAATTGCTCGAGGAGGCAAAGAAAAACCCACATTTAGTTAATGCTGTCGTTACGCGTAGTCAAAACAGGGGAAACAAAAGATCAAGGAGTTTGGAGAAACTCAAAACCCCCAACTGCGTTAGCGAAAAACCACCTCTTCAATCGAATAGCCAGGAGCGCGAGCTTCCCATTCACCTACCCCCTGCTGAAAAGCATACAATTGCGATTTTGAAAGTAACCCCCGAGGAATTTTCCAACGCACAAAAGGAATGCTCTGAATTGAGTACGCTGTGGAAAAAAATGGAAGAAAAGCGAACTCAGGAATATAGGGTGGATAAAAATTTGTTGTTTAGGATAACCGCAGATCACCGAGGTGAGGAAAGGAAACAATTAGTCATTCCCGCAAGAATGAGGAATGAAATTCTAAGGTTATGCCACGAAGAAGTAGCCGCACATTTAGGCTCGACAAAAACCAAAGATAAACTATTGAGGTATTATTTTTGGCCGAACTGCATTAAGGATGCTGAAGAATACGTCAGAACATGTGACCCGTGCCAGAGAGTGGGAAAACCAAGGGAAAAGAAGAAAGCCCCATTAAAATTAGTGCCGGTGATTAAAGAGATCTTCTCGAAAATTAATGTAGATACAGTAGGACCCCTTCCTTATTCAAGTAAGGATAATAGATACTTAGTAACTGCTATCTGCATGGCCTCAAAATATCCTGAAGCGATACCCGTTCGCGACATCAGTTCAGAATCGATAGTGGAGTCCCTCATGATTATATTTAGTAGATTGGGATTTCCCAGAGAAATACAGTGTGACTTAGGCACTTGTTTCACGAGCAATTTGACCACCACGTTTTTTGAAAAATTTGGCATTAAGGTTACACACAGCTCTGTAAGACACCCACAAAGTAACCCAGTAGAGAGGTGGCACAGATCCGTAAAAAGATTATTGAAAGTTTTGTGTTTGGAATCGGGATTAGATTGGAAGAAAAATCTACCCGCAGCTCTCTTAGCATTAAGAACGGTGACTCATGAGTCCACAAATTTTAGCCCCGCTGAACTCGTGCACGGAAAGAATCTTCGAACCCCCGAAACCTTACTTTTCGAACATTGGGTAGAACCGGAGGAAGAAGAAAATGTCGTGACCGAGTACGTGTTCGAATTAATTAACAGGTTGAAGCATTGTCAGGAATTGGCCTATGAACGAGTTTCAGACATGCAACATAAAAGGAAAACCTGGTACGATAAAGATGCAGTTCGTAGAATTTTTAAAAAGGGAGATAAGGTGTTAGTCGTAGCGTCATCCAAACCAAACAAATTATCTGTTAGTTGGATAGGCCCTGGAGTGATCGAGAGTCAACTCTCAGATACTAACTACATAGTTAAGATGCCTGGTAAAACCGAAAAATCTCAGGTGTATCACGTAAATCTTCTAAAACCTTATAATAAGCGGGCGGAAGCAGTGAACTTACTGATTAGTGGAGAGAATGTCGGAACATCAGATTCTGATTTAGAGATAAATTACCCGTCGTCAAACCCCAATTTGTATGATTTCGAGGAGATAGTGAGGGATAGTGATTTAGCTGGAAAATGCAGCCCTGAACAAATCGCCCAACTCGAGACGTTATTATTGTCTCATAAGAAAATATTTTCAAATGACCCAGGTAGGACAGATTTGGTAGAACACGACCTAGAATTGATCAGTAATCAACCAGTGAGGTCAAAACCCTATAGGACGTCACCCCGACAAACGGAAATTTTAAAAACTGAAATCAAGAGGATGTTGGACCTCCAACTGATAGAGATAGGAGAGTCAGATTATACTTCTCCAATGATATTAGTGGAAGCTCAAGGCAAAGATCCAAGGCCTTGTGTAGACTACCGCAAATTAAATTCTATAATTAGAACCGAATATTTTCCCTTACCGAATATCGACGAAAGAATAGAGAAGGTATCAGCAGCAAAGTACATCACTGTCATTGATTTAACAAAAGGGTATTGGCAGATTCCGTTAAGCCCCAAGGCTCAGAGATTAGCCGCATTTGTGACTACTTTTGGAACTTACCGACCACTAGTCCTTCCTTTTGGTCTGGTAAATGCCCCTTTTTGTTTTTCCAAATTCATGTCACAACTCTTGCAAGGATGCGACGAGTTTAGTGTACCATATTTAGATGATGTAGCCATCTTTTCAAATACGTGGGAAGATCATCTAAAACACCTAGGCCTAGTTCTAAATAGAATCGCGGAGGCCAAATTAACGATCAAACCATCGAAATGTCGGTTCGCGCAAAGCAGCGTAAAATATTTGGGACACGAGGTAGGTGGAGGTCTCAGATCCCCTGCCGAAGCCAAAACAAAGGCAGTATTGGAATTTCCGGCCCCCAAAACGAAAACACAGATACGCCAATTTCTAGGCTTATGTGGATTTTATTCACGATATATTAAAAACTATGCTGTCATCGCGGAGCCTTTAACCCGCGCCTTAAAGGGAAAACATAGAAAGGAAGCGATAGAATGGACACCAGAGCATGAGCACGCATTCCAAACACTAAAAGGGAAACTCACCGAAAAACCCGTACTTTATGCCCCGGACTATAGTAGGGAATTTATCCTGCAAACCGATGCATCAGATAAAGGAATCGGGATCATTATGGCTCAACGAGGGCCACACAATAACGAACATCCGATCTTGTTCTTGAGTCGGAAATTTAGCGAGTGCGAGAAGAAGTTTAGTGCTACAGAAAAGGAATGTGCAGCTATCATTTATGCAATTAAGAAATTGCGACATTACCTAGATGGTCAAAAGTTTACAATCGAAACTGACCACAACCCTTTAGTTTGGTTGCGTACGAACGCAGGAAATAACCCTAGACTCATGAGGTGGGCGTTGGCGTTGCAACAATTTGACTATACAATAGTCCACAGAGCAGGGAAAGACAATAAGCACGCTGATTGCTTAAGTCGCGTGGAATAAATAACATCTGACACTTCAAAAGAAAATTTGATTGTAAATATTTAATAGTGTATAAATTGTGATCTATGTAAAATGTAAATACAAATGATGCTTGTGTTTGTAATTTAAATAATTGAATAAGATTGTAAAATGTTGGAAGGTTAAAACCATTGGTTATAGCTGCCTCTGAAGTATTGTCAAGACCTCCTGTATGTCTAACCCCTTCCTTTTAGATTTTGCTCTCTAACACATCGCAAAATCTCTCTATGGGGGGAGGAATTCTGTAACGGCAGCTAGGGAAACGATCACCACGACAACGTGGGAAAATGGAAAATCTTGTTGACTCAGATGTCGAGAGGAAAAGCCCACACTCCATAACGACCACCCGAAAACATCTTAATGATTTCTTAACGACAGCCAGCCAGCAGGGGTCGGAAATCGCTGTGGTTTCAAAACAAAGGGCAGGCGCCTTTTTGTCGCTCTCTTCGACATTTCAAGACCAAGAAGATTGATATAAATGATGATGAGTTTCCGACAGGGTTTGATGGACCCTTTCAAGTCCGCCCGCCGAAGTCTGTCGTAAAAGTTGATGGGAAAGACCAACGTGAGACAGCCAATCAAGAACGTGAGAAATCTTCAACACCCAATCCAGCACCGACTAAAAGGCGGACCAGAAACGGAAAGGAGGAGTCGATAAGCACCCAAGATATAGAGTTTTTGGAGAGACGGAGACGGAGAGAAGAGAGAGATCACGAGAGGAAAGACGAGAGGAGAGACGGAGACAGAGGATCACAGAGGATCGGAGAGCTTGGAGAGAAGCGGTCAGCAGAGACCGTTTTTGGAGCTTGAAGTGAACTTGTTGTTTGTTCATTGTTGTGCAATTTATCCCACCTTGGGATCCTATACTCGCCGGAGTATTTTAGTGAGAAAGGCTCGACCGTAGCCGTAAAGGAGAACCCTCCTAGAGATCCGTGTAACTGCTCATCCTAGTAGTGATCCTGTCCGGAAAGACTGAGATTTCCTGCCTTGGAACTCTGTACTCTTTCGAGTAATTTTGTGTTGAGAATATGCTCACCCGTAGCCGTGCGTTAGACTTCCCCGAGCGAAATTGTGAGGCTCGCCAGCAGCCCTAAGCGCCTCGATAGAACTTTGGACCTTCCAAGGAACTAATATTAATGAACTTTACATTCATTTTCCGACTTTTTGTACAAATTGTAAAATAAATCAATTTAGTCCAGAATCGGATATTTTCAATGGTAACTAGTCTAGCTACCCGTGAATCAAGACGTTACAGTAATCATTCACATTCCTTAACTTAAAATAATACTCGAATGTAGCTGCCAATCGCGATGCAAACTGTACATGCGATTCGTTTTCAATTCTTTTCCCTTTTTTAAAGTTATTAAGACATTCTTGCGGGGTTGGTTGATACTCTTTCAATACTAATGATTTAAGTTTCTCATAATCACACACATCTTGTTCAGTCACGTAAATCAAAACATTGTTAGCTTTCTCCCCAAGAATGTTAATCAAAATTTTAGTTTTCAAATCGTCTGGAACCTTTTTAATACTAAACGCCTTCTCCAAAGATTGAAAAAACAAATTGAAAGTTTCTGGCTTAGATGGTACGGGAATAGTTAAAGTTTTGATACTCTTTATCAAATTCTCTAGATTACGGGATGGTAACTCACTTTCCGAACGATGGGTAATATTGTGAGGAGATTGTCCTCTTAAAGTTTCGATTTCGAACTCCTTTTCCAACTGCGCAAGTTTTATTTTTTCTAGCTCAAGTTTCGTTTGTTCGGCACGATCTTTAGACTTTCTATCCTCAACGATAGAGTCTGTAAGAGAACGAACGAAATCGAGGTCAATCTTGTAAATTTCACTGTTTTCAATTAACACTTTCAAATCAATAACTTTAGCACCGGAAAGTACAGTTTCGCCAATCTCTTCAGCAATGAGGATTAAGTGCTCCTTTCTGCACTTATTGAACATGCTCATGATTATAATTAAATAGTCCTACCTCCAAATTTCCAAACCTATGCCCTGATGAAGGTACAAATCCCGGCCGCAGCTCCCACTTGTAGTACGGTGTCTAGGGTGTGATGAAGTGAAGCTGGATGACACGGAGATTAGGACAAATACGACATTTAATTATTCTACGAACTACTATATACATGAAAGGTTACATGGATGCCGGCACAGCCTACACGCTGGCACATGCACGAATTGTATAAACGGCGCTCCACCTGCGCGTGGAAGCGTTCACAGTCACAAGTCCAGCTCAACTCGAACTGAGTTAGGGAAATAAAGTTACAGTTACAGTTCTACTCCGCGCGCTGGATGCGACCTCTGGTGGCGGCATGTGGATGGATTCCACATATATATATATATATATATATATATATATATATATATATATATTACTTGTATATATATATAGACCATCACCACAAATCAAAAAGGAGAAACCAAATAAAAACAAAAACAAAATGCAAATAGTAACAAGAACAAAATCATAATTTTATTTTCTTGTTAAAATTTACTTTTCTTCCCTCCCTTTCATTTGCACTAAATTGTTCACATTATCTCCAAGCCACCCTCTTACTTTTTTTAAATCCGTTATTCTACATAATACGGATCTGGCAATGTTTTGCTCTCCTGGCTTGCGCGGCAACTTTCTGGTAAGTATTACTTTGGCTGTTCTTTTGATTCCTAACCTTGGTAACAGGTATTATTTTTATGATTTTTTTTCTCTCCGGTAGTACTTTGAGTTTTCGGGCGGTAACTTATGTTGATCTCTTCGGCCTGGCCTCACATAAGTACAGAAGAAACTCAAAGCATCGCATTTTCAAGTGATAACCTGGCCTTGCTCCCCTTGAAAAAGTAGGCAGGCTCACTTAACATTTGCATATTTTATTTCATCTTGTTTCTCGGGGAAATCTATTCTATTCTTAGGGTAGTTTTACTTATTATTTCCCTTTATTTGTTCCCTGCGGCTTTCAGCGCTGTTCATCTAAAGGGTCAATATTATTGTTGTTACTTTGATCCAATTTTTTGTTCTTGTTACTATTTGCATTTTGTTTTTGTTTTTATTTGGTTTCTCCTTTTTGATTTGTGGTGATGGTCTATTTAATATACTATTTATGATGCAGCTCTAGCGCTCTTTATGGTATATTGTCTCCTTCCTTTCTCTAATGAATATTGCACACAATCTTACCCTAGCGACTGGCAATAAGCTTAACAGCTGTGCTCGGTACTTGACTACTTCAGGGGGTAGTCTTGGATCGTCATCAAGTGACCCTGTCCCTTTTTCCACGTCCTCTTCTCTACCTACTGGTAATTCTTTCCACGAGAAACATTGTAATACTTCCGTTTCATCCTCTCAAAAATTTTATAACAATAATTCATTTGCAAACGTAGCCAAACCTCTTAAATTTTCAATTTGTAAAGACTCCAGATGTAAAACCTGTCCTAACTTTAACCCCATCCAAATCAGTAGTGACTGCGATAATATTGCCTGCAAATGCAGCAATTGTATTTACCTTCTTGAATGTCAGCTCTGTAACATGAAATACATTGGCCAAACTTCCAACTCCTTAAATATCCGCATCAATTTACACAGATCCAACATTAAAAATTACAGTAAAACTCAATCCTTTAATGCTGAATTCAACCATTTTCAAATTCACTCCTTCATCAATGTTAAAATCTCCATCTTAAATATTTGTCCTGACCTCAACAAAAGACTTGAACTAGAAAACTTCTATATTTCCAAATTTAAAACTATCTTGCCATATGGACTCAATGATGCCTTTAATGGCACACATATCAATCCTTCAAACTGCAACGCATCCCAAATCTTTCACACCACTGAAAATAAAACTAAACGCGGTTGTAGAGGTGGTAGAAAAAAAATAAAGATAGAAGTAAAACCTGTCATACTACACCCTGTAAAAATCTCATACTAGATCTGGAAGATTTGGAATCACACTTCAACACATCTTTTAACTGGAAAACGGTTAAAAACTACATTTTCTCTCTAAATAAAAAAGGTCTTGAATTCCTTAATATGCTTGACACCTTTGTTTTCAAAAGTACTCACTTTAAAAACCTAATCTATGACCTTTTTCGCTCTCGCATACCTTCCTTCAACTTCAATAAGAATCGGGACACTCTCTACTTTACTATTAATTTTCTAAACCCCAATTATGATAATTTCAAATTCTCCTCAGTACTTCATCAATTGCTTCATCTCTTCCCCATTAAAAATGTCAACATTTTCAAAAGTTTCAAATATCACACCACACTCGGTAGGTTGATCTTTAATTACAACACATTCTGCAACTCCACCAATCTTTTCCGAGACACCTCCATCTGTATCTGTGAAGACAAAAACTACTCTAATTTTATCGATCCCCACCATAAACACATAATCACTGGTAACCTCGATATTGTCAAAAATGCTTCACTTAGACAACTCATGGCAAAAGGCACTAAATTCCGACCTCTGATTAAAATTAAAAAATCCTTCGCACTCAAATCTTTTCTTAACGACATAGACCTCTTCTGCCTCAAAATTTCAAACAAATTTTCTTTAGCACTGGATTTTTTCACTGAATGGAAGTGGTGCCTCCACAGTTTTTTTAAAAATTCATCTCTTCTACTTCTTTTAAAACTAGCACTTTCGATTTGGCAGAAATTAAAAATTCTATTAAAAACCTACAATCTCTTTTTATTATTGCTCCAATTGACAAAGCCAACAGCAATTTCGGTTTTTTCTGCAAAAAACTTTATCTTAACTTACTAGATTCAGAACTTAAAAATTCCATCACCTACAAAAAACCACATGCTACTCATAATATTATTGTTAAAAAAATCATTGCATTCAACAAAATTCTTAAGCTTAAGAACTACAATATACTCTTCCCCTACATTACCATCACCCCTAAATTTCACAAAACCCCCATAGCTTTTAGATTCATCACTTGTGGCACTAGCCAAAATTACATGCATAAACCAGGCAAAATCTTTTTTAAATTTTTAAAAATCATTCTTAAAGCTATCACGGTTAAAGAAAACTGTTGGATCATTAATAATAACACTCCAGTTCTTAATTTTCTTTCCTCTAATAACAATATCTCACAAATTGACTCCTTCGATTTTAAAGACCTCTTCACTAGCATCCCGCTCCATAACCTTATAGATGTTCTTAACTCCTACTACACTGAATTTAACCTTCTTCTTAATATTTCTCGACAATATTAGAATAGTCTTATCAATCTTTGTGTCCTCAATAATTTTATCTTTAATGGTGAACATCTTTTCCAACAAGTACAAGGAATACCACAATGTACCACTTTCTCCAGTATTCTTGCTAACCTCTACCTTCATTTCTATGAAAGATCACACACTTCTAAATTTATTAACTCCTATCGCTACATAGATGATTTAATCATTTTCAACTCACCAGAGTTCACTGACTTTTGGAAAAGTATTTATCCCACTGAACTCATCCTCAAAAAAACAAATAGCTCACCTTTATCTACTAACTTCCTTGACATTCATATTGATGTCAGTTCTAAATTTTCAACCGATATCTATAACAAAAGAAATGACTTTCAATTTAATATTAACAGACTTGTTCCCTGGAATTCTAATATATCTTTCAACATCTACAGAAACCTAATTTATAATCAAATCTATAGAATTCATCATATTTGCAGGGACCAAACTACTATTGATAATCAGCTCAAAACTCATAAAACCACCCTCTTAAATAACAACTTCCCCAACAATTTTCTTAAAAAGTTTTTTCTTTAAAAATGATTTTCTTTTCTTGACTTTACCTCCTTTCTTCACATACAGATGGAGCCAAAACATAACTATATAATTATTTTTTTCACTTTTGCCTTCGTTTTTTTCACTTTTGCCTTCGTTTTTTTCCCTTCCATTTCATCACTGCCCACAATCTTTACTCCTTGTCATAATTTTATTTTCTTGTTAAAATTTACTTTTCTTCCCTCCCTTTCATTTGCACTAAATTGTTCACATTATCTCCAAGCCACCCTCTTACTTTTTTTAAATCCGTTATTCTACATAATACGGATCTGGCAATGTTTTGCTCTCCTGGCTTGCGCGGCAACTTTCTGGTAAGGTATTACTTTGGCTGTTCTTTTGATTCCTAACCTTGGTAACAGGTATTATTTTTATGATTTTTTTCTCTCTGGTAGTACTTTGAGTTTTCGGGGGTAACTTTTGTTGATCTCTTCGACCTGGCCTCACATAAGTACAAAAAAAACTCAAAGCATCGCATTTTCTAGTGATAACCTGGCCTTGCTCCCCTTGAAAAAGTAGGCAGGCTCACTTAACATTTACATATTTCATTTCATCTTGTTTCTCGGGGAAATCTATTCTATTAGGGTAGTTTTACTTATTATATATATATGTATATGTATATATGTATTTATATGTATGTATATGTATATGTAGACCATCACCACAAATCAAAAAGGAGAAACCAAATAAAAACAAAAACAAAATGCAAATAATAACAAGAACAAAAATAAGAACAAAAATGGAGCAAAATAACAACAATAATATTGACCCTTTAGATGAACAGCGCTGAAAGCCGCAGAGAACAAATAAAGGGAAATAATAAGTAAAACTACCCTAAGAATAGAATTGGGCGGCAACTTTCGGTAAGGTATTACGTTGGCTATGTTCTTTTGATTCCTAACCTTGGTAACAGGTATTATTTTCATGATTTTTTCCTCTCTGGTAGTACTTTGAGTTTTCGGGGGTAACTTTTGTTGATCTCTTCGGCCTGGCCTCACATAAGTACAGAAAAAACTCAAAGCATCGCATTTTTAAGTGACAACCTGGCCTTGCTCCCCTTGAAAAAGTAGGCAGGCTCACTTAACATTTACATATTTTATTTCATCTTGTTTCTCGGGGAAATCTATTCTATTCTTAGGGTAGTTTTACTTATTATTTCCCTTTATTTGTTCTCTGCGGCTTTCAGCGCTGTTCATCTAAAGGGTCAATATTATTGTTGTTATTTTGCTCCATTTTTGTTCTTGTTATTATTTGCATTTTGTTTCTGTTTTTATTTGGTTTCTCCTTTTTGATTTGTGGTGATGGTCTATTTAATATACTATTTATGATGCAGCTCTAGCGCTCTTTATGGTATATTGTCTCCTTCCTTTCTCTAATGAATATTGCACACAATCTTACCCTAGCGACTGGCAATAAGCTTAACAGCTGTGCTCGGTACTTGACTACTTCAGGGGGTAGTCTTGGATCGTCATCAAGTGACCCTGTCCCTTTTTCCACGTCCTCTTCTCTACCTACTGGTAATTCTTTCCACGAGAAACATTGTAATACTTCCGTTTCATCCTCTCAAAAATTTTATAACAATAATTCATTTGCAAACGTAGCCAAACCTCTTAAATTTTCAATTTGTAAAGACTCCAGATGTAAAACCTGTCCTAACTTTAACCCCATCCAAATCAATAGTGACTGCGATAATATTGCCTGCAAATGCAGCAATTGTATTTACCTTCTTGAATGTCAGCTCTGTAACATGAAATACATTGGCCAAACTTCCAACTCCTTAAATATCCGCATCAATTTACACAGATCCAACATTAAAAATTACAGTAAAACTCAATCCTTTAATGCTGAATTCAACCATTTTCAAATTCACTCCTTCACCAATGTTAAAATCTCCATCTTAAATATTTGTCCTGACCTCAACAAAAGACTCGAATTAGAAAGCTTCTATATTTCTAAATTTAAAACTATCTTGCCATATGGACTCAATGATGCCTTTAATGGCACACATATCAATCCTTCAAACTGTAACACATCCCAAATCTTTCACACCACTGAAAATAAAACTAAACGTGGTTGTAGAGGTGGTAGAAAAAGAAATAAAGATAGAAGTAAAACCTGTCACTCTACACCCTGTAAAAATCTCATATTAGATCTGGAAGATTTGGAATCACACTTTAACACATCTTTTAACTGGAAAAAGGTTAAAAACTACATTTTCTCTCTAAATAAAAAAGAAGGTCTTGAATTCCTTAATATGCTTGACACCTTTGCTTTCAAAAGTACTCACTTTAAAATCCTAATCTATGACCTTTTTCGCTCTCGCATACCTTCCTTCAACTTCAATAAGAATCGGGACACTCTCTACTTAACTATTAATTTTCTAAACCCTACTTATGATAATTTCAAATTCTCTTCAGTACTTCATCAATTACTTCATCTTTTCCCCATTAAAAATGTCAACATTTTCAAAAGTTTCAAATATCACACCACACTCGGTAGGTTGATCTTTAATTACAACAAATTTTGCAACTCCACCAATCTTTTCCGAGACACCTCCATCTGTATCTGTGAAGACCAAAACTACTCCAATTTTATCGATCCCCACCATAAACACATAATCACTGGTAACCTCGATATTGTCAAAAATGCTTCACTTAGACAACTCATGGCAAAAGGCACTAAATTCCGACCTCTGATTAAAATTAAAAAATCCTTTGCACTCAAATCTTTTCTTAACGACATAGACCTCTTCTGCCTCAAAATTTCAAACAAATTTTCTTTAGCCCTGGATTTTTTCACTGAATGGAAGTGGTGCCTCTACAGTTTCTTTAAAAAATTCATCTCCTCTACTTCTTTTAAAACTAGCACTTTCAATTTGGCAGAAATTAAAAATTCTATTAAAAACCTACAATCTCTTTTTATTATTGCGCCAATTGACAAAGCCAACAGCAATTTCGGTTTCTTCTGCAAAAAACTATATCTTGACCTACTTGATTCAGAACTTAAAAATTCCATCACCTACAAAAAACCACATGCTACTCATAATATTATTGTTAAAAAAATCATTGCTTTCAACAAAATTCTTAAGCTTAAGAACTACAATATACTCTTCCCCTACATTACCATCACCCCTAAATTTCACAAAAACCCCATAGCTTTTAGATTCATCACTTGTGGCACTAGCCAAAATTACATGCATAAACCAGGGAAAATCTTTTTTAAATTTTTAAAAATCATTCTTAAAGCTATCACGGTTAAAGAAAACTGTTGGATCATTAATAATAACACTCCAGTTCTTAATTTTCTTTCCTCTAATAACAATATCTCACAAATTGACTCCTTCGATTTTAAAGACCTCTTCACTAGCATCCCGCTCCATAACCTTATAGATGTTCTTAACTCCTACTACACTGAATTTAACCTTCTTCTTAATATTTCTCAACAATATTGGAACAGTCTTATCAATCTTTGTGTCCTCAACAATTTTATCTTTAATGGTGAACATCTTTTCCAACAAGTACAAGGAATACCACAAGGTACCACTTTCTCCAGTATTCTTGCTAACCTCTACCTCCATTTCTATGAAAGATCACACACTTCTAAATTTATTAACTCCTATCGCTACATAGATGATTTAATCATTTTTAACTCACCAGAGTTCACTGATTTTTGGAAAAGTATTTATCCCACTGAACTCATCCTCAAAAAAACAAATAGCTTACCTTTATCTACTAACTTCCTTGACATTCATATTGATGTCAGTTCTAAATCTTCAACCGATATCTATGACAAAAGAAATGACTTTCAATTTAATATCAACAGACTTGTTCCCTGGAATTCTAATATTTCTTTCAACATCTACAGAAACTTAATTTATAATCAAATCTATAGAATTCATCATATTTGCAGGGACCAAACTACTATTGATAATCAGCTCAAAACTCTTAAAACCACCCTCTTAAATAACAACTTCCCCAACAATTTTCTTAAAAAGTTTTTTCCTTAAAAATAATTTTCTTTTTCTCGACTTTACTTTCTTTCTCCTCGGACAGATGGAGCCAAAAAATATAACTATATAATTATTTTTTTCACTTTTTCCCTCGTTTTTCTTTCAATTTCATCACTGCCCACAATCTTTACTCTTTGTCACAATTTTATTTTCTTGTTAAAATTTACCTTTCTTCCCTCCCTTTCATTTGCGCTAATTTGTTCACATTATCTCCAAGCCACCCTCTTTCGGTTTTAAATCCGTTATTCTACATAATACGGATCTGGCAATGTTTTGCTCTCCTAGCTTGGGCGGCAACTTTTGGTAAGGTATTACGTTGGCTATGTTCTTTTGATTCCTAACCTTGGTAACAGGTATTATTTTCATGATTTTTTTCTCTCTGGTAGTACTTTGAGTTTTCGGGGGTAACTTTTGTTGATCTCTTCGGCCTGGCCTCACATAAGTACAGAAAAAACTCAAAGCATCGCATTTTTAAGTGACAACCTGGCCTTGCTCCCCTTGAAAAAGTAGGCAGGCTCACTTAACATTTACATATTTTATTTCATCTTGTTTCTCGGGGAAATCTATTCTATTCTTAGGGTAGTTTTACTTATTATTTCCCTTTATTTGTTCTCTGCGGCTTTCAGCGCTGTTCATCTAAAGGGTCAATATTATTGTTGTTATTTTGCTCCATTTTTGTTCTTGTTATTATTTGCATTTTGTTTCTGTTTTTATTTGGTTTCTCCTTTTTGATTTGTGGTGATGGTCTATTTAATATACTATTTATGATGCAGCTCTAGCGCTCTTTATGGTATATTGTCTCCTTCCTTTCTCTAATGAATATTGCACACAATCTTACCCTAGCGACTGGCAATAAGCTTAACAGCTGTGCTCGGTACTTGACTACTTCAGGGGGTAGTCTTGGATCGTCATCAAGTGACCCTGTCCCTTTTTCCACGTCCTCTTCTCTACCTACTGGTAATTCTTTCCACGAGAAACATTGTAATACTTCCGTTTCATCCTCTCAAAAATTTTATAACAATAATTCATTTGCAAACGTAGCCAAACCTCTTAAATTTTCAATTTGTAAAGACTCCAGATGTAAAACCTGTCCTAACTTTAACCCCATCCAAATCAATAGTGACTGCGATAATATTGCCTGCAAATGCAGCAATTGTATTTACCTTCTTGAATGTCAGCTCTGTAACATGAAATACATTGGCCAAACTTCCAACTCCTTAAATATCCGCATCAATTTACACAGATCCAACATTAAAAATTACAGTAAAACTCAATCCTTTAATGCTGAATTCAACCATTTTCAAATTCACTCCTTCACCAATGTTAAAATCTCCATCTTAAATATTTGTCCTGACCTCAACAAAAGACTCGAATTAGAAAGCTTCTATATTTCTAAATTTAAAACTATCTTGCCATATGGACTCAATGATGCCTTTAATGGCACACATATCAATCCTTCAAACTGTAACACATCCCAAATCTTTCACACCACTGAAAATAAAACTAAACGTGGTTGTAGAGGTGGTAGAAAAAGAAATAAAGATAGAAGTAAAACCTGTCACTCTACACCCTGTAAAAATCTCATATTAGATCTGGAAGATTTGGAATCACACTTTAACACATCTTTTAACTGGAAAAAGGTTAAAAACTACATTTTCTCTCTAAATAAAAAAGAAGGTCTTGAATTCCTTAATATGCTTGACACCTTTGCTTTCAAAAGTACTCACTTTAAAATCCTAATCTATGACCTTTTTCGCTCTCGCATACCTTCCTTCAACTTCAATAAGAATCGGGACACTCTCTACTTAACTATTAATTTTCTAAACCCTACTTATGATAATTTCAAATTCTCTTCAGTACTTCATCAATTACTTCATCTTTTCCCCATTAAAAATGTCAACATTTTCAAAAGTTTCAAATATCACACCACACTCGGTAGGTTGATCTTTAATTACAACAAATTTTGCAACTCCACCAATCTTTTCCGAGACACCTCCATCTGTATCTGTGAAGACCAAAACTACTCCAATTTTATCGATCCCCACCATAAACACATAATCACTGGTAACCTCGATATTGTCAAAAATGCTTCACTTAGACAACTCATGGCAAAAGGCACTAAATTCCGACCTCTGATTAAAATTAAAAAATCCTTTGCACTCAAATCTTTTCTTAACGACATAGACCTCTTCTGCCTCAAAATTTCAAACAAATTTTCTTTAGCCCTGGATTTTTTCACTGAATGGAAGTGGTGCCTCTACAGTTTCTTTAAAAAATTCATCTCCTCTACTTCTTTTAAAACTAGCACTTTCAATTTGGCAGAAATTAAAAATTCTATTAAAAACCTACAATCTCTTTTTATTATTGCGCCAATTGACAAAGCCAACAGCAATTTCGGTTTCTTCTGCAAAAAACTATATCTTGACCTACTTGATTCAGAACTTAAAAATTCCATCACCTACAAAAAACCACATGCTACTCATAATATTATTGTTAAAAAAATCATTGCTTTCAACAAAATTCTTAAGCTTAAGAACTACAATATACTCTTCCCCTACATTACCATCACCCCTAAATTTCACAAAAACCCCATAGCTTTTAGATTCATCACTTGTGGCACTAGCCAAAATTACATGCATAAACCAGGGAAAATCTTTTTTAAATTTTTAAAAATCATTCTTAAAGCTATCACGGTTAAAGAAAACTGTTGGATCATTAATAATAACACTCCAGTTCTTAATTTTCTTTCCTCTAATAACAATATCTCACAAATTGACTCCTTCGATTTTAAAGACCTCTTCACTAGCATCCCGCTCCATAACCTTATAGATGTTCTTAACTCCTACTACACTGAATTTAACCTTCTTCTTAATATTTCTCAACAATATTGGAACAGTCTTATCAATCTTTGTGTCCTCAACAATTTTATCTTTAATGGTGAACATCTTTTCCAACAAGTACAAGGAATACCACAAGGTACCACTTTCTCCAGTATTCTTGCTAACCTCTACCTCCATTTCTATGAAAGATCACACACTTCTAAATTTATTAACTCCTATCGCTACATAGATGATTTAATCATTTTTAACTCACCAGAGTTCACTGATTTTTGGAAAAGTATTTATCCCACTGAACTCATCCTCAAAAAAACAAATAGCTTACCTTTATCTACTAACTTCCTTGACATTCATATTGATGTCAGTTCTAAATCTTCAACCGATATCTATGACAAAAGAAATGACTTTCAATTTAATATCAACAGACTTGTTCCCTGGAATTCTAATATTTCTTTCAACATCTACAGAAACTTAATTTATAATCAAATCTATAGAATTCATCATATTTGCAGGGACCAAACTACTATTGATAATCAGCTCAAAACTCTTAAAACCACCCTCTTAAATAACAACTTCCCCAACAATTTTCTTAAAAAGTTTTTTCCTTAAAAATAATTTTCTTTTTCTCGACTTTACTTTCTTTCTCCTCGGACAGATGGAGCCAAAAAATATAACTATATAATTATTTTTTTCACTTTTTCCCTCGTTTTTCTTTCAATTTCATCACTGCCCACAATCTTTACTCTTTGTCACAATTTTATTTTCTTGTTAAAATTTACCTTTCTTCCCTCCCTTTCATTTGCGCTAATTTGTTCACATTATCTCCAAGCCACCCTCTTTCGGTTTTAAATCCGTTATTCTACATAATACGGATCTGGCAATGTTTTGCTCTCCTAGCTTGGGCGGCAACTTTTGGTAAGGTATTACGTTGGCTATGTTCTTTTGATTCCTAACCTTGGTAACAGGTATTATTTTCATGATTTTTTTCTCTCTGGTAGTACTTTGAGTTTTCGGGGGTAACTTTTGTTGATCTCTTCGGCCTGGCCTCACATAAGTACAGAAAAAACTCAAAGCATCGCATTTTTAAGTGACAACCTGGCCTTGCTCCCCTTGAAAAAGTAGGCAGGCTCACTTAACATTTACATATTTTATTTCATCTTGTTTCTCGGGGAAATCTATTCTATTCTTAGGGTAGTTTTACTTATTATTTCCCTTTATTTGTTCTCTGCGGCTTTCAGCGCTGTTCATCTAAAGGGTCAATATTATTGTTGTTATTTTGCTCCATTTTTGTTCTTGTTATTATTTGCATTTTGTTTCTGTTTTTATTTGGTTTCTCCTTTTTGATTTGTGGTGATGGTCTATATATATATATATATATATATATATGCTATTCTACTTCGAGATGAGTTGGAGGCGGAGCAGGTTTGATTCCTGTCGGGTGCAAACCTCCCTGGGTGTATTTCTCTCTTCTGTGCCAGTAAAACTTTCATTGTGTGCCCAGAAAATTTTAAATTATTATTCTATAAAAAGTTTCAAAACATTTATTATATTTCAATGATTTTATTTTTAAATTATGTTTGAGTGCTTTATTTTCACGCCCATGGGAAAATCTTACAATTATAAAACTTTGCCCTGTAGTATTTA
The DNA here is from genome assembly GCA_933210815.1 of Meta bourneti. NCBI lineage: Eukaryota > Metazoa > Arthropoda > Arachnida > Araneae > Tetragnathidae > Meta > Meta bourneti. The sequence goes on along the minus strand of OW119934.1, from coordinate 2,687,409 downwards.
CTAAGCCCTCTCTCTCGTGTGTGTATACCATTAATGTTTTATAAAATTAAATTCTATCTACAAATTACACTGAATTACATGCCTCAAGTGTGGTTTAAACGTATAAGGGGAATTTAAAGCGTATAACAATGCAATTTGAAATGGAAAACTTAATTAAATCAAATCAATATAATTTTATTTAAAATCATGATTTAAGATTGAAGTCAGACTTGCATAATGGGTATACATTAGAAAATTATCGCGAAGCAGGATACCAATTTCTATGAAGGGAACGGATTAAAAACATTCAATATAATTTCACTTAGTCTGGAGTCCACGTTTGACTGCTTGTCTATTGAAAATTGTATAAGGTCCTCTCTCAAGGACAAATCGTAGTTACGAAACAACCGCTGGAGGCCATTACTTGTATCATGGCAATTCTCTGGTACATAAACGATGAAGCGATGACTTGCATCTTGATATGCTATCAGACAGCTCTTTTTCAGATGCATTTGCTAATCAAGGGATATTATGTACCTTCAAACTTTCACCTACGCAACTTATCATGAAGAAAGTAAGATGAAAAGTCATTTGGATATATTTGTTATTCAGAATATAAAGGTTAAAAAACGAGTCGTTTTATAAAATATCAGCAAAAACATATGGCCCTGGGAATCCCAGTGATTCAAAAAAATTCTACAGTTACTTTGTCCATCATATTTTTAGCTTTTGATTATTTACCTTATGTCTAATGAATATATTGACAATACTAACCATGTTCATTTACATTCATCTTATACCACTATATAAACCACTCAATAAACACCGGTATTTACCATTTTGATGATGATTTTTCAACCCTCTCACTTTGCTTTTGAGTTAAATAGTCGAGAGTTATTATACATATATATTTTTGATATTCCTATTATATACAAAGGAGCTTCTGATATTTATATGAAAGGTGAGGGAGATGTGGACATGTTTTAAAAATTTGTGTAGCCTATCTCCTGATTTGCTTTCAGTTGTTTCTTCGATTTAAGCAGAACTTTCGTAAGTGAAAAGTTAAAATCCCCGCTTTGAATTGCCTCGAAAAATTACAATATTGTTAAAGAGTATGAGAGTAGCTCTCAATTACAAAGGGTGTTAAAGAGTATGAGAGTAGCTCTCAATTACAAAGGGTGTTAAAGAGTATGAGAGTAGCTCTCAATTACAAAGGGTGTTAAAGGGTATGAGAGTAGCAGAGTATTGATAATCGTGTCAAATTTTCTAAGAGTAAATCTCAACCTACAGATATCAGTTACGAGTCGAAACTGAATTATATAAGAATTTCCGTAAAAATTTATAAATTTACCTCAATTTTATTATTAAATACACCTTAAATATCCCTATACTCACCTACTGAGTCATTCGTTAATTAGCAACTGCTTGTTAATTCCCATATTTGGTGAATTTCAATAAAACACGCTGCTTAATTATACGTATTTAGACTAATGTCACACTAGCTGTGCAGTGACGGAGAATAAATCAAATTATGTCACGAATAACCACGCGGAATTTCGAGTAATAAATATGCCCTAATAGTTTCGCAGCGACTTGTGATAGATCCGATTATTTATCCAGAAGTAGTAGAACCTGATCCTGGAGGTATTTCGGTTTTGGAAAGTCATAACAACCCTACTTGATACGTTCCCGATAATTTTTTCAAACTGAATGTATTAAAACATGGAAATCTGATAATTTCGGAACTTTCCCACACTCCACCAACTTCAAATATTTTTGGATGTCATTATCTTCATGAACCACGCCTACGGTATACATTTTTGCCTTTCAACACTTCGATTATTTTCCTTTTACGGACATCATCTAATGATTGAGCCTGTATCTCTAAACATTCGGATTTTCCATATTCACGTATTTCACTTTTAAATACGGAATGCATCAAATCTTAGGGAATTAAAATACACTGCTGGCCACCCAAATTGCAACACCAAGAAAGACAAGAGATATCACAACAAAATTTATTTTGTAGATAACATGTTGACCAAGTATCAAATGATTAAATTTATAGACTTCTGTGAAGTGTGGTTCCTGCCAAAATCAGTAGCCAGAGTAGCCGCCATTGTTGGAGATCACCGCTGCCACACGCCTCGGTATTGATTCAAAGAGACTTTGGATGTGTTCTTGGGTTACAGCAGACCAAGCAGCTTCCACACGTTGCCAAAGTTGATCTGGTGTGGCAGCTGGGGATGTATTCTGGGTCAATCGTTGAGCAACCATGGACCACATGTTTTCTATCGGCGAAAGATCCGGAGAGCGAGCTGGCCAGGGAAGCAATTCAATCTGGCGATTGACGAAGAACCCTTGGAAATGCGTGCCACGTGTGGTCGCGCATTATCCTATTGAAATATGGCTGTGGGCAAGCCCTGGAGGTAAGGAAGGACAACTGGCTCCAACACCTCGGAGATGTAGCGCTGGCTGTTTAAAGTACCGGCAATGCGTACTAGAGGAGTGCGAGAGTGATATCCAATACCGCCCCATACCATAATACCCGGTGCAGGACCAGTGTGGCGGTGCATAACGCAGCTGTTCAGCATCCTCTCTCCACGGTGTCTCCAGACTCGAATCCGACCATCGTGGTGTTGCAGACAGAAGCGTGACTCGTCAGTAAAGACAATTTTATTCCATTCTGCCGTCCACATCCTTCTTTCATCGCACCATTGGCGGCGGAAACGTCTGTGGTTCTGCGTCAAGGGTAGACGAAGCAATGGACGTCTTGCGGACAGACCACTCTGCTGTAAACGGCGTCGAATGGTACGCGCAGACACTGGATGATGCGGTACAGACTGAATGTGCTGTGCTATGGTTCGTGATGCGGCTGAGCGATCCGTCACTGCCATACGCACAATATGCCTGTCCTCACGTGAAGTGGTGCACTGAGGTGGATGCGATCGAACACGTCGGTCCGTCGTACCCTCCTGCATCCAACGATCACATATCCTTATTACAGTTGTTTGGTTTCGTCCAACACGACTACCGATTTCCCTGAAAGATAATCCACAATCTCGGTAGGCCACTATCCTTCCTCTGTCGAACTCGGATACTTGATCAAAAGATGATCGCTGTTTTCTACGAGGCATAATTGATCGTTTTTTTGAAAAAACCACAAGAAAAACACAATTGCCGTACTTGAAATCGTCGAAATCTCCAAGCCTTAAATAGCGCTTTGAAGTGGCGCCACAGGCGCGCGTGATGTGCGTCTGCGCTGAAATTCTAATCATTTGCATATCTCACCTCCGCTAATGCATGTTGTAAATTTCATATTATTTGCATGCTTCCTTCAGGGTGTTGCATTTACGGTGGCCAGCAGTGTATATTTCATACACATTTTAATGCAGATCTCATAATTGATTAAAAATGCTGAATTGAAATATTTAAATCGAATAATTTTGAGTCACCCTATAGAATTTGTACATTCGGCACAAGACTAAGATTTTCGAATTTTAACGCATCAAAACTCATTCGTAAAAATCGTCATATTACAGTGCCTACAAAAAGAATTTGCTCACTCCGATTTCGTCGCAGAATTTTGCATAAAAAGGCGGAACGTGATGACAAAATGTGTCATTTCATGTGTTATAAATTTATCAATAGCAGAGAAAGAATTATCACTGAAATTAAACATACAATTTAGAAAAAGCAAAAAGTTCGTGGGCAAAGAAGTATTTTCACACTCACTACACATCAATAAGGTAATTAAATTAATCTTTGAATGTTTATCGGCTATTCTTGTTTAGAGTCTGTATAAATAAAGTACTGAAAATAACTCATATTCTGCGGGATGAGGTCTAAGAACGTTTTTGTCATGACTGAAAAAGAGGAATACCAAAACTCAAAGCATCCATTTATGAATGCTGCACGCCTTGAAATGAATTTCAGTTATAGCGAGTGGATTTAGGCATATAGAAACAACTTTTTAAACAAACAACACATTTAATTCAATTAGATTTACAGTATTTACATAGGTTAAACAATTGAAGGTAGCATTCGAGGATAAATGAAAGTTTAAGACAAAAAGGTCCATCTGAGCAGACCAGCTGTGCGACCGTTCGCATTCCAAACTTCTATGGATCTCCTTGTCGAGGGGCCAGGAATGACTCCTCCAGTTAACGAAAAGGGACAGTTGCCAAAAAGGGGCTGCTGGACACCCCATGATTCCACCCGGTCGTGGCACTTCCGCTCGGGAGATTTTATACATCGACGGTCAATTCATGTTAGTGAAGAATTTCAGCCCCGATGAATGGGTACCATGATGCTACAGTGCAATTGTGCAACCTCATTTCCAGCTTACGCCGAGTCAACCGAGGGGATTCAAGTGAGTGCCTAAACTGTAAGAACTATTCTGCGCGGTTTTGTGGTAGGGCATCACAGATACGACTCATCCTCAAAGAGCTAACAGACGAGACACTTGGGTCTGTTACGGTTTATATCAATAAGTCAATGGTAGGGAGTTTCAATTTACGTCGCACTGAATCAACTCAACGGTTTATTGGTGATAGTCCGGGATCAATCTCATAAGGAAAGATCCAAGATTAACACCTGGTAATTCTGAGTCAAGGTCAGATGACGAGGTCAACGCCTGAGCTGGCACCCCTCTCTTCAAACTTTCACACCCATGTGACAATATTTGAGGTCATGACAGATTCAACGTGCACCAGGCCCCACGTACACTACGGTCTTAGATTGGATCGAGTTTTGAACTCGCAACCCTCCGGTTGCCAATCCGCGACTCTCCCAGCTGGGCTACCACGGCCCAAAAGAGCGTCTTAAAATCATTAAATAGAAGATTGGGAGTCTTTCACTTATCCTTCACCTTTTAAAACTGTAAGTGCTACCATTAAATACAGATGCTACTGATGGTTTAAGGTTGCAGGACCAACAATTAAGTTAATTATTTGTTTTTTATTGAGGGAATAGGGTCGTTTTTACTATAGTGAAATTTTTAGTCCTATTCAATTGAAAATTACGTACTATTCGGATGCATGTCCAGCAGGAGTGATTTCGAGCAGATCGTCCTTATTAGATTGTAGCCATCATATCATCTATGAAGGAGACTTGTCACCCTTCGAGAATATTCAGATCTCAACTCTAGTGAATTTACAGGAGCGAAACACACATATTTCTTGTAATTTTCAACTTAACCCTCCAGCTGGCTTTGGGACGAGGCATCTCTCGTCGTAACCAAAACTGACCAGATCTTGATGGACGAGGTATCTCGCCATAAGAAGAAAACTGACAATATCTTGATCTCGTCATCATAAAAAACATCGGCAATATCTTGATGACGATATATCCCGTCATTAGCAAAATTAAATAGATCTTAATGGACAAGATATCTCGTCGAAACTATTTGGAGGTTTGAGCTGATACTAATTGTTGAGTGTCCCAAGTCTGACTACTCTTTCCAAGAATTTAAGTTCAATGCCCAGGAGACAAAATCTGTAAGATACGAATGGAAAGTTTACAAAATATCAGCGACTCTATGTATCAAACACAGGTCAGGTGAGTTTTTCATTGTACATTAGCAAGTGTGTACTTCTACTAATTTTATGCAATAAGACATTCGTATTTATTTTTTTTTGTGATGTAAAGTGCACCAATTCTTATACTTATGAATTTTTTGGGGAAGTTATTTGGCAAAAAACATTGGTTGTGCAAATACTTTTTTAGGTTCTGTAGGTCATGACAGGTGTTAGCTGAGAGCTGAGTGGCAGCATCCCGGTACAAATGTAAGAAATGTGTTTTCTAAAAATATTTTATGTATCTTTTGTCTCCACAGAATGCTTAAAATAATGATAATTACGTTTATAGAGATTCATTAGGTCCTTTTCATAATAGCTATTAAGTTAACGTATTAATATAGTAAATGTAACATCAAGCATAGGCAATCACGAAGACTTGCGTCAGCCATGTGGAATTCCGAAAGACGCAACCAGAGAGCATATTGCATCATCGAGATCCAAGCAACAACGTTGCAGACCAGCCATTGGATGACATCAACCATGATGATCGCAAACGCCCAAGGCGAAAACACCTACTCAGGAGAAGAACCAGAGCCAGAGAAAGATGAAGATGGTTAAGATGTAGTTCAGGAACTGAATAATTTGCGATCACCTAATTGTTTTAATTTTCATCTGTAAACTGTTAAATCTCAATTAAATTGTTTCAAATGATAACTCTCGCCTTCAATCCATTAAAACCAAAGGACGGGGCAACTCGTCCATAACACATACACTACCTGACATTGAAAATGCAACACCCAGAAGGACTGCGCAGAACTGGATGAAATTTACAGGGTAGACGCAGCTCACCGAGATATGTAAATGATGCAAACTGCGCAGCTGTCCCGCGCACGGCGAGTGTAAAACCAGGGAAGGAACCTGCAAAAGTGGTCAGTTTCGCGCCGCTCTGTTTGCCAGGTAAATCAAGTTGCAATTTGTTTTTGTGTCTCAGAGGAAACGTCTAGTAGCGGAGAATGCCAGGACGCCGCCAATCAAGACAGTTCCAGCAAACAGACGACTTCACGAGGGGTATGGTGATTGGCCTCAGAAGGGCAAGTTGGTCCATACGTCAAATCTCAGCAGATACCCACCTACACGCGTCCACGGTGCACCGGTTGTGGCACAGATGGTTGGACCAAGGGAAAGTGGCACGTTTGAGGGGTTCCGGTGCAGCCAGAATGACGTCAGCACGCGTGGACCGACGCATCTGCCGGCAAGCATCGGCGGCCCCGCAAGCCACGTCTGTCGCCCTTTTGCAGCATGTGCAGGACACCCTTGATGCTCCCATATCGTCCAGGACCATTATCCACCGATTGATCGCTGGCGGCCTGCACTCATGGCGCCCGTTGAGACGACTAGCATTGACCCAACAGCACAGACGTCTCCGTTTGCAATGGTGTCGGGATAGAACCACGTGGACGACGGAATAGCACAGGGTGGTGTTCTCAGACGAGTCACGCTTCTGTTTTAGCAATGACAGTCGCCGCGTACGAGTCTGGCGCCGACGTGGTGACAGGGCCAATCCGGCCGCATCTGTGGAACGCCATACCGCGAGACAACGCGGTATAATGGTTTGGGGCGCCATCGCCTACGATAGCAGATCACCTCTGGTCCGTATTCAGGACACTATGCCGGCCCAACGATACGTGGATGACGTGCTGCAGCCGGTGACACTACCTTTCCTTCAGGGGGTGCCCAATGCCATTTTCCAGCAGGATAACGCCCGGCCGCACACGGCACGCATCAGCCAACATGCCCTGCAAGGTACCCAGGTGCTTCCCTGGCCAGCTGTCTCCCCTGATCTCTCACCTATCGAACATTTATGGGACGTCATTGGACGTCGCTTGCATGCGTTGCCACCGGCACGTTCAGAAGATGAACTCTGGAAATTGGTTGACAGGGGATGGGCAGCTATCCCTCAGGACACCATCCGCACGCTCATTGCGTCTGTACCTAGATGTGTTGCTGCCTGTATCGCCGCTCGCGGTGGTCCTACAACCTACTGATCAGAAGTTCTTGCTGCTCAGTGGCAAGGTGTATAATGTTGCAATAAAGGTCACTTATTGCTCGTTGCTGTCTCTCTGTTTGCCAAATTTCATCACTTTCTGCCAACTCATTCTTGGTGTTGCATTTTCAATGTCAGGTAATGTATATAAAAGCATCAGGAGAAGACCCATATCTACCTGTATAAGATTCCACTGCAACGAAAAGAATTGGATTGAAAAAGTATACAATAATTATTACGATACACACATTTGAAACCAATTTTAAACAAATAGTATCGATTTGAGTTATCGTGGTGATTCAACTTTAATAAGTATACCACTTGAGTAAAACTGATACCCAGATATTTTTAAAGCTATGTGATGGTAAATTCATCATAGGAAACGTAATTGTATAGTTTGAAATTATATTTGAAATATTTTAAAAGGAATAATTGCATTCTATAATTAGAATTGTGAATAAGAATTTATTAATGGAAATTAAAATGGTATAAATTAAAATAATTTTATCTGTATCATTTTAATGATTCTATTTTATACATTTGCAAATTTTGTTTCGGACGAAAGGGATCCAATCCAAAAAGTTGATTAGTCAATCATGACACAATGGATAATTTGCATGTTTATCTATGTTCATATTCAACGACAGAAATTAAAATGAAGTCATTTCAAAAAGCTACATTTACTTATGTGGCATGAAAGCGTAAACACGTTATATTATTATAAGGAAAGGGAGGGGTATAGAGCAAATGCAAGAAATGAAAAAAAAATAAGAACGAAATTCGGATAATTTTAGTTCGGTGATAATTTTATAATTTCGGCATCTGACTGTATGCGAACTAGCACAAGTGATTCATCCTTTGCCAAAAAAGTCCCATACACGTTGTAATAGATTCATTTTAAAAGGTGTCCAAGCTTGAAAATAATTTTGCAAAGAACTGGACCCTATTGGATTTTTACATATTGTTGCCCGACTAAATTTGAAATTTATGGATTAATGTAAGTGCAAAGGTTATTCGCATGGTTGTTCCGAATACATAAATCACATAACATTTAAAAGATTGTTCACACCATATATTTATAATTAATAAAATCAATGAAATGTTTAAGTTTCTTTCTCGATGGTCACTTTTTATATTTTTCATGGTTTTGAAGACACGCTATATATTCGGGAATACATAGGATGGTTAAGTGAGTGAGTTTAATTTAATAAACTATTAACTGGTTAATTTAATAAACTATTAACTGGTTAATTTTAATAATCTATTAACTGGTTAATATAATAACTGTTCTTTCACGTATCAACTTAAAAAAGGATCAAGTGTATTTAATGCACATAAAAAAATATAAAAATAAGAAACCAAAACTTCGGGGAGGGGATCTTTGCCACAGAGTGCCTTAACTTTTAATTACGCCACTACACATACCAGAGCATTATGTAAATACAAAATTATTGTTATAGATTGAAGACTAGCATAAAAAATAAATTTTGTTCAATAATCACTTACTCAAATAATTTATAACAATGCATGTTTTTTATTCTTTAGATTGTTTCTGGAAAAAAAGGCTTTTCTACGATAGACAGAAGTTTAAAAAAGATATTTTTATGTATGCTCCGTAGAGACAAAGAATCAACTAAAGATACAACTTGAAGCAAAACTGATTGCAGAAAAAGGATTTTGATTCATAATTTTTGATTTTATATAAAAATAAAAATTGTTTTAAGTTTCTTTTCCTTTTATAAAAATATCCAATTCCTAGAAGAATATTTTGGTGTTAACTTGGTTGTACTATAATTAATAAGGAAACTAGTAATATTAACTGAGAAAAATAATTTTATTCTTACCTTTTTAGTACCTAAATCTGTAATACCTTCATCATATCGACGTCTTTTACTATTCAAGGATAGATAAATCATCTTGGAATTTGTTTTTCTTCTAAGTATCATTTCAGATTTTCGTATTTTTATCAGAATTATTGTCAAGTAAAACAACGCATTTTATGCACTCACTACACTGGGTTCAATATCATCGTGGGTTGAGAAGGGGAGAATTAGGTTGGTTGTGTTTGATGGCTCAAGGGCCATATTTTACCAAGCTGTACTAAACACAAAACATACAACGTCAAATAATCAAGAGATACACAGATGGAAAGGTTTGCTGATACAGAAAGGAGAAATACAGCCAGGGAGGCCCCCTTAAGAGTCTATAAACCACCATAGTAATATAGAATAATCCACTGTAACCTAGAGGGTGGTTGGGTTTCTACGGCGCAAGGGCCATATTTGGCCATGCTTTGCCAAACGTGACATACAACGTCAAGTAATGAACATACGCACCAAGGAAGTTTTACTGAAACAAGATAAATACACGCAGGGAGGAGTGTTGTTTAGTTGGGTTTTTATGGCGCAAGGGCCATATTTGGCCATGCTTTGCCAAACGCAAGACATACAACGTCAAGTAATGAACATACGCACCAAGGAAGTTTTACTGAAACAAGAGAAATACACGCAGGGAGGAGTGTTGTTTAGTTGGGTTTTTATGGCGCAAGGGCCATATTTGGCCAGGCTGTGCCAGACACAATCAAGTAATCGACAAACATACAATGAAAGTTTTACTGACACCGAAGAGAGAAATACACCCAAAGAAGAATCGCACCTGACAAGAATCAAAATTGCGCCGCCTACAACTCGCAGGTTGCTAGCGTAGTGGACATACACATTGAGCCACGATGGCCCCGTAACGTAGAAGTGGTAATGGTAATTAATTAACGTCGCACTGGAGCAACTCAACGGGCTATACGTAACCTAGAGGAAAAGTTGGAATACAAATGATGTTATATAAAAGGGAATAGGGAGAAAGGGGAAAACCGTAGAACACCTGTGAGTAAATGAATGGGAGAGGAACCTGCGATGTGCTTGATTGAAGGGGATGCAGACCTCAACGGCTCAGCGGGTCCTCATAGCGACCGCTGTCCTGCAACAGGTCAGTTTACGTTCACTGTACGACGCAAAAACAAGCATTTAATCACATCTTCGCCGCTTGCCATTGTTCGATTGAACCATGCGTCACATTTGCACTACAAACAGTACAAATATGATAGGGAGAAAAGCAAGTCCTGGTCCACACACAGTTTTTCTATTATTTACATCTATTTCTATTGTATCTATATTTAAATATAAATTATCAAGGTTTTGAATAACTTTGTAATAGCCCTTTGTGTTGCTCCAGTGCCGACGTAAATTAAAATACCTACCTACCTTGAATAATTTTGTACTATTGTGTTTTTAAGCAGTTTATAATTAATAACTTAAATCACTAAGAAACATAAGCTTGAAGACTGAATTGTTTTTTACACTTACAAACATTTCACACATTTACAAATCTATATTGTATCAATGTCACAAGAGTGAATAAAAAGAGAAACAAGATTTGAATAATTAGTTATCGTTATCATTGACATTAATCCGATGCATGCTGGCTACGAAGGATCGGCTTATAAACAGTGAGCTTAAGGCAATAAGTGGTTTTCGATTAGACGTCTTTGAAATACTTTGAAAAAGAAACACCCAATTGACTCAGCTGCCTACTTGTCCACAAAAATCGCAATTAGAGCGTTGTTCATGGGATAGAAATTGCTTATGAGCACGAACGCGACTTGCGCATGCGAATTCACATGCAATTTCTATCACGTGTCTTATGCAGTAACTTACGTTAATATTCTATCATGGTGGTAGGTAGGTAGTTGAATTAAAGTCGCACTGAGGACACACAACGAGCTATAGGCGACGGTCTGGGATCAATCCCGAAGGGAAAGCTCCAAGGATAACACCTTGTAATTTTAAACCATGGTCAGATGACGAGGTCAACACCTAAGATGGCACCCCCTACTCTCCAAACTTCCACGCTCAAGCCCACGTAAGAACATTTTAATGTGTACCAGCCCCATGTATATGGTTGGATCGAACTAATCCGTTGCTCTTCCAAGTGGGCCCAATCCCCAAAGGGAAATTAGGTATAATAGAATAGCCTGATAGGAACTGCGATACAAATACATGCTGAAAGCAGGGTTTACAGTAGTGTTGCACTTGGAAAAATTCTTTGTCAGAGAGGAATCGGAAGTGGAAACATACCAGAATGGAAACTGTGTTCTCAAAAATCAGAGGCGAATCACCCACTAAGGGCCTTAAAATGGAAAATGCCAGTGATTAAATAAACATTTTTCGTAATATTTCCAGCAAAATAGGAAGTGTTTCTTTTTTAATTTCAGCTGCCCTGGAAATTAGTTTGATTACTTTTGCTGAATTAGCAGTAGTGCCGTAAGGACCTTTTTCGCCATCATTTTCTTAAATCATGATGTCCCACTTTCGAACTGGAACCGTTCTGCGCGTAAGAGGAAGGTGTTTTTACAGACCCTTTAGAGGAAAACCAGAAATGGCCAAATGGGATGTCCACAGTTGTATAGATAAGAGAAGGTTGTGGTGTTCTCCCTGTGGAAATTTTTGCAGGCAAATTCAATGAATTATTTCGACAAATGCACTGATAAATGGGAAAATCCCTTCCTGCATGAATTGAAAAACCAACGAATTGGGAATCGAAGTAAGATTAAATTCATTTTTATTGGCTTTTGATTTGTAAAATTGAGTTTTTGATCTCATTTTCCTAACACGAGCATTTATTTTAACTTTAAGGCCCAGCATCAAAAGTCCAGAAGAAGAATTTTAATTTCTCAATCAGTTTAATTAAATTTTATTAATTACATGAAGTACTTGAATACACTGCAAAAATTGACTTTTAAAAAAGAATTCGTTTGACTCTCCTCATAATTTAGCTTTACTCGGGATTTAAATTTTATTTGTATATCTGTTCGGTACAATGCAAAACTGTTTTTTGTGAATTTGTTTCGTCACTCCATTGTTTTGAAGTACTTTCGATGTTCCTGAATGCTGGCCCTACTTAAAAACAAAAACCCAGATGCTCTTGAACGAAGATCGTATCTAGGTAGTACCCCTGGTTCTCTCTAGTTGTGTTATTTACAGTGTCTATCTTCCTACATTAAGTTTTTGCTTTTATGAAAAGAGCTTAATAAGTCCCTACAAAAGTAACTATCACTAATTAGACCATTCTGATAAATGAAAAGAGAATATACAAAAACATTTTTCAGAAAATATTTAAAACCCACAATATTTTAATATTTTAATTAGTAATTAAATAAATTATAATTTATTATTGAATAAATATTAAATATTTTAGAAATACCCACACATCTAGACACAGACCGCTGATACTGCATCCCCTTTCGCTACCCCTCTGGATATACTTTGGTCAAAAATCTTATAATGATCAGAACAATAGGCCTCAAAATTATCCGAGCATAGGGCCTTAAAAATGACTTTAAAATAGTTATTCTTTCGAACGTTAGCAAATTGAACATTTTGGGGTCAGACCGTATGCCAATGATATGGAGGAAAGCCATCACAGATACTCCAAGGAATTTGTTTCCTACAGTGAAACATTTAGAATGCGTTAGGGCTATTTGAAGTTACATGGATGCTTCTAGGGACATAAGTCTAGACATAATTAATAGAATTATGAATCCTAAGATCTACATTAACATTTTGAAAACTATTTCATAGTCAAGTACGACATAATTGATACTCAATTGGTTTTTATGCTTTTATGCACCATTATGATATCAAGTACACCCTTGAATACGTGACTGGAAGGTATACCTCCAAATTCTAAAATTTCTTCGAGTCTGGACATCAATCCAATTCCACCATTTCTTTTAAATTGTAGATAAAAAGTTAGATCTAAGGCGATTACCAAGATGGGAGACTTCAAAAGAGCTTCTCTACGAAAATGGGACATTATATTACATTTGATCGAATTCATGTAGCAAAAGAATCTAGGTGGTTACTCACAAGCGAAAAGATATCCAACAAAGCATTAATTACTCGCGTAAAATCCACAAAATGTCTAGTGTGTACGAATACCTTTTACACCGCCGAAAATGGAAGATATGTATACAGGGTAGTCAGAGTCGAATACAATCATACCACGGGATTCCTTGACGAAAATCAACCCGAAAAGTGTCCGTTTCTCGATTGGACGTGGCATTCCGGAGCTATTCACGTCGAAATTTGTATGATGTCGCTTCCGTTTATTCGAAATTTCAGAGATAAACATCGAACAAGCTATCCTTTTGGCGTCCCTGGTCGTGCTGGTACCCGAGAGTAAATTGATAGGAAAATAAAGCGCCAGATGGGTATGCAAATCGGAATGTGTGCGCTTAAACCATCTCCGTCACATCTAATCAAAAAACGGAAGAAATCTCGTGGTATGGTCATTGTGCGGTCGATTCTGATCACCCAATATTAACGAATATATTTTATATATTTCAACGTAAATTTTAAATGGATGGATAAAATGCATTCCATCGTATATTTGTAGCTATTTTTACAAATATTCTTATTTTTCGAAAAATAGACAAGTTCTTAGTATTATTTTCGGTGTACGAATGCTTTTTCACTCGCTGTATGTATGAATCGTATACAGCTTAGTTAATAAATTAACCAAACCATTAAAAGTATTATCAACTTTGGGTTATGCGGAATAAATTTAAACTCACTCGAAGTGTAACTTCGAAACTTTGTTACGATAAACGGCGCTAGAAATGTAAAATAATTAATTGAATTGAATTCTCTACCTATCATTCGGTACTTGACTATTATTTGTCATTCTTATTGATTAATCTAGTGTAAGACGCAACGTATTAATGATTTTGGGCCACCATTGTGAACCTCACTTACATTGTCTTCTGAAAACTTCGACACGATAATTTGGAGCACAATTATTTTTGTTTGAGGATTGAGACGAGACGGTACAGTTGTCAGCGTATCGTCAACTTCCCAATTACTCGGCAATGTAGTCAAACCTTGGAAGTGTGCAAATGGATATGGCGACAGGAAAAGTTAACTTGACTCGCGCGATCAATGCATCATTAAAGCCCATTGATTTTATCATTTATATTCAAGTCTCTTAATCACATCCTCGACGAAAAGCATTTAAATATCTATCAAACACAAGCATGTAGTTATCTCGCGTCTCAGACATCTCATCACGTTTCATTTACTCAAACGATAAGAGTTAATGAAAGAATCGGTCCTTGCTAATTAAATTCCCTTCCTGAATGATTCTGCGATTGAATTATCCTTTAGATTTGGGATTGTTACGCCGGATGAAAGCATTTTGGGATGGTTTTGAAGTTCTTAAGAGGTTCTCGCTATAGTCTGATTTCCGGTTTTCTCCCATTCGAAACAAGGGAACAGACTCGTTACAATCGTATTTACATAATTCCTTGAATTTTAAAAGTTTCCAATAAAAGGGAATGAAGTAATTAACGTTTGTAAAAGGGACGCTTGATAATTGAGGGATTTCTTTACTCCGGCGCAAATACCTCGCATGTGCGATTACTGGAGTGATTGTTCATTTCATTTATTGCGTTTCCTAATCACAACTTCTAGGTAAACAAAGACACTTGTTAGTAGATTTGCAAACCTCAAAGTATCACTTCGAAATCACCTTGTTTCATGGGAATTTAAAAGATATTTGTCTGCAGAGTAATTGTATCACGGGTGATAAAATTTATCGTAGCAACGGTAGTTTGTTAATTTAGTAAAAACAACGATTGTTCTGGCAAGAAGTATCACTCACTTGTAAATTAACTAACTTATTAATTAGTTAACAACGGGTTTTGAAGGGAATTGCACAGATACTGTTTCAGTCATGTGAATAACTAATTCAGCTTGTGCGTTTCACGGATTGACATTGACGCTAAAGCATTCTATCGATATTCAATTTTGAGTTTAAGAATGTATTCTCAAGTATCTTAGCAATAGAAGGTTTTCTATTGTAGACTATAATATTTACCAGTTTCTTTAAGTAGATTTCCTTAGAAAATTCTTTGGAGAATAGCATGTCATTTTTTAAATGTGACATTTATTTAAAAACTCAATTTAAATCTAAATTACAAGCGTCGTAATTGAATATATTTTTCGCTTGAGCATTTTCTTCAAGTATATATTATAATTTATCCAGTCACACTGATAAAATATTAAGATTTTCCCATTAATTTACTATGTATGGTTTAATTGTTCCTGCTATAAATACCGGTGTGATTTAAAAAAACCCTCCTGAGCATAAACGTTTCTGGAAAAAAACAATTTAATTCCAGATATAGAATCAAAAACTAGAAAATTCTATCAACAAACATTCGGATAATTTTACAAACGTATGTTTGTAAAACTAGACAAAAGCCTACTTTCTGCTACTTTCCCTTGAATACATGATTTGCGTTAACTCAAGAGGCATTTTGAATTTTGAGTACTATATGGATAATTTTACTGATGAAAATACTGATCAGTAAATTTTTACTTTTTATTTGTCACACTAATCAAAATATGTAAGGCTGATAATAGTTTTGTTGCCAAATTTAAATCTGCAAACAAAATGTATCCATATATTTAAGAAAGATTTTCATAAGTCCTAGCTTAATGAACAGCAAAGATGGATGCATTTTCAGAATATATGTTCACTATTGATTGCATTAAACCTTCCTGTGGTTAGTCATGCTAATTTGGGTGAATGCTTCTTGCTTTAATAAATCTTCCTGTCTGCCTTCTCTCTCTCAAAGAAAAACCAATAGGCAAATCCTCACCCCCTTCAGTCGAAGGAGAATAGCAACTAAATTATTAAATCGTCAAATATTCCACACATTTTCTCCCAATATATCTTCTATAAGACGATCTTCACATTTTGTTACATATTCACAGAGAGATAATGGTATTGATGGGAATTCGTTTCCGCTATTAAGAATTAGAGCTTTGAGCAAACTTTTGGGACAAAATAGTCTTTAGTCCCATGTGTTGTACTCAGGACCTAATACTTCCGTTACTGATATTGAAACATTAAAGCAATTCTATATTAACAGAGGAAGTATATAAACTACCACTTTTCTTGAATGGCATTAGCCTTTTCTTTCCATACGCAGAAGATTGCAGTCTTTTAATCTGGAACCTAAAAATCTGATTGCTTTTTTTAACATCTTTGAACCTCTACACAATAGAAGTACTTACTAATAAAAATAAAAGAGCTTTACTAATTTAAGCTTCAATAAATCCAGTCTTAGTAAGGGTTTGTATTGTATCAACTAGAATTAAAAAGTGACGTCTCAAAACCTGTAGGTAATCTCAGTGCAGATTTGAAATCAGCAACCATGAAAACACAGAAAGCAAAGCTTATTTATTATGCGACAAAACCTTTATTGAATAGTGAAGTTACTGTATTGAAAAAGTTTTAGTATAATTGCATTAATTTGTGTTACTTAAAATAAAACAATCGAAGTATTAGATCCGCAATTTGTTCAGTCAGATTTTAAATTAAAGTATTGTAACAAATTAATTATTTAACACTTTTGGAATGAGATCTAAACGAAGATTTTAATCACAATCCCGGCACAACTGTTGTTTGAGAAAGTTGTTTAACGTAATTAAATTAATTATTAAAAACATATATTTATGAAACATTACAGAAAAACGTATGCATCTTTTATGATACAAAATAATTGAACGTGGTTGTCATGTGTGATAAAAGTAAAAGAACATGGAATGTACCGCATGTACTTCTGATGGCAATAATGCCAGCAGCATCCTTCAAAGTAAGCAGCTCTAGCATTATGATTTAATTGATATCATTTGAAATCTCATCACGGTATCTGGAAGAGCAAGCTATCGATTTGCGAAAAGTCCATCCCACGAAGGGATGGGGAAAAACCTCAAGGGCCTCATTTAACTAGAAGGTAGAATAATGTATTTCTGGTAGACGGCTATCAAGGGGGAAGGTGAAGATGCCGTTGTCACCCTCATTACGCAGTTGATTCAATACCCTGTCATTAAGAACACAGCTAGGCTTACATCTTGCTTAGTTCGCATGGTGTGTTAACTACAACATATTAGCGTAAAAGAGATGATAATAGCTCCAGATAAGAAAGGCTTAAAATTCGAATTGGGGAGAGGTAATAAATGAAAACTGCTGAGCTTATTAATCAGTATACAGATCCAAGGGTTATAAAGTCAGTTGTAAAATAACGAAGGAAACGTCTTTGGAAATTAAGAGGCTTTGGATTCGGCTAACTGCACTTTTTAGATTTTACATTGGACTTTTAAAAATGTTTCAGGATGAGTCTGGGAGCTTGAGTTGTGTTCAACTAAATTTTCTTTTCAAATTAAAGTATTTTGTGGTAACAATAACTTCAAAGCTTCTTGATTAATTAATGCTGTGGGGTGTGAATGCAGAAACCGTGTGTAAAGACTGGTTAAAACCAGCGCGTACTCACGACTTATGTCGAGTATTTGGTTCGAAAATCAGTAGACACATTTTGAAAAACAGAATTAAATAATGCAAATATAGATATACTCATTTTTTAAAGAAGATATTGTTTCCAAGTTTTAAAGAGAATACTTTGTTCAATCACAAAATACAGTGTTATAAACACAACTAACGCCACTAAATACCCACGTACCTAGTGTCGATTAGCAGTGAATACGCGCACAATAGTCTCAGATTTATTTTAAGTCTAGAGAAATAACTACTGGCCTAGTGACAAGTAGCTAGAGTGCACTCGGTACAGCATGTCTAATTAGTCGTTATCTGACAAAAATTGACTAGAAATACAAACCTCTCAGAAATAGCAAAATAGATGAATGTATTCTAATCATTATTTCATAGCTATTGACATTTTGTTAAATTATTGTCAATATAAGTTTTCAGTATGTCGGTACAACTAAAACTAATTTGAAATAAGCATTTAATGAAATGAAAATATATAAATAGTAATAATGAATATCACTAACGAATGCCATCAATAATTACATCGTTCCTGGACCACCTAATTTTACACCATGTGAAATGCTAAAATGCCAGAAATACTAAATTACACTTTTCAAAATAATTTGCCAACCATCATATGTCAATATAATGACAAGCGACTGCACAATTCAAAAATCTTCAAGTCGAGTAGCAATTTATGTGATTTTTGAAAGTTGGAACACAAATACATTTCAGGAACTTTAATATTTCCAGCAAGGTAGGTATTTTAATTAACATCACACTGGAGTAACACAACTTCTGTTCTAGAAGGCTGACATACGCTTCGACTGTTCTCATAAGGCTTCATGTAGCCGACCTGTATGTTAGACGACTAGCAATTTGAGTCTCCCTCACCTCACACCACCGGAGGGAAAGTTGGCATGTCAGCTGGTGTGACTCCTCACTGAAGAATCTGGATGCAGCTTGCAGAGTTATTCCACACTTGTTTTGATCTGAAGGGTATCGGGAATCCGGCTATCATTCCTGTAATATCCGTGAGAGATCGTTATGGTGGAGTCAGTGTTTGGGGTGGCATCCCTTTAGGTTGGTGCACAGACCTCTAAATGCTGCCACACTAACGGTATCCTTAGTTCACTAAGATACAGAGACGATATCCTTGATACAATTGTACATCCTTGTGCAGTGCAATTGGTGATTCCTTTATTCAGCAAGATGATAATGTCTGCCCACTCGGAGTTCGGCTAATGGAACAGTATCTTCACGATGAGACCATTGTACGTATAGAATAGTCAGTGAAATCTCCTGACCACAGCCTGACGATTTAACATGCCTGGGATGGTTGGTTCATTGAATTTGGGTTTTAAGGCGCAAGAGCCACATTTGGAAAGAAACATAAAGAATGATAGAGGCACCTCGTGCAGTTACCTGATGATATTGACTGATTATGTTATGCACTTCTACAACTCGTTCGACAGGAAAGTCCAAGTACCAAGTCATGCACAGCTCGAACGGAATATGGGCATCATCGTAGATTATAAAAAATGTTTTCGATGGAAAGCAAGCAATGCCGCTGAGTTCTTTTGATCATTCTGTAAGAGTGCTTGACCAGTTCACCACGTTTAGCGGTCATTTCGTTCTCCTCCAGGTTAAGACACTCTACTGACTTCCAGCCATAAATGCTATGAATAGGAACTGATTGCGAACCCAACACGGTGGTTGCCAATTGGCTTTAGTGATAGGTGCTTGTGATTTGCAAATTACGTGCATTTTCACTTCTGCGTGTTCCCTTTATTTTCTCTTTGGTTGTTCACATCCATCTTCTTTGACAGTGATCTTGCGCAGTCATTTCTAGAGATAAAGGTACAATTTCAACGCCATTCTTTGCTTTTCATTGTGTCCATTACATTTCGATAGCAAAAAGAGTAGGTGTTACTATTCGTAATTTGTAAACTGTATTAGTAATCGTGAGAACCCAATTTCTGTTATTTACGTAATTCTCGAGCGCATACCTTGTAGTCTCTAAATCTCAAGTTTCATGCCGATTCTGAAACTTGCGGTCGCTAAGGGTCGTATAGAGGGAAGTTACAGTATTAGCACCCGGTACTTTTATTTATTGTATTTACTTGAGAATGCTACTTTTAACTGAAAATACGTTTTGTTTGTAAACAATTCGCAACTCCTGTGTGGAAAAAGGAAATACAAACTAAAAGTTATTTTACCTCACAAACTCCTCTCACGAAATTTAGTGAACCCTTTAGTTACCCTGGTATTTCTCGATTATGTTTTTCAAAACTGATTTTTGTATCAAATTATGGAGTTTGAAATATGCTTATTTCCTCTGTTTATTATCTAGGCTTTATGAGATGCTTTGTTTTCACAGGAGAATATGGACCCATCTTTTTAATTCCATCCTGACCCTTCTCTAACTGTAGCTAAGCGAACACAGGAAACCACCATTCTAATTAAATCACTTTTAATTTGCCTAAAACTTTCTCGGAGTCTGTCAGAATATTTCCCTCTGATGAAATTGCTTTCATAATACTTTCAGCTCTCGCTGGACTTGCGTTTGAAGCAGGAAGTTTTCTTTAAATTCCTTCACGGCTGCTTCCTTCTGTTATCACTAAACCAACATTTTAAAAATAGGACTGTCAAAGGGACAAATGAGAAGGAATAGATTGGAATCTAATTGAAAAGAAATAATTGTGATTGACATGAAGTTAATTATTTTGTAGCGAGAAGTTTACTCTTAGTCCGTTGGCTACAGTACTTTTTTGTAGTGCGCCGAATTTTTTAACCAAGTTGCCGTGACAGAGAAATTACTCCTTTACCTGAGCGACAGTTTAATCACTTTCCCTGGATTCTCTTTCGATTCCGATGTCCAAGATGTAGTTTCTAATTACGGAAAATTAAAGGTTCAAGTAACTATGGCTAACATCAATGTATTTTTTGGAATGCGGTGTTTTGGTAGGAATGCACGAAACGTCAACCATTGAACGTTCACTTATGAGAATGGTGTTAGCTTGCATTCTTCACGGGTTGTAGATGCGATATTTTTGTGTAATTTTCGCTTCCCTATTTTTCTTAAATTATTTTCCTCAAAAATATGCTAACAATATATAAAAATGCTTAATTATTTTTAAAACAGATTACCTCCATAAATCATTCAGGCTTAACTATTATAACAAATGAATGTCTGGAATGGTTACATTGGTATTAGTTTGAAAAATTGAGAAGTGCATACATTTGAATGCATTACAATTATTTCCTTCTTGAACGGAAAATAATCCACCTGACACAACATAATTAATCCATCTATCAACCAAGCACTGCTTAGCCTAAAATTCATCAGTGACAAAAATGTGATGCATGTTTTTAAAATAATCACGATCCAAAATAAAAATGAGCTTCAACTCTGCAAACCAAAATTACAATACAGCCTATATCTTGATGTTTGATGATTCTAGGGAGCATAAGACAATGTCAGAATTACTTCGTTCCCGAATCTTGAAATAAGCATTGATTTTAATCCATGAGATGCTTTCAGAAACAGTGCTGATTAAAATGACACGAGGAAGAATTTCATCCATTGCATTGACTAATTCAGGTTTCAATTACACCATATACCACAGATTTCAAAACTTCTTCTAATTTATGGGAAACATTGACACAATCCTAACCTACCTTCAACAATGTTTGTCCAAAAAATACACCATTTCAAGGACATTTAATCATTGACCTAGCCATAACACAGCCCTAATGGGAACCCAATACGAAATGTGTGGTAATTTGAAATACCTGTACATATTGAGTTTGCATCAAGTAAAATTAGCGATTGTCTTATTTTAGCCTCGTAATATCGTAGGAAGTTAAAAGGTTAATCTGTTCAATTAAAACATCTCTCTGCGTAAAATCATCATTTCCGTATTCAAACTACATTTCTAAATTCTGTTTTAAGCCAAAAATTTATTAATTTATTTATTTTCAATTTCTGAAGAGAAACAGAATTTCCTATAAGCCAAAACTGAATACCAAAATTTTGGTCACTATTGTTTGTCGATGAGATCAAGATGTATTTTGTGTACAATTTTCTTAAATTTTCACATACACATGAGGTTATTTTACCCAACCCTTCTTAAAGTTGATATTCGTAAATAATTCTACTTATAATATAATTTAATTGTTCTCCAGTTATAGTTTAGAGTTGAATGAAATAACACTATATATATATATATATATATATATATATATATATATATTCATGTAAAATTAAAAATTATACATTCTAAGATCTTATCAATGTGTGATTTTTCTGAAGAATGCTTTATTTTTAAGTAACGAAAACGTGTATGTATTTCACTTAACTTTTAAATATATATTTTTATTTTTTTAAATAAAACTAAATAAATATTTTAAACAATGTGATACTTCATTTTTCTCAGTGCAACTGTTTTTCAAGTGAATAGCAGCTTCTTTCACAGTATTTTACCGAAATGATCTTTCAAACGAAGAAGCAAGTGGGGTACATATACCTAAAGTTCACTATTTTTTCGTTTTCCTTTTAGTACCGTTATTTTGAATCTTTCCCTTGAATCTTTTTAATTAAGCCTTTTTATTTCAAAACAATTCACAACAATGTCCAGGTACTGATTAATAAATCTAAAATTTCGTTCATTTGTAATAACAATAAATTTCAACAATACAATAATTTTGTAATGAGAATAAATTTCAACAACAATAAAATACTTTTGTATGAACAATTAATTTCGATAACGAAAAAATTCATAAAAACGAATAAAATTCAATAACAATAAAAATGTACAATCATAATAATTATTTAGTACCATAATATACTCATTTTTAAGAGTGATTTGGTGTGTGACACTGCTCTCCTTTTTTGCTGCACAAACTTTAATTTTAAGAATGTTTATCACTCGTATTTCACCGTATTAGCTATACCTTTAAGATATACGTTGTATAAATGAAACACTGAATGAATGACTTTTTAGTTTTCATAAAAGCTTGACTTCAGTTGAAAATAGCTTTATAAATTTTACGAAAGAATTAATTTTTTCTAAACTTATAACTTTTATTTAAAAAATGAAAGTTATTCTAAAATTAATTAACATTTTTGTGCATGCCAAAAAACTTTTTCTCTGTGTAACATATAATTAGTACGCGGAGTCTTATTTATTTAATGTTTTATTGATACTCAGTAGTAAGGTTGAGTCGTAATCGATAATAGCAATTAATTAAATTTATCGAACACAAAGTAATCGGTTTAATCCTATACTTTCAATTAATTAATAACATTAAAAGCGTTTCGAAAGTCCCTTCCCTTTAAAATAGAATAGCGTGAAGAGAAGTTTGAAATTATGGAAAAGTATGGGTTCATTTTTTGTCTTCCATCAAGATTTTCATTTTTACCTCTTGATTAAATTTTACGCTTTACAAGATACGAACAAGAGATGTATTTGAAACCGGTGAACCGAAAGAGAATCAATCATATGGCTGACTTAATTTAAGAATAAATCGAACTGTAAATAAAAGGATATCGCTCATCCTGCAAATAAAAATGATTTGGACTTACAAATTGGGTAATTTAAAGGATATATATATATATATATATA
Organism: Meta bourneti; assembly: GCA_933210815.1. Taxonomy (NCBI): domain Eukaryota; kingdom Metazoa; phylum Arthropoda; class Arachnida; order Araneae; family Tetragnathidae; genus Meta; species Meta bourneti. The sequence continues at coordinate 2,663,854 of OW119934.1, read as the reverse complement.
TATCCTTTTATATATATATATATTTAAAGGATATATATATATATAAAAAAAAGGATTTATATATATATAAGAGAGATGTGCATTTATAGTTGGAGTACTTAAATATTTTGAAACTGCTACAAAAGGCAGCAAATTTAAGGAATATCGATATATACTGTCTGCAAGAGAGATGCAGTTTAAACATTCACTTTATTTAGCTGCAAATATATATGGCATTAAAAAAAAATTTTAATGTTATATTTATTAAGTTTTTTAATTCTTATAATAATGTAAATAAGTTATGGAATAATTTCTGTGCATGAAGTTAAATTAAATATTATGTCTTCATTTTTTCTGGAGTGATTTAATAAAATACTTGAATAAAAAATAAATTCGTAACAAATGTATAGAGCAATAAAAGTTTCAATCAAGAAATAGAGAATTCAATCCATTTTCAAATCAAAATACCTCATTTAATTTGATCCGTAATGTTTCGTAGCATTAGGCCTTTTAGAAGAAAGTGTATCCTTGAAATTCCGCAAAGGTTTCTATTCCTGACTTTTCACTCTAAACTAAGAAATATAAGCTGCATTATCAATGCATCGCAGAAAATATATCCCACTTTGGGTCGCTTTTGTTAAAATAAAATTTGACTTGGTGGCTCAAAACCTCTCGAATCCAGTTTCTATTTAAATATCGGTCCCAAAAATACTATTACTTTCTCCATGACTGAACAATGAGTTGGTGAAATTGAGACTTACATATATGTTGAAGGAAATCAAAACATGGACCGTCCAATAATAGATTTCTTTAAAGTTGTGATTCTTTCCTTCGATAACATTTCCCTTCATATCTCTGGAAAGAAATCTTATTTACCCAATAGTAAATTAATCTCCTCGAATATAGCTTTCGTTGGCCCCAAGATGGCACTGTTTCCATCCCACTTCCTGCAAATATTTGTCTTAAAATATAAAAGAAATATTTTAGAACTTTTTACGGATTTAATCTTTCGCTGGAATCTATCTCAAACCTCGATACCGGAGAAGTAATTTGTTGACTTTTTTAGGAGCAAATATGCTGAAGGACTACGAAATCCAGCAAGAAGTTCATTTTAGGGCTGATTTAAAGAGTTAGAATTTCATTCTATTATTTTTTCATTCGTTGAAAAATCACTTTTAATTTTTGACACTCTTATGAATAGCTTTTCAAAATGATTCCATCGATATTGAAGAATGTATTTTGTTACGAAATTGCTACAATACATCCATGAGCCTTTATTTAAAAACCCCCACTTCATTTAAAAGTGAGAACTTTCAGTAGTTGAAATGTTTTTATCAACACAATATCAAATTCTTTGAATCCATTTCTGCACTTCCCTCATAATGAATGTTCATGTTTAGGAATACATGTGCTATAAGGTCCATCACAACTAGTAGGACGGTGGCGAGCATTTCTTAAATATTTCCTCACATCGAGGTGGTCATGGAAAAGTGAATGGATATCTGACAATTTTATTCATGTAATGAAAATGTAAAGTCCACTTCTTGACTGGAATTTGGTTTTCTTCCTCAATGATAGATCACGGACTTCACACTAAGTAGTGGGTAGGGATGGCATTTAAAGACATATGGGGATCTTTCCCGTATGATAGCTAGACTCCCGAAGTTGGATTTGGCTTATGAAAGTTCAAGGGTTGTGGGGCGTCCCACCCCCTTAAAATGCTTTGGGCTAGGTATATTAATGGTGCAAAGGTATATAAATATCCCCTCATTTTATATTCTGGTGTGCGAGGTATAAGAGAGCACAACACCCCTTAAAATGAAGAATTAATCACTTTTTGCTATGTAAATATATATTCATATATGATAAGGCCTTACCGCAAAGAGGTTTCCCCTTCAAAAAACTTTATTTTTGGCTGAGTCTTTCAAAATGTTAAATATGTCTGTGAAGATAATTATAAATATATATATATGTGTGTGTGTGTATGATAACCCCACCTGTAAACTCCCCGAATAAGCTAACCTGGAACTAGCCATCCCTAACTGTAACCCCTAGTCTCTCCTTCACCCAAAACTGGTTTCCCGATCACTCGAAGGGAAGCTAGCTAGGTTGACGCGACGTATGTCCAAGCTCCGTACTTTTCATCTGCCCATGTATATATATATATATATATATATATATATATATATATATATATATATATATATATATATACATGTTATATATATGTGGAATCCATCCCCATGCCGCCACCAGAGGTTGCATCCAGCGCGCGGAGTAGAACTGTAACTGTAACTTTATTTCCCTAACTCAGTTCGAGTTGAGCTGGACTTGTGACTGTGAACGCTTCCACGCGCAGGTGGAGCGCCGTTTATACAATTCGTGCATGTGCCAGCGTGTAGGCTGTGCCGGCATCCATGTAACCTTTCATGTATATAGTAGTTCGTAGAATAATTAAATGTTGTATTTGTCCTAATCTCCGTGTCATCCAGCTTCACTTCATCACACCCTAGACACCGTACTACAAGTGTGAGCTGCGGCCGTGATTTGTACCTTCATCAGGGCATAGGTTTGGAAATTTGGAGGTAGGACTATTTAATTATAATCATGAGCATGTTCAATAAGTGCAGAAAGGAGGACTTAATCCTCATCGCTGAAGAGATTGGTGAAACTGTACTTTCCGGTGCTAAAGTTATTGATTTGAAAGTGTTAATTGAAAACAGTGAAATTTACAAGAGTGTGACCTCGATTTCGTTCGTTCTCTTACAGACTCTATCGTTGAGGATAGAAAGTCTAAAGATCGTGCCGAACAAACGAAACTTGAGCTAGAAAAAATAAAACTTGTGCAGTTGGAAAAGGAGTTCGAAATCGAAACTTTAAGAGGACCTCACAATATTACCCATCGTTTGGAAAGTGAGTTACCATCCCGTAATCTAGAGAATTTGATAAAGAGTATCAAAACTTTAACTATTCCCGTACCATCGAAGCCAGAAACTTTCAATTTGTTTTTTCAATCTTTGGAGAAGGCGTTTAGTATTAAAAAGGTTCCAGACGATTTGAAAACGGAAATTTTAATTAACATTCTTGGGGAGAAAGCTAACAATGTTTTGATTTACGTGACTGAACAAGATGTGTGTGATTATGAGAAACTTAAATCATCAGTATTGAAAGAGCCAACCCCGCAAGAATGTCTTAATAACTTTAAAAAGGGAAAAGAATTGAAAACGAATCGCATGTACAGTTTTCATTGGCAGCTACATTCGAGTATTATTGTAAGTTACGGAATGTGAATGATTATCCATCATTGTGTGAATTAATGGTATCAGATAAATTGTTTCAATCACTCGATAACGAAACTAAAGCTCACATAGGCATACGACAAGGTGAAAATTGGTTTAAACCACATGAACTGGGCAGGGAATGTGATGTTTTCTTTTCATCGAAAGGTAAAGCGCTAAACGAAACTAATTCGATGCGAGCTCAGGCAAACGAAAGTAGGCGGTTTCCGATGAAAGAAACTAAGTGGTTTCCAAATAAACCGAATAGAAAACCTAATGAATATTTTGGAAATTCTCATTTAAAAAATACGCCAAATACCTCTTGTTATGTATGTGGAGATTTACACTGGGCAAAAAATTGTCCGAAACGGTTTGGAAAAACTCCAGAACACTCTAACAAAGAAATAAGTAATGCGAATGAAAAACGAAATTTAGTTTCTAGTGTTGAGATAAACAACAGGCCATTCAATGAGTTACAGTGCGTCGAACTTTTCATCGATGGCAAAAAAATTATTGCAGTTTCTGATTCTGGAAGTCAAACAATTTGCATAAACAAAAAACTCTTCCCGAATAAATCCACTGTTGTGAAAGTTGTTTTAACAGGTGCTTTTTGCAATACAGTAGGGGCTGACTTGGCATCGTTCTTATTTTCATTGGGTGAAGCCAGTGAATCATTACAATTTGAAAGTGCAATTTGCGAGAAATTAGCGGCCGATTGCATCATCCCGCCCGAATGTATCCGTGCACTTTCAGATCAAACATCTTGCAAAATGAGTCATGCTGTCATCGCTAAAGCGCAGTCAGGAACTGAAACTCAAAATGTTTCTTTCTATGAAAGAAAAAACAAAAATGCAACAGATTCTGTTTTATTTCCCAAACTTAACTCCGACCTTGAACAGTCGAATTCTTGTTTTTCCGCTGGGATAAATAATGAGATGGATTCTTTCTTGTTTCACGTAGCTTGTATTTTGGAACAGGAGAACGCTTTGGATTTGAGTCACATCATTGACAGAAGATTGCGTAAGGAGATATGCGATTTGATAGAAGCCTATAAACCGCGAAAAACTGAGAGTACTAATTTTAAAATGACCATTGTTTCAACCGATGATATTCCGGTCTGCCAAAGACCTCGTAGATTGTTATTTCCGGAGAAATTGGCAGTCGAAGAGCAAATAAAAGAATGGCTTCAGACAGGTATTATTCAACGCTCTTGCTCCGACAACGCATCCCCTGTGGTGATTTGTCGCAAAAAGGATGGCTCAATGAGACTCTGTGTAGATTACAGGAAATTAAATAAAAAAATGGTTAAAGATAGGTACCCATTACCACTAATTTCTGATGTACTCGACAAGTTGCAACCACCAGCCCAGGTTTTCAGTTGTATTGATTTAAAAAATGGTTTCTTACATGTTGATGTCGATAAGGATAGTACCAGACTGACCTCGTTTATTACACATGAAGATCAGTACGAATTTCTCTAAGTTCCCTTCGGCTTGTCAAACAGCCCCAGCGTTTTTCAGAGATAGATACATTCACCACGTATTTCGTGACCTTATCAATGATGGTATTGTAGCTCTGTATCTTGATGATTTAATTATCCCATCCGTTCATGAGAAGGAAGGGGTAAAACATCTAAAACGTGTATTAGAAACTGCTTCAAAATTTGGACTTGAACTAAACTTTAAAAAGTGTCAATTCTTAAAGAGAAAAATTGAATTCTTGGGACATATTATCGAAAATGGTACGATTCGACCTTCGCCAACAAAAACCACTGCTGTTCGTAACTTCCCAGATCCTAAAACGCCCAAAGACGTTCAAAGTTTCCTTGGACTCACTGGTTACTTTCGGAAGTATATTCCTGGTTATTCGGTTGTCGCTAAGCCACTAAGTGATTTACTGCGCGGGTCAACAACATTTTGTTTCGGACCAGAGCAGCGAGCAGCTTTCGAAACTCTCAAATATGCATTGTTCGCTTGTCCGGTTCTCTTTAGACAAGGTGCTAAGTTAGAACTTCACACAGACGCTAGTAAACATGGTTACGGAGCAATTTTACTGCAACATGATGACGAAGATAAACTCATCCTATCTATTACTTTAGTAAGAAAACGACGGTGCAAGGATAAAAATATACTAGTTACGAGTTGGAAGTATTAGCTATTATAGAGGCATTAAAAAAGTTTAGGAACTACTTATTGGGATCTAGATTTCAAATCTACACCGACTGTTCTGCATTTCAGAAAACCATGGATAAAAGGGATTTGACTCCCAAAATCGCTAGATGGGCCCTCTTCCTCCAGGATTTTGACTATGAGATAAAAGATCGACCGGGTAGTCAAATGAAACACGTTGATGCACTTAGTAGGAATCCCATTATGTTGGTTGTACATGATGACGTAACTCAAAAAATTGCCGCATTACAATTGAAAGATGAATACCTCTCCGCAATAAAAAAACTGTTGGAAGACGGTAAAGAAAGTGAGTTTGTCTTAAAAAACGGTGTTTTGTACAAAATTGTTAATGACAAGGATGCACTCGTGGTCCCACATTCCATGCAAACCGAGGTAGTTAGAGAAGCACATCTTCGAGTTCATTTTGCAGTTGCAAAGACTGAAAATATCGTGAAACAGGATTTTTATTTCCCTAACATTAGGAAGTGTATAGAAAATATTGTATCCAACTGTGTTGAGTGCATACTAGTGAACAAAAAGCAAGGAAAAACAGAAGGACTCTTGAATCCGATACCAAAGGAAAATACCCCTTTGAGTACTTTTCACATTGATTTTATTGGTCCGTTTCCTCCTACGAACAAACTCTACAATCACATTTTCACGGTTGTTGATGCTTTTTCAAAATTTGTGTGGCTGTACCCTGTAAAATCAACATCCACTCAGGACGCATTACAGAAGTTGAAACAGCAACAAGCTACATTTGGAAATTCTTTGAGAATAATTTCCGATAGAGGTGCTGCATTCACTTCAAAGGAATTTGATGAGTATTGCAGGAAAGAAGATATAGATCACGTCAGAATAACCACCGGAATTCCAAGAGGAAATGGTCAGGTTGAGAGAATGCATAGGACACTGATCCCTGTATTGGCAAAGCTGTCCATTGACGACCCAACGAAGTGGTACAAGCATGTAGATGCTGTCCAGCGAGCAATCAACAGCACTATGAGCAGAAGCACCAAATGGTCTCCATTCGAGTTGCATACAGGTGTGAAGATGAAGAGTCCGGACGACTCAAGAATTTTGCAAGTGCTCGAAGAAGAATACATCACTTCAATGATGGAGAATCGTGAAAAACTTCGAGATGAGGCAAAGCGAAATATCCTGAAAATACAAGAGAATCGCAAGAGTTTCAACCGGAAAAGAAAAAAAGCTAGTTGTTACAAGATAGATGACCTGGTGGCCATCCAAAGAACCCAGTTTGGATCTGGTCTGAAGCTACGCCCAAAGTTCTTTGGCCCCTATCGTGTGAAAACAAGCAGAGCGAATGACCGGTACGATGTGGAGAAAGTTGGTCATCATGAAGGACCAGGTCTCACGTCCACTGCTGCCGATCACATGAAGACTTGGACTATTGCACTGTTCTAGAGATCCAGACTTCAGCGCACTACGAAATTTTCTTTTATTGCTTACTTTTAATTTCCTTTTTTTGAATTTTTTAGATATGCAGTTCTGGTGAGATTCCGAGGACGGAATGGGGTTTCAGGAATAGCCGAGTTGTGGAATCCATCCCCATGCCGACACCAGATGTCGCGTTCAGCGCGCGGAGTAGAACTGTAACTGTGACTTTATTTTCCTAACTCAGTTCGAGTTGAGCTGGACTTGTGACTGTGAACGCTTCCACGAGCAGGTGGAGCGCCGTTTATACAATTCGTGCATGTGCCAGCGAGTAGACTGTGCCGGTATCCATGTAACCTTTCATGTATATAGTAGTTCGTAGAATAATTAAATGTTGTGTTAGTCCTAATCTCCGTGTCATCCAGCTTCACTTCATCACACCCTAGACACCGTACTACATATATATATATATATATATATATATATATATATATATATATATATATATATATATATATATATATATATATACATGGGCATAGGGTGATGGATCTTTAAATTTGGGTTTATAAATATTTTCAGGATTGTGTTATAAAAGATAATTGCCAACTTCAGTATATAAACTGATATTGTGGGGGTGCAGAGAACAGGTAGAATTACTCAATTTGTATTGTAAGAAAGGTATTTACGAATCCCTGAGAGAATTATTTAGTAATTACTTACGATATTGTGCGTTTTGGATGTGGGGTTGTGATAATTAATGGGCTCAGGAAATTATTTCTAAAGAAATACATAGCTGTATATCAGTAATTTAGAGTTCTGTGTAAAGGGGTAGATTTCTGTTAAATTCATGAAATTTTTAGCTACATGTCTAACTTCCAAATGAGTCGGATTAAATATGGTTTCTAAGTACTTGGTGTGAGATAATTCGTTGCTTAGATTATACAGAAGAGCAGATCGATTATTTTAGATTATAGGAAAAAATGACGGCAGTTTTTATATTCAACATTTTGAAATTTCTGATTTTGGTATTACAGATCAGCCAACGATCCAACATTTTGTAATCTGAGGATGGATACGACGTCCTTGTTGCTGGACACCTGCGAAGAGGCTTTGTCTCCATAATTAATCTCTTTCAGACAAGCATCACTAAGTATTCAAATCTTTTGACTGGATTAAAATTTACCAAGTACTCCCCAAAAGTGCTGATGCATCATTTAATCAATGACATCGCATTCGACACTTACGACTTCGATTCAGAGCTAAGCCCTTTCCCTTTTCACCGGATCTCTCATTCAGATCTTTGTTACCGCGTCTGCAGGGTTCTGAGTTCACGGATTCAATAGTTTTGGGGAGTTTTAACTGAGGCAAAATTTAGAATAGAAATTCGATTCCAAAAATTCATATTGGCAATGAACTTGTAAATGTATCCTTAGTTACTTTAGCTTGAAATAGCGTTTCTTGAGCTGTGAAATATTGAGGTCAAAGTTTACTTTGAATGCAGAATAGATTTGGGTTTTGCCATAAAATATCAGCCACTTGGCTTGGGTAAATTCTATTTCATCACTTTTGGACTTAAAATTTCAGAAGTCTGAAGGGTTATAAGATACTCGAGAGATCTGTGAAGTACATCTCGCAAACATTAAGTAACCAGTAGTAACTTGTGATAAGGGAGAGCAAAATTCAGTCCAAAATATATATCCTAAAAAAAAAGAATTGAACTAATTCAAAAATACTTACGGTTTGACCTTTTGCAGAAGCAAGACATTTCATATCCAAAACGAAAGCTCACTCTCATATCACAAAAAATAATAAACTTATCAAAAAATATCTCCAGCAAAGAATTCGTGTAGAAATAAATGGCCGTATGAAGACAAACTAAAGAATTAAATAGCGCGTTAATTAATCACTTGAATCATCCACAGGATCATAAAAGCCATCAACGCAAACTGAAATTGTCACAAAAGTTATACAAATCATGCTATAACATGACCGAATCAGGTTGTAGAATTGGTTTGTAGCTTTATGGTCAATTTTTATTGCACAAGGGCTATATAATTAGATCCCTCTAATTAGTCATAGAAATTATTATTATGCAATTAAAATATCTGAAAAGAAGCTACTCGTAATATAGGAGAAAACATTTTCAATTTAAAATTACCAAGAACTTTTGAAGAGAGGATCGATGAAAGAAGCTGAATTCCAAAAATTCTAAAACAAGAATCAATAATCCCAAACCATCTGACTAAAATGTCTTTTCCTCGTAAGTAGGCATTTTAGTATTACAAGTTTCTATTCAAATATCCAACAAAATATTGAATCGAAAATATCAAACCATAATAGCACAGGTCTCATGATCGTAATAAACTTGAAAATTTCTCCAGCCAAATAAATTGAAATGATCATCTGAATCTGAGATAGTTCCAGTCAATGTTTTCCTTAAAAAATCTCTGAATTCTCAGTATTTATTCTCTGAAAGGAATCTGACGAGACTTCCTTTTAAAACCTTTAGCAAAAACTTTTCCCCTTTCTAATAATTGGTGAATTCAACAAAAAATGTCCAGTTTTGTAATCACAAAGAGAATCCAGATACAAATAAGCTTCTTGACTGGATAACAGAAAACGAGATTACCTCTTAAATGAAAATCCACCTATAAAGCAGTCAAATCTTCAACGTTATGAGATTTAGCATCTTCAAAACAGAGTCCTGCTTGTTTGAAAGCCATCACTTACCCATTGCATTATTCATCAATCAGGATTCTCTCAAACTTTAAAGGGATATCTTATGGCTGGATATAAAAAACCCTTCGGAATCTCACAATTTAGGGGTATCAACGATACAAACTCAATAAAACATCAAGGAAGATAAACAATCGGACCTTGAATTCATAAATCCGTTGTGAAATTCAATGTACATTTTATAAAATACAAATAAGCTTCTGTAAAATTACGCAATTTAATCAAACAACGCGAAGTCTTCTCGCTCTTCCATTTGGGATTTGATGCAGCTCACTTCCACGGGTCTGCAATTAATTTTGACAAGTCTATTATTTTGTATCTACACAATTAACTTTTTAATATTTAACCACTTCCGACTATGACAGTTTCTTTTAAGTATTACGTACATGCCTAGCAGAGATTCCGACATGAAGTAAGAAGCACCTATAGATTCGAGCATGAGATCTGCAAGTTCCAAAACAAGCGCTGTTTACAATTAATAACTTTGATATTTTTACATTACACAAATTCAAAAATTTAATATGTGTATTCAATTGTGCATCGGGGATTCTTATTTTAGGCTATCCCCTTATATGTACGAGCATAGGGCATTAGAATTTTTACTTTCTCTTGATATATGCGTAGGAAAGAGTGAATTCGACAAAAAATTCACAAACCTCGACAAATGATATAATTCAAGATTTCTACGGGGAACATGTTACGATATACTTACAATAAAATAAGATTAAATAACGCAGCTAAAATGTACATGATACATTTTTGTAATAGTGTACTTTGTCAGTGGTTCACTCGTGAAATTCATACATTCTTTATTAAATACCAGTTGCATTGACTTACATTTAGAAGATACAACTTCGGAAATGATATAGTTTCATTTGACATAGCGTAGGACTTTTTCAATGGTTAGAAATTTGGCTTGTCATTCACCGGTGCCTTGAATAAGAGACGACTTTCTGTCTTGGAGGTTATATTTGTTGTTTCTAGTAAATGAAAAATTTAGACATCTATTTCTAAAAATGGGTAAAGCGTGTAGAATAGGTTGATTACTGTTACTTTAACAAAGTCAAGTCCTGGCGCCACCTATACGGGAAACATTTAACTACATTTCCAATTCATCGGCTACTTGGAATTATCGAATCGATATCAAAATCTACCATACTGCGTCTTCACGCATTGCAAAGGTGTAGTTCGAAGTCAAAATAAAGGTTGTTTGGACGTGTCATATGACGATAGAGCACAATTTTGAAAATTCATCTTCATGAAAAATATATCACACGAGTACTATTTTCAATATTAAATCATCTAGATTGCTTTCATATCAAAATGTGAAATTTTTTGATGCTACACAAGTACTTCACTCTGAATGTTTTAGGAGGACACAAAATAGGTAGGAGGCCCTCACTTAATGGTGCAAAAATAACTCTTTTCATAGTATATTTTATTGAAATAAATTCTAAAATCTGTGTGTGATAGTTGAAAAGCCGTATTTTTGGTACATGTAGTCATACATTTTAAAGTCTCTCACATGTATTATGCATCAATCAAAATCTGAATATGGAAACTATACTTTCTTATTTTGAGCGAGGAAAATATGAGATAAAATTTAAAGTTTGTTTTTATTCAATCACAATTTTTACCCATTGACTTTTTGTAACTTTGTTTTAAATAAACATTCTTCAAATGGGGCTGATTCGTGAATTTTCATCAGAAATTTTAATTTAAGATGACTTTCTAGTGCAATCTATTTTATACCAGTTTGTAAAATATAAAAAAGAAATAGTTTCCATTATGAAACGTAAAACGTCAAAAGAGGTTTGCAACTTTTAACAATAAATTAGTACTAATTAATTAATCTTGATAGAAGAAAACGAGTAACCACGTAATCTAAGTAATCAATTTCAAGATTATAAGATCTTATGTTACTACCTACTTCCTTGTTCACCTTAATGGTAAAATGCCAAACCAAAGTCGAATTTTTCATAGGCGACATTCGAAGATACTTGAGTAAATTATCTGAACCGATTGTGCAAACTCAACCAACGGTATACCTAATTTTAACAATTTCCTAAGACATTTAGTAATAATGCTCAACATTTTTACAAACACATTTCGATTTCCCGATGAGTAGTTAGTAAATGTATTAATTTATAATTGAAAAATATCCCTAACCACGTTCAGAAATTTTAATAGCACTTATACCACTTATGATGCAAACACTTCCTTAATGTAACGGGATTTTCAACTTTGATATGTTCCAGAAATTCGTTAGAATTAATTTGCAATTTCCGGAAATCAGAATTTTGCTCAGTTATGCCTTTAAAGTTGGTTGGTCGGTTTTATGGCGCATGGGCCATATTTGACCGTATGCTTTTAAGGATAATCGATATAGCTCACAAGCTGTGATCTGCAACTAATTTGATTTTGATGAATAAACATAAAAATTCTTTTTAAAAACGGCAGTAATAAATTGGAGAAATAATTTTTAAACCTGCTATTTGTATTTTAATATTTTATTCTTATATAATCTCATTGCGATCATTAACTTGGTCACAGTAACGGACACATCTTCTTTAGGTGTGTACGGACTTCGCGAACCCTTACTCATCTATTCTTTCCTATGGGGTTTACTGCCTCTGTTAAACATGGGGACCCCGGGGTGCCCAAGCGAGCTTTCTCATTTCTCATCTCCATTCTTTCTTTTCACAATTACTTGACGTTGTCTGTCTTGTGTTTGGCGCAGCTTGGCGAAATATGGCCCTTGTGCCATAAAACCCCAAACCAACCAACACTGGGTACAACCTTAGTTACTTATTCCCTTCATTGTCCTGTTTATTTACGTTTTACTTGATACGTGAGTTGATAATTTTTCACCTTGAATGCATTTCTATGCTCCTGTTTCTCATGTGTGGTGAATGTAATAAGAACTTCCAAATATAGTGTGATATATGTGTTGTAGTACCCGAGTCATTCTCGTTAATTCGATTGATATCGACTTCAATTCCAAAGCAATATATTTATGATCTTGTATTTGATTCGATGTTTATTTTTTATTTTTCGTACGTTATCAACAAACCTATTTAAAAATTAAAAATATCTTTGGATAATGCGTATTCTAGTACGAATATTTCACAGCATTCATAATTTGTTAAGAGTGGCTACGAAATCCTGACTTTCCTAACATTTTCTCTTTTAATTACTCGTTTATAACTATATACATTTTCTCTAACGACCTTGATTCTTTAGATTAATTTAAAATGTCTTTTATTTTATCATTAACTATAAAAATGAGAGGCATTTATGGTAAGGTCGACATTTTGATTTTAGATGTGGTACTGAAGAAATCTAGTAATCAAGAAAAGTCGTTAAAATGAACCTTCGGAGAGAATTAGGTTTTCGAGATCAATGAAACCTTTAAGGGGTTACAAAATCCTAACTTCCATACTTTCTTAATGTTTTCATCGCTAATATTGGCTAAAATAGATGTTTAAACAGCCCTTCTCTTCAAAGCCCAGACTGCAAGAAACTATAAATGCACCTATATTTCCCTTCAGCGTGGAAAATTTAACACGGAATTTCGGATCAAATATGCCGAATAAAAGCAATATATTTACTCCTAAAGAAAAATTGAGAGAAGAAAAGCTTTTATGACTTAATCAATTTTTACTTCTCCCATTCCAGCTATCCGCAATCTAATCAGCTCTATGACATCATAAAAGCCTTGATTTTAAGGTTTGAGTCGTAAAAGAAAATGTCTTCCCCATATGAGTATAAAAAGAAATTGATGTACCCAAAGTTCTCGATGGATGAATTTAGAGACAAAGGCTTTGACAATGTTTCTTAATTAATTCGGCTTTTCATACATCAATGAGCAGTAATTCATTTTAGTTCCTCTCGAATCATGATCCGAAAAAGTTTTTTACGGAGTTCATTGGCTTCATGGATCGTTTAGTAAACGTTCATAAATGTTTAGGAATTCAGTTTGACACACATCCTTACTCCGTGATTGAATTGCTTTGCCATCCGTAGCAATTATTTCAAAAGATGACATCACAACAATAAAGTAATAGCGTAATGAACTGGATTTTCTTAGACATGCATTCTGCACGATACCAAGTAGAGGCCTCAGCGAAGGGATTTCTTCCAATCATTTATTTGTGCTTTGGTCACGTGATAATTGGGAGCGAGAACTTAAACTTATTTTGGTTTTTGGTTTTTATTGAGGAAAGGATGAATTTAAATCGCACTGGAGAATGTTTGCGTGGTTGTTGATAAGATCAGTGGATGTTTTGACCCTCAATCAGAGTTTTTAGTTGAGAAATTAATTTTTAATTGATTTTTAAAAGTTAAAATTCATGAAAAAATATTTAATTTTTAAACTTCCTTCGTGAAAACAATTGTAAAAAATAATCTATTCCCGGTAGCAGCTTTAATGAGGGTCGAAACCTGAAGAAACCCTTATTTTAAGGAAAAAAATGTTTCTGGAAACTAGTACCGAACATTGACAAACAAACGTATTTTATGAAACGTCTCGCAATAAAAATATTTTTGAATTTATTTTCTTTTTAATAAATTTGTTTCCTTTGGCAGAAGTATTTTAATCCGATTCCCATGGCTTGCTTGCCCAGGTATCGCGTTGTTCCGTATTGCTTGACTTACCATTACTTAGTCTTAACCATTTCAAGGAGGTGATACATTGAACCGATCCCTGAAATGGTTAAGAGGCTCTTACTTTTTTTATCAGACAACAAACCCTCTTCCTCTTTTGTCTGGTTTTCTTCTTTTTGCATATTACTTGAGAAACTAGTAATAGTATTTTACTCTCCTAGCAAATTCCCTCCATATTAAATCCATCCTCTTTAAAATTGAGCCAGGTAAATTGCTCGGCCAGCCTAACGAAGCAAGGATAGGAAATATACTCGAATATTATTCAAGAAAGCCCGGGACTGACACTAAATGAACCAGACTCCCATGACCCCTTTGAGCGCTAACTTAATTCGTAAGCAGCTCCTTTTTCCCTTCCCACACACACCGACGCAAAAGCAAGCGAAGCCTACCAACTGTTTGGTCGCAGTCTGATCCGAATTTCAAATCATCCGTAGGCCACGTAGTCTTATGATTGTGTGTGTGTATATATATACACACATATATATTTATTTATTTATATTAAACCTACATTTTGATACTTCAGACCCTTGTTACGATCGGTGAACGATTCTGTGTGTGTGTGTGTGTGTGTGTGCGTGTGTGTGTGTGAGGTAACATTTAGAATTACCTTCGAGCTATAAGAATTCCTATTTTGTTAGTAAATGCGTGGTTAAACTTTGAGATTGAATTTTTGATTGATCATCGGAGGCGGGAGATGAAACTGCGTTTCTTACGCTTTTAGACTCACAGCGTAGAATTGGGATTTAGGCTACATTTGTTGGGATCTTAAGGCAGTTTCTGGATCACTGATGTACGAGTTCAAAATTCCAATGCTACAAAAAGTAAATTTTTATAAATTAGTTTTGTAATTATATAAATATAGTATAGTAATGTTAAAAGATAGGTTAGTATATTTATTATTACGTATGGTGCTTCATGAAGCTTTTAGTAATTAAGTATATTAATTTAAAAAATTCGTCTAACGAAGAAAGGTAATCTAAGCTTGTATGAAGGAACTCAAGCTTTCTAATATCCCACTTGAGGCCTTATATAATAAATCTGTAATAAATATTACGCAACTTTTCAGTGGATTCCTTAATGAAACAAATGAAGATCGTGTGAATTCAATAACAAAGGCCATGAACATAATCGTACCCTCCGTTTCGCTATATACAACATTTTGTTGTAACCGTTGAGGGTCGTGAAGAAAATTGGAAACTATATCATTTCTAGACATAATTAGACTTTGAATGAGACTATCTTTATGTGTAAATGGCGACAGTGGAACTGAATTCCTTTAATTGAGTTTCATGCGACCCTCGTGAAACGGGATACAGTTATGAGATATACTTTAATTTTTTATGCAATGGCATAGTATATCTTTGAAGTTATTCTAGCTTTTAATAAAGTAAGCTAAGTTTATTGATTTAGAATATGTAATTAAAATGCTTACTTATTATTGATATAATTGCTATTACTGATGTTTAATGTGTATAGACTAGAAATCACGAAAATTGACCAGAATATCGGTTTTGTTTTTATTTCTTCAAAATATTTCACAATTTTTTAGCTTTTAAACGATACCAAGATCTTGAAAATATGCAGAATACTTTTCTAGTTACAAGAGTTTTTCGTTAGGTACAGTCATCAGTACAAATACGTTTCCAAAACTTTAAACTCAATTTATGAAAAACTGTGTTTTCAATACGATTCTTTCTTCAAACGGTGATAACTCAACAATGGATTGATCTAATTATAATTATTTTTGTAACATTCTTATTTGGAAGCAATGCTGTAATAAATCGCACCCCACCAAGGTGGTACACAACTTTCTTATTTAGTCAAGAATCACTGGAACATGCACACGCTGTGGTAGACGCCTTCCCGTTATTAATGACGAAGATTTGAAGAGTGTGATCTGTTTGTAATCACATTACCTTGAGAAGTCGTGGAAGTTCAGTAAGTGGGTCCTACATGATACGTCAGCGTGTAATAAGTTTCAAAGGCTTACCATCTGCACTTCGCCTATCTTCCGTCATAAAAATTACCATTTTGGAATTACTTTGGATGAAAAATGCATCCAGTACTCTAGCAATACACAATCCATTTTATCCTAAGAAGCTTCGTGTATGATAGACTTTGGCTGGTATACGTATATTGTGCATGATAAGTTTCTTATTTCTTTTTCTTTACCCAAAATATTTAGGCTACATTTTGGATCTTGAAATTACTAGCAATAAACATATTGGGGCGTGGATGCAGGAAACATTAAAAATTACATACACCACACAGTAGTTAGGCCAATTTTGGAGCAGGGATTTCAAATTTATCAAACTATTTCTACAGGTAACTTGGAAAAACTTGAAAAAGTTCAGTTAAATGCAGCTCGCATCATAAGTGGACTGTACAATACTTGTCTAAATAATACAATGCTCCACGAAGCTGACATGCAACCCTTAAGTCTGTATACCATTTCAAATTGAAATCCATTTTCACATTGACATTGGAGAAAAGAACATTACAAGGACGGCTCTTTAGATGCTCTTGGGATTCCTTTAACACAAATTTCAAGTAATGCAATGTCCAATTACTGGTACCAGGGACAAATTCCGGATCTATCCTTGCTTTACAAAGGGGAAAGAAACATTCAAGCGGATTTATCTAGAGTGCGAATTGGGCACCTTAGGAGCATGAATTTCCTGAATGGTCAAAAATGTTTTCCAGTTTGTCCTAAGTGCAAGGGGCAACGCGGCCTCTAGTAATCACATTCTTTCCTGTATTGGAATGAGCCCTTCAGACTAATGCCAAAGTCCTGATGACATAAATAATTTCTTTGAGGACGAATGACTTGTTGGACTTGGTTTGGGAGGTGGCTAGACCAGGAAGAGTAAGCAACACAATTTCTTCGCGAAGTCTAAATAATTATTTGAGGTCTACACTTGTCAACTCGAACCTGTACAGGATACATTGATTCAAAAACAGGCATCACTGGTGAACAGAAAAAACGTGAGGCTCTACAGGAAAATCACATACAACGAAAGTTCCCCACCACTTGATTAGTGCTTTGGAATGGGAACTCATCCACCTTATTCCCCTGACATTTCCTAAGTGATTGTCACTTTTTGTTCTGGACACCATACAAAAGAAAGTGTTTAGAAATGAAGCAGAGGTAAAATCGGAGGGGGACAAGTTTCTTTAATTCTAAAGACAATACATTTTATAGAAACGTTATATATGTACTTGCATGTCGTAGGTAGGTAGTTAATTAACGTCACACTGGACCAACACAGTAATCACAGGGCTATTGTCGACGGTCCATGATCAATCTCGAAGCGAAAGATCCAAGGACAACCCCTCGTAATTTTGAACCACGCTCAGATGACGAAAACAACACCTGAGCTGGCACTCCACTTTCCAAACTTTCACACCATGCCAACGTGAGGACATGTGTGGCCACGACAGATTTAACGTGCACCAGCCCCCGTGCACACGACTGTCTTAGTCTCGACTGAGTTTCGAACTCGCAACCCTCCGATTGCTAATCCGATTCTCTTCAAACTGGGTTACCACGGCCCGTGTATATCGTAGGAAAAAGGTCGAATGAGATCGTCATACGAAAAGGCGTCCGATTTATTTTTTGGTTATCTGATGTATTAAACTCTATGCATTATTGAATTATAATATATTAGGTAGTTTAGTGCTATTATTGCTATTGCTGTTTGCACAATGGAAGCTCTGAACTTCAGAAACGAAAATCGTAAGACGAAATATGACTGCCGCAGTGCTGGCTAAGATCGGACCGAAAAATTGAACAATCAAAATCAGTAAAACTACCATTAGGTACAAAACCTACATTGCCTTAGATTTGCTGATTGAATGAAGATTGCAGAGGTTGAAGGTGATATGAAGAGATTTGTGGTTGGAGGAGGAAAGATTTTTTTTGAACATTTTCGGTGTAATAGAGTTTAATATCATTAAAGATAATAATTTTACTTTATCTTTCATAACTTGTCATTAAAGATGATAATTTACCTTATATTTAATAACTTGTCATTAAAGATAATACCTTTCGTATAATAAGTTAAATTTTTGTGTTTGGGGACTAATTCTTTAGACATTCCATATTATATATCATTTTTTCAAATCGACGATTTTGACTTTTTATTATCTAGCATAACTCAAAAATGTCTTAGTTTGATACATTTTCTACTCAGATATGAATCTTAGTTAATTTTGTCATCATTGGGCGTTTCATTCAGTCAACGTAAGTTTCTCTACTCTTGGAAGGGTTGAGGCAGCCCGGTTGGAAGGGTAGCAGATTAGGGTATTGGGTATTTCAATTAACGTCACACTGGAGCAACACAATGGGCTATTGGTGACGGTCCGGGATCAATCCCAAAGGGAAAGATCCGAGGACAACACCACGTAATTTTGAACCACGGTCAGATGACGAGGCAACACCTGAGCTGGCACCCCACTCTCCAAACTTCCACACCACGCCAACGTGAGGACATTTGAGGCCACGACAGATTTAACATGCACCAGCCCCCTTTGTACACGACGGTGTTTGGCTGGATTCGAACTCGCAACCCTTCGGTTGCTAGTTCGTTACTCTTCCAACCGGGCCACCGCGGCCCTGGTAGCAGATTAGAAACCGGAGGAACGTGAATTTGAAACTCGATTCAACCAAAGACCGTCGTGTAGGTGGAGGATAGTTCACGTTAAATATGTCATGACTTCAAATGTCCTCTCGTTGGCGTGGTGTGGAAGTTTGGAGAGTGGGGTGTCAACTCGGGTGTTGACCTCTCGTCATCTGAGCGTGATTCAAAATAATGAGATGCTGTCCTCGAATCTTTCCGTTGGGAATTGATCCAGGACCCTCTCCAAAAGCCCTTTGTATTGTTCCAGTGCGACGTTAATTCAACTACCTACTTCTAGTTTTGGAAATCAGGTGTTCCATATTACGTGAATTTACTCAACATAAATATTCCCTAATTTTACATTCTGATGTCTAGGAGTACTCTACATGGGACGTAAGGGGGTCCACTCTCCCTTAATCCTCTCAAATAACATCATATTTGTTATGAGCAATATATATTCTTATAAGGCGCTGGGTCTTCCCCGTAAAGTTTGGTCTAATAAAACCACTTTTTAACATACTGCCCTTTAAAGGATCAATAAAATGTTATGGAAAGTTTTACAAGCACTGTTATAATAAACTTATCTAAGTATTGTTATAATAAACTTATCTAAGTATTGTTATAATAAACTTATCTAAGCATTGCTATAATAAACTTATCTAAGCATTGTTATAATAAACTAAACTTATATAAAATTATTCGTACTTCTCATTTTCATATTGTCAATTTAATGCTGAGCATACTGTAGAATGCGCTAGAAACATAGTATCTACATACATATGTTCCATGCATTTAAATTGCAGCGAAAAATGTGAATGTAAATCTAGTTTTAAAATGAAAAAGTGCTAGAGAAATGAATGCCAAAAAATATTTTGTTTTTACAGCGTTTAGTTTTCGCACTTGAGCGTCGAGCGTTGATGCCAACTAGCACGCAGATTGGTCGAATCTGTTGGAGCGTTAATGCGAAGCGTATACTCTCAAACGAGAATTCGCGTCTTCCTTGAAATAGATACCATTTCCATTTTGAATGATTAAGAAAAAAATAAAATGAGAACTGGGAAAGAAATAAGTTATCTATAATACTTTTTGAAATACTCTCGAAATACGAGAGAAGGGAAAAATTTCCTGACTCGTTCAGATTTTTAATTAGCAATATCTTCTTCTGTCACACTTCTGAAACTTTGATGTCGCCCTTAACTTCATGTTGCTTTGACGGAAACCAATTATTCTTCATTTTTGAAATATCTACTTTTTCTCTCTTTCAAATGGACTCTTCATTGAAATCTCAAGTTTTTCCACTTGGTTATCATATATATAAGCCTCCCAAATGGAAAAAGTTTGAAGACAAATATTTTGGAATGATTAATTCTTTCATTGAGGGTGTGCTGTACAGGTAGCTAATACATTATCTCGTTACCTATTTCGCATTTAAATCATCAAACATTAAGAATTGTATTTTGTAATTTGTCGACAAAATTACGATACTTTGTTTTAAACTTCATGTCTTGAAACAAATAGAATTTATTCAGTTCATGTTTAAAATGCAATTATGCTTGTTTCCCTAGTGTGAAGGAATTTTCGATCTATTTATACTTATACAAAATCGAAATAGCTATCATTTTGCTCTTTGACTAATACAATTTTCGACTCCACTGAAAAGAAATAATTTTACGTCGTTTAATGAAGCAAATATTTTGTGATAATAATTAACGGTATCAATGATGAAGAGATGTAGAAATATTTGAAGTTAGAAATTTGAGAATATTTATTACCTCTATGAGGTAACCAGTTAGATATTATTGTCTATTTATAAACATATTTAGTTGCAATTAGAAGGAGTATCGAATGTAAAAAATAATTGATTAATTTCAGGATGTTTTGAAAACTAATTAGATAATGTTAAGTAATATTAATTTATTTATAATTTTGGAGAAGTTTTCAATTCCGGTTCTTTAAAAATAGAAAAGTTAAAAAATTGATATGTATACCTCCACACTGCGATCGTACCACTCTTAGTATATTTCCAAATATTTTTAATGCCTGACCTCTTGGGCACTCCAAAGGGTGCACTGGTGGCTCTTTGTGAAGGAGCACCCAGTGGGTAATCCGCCCTTGCTCCTAACAATCACCCACATGCATGCGTTTATTATTATTCCAACGCAGGACCTACTTTGTGGCAGAGAAATGCTACAACCACTATAGCAGTTAAATAACTTTAATACTTCTAAAGTATTAAAACTGCAAAATGTGATTAATTGTTAATTTTATTTTATCAATCTTTTTGTGGGTTTAGTCATAACTCAAATTACAATTCCTTTTTATAGCTAATTTAGGACATTGTCCTCACTGCTATCAAAGCTATGCAGTTGCTTCAGTATTTGCGTCTTGCTTTGGCATTCGAAATGTCCTACCTCAAAAGCTTTCTTTTGTTGATAATCATGCTTTGCTCATTGTTTAATATTTTTTAGGATTTCATAACCATACACATAAAAATAAATAATCAACTTAGAAAAATTTCCGATAAAGCACAATGTAAAGGAAAAAGTAATTCGCAAAGTGAAACACCTCCAGATTGTACTTATACAGTTCTCCATTTTTCTTAGTGTTTCATCCCAACACGAGTCTAAATCAAAAAGTTGAAAGGCCCCTCTTATCTATCAGATGTCGTTTCCAGAAGGCTCTAGTAGCTGTCGCTCGGATACTACACTTCATTATATCACAGATGTTAGGGACAGGCTACCGTCCGCGGCATCCTCAACCTCCTGATAACACTCATTGCTTATTCTTTGCTTCACCTACAGTCGACAAACATCCGCATTTCCGATTTATCGATAAGAAAGCCTCATGCTTAAACTTGTAATATATCTGTGATCTGTAAAAAACGCCCTTTATTTTTAATGCATATACGCTCCGGAATAAAACTTTTGACGACGGATTTTTCTTTTAAAATAGGAGTGAAAAAGAAAAGTAATATGAGTGAGAAAAATGTGAGGGGCATTGAAAGAGTTTCCGAACTTTTTTATTTCTGGGAATGATTCTGTCAAAAGAAAAACTATTTTTGTTTTCCTCTTGGACGACGTCTGCATGTCGGGCTTTCTGATTGGAAAAGGATGTTAGCGTTGTTTGGTGGAAATTAGTGTAGTTTCCCCGAATGGGAGAGGCGCAAATTTGAAATCGCAACTTGAAAGTTTTCCATTTCTTTTAAAGAGCACATTTGAATCAACTTTCGATAGTGTATTCAGTGCATATAATAGCAATTCTATTCAAAACATGAATCATGCAGGGAGATTTAGAATGGATGCTACGCAGGTGATCTTTCTAAACATTATTCGTATAGTAAGGTACTTCCTATTGACCCTCCTGATGGTTATATATTAACGAAGGATCTCGTCAGTAGTAAAACTGATCAGATCATGATGAACCTCGTTCATCAATATCTCGTCGTCTCTCGTCATTAGAAGAAAACTTACCACATCTTGATCTCGTCATCGCCAAAACATCGGCAATATCTTGATAAGGATATATATCGTCATTAACAAAATTGATCAGATCTCGATGGACGAGATATCTCGTCATTAGTAAAATTGGCGATATCTTGATGGGAGAGGTATCTCGTAGGGTTAAGAAAAATAGTTAAAATCTGGTAGACATTCCAAATATCTACGAAAAAAGAAATTTATCTATTTATGGGACCTCTATCTACCAAGAAACTTCCTCTTGAAAATACTATCATTTGCCTAATTGCTTAGACAGCACATTCGACAATTTTAAGCAAATTATTTGCAAAATTATTGAAATATTTTCTACGACATATGCAGCTTTATCTGATGTTGAACTCTGGTAAAAAATGAAATTTAAGCACATTAAAGGAATTATATTTTTATCTATTTAGTTTTATCTCATTTGAGATACTTTGGAACTGAATGCTAAATTTTAAACATGTATCTTGCTATCCTGTAATACGTTTTGTTATTCTGAGCAAGTTGTTTTGTTATACAAACACAACCCTTTTGTAAAATTGAAGATACATTCACCATCTACAGGGTACGTAATATGGAACACCTAATTTTAAGATTGCCAAGTACAGAGGAATGGAGTTTTTGAATGAATCAAACGTCCAATCAAAACAAAGTTAACTAAGATTCATAGTTGAGAACATATAATTTATTAAAAAGTTTTTAGTGATACTATAAGGTCCAAATCGTGGATTTGAAAAAGTGGTGTTTTATTCGGAATACCTAAAGAACACAAATCAAATAATCTAACAATAATTAGTACTAAAATAGAAACATGAAATTATTACATATTTTTACATTTACTTTTAATTACGTTTAACTTCTTTTATACATTGGAAAAATTTAGGAATATTTTTGATAAGTCATTTTCAATAAATCTTTCCTCTCCAAACAAAAAATTTCTTATCTATACCAATTCAACCAGCTCTGCTGCTAAAATTTCAGGCATACGATATATTATAAATTACTAAAGGACAATACTTTTCTATGCCTGTGGAGTTCACAGAAAAATCTAGTGGGAGTCTTGAAGTTTCCATGGATATACTTGTAGATAGCATTTCAGGGAAGCCCAATTTTTCGAGTTTTCCCACAAAATACTGATTAATTTTTTAAAGAATTAAAATACCTTACTTCCCGTAATGAATGTATTCAAAACATGGAAACTCCATAGTACCTAATATATTTCACCATATGAAAAATACACGTAATGTGGATCATGTTTCACATTGGGCACACATGTGCTTTGACAGAAAAGCTAAACTAGTTTTAAGAAGTAAATTTAATGCAGTGCATGAATCAGCTACTGTGTGTTTTGCGTCTGAAATTATTGGTCACAAACTAAACGATTCTAAATATCCTGTTGAAGCATGTAATATAAGAGTTTTAAAAGAGAGAATTTTTGAGTGTCCTAGACACAAGTATTGGCCCCATTACCGTTATTTGTGTACCACATTGTCTTGTTATACTACTTTACTATTTAATTGCGAATCAGAGATAGAAAGTCTCGGGTCTCTAGCTAAAAGCTTGAGAATCAAATATTTGATAGTATATGGCATTTTTCGAGTTTGTCCCTTTTCTGTTAGTTTCGTTTTTTTTAATTGTATTATCTTACTTACTAATTTTATGGCAATTACTGAGGTTTTGATTAGTGCGATCAAATTGGAGAAGAATATATTCCACGAAAATGGTGAAGGTTCGTGTGTTATCTAACGGCACAACTTGCCTAGTACATTATACTTGACATAAAGAAGCTATTTTAAGGTTATTCTTATTTTTGATACTAGATATTTCCCACAAGTCAATACCTATTGACGTTTTCTTACGAATCCAAAACATCGATGACCAGTGGTCACTGAACCAGCTGGAGGGGTTTAATTAACTGAAAAGCGGAGCATCTCGGTCCTTGTTCTGTTAAATGTGTTTTTATAAAAAAGAAAAGTGAGTGCGATGAGAATACAATTCTTGTCTAGGTTACTCAGTGAAATGACGGTGTACATACAATTCAAGTTTTTGCCAGACAATAAATAATGCAATAATTAATTACGTAATGCTATTAGTTAATAATTTATTTGTTTCATTTCACTGAAGATCTTTTTTTCCTTGTACGTTTGTTAAACAAAGGAAGATTTTTTCGATCATTTTGTAAAACGTTTTAACACTAATGAAACTTTTCCAATTGCGCAATGCACGGGATAAAAAGTTCCAAACACATTAACGAATCAGCAATATTTAATTACGTATTTGCTAAGGTATTTTCGTGATACTCATGATAACTTGCTTTGCATTTAAAGAACAAAAAAGATTTAGCTATTATTCCTATAAGAGACGTCAAACCCTTCTGCTATTTTTCAAAAAATTTTCCTTTTTCAAAATTTCAACATTTATCAAAAAATAGATTCTAATATCAAAAGAAACTACATTTTTTATTTTTAAAAAGTTTTAAGCAGACCTTTATACCTCATATTTTTGTAATTCTAGACATACATGCATTGAATTGAAATATATTCGATTTCAAATTTATTAATAGCTATTTTTATTCAAAGGTAGGTATTTTAATTAACGTCGCACTGGAACAACACAACGGGCTATTGGCGACGGTCCGGGATCAATCCCAAAGGGAAAGATTCTAGGGCAACACCACGTAATTTTGAACCATGGTCAGATGACCAGGCAACACCCGAGCTGGCACCTCACTCTCCAAACTTCCACACCACGCCAATGTGAGGACATTTCAGGCCATAACAGATTTAACGTGCACCAACCCCCTTTGTACACGACGGTCTTTGGTTGAATTGGAACTCGTAACCCTCCGGTTGGTAGTCCATTACTCTTCCAGCCGGACTACAGCGGCCCAATGAAATAGTGAAAAACAACTTTGAGATAAAAGTATTTCATATATAACATAAGTATAAAGCAACTGAGGTTTTCATTTTTAATTCAGGTTGTTTCGTTGATTTGCGTTTTATGGCGGAAGGTCCAGTATTGGACAAGCTGCGCCAAACAAGATGAAATAAAAGCCAATGAGGTGTGAAATTTCGGAATATCGAGCCAAACCAACAATAAAAATATATTAAAAACAGTACAAAAACGTAATATAGGAAGAAAAATTAAATTTAATCAAAGATATGGCAAAGCATAATATTAAAATTTGCCGTCATTAATATAAAATGTATAAAAACATAGATGATATGAATTGATGATTTAAAACAGGTTGACTAGCAACAAGGTGTATAGTATAAAAGGTATGATTAATAAATAGTTGCGAAGAGTAAATATATCAAATGAGGTTTAAAAAGCCAATGTCATTTAAAAATGAGAAGAGATTTTGAATAGGGATTTCCCCAATCAAGTCTTGTAATGTTAAAATACACTCAGGAACATTGAAAATAGCGCACCAAGAAGGGAGCATCGGATTGAAATGAAATTTAATACATATAATGGATACAGATGAGAGATTTACTTGATCCCAAAATCAAGACAATTAAGCAAATACAGTGTGTACAATTAGACAAATATAGTGCAACTTCAATAGCGCGTCGGACCGCCTCCTGCTGCAATACATGCCACAACACGGTCCGGCATTGAGTTGATTAGATGTCTGATGTTGTCCTGAGGCAGATGGGTCCACAAATCTTGAACAGCCACTTCCAAATCATATATAGAGTGACACGGTGGCATCTGGCGTTTCATCTGGTCCCACACATGCTCTATAGGGGACAAGTCAGGGAGCGGGCCGGCCATGGACGAGTCTGAACATGACGTAGGAAGTCTTGAGCAACTCGAGCTGTATGCGGACGAGCATTATCTTGCTGGAAAATTGCCCCTGGAAGACCATTTAGGAAAGGTCCCTCGTGGGGTCGAAGAATGTCATCAACATAACGCTGGCCCGTTAAGGTTCCACGTACCACAATTAGAGTGGACCGGCTATCATAGGTTATGGCCCCCAGACCATTACGCCTGCTGTGCGGGCAGTGCGTCGAGCGACAGCGTGGGTGGAATTGTACCGTTCACCAGGGCGCCTACACACTCGTACGCGGTTATCATCTGTCCCCAAAACGAACCGGGATTCATCACTAAACACCACGTTTTGCCAATTTGTGGCATTCCACGTCGCTCTGGCTTGGCACCACTGTAGACGGAGTCGCCGATGTTTCGGTGTTAAAGGCAGTACACGAAAAGGGCGCATGGATTGCAGATTCGCTTCCGCAAGGCGTCTGGAAATGGTTTGTGGAACAACTGGCACCCCTGCATCTGACTGTATCGTGGAACGAGTCACTATGGGATTCACGAGCGCTTGCCGCACGATCCTTCGATCCTCTCGCCTCGTCGTCTTCCTGGTCGCTCCAGACCCGGTATGCCGCACGTGGGTACCACCTCGTATCCACTGCTCCCAACATGTTCTGACGGCACACTCCGAAAGATCGACCTGGCGAGCAAAACAGCGCGTCGACCAGCCCGCGGTTTTCATGCCGATGATGAGGCCCCTCTCAAACTCGCTTAACTGAAAAATGTCTTCTCACACGTCTACCTGGCATTCTTCGCTTACTAAAGTCCTCCTACAGTCGGAATGTGATCGTTACGTTTATGAATCTTCCAATATGCGCCGGTCCCACTCCCTGATTGCAGCGCCACTGCAGGGTGTGTGGTCATGCGCATTGGCACCAAACTTGGATCATTTGCATATCAGATCTCACTGTACTTATTTGCAAAGTTTCGCGATTGTACCTTTCTTCCTTCTTGGTGCGCTATTTTCAATGTTCCTGAGTGTATGTTTATTAAAATATTTATGACGGTGATGATTAAAAGTTGGACAGTCAATTAAACTATGACGAATCGTAAGCGGAATTACACATAGTACACTACTTTAATACAGGTAACCCAAAACAAATCCATTTACATTTGGGTGGCTAATTTCGCTAAATTTTCTATTCTAGTTTCACAGTGCCATCGAACTAATGCAAAAGCAATTGTCGCATTATTTCCTCTCAGAGATTAGCAACTTTTTCAGTGCTACATATTCCATTGCGACTATTGTGAAGAGAATCACTATAATAATAAATACTTAAAATTCCAGAATCTCGCGTTGTCTGGAATGCAATTCACTGCAAGATTAAAACGTAACATTTGCGCCAGGATGCGGTCGTCGTGTTTTGCTCACTGCGCTAGAAGCCGCAGCTGTATGTGGCGCAGGTTCGATTCCTGTAACTACCCTGAGTGTATTTTGTTTTTTTCGAGCTCTTCGGGTCCTAGTGCGACTCCGATGAGAAGGCAATTGACCATGGTCTGTCGGTTTTTGAATTAGGGTGAAAGTTCGATAGGGTTTCCATACAAAGAACACGATTGGCGATCACCGTGGGTGGTTTACCTCGGACTAACTCGTTATCACTGCTATCGCTTTTAGCACCGAACGGGGCTAAAGAGGCCAATTGTGGTGGCGCTTTGTTTACGCTCCAACCTGTCACCTAATTTAAATAATAGACACACTCAAAACTATGCAATCGACTGCCTTCTTGAGGGAGCCGGACTGGATTCATAACCAGTATAAAGCATGCTTTGTACTGAGTATGAATAGATATGGCTACCACCGGGTCAAACGCTACAGATTGTGAGAATGAATTAAACTGAATAAAGTGCTTTAATAAATATTCATATTCAAAAACTGTTTGGACTGCTCATCTTTCAAATCAATGCCTAAAACGAAACTGCTAAAACAAAAGTAAAATGACCATGCTGAAATCAAATCACTTACAAATAACCAAACGGAACTTTAATAACTATTCAACGTGGAAATTTAAAATGTAAACGCTATCAATTAAAAATATTTACGATGTTATCGAAGACGAACTTCCTGATCCTGTAAATCCGAAATGTAGTGTCGCGCAATGGTAAACTTATTAATTGATGACAACCAAATAATTCATATAAAATATGAAAACACAGCAAAATCTACATAGGAAAGACTCAAATAGATACACAAAAGATCAAACATTTCAAGCAAACTTTTTATGTTAAGAAAAGGGTACGATGTAAAAATGGCGACATGCAAACTGATATGAACCTTCTTGAGATAGCAGCTAAAAGTCATGGCACGTATGACACACTAATACTTGCTGTGAGGCCGGAAGAATTCAAAACAAAATTTATAAAAGGAAAGTGAATCGGCGAAGTCAATAGAAGAATCCAAACCCAAATTCGTCATAGAAACAAATGGCACTCAAAGCCCCATCCCGAAAAAAAATAAATTTTGCCCATATGCCATAAGAGTAAACATTTCAGATCAGAATGCCTTCATTCCTAATCGAAAAAAAACAGTGATATCAACTATTTTTCTCCTCAACGCCAACGCAAATGTCTTAGGCCCCGTTCACATGGACTTTTTCTAACGCGCGTTTGATAAGACTTTTCGAGCGTTACCATGTGAACACCTCTTGGGCGTTTTTCAAGGTCAGTTCCGTTATGTATTAAATTGTGTTTTTTATTCCCCTAATCCAAGTTTATATCTTTTGAATGGTTAAAGATAGTCAAAATTTCAACGGATTTCAAATCAGGGTAAAATTTTACTTCAGACCGATACCAAAATATGATTTTTGAAAAATTATTTATTGTCAATAGTCGCAACTAATCTTTTTGCGGATATTCCTTTTATATTAAGCGCAAGTGGAAGTATTGCCCTGTTTTTAAAGAGAAAGTCACTTTAATAAGATATTCTGTTGCCTATTATCAACAGTTTTAATTTTACAGCCATTAAAAATAGAATGAAAATCTTTCTTTCCCAACCTAAAATTGATTTCCCTGTGTTCACAAAAGCCTGGATTTGGTTAACATACAAACGTATAAAATGACAAATAAAATGCCTAAAATAATCTAAAAATATTAAAAATGACGTACAAATTTGATTTTCTTTCGATTTCTAAAACATCCATTCCCTAATTGCCTGTGAATAAAGTGTTTTTCAACTTCAATCTTTATACATAAATAAATGCAATATAATTGACTTGCTGATCAGAAGGGACAACCTAAACAGGTAAATCTTTCGTAACGTATAGTATACTTTGCACTCGGCTGCAATGCCAATGCCATCAACCTCGGTTGTCAATTTTTGCACCTTAGCTTTTCAAAATTTTTCGAATGACGGGAATATTTTGGATCTAGGAACCGGTATGAGCCAGCGGATCACAGAGAAACAGTGCTTTATGTAGTGATTTGTCTATAATAATTGTGGTATTATTAAACATTTTCATTTACTCTAAAATCTTAAAGTATTCCTTTTTTACTGTCAAGACTAGAGGAAAAAAACTATAATCTTCACTCTCTAGTATCAATGATTCCCCCACCAATAAAAAATAGTAAGGATTTGTTTTGTGTTAAGGGTGGTCACGGATTTTTTGTACTCAAGAAGCTAGCAGATGAGTCATTTGTAACGTGTTTTAACGTAAAAGCGAAACTGCGCATGAAAAATTGGAATATTTCCATAAAACTTTGATTAAAATGAAACGAACTGGAAAATGACCAAACAATTTCGTTCAAATTTTAAAATTGACAGTGATAATATATCTTAAGTAAAAATATATCCCCTAAAACTACATTTCTAGAACCAGGAAATTCGAAACGGAATTTCTGTTAATATGGCATTGTCTACGAAGTACTATCAAAAAGATGACACACAAACAAAATCCGGCACTTGTGATAACCTTTCTTTATGTTCTTTTTGCAGGTTTTATCGTGTTTCCTACAATTTATAGCTAATTTTGATTTATTTTCCCTTTAAATGAATCTCTATATTTTTAAAACCTATCTCTAAACATTTAATATATCATCACAAATAACACATATATAACAATAATTTGTCTTTTATATTTTAAACACAATTTTCCTTGAGCTCTGGCTATCCAAAACGAAAACTAACCCTTCAACCTACCCTCTTTCAGGGGTTTTGTAGCACAAATGTAACCACGAATGGAATAACGACTGGGAAATATATCAAATAAAATTTGATTAAAACCCACAATGAAACGAGAAAATTATATTAAAACTAAAAATATATCAAAGAAAAACCAAAAAACAGTACATATCGAAAAACAGGAGATTGCTAATAGAATTTGCGTCTACACGTACACATAGTATAAAAATTTCGACTAAAGTTGTAATAACATTAACTGCAAGATTAAAATATAAATTCTATGAAAAATAAGCTTACTCTAAATTAAGTTCAGTAAATCAGAAGTTCATTTTCAAAAGTGATATCGAGTTCACTGTAACACGAGGATGTGAAAAATGAATGAAAATCGAAACTTATCTTACGCATTTCACGTTGAGGACAAATGAAAAAATAACTTTAAAGTTTGGCTTTTAAATTGAATATTTAATTTTAGCTTTATTTTAAATACGTTTGCCGCACATAGAAACTAGAACGGACAGTTGTCGGTGTATGTTATTCTCAGAAATAAAATTACCCACTATCCTCTTTAGTTATAAACTATCACATTTTTACAAGTTTTGTGTGAAAGCAGGGTAAATCTCTCCAATAAATCGAATACGATTAAATTTTCTTATCCTATTTTTAAAAGCCATAAATATAAAGCAGTGGATTAAGACAAAATACTGTAATAGAGTTATATCTTTTCTATAAAAACGAGATGAATACTCCCTTTTGTGTTCGCAATGAATATATTCGTCAAATGCGTATCGCGAAAATACTGAAATTACTGTTGAAAAATTATTTATTTAAAGAAAATCACATTTTACGTATTGATCTAGAGTAAAATTTTCTGCAGATTTGAAATCCGTTGAAATTTTTACTCTATCTTTAAAAATCGCGAAGATAGGAACTTGGACAAAGGGAATGAAAAAGCTTCAAAACGCATGTCATGTGAACGGTCCAGTACAATCCTATGTATCACCAAGCGCCTTCTAATCGCTAGAACGACCGGAGATTGTTGAAGCGCCGAAGCTATCAAGCGCGTGGATTCTCGCGATTTCTGCATGTGGACAATTCAGTAGAAGGCTATGTACTTTGGTTACCCGCGTTTTGTTTTGACGTAAAACGCGCGTTAGAAACGCCTCATGTGAACGGGTCCTTAAGTCGCCAAGAGAGGAACTCTTGAAACCTTGCTACAAATCAAACACATTCCACCCTGATGTTGAAGACTCAGGCGCTCTGGTTAGGCCTTCTACAAGTGACTCATGGGGAAACTTTCTTGATGAGACAGCAGTGTGAGCAACCATCTGGTAAACATCTTGAATTGAAACCGAAGATTCACTCTCTCATAATTGTTACCAATGGGTCAAATTTCACACTGCAGGATTCGGAACCGTTCGTTTCAAAACCGAAAATTCCAAACAAGAAAGGAAGCAACTTTGTCCGAAGCATTACATGTACCCGAATAAGAAAAGAACTTAATTTCATCAAAGAGAATTACAAATAAAAGATTTCCAGCTCTTTTCGAAGGTAACAAATTCAAAATCATAAAAGATGGTAAAATCTACTTAAAATGCATTACCGTAGATAATCATTACCGAATTAAACCAAATGATGAACCATCAGTTCACATAGCCTATGATTGTAAAAATCAAAACTGAATTCAAGTTTGGCTTAGGCGACTTGGTCATAGGAACAACGGCGGCGTAATTAAACAACTTGTAAATAAAGAACTCGCTGAAGGAATTACACTAGATAATTGCACGCATGATGATTTATGTATTCCATGGCAAAATGCAAACTAACTGATCTTCCACCCCCAAAAGAATCTAAATTTTGAAAATCAAAACTCGTTGAGCTTATTCATACCGACTTATGCGGACCAATACAAACATCCTCTGTCAGTGGGAATCTGTACTTCGTAACTTTTGTAGATGACTGCAGTAGTTTCACAACGATTGAAAAGAAAAATGAAGTAGCATCCAAACTTAAACATTTCGTTGCATTCACAAACAATAAATTTAGAAAGTACAAAGAATTAGAAGTGTGATAACGGAGGGGATTATCTCAATAAAGAATTAAATGAATACTTTGATGAACATGGTATACAACAACTAACTGTTCCACATTGTCCAGCACAAAATGGTGTTAGCGAACGCAAAAACAGAACCCTTGAAGAAATGACACGGAGTCTCCTAGCTGACTCAGATCTACCTAGAAATATTACGCAGAGGACGTACTCTAACTGTGAATTGTCTAATTCGTATGCCTACGAAACCCGACAGCTGAACAACGTACGAATTAGGTTGGTTGGGATGAGTTTTACTGTGCAAGGGCCATATTTGGCCATAAAAAATTATGGAATAACAAGAACAAACTTGACCTCTCACATTTAAGAACATTTGGAAGCAAGGTTTTCGCTTACATTCACAAATCCAAAAGAGGAAAACGACTATATTGTTACAGATGGAAAATTCATGCGTTATGACTATAAAAGTAAAGTATACAGAATACTAGTAGGCAACGATAAAATCATGGTGGGTAGAACTGTCATATTTATTGAAAATCTTGGGAACACAGAATCTCTAAGCATCCCTTTTAAAACTGATGATGAAGATCATGATAAAGAAAAGTGAAGGACTTTGGTTTTGAAATAACCACTGCTTTCCTTAAATGAAAATTATCTGGAAGATCTTCGTGTTCTTTTGTTTTCTGATAGATGGGATACATGGGTAGGTAGGTGGGTTTTTCTTCTAATCGAAATTTCTAAACTAATGCATCGTTTTCCTTTTTAGGGCTGAAACCAGGACTTCCATCTTCTCAATTGGTTTTGAAATAATCAATGGAGAAGATGGAAGTCCTGGTATCAGCCCAGAAAAGGAAAACGATGCATTAGTTTAGAAATTTCGATTAGAAGAAAAACCAACCTACCTACCCATATATCCCATCTATCAGAAAACAAAAGAACACGAAGATCTTCCAGATAATTTTCATTTAAGGAAAGCAGTGGGGGCACTCCTGTACGTCGCTATTGTGACAAGACTCGGCATCGCAAATACAGTCAACCGAATGTGCAGGAGGATTGAGAAGCCGAGGATGAAGCAGTGAAGAAACTAATAAGCTACCTAAACACAACTAAAGATCTGAAGTTTCTGCTATCAGGGTAAGAAAAACCTATCCTATACAGTTACGGTGATGCAGACTGGGGAAATGACGAAGAATGCATAAAATCCACCTGATGATCATCCTCCTCAATGGAAACAATGCCATATACAGGAATTCAAGAACTCTCTTCTACAGAAGCTCATGCAGCTCAAGAAATGCAATTCCTAATCAGTCTGATGGGAGACTTAACACAAGCTCTACCCATTACCATCGTTGATGACAACATCTTTTATTTAATTATTGCAATCTGGGAGGAATAACGACGAACACATCGACACAAAGCATCACTTCCAGAGACCTATAAGAGAAGGGAACAATTCATCTAGACCTTTTGCAGGAATAATAAACCAAACCTCTACCAAAACCTAAATTCGAACAATGTGTTGAAACTTCATCAATCTTGAGGATTAAACTATCCAGTGGGTGTTAGTGCGAGGAAGTTTTCAATCCGCCCAGAACTGATGCGTAGCCAAGTCTGGCGTGCTCCCACGCTAACCTGCTCTTACTATTTTCTATTCACTTCTTTTAATGTTATGGAAGGAGCACAAGTTCGCCGAATACGCTTATCAGTCTTAACGAATTTAAGTCTCTAAATATC
Organism: Meta bourneti; assembly: GCA_933210815.1. Taxonomy (NCBI): domain Eukaryota; kingdom Metazoa; phylum Arthropoda; class Arachnida; order Araneae; family Tetragnathidae; genus Meta; species Meta bourneti. Next base: position 2,629,815 of record OW119934.1, on the reverse strand, counting down.
TCACATTATAGTGCTGTCACCTAAATTCAAAAATAAATAAGTTTCTATATACCTGTGTGCCTCATCGATTAAAGATTACTGTTTCCAGTGCTATTAAAAAGAAAAAGTGAGTGAGAATGCCTTATGAATAGTTATAGCTACAAAGAGCTCAAAAACTACATATTTCACTCTTCTGTGGCCTAGTGTATGTTCATTACATTACATTGTGTGTTTAGCGTTTTCTGCAGTTTGACCATTGCTCCATAAAACCCCCAACCACCCAACACTCTTTTGTGTAAGTAAAAACAGTCCTTATAGTGTATATGTCCATTTACTTCATGGAAAAAATATTGTTTAGGTGCAGCTTGGCCAGAGAGAGAGAGAGAGATATGGCACACACTTGAGCCTTAAAAACCAACCAACTTAAAAAACAATACACTCACCTTATATTCGGTATTGATTTCTAATACATTTCATGAAAAAGGTATCCATCCTTCGAGATTGAAAATGAATATTTTTAAATACCTTTAAAAGTCTTAGTGGGAAATTTGAAGCTTTTTGCCCAACTTATCTCTTTTTCAACAAATGGTAAATGTTTATCATAAAACCTTTTAAAAAGCAAAGCTATTAACGTGGGTTGATACTTTTAACAAACCATTTATGATCGTCATGACAGAACTGAAAAACGTACGTAAAATCATGTTGATCCTATCAAAGACACTTAAGTCACTTTGAATATCTTCCCCACGGTGTTTGAAATGGACAGACATTTAATTAAGTTCATGTTAGAAGCTGGAATTTCTAGTTCAAGGTTGAGATTGTAAGATACATTGAAAAGAATATTCTTTCCCGTTCTTTTCACAAGTGAATAATGCAATTTAAATGTCTTTTCTCTTTAACATGCTGTTGATTCACCCTAATGGACTCGGGATATAATTTTCCTGCAAAGATTTATTTAAAAATATCTCCACTGACTTGAAGCTTTATTTTCTGCATGAAACAAAAATTGGGAAAATCATTTGCAACTGCGAAAGATGATATTCGTGCCTAACTACACGTAAAATATGTCAAAAACATTTGGAAAATATGTCATCAACAACGATGCGAAACAGAAATTGATACTCAGTTTTACGTACGCCTACTATAAATCGTTCTTATACTTTTTCAAACTCAAACTACAGTTTGAACATGAGATTTAAAGTCGATATATCATTACAGCGTAGCTTTGTGCTTTATGTTAAACATATTACGATAGCAGCCCTTTGGTATCAGTGTTACTGTTTATGTGTGCTATCATTTTTCATTTTTTAAAGCAATCAATAAAAATAAGAATTGTTATACCAATAAAACCATGGAGTGATGAGAAACAATGTGAAAACAATACAACACGTAAATCGGAAATCCTGTAGGAAGTTATTGTTTTAGAATTTTGTTTATATAATAGAGCAATTTTTATACTATAACTTCATCATGCATAACTAAAAAATTACTTTGAAAGAAAGACTTGAGGATTTCGATTTTTCATGTCCATTGATCCATTTATGTAAGATCTCATAGATGTAAGTATTTCAGAATGGTAAGCTTTCTACATTATAGAAGCTTCCTATTCAAGAACACAAAATTTAACTATATTTATTAGTTAAAATAGAAAATAAGTTCTTTCTGATTTGTTTTAAACATATTATATCCTAATCAAACCATTCAAAACAAATAGGTAATTGTTTTTTACAAAAAATTAACACTAGTTCAAATTTTAAAATGAAAAGAATTTAATAGAGATTAAAATATAATAATTAGGAAAATATAAAAATATATTCATTGTAAATACCAAATGCTTAAAAGATTGTGATGGACTACGACAGAGACGCTAAAACACCTTATGAAAAACAGCTCAAGCTTGAATATTACGTAGTAAACGAAATGATATCGTGAATGAATGATAATATTATACATATAAAATTTCTTATAATTCGTAGTTTCAGGGTATTACGTAAATAACAACTCGCAGTTATATATATTCCGTTGTGTCTTCCGGCTTTATTCGTATGTTCTTGAAATAATGGCATTCCTTAAACTTTCGAGATTTATATTAAAACAAAAAATAAAGTTTTGAATTCGAATTACTTTGAAGTTTGTATTTTTCAATTAATTTTCGGACTAATGCTTAAAATGCATAACATTTTGTGTTGTTCCCCACTGTTCTAAAAACTATTTTGTATGTGTATTCTTTGTAGTTTTCTTTTGTATTTTTCTACATGTAGACAATATGGTTATGTTATCGATAGGAATTATAAATAATTAATGTACGACGAATTTGCCTTAAGAGTCAATTCCTAAAAGGATGAAATACCAATGATAGTCGTGTCATATAAATAATGTGTGAAATCACATTAAAGACACCAATTTCCAAAAGACAAAATCTGTTAGATTAAATTAAGTTATTTTCATTAATTCGTGAAAATTCTACCTTTTGGAATTTGAGTGAAAAATCAAACCTTTTATAGCAATCTTGAAACGTTTTTCTAATACATTTCTTAAGAGGTTATAATAATCACTAAACATTATTTTGTTTACATCATATGATTTGGATAATACAAAGTCGATTTTTATAAATTTCAAATAGTGAATATTTTACACAATACAGTATGGATCTGAATTATTCATCTCTACTTAATGGAAACATTATTTTGTTTGCGAATGTGACTTGGTATTTCTGCATTGAATATGAACATTGTATATTTTACCAAGATTTCACTGCATTAAAACACTTTAGATAACATATGCCCATCTGTTCTAAATAGTCTTAATGCATACTAATATTTCACCTGGCATATCGTAACTCATATATCAACCAGTTTATAAAATTTTCATCCCTAAAATTGTGCATGTTTTCCACGTTTGTATCTCTAGGTAAATTTATTCTTCTAAAGAAATAGAAAAAGTAGTTATGGAATTTTTTTATCTTATCTGTTAACACATTAAATCATTCGCTTCTGAAATTATTTACTAACAATTTTGACAAGAACGTCTGTTATTTAGGTTAAAAGTATTTATAAAAATCTTCTAAACAAAATTACAGTGAAGTCTGATAACTACTCATTCTCGTACGAGTCATAAATGCACGTTGCGAAATGTTTATGAATACTATATACTGTAGACACAAAATAATTTGCCCAATTATTTTTACGACAGTAACTTCCTTAATGCACGTTCATTATTTGTAAATGATAAGCAAGTCAAACAAGAAAAGGTGTTTCAACTTTAATTGTAAATGCTTCCGAGTTCTTTATATTTGGTGGAATCGATACCCCCGAAATGCACTTGTACAACTGAAACCAATTACTTTAGACAACCCTCTCTCCTTCCGAGAATAATTTCTGAAAACGTATTATTGGGAAGCAAGCAAAGAATACAAACATGGATGCAATTGTGAAAGTCACTTAACTCAGAGCTAGAAGTCATAACGATCGCCTCATTAGCGCTTCTGAAGTGAAATGATACAGTGAGTGCATTGTTGTGGTCACTTGTGGTGCCATCTCTTTCAGTTATCTGCATTCCTATTGTTAAAATGATTTACGCTACACTTTCTATTACATTATGTTTCAAACAAAGAAATAGAATCCTTCCTCTTCATCATTAAAAGTCGAAATTGGACAAACTTATAAATATAACGTCTTTCAAACATTATTTCTTGTAACTAAAATGAATTACGTACTTTCGTAAATACATTGAGAAAATTCCTTTATACACGGAAATGAACTTAAAAATTCGATATAAACGTTACATAGAATAACAGGAAGGCTCTCGTATCCGCTATCCTTATTAGAATGATGTAGAAGTGAACTTTACACTCAGAAATTATATCAAATTAGGTAAATAAGATGCCGCTTTTTAACATTTCGATTTATGAAGAGTTTATAAAATAATTATCCCCGTTGGAAGAAGTATAATTATAAATACCTTCATGCCTGTAATATATGAGCAAATGAAACAGCTTGAAATAAGTTTAATACAATAAACCGAATTGTTTTATTCTAGTTTATTATTTTTAGGTCTGAGAGACGTGAACTCGGTTAAAAGTTGTTTTTTTAATAAATGGCAAACCTTTTAGACTAGCAAAAATAGTCGTAAGTTGATATTCTTAACTCAAGTTGCTTTCAAAACACTGTAAAAGATGATGATTAAATGCGAAAGAACAGTAGCGTGGATAATAAACATTTTTAACGTATTTATGTTTAATCATATGGTATTTTGAGCCTGTCATCTTACTATCGTATAAACCGGTGCTAGAATTACATACTAAACCATATATGCATATAAAAACATTTAGAGTCGGCGTCATAGAATTTCCCCATAATATATTTCATTTCTTGAAAATTAGAAGCGAGTTTATTGAAACAACTCGAGAACGTGCTTTCCTCGCTCCCTTGTGATCCACTGGACCAAAAACAGGTCAACTGGAGCCACATTTCAGAGGAGCCTTCGGTTAAGTGAGCTTAGCAAACCCAAGTGTAATCGTTACTGGGATTTTAATTCCGCCGACAAAGACCTACCTACACTCGAGTCGACTGTCAGGATCCCTTTTCCGGGAACAATAAATCATTCCTTCCTGTACTCCAACAGACAGTAATGACCAAACCAGCAGTCAACAAATCTGCTTGACTTTCTGAGGATTTCAGCGCTATAAGGGGAAATTATCTAAAAATGCAATATATAGTTCGCGTCACTTCAGAAACTTCCTGAGCACATGATTGATGCAATTTTATTTTAATGTTTTAAAGCATGTAAAAGTATGTTAATCAGATACGATCTAGGAATGCCGAAAGTTATGATTTCTTAAAAGTCAGTTCCAAAATCTTATCGAATTAAATTACCGTTCTTAGAACTTTAAGCGTTACAAATAAGACTCCCAAGAATTTTGCATCAAAGCGTGTCAGCTCTATTAAAACATATATTTCAATAAATTTGCATAGTTTGTCAAACATAAAAAATAGTAATTATAAAATAGTTAGCATATTTTCAGTAAGTCCAAATGACATTCTGAAACACATAATGTTAAAATAATTATTAGACTTTTGACATGAATTCCATCATCGTTTTCCATTTTCTACAAATCACAAGATATAATTGCTTTTATTTGGGGTATAGTTTCCAAAAGTCGATGCTTAATGTTAGTGAATATTAACGAATGAATTCATACGTAGGTGCGAATTCAAAAATTTATACAGTTAAATGATTTTACTATCATATAAATATGTAAAGGAAACGGGGTTAAAATTATGTAACATATTTTGGTGTTGAATTTATGCAGCTTTTTTCTAATCTTGATAAAACTCATACGAAGGAATCATCCACTAATTTATACAATTTATTTAAGCGAATTCAAGAAGGCCTATAGTTTGCTTATATAACAAAACTGTTACAAATGGAAAACAATGGATGCATTTAATTTTTACTTAAACTTCAGACAAAATTCTTACAAGCCTGCGATTAATACGTTACTCTCTTCTGGGTCTTTTCCAAAAAGTCGAGCCTTGTTTTAATGCGACTTTATTAGTTAACGAAGCTATCTATTCAAGAGAATATTTTTTATTCTTCACTTTCACTAAAAGATTGGAAATTAAGAATAAAAGGAATACTTTGAGAAAAGTACGTTTTTTCTTAATTTCTTAAGTGTTTCAACTTTTGAGATGATATTGAAATAACCGCTTGGAAAATAATGTTTACCCAGACGTCTAAAGAAACAAAATCTTAAGAAGTGGTATTTTGTAACTTTACTCAAGACGCCAACGCAACGAGGGAGGATTAAAATCTCTGCCCACTAGCAATGGAGAGTTTACACAAGATTTTTCAATTTATGTTAACAAAAAGTAAAAGATAGGAATGCCCATAGGACATCTGCTCCCCATGAGCTGCTAGGAAAACAGTGAAAGAAAATGTATTTGCAAAATTATATTTTTGTTCGTTTTTTTACTAACCAGTAATTCCTATGGGTTAATTCTACGTAAAAATATTCATTATTGGGAACAAGTTAAATTTTATCGCATTAGTTACAGAAATAAGCTTTACGAACAGAATATACTTTACAATCTCTCATTTTTAAATGTGATTTCTGCTTAAAATTGGGTCCCTGACTAAATTTAAGCAGTATAAAAACCTTTAGAAAAAATTCATTAATTTCAAGAAAGATTTATATTTTGAGATCGACTTTTTAATATTTTACTTACATAAAATCCAATATTTTTTATCACCTTTAACGTAATGTTAAAAATAAAAACTCCATTAAATTCGCCATTGCGCAACTTTGTCGCGAACATTATCATAGTCTTGATTTTGAATGCGGTAGAATAATCCATCTTAAGAAACCTAATTTTGAATTAAATCTGGAGAAACATTTTTAATTTGTACTGCATTGCGATTTATATTAACGATGCCAGTGCTTCTGTATCCATACACACTGTTTGGTTTGAGATAGGTTGATGGAGCAAAAAAAGGTCAGATCGCCTATGCTGTGCTAAGCGAAACATTACTTATAATAGGTTCTGAGCAAATTCGAAAGAAATTTCTTTACATTGGTGTTCCCACTAACGTTCATTAATTGTCATAAACATTGTTACGTAGAAACCCATCAGAATAAAACTGTCTTTTTTCTATCGAAGATTTAGGTTTATAAATGTTTTTATAAAATTTGTCTACAAATTAGATCATATGTATACTGTTGCACATTAGGATTTACTTATTTTAATGATACCATTTATCTCTATTTGATGATCGCTTCATGATCGATTTAATTTTGTGATGAAAAGGAAAATAACTGATGTAAAAATCCTTAATGTATAGTCGTAAATCTATTTAAAAGCACAAATTAAAAACAAGTCTTCTTTTGGAATAAAAATGTAGTTTTGCTTGAAAGTTAACACATGCGTGTAAAATATCATAGTTGTTTGAATTGTTAGGTAATTTATAATTTTCTCCAGCAATAAGCAGGTCGACTTTCGAGATCCTATTCTACCCCTTGCGAAGCACATAAATTGAAAGCCACTTTTAAATTAAACACAAGTTGCGAAATTAGCGAATGCTTTCTTCCTAGTTTAACATATTTAGCTTCAGTTAGCGATCATGGATGCGGCGAAGATCCTGCGTTCTGGGATCGTTTTAGATTTTCCTCAAATTCTTTTCTTTTGCCTCGTCTAGAAATCCATTTCCCGTCAAGGTAATAGTACTTGAGCTATTCCCCTGATGGAGAAAATACGAATGCGCAGAATCACAGGCCTCAACTAGCGCTGAAAACTCCGGGGAAATTTATGGAGCTAATTTTTTGCGCTGCAGGTCGCCAGATGGCGTTGGTGAACGAGGCAGTTGTTGAAAGGACTGACAGTTTTACTATGCTTTTTTTGGGGACGATTCGCTCAAGTTTAAAAGCCTATAAAATGAATAATAAGCGACAACGGTTTCATTTGTTTTCTTCACGCCGTAGAGTTTTAGGGCAAAGTCAATTTTACGCGATTCTCGCGAGAGTTTTATTGGTTTTTATAAAGATGGAGTCGAGAGAGAAGTACAATACGGAATGAAAATTCGACGGCTCCGAATTTTATAATCATTTACCGATTGTTTTTTGTGGACACAAAGGAAAAGATTCAAGTGCTTTAATTGCCTTTCGAGTACATGGAAGGCACATAAGTTTAATAGTTTTTATCTTAAGAAAAAAGCTTTCGAATGCAGAGAATAAATTTAGCGATATAAAATGAATTAAGTTATTAAGTGCAGAATGTTGTAATGTATTCTACTGAATTTTTAAAAAGTAATTAAGAAATAAGCTAAGCGATCTTATTTTGGTTTCAAGCTAAGTTAATAATAAAAAGAATACGTAAAATTCTTAAATTCTTTAGTATTGTAAGAAATTGCAATGGAATACATAATACCTGCAAAGAAAATACCACACTGAAGTATGGTCACAACGCTAAGGATAAGGGATATTGACAGACGTATTCTGCAAATCATTGGTTTCGAAATAATCACTTTATAGAAGAGTAAAAAATTAGTGCACGCATATCCACAAATAGAAGTCCCTTGTATTTTTCTAAAGCAGAATAAAATTTCAGGGGTTAAAATATGATGCGTTTAAATAACTGTGGTTAGAGAAATGAGGAAGTTTCCAAAGCAAACATTTCAGTTTTAACAAAAATGTGTTAATAAGAGATTTCACTAAACCTTCGTCTAGTGTAGAACTGGTCTATATCTATATCAAACAAATCAAAATCACAAGGCGGTGCAACAATAGAGGGTTGAATATAGAAAAAGGGGTTTGAATGAAATGGATCCAGAGCTCAGGACAATCATATAAAGGATATAATACTTTATACGAATAGCAGATACCAGGACATTGTTACATTGACGAGCTACTTCCTGTTCGAATTTTCATGCAACAGTTTTATTTTCGGTACATAAAACACGACTGCTTATAATTAATAACGGTCCGACATTAATGGTCGAATGTATCCTTTGCCTGAATTTCGAGATCTCTCTGAAAAGGAGTCGATACTTATTGTTCGTAGTATATTCGATGTATTTAACAAAAAAGAAGGCAAATTGTGAAAATATCCTATTTTTGAATTAATTTGTAAGCTGTTAGCTAGTGACATAGTTGCAACGGTCCAGTGTGTCAAATTATACAATGTTTAATAAATAGTTACATTTCTCCAGATAACAACTATAGAAACTATTAAGTACAAGTAAAATATGCACATTACAAAGGGGAAAGATTAGAACTTTAAAGTAACTTTGGTCGTTGTAAAAAATAGTGTTGGAGTCACTGAGTTGTCCCGGAGGAGCATCCTACCGAAAATTTGACAAGAGACACGTTCATTCGAAATAATTACCAAAAAGCACAGCTATTTTCACTGGTGCAGACATTGCTTCATCTGCTCTCACGTATCCAGCAGTATTGGGACACATCTGTTGCCCAACTGAAATCAAAACTCCTTCCTTCACATGCATCTCAAGATAATCAGATAATCTAGATTATGTGTGTTTCAGCTACTAATCATTCTATTTAATAAGTACATATGGTTTTAATTTCGAAAATGATCACATAGAATATGTTATCCAGACAGAAAGTGTTACACAGAACTGAACATTGAAAACTTTAAAATTAATATCACTTAAATAAAAACTGAAAGCATTTTCGTAAAACAAAATCTACAACTGAGATGTCAAGAGAAACGACTTGATGTTATGTATGCTTGGTTATTTTTATGGAACAAGGGTCAAATATGGCTACTTTTTCCGTATAGTAAACGATATACACACAACGAGAGTTTTTGTTGACTAACACCATCGCACTCCTGTGCCTAGTGTCGTGAGTTGAAATAAGTGCGGTTGGGATAAATATTAACTCACAAGATGGAAATAGACCAAAGGATCGAACTTGCACCTATAAAATCACTGACTCCTGCTGTTTAGCATGAGGGTGCGATCTCGAGAACATATTAAACGTGAGACGTACAAATGATAGGTCTGTGAAAGCTACGCCCGATCAACTAACACCTTTCCTCTCATAATCCAGAGATTATTTTACCAATGATACCAGAAAAAGTATACCCAAAACAATTTAGGTTCTAGTACACAATCCTCCATGCATGGATAGATGTACACAAGAATTCGAAATCGATTTAAAGAAATACCGAATTAACAAAGAACAATTGTTATTATTTTGACCTATATTCCCAATAATGATCTCGTATCATCTACTTTAATTTCATGTTTTATATTCATTAAGGCTTAAAATCTACTTTACTTTCAAGTTCAAATTATACGTTATGTTGCTCCAGTGCGACGTAAATTCAACTACCTACCTACCAAATTACACGACAAGTTTAAACTGCCCTCATACATTGTGCAGTTTTATTACGGTCATCCCTACGAAAGTTTTAAAACCTAAAGAAATAAACTGCTAATAATTAGAGTATGTGTCGTATTTATACTACACTCTCTCAAAAATATTATTTAATGGAATTGAACCCAACAGGATTTAATTAATAAAAAGGTTTGGATAATTCCTTATTTTTTTGGTTCCTTAGTATTTATTCAATTATTCTTCTAGTTTTTTTTCTTCTTGTGTATTAAATTGAATAAAGAACTCATTAACATCATGTTTTCAATACATTTCACTGAGTAATATTTGAAGTACTATCACTATTGCTTATTACCGTCCTGATTTTCTAATCTTTCATTTGAGTAATATAAATTGCATATTTTAATTATGTATCTCACACATAGTATATAAAATAATATCAATGGTGTTAAGTCGTGTTATGTGCTGTGTGTGTATTTTACATTTTTCTACTTTCCGTTCCAAACAACCGTGGTCAGTACACGAAATGTGTGTATTGATGATGCCATGCAACTGATATTTTAACTTTACAAAATGCATAATTACATGCAACCTCAAGGAATTTTCAGTGTCATGTTTTCGATACTTAGGCAAGTGTTCAAAATCTATCCTTATTACTATTTCATTTATCAATAGAATAAATCCCAAATTACAGGATGAAATGAATATATAACCATATAAAAAAGCTGTTTAAAAAGGCATGTTTCTAAAATATGCCACTAAAATTAGAATTAAAAAAAGAAGTATCATTTTATTACTGCCCGCTAACTTCAACCTACTAGGTGTGGAAGCTATTTATGAGGTAAGTAGCTGTATCAGGGACAATCACCTCCAAATTTCTCTAATGCAATGCTGAAAAGAATTGTTAAGCTCAATTAATATATTAGTGTCAACTTTTTACACTATTGCATTAGAGAATTTCTTTCCAATTTCAATACGTAATAAACAGGCACACCTATCCTTCCAAAAACATCATACAGGAGCAACAATGAAAACAATATTCATGAATGGAAAATAAAGGAAGAACAAATACTTAACGAAAATTTTCATCGAAACGATCACTCTTCGAAGAGACAGTAAATAATCAGGAATAGCAAGTTTCAATCCTGCTCATTTTATCCTGCTCATTAGATAAAATTCTAAAATAGAAAATACTTCCAAAAAATCAAATCACATAAAATAAGCATCAAAAAGTATTAAAAGAAAAATATCTTGAATGCAAACACTTAAAAATACAGCTTAAAAATGAGCATGTAGAAAATACTGAATTTTGGTTCATTCCAAATGAGTTAAGTGTATACTTCAGTTTTTTCTTAATGCAATATTTAAAAACACGTAAGTGCTTTTAACCTCTTAAAAGTTCTTTTAATTTACTGATTACCATCTTAAATGTGCCCCCATTTAGTACCCTATACTTATTACCCAATCCTTTTCTTTCAGAAATCGAATACTTGTCCCAATTTAAATTTAATCGTTGCAGTTAATGATCCTAATAATTAAATCAATTCCAGTCTAAGGACGCAATTGATAACTAAATAATCGAACAATTTTACATGTCATTATTATTTTTAATTAAATTAATTTCTTCATTGAAAGCCGTTCACATTCGGTTAACTAATTAGTAATGCATCTTTGATACATGTTAGTAATAAATGCTTTTATATAGACGATGCATTAAAATCATTTCAAATAAGAACTCCAACTAAGGGGAGAATAATGGCATTTAATCTGCGAAATCTTAAATGCTTTTGCATTTGTAAACCTTTATTGTATTCATTTCTACAATAAGTTACATTTTCAAATTAATTCAAATGTATAATCGAATTGTAGTTCACTGTTGCTATAAAACATTAAAATTATTAATGCACTTTGTAGTATAGAAATATAATTTTAAACATTTCTCATTAAAACATACATTGTTCATCATACATTATATTTGTGTCACTGACTTCACATCAATAACATATTGCATATAGCTATTTTCTATATTTTTAATATATAAATTTAACTTACACTCATGTTCAAAAGTTAAGCATAATTGCTGTTTATGTGAATATTTTAGAAAATCTACATCGGAATGGAAGGAAACGCGGTATGCGGGTGTAATAGGGTTAAAGAAGAAAACAATGCAAAACAAGGATAATAATGACTTTTATTATCCACAGAAAAGGGTTGAAAGAAAAAGGTTCACAAAACCAATGTCAACTTTAGTGAAACAGAATGATAAAAACAATGTGATGCTGAAGTTTAATTCGGTGTGAGAACCTCTGGTAGCCACGCATGCTGCCACAACGATTTCCCTACTTTCGATGAGGGTATAGATGAGCTGTGTGCTCAAAGAGTTCCAAGCCTCACGGAGGGCAGTTTCAATTCCGGAACGGAGCTTGGTTGTTGGCGGAGGGCTGCAGTATATCCCCCGAGCATATCCCACACATGCTCTATAGGATTCAGATCAGGAGAGTTGGAGGCCACTGCATGCGGTGGATATCTTCACTTTGAAGGAAGGCGGCGCCCAGGGCTGCACGGTGAGGAGGTGCGTAATCGTCCATGAATATGAAGCCAGGACCGACAGCACCTCGAAAGAGGCGAACGGTAGGCTCAAGGACTTCGTCTCTGTATCTTTGACCGATAACAGACCCCGTGTCAAAGATGTGGAGGTCTGTAAGGCAGTCCAGTATAATGCCTGCCCAGACCATGACTCCTGAAGGAAAACGATGTCTTTCCGTGATGTTCCCCGGGTGAAAACGCGTTTCACGTTCTCTCCAGATCGTGGTACGACGAGAATCAGTTTGCAGACTAAATCTGGACTCATCACTGAACATGACATTGCCCCACTGTTGTCGACTCCACTGCCGACGTTTCAAACTCCACTGTAAACGCGCGAGTTTCTGTGCAGACATCAGGGGTATACAAACTGCTGGTCGTCTGGCATAGTCGTCTGAGTCTTCTGTAAAACTGTTTGTCTCGAAACTATGACTCCTGTGGCGGCTGTCAGGGCTGAACCCAGTTGTCTGGCAGAATTCCTCTGACGTCTCACAGTTATGGCCAAATATCGGTCTTGCCGAGCGGTTGTTACCGTTGTCCGACCTGGTACTGGTAATCGGGTAACATCTCCAGTGGTTTGAAACCTCTGCCACAATCTGCAGAGCACACACTGAGGCACATTCGGAATTCGAGACGCTTCGGTTTGGGATCGACCGGCTTCCAATATTCCAATAATTCGTCCCTTCACAAACATGTCCAATTAGCATCTTTGTGACATTTTTCGTACTCATGATTGTTAACAACGCTCCGTACCACAGCAATTGCGAAATTTCTGTCTAAACTGGCCGTGACGCTCGAGGCCGTTTCATACTCGTTCCAACGTGCGCGGGTACTTTGCGCATGTGGACGTCCACTGAACTGTTTTGCATATGCACAACGTTTTACATTCGTCCCACGATTCTCCACATGTGATTTTGTACCATTGTATCTATATTTACTCCGATTTTTTTCGCATTTTCCGAATTCTGCTTAATTTTGGACATGATTGTATTTTAAATCGTCAGTGAATTAACGATTGATCAGATAAAAAAGACAAGATTTAGTTGGTTGGGTATATATTGTATGTATTTTTAATTAATGCCGCACTGGAGCAGCACAAAGGACTTTTGGTGACGGTTCGGGATAAATACCGAGGACACCTCGTAATTTTGAACCACGATCAGATTAAGAGGTTAACACCTTAGCCGGCACCCCACTCTCCAAACTTCCACACCACGTCAACATGAGGACATTTGAGTGCACGACAGATTTAACGTGCATCAGCTTTCACAAACACGACGGTCTTTGGATCAAGTTTCGCAATTCTCCCGGTGTCGAATTCGCGACTCTACCAAGTGGGATCAGTTTTTGGAATTTGTCACCAGGTTCCTACACAATCTTTCCAATATTGTCTGCGAGTTGTATGTCACTTACCCTACTTTTCTTCTAAGTCACTAAAACTTGTTTTGTGCGTACATTCACTTGAAGTATTTATATTAACTAATATTGACACCCCAGTTGGTAGATTAGCAATTGGAGGTTTGCGAAACTCCAGCCAAGCAAAGGCCGTCTTTGGTGAACTCAAATGTCCTCACGTTGGTGTTTGGATGCCAGCTCATGTCTTGACTTGTGATTTCTCTCGTCATCTGAATCACTGGATCGAATGATGATCTTAGGACACCTCGTAACTTTCAATCACGCTCAGATGCTTATGTCGCTCGATTTGACCAAACACAAGACATGCACACTTAGACCTGAGCTGGCACCAAACTCACAGAGTGCTTCACATTACGCCTCCCTTTGACCGTTGTGTTGCTCCAGTGCGACGTTAATTCAACTGCCAAATAATTCAGATAGGTAGGTAGTTGAATTAACGTCGTACTGGAGTCACACACGGGCCATTGGCGACGCTCCGGAGACAATCCCGAAACGAGGTAATTGATTGAGTGCACATATAATCCGACTTGTGTGCTTGATCTCGAGATTCCGATTCTAACTCTTCGTCAAGGAATGGTAGGTAGGTATTTAATTAACGTCAAACTGGAGCAACACAACGGGCTATTGACAACGGTTTGGGTCAAGGAATGGATATACACAAAAAGAAAGTATTTTATTGACACAGAAGAGAGAGAAGTACACCCAAGGGCGAATCGAACCTGCGTCGCCTAAAACTCGGAAGGTTGCAGTGAAGGACCCATTGAGACATGACGGCCTCGGAGTAGCTCGGTTGGAAGAGTAGTGGATTAGCAACTGAAGGGTTCGAAACTAGATCCAACCAAAGACCGTCGTGTACGCGGGGGTCTGATGTACGTTAAATCAGTTGTAGGTCTCAAATGTCCTCACTTTGGTGTGGAACTTTGGGGTGCCAGCTCAGGTGTTATCTCCATTCATCTGATCGTAATTCAAAATTACTAGGTTGTGTCTTCGGGTGAGTAGTTAATTAACTACGGGCTATTGGCGACGGTCCTAAGGGAAATATCCAAGAACAAGATGACGAGGTCAACACTTGAGCTGGCACCCCATTCTCCAAGGTGTTGTCTTCGGATCTTTCCCTTCAGGATTGATCCAGGACAATAGCCCGTTGTGTTGCTTCTGTGCGACGTTAATTGAACGACTACTATTACAATTATACCCACCGGAGATTCATTGGAGCAATTTGAACAGTAGAGAAAATTCAAAGGTGGCGTTCTACAGCAACAAACGTCTTCTATAACGTAATTCTCGAATCGTTGTCACTTGCATAATAAATAAAATAATTCTCGGATCGTTTACACGTGATCTATAACTACAGTTAATCTCGATCTACGAATAGCAATTTTCAATGTGGAGATGATACATGAAATTGACAGCAACTTCAACATCGAATATCTCCGGATATAAGGAAAGTAATGTTATAAAATTTCATATTTAGACTAATTTAGCTATGCAGAATCTAATTAATGCATCAAAACAGGGCGTTTCCATTGCAAATTTTGCTGTTTGTGCAAAATTTTATATAAAGACGGCTCCATATTCAATTCTTTTGCATTTGAATTTGCAGAGGAAAATATTCCCTATTGAATGATATCTTTGAATTTGCTCTACTATAAATAGTTGCTCGAAATACACTGCTGGCCACCCAAATTGCAACACCAAGAAAGACAAGAGATATCACAACAAAATTTATTTTGTAGATAACATGTTGACCAAGTATCAAATGATTAAATTTATAGACTTCTGTGAAGTGTGGTTCCTGCCAAAATCAGTAGCCAGAGTAGCCGCCATTGTTGGAGATCACCGCTGCCACACGCCTCGGCATTGATTCAAAGAGATTTTGGATGTGTTCTTGGGGTACAGCAGACCAAGCAGCTTCCACACGTTGCCAAAGTTGATCTGGTGTGGCAGCTGGGGATGTATTCTGGGTCAATCGTTGAGCAACCATGGACCACATGTTTTCTATCGGCGAAAGATCCGGAGAGCGAGTTGGCCAGGGAAGCAATTCAATCTGGCGATTGACGAAGAACCCTTGGAAATGCGTGCCACGTGTGGTCACGCATTATCCTATTGAAATATGGCTGTGGGCAAGCCCTGGAGGTAAGGAAGGACAACTGGCTCCAACACCTCGGAGATGTAGCGCTGGCTGTTTAAAGTACCGGCAATGCGTACTAGAGGAGTGCGAGAGCGATATCCAATACCGCCCCATACCATAATACCCGGTGCAGGACCAGTGTGGCGGTGCATAACGCAGCTGTTCAGCATCCTCTCTCCACGGTGTCTCCAGACTCGAATCCGACCATCGTGGTGTTGCAGACAGAAGCGTGACTCGTCAGTAAAGACAATTTTATTCCATTCTGCCGTCCACATCCTTCTTTCATCGCACCATTGGCGGCGGAAACGTCTGTGGTTCTGCGTCAAGGGTAGACGAAGCAATGGACGTCTTGCGGACAGACCACTCTGCTGTAAACGGCGTCGAATGGTACGCGCAGACACTGGATGATGCGGTACAGACTGAATGTGCTGTGCTATGGTTCGTGATGTGGCTGAGCGATCCGTCACTGCCATACGCACAATATGCCTGTCATCACGTGAAGTGGTGCACTGAGGTGGATGCGATCGAACACGTCGGTCCGTCGTACCCTCCTGCATCCAACGATCACATATCCTTATTACAGTTGTTTGGTTTCGTCCAACACGACTACCGATTTCCCTGAAAGATAATCCACAATCTCGGTAGGCCACTATCCTTCCTCTGTCGAACTCGGATACTTGATCAAAAGATGATCGCTGTTTTCTACGAGGCATAATTGATCGTTTTTTTGAAAAAACCACAAGAAAAACACAATTGCCGTACTTGAAATCGTCGAAATCTCCAAGCCTTAAATAGCGCTTTGAAGTGGCGCCACAGGCGCGCGTGATGTGCGTCTGCGCTGAAATTCTAATCATTTGCATATCTCACCTCCGCTAATGCATGTTGTAAATTTCATATTATTTGCATGCTTCCTTCAGGGTGTTGCATTTATGGTGGCCAGCAGTGTAAATTGGGTGGTTTGTTTTTTCCATGGGACTACATTTTAATTCTGTTGGCTTGGTTTTATACAGAAGTATTCCAAATCTCGCCATGGTCTAACGAAACATTCTATAAACGCGGAAATAAGATAGTGTGGATATTTAAGTTTCAACAAATGATGATATACTCAGCCATTTTTTTAACATTGGAATCCTAATACTGGAAATACTCGGACTAATATATTTGTAGACTTCGGAACTTAAAGCATTAAATGTGAAATATTAATATCGCTGACAAATTGAGAAAATCTAAGTGCATTTTGTAATGATGTGGGATACTATAGCCTTCCATTCACCTTTTCCGCTGTTTGTTGCTATCCTGAAGCATTTCGTCAAAGTACCTGAAGATCATATTCAAACTGTAACTGTGAAGTTTCCTAAACGTGATGTGTGTGACTCGGTGTAGGATAACTTAATAGAGAAGAGATTAAGATGACTTTAAATACAGGTAGGCTATTTTTATCTTTTTACTTACAATTTATCTGAGGATTTTTTTTTCGAGGGGAGGGGGTATTTCAATTAACGTCACACTGGAGCAACACAACGGGCTAATGGTGACGGTCCGGGATCAATCCCAAAGGGAAAGATGCGAGGAGTACACGTAATTTTGAACTACAGTCAGATGACGAAGTAACACCACACTCTCCAAACTTCCACACCACACCAACGTGACGACATTTGAGGCCATGATGGATTTAACGTGCCCTTTGTACACGACGGTGTTTGGCTGGATTCGCAACCCTTCGGTTGTTAGTCCGTTACTCTTCCAACCGGGCCATCGCGGCTCGAGGATTTTTGGTGAAAATTGAATTCCTTGGTGTTTGGTTGTTAAACATTTATCCTTGTAAATTTTGGCATTAAAATTAAGTCTGAAAACCCAGATTCTCTGCATCGTAATCGTGTCTTGTATTTGCAATCGTTTTCTAGTAGCTGGAACCAAATTCGATGCACTTTCACATGCAACAGATCTAGTTTGCAACTCACCGAACCCTACGCGGCATTAAAAACGCAAAATATATCTGAATTTGAGCATTCGCAAAAGCGAAAGATCAATAGTCTCAAGTTGAGACGAAATCAGATGAGCTTAAAATTGTTTTGAATGCAATTCAAAAGGATGCATGCGATATTGCAAAAAGAGAAAATCTGTCTTCAACTCTTGCACGAAACAATTAACCCCCACATTTTTGAAATATGTGTATTGTAAATAAGCTTACTTGTATTGCTGGTGGTGCCATCTATTGGAAGAATAGTGATGTCTCCAATCGATTGATCCCCTTAGATTTACATCCAAATGTAACCACTTTTTTGCATTGTTTCGAATCTTTCAACATAATGATGAGCAAAGTATCGCTTTTAGGAATACTAGAAGAGGGAAAAAATCCCCGCTCTCTCGTGTAAAAGTAAAAATGTTTTCAGGGTTTCACAATTACCGTTCTTTTCCCTGCGGAGGGCTTTTTCCTAAGGTTCTGTCTTTTAATGCAACGCTCGACGGCTTTCTTTCAAGGCATGGGAAGGGGGAAAAGTTTTTACTATGCTTTTGTTCCTTACATTCATTGTGCCGATAAGTTAAAGTACCTTAAAATGGCTTTCTGAAAGGAAAAGAACGGGGAAAAAATGAAATGAGGAGTTCCAACTGGTGGCGTAAATAGTCTTTCTTTGAATACCGCTTTCTTCCACCATTTCGAAATTCAGAAATAGATTTTTCTTTTTGTTCCTCTCGCCTGCGAAAAGAGAACTGTGTTGTCACGCATAAGTGAGATTTGTTGTTCTTTTATGGTAAACACATGGACAAGGTTCCAACAAACTACTTAAAAAAATAATTACAATTACCCATTAATCGTCGCTCAAAAGCAGTTCTGTTGAACAGGTTTTTACAGTTTACTTTGAAAATGAATCGGTTCTCATAAAGTAGAATGATTTTACACTGAGTGTCATTTTATGGCATGGTTAAGTGGTGTTGAAGGACAGTCGAATGAAATAGTTGAATGGTTTGTTATCAGGAACTCGAATAAAAACCTTCCGATATGTTCCATTTAGCATGAAATTAATACATAAATAGAAAACAAATTTGATGTTTTTAGTTTAGAATCTAAGCGCCATAAAATTTAACAAAACAACTGGGAATGTCAGGAAGGTACGAACTATGCGGCTTCTGAGAAATGTGCAGCACGGCCTTTTTCTCGGGGTTTTGAAATAAACTCAATATATTGGTTATAAATTTATTGCTAATTTTCTACATTTTATAATTTACATGTAGCCTCAAAGATGAAAGTGTCTCAATATCTGCTACGGTCTGAATGCTATAGATTCTTCTTCACATGCAGATATTACTTGATAATTTTCTAATTAACTGAGTTTTAGGATTAAAAGGTATTTAATAAACTTTAACATTTTACCATTCCATTAATATTCAGCTTCTTAAGCTTTATTGGTGCCATTTGAAGAATCAAACCACTTTGTGCGATTCATTTAGCTTTTGCTTTATAAATGGAATACAATTTTAGGGCAGAAGCAAGTATCCTTTGTTACCCAATTTCCATTCGGAAAAAAATGAGTAGATGTTGACATTGTTAACAACATCAAGAAATAAGTTACACATTAAAAATATTACCACTATTTTATTCAATACCACAGAGTGTAATTAAAGGAATCTATAAGGTAATTCAATTTATTTCGAAAACTTTGGTTCAGTTTTGACTTGAAATTCTTTCTATGCCAATAGAGTATTAAAAAGAGAAAAAATTTCTAAGTTGAAACCAATTCCAGGAAAAATCGAATTAAACATCATCCGTAATGAACTCAACAAAGCACGTTGTATTCTTGTAAACTACTCAATCAGCTTAAATGACTGCACCAACTTTACAGTTTTAACCGTCATTGCAAGTAATCTGAAAACTGATTTACAAGCAGTTTACTAATTTTCGAAATGTTATAATATCAAAAATATCATTAAGTGAATGGGGAAAGAATTCAGGTCAAGTCTGCTTTCCTCACAACAACGATTAGCGATTAGCAATCTTACTCGACTTAACTACGCACTAAGCTTACTTAAATTGTTAAAGATCTCTACTCGTTCTGATAAGATCTGATAGTTTCGAATAAATGTCTTTTAACCGCATTGGTAACCGCATAAGGTAGAAATATCCATAAATTTTGGTCACTTAAGGGCAACTGGTTAGTTTTAAATATATAATTGATTTTATTCCCGCACATATAATTAATTTCAATTTTTTTTATTGTACATTCAGGAGGTTACCTCAGTATTACAGAAGATGCATTTGTACATGTCTCTGTTTTATACAATTTAGTGTATTTTAAATTAAGTTCATTATTTTAAACTAGATATTTTCACGAAGTTATCAAATGCTGTAGTAGGTGTTATAAATATGTTAATACGGGTAATATCCAGTCATTGTAAGACAAAATGCAGTGGATGTGAGAATGGCATTATTCCCGTTTTGTCTTGACAGATCATGTCTTACAGATGATTTTTCTGAAAAAAAGGAGCATGTTTAAACTCTTAAGCATGAGTGTATATATGTGGTGGTTAAGAAAACATGATTTACATGAAACCTCAAAATAAAAACTTACTCTCTTTTTAACCGAAGACTTCATGGTAACAGAATTGCGTCGAAATCACATATTTTCCACTAAACTACTTTATTTGCTCATATTTAAGCATCATTACATAAACTTTACATGATAGAGTTATGAGTTTTATGAAATCGAGGTTCAATTTTTTTTTAAAACCTAAAATGCGCAAACAAGATAAACTACAAAGCACACCAAAAATCCCGAATAGTTCTAAAAATCAAGATAGGTTAATTTTCCAATATTGTAGTTACTAAATTCTACATATACGTCAACACATGGTCGATACAAAGTTTAACTGGTTAAAATTTTTCCTGATGCATTAATTGGTAGTTTCCATTAAAATAACTCGGTACGTGAATCATTAAGCACATGTTTTTTTATCTATATATAATATAAAGATGTTTCAATCTTTCCTCATGCATATTCATGATGGTATAAGGATTTTAAATAATGATGTTAACTGCGAAAAATGCAAGCGTAAAATGTTGTGTATGTTTATGGAAAAATGCATCGTATTAACTGTTTGGGAATCTTATATTGGGAAACTGGAATGATATCCTAATAATACATGGAAATATAATTGCTAAGACATTTCTACTCTTATAGATATCCAGATTTTTTCTTTTAGAAAGTTATTTTTTGTGAAATGTGAAGCTAATTAAAAATTAGTAATTCTCCCTGATAACTAAAAATGTATTCAAATGATTTGCTTTAGACATCGATTCTATTTCATCGCTAATTATCTTTACAGAATGCGTGGGCTTTAAAGGAACCCCGACTTTCACGAATATGAGACGAATTACTGGGTGTATTGTCCTTAACAATCCTGTCTTCTAAGCTGAAGAACTTTTTTCTGTCTAAGCTGAATTTCCGAACACTTCCACAGATATTCTAGTTTTGCCACTTTTCTGACTGTTTCTTATCGTTAATACAATGTTTTGATTGGATAATTCCAGGAATACCTCACCCACGCATCCTTGTTACTTGATTGTTATTTCAAGTGCCTGTGATTTGAATCATTGCGTATTATCTTGACTTATTAGTTTTATATTTCGTGCAGCAATTGGTTGGGTATTGTAAAATATAATATTGACAATGGGAAAGAGATTATTTGATCCCTTTTCAGCGTTTGAAATATTTTTCAATATTAAGACTATTCGAAGGAACGTATTTTGAAACATTTGACCGAAGTAGAAAGGGCAAAGAAGTGACTGAAATTTTCAGGAAAAAATAAGCATTAGAATAAAACGAGATAATAAGACTGATTCGATGAGTGTTAAATGGTAAATTGCTGTTTCCAAATGGTTCTAATTAGGGAAATTTGTTTAAAAAATGTGTGGTACAGTCAATCAAAAAATATCCCAATACCTTTTGCTATGCACGTCCCTGGAATCACAGTCAAACCAAGACTTGAAATAATGTCTACTATAAATAAAAGTGCATTTTATTCGCATAAATGATTGTCTTCATATTTATTTAAGTATTATTTCCAAAATTTCAAATAGCAACACCCACTTTTAATTTCATTTTAAGATATCTCATTTCGTAATTACCATAAATATAATTTGTTTCATAAATAATTAATTACCATAAATAAAAACTATTTTTGGTCCACCCCAAATATGTAGAAATGGTAAATAAAGGTCATTCATGTAGAATGTTTTATCACATATCCTAATCTAAACTCGAATCTAGTTTCTTGGAATTTTTTTAAGTCTTAATTTCAAATGACTCTCAATGAAATATTAAATGATATTTCAAAATATGTACGAATAAAAGGATTAAAATAATGAACTTAGATTAATAAATGTTAGATAATATTTTTAGATTGAACTTGACACATTTTATAAATAATGTACTATAGTGAGCTTTCTTTTTATTGCTATTTGATTCCCACGACGAGTAGAATCAAACAGCGCACAAGATCTTGATATTTTATTAATTACTAAACAGAACAAGGGGCTGATGCGTAAAGCTGGTCACTAGAGGTCATTTTGGCCGAATCAATATGCGATTTGATTATTGCCCAATTTCTTTCGATTGGGTTGAGGTCTACATTTCTAGGGGACTTTTAATGCAGTCGAGATTTATCTATTTCAATTCATAATTTTTCAATTACGAATGAATTAATAATTAGAATATATTGTTTTGGAAGCAAAAGAGGATACATTTTGTTAGGTTATTTACTTGTTTAATATAACACAAATTACTTTAGCTGATTTTCTTGGAAGGCAAAAAGGGAAAAGACTAAAACACTCATTTAACATTATGACCTTCTAATTTCAACCACACATAATTAATCATAGATTTTCTAAAATAAATGTCAATGAATTCTGGCTATTTGGATCCAGAAAATTATTAATTTAATGAAGTAGGGGTTATTCTTTAAAAAGGGTAGTTGATTCAAATTTTAGTATGGAGTTGGATTCTTACGCAAATGAAGTGCCACTATTGTTTATAGTAGACATTATTCTTTAAGGAAAATGACACTTTTGAGTTGTTTTTACGACTTCAGTACTTGTTTGACCGACTGCACATATATTAGAATGCGTAAAGCATTTGTACACAAATTTGGGAAAATAGCTGAGTATATAAGGAATATATTTTCTCGCAGGACTTTAAGTAGATATAGCCTATAATTTTCTTTAGAGGGAAATGAGTCAATTTCATCCCATTTTATGACAAGCAACTTAATTTATTGAAAAGTATTCAATTAATATAAAAATAGTTTTCTGCCTAAACGTTGAGACCTTATGGATGTGGTTGAATTAATGGAGGTGACTCGTGTGTTTCTGAACTACTTCAATACTCAAAAACTAGTCATTATTTGTACTAGAAAATGATTCCTTCTATATTTGTCAAAATCACGCTGTTAAGTTTGAAATTACCCATGGTATTTTTAAGCCTGTTTCTTTGTCTAAAGAATATTTCTGTCCATAGTTCAATTGTATTACAATCTTACTGAACCCTAGTTTTTGTGATTTTTTATTACTTTTCCAAGCAAAACAAAATTAAATGAATCATGTTAATATTATAAATAGTAAACTAAATTAATTATAATTGCAATATGTGTACCCTACTAAATTGTTTTTATCAGAAACATTATCTCGCGTAGTAATAATTTATACAAAAATTACTTCGAATTAATATATTATAAAATTCTTGAAAAATATAAGCACACATGTACATCACACGAGCACGTTTGAATACAGTTCGAGATGAACCAAAACCGTATTTTAATGCGCAATCGCATCATACTTGCACAAATGTGCATTAAATCTGTGCTTACGAAAGTCGAAATACCTCATTCGAAAATGCAACTAATACAATGACTAGTCTAAAATGGGCTTTGATTATTCTCGCACTCAATCAATAAGTCCAAGAATTCCTTAATAGCCAACAAATGAATGGGCATTTCTATCACTCCATTGTCATCGGCCATCAAAGTTTCATTTTGGCAATTCTTTTCTTAGAATGAGCCTCCAGCTCGGACCACTTCGCATGCTAAGCGTGCCTTGTAGCGCTGATGATGCCGGAGTCAGGTGATGCTTGGTACATGCCAAATGATCGGAACCACATATCCTAGAAATGTGAGTGCCTCGTATCTGGTCGAGTAGATAGAAGCAGCGCCTGATGCTCGTGTCAAGTCTGGATTACCGTTGGAATAGGCTGTAGCGATTGCTCGCTCGTTTTCCCAGCGCAGTTAGTGTTTGCACTCCACGAGGCGACTCGAGAGTTAGTGGGATTTCGACCGACTCCTGACTTGACTGCTTAAAATGTCTGTTTACTTAAGATGGAAGGGGACTTTCTTAGTAATGAAGGTCCTGGAAATTGGACTGCTTAATGAATGACAGGCGTGTTTCGACTCAAAATACTAAATTAAAGAATATATCTAGCCGTTGTAAAGATGTAGTTTTCTATTTCCAAAACATACATTTGTTTCTCTGACGTTGGAGAAACGATATTATCATTTTATTTAATTATGGTTATGAGTACTCAGAAAGTCGGCTGAAAGAAATACTATTAATGTTTATATTATTGCATTTATGTAGCTCAATGATTATTTTAACTGTATTGGTTTAGAATATAAAATTTAATAGTTCACGTAAGTATACACATTAATCCCATAAAGTTTCTCAAACCATAGAAATAATTCAAATACTTAGCGTAACTTGAAAACTACTATTTTGTTTACTAAATTTTAAAAGGCACTTATTTATAGCAGATCAATTGATGTCGCCAAACAAAACCAAATATTAAATTTTAAATTCCAAGAAACGAATCTTTGGAATGCCATAGAAATTGTAATATTAAACAATTTTATTAATCCTACGCTTTCAATTTGAAAGTATATTTACTTACTGGATTCAAGATACATTGAAAGCATTTTAATTCATTACATGCGTAATAGTTCTATAGGAGCACATTTATCAATATTAGATTTTGCATTTTTAACGACTTTACGAGACATCAATTTCTGCCGTATTTGATATATTTGTTTGGCAATTCACACAGTATGCATAGTCAATTAATAATGCTGTAAAATAAATTTTATGATTTAGGTGTAGAAATCGTACTTGCCAAATAAACTAAAATTCTAAATATTCTCTTAGATCTTTACAGCATATGTCCACTAGATTATGTTAACAAAGTTGTGTCAGAATCATACTTGCCAATATAAACTGTAAAATTGTAATTATTCTCTTAGATCTTTACAGTATATGTCCACTAGATTATGTTGAGTAAAGTTATGCCAGAATCTTTGCAATACTTATGATTAAACTTTAATCTTGTAACAAACATTAAGAACAACCACTGGTGTTGATCTCAGAGATGGGAAATAAATTTCAAAGCAATTAGTATTAGTGTAACAATTGCTAAACTAAAGAACTTACTTTTTAGCATGCTTCTGTATCTACATATCCTTTCAGAGAACTTCAAATCGATATTGAGGGTTGTATGGATTAATAGAATATGTATTTGTCTATGTTCATTTGAGAGTACTAGGTAATTTAGCATTATTTATATTTCCTGTTTTGCTGAAGTTGGTGTGTAAACATAAAACAGAAAGTGTTGACATTCAATGAATAAAAACTATAATTATAAAATTAAGTAAATTATACAAATGTATTCAATTCAATTTGAAATACAATTTATTTCGGACACGTTTGAAATTAAAAGTTCAGATTGGAATTCTTTACTTTTTGGCTCCGCTTGGCCAAATATGGTCCTTGCACCATAAAATCCAACCCAACCAACCAGAATGGATTTCAATATTCAACAAAAAATAAAGCACGAGAAAATTAAAAAACTGATTAAACATAATGTCAGTCGAACAACAGTGCCTTGAGCAATCCTTGTGTTTAAAATAAATAAATACTACACGCGCGCGCGATTGATATTATTTTAAAATTATTTAAAAACTGTTAATATGTAGACCATCTGTATTTAACCCTCTGCATACGTCGGAGCAGAATATCGTTTCCTTCTTTGGTTGCGGCAGCCGGCCCAACGGTTATACAGGCAACTTACTGAAACCGGCCGAAACGGCCTTTACAATGCTTTCCCCCAGAAGAGGGAATATGTGTCGTCCCATTATCACCTAATGTGCCGGATTCTATTGTCGGGTCGTGGGTATGCCTAGAAAGGACAGATTCTTCTTGGGTAAACTGAAAGGGAGGCGGTGACTTTTTAAGTGTATCTCTTCATTTGTTCAACTTCTCAGACTAGATGCTCGAGGATAAACAATTTGCGAGGTTCCTCGTCGATAACCCTGACATCTTTGTCAACGGGGAGAAAAGGCTATTCACGCGCGGGTCTCTTTGTAGCACAGAAAATAGGGGATGGAAATCGTAATGGGCTTCGGCGATTCTTCAGGAGTTTGAAGTCTGAAAGAATCCGAGCCTTTCGTAACGAGGGGACTCGAAACTTTCGGCCTGTTGGGCCGATCCCCGTATCCAGAGGGTTAATTATTCTAAATACAAACCATGTTAAAGTTAATGAAGTAATGGGTCTGTTAAAATTATTAGCTGCTGTTGTAAATTTGTAGACCCGAGAAAGATTTGAAAATAAATGTATATATTTTTACAACTTGAGTTAACTGCAAACAATCTGGGGATCTTAAATATAATTCCTTTTGATTGCTTTATCACGATTATTACTACAAACATGTATGTGCTTCTATCAGATTCGAACTTGGAAATTATGTAGTTTTATATTATATAGGAGTCTTATATTCAAATGTTCAATGAGATGCATTTCAATAAATTGTTTTTGAAATGGATAGTCATTCACCATTAATGTAACTAACCAATCAGTTTCATGCAGACTATTTGAATCACCATGGACAATAAATTTACTCTAATGCAAATCCATTAGAACGAATCAATTATTATTCCCATTTTACTGGATTAATATGCTTCATGAAATGCACTTAGTGGAATTTAAATAACAGTTTCCACACTTGCATCTTGAAAGGAAATTGGCTATAAGTTTCCCAACACTAATTTCTGAGTAAATTAAGGTTTGTTTTAGAAGTCAAAATGGTATGAGAATGATGTAATATAAAATTTCAGAATTAAAAGTACCTGATTTTGGTAAATTAAAAAAATGTATAATCATACAGATGTCTCGTCAATCCTTGACATATATTAAAATCTATGTACGAAAGGGATTCATAAAGAATATGAACATTGTTTTCACTTCTGATCACTTCAAAAATAGTTTTGGAAAATTTACACTCACTATAGGAATCTATAGTTGCATGGATCACATGAATTCGATATTCAATCTTTGTCCGTGTACACTTCATAGCGTGAAGTACAAATGTAGCAAGCATGGGAATTTTAAGCTTTTCAATACTTTGCACTCTGAATTAACTTTGTCGGTTCCAATAAATCCTATAAGAATATCTTATCAAAAGTATCAAGTCATAATGACTGGAGAGATTAGAAGCGATAGGATGGATTCATCTCGTAAAATGTACCTGTTAGAAAATATCTTATTACGAACTTTCACCTGATTCATTGGCGAAGGCGTCAGTACCCCCAAATAATTTAAGATATAAATTCAAAATATTCCCCACAAAAATTTAAATCGGGGAAAAATAAATGTCTTTAGTGATCTTGGATTTGGTCCTGTTTCTATTATATTTGCTATTTTCCCCTTCGCCACTTGTTATTTCAATTTTACGGAACTGGTACGTTCTTGAATACTCTGATACGTTTTAGATCAGCTTAAAATTGCTTCTATTGCTGCACCTTAAAACTTTTTAAGCTTATTTTCACTGCTAGAAGTATTTATATTCCTAGCGCATCAAAAGTATTTCCCGTTGCTAAATCTTATAATCGTATATTGGGAAATCTAAAGTAGCTGCGTTTCTTTTTCCTATGTGTAAGCAACAGTTAGCATGCTCTATGGTGTCCTTGAGTTTACATATTTAGTTTTTGTTTGGTGTGAAACTGACTTCTGATCAGTTGAATTTAGGGAAACGTTCTGAAAACAATTCCAAGAGTGACACTCTCCTTCATTTTCACTCCACAAAATAAGTACGTTCGGATATAAGTTTCGTAACGTTATTTCCACTGTAATAAGTAGCAAAAAATAAACATAAGTGAAAAGACAAATTTTTGGAAATGAACTGATGGTACAGAAAAATGAACAAATATAACAACTACCAATTCCAAAAATAATGTAAACAATAATTTTCCAAAATTTTGAATTACCATGCACTATCCTGCATTGAGAGTTCATTAATTTCTTAGTATTTCAAAATATCATCGATCTATTAGACCCACTAAGATGAAACCTTTCTTCCTGTAATGAAAAATAAAATTAGATTAATACAAAACGTAAGTGTACAAGTTTCTTGAGGAACACATGAAATACGAAAGGTTTCCCCATTTATATTTGAGTGATATATCAGGTAATTAATTACAACAATGGTCGATTCTACCCAGACAGGGTAGGAAAGTTAAATCTGAAAATCCATACATTATGACCATGAAATCATTAATTAATATAATTCAGAAGATATAAACTATATATATTCGAATTTTTTCATTTTTAAGCACTCAACTGAAAAAACAATTAAAAATGCTGATTTATGTACCTCTATGACAAACATTTGTAAATAGCTAACAGGTTTTTATATGAAATATTAAATGTTCATTTCATAACTTTTATGGAAATTCAAACATTTACTTTTTTTTACTAATACCGTAACATCTTAATCATATTTACTCATCGTTGAATTTTTAATCGCGTTGTATGATGCAAGTATTTTTGTGCAAACTGAAAATTATTATTTATTTATAAACATTTGGTAACAAAAATTAACAACACAGTTCTAGCAGAAGTACGCATGTTGTACAGAACAACACAACAAAAAACTTTTGATACCCTTATCAATTTAATGTAGCCCATTTCTTGTCATGAAACGCTTCGATAGTTAAAATATTTTTTTCTAAAATTAAAAGCTGTTTTATACGATTGAACACTTGTTTTAATGTTTCATGTACGTTTAGACTTTTACTGTTATAGTATATTTATAAGTTTTGAATATGATAATAAATCGTACTAAATACAAATAATAGCTGTTAAATGTGGAACAAATAGCTTTATTAGCTGTTGTAATTTCACTAAATTTTGTAAGAATGCGATATACTTTCAGGCTACAGAAGAATGCCTCTCCTGTGGAATATTTCAAAATAGTACTTTCAACATTTGGGACTGTTTTTCTTGTAACCTTGTTTTTATAATTTACATGGTTTTAATTTTTCCTGAATTTATGCTGCTTCCAAACATGTAACATTTTCAATCAAATGAATGATTTCGTTGTGAAGGAAACATTTAGATCTCTTGAAGGGCCAATACCCTGGAAAATTTCGAGGAAAGCAAAAAATTGAAAATCACTGTTGCCCTAGTAAATAATACACTTATGTAGTAGTATACTGAAAGAATCAAACATTTTAAAATAATTTTTTGTATGCTATATTAAAGATTTAAAATATAAAAATTTCTAAGCCGACTGTTACTAAACACTTGGAAAATGCACATTGAGCCCTTTTTCTACCAAGGTACAGAAATATTGAGCTTTGAGGAAATGTATATTCTGTGGAAATGGAAACGACTACGAAACTATTCGTTTGGAGAATGCAATTTGTTGTCGAGGCTCTAATATCATAGAACGACTTGAAAGATTCTTTCGAACCTTATCTACAAATTACTTCGAGAAAACATGCGCCTTTCTAATTACAATGTTTTAAATTCCAGAGCTAATTATATTTACTTTACGATTAAAAGCTTTAACTTGATTTCGGTACTATGTTGACGGCAACATGTGTATTTAATTAGAAAATTGCTATTTATTTAATATAGTAACTAATTGCTATTGTTAGACAAAAAATTCCGCGGCATCTTGAGATTCAATTAAAATGACTTCAAGTTTATTAATCTATATAGACGGGTAAGCTTGTAAATTATATAATAAATGGTTTCTAAAAATTATGCATGAGGGCCATTCTAAAAGTAGCTACTGTTATTGTATGGGAAGATTGTTATATTACTTACAGATGTATAACAATAAACACACATTTACGCTTATGTTTTGAAAATTCTTCCTCGACCTGAAAGCTATCCTTATACTACTGGAAAATGCACCCTTTGTTGACATGGTGTTTAGGGGACATATCACATCATTTATTTCAGTGATTGACATCAGCCACCCACAGGAAGTGTTTCTTTTCAGACAACGGATAATCTACTGGCTAAGCCCTCCATCTACCTTGTAATCGCACGAAGAATCCATTTTGCAAGGTCGTTTCTGTATTATATTAGTAATGGTAATATTTGACGTACTTCGTGCATCATTGACTGTATGGAATTGACACTAACCTGTGTAATCGATATTGAAGTTGTGCCGACAAGGGTTCCGAAAAAGGCACCTCCACTATCCGAAGTGGTGTTGTGAAGCAATGACGTCTAACTCGTTATTTTTTTAATGGTCTTTGTACCCACTTGTGCTTTCACGGAACTATAATTCTTTTATTTGTATTCGCAAAAAATGAGCGTAGAGCAACAAACCAATTATTTTAAGCACTTGTAAGTATATTCGAATGATTTCTATATCCTTATACTGTGATAAGAAAGATTATATTTTAATTTTCTGCTGAAACTTCATTAGGTGATGAGACTTTATTTACTTGCTTTATATCTTTCCACATACACATTAAATACACGAAATCTAAATTGCTATTTTCTAATGTATACATTCCTTTCCTTATTCGTTTCCGTCTTTCGGGAACTTTTAATGATATTTATAGGACGATCCGAGATGCATTAATGCAGGCACACTTCACTGTATATCTATCAAATGTCCAAAAGCAACTCGTTTTAACGGGATGAAAACCGCAACTCAAATCTTGAGAGTTCACTTGAGGACTCCTTTAAGGCTGTGAAAAACTTTAAATAGGGAGGGTAACTGTCAACTAGGAAGAAAAATCTGATACTCTTAACTGTCAACTTTAAACTGCTTAAGACGAACGTGCAATTTCAAGTCCCTGAGAAGTCAGGGAAGGCGGAAAAAATGCCATGTATCGACCATCGGGTACAGCCTTTGGAATAAACATTTGACCATTGAGAGCTCGCGAAATGTGTTGTCAGCAATGCTTTAGCGGAGCAGAAAATTGAATCCCCCTTTTCTTGATCTCGCTTTAGCCCTTATCACTCTTATCCGTGATCCCTTTCAAGGAGGATTCCCACTGTGTTTTGAAAAGGGGGATAAAGAGAACCGGGAAAGAATAGAAATCGAGATGATGCGTTATACGACTTTAAATGAGGTGCTAATGAAGTTGAATGGATTGTTATCCGAAGAATAATTCGACTTCGTTTCAATTCAAGCGCAGATTAAAAGTGTGATTGATGCTTTTCTTCAACAATCGTCAAGATTTTCAAACGGTATATACTTTGGTGGTTGATAATGCTCTTAATATTTTTGATTTATTAAATGTATTTCCAATTAATGGGAGATTCCTCTAGTCACCACGGACCTGTGCTCAGTCAATGCATTAAAATGTGTGCAATGAATTCATTCGTGAGAACTATGTAATGATATTATGCATTTAATTTTACACATGTAAATACAATAACTAACTATTTGAATATTATTTTGTGTTACATCTTATATGAAATATATAGGGTATATAGTTGAATAATAAAGCTGGTCCACTTGTTTCATGAATCATCTAAATACTATCCAATGCTGTGTTAAATATCCGTTATGTAATTTATTAAATTAATATATGATGAGGAGTGAATCAATTAGTTTGAATAGGAAATCTCTCACATATTGACAGGAAACAAACATTTATTAACAATAGTTATCTGGGCCGTGGTAGCCTGGTTGGAAGAATAACGGATTAGCAATTGAAGGGATGCGAGTTCGTATCCAACCAAAGACTGTCGTATACAAAGGGGCTAGTGTACGTTAAATCTGTCGTGCCCTCAAATGTCCTCACGATGGCGTGGTGTTGTAGTTTGGAGAGTGGGATGTGAACTCAGGTGTGACATCGTCATCTGACCGTTGTTCAAAATTACATGGTGTTGTCCTCGGATCTTTCTCTTCGGGGGTTGATCCCGGACCGTCGCCAATAGCCCGATGTGTTTCTCCAGTGCGACGTTAATTAAAATACCAACCTACCAATAGTTATCTATTCCATTTGACTTCGTAAAACGAAATTTGAAGACACTCCAACCATTTTTGAAACAATATTTGGAATGAATAGAGAAATGAATTATCCAGTTCATCACATTCAAATGACTACCTACTTTCAATACGATTTATGGTTTGCCTTTTGAAAACTTGTCAGCTGGTTTTAATATTAAAATCTGTAATTTTTGTTTTGAAGGTGATCGAAATCTTTCTAAATCAATATCCTATAACTCGAGTCGTGTACAAAGGGGGCTGGTGCACGTTAAATCTGTCGTGGCCTCAAATGTCCTCACGTTGGCGTGGTGTGGAAGTTTGGAGAGTGGGGTGCCAGCTCAGGTGTTGCCTCGTCATCTGACCGTGGTTCAAAATTACGTGGTGTTGTCCTCGGATCTTTCCCTTTGGGATTGATCCCGGACCGTCACCAATAGCCCATTGTGTTGCTCCAGTGTGACGTTAATTGAAATTCCCCCCCCCCCCTATAACTCGATCTGAGTAGAGTATATTTTGCGAATTCAGGTATTATAGTCATTGGATCAATCACCGTTTATCTGTCAATCTTAGGAGAATTTTTATATTACTGGGTTGGAACAGCTGGTGGATTAGTATAACAGTTAATTTAGTCCAACATACTGGTGATGATACATAAAACGCAATATGAAACACTTAAATTATGATTAAGTTTTGAGTAACTGAAATATTTTAATAAGAATAATTGCCGTAAATCAGTTTAAATTAATGTAGGCGTCTCGCATATCGTATAGTTTAAATTTACCTCGTAATATATAAAATGATATTTTTATTTTATGTTTATACTTGTATTATTTATATTCACTATTTATGTTTTCATTACATATATTATTTGTATTCATTTATATTTTCATTATAATAGTTATATTCACTGCTTGTATTTTCATCATATTATTTAGGTTCATTATTTATATTTTTAAGTATTTCATGTTACCTATTTAAAATAGTGAAACCTGATATTTTGAATACGTAATTCTCTCGAATGTGTCCCTCCTTTTAGGATATATCTAATGACATCAATTTCGAAGCGGGTTCTAAGATCGTTTTGAAATGTTGATATTTATTGACTTGATTCCATATATTTCTAAATAACGTTATTATACATGAAAAGTATCTAGAGTACAATACAATATGTAAATTTTAGCGTTTATTACTTATTTCAGCAATAAACTATATTATTAACTGTATGGATTAACATGTAATTTGGTAAAACTGTCATCAGAATTAATCCTAAAGTAAAGCACTATAATTTATTTAAAGCGTAAATAAACAGAAATATTATTTGTCTAATTACAATTTTTAGCAGTGTAATCAA
Organism: Meta bourneti; assembly: GCA_933210815.1. Classification (NCBI taxonomy): domain Eukaryota; kingdom Metazoa; phylum Arthropoda; class Arachnida; order Araneae; family Tetragnathidae; genus Meta; species Meta bourneti. The sequence goes on along the minus strand of OW119934.1, from coordinate 2,596,230 downwards.
GAGTATTGCCTCATAATATTATAACTCAATCCATAACTTTTTTCCAGAAAAAGCTCTAAGTAATTAGAATTATGTAAGAAAAAGGAAATAGGCATTTAATTATAAATATTGATCGTACACTCAATAAATATTTTGCATAGTATTTGAGTTTAATTAAAGTTATTTCGAATATTTTTTGGTCATATAATTAAGAATTCTGTTTTGTATTCAGTATTCTTCAAAAAATTATTTTTTTTGCGGTACATTAATTTTAAAATCTTTCCAAGTTCTAAAAGACTAGTGTCTGTCATTTTGAATGAATTATTTAATAGTTATCCCTCCATTAAATAATTTCTCTCTAGGTTCCTTACAATATTCTTACAGGAATTAAAGAGTTCCAATAGCACATATTTAAGAAATTTACATATTTTACTTAACTTAAAGAATATTTAAGTTTTGTACCTAATTAAATTTTCATTTAGCCTCAGATAAATAAAATTGAGAAGCTGTCAAATTTATAATCTATATTTTTATATAAGTGAAAAAATACAAAATCCAGTTTTGTGGTGAAATGTGAGTAGGATAGAAGCAATAAGTAGAACTTTATGATTTAAGTACAACTCATCCTAATTTCATTTGTATAATGCTGTTTTATCTATTTAAATGTATTGTTTACTTTAAGCACTTGTTTTTATTAATGATAAAATTTGAAATAGTATATTTATATGATTGAAACACCATAAATATTTATACTTTCCCTTAACGCTTAATAGATTTCTCTTTTTTACAGTATTGTTTTCCTAGTAAATACTCTTAGTGCGTGCACACAAAGTGAATACACAAACATTGTTTACTAGCTCTAAGCTTCCAATGAAGATGAACGAGTTTAAACATTATAAATTTATCTGCTAAGTTTCCACTTCAATGTATCAACTTTAACCGAGACAGAGCCGTCAAAAAAGAAAGCCATGATCCGTTGGCAAAGGATTTAGACAATCCTCTTACAGAAAGAATTCTCCCTTCCAGCTTAAGAAAACATAACAAATTAAAGAAAGAAAACAATTGATTATTTCATTTATTCTTTTGCTCAAAGGCTACCTTGATTTTGTTTTGGGTTTAAAAACGCTTATTTTTTATGCATAATACAGTATACCCACTTTAGTTACTTTTATCAACGTAGATTCATAAATTTAACCGACATTATTATTTCACAGCTAGCTTCACAAATATACGATTCTGTTTTCTAAGTTAATAAATTATTTAACTCGCATGATTTAAGAAATGTACGTTATGAAATAATCATTTTTACAAAAACTTGAGAGTGCGTAAACATTGAATTTAGGAAAATTATTCGTGTCTTTGTTTCGACAGCGTTTTTAAATATTTTCAAAGCAAGCTATATTTTTAATTCACAGTATTTGCAAACACGATTGAGCAATTTAATTTCAGATTTGAATACGGGCGCGAAAATTAAACCCATTTCTAACCATCTGTTATATCATTTTCCATGTCAGGGCAAAAGGGGTTGAGCCTGACATTTGATGAATCCAAAGTTGTCGAGAGCATCATTAATTTAAAATATAATATAATGCGCTTAAAATCGAAACTAAATGAATCTACGAACCTAAATTTTACAATTTTTATCATGGCATGCTTCTTTCTGAATAGGTGTGAAAAGGAGAAATTTCAACTTAAGATTCTAAACAGTAGCCAATTTGAACTAGCCCCGTTTGCTCGGACACGGAAGATATATACCAATCCGCTGAATTTATTTTTACGTACGTATTATATTGCAATATTCATTTATTTTATCGTCAAATACATGGCTTTTTACTTTCAAAAGGTACAGAAATCCTGGCTATGTTTGGTTCCATGCAAATGGTTTTCCTTTTCATCTTTCTGAGGGACAATCTACAGTCTTCCAGGCATACTTGTAATCCGCTTTGATCTTAGAGTTTTGCTTGGTTAAGTAGTCAATTAAATGTGATGTTGGATAAAAGCAACCCTGCACTACTCGGACATTTCGTGACGCTCACAGGGTTATGGGTTCTGTTTGACCTATGGTCACGCTTTCATAAGAGACATGTTAGAATTCGTAAGTAAGTTGAGTGTCATATTTAACCCTTAATTAGTAGCGATTTTACTGCCTCTTAAAATCATGAGACTTTTTGAATCCCCACTTCTGGGCTAGTTTGATTTCAGGTAGCTTATTCATAAAAATAGTTACAATCGAACTTTTGTTTAGTCATGCGACTAATCACGTAATTGAGATTTGCACTCTGCATGTTTGATTTGTTTTAAAAAATGTCATATCTTTTTAGCTGTAGTTATCGGAGGGTTTTCCTAAAGCTTTTCAAATGTATCGTTCAGTAACTATCTCTTCGACTGCAATTGTGAATATTCCAGAATAGCAGTGAAGATGTGTTTAATGAAGAGTAAATAACAACACTACCATTACGTGAGTCGAATGAAACAAATTAGTTTTCAAAAGTGCTTTGGAACATAAGTCATGTTATCGCAAATCGGAACAAAAACGTTTGTTTCAAAATAAAATATTTATTTAACCCCGGTAGAAGGCGAGCCTCAAATCTGAACATAAACGGTCGAGTTGGGTTATTTGTATCTCCATTTGTACTAAGAAGGCTGGATTTGGTACTTAATTGGGTTTATATAATAAAATTTAAATGTTAGTAACTTAATTATTTAAATATAAAAATAAAACGCACAAAAAGGCGTGAGGGTCTGAGAAAGGTCAAAGGGGAGATAATCATCAGCTATTACTGTGACACCAAGACATACCTGGTGTAAACATTCCCAGAATTTAATTTTATTTGAATTCAAGTATGCATGACGCAAAGAGATGATACCGCCTACCCCTTTGTTAGAAATACTAGAGAAGAACCATTCTAAAAGACGAAGGTGGCTGAAACTGTTTCTTCAGGTTCAAGAGAGCCTGAAAGTCAGCTACTAATACCGATCAAATCATTTTCACAGTAAACATTCTTGGAATTTCGTTCTATTTTGAGATTGGAGTAGGACATATCCCACGGGACCACTACTTGGTTTAATCTGCAATGTTATGCTATCATGTACGTTTATGTACTCTAAATCCATTTTTAAAACTTCTGCGGTGTTGAAGTTACATTTTATATACGTTTAAATTCATTTGTATTAAAAAAGCTCCCTTTCTTTGAGTTGAAATTATGGCGCTCTCAGTATATCTCAAATCATACAAACGCAACTGCTTAATGTGTATATATATACACTAGAAATCACTAAAATAAACCAGAATATCAATTTGTTTATTACTTCAAAATATTTTTCAACTCCTTAGCTTTCAGACGATACCAAGATCTAGTAAATATTCGGAATGTTTTTCTGGTTAAAAGGGTTTTTCGGATTTTTGGAAACATGTACAAACATGTTTCCAAAACTTCAAACTCAATTCCTGAAGAACTGCGTTGTTGCATTCGGTACTATGTTCAAACTGGTAATTCAACATTAAATTGATTTACTATAATTATTTTGGTATCATTATAATCTATATAATGCAGTGGAAGTTTTGAACTTTAATCAGAGTCATTAGTTTAGAAATGAATTTTTAGATGATTTTTAAATGTCAAAATTCAAGAAAAATCTTGATTTTTTAATACTTGGTGAAAACAATTAAAAAAACATATTCTCTAGAGTAGTTATGAGAGCGAAAATATGAAGAATAATATTATAGCAATAATTTCCGACAGAAATTGTCTTTCTGAACAATTTATAATTTGAGATACCACTGTTTAAAAACATGCTAATTAAATAATTATATTTAATTAGATACTTAATGATTAACTTAATCTGATTTTTCCACTCTGAAAGGATTTTGAGCATAAACCAATGACCTACTGTATAAGAAACTGGATTTTTAAAGTCAAAGTTTAAAAAATTTAATGTATATGTACACCTTAAGTGTTAAATTTATTAGAAACAAGTCTTCTAACTTCATGATGCTTCTCTTCATGCTTTTTGATCAGACCTTTTCTTAATCATTTATGCACCATATCAATACATAGAACTCACCCACGCTTAATCTCAGTCCGGATCTTCGATCATCGTCTCTTTTTAAAAAATATTATGTATTCAAAGGGTTCGCGTGTAAATCACTTATTCTCTATTTATATCTACTTTAAAGGAGCGCATCTATTTCCGTTAGAAAACGCTGCGCATTTCTATTCCGTACCATGCCTTCACAGATCGATTCGCATTTTCTAAAATTGGTATTGAAGCCACGTTTCTTTCTAACTAGTCTTGGGAATCCGACCGATTATAGAAACACAGCTTCATCTATCTTTCTTGGCCTAGATATATATTGATGTTTGCACATTTCTTTGAGTCGGGGTAAAAAATTGCTGAACAACGAAGATATAAAACACGTATCAAGTATGACTGATATTCGAATTTAGCTATCGGTATAATGTTTTCGAATTCATTTTTATTTTGCTCCATATTTAAGCGATATTGTTTATCTGAATTCAATGGTAATGGCACATAATTTCTTTCTATGCAGTTAAAAATGTTAAATTGTATTTCTGATATGTTTTTTGAACTAACACGCTTAATATTCGATGAGTCTATTTGGAACAGTAATTACAATAAAGATAAATTTTATGAAGACTATCTTATAAAATAATTAATTTTAAAATGGGTTAATATTTAATTAAGAAATAGATTGATTTTCAATTTATTAGGTTCATTAGTGTTAAATTTATAATGCGTGACTGGCAAAATTGGATTCTAAATAGTTTTTAACTCCCTTATGTTTCAATATGCATTTTTTCAACAGTTATTGCATCCTGAATCGATTTTATTATACATTATTTATGCAGGCGATCATTTTTACAATGAGTTGAATAGTTAATTTTTTTCACCTAATTATAATTTCAATAATATTAAATTATGTTTATGGGCACAATTTAAAAATGCATTGTTCCCTTTTCAATTGCACTTTTAAAACTAGAAAGAAAACATGATATTTTTTTAACTTAAAATAAAATTAGAAAATGCACTGTTTAAAACTGATGACTAAATAGCTACACAATACAACTATCACAGGCTGTACATAACTAATTGCGTTTAAAAACTTTTACATTAATTTAAAACTTAAACATGAGGTTTGTAATCAAATTATTGTGAAGTGAAAAAGTATTTTTGTTAGGCAGTCAGCATTGTTTTAGGCAGTCAGCATTTTTGTTAGCATCATTCGTACAAGATTTATCAGTATATCAGTGATTTTCCATTACGTCAACAACTGGCCAGCTATGGGTGGAGTAAGTCTGATAAATACATATTATTCTGTATGTATTTCTCTTTGTCAGTAAACGCTAATTCATTACTAGACTACATATAGTGAACCTTCAGTTCAAAAACAAGAGTCAGAATGTACTAAATATAAGTCAGTCTTCATACTTAATTACACTGGTTCACAGGGTTTTTATCACTTGAACAAATTTAGCTGCTTTTAACTAATTTCTGGGTCCTGATTTCAGATCTGAATTTAAAAAATGGCCCCAAGTCAAGTGTTTTTGCTATTGGCCATTTAATATTTACTAAATTTCAAAATTAGGACTTTTAGGCTTGTAAAAGGACACTAGATCTTTATATTTTCATATGTTGCCACTGCGTCCTCTTAGGACAGTCTTTTTGGGCATAATATGTCCCAAAAGGATTTAGTGCCCTAGAAATATATCCAACATCAGTATCCGCACGGCGTTGCCCATAACATCATTCTTGTTTGTCCTCACTGATTCTGAAAACATTAAAAAGAAAAACAATAATTTTAAGAATGAGTCCCACCACCACCCGACATGGCACGGGCATGTGGTTCAATCTCAGGAGGTCTGCCTCCACAGCGCGACTTCAGTGCGTCGCTTTACCCACTACGCCAACATTCCAATGTGAGAGTTGGTTTTAGTGAAGAGATAGCATGCGCGATAAGTATTTGTCAGATCGGTCTGCGCAGATGCATCATAGTGGAGGGCCTACACGCGCAGCACAAAATATTAATTAACAAATTTTCTAGATTAAATTTTAAAATTCGGGTTACGAGAGACATTTAGTCATCTTTAGGACTACCAGTGTGCCGCATTTCATGGCTGTAAGTGTTATAGATTCATCTGGACACCGCACACACACAAACACTTCTTTTTATAATATAGAGATACAAAATTAAGTCATGCTAAGCGTAGAGATGGAATCGTTGTTGGTCGTCACATAAGGAAACTTGAGTGATTCTGGTTTTACAGAAAAGATAAATAGCAAACAATTCGCCTCATGCCCAAATATTTACACCTGTAACCAAGAGATTTTTGGGGAATTGCATAGTAAAACTATCAAGAGCTCATTCAAGATCAAGAACTAGTATAAAAACCTTAGGTGCCGAATGTCCTTAAATCCTGGATTCTCGTCTGGATATCTTTCCTGGCAACTTAGGAGTAGTCAGCTATGTACATGGAAAAAAGTTCCACCATATCTGAACTATGAGGGACAGGTATCAAGGCAGGTGGGATCTGTCAATAATTAGTGATTACTGCTGGGTTTTGCAGGTTGCCAATATGACACAAAAGAAAAGAAATGAACTACTTGTATGATAGTAATGTAGTAATTGTTAATACACAAAAAAACGTTAAGTGGCTGACATCTCTCTCTGTATATATATATATATATATATATGTCATAATAACAGATCTTATAAGCCTGCAGTCGTGACGAGAGTGGCAAGAGTGGTGTAAGGCAACCGGAGAGAATGATCCATTGATATTGAGTGTAATGCAGATTCCACAACAATTCTTTATTATTTCAGTAGACAAGTAATTACATCATGAGGTTGTTGAGGGTTTGGAGTTTGGAACGGCTCTGAGGGCTCCTTAGCCCAAGAGACTCGTGAAAAAATAAATAGTTTACAAAGATCTCGCTAGAGGGATTAGGATTAAGAAAAATATTATTGGACCAGGGGATTTAACACGAAATTTCATTGGTAGAAGTCGGTGGTTTTACGAAGGGGGAATGTGATCTTACATATGCGATTTGAAAGCAGGAGAGTCCTTGGGAGGTCTAAGCTAACGAGGCGGCTTGAGTTCAAAGGTGAAAGGTAGTCACGAGGTCCGTGGGAGGTCCAGTTAACGAGACGGCTTGAGTTCAAAAGTGAAAGGCAAGATATTGACCACTTAGATAGGGAGACAAAGACTGGGATAAAAGGGAACCGCTAAGGGGTGATCTGTAGTGAAAATTGTACTTAGGGGGTTATTTTTAGGTATCGTTTCATATCCCCCCCATTTAGAAGGGAAAGTCTTACCGTTCCAGAAAGGCTTTCACTAAATTATCAACAGTACAAAACATACAATATAACAAAGATACAAAATGACATTTCAAAACAAATATGATACATAAACACTTGATACACAAATAATACAATATTAATTTACAAATATCAACTAGTAGATGATTAATGAAAGTAAAAAACATCTAGCATAAGGACTTCAAAATTTATCCTTACACCTTCATAAAAGCTTCCATATGTCCTCTACTTAGTGACAATTCCCAAAATATTCAAACATTTTTCATGTATTTTATCAAAATTTCCTATGCATGGTGACTGAAAAAATATACAGTATTGTAAGTTTTGGTGATGAACCATATACGACATTATAATCACATCACTAAACAATCTTATTCATTAATTTGACGTAACAAAATCTGTGAAAAGGAAAATAAAAAAAAATAACTCAGGAACTTAGATGTGCAATGGAGACGACTTCTCTGTAGCAGTACCGACATGTCAGTGATGTCTGTACCTACGAGAGCGTTACTGTAAGTAGGCTAGAAATGAGCTCCGTATATTCTAAATGAGTAACTGCTCATTGTAAGCTACTAATTCACGTCAAGCATCCTGAAACGTTGAATATGTGTGTGCCGTGTTGTATAATGAATTTTTGTTTAATCATTTGTTAACTTCAAAATCAATGTATTCTGTGATCAATATGTGTGAAATTTCGTTCATTCATCAGTATAAAATCATTATCAGTACAATCATTTCATTATCAAACAGTACAAAAATAAAAATACGTAATGAGAGACTGGAATGTTGAGGAAAAGTATTTTTCATCAGTGTCCTCGTACGATAAAAATTTAAAGAACTACCCTAAAAACTTTCCATATTATTAGGTAGAAAGATTAGGACATGTTACAAGTAAGTACAAAAGAGAAATAGAGAGATACTTTATATATATATATATATATATATATATATATATATATATATATATATATATATAGTCGGTTCATCCCATACTAACACAATAAAATAATTCAATAAACAATGAAGGTTATTCAAATAAATCGCAGTACATAATAAACATTATTCAACATGAAAACAAATTATTTACATTATTCGACACATTGCTAATTCTTCATTGAATACATTTCATGCATCATGTAAGTTTCATTTATATGATGTTTGTAATTACTTCACATCTAATGTTTGAATTTTAAAACCGTTTGAAACAAAAGTAAATAATTAAAGGCAAAACTTTTTCAGAGCCTTGTCAGTAGCGACAATGCACAAACAGGAAAAATAATTGGACGACGGGTTTGTATTGAATTGGAGATGGGAAGAGATAAGGAAGGCTTTCGACGGGGGTCACAACCAGTTGGGGTGAAGAAAGAATGAAAAGCGAAGCTTTGGGGGGAGAAAATTCTCCCTCTTTGTCCGAAAGTCGTAAATTCCATGCGCATTATATTCTCTTTGAACGAGAACTAGGGCTACTTGGTTTTACGCGAAGATGTGAAGCGAGGGTACTCTGATTTCCCTTAAGAACTGGTATTTTCGAAACAGACACTTTGGTGTTATTAGCAACTCGAATGGGAATTTTACTTTTTCTAACTGGAAGAGGAGACATTTGATAATCAGATGCTGGGTAAAAATGACGTAATCTAGTCGAATGCACTACTTCAGAATCCTTTTTGTGGAGAGGGTTAGGCCTATTTATTTCATAATTTACGTCAGAAAGTTTCTTCAGGATAACGTATGGTCCTGTGAAAGTTGGATTTAATTTTCGACTATTGGGATAAACAAATTCTTCATACATTACAGAGTCTCCAATGTTAAAATCACTTTTAGTAAAACGGGTGTCATATCTCTTTTTTGAAATCTCATGGAATTTCTTAGTTTTTTCTTCGGCAATTTTTCGGGCCTCTTCAATGGGCGGATACAAATTTGGTTCAACTATAGGTTCATAAGGAAGTTTTCCATACATTAAATAAGTAGGTGGGAATGTAGTAATCGAATGAGGAGTGTTGTTGTATTCTTCCGTGACTTGTTTAAGTAATTGGGTCCAAGGAGTACTATTTGTTTGAGCATTAATTTTACATTTCAACCTAGTTATGAGGGTTTGGTTGACGCGCTCAACTTTACCATTAGTTTGAGGTCTGTGTGCAGAAGTTAGTAATTGAGTGACGTTATATTTTTGCAAGAAATGCTTGAATTTGGGTGACGTGAAGGCTGCATGTCTGTCACTTAGAATTTTCTTTGGAACTTGAATTTGGAATACCTGTTTAAGACAGTTAATATAAGCATCTGATGTCACACTTTTTGAAGGGAATGTCCAAATATATCTTGTTGCATGATCTATTAAAATATGTAGGTACTTTTTTGGAGAGCCATAATAGCTTAATCCGCCAACTGTATCCACGGAAATTAATTCGAAAGGCTCATGACTTGTGGGAAGGGATTTTAACAAGCCATATTTCTTTTGCTTTTTCCTTTTATTCAATTGACAAACTTCACAGTGTCGGACATAATTCCTAACATCATTTACTATACCAGGCCAATAATATTGTGGCGATAATAAATTTAACATTGATGACACTCCTAGGTGCCCATACTCAATATGTGCTTTCTCTAACAATTTTGAACGAAGTGAAAATGGGACAACAACTTTATTCAAACCTTGTTTTCTAATTGTCCAAAGATTATCCAATTTTTTGTATTTGCGATTACAAACATTATCATTTTCTTGACTTTCTTTGAGCTCAGAATGAGTTAATAATTGTGCTCTTGGCAGCACGTGATGATTTATGGGGTTTCTAGTTAACATGTCAGCTTCTACATTAGTAGATCCCTTTTTGTATTTAATTGTAAAATTGTACATAGACAATTTCAATGACCATCTAAAAAGCCTACCGGTTGGGTGTTTAATATTTTTGAGCCAAACCAGGGCAGCATGATCGGTATAAATAGTAAAGTGATTTCCATGAAGATAGCAGTAAAATTTTTCGACGGAATCTATTATAGCCAAACATTCAAGTTCTGTTATCGCGTAATTTTTCTCGTAAGGTCGTAATTTTCTAGAGTAAAAGGAAACTGGGTGTAAGGAACCATCTGGATGTTCCTGTTTTAAAATTCCTGAAATTGCTTCTCCTGAGGCATCGGTGTATAAATGGCAGGGATAATTCGGGTTAAATAAACTTAACACAGGCTTAGAGATTAAGATACCTTTGAGTTTCTTAAATGAGGCCTGACATTCTTCTGACCATTGATATTTTACATCTTTTTTAAGAAGGTTATTCAAAGGGGCTCGAATTTTCGCATAATCTGGAATGAATTTGTTATAGACATTAACACTTCCAAGAAATCTTTGCAACTCTTTGGTGTTTCTGGGTGGTTGAAGTTTTTTGATAGTTTCAACGTTAATATTACTTGGTTTGTAAGTACTGTTCTCAATTTCATATCCCAAGAAATTTATTTTCGTTTTTGCAAAGTTGCATTTTGAAAGTTTGAGTTTCACGTTCTCTTTCTCACATATCTCAAAGATGATTTTTAAATGTTTCAGGTGTTCTTCATAATTTTGGGAAAATACAATTATGTCATCAAAATAATTTAGGGCAAATTTAATTTGATGCTTATTTAGAATTTGCCTTATAGCACGTTGAAATATTGCAGGGGCGTTTTTCCATCCAAAAGGTAATCTTTTCCATTCGTACAAACCAAAATTTGAGGTAAATGCAAGTTTTTCTGTGTCTTGATCCTTAATTTTGATGTGCCAGTATCCAGAGGCTAAATCTAGTGTTGAA